>JASDDO010000014.1:349105594-350465331 GCA_030015575.1 Agapanthus africanus | reverse complement strand
CAGTGGCTTGTGAGACCGGCCACCGCCCCTCGTCGGGGTCTCGACTGTATACACTAGTCTACTCCGGAGTATCGATGCCCTGTCTCCAAACTCCCACGACTAGGGACCACAATTAAGGATATGCGTATAAACCACCCAACTCTCACGTATATGATCGCCATCATACTGTTGGTGGTAAAGCAAGATCCTAAGGGCTCTATCAAAGTGTAACATGTAATCAGTCACCTGAACATGTACACGACTGATAAAGGCTAACCAGATAGCATACTATCATCTCGAGTAAGATTGTCATACCGGTATAGGTCCTCCGTAATCATTGCAATCACGTACCTGCGATCCAATAATTGACTATGAGGGCACTATCTCCAACAATCTCCCACTTGCACTCAAGGCTAATATTGCGATGTCGACTACTCACAGCCCGTGTGAAACCGAACATCCAACTCCTCTACTAATCAGTTCACAAAGCCCGTTTGTAAAACTATTGTGTTCGAGAAATAGCCTCAGTGAGTGGATCCGCCTAGAAGTTTCTTTCTATGTCTCTCTTAATCTCAAGTTCGCGGAGAAAGCCATCTCCCGAATTGAGTAGTACCTGTCTTAGAATATGTCTGGATATCTGATGGGACCTTAGTTCATAAATGAACTCCATATCCAAAGTTCTTAGACTGTATGGATCACTGTACCTAATCAGTATCCGGCACCATGCCACCCACAGTATCCTCTTGAACCACCTGTCCATAATACTGTCCCTCGTCAGAGGGAAAACTAAAACTCTGACAATCACTCTGTCATCCATGTCACCTTTGAAGCCTGGAATGATAACCGTCTCCCGAAAGAGGCTGCCGTCATCAAATCCGTAGAACATGTACTTATGTTCTAAAACTGCTTCCTTATGTTTCTCCAGGATTGGATTAATACAAACTTATTGCATCTAGTGCAAAACCAACATTTGGTGTGGTATTTGACATCTCATGATTGACTCAATTGCCTAAGCAAGTGATCTGCCAATCATGCACATCCCTCTCCCCTTTAGTCTATACGACACCTTTTGAGAGGGTGACTCCATCACCTGCAGGTACACCACCATGGTAGGAGTCAACTATTCCAAAAACCATTAGAACATCTGTCAAAGTACCCACATTGGGAAACTACCCAAATCCAGATCTAAAACCATAGATCCAGAAACCAGAATGTCAAATATTATATCCATATCCTGTCTGGAGAAACAACTGTGTGACGACCACAGCATAACCGATCGTAGTATAGGAATTTTTACATCCTACTCTGTGTATGTCATCCAGATACCATGACATCACACCCTACTACCTTCTTAACTGATCCATCCCCTATTCTTATTGAATTCAAACCCATGACTATCACATCAAAATTAGATGATCTATCTCCGCTATAACTGCTCAAGTCTATAAATAGATATAAGCATCTTGCCCACTATTCTTCCGCTGCTCCCACTGACTACGACAACCCTCCTACCGGGTCTCATATCCTGGAACAACAGTAATGTCAAGTTTGGGTAGATAAGAACCTCCCTGTCACCGTCCTTGAGGCTACCGAAGTACCTCTCGGGTGTCTGAGGTTATCCACCATATCTGCGGAGTGGCTATTGGAATGTCAAACCTGATTGAATATATAGGTCCTATTAAATTTTCCGTAATCGTTCGCGGTTCTGGAATCACTTCCAGTTCTACCAAACTCCCACTACTGTTTTCTGAAAAAGATCCATTTTACTAAAACTGTGGCGAGTCAAGAACAATATCATTATTGATCTTCCAAATGGTAGAATATCAACCCTCGTCATAGCCAGGGTCAACCCACAAACAACCATTACAGAAACGTGCCCTGAGTTATCCAGAGTCTGGTTTTAAGCATAAGCTGGACAACTCCCCATACCTTAATTTCTTTTAAGGTACGATCCATTCTATATCCAATACAGAAACTTTGGCACTTATTTAATTGGAACCATATTCAAATCATGCAGCTGTCTCCAGTGCATATCAACTTAATGGAAAGAGGCTAATCAGCATTACTCAACTTAGGAATCCATCCAATTATGAGTAACCTGAAAGAGAAACACGTTTCTCAAAACCATCACTATCATCTGAATACCAATCACAAGAATCTACATCTTCGATCTCTTTGAAGAATCCCGATACTTGTGACACCTGGTTCTCCACTTTATTCTTATACCCATAACTTCTCAAAACTTAGACCTTGTATTTCTACGAAACACTTGTCTAAATACTAGAGAAGTTATAAGTAAACAGAACATAGTACGAGGACCTACCCCTTTGTCCTGATGGACACTGGACAACATACAATACTCTGTATAAGTCCGCTGAGTTAAACAACTCAAAACCTGTGCGTTGTAGGTGGAAAACTGTACCCTGGCGATTTCCTCAAATATCACCAATTACAACGAATTCCGATATAATGAGGATGATCACCCAATTCCCAATATCTTACTCCCAATCATCATCTGTAAAACTATACAGATATGAGAATGAAACCTGGTAAATACATACCCTTGGAGTAAGTGTCTAATCGGGAAAACAGTTTTTCCATTAACAATGCACTGAAACATGAAAATGTTTCGTAGGGGTATCCTGGTATTCATAGCAATGCCTCTTCCATAATCCAATTCATGACTTCAACCGTATATTTTATTGCCGTCTCTCCAAATCCCTTTATTTGTCTTTAGTCGTTACCTTCTATACACCATTGTTAGGCTAAATGGTTTTCTTCCTTCCCTACCGTTCGGCACCAGCCTATGGTTTGGAAGAAGACTATCCAGTAAGCATAATAGGTGTACCCTCCTAAACCAAGGAGTACTCGCAACTGAGAGAAGGTGATGATAAAAGACAACTGAATAATACCTTATTCTTTTAAAGGTGAAATAGGAGTGGCGATGAAGTACGCGGTTTTGGTCGTGAATGATATCAGTCGCAATTTACTTTGCCCTCTTTCTAATCCCTTTATTTTGTCTTTACATATTACCTTCTGCACACCCTACTTAGGCTAATTGGTTTTCTTCATTCCCTACCTTTCGGCACCAGCCTATGGTTTGGAATAAGACTATCCAATAAGCGTAATAGGTGTACTCTCCTAAACCAAGGAGCTCTCGCAACCTGAGAGAAGGTGATAATAAAAGACAACTGAATAAACCAATTCTATTTCTCCTGAACCTGGATCCATCCTCGAAGAAGTCCCTTCGAGTTCGTATATAACCATACGATGGATCTATCCAATGGAAGTGGATATCCGTAGCAATACGGGTGTTCTGAGAAATTCAAAGGGTAAAAGAAGGAGTGGCAACGACTTATGCAACTCAGACAATCCAAAAGCCAGTATTTTAAGAAGGTTCGGTCAACCTGGTCACTGAGTCATAGTCTAGGGTCGGTCAAAGGTCGCTGCCAAAGAGAGAGAGAGAAAAGAAACACTCTGCGTGCACTCTAACCTAGATCAGAATGGTTATCACTTTATCTAATCCGGAAACCTCCCACTGTCCTGTCAAATTCTCCTCCAAACCTAAAGAAGAATCAATCGGGATCACCCGAAGAGTAAACCAACTCATCAGTGGGAATCGGGATCTAACTCTCATCGCATGTTAACGTGATGGAATGCATCCACGTTATTCATACTCCAGAAGGTATGCGCATACTTGGCAAGTTTCAGTTTCTTTAGAAACTCCCGATATAGTTTTTGCCCCATGCTCTTATAACCTTGGCGTTAGGTCAAAATGTCATAAGTCACATGCCAAGTTCTACCCATCACTATCTTGTTAATTTGAACCCACCCGCACATGCCCTTGGCGTTAGGTCAAAATGGCAGAACGGCTGTCCCAAACCAACTCATCTATCTATGCAACAATTGAATACCCAGCAGCTACCAAACACTATGCCTTGGCGTTAGGTCAAAATACATAGCTTGAATACTACTGAATACCCAAAAGAAGTGACGGAGGGCTACGGTTGGTTTTTGGCGAAAAACCTTTAGCGTAGTGAACTTGATATCGCTGAAGGAACCTGATAGCTTTTTAAAATATAGTGACGAAAACCTTTTGCTAAAGAGGTCACTCCCGGTAAAGGGATCTCGGCTCTTTCCTCGTGGAATGAGGTGCAGGATATTCCACTGAATACCGCTATGCAAAGCAACATGTAATCGACTATAGTGAAGTTATTACCCTGACGCAAACTTCTGCCCAAGGGGTCAGTCCCGGTGAAGGGATATCGGCCCTTGCCCCGTCGAATGAGGTGCAGGATATTCCACTGAATACCTCTATGCATAAAAAAAGGAAACATCTTTGTAATAACACTTTTTAAATTGTTCCAACAACTGAAACAGGTTTGTTTTACTTTGCATTGATCAGAATCAACGCAGTCCCATCATTCAATCACACCAGAAAAGAACGAAAATAAAATGTACGTATATGCCATCCGCATTCGTCACTGGGTCCCGTCATTACCCGTTAGGTTACTTAACTAACGACAGAGCGGGGACTGGCCTAGCGCGGGTGCAAAACATATACAACATCTAATAGTATATAAACCAATATACAATAATCGCTCCAGGCGTGATAGTATGCAACATTACAGAAAAGTAATAAGCATCACAGAACAATACAGATACTCTGGGATCCCCGGGTTTCACAGAGCCGCTGCTGAAACCCGACGTTCCCCTGTCGTGTGGATAGCCTGTGCAATGAAACCTAGACCCCTACGGGTGCGGCAAGTTACCCGCCAAAACCTGAAGCGAGGCAGTCCCCCACAGCATAGTGAATGGAACACCCGGCACTTCACGGAATCCGGTAAATTGAGCACCCCTCCTTGGGTCAACCTGTACCCCCTACGAGTGCGGCGAATAGTCTGCCAATTCTGAAGTGGGACCCCTCTGCCTCTCAAAGCCATGAGATGCGGACCCGTTGCCCTCCCGAACCCGGCTATCCGTGCACTCCGTCGCGGGGTAAAACCTAGTACAGTAATGAAAAATAGTACAATAGGTACATCGACCGCAACCTGGTCGTGCCCCAAAAGAATATTATACAACAGGCAGTGACGGCAGTCCACATGTTGGACGCTCGCCCCGCAATATCAAATGTACAAATAAACTCAAACTGTACTATCATTGCACACTGCTATCCACCACGACAAATCCGCAACATTACAGCACAACACAGAACATCAACGCGAATGTCACGTTCGCAAACCCGTCTAAAAGAACTATAGCAATCAGACGCGGTTTACCGATCAAATGACATTCCCGGTCGGAGATATAATGTAAGCACTGTAAACTAACATGTTTAAATTTCGATCGACCAAATATCAAGAAGTGGGCCCCACGTAAATCTGTAGAACAGTAATAAAACCTGGGCCCAAACTATATTTATCAAAAACCCCAAAATCCAAAGAAGAACCCACTGGAGAAATTTGGGAGCACGTGCTCCTCACATGGCCGCGGAAGCGTGGCCAAACCATGGGTTTGGCCGCGGAAGCGTGGCCAAACCATGGGTTTGGCCGCGCTTTCGCGGCAGCTTGGAGGAGTCACGACCCCAAATTTCTTCGTGGTTCTTAGAAAAGCCTGCACGGATTTTTAAGACATCCAGAAATAAATTTTGAGAACATTTAAAATTAACAGAAACTGTCGGCTTGGATTTTTGCAGTTTTCGATTTCCGGTCGGATCAATGTTTTAAACGCGTTAGCACAAGTTAGCATAGCAAAATGGTGAGTCTCTGATACCACTGTAAGTCTACGCTAGCGCCCCGGCAGTCTACAGACGCCAAATGCGGAACAAAAACTTTTAACTTGGCGCTATCGTATAGTTTAACCCGGATCTGCCTTTATTGCTAAACTAACAAACTGTAAAGAGTGTAGAAAGGTTATACCTAACGATCCGAGTCCTTCGTTCTTCAACCATCATCCCACGCTCCGTTGCGGCTGATCCGATCTCGTCGATCTCCGATATCCTCGTCGAGGTGGCACCACATCGACGATTCTTTAAACGGGCTCCCGCCTCTGACTCGAGGCAACTCGATCGTCATGTTTGCTAAAAGAGACGACCAAGAATGATGTAGAGAATGAGTAGATGACTTTGTCTCACTTCGTCCAAATCCGTGGACGATCGGTAAATGAAGTTGCCGAGGGAATTGGGTGAATGGAAATTGAAAGAAGCAATGAAATTTCCATGCACACAAAACCATAGTCTTTGGCCAAAAATGAATGAATCAATTCTCATACTTCTCACAAGGGTGGCCGGCCATATATATTGATGGAGGGAGGTGACCGTAGGAGGAGGGAGGTAACCATATCACAAATATCATGAAGAAATATCCTAAGGAAAACAAAATAGCATCATGACTCATCTAATTGAACCAATTAGATTAAACCTAGTCATCTTTTCATGAATGACTCACCAAGCCTCATCATCACTTCTAGAAGCTTCTAGAATGATGACTCACCCTATCTGAAGAAAAGATAAATCCGTCTTTAACAGAATGTTAAAAGACGGCTGATAGAAAACTGGAAACTGGCAACTTCCAAAAGTGATCCTGAAACGACTTTCAGGATAACCCCGAAACTGTATAAATGTACCCGCATTTGTATTACGACCGAATACAAATGCAACTGAGACAAAGATATTATACCTACTCAATATAATACTCGGATCCGGCTTAAACCAAAGCCGACCAGTATTATCTGCCCGAAAAATAACACATGCGTAAATGCACGTGCATTTTCCGAACCCTGCCATAAAACCATACGGCCTCTACAACGTTTCGCCCGAACTTAGGAAACTGTCTGTGGGGAACTCTAATGACTCGTCAGTACCCTGGCAGTGGGTTTAACCACAAACCGTCAGCGGCACTAGCAATGCGTAACGGCTGCCCATGGACTGACCTCAAGGGATGCCGATGAGCGCACTCATCCGGAAAACCCTACTGAGCCTAACAGTGACAATGTATATACAGTCCGGTCCGTTCGTCAATGAGTATCGCATATCTGCCTAAGGGGCTAGTAACGTCAGACCCCCATTAGCAGTATAAGTCGTGTCGGAGTGAAGCCCAATAACACCCTGAGATACTACTGGAGTACCTACCAGTAAATCTCCTGCCACGGCCGTGGGCTTTGTGTAATGGCTCTCCTAGACACAGCACGACCTCGCCCCCAATACCGGGAGAAACGAATCCCCTGCCGATCCGCTCACGTGCCTCCATATGGCTCGGGACTGTACCCAAAAACTACCTGTTTGCACGACTCCTTTGAGCCGTGGTAGGGTAGAAATCAAAGCACAGTGGGAACTCACACGAGACAAATGACGACCTCAGGTCGATGAACTAACCTGTACACATGTCACCAGGGAACTGCTATCTGACGGTAGATATAATACTAACTAGCAGATTCCCGGCGAGTCCTGTCCGGTGTACTCATAACCCAATGAGCACCTGTATACATCTTAGGTGATCCAACTGACACCAGTGGCTTGTGAGACCGGCCACCGCCCCTCGTCGGGGTCTCGACTGTATACACTAGTCTACTCCGGAGTATCGATGCCCTGTCTCCAAACTCCCACGACTAGGGACCACAATTAAGGATATGCGTATAAACCACCCAAATCTCACGTATATGATCGCCATCATACTGTTGGTGGTAAAGCAAGATCCTAAGGGCTCTATCAAAGTGTAACATGTAATCAGTCACCTGAACATGTACACGACTGATAAAGGCTAACCGATAGCATACTATCATCTCGAGTAAGATTGTCATACCGGTATAGGTCCTCCGCAATCATTGCAATCACGTACCTGCGATCCAATAATTGACTATGAGGGCACTATCTCCAACAAGTGCTATGTTTATAACATTCATATTAGTTATCTCATAACTACTTGTGAATTCAAAATATTGTATCACATTCCGGATAAATAGAAAATGTTAAACTTTTTGATCGAACAATCAAACACCAAGTTTTCCCGAAACAGCTCAACACATGAAATAAGTTTAAAAACATTCACTTCATGCCTCAGTACCAACGGTCCAGCCGTAGAAGGGTCAAGCCAACGCCTCACCTGTGGCACGCCGTACTGCCCCAAACCCTAAGGTTCAAAGGGCAGTTCAAGACGGTCACATAATCGAGTTAAGGTTTGTTGTCTTCTAGAGGGTCCATCGCGTTACTTGCACTACTTAGAACGTCTTTAAACCACGGAAAAATCCAACACTTGGAAATTTTCCGGCAGGGAAAAAATTGGGTATTTATATCCGGTCGAACTTTTTAACATATTCTAAAATTACCCGGAAAAACACACAGACAAAATTAGACAATCCGATCGAATCTACGAACTCCCAATACAACACAGAAAACTCAACTCTTGAGTATATTTTAAAACTTCCCAGAAAACTCAGCAACTAAAGAAAGAAATTACTGTGCAGAAAACGTGACAAGATGCTCCTATATGGCCGCGAAACCGCCGCACATGCCATGCTCGTGCCGCGGTTCCGCGGCCACGTGGTCGATTTATGCTCACGTGCTTCACAGTAATCCTTAGAAACGCCTGCTGATTTTTCTGCATATTTTTAATTTGGAAAAATACACTGTTTGGAAAAATGTACAGAGAAGGATTTTGGATTAGGGTTTCGGGTTCGATTGCGTTTCTAACTTCGTCTACTCATCGCCTAAGGCTCTGATACCACTGTAGGGTTCCTAGGCACACCCATGAGGTTCTACAATTGATCAATCATGTCCAATTCAAAAAATTTCATGTGCCAAAGAACCCTAAACTAGATCGTTACTAGAGGTAAAGGCGACACTTCAAGCAAGTTAACAACTTAACTAAAAGGTGAAAGTGACTACAACCTTTATAGATCTGGTCCTCCACCTCTTTATCTCCATGATGACGTCCCTCCTCTGCGATCATCGGATCCCGGACTCTGGCGATGGTTTCGTCGGAGAAATGATCGGGCTAGGTCATCGACTTCGATGCCGAAGATGATCTACGTCGAGGCAACTCAAGATCAAGCTCCATCTTCACTTGGTCATAGAACTTGTGAAGATAACACACTCTACTACATGGCAAGTGGTAGAGGATGAAGAAATAGGAAGTGGGTTCACTTTGGATTTGAATTTCTCACTCATTTTCTCATGGCACCATTGGAGGTGGCAAGGTTTCTTCTTCTTGAAGAAGAAGAAGAAGAAGAAAGAATATGATAAGAATAATAAAATCAATTGATTAATAATAATAAATCAAGTGATCTTATCATATAGCAACCATGGGTTAGTGTAACTAGTGTAGAGAATAAACTAGGGTTTAGGTGAATGGTTAGGGTTAAGGAAAAAACAAAATGGTAGATAAAGCTAAGAAGCTTCATGAAGCTTAAGCAAGAAACAAAATTAGCCACCATTTCATTTTTGCCAAAAGGAATAAAGAAAATAAATAAAAGGAATAAGTGAATAATTTAAAACCGTAACCATTAACCTAAACATGGTGTATAGCATACACTCACCCAAGTTTGCATGTATCATCAAACATGATACAATCTAGTGCACAAAAATATATCGCATATACTACTTGTGCACATCAAGTGAGAAAATCCATCTTAAGTGAACAAATACTAGTTAATGTAAAGTAATATATCAAATATATAATTATACATTAAATCATTAAATCAACACTTGATTTAATGATCCGGTCATACTGCATATAACCGACTAATATCAAGTGTATCAATGTATCGAATCAACACTTGATCCGGTAACCCGGCTATATCTTATATAACCGTCCGATGATACAAATCGCGAGAATAGAATACAGTATCACGTACTGGTATTATTCTCGGTCCCGCACATATCTCATACGCGCTCCTATCTTGTTTCGCTTGAGCCAGGAAACCTCTGTGTAGGTCTCTAAAGACTCGTCAATACGCCGGCAGCAGGTGATGATCATATCAAACACCCACAAGCCGCAAGCGGTCTGCTAAACGTAATGGCCACCCGGGTATTGAGCGATCAGAAGATCAACGAGCAAGCCCGCTCACACACCTGTGAATCCAACCAGTAACACTTACCGTACAGTCCGGTCTGTTCGTCTGATAGGTCGCATATCTCGCCTAGGGGTGGTAAACGTCAGACCCCAGTAGCTTGATAAGTCATGCCGATATAAGGTCCATAACAAGCATGAAACTACTAATAACTTTTACCAGTAAACCACTGCAACCCTGGCCAGGGATTTCCAGTTATGGCCAGTCGAGCATAGCACAACATCAACCCCCAATACCGGGAGAGACGAATCCCCTCCTATCGCTCATTGCCTCCATGTGAATCAGGACTGTACCAAAAAACCACCTGTTTGCACGACTCAATAGAGCCGTGGTAGGGTGGAAATCAAAGCACAGTGGGAGACACACAAGACTCTATGGCGATCTCGGGTCAACAGACTAAGCTGTACCAGTGTCACCAGAGAACTGCCATCTGACGTGAGGTATAATACCATCTGGGAGTTCTCGGCGAGTCCGTTCAGTGTACCCAGTCACCACTGAGCACCCGCATACCATCTCTGATGTCAAACACCAATGGATATGGGATCATCCATCGCCCATCACATGGGTCGAGAAGATATACGCTAGTCTACACTGGAATATCGATGCCCCGTCTCGATATTCCCACGACTAGGAACATTGAAGGATGTACTCATGGACTACCCAGGCCCCACTAGTATGATCTACATCATAGTCCTGGGAGTCGAGCATACATCGTAAGGGCTTTATCAACATGTAATAGAGAGACTGCAAGTATACATGTTAAGATAAAAAACAACCAGATAGCGTACTATCATGTCGAACAAGAAAGTCCTACATATATATGTCCCAGCATCCACTACAATATACATCCTATGTACAGTAATCGCCTCTAGGGCATACATATAACTAACACAATGCGCTCATAATCTGGCGCTCGGCGCCAAGCGCACCACGTGCTCCTTACGTGTGCGCCACTCAGCAGAAGTGCAATGCGCTCATAAACTAGCGCTCTGCGCTCTTCGACCGGCGCAAAGCGCCAAGCGCGCAACGTGCTCCTTACGTGTGCGCTAAAAGAACATAAATTGTTCTATAAATAAATCCCAGAGCTATGAGGAATGATCAGTATTCAGTAAAAGACAAAAACATTGTCAGAACTCAAATCAATGCTCAGCATTGTCAAATGTTTAACATTTAACTGAGTGGGCCGAGCCCAAGTTGGCCATTAATCCCTCATTCAGATTAATTGAACCCATGTGCTCATAAATCTCAAATCTATTCCCAATTGGACTACAGATCTCTCAACCAAAATTTGTTCAAGGGTACATCTTTTCACTCCTCTGATATTTGTCGTTGTAATCCTTCAACGTCTTCAGAGAGGTGACGGGTCCTGATAACCAAACATTCCATGGACTGTTGGGTCCTTAAACTCATGGACTATAATGTTCTTAACCTTGGACTGTGGGGTCCTTAAACCCATGGACTATGATGTCCTTAACCTTGGACTGTTGGGTCTTTAAGCCCATGGACTATGATGTCCTTAACCTCGGACTGTGGGGTCCTTAAACCCATGGACTATGATGTCCTTAACCTTGTACCACCATGTCCTTAAACTGGTAATCGACCGCAATGTCCATAAACTAAACAATATACCCCAAATGCTCTCATGTTGGATCTAAATGATCCCGTTAAGTTGATCTTAGTCTGAAATTAGGCTAACGTGTCCTTGACAAACGTTTAAGTTGTTCTTAGTCTCAAATGAGACTAATGTATCCTTAAACCCAATCCCAAACCTAAATCTAAGAAAATACGGATTTGGACTAAACCACGCCCTACGGGCGACAACATAAATTAGTCTCCGTATACAATCCACGGGCAACCAAAAACAAAACAAACACATACGACATGAAGTGATCATTTGGAGAAGGAGAAAGTGGTTACCGTGATGCAGTAGCGTAATTAACTGCAGGGGCTTGCGCCCGTAGGGAAGAGCGTCCCCATAATCAAAAACCCCTCAATGAGGGGGAATCTGACGAAGTCTGCTACCTCGGTCGCATCCGTTTAAACCTTCGATACATGGTGTCATAAATCAACTTGGCATCTTCGAAAAGGTGGACGGACAGCACCAATTAACATCTGCCCTCGAATTTCAGGCTTGGACGTCCCAACGTCCCGGTTGCATCTTTCGGCGGAGAACAGATTCTGGCACGCTCGGTGGGACCTTTTCCTCTTTCCACTCCACACTTCGTGTGTCGTGTTTCACGAACGAATCGCGGTTTGACATGGTTGCCCCTGGATTCGAGGTACTAAGATTTGGTGTCTTTCTCCGTGCAGAAAACAGAAGATCAATGGCTTCAACTGCACTAACTGCAACAGCAACTCTCGCTCCATCCCGTCCGAAGGAGTGACTTACGGGCCCCAAGCGGCCTCCATCTTCGCTGTGCCGGTGGAACAGGTGACTCAGGCCACCACTGGATTGTTCTTCGGGACCATGCTCCCGCCAATGAGCTTCAACGCCCCTGTCCCATTGCAAGAAACTCAAAAGAAGTCGGTCTTTGATCGGCTTACCACTACTGCGGCCCCTCTTAACGGGTCGCCCAAACCAAGCGCATCAGTTTTCAGCAGACTGGGCCAAAGCTCTAGCGGGCCCATGAAGAAGCCCACGATTCCTAAAGAGGTTATCCCAAAGCGGATAGCCATTCCTATTCTTGAAGTCCCCAAGGCAGCTTCTCCGGCTAAGGGGTCGGTCTTCACAAGACTGTCCGTTTCAGCTCCCACTCCGGGTGAAGTAACCAAGGTCGTTTCCCCTGCACGAAAATCAGCCTTTTCAAGATTGGCCATTCCCTCTCAGCGAGCATCTGTCTTTGACAGGCTAGCGCCAACACCAGACTCTCATCAGAACAAGGGGCATGGAAAAGCTGATCCAACAGTGGAGGTGATCCCGGCCGCACGACATGCTCGACGTCGCCACTGGCGCCGAGTGAGGAAAGCTGGGGGCAATTCCCCTTCTGGACTGACTCCGCCAGCTCCAATGGTGGAAGTTAATGCTGTTGTTCCAACCGGGAATAGCTTTGAATTACTTAACAGGGTGCGCAGGAATTCCCCAACTATTGTGCTGAAAAGATCTCCTCCACCTATGGAGAGTGCCCCAAAGACGAAGCTGGAGCATCCCCCTCAGCGGCCGTCCTCTAAAATTTACAAGGTCTGGCGTCAAGTCTACGACTCGGTGATTGATCCAAATTAATCCTGCTGATAGAAAAAGATAAAGGTTCGGCAAGAAGAGGACCACCCTGTCAAGCCACAGAAGGCGGCAGCTACTTGGGTGCCCACTGCAACGGCCCCCTCAACTTCGACCACCCATAAGAGAAGAAGGCCGTAGAAAATCCCTGAGTCTAGAACGAATCGCAAGACCACTGAACTCAAACGCCCTAAATCTGGGGGCATGGTGGTACATACCATCTATATAGCATCCGGAAAAGAGGATAGCCGTATCTTCACAGATCATCGACCGCTTACGCGATCAGTGACTAAGGCTTACGAGCAACAACAACAAAAGCTCCAAGAAATGCTAACAGCCATGGCCGCACTCACGGGACCAAAAGCATGCCCGGAGACATCCTCGGAGCAGCGCCGTGAGCAAGAAACTAATGCTGAATTCCTTCAGAGAATACTTGAGAAGAAGGACAAAGAGGCCACGGAACAAGCGGCCAATATAAAATAAATGGCCCTTTTATTCCAAGATATGGTGGGCATGATGATCCAGCCGGACCCTCCAGCCGAAGATCCTCCAGTAATAATTGAAGATGATAGAGGAGAGACATCAAATCCTCTGCCGGCTCTGTCATGTCACGACCCGAAAGAGCACGTGACTGGCCCTCGAACCATATGAAGTCTATAGGACTCCATCTGATCCGAGTAAGCCAAAAGCCCAGAAATCTAAAACCATTTTTAAGAATAAGTAAAGAAACTAGTTTAAATAAGTGAAGAAAAACATGTTTGAAATCAAGGTTTTTAAATAACTAAGCCGAATGTGCATTTTAAGAACAGTACAATCTTTTCTAAAAATTTCGGCAGAGTTTCTTTTGTAAAAATGGCCCCGAATGGGGTACAACAAGGATAACAATATATATGCAAAGATAAAGGCATCCCCAAGCGGGAGCTAGCTCTTCGTCAATTGACGGTCACAACCACACATGCAACAATAATATACAACGCCAAGTGGCGAGGATCAAACCAAAAGAAAGCTCAAAAGCAACAAGAAAACCGCAATACTACTAAGCGCGACTCTAAGGTCGAATAATACATCACTAGTCTAGGTCTGAAACAATATACAAGTTTTGGTTGATGGAAATTCTAGATAAAATGAATAAAATAATTACAATGGTGGTTCTTGATGCGAAAGAATCCACCTACCAAAAGCAAATCACCCGCAAGAAAGAAGTGTGCCAGAAATGCCGCAATGAAACCTGTACGGCAGAACCTGCAAGAACTGTGGCACAACGGGGGTGAGTTGCCAACTCGTGAATAGAAACATCTACAAGCAGAAACCGAATGCAAGACATAAACCTAAGTCAACGATCAGTAATATAATCCACAAGAGTACATCTGAGTGTGATAAGGTGGCAAGGTAACATCTAATCATGTATGTAGTGCCAGGTATTCAGGTAATAACATGTCATCAGTATGAGGTATGTCTGCATGAAGTAAATATGATGAAATATCAATGATATCAATACACATATATTAGCATCCCATACCACTAATATTGGTGTAAGGGTATATATAACAGCGCCCTCATACCCTGTTATATATACAAATGAAGTATGATCAGTGTAAATCCAGTCTGTATATGATCCATGTCTGTATACATGTGGAACCCGTCCACCCGTCACCCACTGACGATAAGCATCATGTATGCAATATGAGGATATAAATAAAAGCATGGAAAAACATCATGAAACCCGTGCCTAGCATCGACACGTAAATCCTCATCCATCGGGCTCCGTCAGTCCGGATCGGCCCGCGGGCTATGTCTGCGGAATCGGCCCTCGGCCTCAGCAGTACGCCCATCTCTCGGCACCGGTCGGTATCCTCCAGATATCCGCCGAGCTCAAATACAATCACCGGTAGGTACTCGCCCGCCTCCAGGCTCAATCGGCAAACCCATCGATCATCTTGCCGAGGGGAACCATACCGGGCCCACCACGAACCCGCAAACGGATCATCACCTCCTCGAATCGGGTTTCAAGCACACGTCTCAACACCGAGAAAACGCGTGGTGGACGCACCGAAATATCATATCACGAGCTACCGGGTTTTTCATAAAAGAGTATCTTTTCTTAAATAATCCCACGGTCCTCAAAATCAGAAATCACATGAAAATCCAACATCAGGAAGTAAATCCAATGCGATGTGCTATGCAATCAATCCATGATGTATGCGACATGTAAAGAAAAGTAATCATATCGGAAATCATGCAACATGGAATAGTAATGTGGATATGTCGAAGGAAGAATCATATCATGAATGCAACAACACTACAGTGTAGTGGCATGGCAATTATCGATGATGAAGTGTGTGAGCCGGCAAATAGTGTACGTGGAACATACGCATCATCGATAATGGTGCTGGTGTCCTAACAACATGATAATAATATAGCAATGAACATATGCCAGCAATGCGAATAGCATGAAAATGCAGAAATCTAGTAGTCAACACCACAGTGAAGTATCTACTATGCAAACTATATCTAAGTAACAGGTCGATCAGGAGGGGTAGGTGTGGAAACCACCTAAATCTGAGTCGGTATATATATAAAGATATATCGTCGGTGATCTCGCCTCAATGTCATATCGTAAGATATCCTCGAGTTATGAGTGCGGATCTATCATCAATATCGGCTCGTACGGTAAATCATCGTACGGGATCCCCAAAACCTGGGTAGGGGTCAACATCTCACTATCTCGTCACATAACAGGTATCACTATCATCAGATCAAAAGTCTGGGGTACTACTCTATGTCTAGTACAATCGATACCATCAATAAAGTATGCATGCGGGGGTAAACACATATCCTAAGCCCGCAAGAATCACAAGTCATATCCCACATATGAATCGTATCAAATCACCGATCTCACGGCACCAAGCCCACATCATCGACTCATCTCCAAAGTCATCACATATCATCAAACACCATGCAAGTATAAGTAATATGCAAGGGTGTGTGTGTAGGTGTAATTCTATCCTAGGGTTCGCGACTATGAGCTATACTAGTCACTTCTAACCCTACACTATCCAAAATACACCTATTATCACCATAAACTACATAGTAATCTATCTACGGACTGCGGGGGTGCTATGCGCTATCCACCCGACTTCCCCCTGTAGATATAATCTACTCACCTGTATCCTGCGTGTCGGTGTCGATGTCACCGTCATCTTCCGCATCGCCTCGGATCGTCGCGGTGTACCTACACATATCACGCGTATCGCATCGCATCAAAACCAATTCAACACTTGAAACGACACACTAAATCCAACACGATACGCTAAAAGGCTTATAGGTTAGAACCTACGGTTAGCCTTCGCAAAACAACTCGAAATCACTCGATATAGATGTTCAAACGTCACACGATCGAGATAACACACAATTATCAAAATCTGGAAATCGAAATACATAAAACCAATTCACATTTCAAAGCAGCAACCCAAGGAAATGATCCCAGATTTCATCTCAGGCCAAACCAGATCAAATAAACAACTCCAGGGTGCTATGCAGGGTGTATATGAGGTACAGAAGCAACATGGGCATGGGACTCATCAGGGTGGCCGGCCACATCCCCTAAAACCCCGGCCTGGCCGGCCCAGGTATGGAATTGTGTGCTCGTATTCCTAGGGTGGCCTCCTGGGTGTCTAATTAGGCTCCTGGTATCACTTATTTCATCTAGAAATGTCCCAGTGTACTCCAGATTTTCCTGCACACACTAACACTCACAAACCGACATGAAAGTCCCGTAATTCCGTATTTTGGATTTCCAGTGGGATTGGCCTGGTTTTCTAGTCAATATAGGGTCTAAGGTCACTTTTTAAACTCAATTGCAAGGTCAAAACTCAACATTACCCTAATCTCCTCTAATTTTGTCCAAAGTGCACCAATTCACCCGATATCGATATGAAACTTCAATTAAAGCCTAAGCACAAGAATTAACACTCTAATTGTGAAGAAATTACCTCACAAGAGACTCATGAATCCCCAACAGCACCAAAACACCATCTTTCTTGGTCTATCCTCTAGCTTGTGAGCTTGTGTGCATGTTTTGTGAAATGAGTGTGAGGTTTTGAGCTAGTTTTAATGGTGACTTGAGGGATTGAAGGTGGAGGAAGAGGGGAAAGGAGCAGCAGCAGCAGGAGCTCAAGAAGAGGGAGGAAAGATGAGGGAAAAAGGCTAAGTGTTAGTCAAGGTGAACCTCATACCTCTCTCTCACCAACTCCATTCTTTATTCCTTTTCTTTTTCTTTTTCTTTTTCCCTTTTCTTTTAATTCCAAAACCCTTCTCACAAGAATAGTGATCCCAAAATAACATGGTAGAAAATGTAACACAAGTCCAAAAATGATATGTGCACAATTTTGCACAAAAAGCCAAAAATTCCGATTAGCGATTTTTAATCGCGATTAGCACTAAATTGGTGTCAAACTAATCACAAAAACTTAATAATGTCATAATTCTCTAATTTACCCTATTTTAGAATTTTCCATAATTTTTCTCAAATTTTTCCTATTTATTTGCATTTAATTATAGATTTAATATTAAAATAATCAATAAAATAATATTAAATTATAAAAATTCTCAAATTTAATATTTTATATTTTTGAAAATGTTACAATCTACCCCCCTTAAAGAAATTCGGTCCCCGAATTTAAATTTAAACCCCCAATACTTAAAACAATTTCTGTAATAATCCAATTGTCGGGGCTCGGAAAACATCAACGCATAGAGAATATCATAAAAAATATACTGCTCTACTAGAAATCAATCCCCAAAATGCATATATAAGAATATCCTATGCGTCTGGTGCGCAAGGAATCAAAATCCATAAATTTGTCAAACAGATGTACAAAACAACATCTAGGTGCAACTGGTGTGCACGAAACATCTGTCGTAGGCAACGTGTGTGCCTGACAGAAAAATCAGGTGCATGTGACATGCACGAAGAATCCCGATTTAGTGCATCTGGCGTGCACAAAAATCGTATATCAAGACACTAAAGGTGCATGAAAACCACGCTGGAAGTGCAAATCAAATCACTGCATACGGTAGGCATGAAATCTCAATCAATATCTCAAATGTAATAACTCTGCGCAAAAGATATAAATATCCAGTGGGTGCATGAAACCAATATCATGAAACTCAGTCATCAAAACTAAATCATGCAAACAGAACACCCAAAATACCGAAATCCAAAATGACGGATACGTGATAATCGAATCACAAAATCACAAATCATAAATACCGTCATCGGTAGTTCCTCCTTCAAGGTCGAGAAGGAGTCGGTATATCCACTGCTAGCAGCGCAGGATATCTACTTGCCTCTTGCTCACGGTCTGGCGTCCTCTGACTCTGGGTCCTTATCTTCCTTGCGGATTTCCTATCTCGCAGTCAATCGGCTCATCGGCCCTGTCAGGTGTGCTAACGGGGACGATTCCGTTCTGGCACTTCTCTGGTCACCTCTCGGTCAAACCTCACGACCACTCGTAAGGCAGCATATCACTGGCGTCGGCCTCTGGCTCCCTGAAAGCACGTCACACATCTGATCCTGGGTGCAAACACCATTACAGCAATGTCCTGGAAGGAATCCTGCTCAAGGTCTCTTCCAATCATGCCTATGCCGGTCTGTACAGAGGCTGGCTTTCCTGCACAACCTCTTCTCGCTCAAAAGACACCTGTGTCCTCAGCACAATATTTTCTCGGAAACTGGTCACGTCCCAACGTCTCTGTAAGCATATCAGGTCTCTAGTCTCGACGGGAAGTAATGACAGCTCGTCAGTGTCTCACACAAACCTCTTGTTCCACTTGTCTCTATCGTCGTCCACTATGACGTCACGCCAAGCTACGATGCACTGCACTGTTCTCGGCCACGGCCAATCTGAAGTCTCTCACACGGACTCGAAATCGCGTATTCTGTAGCTTCATCCTTCTATAGAAGATGTCAGGCCGAACTGGTCCTCGGGAACACGTCCCAACCATCGGAGGAATACTTATCACTCGTCCGTCCTTGATCAATTCGCAACGCATCTGGGTAAGTTCCTTTATTCGAACCTGGTCAACTACCTCGTCGACAATGCTGAACTCTGTCTTGCTGGGTGTGCGCAATACGACCACTCCTGGTCTAGGTCTTCTCGTATCGTACTCCAGAAAGGTCCTGTCGAGGTTCCTTTCTCAAATCTCAATCCTGCCGAATTGCCCGGAAGTCGTCATCCAATGCTAAAGCTAAAGCTAAAGCTTATTCTGGAACGGCTGCATACTTATCGCGCTTCTTTCTAGAAGATATATCTATATACCACGCCTCTGGGTGCGTATCACATCTCTGATGTCAGCGGAGTGGGACGTCATCTCGTCGAAATATCTTGCGAACTCTTCTCTTCACTCTGCGTCAAATGTCGACTGATTCGGACTTAACTCCTCGTGGCTACACGAACTGCGCTCCGACGGCTACGCTCGCATCTGGAGTCTCCCAAGCAGTGTCCCATCACGATATCCGAAAGATGTCGAACCATCCGATCGACTCGTCAGATCCTCATAATCCCCCAAGAGTTCACATCTCGGGTACAGTTCAATAGTATCGAGTACATGACACAGCGTTGGTGGTCCAGCCGTAGAAGGGCAAACCCAAGCCTCACTAATGGCGCCGAGGAACCGCCGCAAACCCGAAGGTTCAAAGGCTTTCACACGGTCATTAAGTCGAGTTAGGGTTTCATTCTTCTAGAGGGTCCATAGAATCACCTGCATGTCTTTCCGTATACTTTAAACTTGGAAAATAGGCTCCTGACATTCGATCGTCTCAATCGACTCTCAACGAATCTGCGTGAAGTCGTCTCTAGCTGGAATCAATCTATCTGATGACCTCGCATCGAGGTAAGCGAACTCGCCACACGTCCTAGTCATTCATCCTCGGTGGCTAGCGACTCACTATCATATCTCCAAGAACATGCTCATGCTGCAGTAGCTCCAATCATCTGGGCGATAACTCATCATTTGCAGCAACAACTGGCTCATACGCCTGTACGCCGAACAACGCCTCAATCCTCCAGGAAAGGTAACGCATTGGCGGTCATCTCTGAATCGGTCTGCTCTAGGTCCGAGTAAGACTCTCCACACTGGAAATCTTCAACTCAACTGGGCCCGCTCCGGCGCAAAATCGGACGAATCATCTTCGTCTCTCAAATCGGGTAGACTAGCTCACATCTGTCTCATACCTGCCTGAAAGCCACGGCAATCTCAGCTCGTAAGCTCCGAAAGCAACATCCAGTCAATCTCAGCAACAGCTGGTCCATCTGTCTGCACGGTAGGCGACATCACAATCTCTGAGGTATGCTGTACATCAACAGTCCTCTCTCAACTGGCAGCTCTAACAATGGCCCGATCATCCGGTGCAAGACCAAGCACTCGCCTCCACTAGAGGTCACAATCACCAACACTAACTCGAGACGTTCTCATGTCACCAGAAAACATAATGGTCGGCCCTCGTACCAAACGAGCTCACACCGGCCGTAACCCTAGCAGCAGCCCAAACTGCGCTCAAACATGGTGACAGGAACCTCAATCGAGTATCAAAAAGGGCACATCAATGGCAAGAAAGGAAACAACAGATCCAAAGTGGATACATGATCATAGGAAGGAACAGCATCAATAAGGGTATGATCATGAAACTAATAGAATCGGGGATCTCAAATGGATGTATAATCCTGGATATAAAGAGAATCACTGATCTCGAAAAATATGTACATCCTAAGATTCCTTAAGCGGAGTGGCGTGTCGTAAGTATGCCGCGGAACATACCAACGGTACGTCACTCTACTTTAGTCACCTATTCCATCAACCAAGGGTCATCCTAAACGACGAAAGTTCGGGTCTAATACCCCCTCGACCAAGTCTAAGTTCCGTAAGGTCAAGCCTAAGTTCCGTATATAAATAACTCCCTAGGCTCCACATAGTCAAACTTAGACTCGAACCAAGGTCAACCTAGCGCTCTGATACCAACTTTGTCACGACCCGAAAGAGCACGTGACTGGCCCTCGAACCATATGAAGTCTATAGGACTCCATCTGATCCGAGTAAGCCAAAAGCCCAGAAATCTAAAACCATTTTTAAGAATAAGTAAAGAAACTAGTTTAAAGAAGTGAAGAAAAACATGTTTGAAATCAAGGTTTTTAAATAACTAAGCCGAATGTGCATTTTAAAAACAGTACAATCTTTTCTAAAATTTTCGGCAGAGTTTCTTTTGTAAAAATGGCCCCGAATGGGGTACAACAAGGATAACAATATATATGCGATGATAAAGGCATCCCCAAGCGGGAGCTAGCTCTTCGTCAATTGACGGTCACAACCACACATGCAACAATAATATACAACGCCAAGTGGCGAGGATCAAACCAAAAGAAAGCTCAAAAGCAACAAGAAAACCGCAATACTACTAAGCGCGACTCTAAGGTCGAATAATACATCACTAGTCTAGGTCTGAAACAATATACAAGTTTTGGTTGATGGAAATTCTAGATACAATGAATAAAATAATTACAATGGTGGTTCTTGATGCGAAAGAATCCACCTACCAAAAGCAAATCACCCGCAAGAAAGAAGTGTGCCAGAAATGCCGCAATGAAACCTGTACGGCAGAACCTGCAAGAACTGTGGCACAACGGGGGTGAGTTGCCAACTCGTGAATAGAAACATCTACAAGCAGAAACCGAATGCAAGACATAAACCTAAGTCAACGATCAGTAATATAATCCACAAGAGTACATCTGAGTGTGATAAGGTGGTAAGGTAACATCTAATCATGTATGTAGTGCCAGGTATTCAGGTAATAACATGTCATCAGTATGAGGTATGTCTGCATGAAGTAAATATGATGAAATATCAATGATATCAATACACATATATTAGCGTCCCATACCACTAATATTGGTGTAAGGGTATATATAACAGCGCCCTCATACCCTGTTATATATACAAATGAAGTATGATCAGTGTAAATCCAGTCTGTATATGATCCATGTCTGTATACATGTGGAACCCGTCCACCCGTCACCCACTGACGATAAGCATCATGTATGCAATATGAGGATATAAATAAAAGCATGGAAAAACATCATGAAACCCGTGCCTAGCATCGACACGTAAATCCTCATCCATCGGGCTCCGTCAGTCCGGATCCGCCCGCGGGCTATGTCTGCGGAATCGGCCCTCGGCCCCAGCAGTACGCCCATCTCTCGGCACCGGTCGGTATCCTCCAGATATCCGCCGAGCTCAAATACAATCACCGGTAGGTACTCGCCCGCCTACACGCTCAATCGGCAAACCCATCAATCATCTTGCCGAGGGGAACCATACCGGGCCCACCACGAACCCGCAAACGGATCATCACCTCCTCGAATCGGGTTTCAAGCACACGTCTCAGCACCGAGAAAACGCGTGGTGGACGCACCGAAATATCATATCACGAGGTACCGGGTTTTTCATAAAAGAGTATCTTTTCTTAAATAATCCCACGGTCCTCAAAATCAGAAATCACATGAAAATCCAACATCAGGAAGTAAATCCAATGCGATGTGCTATGCAATCAATCCATGATGTATGCGACATGTAAAGAAAAGTAATCATATCGGAAATCATGCAACATGGAATAGTAATGTGCATATGTCGAAGGAAGAATCATATCATGAATGCAACAACACTACAGTGTAGTGGCATGGCAATTATCGATGATGAAGTGTGTGAGCCGGCAAATAGTGTACGTGGAACATACGCATCATCGATAATGGTACTGGTGTCCTAACAACATGATAATAATATAGCAATGAACATATGCCAGCAAAGCGAATAGCATGAAAATACAGAAATCTAGTAGTCAACACCACAGTGAAGTAACTACTATGCAAACTATATCTAAGTAACAGGTCGATCAGGAGGGGTAGGTGTGGAAACCACCTAAATCTGAGTCGGTATATATATAAAGATATATCGTCAGTGATCTCGCCTCAATGTCATATCGTAAGATATCCTCGAGTTATGAGTGCGGATCTATCATCAATATCGGCTCGTACGGTAAATCATCGTACGGCATCCCCAAAAGCGGGGTAGGGGTCAACATCTCACTATCTCGTCACATAACAGGTATCACTATCATCAGATCAAAAGTCTGGGGTACTACTCTATGTCTAGTACAATCGATACCATCAATAAAGTATGCATGCGGGGGTAAACACATATCCCAAGCCCGCAAGAATCACAAGTCATATCCCACATATGAATCGTATCAAATCACTGATCTCACGGCACCAAGCCCACATCATCGACTCATCTCCAAAGTCATCACATATCATCAAACACCGTGCAAGTATAAGTAATATGCAAGGGTGTGTGTGTAGGTGTAATTCTATCCTAGGGTTCGCGACTATGAGCTATACTAGTCACTTCTAACCCTACACTATCCAAAATACACCTATTATCACCATAAACTACATAGTAATCTATCTACGGACTGCGGGGGTGCTATACGCCATCCACCCGACTTTCCCCCGTAGATATAATTTACTCACCTTGCATCATCATTTGCGGACATCACCATGCATTTGCTTGTCGTCCGAAGTCTTCATGGGTACCTACACATCAAAATATCGTATATGCGCATTAAAACCAAATCCAATCTAAAACGGCGCATAAACTCCAAAACGATACGCTAAAACCGATACGATACGAAAAAGGGCTTATAGGTTAGAACCTACGGTTAGCCTTCGCAAAACAACTCCAAATCACTCGATATAGACGTACAAACGTCACACAATCGAGATAACACACGAACATCAAAATCTGGAATTCAAAACACGCAAAACCAAACCCAAATTCAAAGCTGCAACTTGAGAAAATGATCCCAGATTTCATCTCAGGCCAAACTAGATCAAATCAACAACTCCAGGGTGCTATGCAGGGTAAATATGAGGTACAGAAGCAAAATGGGGAGTTTTCACCACAAATGGGCCGGCCACATCTACTGTTTGGCCGGCCTCGCCGGCCCCCCCATGCCCAATGTGGCTCGTCTTCGTAGGGTGGTCTCATGTGGTCCCAGTTAGGTCTCTGGTATTGTTGACTTTGTCTAGAAATGTCCCAGTATACTCCAGATTTTCCTGCACACCCAAACCGACATAAAGTCCCGAAATTCCGTATCCTTGGTTTCCAATGGGATTGGGCTGGGTTTCTAGCTCTAGGGTGCTCATACGATCTCCACTGAACTCAAATTACCCATCACAACTCACAATTCCCTCAAACCCTAACTAGTTTTCACCAAGTCCACAAATTCACCCGATATCGATTCTAAACTTGTATAGGGGTATATGTAAAGGTAAAACTAAGACAATGGTTCAGAAATTAGCTCAATTGGCAACTCAAGAATTTTCTTGAGTTGCCCCAAGTGGTCACAATCCAAGCTTTCTAGGTCCATCTTGTAGATCTCGAGCTTGCGCATCTTTTTTGTGAAACCGACATAGGATTTTGGGATAGTTTTAGAGGTGTTTTCATGGCTTGAAGAGGGGAGGGAAGATGAGGAAGGGCAGCAGCAGCAAGAGGAGTGGGAGAGGGGGAGAATGATGAAGAATGAAGGGGTATGGCCAAGGGTACAAGGTCAAAGGTCCACCTCTCTCTCTCTCTCACCTACCCTCATCATTTCCTTTTTCTTTTCTTTTCTTTTCCCTTTCTCTAAATCCCTAAACCTTCTCATGAGAATAGTAACCCCAAAGGAAATCCATTGCAAGAAAATACACAAGTGTAGAAAATGTGATATGTGCAAGTTTTGCACAAAACTGCCGAAAAACCCAATTAGCGATTTTAATCGCGATTAGCACTAAACTAGTGTCAAACTAATCACAAAAACTTAAAAATGTCATAATTCACTAATTTACCCTATTTTAGAATTTTTCATAATTTTTCTAACATTTTTCCTATTTATTTGCATTTAATATTAAAATAATCAATAAAATAATATTAAATTATAAAAATTCCTAAAATTAATATTTTATATTTTTGAAGATGTTACAATCTACCCCCCTTAAAGAAATTCGGTCCCCGAATTTAAATTTAAACCCCCACTACTAAAACAATCTCAGTAATAAACCAAAGTCGTCGGGGCTCCGAAATCATCAACACAAAGAACATCACAGCGCAATACATGCGCCAGGGTACTGAGCAGATAACTCAAAAACAAAACTCCGTCAGGCATCCCGCAATCATCGGAGTCGATGTAAAAACACAATGTCAAATCCAATACAAAACCGATATGATATGGATCGAAACTACACATGTAGACATCCAATCTATACACGTAAAAAGCTGATGTAAAACATGCAAAAGTATATCCAGGTATCGTCTACTGACTAGTCCTGCTCAGCATGAAAGCAAAAACCCAACATCATAAAAGGTACTGCTCCAAAGGGAATAAATCTCAAAAATGTACATAACACAATCCTGTGCGTCTGGTGCGCACGGAAATCAAAAATCCAATATGTGTCAAACAGATGTACAAACAACATCTAGGTGCAAAGGGTGTGCACAAAACCTCTGTCATGGGCAACGTATGTGCCTGACAGCCAAGGTCCGGTGCATCTAACATGCACGAAGAAATCTCGATTTAGTGCATCGGGTGCGCACCAAAATCGTATCTAAATAACATGCGCCCAACACGCGCGAAAATCCAAATCTGTGCATCCATCGTGCACGAATAAAAATCTAAACCCTGCGCACTCAACATGCACGGAATCACGAAATCCAATAACAAACATCGAATAGGTGTAAAGCACATCACCAGCACGGAGTGCAAAACCAACCATCAAAATCCGGGTCAAAATCAACGATAAAATGCGTCTCAAACCAAAATCAGGTGTACCTCAAAGGAAAATCTCACAATCGTGTGCATCAGCGTGCACGAATCAAAGCATAACACTAAAATGCATGAAAACTTTGCGCGAAATATATAAATATCCAGTGGGTGCATGAAACCAATATCATGAAACTCAGTCACCAAAACTAAATCATGCAAACAGAACACCCAAAAAAAAAAAACCGAAATCCAAAATGACGGATACGTGATAATCGAATCACAAAATCACAAATCACAAATACCGTCTTAGGTAGTTCCTCCTTCGAGGTCGAGAAGGAGTCGGTGCAATCCACAGCTAGCAGCGCAGGATATCTACCTGCCTCTTGCTCACGGTCTAGCGTCCTCTGACTCTCTGGGTCCTTGTCTTCTCTGCGGATCACCTATCACGCGGTCAATCGGCTCATCGGCTCTGTCAGATGTGCTAACGGGGACGATTCCGTTCTGGCACTTCTCTGGTCACCTCTCGGTCAATCCTCACGACCACTCGTAAGGCAGCATATTACTGGTGTCGGCCTCTGGCTCTCTGAATGCACGTCACACATCTGATCCTGGGTGCAAACATCATTGCAGTAATGTCCTGGAAGAATCCTGCTCAAGGTCTCTTCCGATCATGCCTATGCCGAACCAAACGGAGGCTGGCTCTCCTGCACAACCTCTTCTCGCTCAAGACACCTGTGTCCTCAGAACAATATCTTCTCAGAAACTGGTCACATCCCAACGTCTCTGTAAGCATATCAGGTCTCTAGTCTCGACGGGAAGCAATGACAGCTCGTCAGTGTCTCGCACGAACCTCTTGTTCCAACTGTCTCTATCATCGTCCACTAAGACGTCATGCCAAGCTACTATGCACAGCACTGTTCTCGGCCACGGTCAATCTGAAGTCTCTCACACGGACTCGAAATCGCGTACTCTGTAGCTTCATCATTCTGTAGCAGATGTCAGGCCGAACTGGTCCTCGGGAATACGTCCCAACCATCGGAGGAATACTTATCACTTGTCCGTCCTTGATCAATTCGCAACGCATCTGGTTAAGTTCCTCTATCCGAACTTGGTCAACTACCTCGTCGACAATGCTGAACTCTGCCCTGCTGGGTGTGCGCAAAACGACCACTCCTGGTCTAGGTCTTCTCATATCGTACTCCAGAAAGGTCCTGTCGGGTTCCTTTCTCAATTCTCAATCCTGCCGATATGCCCGGAAGTCATCATCCAATGCTGAAGCTAAAGCTCATTCCGGAACGGCTGCATACTCATCGCGCTTCTTTCTGGAAGATATATCCGTATACCACGCCTCGGGGTGTGTATCACATCTCTAATGTCAGCGGAGTGGAACGTCATCTCGTCGAAACCTCGTACGAACTCTTTTCTTCACTCTACGTCAATGTCGACTGATTCGGACTCGTCTCATCGTGGCTACACGAACTGCGCTCCGACGGCTACGCTCGCATCTGGAGTCTCCCAAGCAGTGTCCCATCACGATATCCGAAAGATGTCGAACCATCCGATCGAATCGTCAGATCCTCATAATCCCCCAAGAGCTCACATCTCGGGTACAGTTTAATAGTATCGAGTACATGCCACAGCGTCGGTGGTCCAGCCGTAGAAGGGCAAACCCAAGCCTCACTAATGGCGCCGCGGAACCGCCGTAAACCCTAAGGTTCAAAGGCTGTCACACGGTCATTAAGTCGAGTTAGGGTTTCCTTCTTCTAGAGGGTCCATAGAATCACCTGCATGTCTTTCCGTATACTTTAAACTTGGAAAATGGCTCCTGACATTCGATCGTCTCAATCGACTCTCAACGAACCTGCGTGAAGTCGTCTCTAGCTGGAAACAATCAATCTGATGACTCGCATCGGGGTAAGCAAACTCACCACACGTCCTAGTCATTCATCCTCGGTGACTAGCGACTCGCTATCATCTCTCTAAGTACATGCTCATGCTGCAGTAGCTCCAATCATCTGGGTGATATTTCATCATTTGCAGCAACAACTGGCTCATACACCTGTACGTCGAACAATGCCTCAATCCTCCAGGAAAGGCAATACATAAGCGGTCATCTCTGAATCAGCCTGCTCTAGGTCTGAGTAAGACTCTCCACACTGGAAATCTTCAACTCAACTGGGCCCGCTCTGGCGCAAAACCGGACGAATCACCTTCGTCTCTCGAATCGGGTAGACTAGCTACCATCCGTCGCGTATCTGCCTGAAAGCTCCGGCAATCTCAGCTCGTAAGCTCCGAAAGCAACATCCCGTCAATCTCAGCAACAGCTGGTACATCGGTCTGCACGGTCGCCGACATCACAATCCCTGAGGTATGCTGTACATCAACAGTCCTCTCTCAGCTGGCAGCTCTAACAAAGGCTCGATCATCCGGTGCAAGACCAAGCACTCGCCTCCACCAGAGGTCACAATCACCGATACTAACTCGAGACGTTCCCATGTCACCAGAAAACACAACGGTCGGCCCTCGTACCAAACGAGCTCACACCGGCCGTAACCCTAGCAGCAGCCCAAACTGCGCTCAAACATGGTGGCAGGAATCTCAATCGAGTATCAAAGAGAGCACATCAATGGCAAGAAAGGAAACAACAGATCCAAAGTGGATACATGATCATAGGAAGGAACAGCATCAATGAAGGTATGATCATGAAACTAATAGAATCGGGGATCTCAAATGGATGTATAATCCTGGATAGGAAGAGAATCACTGATCTCAAAAATATGCACATCCTAAGGTTCCTTAAGCGGAGTGGCGTGTCGTAAGTATGCCGCGGAACATACCAACGGTACGTCACTCTACTTTAGTCACCTAATCCATCAACCAAGGGTCATCCTAAAACGACGAAAGTTCGGGTCGAATACCCCCTCGACCAAGTCTAAGTTCCGTAAGGTCAAGCCTAAGTTCCGTATATAAATAATTCCCAAGGCTCCACATAGTCAAACTTAGACTCGAACCAAGGTCAACCTAGCGCTCTGAAACCAACTTTGTCACGACCCGAAAAAGACACGTGACTGGCACTTGAACCATATGAAGTCTATAGGACCCCATCTGATCCAAGTAAGCCAAAAGCCCAGAAATCTAAAACCATTTTGAAGAATAAGTAAAGAAAACTGGTTTAAAGAAGTGAAGAAATACAGGTTTGAAATCGAGGTTTTTAAATAACTAAGCCGAAGGTACGTTTTGAAAACAATAAGTCTTTTCTAAAAATTTCGGCAGAGTTTCTCTTGTAAAACTGGCCCCGAATGGGGTACAACATGAATAACAATATATATAAAATGATAAAGGCATCCCCAAGCGGGAGCTAGCTCTTTGTCAATCGACGGTCACAACCACACAATGATATAATAATATACAACGCCAAGTGGCGAGGATCAAATCCAAAGAAAGCTCAAAAGCAACAAGAAAACCGCAATACTACTAAACGCGACTCTAAGGTCGAAATATACAACACTGATATCTAGGTCTGAAAGAATATACAAGTTTTGGTTGATGGACAATTTCTAGATACAATGAATAAATTAAATACAAAGGTGACTCCTGATACGAAGGAATCCACCTACAAAAGCAAATCACCCGCAGGAAGGAAATGTGCCAGAAATGCCGCAATATAACCTGTATGGCAAAACCTGCAAGAGCTGTGGCACAACGGGGGTGAGTTGCCAACTCGTGAATAGAAACATCTACAAGGATAAATCGAATGCAAGACATAATCCTAAGTCAACGATCAGTAAAATATCCACAAGAGTACATCTGAGTGTAATAAGGTGGCAAGGTAACATCTAATCATGTATATAGTGCCAGGTACTCAGGTAACAACATGTCATCAGTGTAAGGTATGTCTGCATGAAGTATCAATGAAGAAATATCAATAATATCAATACACATATATTAGCGTCCCATACCACTAATATTGGTGTAAGATAAGTGTAAATCCAGTATGTATATGAACCAAGTCTGTATATATGTAGAACCCGTCCACCTGTCACCCACTGACAGTAAGCATCATGTATGCAATGTGAGGATATAACCAAAATCATGGAAAACTCATCATGAAACCCGTGCCAAACACCGACACGTAAATCCTCATCCGTATGGGGCTCCGTCTGCGGATATCGGCCCTCGGCCCCGGCAGTATGAGTCAACCCATGTCCATCTCTGGGCTCCGTCTGCGGATATCGGCCCGTCGGCCCCAGCAGTATGCCCATCTCTCGGCTCCAGGCGGTATCCCCCGGATATCCGCCGAGCTCAGGTAAAATCACCGGTAGGTACTCGCCCGCCTCCAGGCTCAATCGGCATAACCCATCGATCATCTCGCCGAGGGGAACCATACCGGGCCCACCACGAACCCGCAAACGGTACATCACCTCCTCGAATCGGGTTTCAAGCACACGTCTCAGCACCGAGAAAACGCGTGGTGGACGCACCGAAATATCATATCACGAGGTACCGGGTTTTCATAAAGTGCCTCTTTTCTTAAATAACCCCACGGTCCTCAAAAACCAGAAATCACATGAAAATCCAACATCCAGCAGTAAATCCAATGCGATGTATTATGCAATCAATCCATGATATATGCGACATGTAAAGAGAGTAATCATATCGGAAATCATGCAATATGGAATAGGAATGCGCATATGTCAAAGGAAGCATCATATCACGAATGTAATAGTACTACTGTGTAGTGACATGGCAATTATCGATGATGAAGTGTGTGAGCCGGCAAATAGTGTACGTGAAACATACGCATCATCGATAATGGTGCTGGTGTCCTAACAGCATGATAATAACATGGTAGTGAACATATGCCAGCAATGCGAATAGTATGAATATGCGGAAATCTAGTAATCAACAGCACAGTGAAGTATCTACTATGCAACTACATCTAAGTATCCTGTCAATCAGGAGGGGTAGGTGTGGAAATCACCTAAAACTGAGTCTAAGTATATATGTAGATATATAGTCGGTGATCCCGCCTCAATGTCATATCGTAAGATATCCTCTAGCTATGAGTGCGGATCTATCATCAATATCAGCTCGTACGGTAAATCATCGTACGGCATTCCCGAAAGCTGGGTAGGGGTCAACATCTCACTGTCTCATCACATAACAAATATCACCATCACCAGATCATATAGTCTGGAGTACTACTCTATGCCTAGTACAAACGGTAACATCGGCAAAGTATGCAAGCGGGGGTAAACACACATCCCAAGCCCGCAAGAATCACAAGTCATACCCCACATATGAATCGTATCACATCACCGATCCCAGGGCACCAAGCCCACAATATCGACTCATCTCCAAAGTCGTCACATATCATCAATCACAGTGTAAGTACATGTGAAAGGCAAGGGTATAAGTATAGGGTAATTCTATCCTAGGGTTCGCGACTATGAACTACACTAGTCACTTCTAACCCTACACTATCCAAAATACACCTATCACCACAATAAACTGCATAATAATCTATCTACGGACTGCGGGGGTGCTATACGCCATCCACCCGACTTTCCCCCGTAGATATAATCTACTCACCTTGCATCATCATTTGCGGACATCACCATGCATTTGCTTGTCGTCCGAAGTCTTCATGGGTACCTACACATCAAAATATCGTATATGCGCATTAAAACCAAATCCAATCTAAAACGGCGCATAAACTCCAAAACGATACGCTAAAACCGATACGATACGAAAAAGGGCTTATAGGTTAGAACCTACGGTTAGCCTTCGCAAAACAACTCCAAATCACTCGATATAGACGTACAAACGTCACACAATCGAGATAACACACGAACATCAAAATCTGGAATTCAAAACACGCAAAACCAAACCCAAATTCAAAGCTGCAACTTGAGAAAATGATCCCAGATTTCATCTCAGGCCAAACTAGATCAAATCAACAACTCCAGGGTGCTATGCAGGGTAAATATGAGGTACAGAAGCAAAATGGGGAGTTTTCACCACAAATGGGCCGGCCACATCTACTGTTTGGCCGGCCTCGCCGGCCCCTCCATGTCCAATGTGGCTCGTCTTCGTAGGGTGGTCTCATGTGGTCCCAGTTAGGTCTCTGGTATTGTTGACTTTGTCTAGAAATGTCCCAGTATACTCCAGATTTTCCTGCACACCCAAACCGACATAAAGTCCCGAAATTCCGTATCCTTGGTTTCCAATGGGATTGGGCTGGGTTTCTAGCTCTAGGGTGCTCATACGATCTCCACTGAACTCAAATTACCCATCACAACTCACAATTCCCTCAAACCCTAACTAGTTTTCACCAAGTCCACAAATTCACCCGATATCGATTCTAAACTTGCATAGGGGTATATGTAAAGGTAAAACTAAGACAATGGTTCAGAAATTACCTCAATTGGCAACTCAAGAATTTTCTTGAGTTGCCCCAAGTGGTCACAATCCAAGCTTTCTAGGTCCATCTTGTAGATCTCGAGCTTGCGCATCTTTTTTGTGAAACCGACATAGGATTTTGGGGTAGTTTTAGAGGTGTTTTCATGGCTTGAAGAGGGGAGGGAAGATGAGGAAGGGCAGCAGCAGCAAGAGGAGTGGGAGAGGGGGAGAATGATGAAGAATGAAGGGGTATGGCCAAGGGTACAAGGTCAAAGGTCCACCTCTCTCTCTCTCTCACCTACCCTCATCATTTCCTTTTTCTTTTCTTTTCTTTTCCCTTTCTCTAAATCCCTAAACCTTCTCATGAGAATAGTAACCCCAAAGGAAATCCATTGCAAGAAAATACACAAGTGTAGAAAATGTGATATGTGCAAGTTTTGCACAAAACTGCCGAAAAACCCAATTAGCGATTTTAATCGCGATTAGCACTAAACTAGTGTCAAACTAATCACAAAAACTTAAAAATGTCATAATTCACTAATTTACCCTATTTTAGAATTTTCCATAATTTTTCATAATTTTTCTAACATTTTTCCTATTTATTTGCATTTAATATTAAAATAATCAATAAAATAATATTAAATTATAAAAATTCCCAAAATTAATATTTTATATTTTTGAAGATGTTACAGCTTTCCGGACCCCTTTGGGAATATTCTGCTACAAAGTGATGCCTTTCGGTCTAAAGAATGCAGGCACCACCTATCAGAGGGCCATGACGAAGATTTTCGATGACCTCATACAAGAAATCGTCGAATGCTATATTGACGACCTTGTGGTGAAAAGAAAATCATACGAGGAACATTTAGAACATCTGAAGATCGTGTTTCAGCGCCTTCGGAAATACAACGTGAAGATGAACCCTCTTAAATGTGCATTCGGAGTTTCCTCAGGCAAGTTCCTGGGATTCATCGTCCGACACCGAGGCATCGAGATAGACCCGTTGAAGATTAAGGAGATTATGGAAATGCCCCCTCCAATAACTCCCAAACAACTGCGGTCTCCCCAAGGAAAACTCGCGTACATCCGGCGATTTATAGCCAATCTTTCTGGCAAGTGCCGCCCCTACAGTCACCTGATGAAGAAGGGAACCCCTTTCGTCTGGGATCGCAAATGCCAAAGCGCAGTGGACGAAATCAAGCAATACCTGCAGAATCCTCCGGTGCTAACCGCTCTGGTCAAGGGAAAGCCTCTCATTCTGTATACAACCGCCCTCGAGGGTTCTCTAGGCGCATTATGGGCACAAGAAAACGACCAAGGGAAGGAGAGAGCTCTCTACTATCTGAGTCGAGTTCTCCTGGGGGCAGAAAACAATTATTCCCCATCGAAAAACACTGCCTGGCGTTGATCTTCGCGATAACGAAGCTCAGACACTATGCGTTGGCACATGAGGTCTATCTCATATCAAAAGTGGATGCTCTCAAATATTTGATGTCAAAGGCCATATTGACGGGTCGGCTCGCTAAATGGGCCCAACTTTTAATGGAATTCTTTATAACTTATCGACCTCTCAAGGTAGTGAAAGGCCAGGCCATCGCCGACTTCCTTGTCGAGTATCCTATACCTGCCGACTCTCCCTTGAACTGCGAATTGCCAGACGAGCACGCGTTTGACACGATCGACGGGAGAAAGGACGGAGTGATACCCGATGGGAACTCTACTTCGATGGAGCATCTTCCATGAAGAAGCGAAAGCACAACGCCCCCATAATCAAATCAGGGGTACGCCTCATCTTCGTGACCCCATAAGGAGGGATAATGCGCATTGCCTTTGCCTTGACAGAGCCGAGGACGAATAATGAAGCCGAATATGAAGTTTTGATAGTAGGTCTTGAGATCGCTATCAACATGGGAATCGAAAACCTCCTCATATACGGAGACTCAACTGGTCGTTAGCCAACTAAACGGCGATTATCAGACGTGCAAACCGGAGTTAGTAAAATACGGCAAAAGGGTACACCACTTGCTGACTCAAATCCCCGCCTATGCCCTGGAAAGCATACCGCGCGCGGAAAATAGCAAGGCGGATGCATTAGCCAAACTCGCTAAAGAACTGGCCGACGAGAATCTCGATGACGTAAGGATCGTTGTGCAAAGTCGTCGGGTTCTTGCACCGGTAGAAATATCTCCGGAGTCTTGCAAAGAAAAAGGAGCGACCGAGCAAACGGCCCTACAGATAAAGGATCAGGAAAAGATTAAGGATTGGAGAGAAGTCTTTATAAACTACTTCAAGTCCCGTCAAACGTCTGAAGATGCGTCCTCAAGACATCAGATCATGAAATGATCTCTATCTTTTGCCTTCATCAATGATACTCTGTATAGGAGATCATTTGATTCTTTATGGCTAAGATGCATGGGACCTGAAGAGGCAAAGAGAGTCATCCAAGAAACTCACGACAGACTCTGCGGTTTTTACCAAGCTGGGCCAAAGATGAAGCTGAAGATCAAAAGGATGGGCTACTATTGGCCCACAATGATCCAAGACTGCCTCGAATACGCGAAGCAGTGCCACTCGTGCCAGATTCATGAGGACTTTATCCACCAGCATCCAAATCCGCTACATCCAACGGTGTCTAGCTGGCCATTCGAAATGTAGGGAACTGACATAATCGGGCCCATCGAACCGGCATCATCCAGAGGACATCGGTTCATATTGGCAACAACTGATTATTTCTCCAAGTGGGCAGAAGAAGTACCGCTAAGGGAAGTGAAGATAGAGAATATTCTCCATTTGTTCACGACACATGTCATCTATCAGTTCGGTACTCCGTGATGAATTATCTCCGATAACGGGCCAGCCTATAGAAGCCACAAGATCAACCACTTCGCACAACAACATAATATAGACTGGAGATACTCTTCGGTCTATAATCCCCGAGCTAACGGTCTAGCTAAGGCTTTCAACAAGACCTTGACGAAGATCGTGAAAAAGATGGTGTCTTGAAATAAGAGGGGCTGGCATGAGAGACTGCATGAAGCTCTCTGGGCGTATCGAACTACGTTCAAAACGGCCGCAAACACAACGCCATATGCATTGGTATTCGGCATAGAAGCGGTACTCCCCCTCGAGATAGAGTTACCCTCTCTACGAGTGGCGGTTCACTACGAACTAACAGACGAAGAAAATGCTCACCTTCGGCTTGAGGAGCTTGACGCCCTTGATGAAACCCAGTTCATGGAGCAACAAAACCTGGAGGCTTATAAAGCAAAGATGACGCGCTCATACGAGAGATTGACTAGGCTGAGGACATTCCGCCAAGGAGAACTCGTGCTAGTGGTCAAAAGACCTATGATCCCCAATCGTGCCAACAGTTCGAGCCGAATTATGAAGTCCCGTACATCATAGACAAAGTTTACCAGGGTGGAGCCTATCTACTCATGGACATGCATGGTGAAAGATATTTCAGGCTAATAAACGGTCGCTTCCTGAAAAAATACTATGCCTGACGAATCACGGCCTAGGTTAACGATAGATGACGATGCCTATGTCCGCTCGCTATCTTCCTAAGCCCAAGCTCTATAAGTAGTATCCGGCAAATGGACCGAAACGTCTTTAAACTAACGATGGACCACTATGTCCTAAAACTGGCTATTGACCGAGACGTCTATAAACTACTACTGACCGCAGCATCCCAAGGCTGACGACGCAAAAAAAAGGTATGTCCATAAGCGAGATGGGCCCGGATGAAAACCCGAAAGGGCTCCGTGAGTAAAAACAGCAGGGCTACCGGCGAGTTTTGTGAAAACCCGAAAGGGCGCAATCTCGTTAAAAGACACTTGCAAGGTCCTCTCGATCTTGTGAGGAGAAAATACCTGCGTGAGATCCTTACGACTCATAAGGGAGCAACACACTTAGGGATCCCCATGATTCCTAAGGAGAAATTACACTTACGAGATCCTCACAACTCGTAAGGAGAATTCCCCTCTGAGACCCTCACGGCCCATAGGATTCAAAAGCCTTAAGCTACAGGGATCTGAACCTGTTCTTAAGCCATCACAACCTCCAGTGTTGCCCTACAAGCGGTTCAATACTGACCCTTGTATACAATCCACAGGCGCAAATAAACATTTCCCTAACAAATTCCCACCCGCGACAAGGAATATGTTTACACAGAGGACAACCCTTGTAAGTCCTCTCGACTTATAAGGAGAAAACACTCTTGTAAGATCCTTACGACTTATAAGAGAACATACACTTAGGAATCCTCACGATTCTTAAGAAGAAACCGCACCTACGTGATCCTCACGACTCGTAGGGAGAAATACCTTTATGAGACCCTTACGGCTCGTAAAGTCAAAAAGCCTTAGTCAACAGGATCTTAACCCTGTTTTCTAAGCCACCTTTGTTCGACATCAACAGAGGCAAATGATGATTCGCTCCTGGCGATGTCCCAGTTGTAGCGATGCTGATGCCGAAATAGGTGTCAAATCCAAAACTCGCAGCGAAAAGTCGGCGAGCCATAAATGCATATGAAATAGCCGAAATGATAGGGTAACTTGCAACAAAATCAACAAGTAAAAATATATGCATACAAAAATAGCCGAAATGCTTGGGCAACTCGCAATAAAAAGCAGCGAGTAAATAAAACAAATAGCCAAAAATGATTGGGCACCGCGAAAAATTGCCGAAATGATTGGGCAATCGCGATTTTCGCGATATAAAAGCTGAAATGATAGAGCATCGCGGAAAGAAAAATATATATGAAGTGAAACTTTTTGCCCAACAGGTGAGATCACCTCGACCCCTGTATACAATCCAGGGGCACAAACGAAAAGGGAACCATACCTTCCCATCAGGCTCCATCAGAGAGAGCCAAATCTTGACGGTTCACAGACGGCCTAGAGACCCACAACAACGTTCCTCCTCATTCCATCAGGATTCAGACGCGACAATTAACCTTGGAGCCATGGAAAAGTTCCTGTTCCAAACCTCGACGGTTCACAGACACCCGAGAGAGAAAATCCCGGTCTCGTGGAACATGGCTAATGTCAATCCTAACCCCGTGGGAAGCGCCCAGAGCAAATCCTGGTCTCGTGGAACACGGCTAATGTCAATCCTGACCCCGTGGGAAGCGCCCAGAGCACCTCCTGGTCCCGTAGAACATTACTAATGTCAATCCTGACCCCATAGGAAGCGTCCAGAGCACCTCCTGGCCCCGTAGAATACGGCTAATGTCAATCCTGACCCCGTGGGAAGCGCCCAGAGCAAATCCTGGTCTCATGGAACACGGCTAATGTCAATCCTGACCCCATGGGAAGCGCCCAGAGCAAATCCTGGTCTCGTGGAACACGGCTAATGTCAATCCTGACCCCGTGGGAAGCGCCCAGAGCAAATCCCGGTCTCGTGGAACACGGCTAATGTCAATCCTAACCCCGTGGGAAGCGCCCAGAGCAAATCCCGGTCTCGTGGAACACGGCTAATGTCAATTCTGACCCCGTGGGAAGCACCTAGAGCAAATCATGGTCTCATGGAACACGGATAATATCAATCTCAACCCCATGGGAAACTCCCAGAGCACCTCCTGGTCTCGTAGTACACGGCTAATATCAATCCTGACCCCATGGGAAGCGCCCAGAGCACCTCCTGGTCCCGTAGAACACGGCTAATGTCAATCCTGACCCCGTGGGAAACGTCCAGAGTAACTCCTGACTCTATGAAATGCGGATAGAGTCAACCCCCTGAGTCCGTGAAATGCGGATAAAGTCAAACCCCTGACCCAGTGAAATGCAGACAAGGTCAACCCCAGACTCCGTGAAATGCGGATAAAGTCAACCCTCGACTTCCTCGTCAAAGCAATTCTTTGATTCGGGAGCAAGTCAACTCATCAACCACTTACAAGTCCTCTCGACTTGTAAGGAGAAAATTTTCTTGTGAGATCCTTATGACTCTCAAGAGAAAACACACTTAGGAATCCACACAATTCCTAAAGAGAAAATACACCTACAGGATCCTCTCGACCTGTAGGGAGAAAAGCCTTTATAAGACCCTCACGGCTCATAAAGTTGAAAAGTCTTAGGTGGCAGATCCTAACCCTGTCTCCCAAGCCATCAATGCCTCGCAAAGAGGTCAAGGTAGATTTTCTATAGGCCACACTCTCCTAAGTCAAACATCGAAAAGAAAGGAAGCAACCACTTGCGAGTCCTCTCGACTTGTAAGGAGGAAATTCTCTTGTGAGATCCTTACGACTCTCAAGAGAAAACACACTTAGGAATCCTCACGATTCCTAAGAAGAAAATACACCTACGGGATCCTCTCGACTCGTAGGGAGAAAAGACTTTATGAGATCCTCTTGGCTCATAAAGTTGGAAAAGCCTTCGGCAGCAAATTTGAACCAGCTTCCTAAGCCATCACTACCTCTCAAAGAGTTCAAGATGGAATGCTCTCTCTATCATCTATAGGTTACACTTGCTAAAAGTAACATGCCAGCAACAAAGAAAAAGTGAAGAAAGCAAAAGATAACACAAGATAGTACGAAAGAAATGTATCTTTTATTCATAAATTCAATTGGGTATAAGAAACAACATACGAAAGAATAAAAAAATGGATACAATTTTATTCAAAAAGAAAAAATTACAAATGATAATTGGTACAAAAACAACTATTGCGAGGGAGGCGTTTTCAATAAACCAGTCAGTCACTCGCGCACTATCCTCAGCACCTTTTCACGGTCAACTGCCGCGGCCAACTCCGCTTCAACCTGAGCCCGTTACTGCAAATAAGATGAAAGTTGCTCATCGATGATCCACTGAGCTGCCTCACGACTCTGCGCATCTCGCTCGGTGAGGTCGAGCTTCTGCCTCAGCGTTAGCCTGTCTGAAATACATCGTAGAAGGCCCTCAAAGATAGCTTTCAGCTGTACAACATTTGCGTCAACCTGAGCGTGCAGATGGGCAGATTCGCTTGAAGTCTCCTCGTGCTCCTTACGCTTCAAGGCCGCTTCTTGTTCAAGATGACGAAGGTAGGGAGTGCTCTGCTCGACCCACGCAGCCCGTTGGGAGTTCACAGCTAAGACCTCGGGAGCAGGACGTCCGAGCTCAAGCTCAAGGAGGCAGGCCTCAATTTTCCTGCAATGATTAACCCAAGACTCAACGACGCCCTCGCTATGGAAGTTCACGAGCGTCGCCAGCATTGGATTAACCTCGGCAGCAAAATCTGCAACCAATGTAAGGGCCTCCACGTCAAGCTCCTCGATATAATTGCTCAACATACGCAGACTTGTCACGGCGCCTTTTGAAGATGGACGTCTGGAAAAGGGCCCTGTTAGCATTATGATTCGAGACTCGAACAGAGCTGGAGTCGGTGTCACTGCTGCAAAACAAATCATAGTCAAATGACGGCTCAAGAAATAGAGAAGATACATGAACAATGGAGTTTACTATACCGGCTGTGGCAGGTGGCAAGGCCCGGAGTACCGGTAGCGCAACTATTCTTTCATCTTCTCCTTCAATCTGTAGTGCTGCAGTCAAAACAATGAAGAATTAGCAACGACTTGGCTGTCCGTAAAAGAAAAGAGAAGATATTAGGTAGAGACTGTACTCACCAACGCCACTAGATAAAGCAATCTCCGACTGGAAGGAGAAATGTGGGTGAAGTACCTGATATAGAGGATCAAAAAGGACTCCTGCAAGGGTATAATAATGCAATTTCAGTACATAAAGTATATTGCCTACAATGAAACCCATAAGTCACAAACCCGTACCTTCCGACATTTGAGAAGACACGAGAGAAGGCAAAAAGGCGGCCACCGTCAAAGCAGCAACTGGTAATGCTTCCTCGGGTGTCACAACCTCAACGCTCACCACACCTGCATTAGAAACAAGAGAAATACTGTCAGAAAAGATTGAAAGAGGATTGCAGAATGAAAAGGAAAGCAATGACCCAAAATCTACCTAAAGAGTCGCCGGTCGAAACCGCGACAAAGGTGTCACTGGATGTAGCGACTGCTTCACCCTCCTCCATTGGAATGGTTTCGCCGCCGGTAGCTTCATCCCCCGACTCCACGAGAGCCGTTGTGATACTCGCAACGCCCGGCAACGGCAAGGAACCGCAAGGGGAAAGAGTGGCAATTGGGGCAGTTCCAGACTCTTGAGAAAGAGTGGCCACTTCAGGCTCAGTGGTTGCCGCCGTCTCACCTACCACTTCCTCATCAAGACTCGACCCTGCAGGATAGGATGTATGAGAATATGAAGATTAAAACTTTGACAAAAGGACTCAATGTTACATTACCTTGGGTCGGCTTTTCAATTGCTTCCCGAGCCGCACGTGCCGCCTGTCTATGAGCGGTAGACAGGGTGACCGGAGTACCCTCTGAAGAAGCAGGGACAGGAGGAGCAGCGCTCGATCCTGCACCTACGGCCAAGGCGGCGTTACATTCTTAGGTCGCACACCTCCTGCGCTTCCTATCTGCTTGGGCTGTGAGAGCCAATCTTCTTAGGACCTCCATCAAGGAGACGTCATCGTCCGCACCAGGAGCTACCTCTGGAGCCGTTACGACGTCTGTCATCAGTTGCTTAAGTAAAGCCTCTTTTGGCAATACTGGGGAAGCTGGGACTTCGGTAGCCGGCCCTGGAAGCATCTCCGCATCGCCCTGCGAGATTGGCACTGTACTGGGGATGACCTGAGTCAAGGAAGTCCCTGTGATAAGATGAAAAAGGGGTCATATTACCCATAAGAAAGGGGAATTAAGGCACAATGAGCCGAAATATACCAAAACCCATTGAAGTATGAATCCTCTCTTCCTCCTCAAAAGTCTTGAGGGAAGCCGCGAGGGCCTCTTCAGTGGAAATGCCTGTTAAAGAAGGAGTGTCAGTCAAAACATGATAACAAAAACATAACAGCAAAAAGATAAGGTTGAAGCTTACTTGATTGTGCGAGGATGATCAGTCCTGCTTTGTGGCTAGCGAGTCGCTCAGAAGCTGCGATGGCAGCCGCCAGATCAGTATCATCCGGCGCCATAAATAAGCCCTCGTTGGTCCCATATTCGCTCAGGCCCTCGCTATAAGGAGCATGAGGCTCCTGGCCGAATGCAACGTCTGCAGAGAGAATAGACTTCTTCTTCTTCTTCTGCGAGCGAGTACCGGTCGCTGCTAGCACAAGCTTACGCTTGGTGGGCACCTTGGGACGACTAGTCCCGATATCTGAACCCACACCAGACTCGGGAGACGCCACAGTCACCGCTTTAACAGGAGCACGGGGTATCGGTAGCTCAGGCACATCACTCGGGATCACAACCGAAGCAACCTCTCTCAAAGGAGGATGAACGATGGTCCGTTGCTTCAAAGGGACAGCTGGATTACCAGCAGGGGCTGCACCCTTACGATTGAGCAACAGCTTCTTTTCCTCCCTGATGACGGCACCCATCGTGTGTTGATACCATGCCACGTATACGTTCAAGGCTTTCGGAACACAACTTGGCTCACTAATGAAGAAATTGGACGCTGTGTTTAGGCACATGAAGTGGTGCAAAGCGCTCCGGATACCCTCTTCAGTATAAACCGGTTCTGCCAAGAATGCCTCGAGTGGGGCGCCCTGATTATAACTTGATTGCTGGGAAAAACGGTGGGGGTTATATCTCATAAACAAAGCCGAGTCGTTCTTCCTGAACACCAAGTATCCCGGCCTGATCGAGTACAAATGGAGAATCTCCCGAGTTTTCAAGGTAGAAGCTCTGTCCTTAGAAGTGTACCGCAACGGCTGCACTGTCTTAGCGGATTCCTTACCGATGGTCATAACCTTATCAACAAAGGCCATGCCTTCCCCGATGGTAAGTGGGCGAAGAATTACACCCCGAGCCTCTCGCTGACTTGGCTCCACAATGGAAGCATTGACCAGCCGCATGATCCGTGGAAAATTGCAAGTTTCATAGAAATAAGGCCGCTTGTGCATTCTAAAAGCACTGAGCACCTGCAGCTCGAGCCATGAAGTAAAATAATGCATCGGGAAGTTCACGGGCTGCACCCCCGGTTGAGTAGTGTCTACCGCCAAACTAAGGCCGTGATACAAATGAGCCAGCCCGGCAATCCCAACAGCAACATGTCTCCCTTCAACCATCCGATGAGCTGGGTAGAAGACAGACGGCCTCATGTAGTGAGGGTGCATGGGAAGCGCGAATCAGCTTAACCACAAACCGAGGAACCCTAGAAAGAACGCTTCCTCATCGATGCCCGGAGCGGCAATTTCTGAAAAGGGGACGATCGCGACGTTTGGAAGAAAGAAACTCTTTTGATCAGCTTTCAATATTGGCCGTCTATTCAAGCCAAAGCCGAAAGGATCATCAAGTCTGGAAAACCTTTCATCTTGTTGCGATAAAGCTTCTGGGCGGAGCAAACGGGCGATGATGTCCGCAAAGCTAACCCCATGGCTTCCAGATTCAAGAATAAGCCCCCGTAAATGTTTAGCACCTTGATCAAGCTGGGGAATCGGTGCTAAATGGCATTCTCTGGGTTTAGACCCAGCATCACCAGTCGAGTAGCGAAAATATACTCATCAGGGGGCAAGATCTCCTCATAATGCTCCCCTCTGACAGGCAAGCCGGAGATATCCGCAAACTCTTCCAAAGAGATGGAAACTTCTCGATCTAGCATAAGGAAAGTATGAGTTGGAACGTTCCAGTGTTCCAAAAAGGCTTTGACCCACCAGGCTGGAGGTGGGGAATATTGAAACAGGGAAGCATAGATCGCGGGGTACAACCCGAGCTTTAGCAACTCTTACATCTTGGCTGATAGGATGTATCGGGCCCACTGCAGATATCCAGCTGAATGAAGGGGAGTCAGGCCTATGTTGTATGGCTATCCCCAAGGGCGCCACTCGCCCTGGCATTTATGCCGCCCTAGAATGTCCAAAACCATCGGCGGTTTTACAGGTATTGCAGCCATAGAGGGCTGAAGACAACCCTCTGAAGTCCAATTAACCACCTCCACGGCATAGTTCACCGGGGGTACGTCGGCATAATGAATCGCCAAGATGGACTCTGAAGGTGTTGCGCAAGAGAAGCTGTTGTAAGTTTACGGTAGCTCCCCGGCCGTCTGTCCGAGGCCAAAATGCGGAAACGAAAACTTTTTCAAAACTTGAAACCGGCGCTATCGCAGACTTTAATCCCGGATCGAACCATTAACCTATAACTAGCAACTAGAGAAAGGGTTAGAAAAGCTATACCGATCGATCCGTGTCCTTCGGCCTTTGGCCACTGTTCAGTTGATAAAACTGCACATTTGTTATTACATTTTTCCTACTATTTCCATATTAAAAAAGGTCTTTATTATAATATATCATACATATGAGGGTTTATTTGTAAAAATACTATTTTCCATGTGTTGATATATTATAATTAGAATTTGGTAGGAAAATGTATGCAAATAATATCATTGACCAAATCCTAAGAGAACAAAGTCTACTAAATATTATTCAAGTTGTTGTGCAGAATTTTTCCAAGAAATCAAGTTGTTAAAGAAAACTTGGCTAATTAAGAAAGAAAAACTTGGAGATCAAGTCTGGCAGCAACTACGAGAAGATTTCAAAGATCCAAAGATTCCAGAGAACACCACATATCACATAGAGGAAGCCCCAAGAAAATGATCAAAGGCCGAGATAATATGGCCGCGGATCCGCGGCCATACCCCCCTTGGGCCGCGGATCCACGGCAATCTTGAAGATCTAGTTGCTGCGCTTTTTGGGGGTGAATCTATACTGTTATCTTCCTAATTTGGAAGCATGGTTTCTGGCTTTGGGACTATAAATAAAGACCGAGAGCCTTTTGGAAAAATCATCAAGCCGACGAGATCACGAAGTCCAAGACGGCTCACGCATCCAGGCTGATCATCAACTGTTCGTCTACCTCCTTGGAAGAGATCGAGAAGCAAACCAGTATTTGTAATCATTTTCTAAGGGATCAAAGTGTAATGAATATTGTTGATTAATAAAGGTAGCTCTTTTTCTTATTCTATTTCTTCGTAGTTTAATTATGCATTTTCTCTCCATCTCTTTTTCTCCCAACATGCGCGAGTAATTCTCCGCTTGTTAGGGTTCGTAGGATTAGGGTAGGCTAATGGATGATGAACATCTCTAAACTCTTTTTACGTCCTATAAAGTTTATAAACTTTACCAAAAGAATCATTAACATCCTAATCGGGCGCGCTAACAATTCATTGTTAGTCCCGACCGCGATTAGAGACTAGATTAATGATTGTTTTGGTAAAGGCTAGATATGAACGGAGTTCCGTGTCGAGATAATGGTTGAGAATGGGATTCCTTTTCCTCCAGAAACCCTAATCTACACGCATCGCCGTCGTTCTAGTGTTAAATCTATTAAAGGATAGAAAGGGTAATTTTTAATTAATCATCCATAACTACTAAATCCTAACGAACTCTACAAGCCCCTTCTTATATTAACTACATCCATAAATAATCTAGATCTATATTTTGCATTAGTGCTTAACGTAGATCTAGAAACCATTCCTCAACATTCTTATCCCTCCTCTCTTTTTCAACACATCTAAAGTAAGATTAAAATATTCAACGTTTCCCTGAGGACGACCCGTACTCACCTCGGTCTAGCTACGCGCGACACCGTTCTGATTGCGGTAATTCTACAAACATAATTTCGAACAAATCAGCCACTATCCCAAGATCCTCGCGGCATCTCCGATCTCGATCTCCTCGTCGGAAAAGGCACCACATCTTCGAGTCTTTTTACGGGCTCCTGCTTCGTCCGAAGCAACTCGGGCACGAAGTTCGCTAGCCGACGTGTCCAAGGCGATGTAGAGAATGTGTGTGACAACTTTGTCTCTTGCATCCATTGTATGGATGGAGGTTGAAGGTGAAGCCATCAATGGAGATTGTGAGCTAGAGGAAGAAGAAGAAGATGAGGCATTTTCTTTCTCATGTGTGATGAAATGAAAAAGAGAGCAAGAAGAAAATAATACAAAAGCTAACCATATACATGGCTGCCCTTTCTCTCTCTTTCTTTCATTTCACCATATAAATCAATCACTTAATGTGACATATGCACAATAAAAGAGACCATGAGTCACTAGGTTGCATGTGTCACAATAAATGCATCTCATGATGATTTCTAGCTCATAATTTCCATTTGTAAACATTAACCCAAATGTTTACAATAATAAAAAGATACGGCAACATCTAAAGTAAACTCGTGACGGATCACAAGGATACGCCTCACCTGTATATACATACCTGCATCCGTATTCCGACTGAATGCGAATGCGATGAGACTAAAGTAATCCAACAAATCTAATACTAGGATCCGGCTTAAACCAAAGCCCACTAGTATGATCCGCCCGATCATGATCCGTGCACTACTGCACGTATATGATCGGACCCTGCCATATATCATACGGCCTCTACAACGTTTCGCCCGAAACTTGAGAAACTGTCTATGGGGGACTCTAAAGAGTCGTCAATACTTTGGCTGTGGATTTAACCAGTAGCACGTAAGTGGTACTAGCTGTACGTAACGGGCTACCAGGTATTGACCAAAAGGGAGGTCGATGAGCGAACTCATCCGACACCCTACTGAACCTGTCAGTGACAATATCCGTACCGTACAGTCCGATCCGTTCGTCTATGAGCATCGCATGGCGGGCCTAGGGGATTGGTAAAAGTCAGACCCCCAAAAGCGGTACAAGTTGTGTCGGAGTGTAGCCCAGAACACCCTGAGATACTATTGAATACCTACCAGTAAATCTCCTGCCTTGGCCAAGGACTTCGTGTAATGGCTCTCCTAGACACAGCGCGATCTCACCCCCAATACCGAGAGAGACGAAACCTCTGCCGATCCGCTCACTGCCTCCATATGGCTCGGGACTGTACCCAACTAAAACCTGTTTGCACGACTCTTTTGAGCCGTGGTAGGGTAGTAATCAAAGCACAGTGGGAACTCACACGAGACAAATGACGATCTCAGGTCGATGAACTAACCTGTACACATGTCACCAGGGAACTGCTATCTGACGTCAGGTATAATACCAACTAGCATGTTCCCGACGAGTCTTGTCCGGTGTACTCATAACCCAATGAGCACCTGTATATATCTTAGGTGAACCAACTGACACCAATGGCTTGTGAGACCGGCCACAGCCCCTCGTCGGGATCTCGACTGTATACACTAGTTTACTAATAGAGTATCGATGCCCAGTCTCGAAACTCCCACGACTAGGGACCACTTTAAGGATGTGCTTATAGACCCCAACTCCCACGTATATGATCGCCATCATACTGCTGGCAGTCAAGCAAGAATCCTAAGGGCTCTATCAACGTGTAATAGCGACCTGTAAGGTCACCTAAAGCAGTACACGATGATAAAGATAACCAGATAGCATACTATCATCTTGAGTAAGACTGTCCTACCGGTATAGGTCCTCCCTCAATCATTGCAATCATGTGCATATGATCCAATAATTGACTCTGAGGGCTCTATATCCAACAATCTCCCACTTGCACTCAAGGCTAATTATTGCGATGTCGCATACTCACAGCCCGTGTGATACCGAACACACAACTCCTCTACTAATCAGTTTCACAAAGCCCGTTTGCGAAACTATTGCATTCGAGGAATAGACTCAGTGAGTGGATCCGCCCTGATGTTTCTTTCTATGTCTCTCTTTATCTCAAGTTCGTGAAGAAAACCATCTCCCGAAATGAGCAATACCTGTCTTAGAATATGTTTGGATATCTGATGGGACCTAGTTCATAAATGAACTCCAAATCCAAACTTCTTAGACTGCATCGTCAACTGAACTTAATCAGTATCCTGCGCCATGCCTCCCTTAGTATCCGCTTGGACCACCTGTCCAAAATACTGCCCCTCGTCAGAGGGAAAACTATAACTCTGACAGTCATTCTGTCATCCAGGTCACCTTGGAAGCCTGGAATGATAACCGTCTCCCGAAAGAGGCTGTCGTTATCATATCCCTAGAACATCCACTTATGTTCTAAAACTGCTTCCGAATGTTTCTCCAGGATTGGATCAATATCAACTTATTGCATATAGTGCAAAAGCAACATCTGGTGTGGTACTTGACATCTCATGATCAACTCAATTGCCTAAGCAAGTGATCTGCCAATCATGCACATCCATCTCTCCTTTAGTCTGTAAGACACCATTAGAGAGGGTGACTCCATCACCTGCAGATACACTACCGTGCCAGGAGTCGTCCATTCTAAAACACCTTTAGAATGCTGTCTAAGTACCCAGATTGGGAAACTATCCAAATCTAGATCTAAAACCATAGATCTAGTAACCAGAATGTCTGATATTATATCTATATCCTATGTGGAGAAACCACTGTGTGACAACCAAAGTATAACCGATCGTAGTATAGGAATTTTATTTCCTACTATGTGTATGTCATCCAAATACCAGGACATCACACCCTACTATTTTCTTAACAGATCCATCCCCTATTTTGATGAAGTCAAACCCATGACTGTCACATCAAAAATAGATGATCTATCTCCGCTATTACCACTTTAGTCTATAAATAGACATAAGCCACTTGTCCACTATGCTTCCGTTGCTCCCACTGACTACGACTGTTGGATATGTATGCCCTAGAGGCCATTATTGTATAGTACTAGTTTGTATATAACATTTTGGAAGCTTGGGATATATATACGGGTTTACGACAGTCTTGCTCGATATAGTAGTATGCTACTTAGTTTGTTTCTATCTTAATATATGTATATGTTTCTTTTAACATATCGCTAAAAACATATTGATGGAGCCCTTAGGATCTTTGCTTGACTACCGGCGTTGTGATGGCCATCACACTACTGGGGGCTGGGTAGTCTATAAGCACATCCTTATTTTGGTCCCTAGTCATAGGATTATCGAGACAGGGCATCGATACTCCAGAGTAGACTAGTGCATACGCTTCTCGTCCCAGCAGGGGAGATGGTCTGTCCCACAGCCATCAGTACGTCGTACTGGAGATAGTATGCAGGTGCTCGTTAGGTTACGAGTACACTGGACAGGACTCATCAGGAACTGTTGGTTGGTATTATACCTATCGTCAGTTAACAGTTCCCAGGTGACATGAGTACAGCTTAGTCCGTTGACTTGACACTGTCACTTCGCCTCAAGTGTGTTCCCACTGTTCTTAGATTACTACCCTACCACGGCTCTATTGAGTCGTGTAAACAGGTAGTAGTTGGGTGCAGTCCCGAAGCACTTGGAGGTAATGACGGTTAGACAGGATTCGTCTCTCCCGGTATTGGGAGTTGATATTGCGCTGTGTCTAGGAGAGCCATTACACATAGTCGTCCCTGGCCAGGGCAAGGGAGAATTACTGGTAGTGTTTCCAGTAGTTTCTCAGGGTGTTCTGGGCTACACTCCGACACGACTTGTACCGCTATTAGGGGACTAACGTTTACCGCCCCCTAGGCCCGCTATGCGATACTCTCAGACGAACATACCGGACTGTACGGATATTGTCACGTTCAGACTCAGTAGGAGTTCGGATGGGTTCACCTCGTCGGTTTTCTTATCGGCATCTACCTGGGGACCGTTACGTACAGCTAGTACCACTTGCGGCCTGTGGTTAAACCCACTGCCAGCGTAGTGTCAAGCTTTTAGAGTCCCACACGGAGGGTTATTCTCCTTTGGGCAAAACAGAGTAGAGGTCGCATGGTTTTGCGACGGGGTTCGTTCACATCCACGCACTTGTGCACGTTTGGTGTCCGGACAGTTATTACTAGCGGGCTTTGGTTTAAGCCAGATCCTAGTATTTGTTTTGGGATTGGTTTTGTATCATTGTATTCGTGTTCCTCGGAACACGGATGCAGGTGTGTATGCACAGTTGACAGAGGCAGAGGATTCTCATTAGGGTTATTGACCGTTGACTTTTTCCAAACCCTAATGAGAATGAGAGATATGATTAATGATATCAATTAAGGATAATTGTGCCATGGTTAGGTTGACCATTTGACTTTTGTTGACCTTTTGATTTTGGTTGACCGGTTGACTATTGTTGACATTTTGACCATCATCATTTCATATGAAAGATGCTTCTTGATTCTTACAAATTTCATTTAATGTGAAATGATAATGGTCATTTCAAAACTAACCATCACATTTTCCCTTAATTATTATTATTATTATTATTTCTCTCATATGAGAGATGGTTGCTATTATTCTCCCATTCTCTCTTGCTCTTTCTCTCTCATATTTTTGAGCTCTCCCTCTTCCTCTCAAAGCTTTAATCTTTCATGAGTTGAAAATCAAAAGCTTTTGAGACAAAACCATCAAAACATCTCTCTACTCTTTCTAGGGTTCTTTGTCTAGCAAACCAAGCACTCTAGTTACCTCTTGGTTGAGGTAGGAGCTCAAGGTAGAGGCCCTCGGGTGGATCTATCTTCGGCAAAGAAAAGACGACGAGGAGGAGCCGTTTACGACCAAGAATGATGTAGAGAATGAGTAGATGACTTTGTCTCACTTCGTCCAAATCCGTGGACGATCGGTTAATGAAGTTGCCGTGGAATCGGGTGATGGAATGAAATGAACTGTAAAATTCCATACACCCCGAATACTATCATAATCTTTTCTAGCAAAATGAAACTCAAGTGAGAGAGAGAATGAGGAGAGAGAGAGGGCAAGCCATATATAGCAAGAGGGAGGTGACCGTAGGAGAGGGGGGTGACCACAAGAGAATGCTTCTCACTTCAAAAATATCTTAAGCAATCCAAAACCATTAATAACAAAGCATGAATCACTAATAACACCTCATCAAGCATTAATGAACCATTAAATGCAGCCAATGAAATCTTAACACCATTTAATCCTAGTCACCTCATCTAGAACCTTCTAGAAGAATCCACACTCATCTCAAGAAAAGACAAATCTGTCTTTAACCGAATGTTAAAAGACGGCTGATAGAAAACTGGAAACTGGCAACTTCCAACAGTGATCCTGAAACGAATTTCAGGACAACCCCGAAACTGTATAAATATACCCGCATTTGTATTACGACCGAATACAAATGCAGCTGAGACAAAGATATTATACCTACTCAATATAATACTCGGATCCGGCTTAAACCAAAGCCGACCAGTATCATCTGTCCGAAAATCGACACGTGCGTAAACGCACGTGCATTTTCCGAACCCTGCCATAAAACCATACGGCCTCTACAACGTTTCGCCCGAACTTGGGAAACTGTCTGTGGGGGACTCTAATGACTCGTCAGCACCATGGCAGTGGGTTTAACCACAAACCGTCAGCGGCACTAGCAATGCGTAACGGCTGCCCATGGACTGACCTCAAGGGTGGCCGAGGAGCGAACTCAAGGGAGACCGATGAGCGAACTCCTCCGAAAACCCTACTGAGCCTAACAGTGACAATGTATATACAGTCCGGTCCGTTCGTCAATGAGTATCGCATATCCTGCCTAGGGGGCTAGCAACGTCAGACCCCTAATAGCAGTATAAGTCGTGTCGGAGTGAAGCACAAATACACCCTGAGATACTACTGGAGTACCTACCAGTAAATCTCCTACCATGGCCATGGATTTGTGTAATGGCTCTCCTAGACACAGCACGACCTCGCCCCAATACCGGGAGAGACGAATCCCCTGCCGATCCGCTCACATGCCTCCATATGGCTTGGGACTGTACCCAAAAGCTACCTGTTTGCACGACTCCTTTGAGCCGTGGTAGGGTAGAAATCAAAGCACAGTGGGAACTCACACGAGACAAATGACGACCTCAGGTCGATGAACTAACCTGTACACATGTCACCAGGGAACTGCTATCTGACGGTAGATATAATACTAACTAGCAGATTCCCGGCGAGTCCTGTCCGGTGTACTCATAACCCAATGAGCACCTGTATACATCTTAGGTGATCCAACTGACACCAGTGGCTTGTGAGACCGGCCACCGCCCCTCGTCGGGGTCTCGACTGTACACACTAGTCTACTCCGGAGTATCGATGCCCTGTCTCGAAACTCCCACGACTAGGGACCACAATTAAGGATGTGCATATAAACTACCCAACTCTCACGTATATGATCGCCATCATACTGTTGGTAGTAAAGCAAGATCCTAAGGGCTCTATCAAATTGTAACATGCAATCAGTCACCTGAACATGTACACGACTGATAAAGGCAAACCAGATAGCATACTATCATCTCGAGTAAGACTGTACTACCGGGATAGGTCCTCCGCAATCATTGCAATCACGTACCTGCGATCCAATAATTGACTATGAGGGCACTATCTCCAACAATCTCCCACTTGCACTCAAGGCTAATATTGCGATGTCGACTACTCACAGCCCGTGTGAAACCGAACATCCAACTCCTCTACTAATCAGTTTCACAAAGCCCGTTTGTAAAACTATTGTGTTCGAGAAATAGCTTCAGTGAGTGGATCCGCCTAGAAGTATCTTTCTATATCTCTCTTAATCTCAAGTTCGCGGAGAAAACCATCTCCCGAATTGAGTAATACCTGTCTTAGAACATGTCTGGATATCTGATGGGACCTTAGTTCATAAATGAACTCCATATCCAAACTTCTTAGACTGAATCGATCACTGAACCTAATCAGTATCGGGCACCTTGCTTCCCACAGTATCCTCTTGGACCACCTGTCCATAATACTGTCCCTCTTCGTCAGAGGGAAAAACTAAAACTCTGACAGTCACTCTGTCATCCACGTCACCTTTGAAGCCTGGAATGATAATCGTCTCCCGAAGGAGGCTGCCGTCATCAAATCCGTAGAACATGTACTTATGTTCTAAAACTGCTTCCTTATGTTTCTCCAGGATTGGATTAATACAAACTCATTGCATCTAGTGCAAAAACAACATTTGGTGTGGTACTTGACATCTCATGATTGACTCAATTTCCTAAGTAAGTGATCTGCCAATCATGCACATCCCTCTCCTCTTTAGTCTGTAAGACACCTTTAGAGAGGGTGACTCCATCACCTGCAGGTACACCACCATGCTAGGAGTCAACTATTCCAAAAACCATTAGAATATCTGTCAAAGTACCCACATTGGGAAACCACCCAAATCTAGATCTAAAACCATAGATCCAGAAACCATAATGTCAAATATTATATCCATATCCTGTCTGGAGAAACAACTGTGTGACGATCACAGTACAACCGATCGTAGTATAGGAATTTTACTTCCTACTCTGTGTATGTCATCCTGATACCATGACATCACACCCTACTACCTTCTTAACTGATCCATCCCCTATTCTGATTGAAGTCAAACCCATGACTGTCACATCAAAATTAGATGATCTATCTCCGCTAAAACTTCTCAAGTCTATAAATAGATATAAGCATCTTGCCCACTATGCTTCCGTTGCTCCCACTGACTACGACAACCCTCCTACCGAGTCTCATATCCTGGAACAACAGTAGTGTCAAGTCTGGGTAGATAAGAACCTCCCTGTCACCGTCTCTGAGGCTACCGAAGTACCTCTCGGGCGTCTGAGGTTACCTACCATACCTGCGGAGTGGCTATTGGAATGTTAAACCTGATTGAATGTATAGGTCCTATTAAATTTTCCGTAATCGTTCGCGGTTCTGGAATAACTTCCAGTTCTACCATACTCCCACTATTGTTTTCTGAAAAAGATCCATTTTTACTAAAACTGTGGCGAGTCAAGAACAATATCACTATTGATCTTCCAAATGGTAGAATATCAACCCTCGTCATAGCCAGGGTCAACCCACAAACAGCCATTACAGAAACGTGCCCTGAGTTATCCAGTGTCTGGTTTTAATCATAAGCTGGACAACTCCCCGTATCTTAGTTTCTTTTAAGGTACGAACTATTCTATATCCAATATAAAAACTTTGGCACTTATTTAATTGGATCCATATTCAAACCATGCATCTGTCTCCAGTGCATATCAACTTAATGGAAAGAGGCTAATCAGCATTACTCAACTTAGGAATTCATCCAATTATGAGTAACCTGAAAAAGAAAACTCGTTTCTCAAAACCATCACTATCATCTGAATACCAATCACAAGAATCTACATCTTCGATCTCTTTGAAGAATCCCGATACTTGTGATACCCAGTTCTCTACTTTATTCTTATACCCACAACTTCTCAAAACTTAGACCTTGTATTTCTACGAAACACTCGTCTAAATACTAGAGAAGTTATAAGTAAACAGAACATAGTACGAGGACCTACCCCTTTGTCCTGAAGGACACTTGGACAACATACAATACTCTGTATAAGTCCGCTGAGTTAATCAACTCAAAACCTGTGCGTTGTAGGTGGAAAACTGTATCCTGGCGATTTCCTCAACTATCACCAATTACAACGAATTCTGATATAATGAGGATGATCACCTAATTCCCAATATCTTACTCCCAATCATCATCTGTAAAACCATACAGATATGAGAATGAAACCTGGTAAATACATACCCTTGGAGTAAGTGTCTAATCGGGAAAACAGTTTTTCTTTTAACAATGCACTGAAACATGAAAATGTTTCGTAGGGGTATCCTGGTATTCATAGCAATGCCTCTTCCATAATCTCATTCATGACTTCAACCGTATATTTTATTGCCATCTCTCCAAATCCCCTTTATTTGTCTTTAGTCGTTACCTTCTGTACACCATCGTTAGGCTAAATGGTTTTCTTCCTTCCCTACCGTTCGGCACCAGCCTATGGTTTGGAAGAAGACTATCCAGTAAGCATAATAGGTGTACCCTCCTAAACCAAGGAGTACTCGCATCTCGAGAGAAGCTGACGATAAAGGACAACTGAATAATACCTTATTCTTTTTAAAGGTGAAATAGGAGCGGCGATGAAGTACGCGGTTTTGGTCGTGAATGATATCAGTCGCAATTTACTTTGCCCTCTTTCTAATCCCTTTATTTTGTCTTTACATATTTCCTTCTGCACACCCTACTTAAGCTAATTGGTTTTCTTCATTCCCTACCTTTCGGCACCAGCCTATGGTTTGGAATAAGACTATCCAATAGGCGTAATAGGTGTACTCTCCTAAACCAAGGAGCTCTCGCAACCTGAGAGAAGGTGATAATAAAAGACAACTGAATAAACCAATTCTATTTCTCCTGAACCTGGATCCATCCCCGAAGAATTCCCTTCGAGTTCGTATATAACCATACGATGGATCTATCCAATGGAAGTGGATATCCGTAGTAATACGGGTGTTCTGAGAAAATGCAAAGGGTAAAAGAAGGAGTGGCAATGACTTATGCAACACAGAAAATCCAAAAGCCAGTATTTTAAGAAGGTTCGGTCAACCTGGTCACTGAGTCATAGTCTAGGGTCGGTCAAAGGTCGCTGCCAAAGAGAGAGAGAGAAAAGAAACACTCTGCGTGCACTCTAACCTAGATCAGAATGGTCATTACTTTATCTAATCCGGAAACCTCCCACTGTCCTGTCAAATTCTCCTCCAAACCTAAAGAAGAATCAATCAGGATCACCCGAAGAGTAAACCAACTCATCAGTGGGAATCAGGATCCAACTCTCATCGCATGATAACGTGATGGAATGCATCCACGTTACTCATACTCCAGAAGGTATGCACATACTCGGCAAGTTTCAGTTTCTTTAGAAACTCCTGATATAGTTTTTGCCCCATGCTCTTATAACCTTGGCGTTAGGTCAAAATGTCATAAGTCACATGCCAAGTTCTACCCATCACTATCTTGTTAATTTGAACCCACCCGCACATGCCCTTGGCGTTAGGTCAAAATGGCAGAACGGCTGTCCCAAACTAACTCATCTATCTATGCAACAATTGAATACCCAGCAGCTACCAAACACTATGCCTTGGCGTTAGGTCAAAATACATAGCTTGAATACTACTGAATACCCAAAAGAAGTGACGGAGGGCTACGGCTGGTTTTTGGCGAAAAACCTTTAGCGTAGTGAACTTGATATCGCTGAAGGAACCTGATAGCTTTTTAAAATATAGTGGCGAAAACCTTTTGCTAAAGAGGTCACTCCCGGTAAAGGGATCTCGGCTCTTTCCTCGTGGAATGAGGTGCAGGATATTCCACTGAATACCGCTATGCAAAGCAACATGTAATCAACTATAGTGAAGTTATTACTCTGACGCAAACTTCTGTCCAAGGGGTCGGTCCCGGTGAAGGGATATCGGCCCTTGCCTCGTCGAATGAGGTGCTTGGATATTCCACTGAATACCGCTATGCATAACAAAAGGAAACGTCTTTGCAATAACACTTTTTAAATTGTTCCAACAACTGTATACAGGTTTGTTTTAACTTTGCATTGATCAGAATCAACGCAGTCCCATCAATCAATCACACCAGAAAAGAACGAAAATAAAATGTACGTATATGCCATCCGCATTCGTCACTGGGTCCCGTCATCACCCGTTAGGTTACTTAACTAACGACAGAGCGGGGACTGGACTAGCGCGGGTGTAAAACATATACAACATCTAATAGTATATATACCAATATACATAATCGCTCCAGGCGTGATAGTATGCAACATTATAGAAAAGTAATAAGCATCACAGAACAATACAGATAATCTGGGATCCCCGAGTTTCACAGAGCCGCTGCTGAAACTCGACGTTCCCCTGTCGTGTGGATAGCCTGTGCAATGAAACCTAGACCCCTACGGGTGCGGCAAGTTACCCGCCAAAACCTGAAGCGAGGTAGTCCCCACAGCATAATGAATGGAACACCCGGCACTTCACGGAATCCGGTAAATTGAGCACCCCTCCTTGGGTCAACCTGTACCCCCTACGAGTGCGGCGAATAGTCTGCGAATTCTAGAGTGGGACCCCTCTGCCTCTCAAAGCCATGAGATGCGGACCCGTTGCCCTCCCGAACCCGGCTATCCGTGCACTCCGTCGCGGGGTAAAACCTAGTACAGTAATGAAAAATAGTACAATAGGTACATCGACCGCAACCTGGTCGTGCCCCAAAAAGAATATTATACAACAGGCAGTGACGGCTGTCCACAAGTTGGACGCTCGCCCCGCAATATCAAATGTACAAATAAACACAAACTGTACTATCATTGCACACCGCTATCCACCACGACAAATCCGCAACATCACAGCACAACACAGAACATCAACGCGAATGTCACGTTCGCAAACCCGTCTAAAAGAACTATAGCAATCAGACGCGGTTTACCGATCAAATGACATTCCCGGTCGGAGATATAATGTAAGCACTGTAAACTAACGTGTTTAAATTTCGATCGACCAAAGACCAAATATCAAAAAGTGGGCCCCACTGCTTACTGGTGAACAGTAACAAAATCTGGGCCAAAACTTTATATACCAAAAACCCCAAAATCAATCAAAGAACCCACTGTCAAAATTTGGGGGCACGTGCTCCCCACGTGGCCGCGGTTGCGCGGCCAAACCATGGGTTTGGCCGCCCTTCCGCGGCGGCTTGGAGGGATCACGACCCCAAATTTTGTCGTGGCTCTTAGAATTCCCTGTACAGATTTTTAAGACATCCAGAAATAAATTTTGAGACCGTTTAAAATTAACAGAAACTGTCGGGCATGGATTTTGCAGTTTTTAGTTTTTCGGTCGGATCGATGTTTTAAACGCGTTAGCACAAGTTAGTATAGCAAAATGGTTAGGCTCTGATACCACTGTAAGTCTACGCTAGCGCCCCGGCAGTCTACAGACGCCAATATGCGGAACAAAACTTTTAAACTCGGCGCTATCGTATACTTTAACCCGGATCTGCCATTATTGCTAAACTAACAAACTGTAAAGAGTGTAGAAAGGTCCTTCGTTCTTCAACCATCATCCCACGCTCCGTTGCGGCTGCTCCGATCTTGTCGATCTCCGATCTCCTCGTCGAGGTGGCACCACATGATCGGTTCTTTAAACGGGCTCCCGCCTCTGACTCGAGGCAACTCGATCGTCAAGTTTGCTAAAAGAGACGACCAAGAATGATGTAGAGAATGAGTAGATGACTTTGTCTCACTTCGTCCAAATCCGTGGACGATCGGTTAATGAAGTTGCCGTGGAATCGGGTGATGGAATGAAATGAACTGTAAAATTCCATACACCCCGAATACTATCATAATCTTTTCTAGCAAAATGAAACTCAAGTGAGAGAGAGAATGAGGAGAGAGAGAGGGCAAGCCATATATAGCAAGAGGGAGGTGACCGTAGGAGAGGGGGGTGACCACAAGAGAATGCTTCTCACTTCAAAAATATCTTAAGCAATCCAAAACCATTAATAACAAAGCATGAATCACTAATAACACCTCATCAAGCATTAATGAACCATTAAATGCAACCAATGAAATCTTAACACCATTTAATCCTAGTCACCTCATCTAGAACCTTCTAGAAGAATCCACACTCATCTCAAGAAAAGACAAATCCGTCTTTAACCGAATGTTAAAAGACGGCTGATAGAAAACTGGAAACTGGCAACATCCAACAGTGATCCTGAAACGAATTTCAGGACAACCCCGAAACTGTATAAATATACCCGCATTTGTATTACGACCGAATACAAATGCAACTGAGACAAAGATATTATACCTACTCAATATAATACTCGGATCCGGCTTAAACCAAAGCCGACCAGTATCATCTGTCCGAAAATCGACACGTGCGTAAACGCACGTGCATTTTCCGAACCCTGCCATAAAACCATACGGCCTCTACAACGTTTCGCCCGAACTTGGGAAACTGTCTGTGGGGGACTCTAATGACTCGTCAGCACCATGGCAGTGGGTTTAACCACAAACCGTCAGCGGCACTAGCAATGCGTAACGGCTGCCCATGGACTGACCTCAAGGGTGGCCGAGGAGCGAACTCAAGGGAGACCGATGAGCGAACTCCTCCGAAAACCCTACTGAGCCTAACAGTGACAATGTATATACAGTCCGGTCCGTTCGTCAATGAGTATCGCATATCCTGCCTAGGGGGCTAGCAACGTCAGACCCCTAATAGCAGTATAAGTCGTGTCGGAGTGAAGCCCAAATACACCCTGAGATACTACTGGAGTACCTACCAGTAAATCTCCTACCATGGCCATGGATTTGTGTAATAGCTCTCCGAGACACAGCACGACCTCGCCCCCAATACCGGGAGAGACGAATCCCCTGCCGATCCGCTCACGTGCCTCCATATGGCTCGGGACTGTACCCAAAAGCTACCTGTTTGCACGACTCCTTTGAGCCGTGGTAGGGTAGAAATCAAAGCACAGTGGGAACTCACACGAGACAAATGACGACCTCAGGTCGATGAACTAACCTGTACACATGTCACCAGGGAACTGCTATCTGACGGTAAATATAATACTAACTAGCAGATTCCCGGCGAGTCCTGTCCGGTGTACTCATAACCCAATGAGCACCTGTATACATCTTAGGTGATCCAACTGACACCAGTGGCTTGTGAGACCGGCCACCGCCCCTCGTCGGGGTCTCGACTGTACACACTAGTCTACTCCGGAGTATCGATGCCCTGTCTCGAAACTCCCACGACTAGGGACCACAATTAAGGATGTGCATATAAACTACCCAACTCTCACGTATATGATCGCCATCATACTGTTGGTAGTAAAGCAAGATCCTAAGGGCTCTATCAAAGTGTAACATGCAATCAGTCACCTGAACATGTACACGACTGATAAAGGCAAACCAGATACCATACTATCATCTCGAGTAAGACTGTACTACCGGGATAGGTCCTCCGCAATCATTGCAATCACGTACCTGCGATCCAATAATTGACTATGAGGGCACTATCTCCAACATAAGGAGCAAGCAAGAAGGAGAACCACAACAAGAAGAGAAGGAGTTCAAGATCTAGGTATAACCATTCTACATAGTAGCTAGAACTTGTAGTTAGTATGTTGGTTTTTGTTTAGCAAAGATCCTTCATGCATGGTCCATGTTACCTTGTGAGAAAATTTTGATTTTTACCTATTCCGCCTCCCCGAATGAACCAGGGTAGGTAACGTGGACCTAACAGTGGTATCAGAGCCTAGCTAAACAACAACTAACTGTTAGCAAAGTGTTTAGAACTTCGATCCGGAAAAAATCCCGAAAACACACCAAAATATTGTACTTTCTGTCGAATTTCAAAACTGGCCTAAAAATATTTTCACAGACATGAAAAATACAAGCAGGGTTTTCTGAGAAATCTGTAGAAATTTGGGCGCCTGAACCGTTCATTGGACTGCGGATCCGTGGCCGATCCAAGCGATCTTCCGCGGTTCCGCGGCCGAGTTAACTCGGTGGCGCGCCCAAATTCTCCTGGGGTTCTCTGTTGTGGTTTTGTGTATTCTGGGAATTTTTGTTTCTGCCCAGATTTGTCTGAGTACTGGATTTTACTTGGGGTAGATTCAAATACAGTTATTGATCGAAATTCTATAAACTTTTGCTAAATGGTTATATCTGTAATGTGATATATGCACTGAACGTCGACTAATCGCTATACGTCGATAAGTGGGGGTTGTGCATATATGTGATCTGTAATGTTGTTGGATTGTGTATATGAACTTTTTGGATTGTCGCGGATGAATAGCCGGGGTTTGTGAGATGAGAGTTTCTTTATCTTTCATTTGATGTAATATGTAAATTGATGTAATATTATTTTTATGGTCGCACATCCGGGATGAGGTTGTAGCCGCCATTGTATATTATTTCTTTTACTATTTTTGCTCCTAGGATAAACCCAAGGTGGGGTGCACAAACTACCGGGTACTTTGAAGTGCCGAGTGGCCTACTCACGTTGTTGAGGGAGGTTGCTTCACTTCGGGTACTTGGCGGGTAGTTTGCCGCACCCGTAGGGGTCTAGGGTAGGGTTTGGCTATTCATCGCGACCGTGTCATCCGTCTTTCGTTGCAGGCTCGAACGAAACGCGGATTCCTAGCATATCCAATGTGTTCATCTGTGATCTGGAATGGCTATCATTGCATCTGACGAATGTATATATCTATATATGATATCTAGTAGGCGTTGCTTATGTTTTGCATCCGCGCTATTCCAGCCCCCGCTCTGTCGTTAGTTTAGTAACCTAACGGGTGATGACGGGGCCCCGTGGCGAATGCGGATGGCATAAGCGTACGTCATATTTTCATTATTTTCTGCAATGGTAGGATTAATTGATGGGACGCATTATATTAATGCAAAGAAAAACAAACCTAAAAGACGTTGTTGGAACAATTTTCAAAAAGCTGTAATTGCAATGACGTTCTTTTTTGTTTTGCATAGAGGTATTAGGTTATGAATGTCCAGCACCTCATTCGACGAGGCAAGGGCCGAAATCCCTTCATCGGGAGTGACCCTTTGGACAGAAGTTTGCGTCAGGGTAATAACTTCACTATAGTCGATTATTCTTGCTTTGAATCGAGGTATTCAGTTTGGAATATCCTGCACCTCATTCGACGAGGAAAGAGCCGAGATCCCTTCATAGGGAGTGACCTCTTTAGCAAAAGTTTTCGCCACTATATTTTTAAAAAAGGGCAATCAGGTTCCTTCAACGATATTAAGTTCATTACGCTAACGGGTTTTTCGCCAAAGACCCAGCCGTAGACCTCCGTCATTTCGGATTAGTATTATTTAGTATTCGTGCTGCGTTTGTTGACCTAGTCAAGGCGTAGTGAACGGTAGCTAAGTGATATTTTTCTGTGCATTGCCAATGTGATTGGTTAGGACAGTCGTGCGACCTTGTTGACCTAGTCAAGGGCACGTACGGGTGTGTTTAATGCAATCAAGATAATGATGGGTAGAACTTGACTAGCGGTTAATGGTTTGTTGACCTAGTCAAGGTCATAAACCGTTAGGGGCTAAAACCACATCGGGAGTTTCTAAAGAAACTGAAATTTGCAGATTTAGCATACCTTCTAGAGTGTGGTGACTAGAGTGGATTCCATCTAGGTCATCGTACAATGATAGTTGGATCCCGATCCCACTGATGAGTTGGATTACTCTCGGGAGATTATTTCACTTAACAATCAATGCTATAAACCAAGTAGGTGTCTAGAACGGTGTTAGCGGGGCTACGCCTCCAGGGAAAAGAGGTTATTTAATTACGGAACTTCGCGAAAGCATTGGAAAACCACCCTCGAAGTACCAACACTAGCCTGGCTGAAAGGTTAAGCAAGTATTGTGACGTGCGATTAATCCTGACTAGTTCTTCTTTTAGGGTTTGAAGAAGAATTTAAGGAAACAGTGGGAGCCATCCTGATTAGATAAATTAATAAACCAATCTAATCGTGCAAGAGCGCACGCTGAGTGTTTCTTTTCTCTCTCTCCAGGTAGCAACCATTTCACGCCCTAATCAAGGTAATAAAATGTATCGCTTGACCGATCCGAATTCTTATTCGGGGATGGGGAACGTTGGTTCGGCTCTAACTTACGACAACGGTCATAAGTATGAGCAAGGGAAAGAGGATTGTATGGATTCCAAGGATACCCAGTTGAAGAAGAAGCATAGTTTTGCATCTACTTCAGGTGTTCTTGTAATTGAGAACTGCTTTACGGTCAGCCCTACCTCCTGGGTACTTGATACCGGATCAGGATCTCACATCTGTAATTTATTGCAGGGACTGAGAAAAGGTAGGAAAGTTGCACCTGGTGATATGTCACTCACGGTAGCGAACAGAGCACAAGTTAATGCTGCAGCCGTCGGTGAATATCACCTAGTATTGCCAAATGGCAATACTATGATTTTGAACGATTGCTACTATGTACCTTCCATGGTTTGCAACATCATATCAGTTTCTTTACTCAATAAAAATGGATATAACTTTGTTCTTGATAGAAATATCATGAACATCTACCTTCATAAGGTACTGGTTGCAGAAGGTACACTGTGTAATGGTATCTACGTTCTAAATCAGAATACAGTTCTCAATGTACAAAACACACGCAAGAGGAAGAGTTCAGATACGAACGAATCCTACTTATGGAATTGTAGACTTGGTCATATCAGAGAGAAAAGACTAAGTAAGTTGCATAAAAATGGACTCTTGAATACGTTCGAGTTTTCATCTTATGAAACTTGTCAGTCTTGTCTTAAAGGTAAGATGACCAAATCTCCGTTCACCGGACATGGAGAAAGAGAAACAGAGCTCTTGGGACTCATACACAGTGATGCATGTGGTCCAATGTCTATACATGCAAGGGGTGGGTTCTCGTACTTCATCACATTTGATCGCACGCTTTTGGTGTGTCGGATGTTCAAAGTTCTAAAGTTATAACCGCGATCAGGACGGTGTCGCTTCGCAGCTAGCCGGTTGAGCACGGGTCGATCCACAGGGAGATGGTTGTATGTCCGTTCGAGTTTTAGACGAGTCAATAAAGAATGTGTATATGTTTGTTCAATTCTAACCTATGTGTTTTATATGCAAGTATAAAGTTGTTAAGAAAAAGATACGAAAGTGTAAGCTAAAGAAATCCGCACTCAAAACCTTTGAGCCGAGTCTTGACCAATTGAAGCTAGAGCAATCGGCAACAACGTGGATTAGGGGATTTAAGCACGGTATTCGTGGAATCCGGCTTATTTATCCTTGTCCTTCCGTTCTTGTCTCTTGCTTTCGCCTCCGGCCAAACCGAACGCAACCGGTCGTGGTTAGGAATCACCGTTACCTTGGTAGGGTAGGGTGCCTAACGGAGCGCTTGCGTAACGTTTGGGAGGAGTTCAAAGGAAAATAACGGGAAAAGGAAATGAGGAATGAAACCTTAACTTACAATATTGTATTTATTCTTAACAACAACATATTACAACCATTCACAAAACGAACCAAAAAGAGCAAAAGAAAAGATAAACAAAGAAAAGAAAAGATTACAAGCAAGTAATTAAAAGTGCATGGAATTTAAGTGCATGAATGTAAAGCATGAATGTAAAGCAAGTAATAAAAAGTAAGAAAGAAATAAGCAAGAAAGAGAACTAGAAACCATGGAACAAGTTACACACCATTTGTTTAATAACCCAAACTTAAACTTGCAAGCTCAATTAAGAGGTTGCAAGATCAAGAGAGAGCTAAAAACCCAAGGCAAAATGAAGCACAAAAAGAGACTTTATTCCTTCCAAAATGATACAACCCTTGAGATCAAATACCAACCCTTAAACCTTCAAGCTCAATGAAGAGGTTGAAAGATCAAAAGAAAGCAAGGATCTCAAGGGGAAGCTAAGCAAAACAATGATACAAAATAACCCTCATCTTCATTTAACATCCACTCAAAATCACTCACAACAATTTAATGGAGGAAAGATGAAGAAGAAGAAGAAGTTAAAACAAAAAATAACAAAAAGAGGGCATCAAAAAGAACACATATGGCTTGGCAAGTTCTGGGTTATTTATAGGCAGGAAACAGAGAACCTAGGGCAATTATCTGTGCCCAAATGATATTACCAAACTACCCCAGAAAATTCCTCAGATGCCGAGCCCACATGGCAGCGGATCCGCGGCCTAACCCCCATGTTGGCCGCGGATCCGCGGCCGTCTTGATGGGTTAGGTCACTAGATTTTGTCTGTTTCCCTAGTTTGTTGTCTTATGTTGTTCTACATGTACCAAATTGCAAATTGCTTCCACAATTGCTTCAGATCTGCAATGGTCCAATATGGCATCAAAAATAATACTTTTGACATTTTCTCCCTCAAGCTCCACGCACCCATTGATTCTTGTGCTGCCCCCCTCGTGCTCTGTGCTTGTCCGAGACATGAATGACCACTGTCATATGTCTTGTCTCTGGAACTGGTACGCGGCACTGGACGGATACGGATGACCGGAACCCGGCTTTTATCTGTTGTCAACAGATGTTCTGGATTTTGGCGCAACAGTGGAGATTTTGTATGATTTGCGTTATTTTGGACTAGGAACCTGTAGCCCGTGAATATGTAGCAAACACGGATTAAATCACCTACCTATAAACAAACGAGCGTAAGAATGAGCGGTAGTAAAAGCAATATTCTGGTATGAACAAATACCACCAAACTTAACTTTTGCTCGTCCCGAGCAAAACCAATTATTCACAAAAAGTCCTAACCGCACTTTCGCATGGAACGCGATTGCACTGAGCTCATGCAACAAGCCGTTGAACCTCTAGGTGTCCCTAGTAGGAGGAGTGTTGTCTCCTGAGGGTTTTCAGCGGATTACACCCACAAAATCCCGTCAAGCTAGTGTCATAAGTTAACAATGATTCTACTCCTACAGTTTAGTATCTATGTTAGAAATTCTATCATCCTAAGTTAGAAACATCCAACCCTAATGCTTCACACCTCCTTTCTATTTAACCTTAGATCCTATACGTTCCAAAAACGTTTAGAAAGATGTTGGTATCTCCTGAGTTTTCCTTCTAAAGTGCGGTCTTAATTCCGGGATTTTTATCAACTTTACAGAAAACACAAGTCTTATTCTTTATTTCTATCTTTTATCCAAACATCGATTGCATACCCCTACGTGTGTTTATTATTTCACCCCTACACTTGAGAATTCAATTCAAGCTATAATACCCTTTCCCTAAGACCTAATATTACTTCTTTTCATTAAGGATGGACGGATTTGCTCACACACCTTTCATGCGACTATTAATGCTTCTTGAGGCACTAACAGCCGATTACTGAATGTGTGAGCTTAAAGCGTAAATAGCAGTTTCCAGGTCTTGACTTTATTCTATTTTTTCTTTTTCTTTTTTCTTTTTCTTTTTCAAGACCGGATATATTTTTCAATATTGCTCTTTTTGGTGTTTAGCTTTAAATACCGTTTTTTTTCTTTCATACTAGGTTTTCAGGCAAGAGTATTTCTAGGTATCCTCTACTATCCCAAGTTTCAAGGTGCGTGTAAGTGCAGTTTGTAGGGTATATACTTTCTGATTTTGAACTCAAGAAAAGAAACTATTTTTCAGACTTATTCTTCAGTAAAGCATCAATACTTTCTCTTCATCTTGACTTAACTCAAGAACTGAACTCAAGATTACCTATTTCTCAAAAAAACTGTAAGGACGTATACTTACCAAAGTTAGACAGAATGAGGGTTATTTTTAGGGTTTTCAATTCCTAAGCCTAGGATTTAGTTATTTCTAACATATCAACTAAGCTTTCAAAATAAAAATCTAAGTTACCCTATTAGCTAACTTGACGACAAAGTTTTTATATTTTTTGGAAATTTTTATGGGTTTTTAAAAAGGTATGCAAATGCAAAATATACAAATGAATGCGAAGGAAGAAAGCTTACCGAGCACACCCCCAAATTTAAACTTGACAGTGCCCTCACTGTCAGGCTACACCAAGAGGGTCAAAATTCTCGGCGCTCCCTAAAAACAAATTATATACAAAACAAAAAACAAAAAATATATACAAAAAGGTCCCCCCCAAACTTAAGTAAAACAGTGTTTCCACTGTTAAGCGTTGAAGTTCAGGATCAGGGGGGAAAGAAAAGTATCAAGCTATACAAGGCCTTACACAGGCCAAAAGTGAGCACCAACCATTCAAAAAATTTATCGCTATAATGTACAGGTTGGTCGAAGAAGGCGTAGAGAAAAGAGATGGAGAATACGCGAGACCGTATGGAGATAGAAGCGGGATACGGTCTCGGTATATGAGAAGAAGAATGGAGGAAGGGAGAAAGAAGTGGAATATGAACTTGAGGGTGGAAATGGATTGAATAAATTAGTACAATCTGTAATGATCGATGTGAAAAGATGGATTGTACTAATCTATCAATATGGCGAGAAATGGGGTCAAATCCCTCAAGATTCATGAGAAACCATGGGTACGCCGAACTCGGTAAACCAGACACTGGAAATGAAAGTGATACGGTTTCTTGCAAGGTCGAAACGACGGAAAGGATGTGGGGAAGTGATTGAGGAAGGATATCGGTTAAGGGTTCGGGAGGGTGCTCACAGTCAATGAAAGGAACAGGATGAATTAGAAAATCCGACCCATCAATTAAAACTGGTTCATCCTCACTACTATCCTCAATAGTCTCCTCAAAATTCAGCTTATCCATGCAAATTTTGTCAAAATAAAGACGCATATGAAGTTCGGGAAAACGGTTAAAGACTCGGGATGATGAATTGGAGAGAAAAACTCATCCAAAGCAGCGGGTTCATCATCCAAAATATTCCCAGCGTCAATATCCTCAATCAAGTGAAAATCTATATTCTTAGACACCTCAACAAAAGCATGGATATCAATCAATTCAGGTTTTAAAGTGTAGGTGTAGAGGTCAAAAGGTTTAGGATTGGTTTCACTTGGAAGGGAGCCTTCACAATCAGGTAAATCAAACACTACAAAGTCGCACAACTCATTAATCATTCTATCTTCAATCGGTGAATCGTTGGGAACACTAGATAGACATTCAAAATTAGAATTGTGGGATTCAAATTGAAATGGGTAGGTCTGATTTGGAAGGGTGTACATGTAAGTGCACGGCGGCGCCCCGGCCGTCAATCCGACGCCGGAATGCGGAAACGAAACTTTTTACAAAACTTGTAAACCGGCACCACCGCGCACTTTAAACCCGGATCGGACCATTAACATAGTCCTAGCAAACTAGAGAAGGGGTAAAGAGATATACCGAGAGATCCGTGTCCTTCGGTCTTCTCGTCGTCGTCCCGATCTCCCCGCGGAATCTCCAGTCTATATCTCCTCGTCGGAAGGGCACCACATCGCCGGGTTCTTTTACGGGCTCCCACCTCTGGACAAAGGAAACTCGGGCACGAAGTTGGCGAGTCGACGTGTCTAAGAATTGCTGTAGATTAAGTGTGGATTACTTTGTCTCAAAGGGTTGTGGAGTTTCCATTTTGGTGGAGGTGAAGAATAGACTTTTGGAGATGAACTAGAGAGCTTTTACTAGCAAAATGAGAAACAAAATGCCACACACAAAATGAATCAACCCCCACCACAATATTGGTCGGCCCCCCTTTTGTGAATGGAGAGAGAGAGAGAGCAAAGTCAAGGGGTGGGTGGAAAGCAATGATACAAGAGAGAGAGAAAGGTGATGATGAGAAACAATGATCACACCACAAGTCCTATACTCCATCAACTATCATAACACAAAGGTCAAGCCATCATGAACAAAAGAAAGTCAAGGGATGGTGGAACCATCATGAAACCATCATGATGCAACAATATACAAAGACCACCCTCCATAATGCTAATTTGCATAATTGCAAATAAGCCCTCCTCCACCAATTTTTAGCCAAGGAAAGAAAACAAAGGAAAATGGCTGAAACGGAAAACAAACTGGCAACTCCAAAAAACTGATCCCGTAATAAATTACAGGGAAACCCCGCTACTGTATATACATACCCGCATTTGTATTCTGACCGAATACAAATGCAATGAGACAAAATCTACACTGTACAATACTAGCATCCGGCTTAAACCAAAGCCCGCTAGTATTATCCGTATGATCATGATACGTGCAATACCGCACGTACATGATCGAACCCTGCCATATCTCCATACGGCCTCTATAGCGTTTCGCCCGAAACTTGAGAAAACGGTCTGTGGGGGACTCTAAATACTCGTCAATACTTTGGCTGTGGATTTAACCACTAGCATGTCAGAGGTATTAGCCATACGTAACGGGCTACCAAGTATTGACCAAAAGGGACGTCGATGAGAGAACTCATCCTGACACCCTACTGAGCCTGTCAGTGATAATATCCGTACAGTCCGGTACGTTCGTCTACGAGCATCGCATGGCGGGCCTAGGGGTTGGTAAAAGTCAGACCCCCAAAAGCGGTACAAGTCGTGTCGGAGTGTAGCCCAGAATACCCTGAGATACTACTGGAATACCTACCAGTAAATCTCCTGCCTTGGCCAAGGACTTCGTATTAGGGCTCTCCTAGACACAGCGCGACCTCACCCCCAATATCGGGAGAGACGAACCCCTGCAGATCCGCTCACTGCCTCCATATGGCTCGGGACTGTACCCAACTAAAACCTGTTTGCACGTCTCCTTTGAGCGTTGTAGGGTAGTAATCAAAGCACAGTGGGAACTCACACGAGACAAATGACGATCTCAGGTCGATGAACTAACCTGTACACATGTCACCAGGGAACTGCTATCTGACATCAGGTATAAGACCAACTAGCATGTTCCCGGCGAGTCCTGTCCGGTGTACTCATAACCCAATGAGCACATGTATACATCTTAGGTGAACCAACTGACACCAGTGGCTTGTGAGACCGGCCACCGCCCCTCGTCGGGGTCTCGACTGTATACACTAGTCCACTCTGGAGTATCGATGCCCCGCTCGAAACTCCCATGACTAGGGACCTTTTAAAGATGTGCTTATAGACCCCAGCTCCCACGTATAGGATCGCCTTCATACTGCTGGCAGTCAAGCAAGAATCCTAAGGGCTCTATCAATGTGTAATAGTGACCTGTAAGGTCACCTGAAGCAGTACACGATGATAAAGGTAAACCAGATAGCATACTATCATCTTGAGTAAGACTGTCCTATCGGGATAGGTCCTCCATCAATCATTGCAATCACGTGCCTGTGATCCAATAATTGACTCTGAGGGCACTATCTCCAATAATCTCCCACATGCACTCAAGGCTAATTATTGCGATGTCGCATACTCACAGCCCGTGTGATACCGAACACCCAACTCCTCTACTAATCAGTCTCACAAAACCCGTTTGCGAAACTATTGCGTTCGAGGAATAGCCTCAGTGAGTGGATCCGCCTTGATGTTTCTCTCTATGTCTCTCTATATCACAAGTTCGCGGAGAATGCCATCTCCCAAAATGAGCAATACCTGTCTTAGAATGTGTCTGGATGTATGATGGGACCTAGCTCATAAATGAACTCCAAATCCAAACTTCTTAGACTGTATCGTCAACTGAACTTAATCAGTATCCTGCGTCATGCCTCCCTCAGTATCCCCTTGGAACACCTGTCCAAAATACTGCCCCTCGTAAGAAGGAAAACTATAACTCTAACAACCAATCTGTCATCCAGGTCACCTTGGAAGCCTGGAATGATAACTGTCTCCCGAAAGAGACTGTTGTTATCATATCCCTAGAACATTCACTTATGTTCTAAAACTGCTTCCGTTCGTTTCTCCATGATTGGATCAATATCAATTTATTGCATCCACTACAAAAACAACATCTGGTGTGGTACTTGACATCTCATGATTGACTCAATTGCCTAAGCAAGTGATCTGCCAATCATGCACATCCCTCTCCCTTTTAGTCTGTAAGACACCTTTAGAGAGGGCGACTCCATCACCTGCAGGTATACTACCGTGCCAGGAGTCGTCCATTCTAAAAACTCTTAGAATGTTGTCTAAGTACCCTGATTGGGAAACTACCCAAATCTAGATCTATAGATCTAGTAACCAGAATGTCTTGATATTACACCCAATTCCTATGTGGAGAAACCGCTGTGTGACAACCAAAGTATAACCGATCGTAGTATAGCAATATCACTTCCTACTCAGTGTATGTCATCCAAATACCAGGACATCACAACCTACTACCTTCTTAACAGATCCATCCCCTATTCTGATGAAGTCAAACCTATGACTGTAACATCAGAAATAGATGATCTATCTCCGCTATATCTGCTTTAGTCTATAAATAGACATAAGCCACTTGTCCACCAATGCTTCCGCTGCTCCCACTGACTACGACAACCCTCTGGCAGAGTCATATACACGTACACTTCTAAAGCTAGTTTAGAACGACGCTATACTCATCCCCTTGCCAGGTCTCGCAGCCTGGAACAACAGCAATGGCAAGTCTGGGTAAACAAGAACCTCCCTGTCACCGTCCTTGAGGCTACCGTAGTACCCCTCGGGTGCCTGAGGTTACCCACCGTATCTGCGGAGTGGCCAATGGAATGTTAAGCCAGATTGAATCTTTAAGTTCCTATAAAACTTTCAGTAATCGTTTGTGGTTCTGGAATCACTTCCAGTTCTACCATACTCCCACTACTGTTTTCTGAAAAAATCCATTTTTATTAAAACTGTGGCGATTCTAGAACAATATCACTATTGATCTTCCAGATGGTAGAAATTCAACCCTCGTCATAGCCTGGGTCAACCCACAAACAACCATTACAGAAACGCGCTTTGAGTTATCCAAAGTCTGGATTTAAGCATAAGCCGGACAACTCCCCGAACCTTAACATCGTTAAGATATGAACTGTTCTATATCCAATACAGAAACAGAGGCACGGATTTAATTGAACCAGATTCAAATCATGCAGCTGTCTCCAGTGCATGTCAACTAAATGGAAGGAGGCCGATCAGCGTTACTCAACTTAGGAGTGCTTCCAATTATGAGTAACCTAAAAAAGAAGCAAGTTCTCTTAATCATTACTATCAACTGAATACCATACACAAGTATCTATATCTTCGATCACCTTGAAGAATCCCGATACTTGCAACACCTGGTTCTCTACTTTATTCATATACCTATAACTTCTCAAAACTTAGACCTTGTGTTTCTACGAAACACTTATCTAAGAAGTAGAGAAGTCATAAGTAAACCGAATATAGTACGAGGACCAACCCCTCTGTCCTAATGGACACTGGACAATATACAATACTCTGTATAAGTCCCTTGAGTATGATAACTCAATTCCTGTATGTCGTAGGTTGAAAACTGTACCTATGGTTAAGAAGAATTACACCGCTGTTTAATGCTCCTTACCTAACCATCCACTGATATAGGTAAATGTCACAGACATAATTTCAAAAATGTATATCTCACTCTATAAAAATAGACGTACAGATGTATCAATTTGAAATTGGTGCATAACAGCGGATATTCAAAACCATATCTTTGCCTCCTGGCAAACAACCCGGGTGGTTTCCTCAAATATCACCAATTACAACGAATTCCGATATAGTGAGGATGATCACCTAATTCCCAATAACTTACTCCCACTCATCATCTGTAAAACCATACAGATGTGAGATTCATACCTGGTAAATACATACCCTGGAGCAAGTGTCTAAATGGGAAATCAGTTTTCTTTTAACAGTACACGGTAAAACTGAAACATTGAAATGTTTCGTAGGGGTATCCAGGTATTCCTAGTAATGCCTCTTCCATTATCCATATTCACAACTGTAACCGTATATTTCTTTGCCATCTCTCCAAATTCCTTTATATGTCTTTAGTCATTACCTTCTGTACACCCTCTTAGGCTAAATGGTTTTCTTCCTTCCCTACCGTTCGGCACCAGCCTATGGTTTGGAAGAAGACTATCCAATAAGCATAATGGGTGTACTGTCCTAATCCTAGGAGTACTCACAATGCGAGAGAAGGTGAAGATAAAAGACAACCGAATAAACCTTATTCCTATTTCTCCTGAACCAGAATCCATCCCCGAACTGGAACAAGTTCCTTTCGAGTTCGTATATAACCATACGATGGAGTATCCAATAAACTGTGGATCTTCGTAGTGATAAGGGGTGTCCTGGAGAAATACAAAGGTGATTTAGGATTGGCGAAGAAATACTTGGTTTGGTCGTGAATAGCAGTCGCAATTTACTTTGCCCTCTTACTAATCCCTTTATATGTTTTTTCTTAATACCTTCTGTACACCATCGTTATGCTAATTGGTTTTCTTCACTCCCCACCGTTCGGCACCAGCCTAAGGTTTGGAAGAAGACTATCCAATTTTCGTAATAGGTGTACTATCTCCTAAACCAAGGAGGACTCGCAACCTGAGAGAAGGTAAAAGGAAAAGACAACTGAATAGTCCTATTCGTTTTCTCCAGAACCGGAAACCATCCTCGAATAAATTCCTTCAAGTTCGTATATAACCATACGATGGTTTTGTCCAATGGAAGTAGACGTTCGTAGTAGTACGGGGTGTCCTGGAGAAAAAGGGTAAAAGTAGGAGTGGCAATGAGGTTTGCAACCCTGACAATCCAAAAGCCAGTGTTTAAGAAGGTTCGGTTAATTTTGGTCACTGAGTCATAGTCTTAGGGTCGGGTCATGGTCACTGCCGAAGAGAGAGAGAAAAGAAACACTCAGCGTGCACTCTAACCTAGATCAGAATGGTTATCACATTATCTAATCAGGAAACCTCCCACTGTACCGTCAAATTCTCCTCCAAACCTGAAAGAAGAATTAGTCGGGATCACCCGAGGAGTAAACCAACTCATTAGTGGGTATCGGGATCCAACTATCATTGCATGATAACGTGACGGAATCCGCTCACGTTATCACACTCCAGAAGGTATGCGCATATCTGGCAAGTTTCAGTTTCTTTAGAAACACCCGATGTGATTTTTACCCCATGCTCTTATGACCTTGACTTTGGCCAACAAATCATAAGTCACATGTCAAATTCTACCCGCCATTCTCCAAGTTAATTTGAACCCACCCGTACCTACCCTTGACTTTGGCCAACAAGGCAGTACGACTGTCCCAAACCAACGCATCTATCTATACTGCATATGAATACCCAATAGCTACCAAACACTGTGCCTTGACTTTGGCCAACAAACACAGCTTGAATACTATTGACTATCCATATGAAACGACGGAGGGCTACGAATGGTTTCTGGCGAAAACCTTTAACGTAATGAACTTGATATCGTTGAAGGAACTGGATAGATTTTAAAAATATAGTGGCAAAAACCTTTGCTAAAGAGGTCACTCCCGGTGAAGGGATCTCGTCTCTTTCCCCGTAGAATGAGGTGCAGGATATTCCATCTGAATACCACGATGCAAAGCAAAAGTAAACGACTATAGTGAAGTTATTGCCCTGACGCAAACTTCTGTCCAAGGGGTCACTCCCGGTGAAGGGGTCTCGGCCCTTGCCTCGTCGACTGAGGTGCAGGGTATTCCAACTGAATACCACTGTGCAAAACAAAAGTGAACGTCCTTGCAATAACAGCTTTTTGAAAAATGTTCCAACAACATCAGAATAGGTTTGTTTAGCTTGCATTGATCCGAATCAACGCAGTCACATCAATTGATCACACCAAAAAGAACGAAAATAATGATGTACGTATATGCCATCCGCATTCGCCACTGGGTCCCGTCATTACCCGTTAGGTTACTTAACTAACGATAGAGCGGGGATTGGACTAGCGCGGATGCAAAACATATACAACATCTACTAGTATATATATCAATATATAATATTCACTCAAGGCATGATAAAATGCAACATCACAGAAATGTAATAAGCATCACATAACAATACAGATATCTGGGATCCCCGGGTTTCAAAGAGCCACTACTGAAACCCGACGTTCCCCTGGTTATTTGGATAGCCTGTCCAATGAAATCCTAGACCCCTACGGGCGCGGCAAGTTACCCGCCAAAACCTGAAGTGAGGCAGCCCACTTCAGCAACGTGAATGGACCACCCAGCACTTCACGGAATCCGGTAACTTGGGCACCCCTCCTGGGTCAACCTGTACCCCCTACGAGTGCGGCGAATAGCCTGCCAATTCTAGAGTAAAGCCCCCTCCGTCTCAATGCCATGAGATGCGGGCCCGTTGCCCTCTAGAACCCGGCTATCCGTGCACCCCTCCGCGGGGTAATCCTAGTACAGAAAGTAAAATATACAATAGGTACATCGACCTCAGCCCGGTCGTGCCCCAAAAGAATAATATACAAACAGGCAGTAACGGCAGTCTACATGTCGGACGCTCGCCCCGCAATATCAAATGTACATATAAAACGAAATTGTACTACCATTGCATCCAGGCTATCCACCACGACAATCCGCAACATCACAGCACAACATAGAACATCAACGTGAATGTCACGTTCGCAAATCCGTCTAAAAGGGCTATAGCAGTTAGACAGGATTTACAGATCAAATGACATTCACGGTCGCAGATATAATGTAAATACTGTGAAATAACATGTTTAAAATTTTCGATCGATCAAATATACCGAAGTGGGCCCCAAGCACTACTGTAGCTCTCAAAGAAAATCTGGGCCCAAAAATAATATACCAAAAACCCCAATTTCAATTCACAAATCTACTGTAGAAATATGGTACAGAGATGACATTTTCCTGCGGCGGAACCGCGGCCAGAATAGGGGTTTGGCCGCGGTTCCGCGGTCCTTCTGTGGAATCACTGTATCAATTTTTTACAGAATGCTTAAAATTGCCTGCTCAGATTTCTGCAACATACTGAAAAAAATTTCGAGCCAAAAAAAATTTCGACAGAAAACTGATACTTTGAAAATGCAGTTTTGGGATATTTGTTCGATCGAAGTTTTAAACACACTAGAGCAAGCTAGACTAGGTTAATGGCGTGTCTCTGATACCAGTGTAAGTGCACGGCGGCGCCCCAGTCGTCAATCCGACGCCGGAATGCGGAAACGAAACTTTTTACAAAACTTGTAAACCGGCACCACCGCGCACTTTAAACCCGGATCGGGCCATTAACATAGTCCTAGCAAACTAAAGAAGGGGTAGAGAGATATACCGAACGATCCGTGTCCTTCGGTCTTCTCGTCGTTGTCCCGATCTTCCCGCGGAATCTCCGGTCTTCATCTCCTCGTCGGAAGGGCACCACATCGCCGGGTTCTTTTACGGGCTCCCACCTCTGGACAAAGGCAACTCGGGCACGAAGTTGGCGAGTCGACGTGTCTAAGAATTGCTGTAGAATAAGTGTGGATTACTTTGTCTCAAAGGGTTGTGGAGTTGCCATTTTGGTGGAGGTGAAGAATAGACTTTTGGAGATGAACTAGAGAGCTTTTACTAGCAAAATGAGAAACAAAATGCCACACACAAAATGAATCAACCCCCACCACAATAGTGGCCGGACCCCCTTTTATGAATGGAGAGAGAGAGAGAGCAAAGTCAAGGGGTGGATGGAAAGCAATGATACAAGAGAGAGAGAAAGGTGATGATGAGAAACAATGATCACACCACAAGTCCTATACTCCATCAACTATCATAACACAAAGGTCAAGTCATCATGAACAAAAGAAAGTCAAGGGATGGTGGAACCATCATGATGCAACAATATACAAAGACCAACCTCCACAATGCTAATTTGCACAATTGCAAATAAGCCCTCCTCCACCAATTTTCAGCCAAGGAAAGAAAACAAAGAAAAATGGCCGAAACGGAAAAAAAACTGGCAACTCCAAAAGTATGATCCCGTAATAAATTACAAGGAAACCCCGCTACTGTATATACATACCCGCATTTGTGTTTCGACCGAATACAAATGCAATGAGACAAAATCTACACTATACAATACTAGGATCCGGCTTAAACCAAAGCCCGCTAGTATTATCCGTCTGATCATGATCCGTGCAATACCGCACGTACATGATCGAACCCTGCCATATCTCCATACGGCCTCTACAGCGTTTCGCCCGAAACTTGAGAAAACGGTCTGTGGGGGACTCTAAAGACTCGTCAACACTTTGGCTGTGGATTTAACCACTAGCACGTCAGAGGTATTAGCCATACGTAACGGGCTACCAGGTATTGACCAAAAGGGATGTCGATGAGCGAACTCATCCTGACACCCTACTGAGCCTGTCAGTGACAATATCCGTACAGTCTGGTCCGTTCGTCTATGAGCATCGCATGGCGGGCCTAGGGGGTTAGTAAAAGTCAGACCCCCAAAACCGGTACAAGTCCTGTCGGAGTGTAGCCCAGAACACCCTGAGATACTACTGGAATACCTACCAGTAAATCTCCTGCCTTAGCCAAGGACTTCGTGTAAGGGATCTCCTAGACACAGCGCGACCTCAGCCCCAATACCGGGAGAGACGAACCCCTGCAGATCCGCTCACTGCCTCCATGTGGCTCGGGACTGTACCCAACTAAAACCTGTTTGCACGTATCCTTTGAGCGTGGTAGGGTAGTAATCAAAGCACAGTGGGAACTCACACGAGACAAATGACGATCTCAGGTCGATGAACTAACCTGTACACATGTCACTAGGGAACTGCTATCTGACGTCAGGTATAAGACCAACTAGCATGTTCCCGGCGAGTCCTGTCCGGTGTACTCATAACCCAATAAGCACCTGTATACATCTTAGGTAAACCAACTGACACCAGTGGCTTGTAAGACCGGCCACCGCCTCTCGTCAGGGTCTCGACTGTATACACTAGTCCACTCTGGAGTATCGATGCCCTGTCTCGAAACTCCCACGACTAGGGACCTTTTAAGGATGTGCTTATAGACCCCAGCTCCCACGTATATGATCGCCCTCATACTGCTGGCAGTCAAGCAAGAATCCTAAGGGCTCTATCAACGTGTAATAGTGACCTGTAAGGTCACCTGAAGCAGTACACGATGATAAAGGTAAACCAGATAGCATACTATCATCTTGAGTAAGACTGTCCTATCGGGATAGGTCATCCATCAATCATTGCAATCACGTGCCTGTGATCCAATAATTGACTCTGAGGGGACTATCTCCAACAGTACAGCTCACTATCTCCCCTCAAATTCTCAACCTGTCATACCGCCTTTTCACACATTGAAAAATTTGGAGCTAGTTGAAAACTAGGTACCCGGGTGACTAAGTTGTATGAGGGTGGTCATGGACGCATTCAAATCCATCATCTGTTGGTACGACGCTACCCTAAAGTCTTCCAATGACTGTTCCAGACTAGACATAGGTTGTGAAGGGGTTTCAGTAAAAGATTCAAAGTTGTTTGGATACTGAAAACTCCCAAATGGCGGTTCAGAAGCAATGTCTAGGGACGGTGCAAGAGTCGGGTAGGACTGGTAGGAATTGAATGGCTGGACAGGGGTAGGATCAACATTTGGATAAGAAGGTGAATGGAATTGTTGATCCCAAAATCTGTAGTGGTGAAAGGAGTGAAAGATCGGCTACGGGATTGTTCAATATGTTCAGCAAGAGACATAGGTCTTGTGGTTACAACTGGACTTTCAAAAGGGATATCAACGAAAGAAGGGGTGAATGTTTGAAATGGTTGATACGAAGTGGATTGTGGGGTCCAGTTGTTTGTCCTAGACGCGTCTATCCGATCTTTCAAAGAGATTTTGGGCATGGAGGGATCGTTCGACATTTGACCAAAACAAGAACCGTAAGAAGTAATGTCTAGTTGTGGGTACCAAAGTTCGGCAAGAGTTTTTCTAGGTGGAGTACCCATGATATGAAGAGAGAAAGAAAGAAAGGAAGAGAAAAGGAGGGGAAAAAGAATGTGGAATTTTTTTTTTAATTTTATATTTTTTTATTAAAAAAATGTTTGTTTTTGGAGTTTTGAAAATTGGTTGTTTGAAAGAATACGGAATTATGGGACTAAAATTTACAATCACAATCACAATATGCACAAACACACCTTGATCTAGGGTCTTTAATGTCCAACTAGACCGCTCCTAACTATTCAAAAGGGCTAGAAATAGGACCTCAAACCGCCTCTTCTCCGCCAATTGCGGCCAGGTAAGTGCCAGGTAAGTGGGAGGCTCCCCACTACGTAAGTAGTGGTCCTAATTAAGTAACCACTTTCCTTGGACACACTTTCCTAGACACCGCAAAGTCAGGATAGGATAAACGGCCGATGCCTACACTAGTCCTCTGTCCTATTGAGCGCGACGTCCTTAGGGCTGAGTCTAGTATTTTTTTATTAGCTCAAGGTAATGCGTATGCAATTAGTGATTTGTGGAGTGTTAGGAAGGGTGATGAAATCCCCACCCAATCTGAATTGGTGTTATAGCCCCTTAATGTCCGTATTAATATATGCAAAGCGGTAAACAAACAAAATCTAAAACAACAAAAACTTATTTTGCGGCGGAGCAATTCTGTGCAAAGAAACCTGCAGAAAATACAGTATAGTGGAATTCACAGAGAAGATAAAAGAAAAGAAAAAGGGGTGGAGAAAAAATTGGGCACAGAGGCCTCAATGGGACCACGGAACCGCCGCGCAAGGCACCTTTTGACCGCGGTTCCGCGGTCAAAATGTTGACTTGGGGATTTGTCTTTGGTCAACGAACTCCACTTCTTCTCTTCTCCAAAATAAAAACCACTGATTTCTTTTTGGATTACGGTACTTACTCCAGATTAGCCTGCACACTTTCACACAAAAATTATCAAAAATGACAAAAAGATTTTATTTTATATATATACAAAAGAATATTAACCCGAATAACAAGAAAGAAAATACGTTACCGTCTTCCCGGCAACGGCGCCATTTGATCGCACGCTTTTGGCGTGTCGGATGTTCAAAGTTCTAAAGTTATAACCGCGATCAGGACGGTGTCGCTTCGCAGCTAGCCGGTTGAGCACGGGTCGATCCACAGGGAGATGGTTGTATGTCCGTTTGAGTTTTAGACGAGTCAATAAAGAATGTGTATATGTTTGTTCAATTCTAACCTATGTGTTTTATATCCAAGCATAAAATTGTTAAGAAAAAGATACGAAAGTGTAAGCTAAAGAAATCCGCACTCAAAACCATTGAGCCAAGTGTTGACCAATTGAAGCTAGAGCAATCGGCAACAACGTGGATTAGGGGATTTAAGCACGGTATTCGTGGAATCCGGCTTATTTATCCTTGTCCTTCCGTTCTTGTCTCTTGCTTTCGCCTCCGGCCAAACCGAACGCAACCGGTCGCGGTTAGGAATCACCGTTACCTTAGTAGGGTAGGATGCCTAACGGAGCGCTTGCGTAACGTTTGGGCGGAGTTCAAAGGAAAATAACGGGAAAAGGAAATGAGGAATGAAACCTTAACTTTCAATATTGTATTTATTCTTAACAACAACATATTACAACCATTCACAAAACGAACCAAAAAGAGCAAAAGAAAAGATAAACAAAGAAAAGAAAAGATTACAAGAAAGTAATTAAAAGTGCTTGGAATTTAAGTGCATGAAAGTAAAGCATGAATGTAAAGCAAGTAATAAAAAGTAAGAAAGAAATAAGCAAGAAAGAGAACTAGAAACCATGAAACAAGTTACACACCATGGGTTTAATAACCCAAACTTAAACTTGCAATCTTAATTAAGAGGTTGCAAGATCAAGAGAGAGCTAAAAACCCAAGGCAAAATGAAGCACAAAAAGACACTTTATTCCTTCCAAAATGATACAACCCTTGAGATCAAATACCAACCCTTAAACCTTCAAGCTCAATGAAGAGGTTGAAAGATCAAGAGAAAGTAAGGATCTTAAGGGGAAGCTAAGCAAAAGAATGATACAAAATAACCCTCATCTTCATTTAACATCCACTCAAAAGCTCTCACAATAATTTAATGGAGGAAAGATGAAGAAGAAGAAGTTAAAACAAAAACTAACAAAATGAGGGCATCAAAAAGAGGGCATCAAAAAGAACACATATGGCTTGGCAAGTTCTGGGTTATTTATAGGAAGGAAACAGAGAACCTAGGGCAATTATCTGTGCCCAAATGATATTACCAAACTACCCCAGAAAATTCCTTAGATGCCGAGCCCACATGGCCGCGGATCCGCGGCCTAACCCCCATGTGGGCCGCCGATCCGCAGCCGTCTTGATGGGTTAGGTCACTAGATTTTGTCTGTTTCCCTGGTTTGCTGTCTTATGTTGTTCTACATGTACCAAATTGCAAATTGCTTCCACAATTGCTTCAGATCTGCAATGGTCCAATATGGCATCAAAAATAATACTTTTGACCTTTTATCCCTCGAGCTCCGCGCACCCATTGATTCTTATGCTGCCCCCCTCGTGCTCTGTGCTTGTCCGAGACACGAATGACCACTGTCATATGTCTTGTCTCTGGAACTGGTACGTGGCACTGGACGGATACGGATGTCCGGAACCCGGCTTTTATCTGTTGTCAACAAATGTTCTGGATTTTGGCGCAACAGTGGAGATTTTGTATGATTTGCGTTATTTTGGACTAGGAACCTGTAGCCTGTGAATATGTAGCAAACACGGATTAAAAACACCTACCTATAAACAAACGAGCGTAAGAATGGGCGGTAGTAAAAGCAATATTCTGGTATGAACAACATTCACTGACGATCTCTCTAGGTTTGGATATGTGTATCTGATGAAACACAAATCTGAAGCTTTTGAGAAATTCAAGGAATTCAGAAACGAAGTAGAGAACCAGACTGGCAAAAGTATCAAGACCCTCCGGTCTGATAGAGGAGGGGGGTACTTAAGCACGGAATTCCTAGATTACTTTAAAGAGAATGGTATTCTCTCTCAGCTTACTCCCCCTTATACACCACAGCACAACGGTGTATCGGAGTGGAGGAATCGTACCCTATTGGATATGGTTCGCTCCATGATGAGTAGTGCTGAGTTGCCGCTTTCATTTTGGGGATATGCGCTTTTGACAGCGGCATATCTATTGAATGATGTTCCGTCTAAATCAGTGCCTAAGACTCCATTCGAGATATGGAATGGAAAAAGGCCATATCTTAAAAGATTTAAGATATGGGGTTGTCCGGCTTATGTTAAAACACATAAACCAGATAAACTAGAGGCACAGTCAGTGTTATGTAAGTTTGTGGGATATCCAAAGAATGGTTATGATATCTGTTCTACCACACCGAGGAACAGAAGGTGTTTGTTGCTCAGCAAGCCGTTTTCTTAGAAACGGAGTTTCTTGCAAAAGAAATTAGTGGGAGCACGGTAGAATTGGAAGAAATTCAGCGACCACAAACTGAAACTGAAGATTTGACAGAACCTCAGGGTTCAATAACCCCAGATGAACCTCAGGCACTCCGCAGATCTGGTAGGATTTCTCATCCGCCCGAGAGATACTACGGTTTTCTCATAGACGGGGATCGAAAGGATTGCATCTTGGAAGAAGATGACCCTACCAGTTTCAGGCAGGCCATTATCAGTAGGGACTCTGATAAGTGGCTGGATGCTATGCAATTCGAAATGGAGTCCATGTACACCAATAAAGTGTGGACCTTGGATATTGCTCCACCTGGGGTAAAACCCGTTGGATGCAAATGGATCTACAAAAGGAAACTTGGTGTAGATGGGCAGGTGGAAACCTATAAGGGTAGACTCGTTACAAAAGGTTTTCGTCAAAGACATGGTGTGGACTATGACGAAACTTTTTCTCCAGTGGCTATGCTCAAATCCATTCGGATTCTACTTGCCAATGCTGCCTTACATGACTATGAAATCTGGCAGATGGACGTAAAAACGGCTTTTCTAAATGGCTGTTTGGAAGAGTGCGTTTACATGGATCAGCTAGAAGGTTTCGTAGACAGTGGGAGCAGCGGGAAGGTGTGCAAGTTGCTTAAATCCATTTATGGATTAAAGCAGGCATCGCGGAGCTGGAACATCTGTTTTGATGAGGCAATCAAGGAATTTGATTTCATCAAGAACGAAGATGAACCTTGTGTCTATAAGAAGATTGTAGGACGAACTGTCGTGTTCCTAGTCTTGTACGTGGACGACATTCTTTTGATAGGAAATGACATTCCTATGGTACAATTGGTCAAGCTATTCTTGTCACAACGGTTCTCCATGAAGGACCTGGGTGATGCCTCGTACATTCTGGGGATCAAGATCTACATAGATAGATCCAAGAGATTACTGGGACTTTCGCAGTCCAGGTACATAGAGACCGTACTAAAGAGATTTAGTATGGAAGATTCCAAGCGCGGTAATATACCCGCATTGCACGGAATCACCCTCTCCAAGAAGATGTCTCCTAAGACTGACGAGGAGAGGGTTCGCATGAGCACTATACCCTATGCTTCGGCGGTAGGATCTATAATGTATGCGATGCTATGTACAAGACCAGATGTAGCTTACGCACTGAGCGTAGTGAGCCGGTATCAGTCAGACCCAGGTGAGAACCACTGGACGACAGTGAAGAACATTCTCAAGTACCTGAGAAGGACTAAGGAGATGTTCCTGGTTTACGGTAATAGAGACCTCAGGGTCGAGTCCTTTACCGATTCAAGCTTCCTGTTCAGTTGATAAAACTGCACATTTGTTATTACATTTTTCCTATCATTTTCATATTAAAAAAGGTCTTTATTATAATATATCATACATATGAGGGTTTATGTGTAAAAATAGTATTTTCCATGTGTTGATATATTATAATTAGCATTTGGTAGGAAAATGTATGCAAATAGTATCATTGACCAAATCCTAGTAGAACAAAGTCTACTAAATATTATTTAAGTTGTTGTGCAGAATTTTTCCAAGTTGTTGTGCAGAATTTTCCAAGAAATCAAGTTGTTAAAGGAAATTTGCCTAATTAAGAAAGCAAAACTTGGAGACTAAGTCTGGCAGCAACCATAAGAAGATTTCCATGATACAAAGGTTCCAAGGATCGCCAAATGTCACAAGGACAGAGCCCCAGAAGTTTGATGAAGGGCCGAGATCATATGGCCGCGGATCCGCGGCCATACCCCCCTTGGGTCGCTGATCCGCGGCATGATAGAGGATTTAGATGCTGCAAAATTTTGGGGAGAATTTTTACTGTTAACTTCCATATTTGGAAGCTAGACTTCTGGCTTTGGGACTATAAATAAAGACCGAGAGCCTCTTGAAAAAATCATCAAGCCGACGAGATCACGAAGTCCAAGACAGCTCACGCATCCAGGCTAATCATCAACTATTCGTCTACCTCCTAAGAAGAGATCGAGAAGCAAACTAGTCTTTGTAATCATTTTCTAAGGAATCAAAGTGTAATGAATATTGTTGATTAATAAAGGTAGCTCTTTTTCCTATTCTATTTCTTTGTAGTTTAATTATGCATTTTCTCTCCATCTCTTTTTCTCCCAACATGCGCGAGTAATTCTCCGCTTGTTAGGGTTCGTAGAATTAGGGTAGGCTAATGGATGATGAACATCTCTAAACTCTTTTTAAGTCCTATAAAGTTTATAAACTTTATCAAAAGAATCATTAACATCCTAATCGGGCGCGCTAACAATTCATTGTTAGTCCCGACCGCGATTAGAGATTAGATTAATGATTGTTTTGGTAAAGGCTAGATATGAACGGAGTTCCGTGTCGAGATAAGGGTTAAGAGTGGGATTCCTTTTCCCTCCAGAAACCCTAATCTACATGCATCACCGTCGTTCTAGTTTTAAATCTATTAAAGGATAAAAAGAGTAATTTTTAATTAATCATCCATAACTACTAAATCCTAATGAACCCTACAAGCCCCTTCTTATATTAACTACATTCATAAATAATCTAGATCTATATTTTGCATTAGTGCTTAACGTAGATCTAGAAACCATTCCACAATATTCTTTATTCCTCCTCTCTCTTTCAACACATCTAAAGTAAGATTAAAAGGTTTTACGTTTCCCTGAGGACGACCCGTACTCACCTCGGTCTAGCTACGCGCGACACCGTTCTGATTGCGGTTATTCTACAAAAAAAATCTTTCGAAACATAGTTCTAGGGTTGTTTGTGCATTTTTGTGTGATTTGTCTAAATCCATCATTTTTCAAAACAAACCATTTATTTTCTCCCCTTTTTACCCCTTCTCCCTTCTTCTCGTAATGGGTGACCTAAACAGAAGAACACTTGCCGAGCTTTGCTTTCCACAACCAGATATCTCTTGTTTTCTTAATCCCTTCGGTATACCGTCCGGCTCTTCCATGTCCTTAAGAGATCATATAGAACAAGCAAGAAGGAACAGTTGGCCACCTCAGTCTAGGTCTTATCAACCGTATCCTAATCCTACAAATGTTTCAGTTGATACCCAGAGTGAGGAAGCCCCTAGACGAATGTCCATTACTGAGCACATAGTTAGGGCTAGAGGCCAAAGTTTCAACCCGGACCAATATCAACCATCACCTCCACTTTCGAAAGAAGAGTTTGATAGCCAACCGACCAACCCATATCAATATTCTTCTTATCACAATGTTGACCCTACTCCCACCCAATTTTCGCAACCATTCTATTCTTATCAATCCAATCTGACTTTTCCACCTTCTCTAGACAGTTCTTCTAATCAGTCATTTGGGAGTTTTAATTATCCTCAGGAATTTCAATCTTATACTGAAACCCCTTATGTAACACCTTAGGATAAGGGTTAGTGAATAATTATAATTAAATAATGGTTTTTAATAAAAAGTTTACCAAATTGTGTTTTCAATATTTTTCCTAATTTAATAATTATTTTTCCAAAATTTTCCTAGGCTTGCACACACATGTGCATGTAAACTAGGGGTTTTAAATGAAGTAAAATCAATAATAATTAACCATGGTGGGTTAATTGTAGGATTAATTCTTTTGGGTTATAAGCAAGTTTAATTAATTAGTTAAATTAAAAGATTACTTTAGTTTGAATGGTGAGGGTGTTGACTTGTGAGAAGGAGAGAGAGAGGGCATCATGGCTTAGCCCATGCTTGCCATTAATGATGAGAGAGAGAGAGGGTTGACAATTGGAAGCTAATTATTCCTCTCATTTCTTTTCTTTGTTCTCTCAAACCTCACACACACTCACACACACACACTTACCTCTTGAATCAGCAGCAGAAGCAACTGAAGCAGCAGCAGCAGCAAGCACTCAGCAGCAGCAGCAAGCACTCAGCAGCAACAGCAGCAAGCTTTGGCAGCAGCAGCAGTGAGCAGTAGCAGCTCCAGCTCCTAGTGCAGCCCCTCCCCTTCACTTCTTCTCCTTCCTGCAGCTCCCTAGGGTCGAGAGTGAGGTATAATTCCTATCTTGCTTCCCTAGTTTGCCTAGTTAGTGTAGTTTTGCATCGGTTAAAGGATTTTCGTGTGTTTTAGTGCGATATGGGGTGTTTAGTGTGAACTTTGTGCTAATGAGGTGTAGATTAGTTCCAGTAGGATGCTTGAGGTTTGTTGTGACCATGTAAACCTAGTCCAACCCCTATTACACTAAAATACCACCAGATTTCATATTTGATGCAAATGTCGTATTTGGGCAAAATGTGAGTTTTCTGGAACTGCTATTGACCCGGTGAGTGCAGAATGATTTTGAGGATACTGTAGCATGGTGGAGAGGAGCTGATACCATAGGTGAAACCCGACCCCCTAACTCCCCTTTACGGCCGCCAAAACCGCCATTCTGGCCGCAAATTGCGGCCAGACAGGAAGGGTTTTGGGTGTCTTTGGGTTCTGTAGGTGTATTCCAGTGTGTAGGGTCCTTTGATATATATATTTTTGTAATCTTAGTACTGTAGGAAAATCTGGGACCAATTACCTATTTTGCCGTTTTCTAAACCTTCGCGACACGCGCGATACGTGAGTAGGTTTGGGTTTCTGCGTATCACGGCGCGTCGGGGTAGTTTCGTGGCGCGTGAGTACACGTTTTAGCGTATCGCGCACACGCGCGATTGGTTTGCGACACAGGTTTCTTGTTGGATTATAATGTCGCGTTTTGTGACTTAAGCTTATGTGTGATATGTATATGTGATTCTAGGTTCGCAGGCCAGTGAGACGGACGCTGCGAAGAAGGGCAAGCAAGTGGTTGGATACACTTAGCGCGAGACACGGTGAGTAGATTTCACATCTACGGGGATATCGCCCGCATGGCGTTATGCGTCAGGGCTGATAGGACTTATTTACTATATGTTGCATGCACCCCATAGACTGTCATCGCATATTGCATTCTCTGCTGTGTTGATATATATATTGCTTAGAACTGATAGAACACCGCACTATTACTAACGGTTTATGTTGCACGGGCACTATTTACATGCTACACACACACCGTTAGTAATTGCCATGCCACACTCACTATAGAGCTGCCATGATCATATTGCTATAGTTCGCCTCATGTGTGATTTGATATGACCTTCATGTATATTGGGAGCCGCATGACATCTTTTACAAACCGGAAATGAAACTACTTTAAAAAGCGGTTTTCCCCTTATACCCATACCATGGATTAATGTATATTGTACCTCGCATTGGATTTTACTATTGGTATTGGATTTTCATGTGATTTCTGTTTTGAGGACCGTGGAATTATTTAAGGAAAGATATGCTATTTTGAAAAACCCGGTACCTCGTGATATGATATTTTGGTGTGTCCACCACGCGTTTTCTCGGTGCTGAGACGTGTGCTTGAAACCCGATTCGAGGAGTGGATGTTCCGTTTGCGGGTTCGTGGTGGGCCCGGTATGGTTCCCCTCGGCGAGATGATCGATGGGATTTGCCGATTGAGCCTGGAGGCGGGCGAGTACCTACCGGTGATTGGTTGGACCTGGCAGTTGTCCGAAGGATACTGACCAGAGTCGAGTGATGGATGCGGGATGACCGTGCTGCCGGGGCCGAGGGCCGATACCGCAGACGGACCCCGTGGGGCCGGTCCGGATTGACGGCGCCCGATATTCGAGGATTTACGTGTCGATGCTGGACACGAGTATTTTATGATGTTTTGGGTGCCGATGTTGGGCACTCGTGATTCCTCCGAGATATACAGGATTTGAGGGCCGATGGGTGTGCCGGCGCCTGAGTATATGTGGGACTTGGGTGCAGTTTGAGGCACCGATCATTGTTTTCCATGTTGACATAGTCCATGTAGATATTATTTATCCCATACTCAGTACTGATTACTATACATCTCATCCTGTGGCATTTACCTGTTAGAGTTCATGCATTACTATTGTATCCACTGTTGACATGCATTGATACCATCTGCTGGCATTAGTAGAGCCACGCTATATGTGCATGCCTGCGATCACCTTTATATGTTATCTCTATTCACGAGTTGGCAACTCACCCTCGTTGTGCCACAGTGTTTGCAGGTTGTCCTTGGGAGTAGTCACAGCTGGCTGTTACCTCATCTTTTGGCACAGATACCCCTTTTGAGCAGAGATAGTCTTTTGCTGATAGGTGGGTTTTGTACGGTATCTGTTATATTTCAGTTGTATATTGATGTATCTAGTATTCTCTATCTACCTTCTGTATTGACTCAGAGACAGTTGTGAGGACGATATGTATGGTTTTATTTTCTGGAGTCGAGCTCGTATGTGAGCCGACGTTACTTTATGCAGTCTCATCTTTTATGATATTGTCCTTGTTTTACTGTATATTCTTCGCTACGGCGTCGTATATCTCATTGTGATGCTTGATTCATGTCACTTATTATTTCTGCTACACCTTGCTTTTACCCGACTATCGGGGCTAATGTTTTAAAAAAAAAAGGAAATGTTACCAAAATTATAAAACTCATAACTTTTGAACTTAAAAAGGGATTTCTACTAAATAAATGGATGTTTTTCAGACATTTACTATTGCTTTTACAAAATGTTTTAAATCACTCTATATTTATTGGTTTTGATTTCTGGGTTCGGCTTACTTAGCCGCGTTGCGCCTGTAGACGTTGCGTGGTTAAGTGCCGGTCACGAGTCGGATTCTCGGGTCGTGACACCTTATCAACCCAAGACTAGTATGGAGCAGACATTAGAAAAATTTCTGGAATTGTCGAACCAAATTAGGAAGGAAACAACAGAGTGGATGCAAGCAAAGAATTTCAAACCTGCCCAAAAATTTTCAGTATATGATTCGGGCATAGGACAAAATGAGAATTTGAGTAGTGAGACAGAACTGTACACCATTCCTAATCAAACCTCCCCATTCCAAACTGAAATCCACAACTCCAGTTTCATAGATTCATCAAGTACACAAAATAGAATATCTGATAAGTTGTATGACTTTGTAGTGTTTGATTTACCCGACTGTGAAGGGTCCATTTCAAGTGAAACCATACCCAACCCTTGTGATCTCTACACCTCCACTCTTGAACCAAAACTAATTGAAAACCATACTTTTGATGAGGTGTTTGAGAATTTTAACCTTCACTTGAATGAGGTGATTGACGTTGGGGATATATTGATTGATGAACCCGAAATTTTGGATGATTTTGTCCCACCAATTCATCAAATCCTTTCACTTCCTTGTGGTCATCATCTTGAGCCTTTAATTCTTCCCGAACCCCAAATATGTCTTGAAGTTGATGATAATGGTATACCCGAAGATCAGACCGAAATACAGCCTCCATCTTCCACATCTGTTCAGCAACACTCAACACACCAATTTGTTTACCCATTTCACCTTCTACTTTCTCCGGTTCTTCTTCTATTCCTATAGTTTCAGTGAGTTTTGATGAATCACAATCCGTTAATTCAAGTTCAATAATACCATAAATTCAACTTGATTTGGATATTTTTAAAAATGAGGTAGATGAGTTTTTCGAATCCTCTACCTCAATGATTTTTTATGAATCAAGTAGGATAAATTCTGGCACAAAACTCTTTGACAGCAAAATGTTCAATCACACCATTAATAAAAGTTTTGAAGAACTTTTTGCTAACGAACTTGAATTTTTAAACAATACAGATTTTGTGATTGATCAATCTCCACCTATAGAGGTTGAACCGTCACCATTCCTTCTTCCTAATCATTCACATTCATCCTCATTCTTTCTTTTCTCTAATTTCAAATGCAAACCCTTTCTAGACCACCTCTTATTCCTTACCCATTTTTTCTTGACTCGATACAACACATTCTTCCACCGACCTATACGCTATACTGATAAAATCTTTGAATGGTTGGTGTTAACTTTTGGTCTTTGTAAAGTCTTACTTTGACCAAATGACTCACCCCCTCTTAAAATGCTTCTTATTGTCTAACTCATGTTTGAGGGGGGGTATATTTTTGGCTCTTGAACATAACTTTTGTCCTCAAATTTATGAGCCAAAAATAAGTTTGGGGGAGGATTTTCACTTTCATATATTCTTTCCCCCATTAATAATGTCCTCCCAAGCTTACAGGTTTTTGTGATCCAGCAGATTGCAACAGTGAGGACACTGTTGAAAACAAGTTTGGGGGAGGTTTGTGCTTATTTACGCATACTTTGCATTATACTATATATAAGCTCAAAATTTTTTGATAATAAAAGAGTAGAAAGCGAAAAAATTACATCCAAAAGATAAGAATAGTTTATGAAAACCAAGAAAATTAGAAGTTTTCTTAAACGAACTAGTAATAAGTAGTTATGAGCTGTTGTCCCAAGGGTTAGTAAGATGAAGGAAGTCACTAATCTGAGGATAAAAATAAGTCTGAAAAATAATTTCTATTCTGGAAGCCAAATATTTGAATGTTGATACCCTACTATATGCACTTACACACGTCTTGAAACTCGGGATAGTAGAGGATACCTTGAAATGCTCTTGTCTAAAAGCCAAAGTATGAAGGAAATAAAAAAATGAAGAAAATATAAAAATGGTGAAAAGAAAAAAAATGAACACTGGTTTTGTATCGCCAAGGAAGCAATAAAAAATATAGCGAGGGTGCCTCTTCACCTAGTGCCTTAGACCAACTGGTTTGGGAGTCACTGCTAAGTCTTAGGTGGTGCAAGATGAGGAAAATATTATCACCTAATAAGCAAGCACATAAGTAATCGTTCGGTTGGTACCTCAAGAAGTATTAACGGTAGCATGAAAATGTGTGAGAAAATCCATAAATATTCATCAAGTTAAAAAGTACTAAGGTAGAAGGACAAGAGTATGATAGCCTGAATTGAATTCTTCGAGTGTAGGGATGTTCTATTCACACACGTAGGGGTACATGATCGATGTTTGGATGAAAGGTATGAATGAAGAATAAAGACGATGTTTTATTGAGGGATGATGTGATTTCTAACATCTTTTCATGACTATTAAGATAGGGTTCATGACATCTGAAAAGCTAGTGTAGTTGGAAACTCTTATTTTCAAAGTATTTCTTTTATGGTTCTTATCTTTATATATAAATTTCACCATCTCTCTTTTATTATAGGATTTTGTGGGTGTAATCCGCTGAAAACCCTCAGGAGACAACACTCCTCCTACTATGGACACCTAGAGGTTTAACGGCCTGTTGCACGTGCTCAGTGCAATCGTGTTTGCCTACGAAAGTGTGCTTAGTTTTCTCCTTTATTTTTTTTTCTCCTTCTCTTGAATAAACTAGTTTGCTCGGGACGATCAAAGATAAGTTTGGGGGTATTTGTTCAGTTGATATAACTGCACATTTGTTATTACATTTTTCCTATCATTTTCATATTAAAAAAGGTCTTTATTATAATATATCATACATATGAGGGTTTATGTATAAAAATACTATTTTCCATGTGTTGATATATTATAATTAGCATTTGGTAGGAAAATGTATGCAAATAATATCATTGACCAAATCCTAGTAGAACAAAGTCTACTAAATATTATTTAAGTTGTTGTGCAGAATTTTCCAAGAATCAAGTTGTTAAAGGAAACTTGCCTAATTAAGAAAGCAAAACTTGGAGACTAAGTCTGGCAGCAACCACAAGAAGATTTCCATGATACAAAGGTTCCAAGGATCGCCAAATGTCACAATGACAGAGCCCCAGAAGTTTGATGAAGGGCCGAGATCATATGGCCGCGGATCCGCGGCCATACCCCCCTTGGGCCGCGGATCCGCGCCATGATAGAGGATTTAGATGCTGCAAAATTTTGGGGAGAATCTTTTCTGTTAACTTCCATATTTGGAAGCTAGACTTCTGGCTTTGGGACTATAAATAAAGACCGAGAGCCTCTTGGAAAAATCATCAAGCCGACGAGATCACGAAGTCCAAGACAGCTCACGCATCCAGGCTGATCATCAACTATTCGTCTACCTCCTTGGAAGAGATCGAGAAGCAAACTAGTCTTTGTAATCATTTTCTAAGGAATCAAAGTGTAATGAATATTGTTGATTAATAAAGGTAGCTCTTTTTCCTATTCTATTTCTTTGTAGTTTAATTATGCATTTTCTCTCCATCTCTTTTTCTCCCAACATGCGCGAGTAATTCTGCGCTTGTTAGGGTTCGTAGAATTAGGGTAGGCTAATGGATGATGAACATCTCTAAACTCTTTTTAAGTCCTATAAAGCTTATAAACTTTATCAAAAGAATCATTAACATCCTAATCGGGCGCGCTAACAATTCATTGTTAGTCCCGACCGCGATTAGAGATTAGATTAATGATTGTTTTGGTAAAGGCTAGATATGAACGGAGTTCCGTGTCGAGATAAGGGTTAAGAGTGGGATTCCTTTTCCCTCCAGAAACCCTAATCTACATGCATCACCGTCGTTCTAGTTTTAAATCTATTAAAGGATAAAAAGAGTAATTTTTAATTAATCATCCATAACTACTAAATCCTAATGAACCCTACAAGCCCCTTCTTATATTAACTACATCCATAAATAATCTAGATCTATATTTTGCATTAGTGCTTAACGTAGATCTAGAAACCATTCCACAATATTCTTTATTCCTCCTCTCTCTCTTTCAACACATCTAAAGTAAGATTAAAAGGTTCCACGTTTCCCTGAGGACGACCCGTACTCACCTCGGTCTAGCTACGCGCGACACCGTTCTGATTGCGGTTATTCTACAAAAACAATCTTTCGAAACAATCACTTCCAGAGTGACAAAGATGACAGCAAGTCTGTCTCGGGTTTTATGTTTACCCTCAACGGAGGGGCGGTCTGTTGAAGGAGTTCCAAACAGGATACCGTCGCAGACTAAACGATGGAGGCTGAATACATTGTTGCAAGCGATGCCGCAAAAGAGACGGTCTGGATGAAGAAGTTCATTAGTGAACTTTAGGTGGTTCCGTCCCTTGTTGACCCAATACCTTTGTATTGCGATAACAATTGGGCTATAGCTTTAGCGAAGGAACCAAGGTCCCATCAGAAGTCCAGACACATCTTAAGGCGGTATCACCTGATCAGGGAGATCATTGATCGCCAGGAGATCGAGGTACTGAAAGTGGACACAAAAGACAACACGGTGGATCCATTCATAAAGGCCCTCCCTCAAACACAGTTCGAGCGACTTTTTGAGCTATTGGGTATGCGGTACGCCAGCAGCTGGCCTTAGTGCAGACGTTGGGTATGCGGTACACCAATTACTGGCCTTTAGTGCAAGTGGGAGATTGTTAGATATGTATTCCCTAGAGGCCATTATTGTATACTACTAATTTGTATAATACATTTTGGAGGCTTGGGATATATATACGGGTTTACGACAGTCTTGCTCGATATAGTAGTATGCTACTTGGTTTGTTTCTATCTTAATATGTGTATATGTTTCTTTTAACATATCGCTAAAAACATATTGATGGAGCCCTTAGGATCTTTGCTTGACCCCCGGCGTTGTGATGGCGATCACACTAGTGGGGGCTGGGTAGTCTATAAGCACGTCATTATTTTGGTCCCTAGTCGTAGGATTATCGAGACAGGGCATCGATACTCTAGAGTATACTAGTGCATACGCTTCTCGTCCCAGCAGGGGAGATGGTCTGTCCCACAGCCATCAGTACGTCGTACTGGAGATAGTATGCAGGTGCTCGTTAGGTTACGAGTACACTGGACAGGACTCGTCGGGAACTGTTGGTTGGTATTATACCTATCGTCAGTTAACAGTTCCCAGGTGACATGAGTACAGCTTCGTCCGTTGACTTGACACTGTCGCTTCGCCTCAAGTGTGTTCCCACTGTTCTTAGATTACTACCCTACCACGGCTCTATTGAGTCGTGCAAACAGGTAGTAGTTGGGTGCAGTCCCGAAGCACTTGGAGGCAGTGACGGTTAGACAGGATTCGTCTCTCCCGGTATTGGGAGTTGATATCGCGCTGTGTCTAGGAGAGCCATTACACATAGTCGTCCCTGGCCAGGGCAAGCGAGAATTACTGGTAGTGTTTCCAGTAGTTTCTCAGGGTGTTCTGGGCTACACTCCGACACGATTTGTACCGCTATTAGGGGACTGACGTTTACCGCACCCCTAGGCCCGCCATGCGATACTCTCAGACGAACAGACCGGACTGTACGGAGATTGTTACGTTCAGGCTCAGTAGGAGTTCGGATGGGTTCACCTCGTCGGTCTTCTTATCGGCATCTACCTGGGGACCGTTACGTACAGCTAGTACCGCTTGCGGCCTGTGGTTAAACCCACTGCCAGCGTCGTGTCGAGCCTTTAGAGTCCCACACAGAGGGTTATTCGCCTCTGGGCAAAACAGAGTAGAGGTCGCATGGTTTTGCGACGGGGTTCGTTCACATCCGCGCACTTATGCACGTTTGGTGTCCGGGCAGTTATTACTAGCGGGCTTTGGTTTAAGCCAGATCCTAGTATTTGTTTTGGGACTGGTTTTGCCTCATTGTATTAGTGTTCCTCGAAATACGGATGCGGGTGTGTATGCACAGTTGACAGAGGCAGAGGATTCTCATTAAGGTTATTGATCGTTGACTTTTTCCAAACCCTAATGAGAATGAGAGATATGATTAATGATATTAATTAAGGATAATTGTGCCATGGTTAGGTTGACCATTTGACTTTTGTTGACCTTTTGACTTTGGTTGACCGGTTGACTATTGTTGACATTTTGACCATCATCATTTCACATGAAAGATGCTTCTTGATTCTTGCAAATTTCATTTAATGTGAAATGATAATGGTCATTTCAAAACTAACCATCACATTTTCCTTTAATTATAATTATTATTATTATTTCTCTCATATGAGAGATGGTTGCTATTATTCTCTCATTCTCTCTTGCTCTTTCTCTCTCATATATTTGAGCTCTCCCTCTTCCTCTCAAAGATTTAATCTTTCATGAGTTGAAAATCAAAAGCTTTTGAGAAAAAACCATCAAAACATCTCTCTACTCTTTTTAGGGTTCTTTGTCTAGCAAACCAAGCACTCTAGTTATCTCTTGGTTGAGATAGGAGCTCATGGTAGAGGCCCTCGGGTGGATCTATCTTCGGCAAAGAGAAGACGACGAGGAGGAGCCGTTTACGCCACTACAAGGAGCAAGCAAGAAGGAGAACCACAACAAGAAGAGAAGGAGTTCAAGATCTAGGTATAACCATTCTACATAGTAGCTAGAACTTGTAGTTAGTATGTTGGTTTTTGTTTAACAAAGATCCTTCATGCATGGTCCATGTTACCTTGTGAAAAAATTTTGATTTTTACCTATTCCGCCTCCCCGAAAGAACCGGGGTGGGTAACGTGGACCAAACAACGACAACCCTCTGGAAGAATAATATACACGTGCACTTCTAAAGCCAGTTCAGAACGACGCTATACTCATCCTCCTGCCGGGTCTCACGGTCTAGAACAACAGAAATGGCAAGTCTTGGTAAACAGGAACCTCCCTGTCACCATCCTTGAGGCTACCGGAGTACCTCTCGGGTGCCTGAGGTTACCCACCATATCTGCGGAGTGGCCAATGGAATGTCAATCCAGATTGAATCTTTAGGTCCAATTAAATTTTTAGTAATCGTTTGCGGTTCTGGAATCACTTCTAGTTCTACCATACTCCCACTACTATTTTCTGAAAAAATCCATTTTACTAAAACTGTGGCGAGTCAAGAACAATATCATTATTGATCTTCCAGATGGTAGAAAGTCAACCCTCGTCATAGCCCGGGTCAACCCACAAACAGCCATTACAGAAACGTGCCTTGAGTTATCCAGAGTCTGGTTTTAAGCATAAGCCGGAAAACTCCCCGTACCTTAACATTGTTAAGATATGAACTATTCTATATCCAATATAGAAATAGAGGCACTGATTTAATTGGAACCAGATTCAAATCATGCAGCTGTCACCAGTGCATGTCAACTAAATGGAGAGAGGCCGATCAGCATTACTCAACTTAGGAGTGCTTCCAATTATGAGTAACCTGAAAGAGAAGCAAGTTCTCTTAATCATTACTATCAACTGAATACCATACACAAGTATCTACATCTTCGATCACCTTGAAGAATCCTGATACTTGCAACGCCTGGTTCTCTACTTTATTCATATACCTATAACTTTTCAAAACTTAGATCTTGTATTTCTATGAAACACATGTCTAAGAACTAGAGAAGTCACAAGTAAACAGAATATAGTACGAGTACCAAGCCCTCTGTCCTAATGGACACTGGACAACATACAATACTCTGTATAAGTCCCCTGAGTCTAATAACTCATTCCGCGTGTGTCGTAGGTTGAAAACTGTACTTATGGTTAAGAAGAATTACACCGCTGTTTAATGCTCCTTACCTAACCATCCACTGATATAGCTAAATATCATGGACATAATTTCAAAAAGTTATATCTCACTTTATAAAAATAAACGTACAGATATATCAATTTGAAACTGGTGCATAACAACGGATATTCAAAACCAAATATTTGTCGTACGGCAAACAACCCAGGTGATTTTCTCAAATATCACCAATTACAACGAATCCCGATATAATGAGGATGATCACCTAATTCCCAATAACTTACTCCCACTCATCATCTGTAAAACCATACAGATGTGAGAATCAAACCTGGTAAATATATACCCTGGAGTAAGAACTAATTGGGAAATCAGTTTTCTATTAACAATACACAGTGAAACTGAAACATGTAAATGTTTCGAAGGGGTATCCGGGTATTCCTAGTAATGCCTCTTCCATTATCAGATTCACAACTGTAACTGTATATTTCTTTGCCATCTCTCCAAATCCCTTTATATGTCTTTAGTCGTTACCTTCTGTACACCCCTTTAGGCTAAATGGTTTTCTTCCTTCCCTACCGTTCGGCACCAGCCTATGGTTTGGAAGAAGACTATCCAATAAGCATAATGGGTGTACTGTCTTAATCCTAGGAGCACTCGCAACCCGAGAGAAGGTAAAGATAAAAGACAACTGAATAAAACCATATTCCTATTTCTCCTGAACCAGAATCCATCCCCGAACTGGAACAAGTTCCTTCGAGTTCGTATATAACCATACGATGGAGTATCCAAATAACTATGGATCTTCGTAGTGATTTGGAGTGTCCCGGAGAAATACAAAGGTGAAGTAGGAGTGGCGATGAAATACTTGGTTTGGTCGTGAATAGCAGTCGCAATTTACTTTGCCATCTCACTAATCCCTTTATTTGTCTTAACTTATTACCTTCTGTACACCATCGTTAGGCTAATTGGTTTTCTTCATTCCCCACCGTTCAGCACCTGCCTATGGTTTGGAAGAAGACTATCCAATTAGCGTAATAGGTGTACCGTCCTAATCCAAGGAGCACTCGCAACCTGAGAGAAGGTAAAAGGAAAAGCCAACTGAATAGTCCTATTCATTTTCTCCAGAACCGGAAACCATCCTCGAATCTGGAACAAGTTCCTTCGAGTTCGTATATAACCATACGATGGTTTTATCCAATGGAAGTGGATGTTCACAGTAATACGGGGTGTTCTGGAGAAAAGGGTAAAAGAAGGAGTGGCAATGAGGTATGCAACTCTGACAATCCAAAAGCCAGTGTTATAAGAAGATTCGGTCAACTTGGTCACTGAGTCATAGTCAAGGGTCCGGCCATGTTCGCTGCCAAAGAGAGAGAGAAAAGAAACACTCTGTGTGCACTCTAACCTAGATCAGAATAGTTATCAATTTATTTAATCAGGAAACCTCCCGCTGTATCATCAAATTCTCCTCCAAACCTGAAAGAAGAATTAATCGGGATCACCCGAGGAGTAAACCAACTCATCAGTGGGAATCGGGATCCAACTATCATCGCATGATAACGTGATGGAATCCACTCACGTTATCACACTCTAGAAGGTATGCGCATATCTGGCAAGTTTCAGTTTCTTTAGAAACTCCCGATGTGATTTTTACCCCATGCTCTTATGACCTTGACTAAGGCCAACAAATCATAAGTCACATGTCAAGTTCTACCCGTCATTGTCCAAGTTAATTTGAACCCACCCGTACAAGCCCTTGACTAGGGACAACAAGGCTGTACGACTGTCCCAAACCAACACCACTATCTATGCTGCAGAAAAATAACAAATAGCTACCATACACTATACCTTGACTAAGGCCAACAAACATAACATGAATACTAAGTGCTACCCGTCTAAAATGACGGAGGGCTACGAATAGTTTTTGGCGAAAAACCTTTAACGTAATAAACTTGATATCGTTGAAGAAACCGGATAGCTTTATAAAAATATAGTGGCGAAAACCTTTGCTAAAGAAGTCACTCCCGGTGAAGGGATCTCGGCTCTTTCCCCGTAGAATGAGGTGCAGGATATTCCAACTGAATACCACGATGCAAAGCAAAAGGCAATCGGCTATAGTGAGGTTATTATCCTGACGCAAACTTCTGTCCAAGGGGTCACTCCCGGTGAAGGGATCTCGACCCTTGCCTCGTCGACTGAGGTGCAGGATATTCCAACTGAATACCACTGTGCAAAACAAAAGAAAACGTCCTTGCAATAACAGCTTTTTGAAAAATGTTCCAACAACATCAGAATAGGTTTGTTTAGATTGCATTGAGCCGAATCAATGCAGTCCCATCAATTAATCACACCACAAAAGAACGAAAATACGATGTACGTATATGCCATCTGCATTCGCCACTGGGTCCCGTCATCACCCGTTAGGTTACTTAACTAACGACAGAGCGGGGACTGGACTAGCGCGGGTGTCAAACATATACAACATCTACTAGTATTTATATATATATCAATATATAATAATCTCTCAAGGCGTCAAACATATACAACAGCCTGCTCGGGCACAACCGGTGTACTATCCAGATCAGTCCTCGTCTCGGACGAGTCAACTCGAATCTCGGTCCTCGCGGCCGCTCTCTGTGCCCTCGTAGTCTTTGGCGGCATAATGGCTGAAAAGAAAAGTAGGATTCGATAAGGGTACAGAAATCGAAACACAAGAATGTATATACTCGAGAAGGAATTTAACTCAACAAGTCCTAAGGTCGCCTTGGCGAAGTACCGTGTCGTGAGTATGCCGCGGAACATACGCACACCACGCCACTCTGCTTCAGCTACCTACTCCGTCATACCAGGGTCATCCTACACTCCGAAGGTAAAACCTACGCTCTGATACCAACTTTGTCACAACCCGAATATTTCGACTCGTGACCGGCATTTAACCACGCAACGTCTACAGGCATAACGCGACTAAGTAAGCCGAACCCAGAAATCAAAACCATTAAAAGTAGTGAGTGTTGAAAACATTCGATTAAACATTTAGAAAACCTTAAATAGTTCAATGAAGTTCTTTTGAAAGTTAAGTTATCCTTAATAATAATTTTGGCAGCATTTCCTTTGAAAAAGTAACCCTGAAAATCGGGTATAAAACAGGATATAAGGGAAATTATATATAATGAAATAAGGCGTTCCCAAATGGGAGCAATCACGCCCAATGGCAGAAAACAACAACACAAAAGTAATATACGATGCCGTAGCGAAGAATGAGCAATAAGTAAACATCGCAGCATAAAAAAACTGCATAAATATAAACAGTCGGCTCCCACGAGCTCGACACCAGAATACAAAGATATACATCATCGTCCTCACACTGTCTCTAAGTCCAGTACATATATGGTAGATGGAGAATACTAGATACAAAAGTGTGTACAATAGAAGTAACCAGATACCACAACCCACCTAAAAGCAAAGTAGTCCTCGCACCAACTGTAGTGGTATCTGTAGCCAAAAGATGCAAAAAGGGCAGCCTGCCGCGACTACTCCGAGGGGCAACCTGCAAACACTGTGGCACAACGGGGGTGAGTTGCCAACTAGTGAATAGAAATAACATATAAAGGTAATCGCGAGCATGCACGTACTGCGCTACTCTATCATATGCCTGCAGATAATATCAATGCGTGATAAGCAGTATGTGAAATAATCATGCAAGTGCTCTATCAGGTAATATATATCTACAGGATGAGATACAATAATGAAAGCTGAGCATGGGAAATCTAACATCTACACGGAATGTCAACGTGGAATATATATAATCGGTGTCCATCAATGCACCCAGATCCCCAAATAGCTCAGGCGCCGGCACTCTCATCAGCCCTTTAATCCTGTAAATCTCTGAGAATCACGAGTGCCCAATATCGGCACCCAAATATCATAAGTACTCATGTCCAGCATCGACACGCAAATCCTCATCCATCGGGCATCCGTCAGTCCGGATCAGCCCACGGGCTCCGTCTGCGGTATCGGCCCTCGGCCCCGGCAGTACGGATCATCCCGCATCCATCTATCGACTCTGGTCAGTATCCTCCGGATAACTGCCAGATCCAACCAATCACCGGTAGGTAGTAGTCCCTCTGCCAGGCTCACCGTCTAATACACAACGAAACCGTTCTCGCCCCGGGGTACCATACCGAGTCCACCATGTTCCCGTTATCGGCCTCATCGAACCCCTCGATTCGGGTTCACATATATCACTCTAACACCGAGAAATCACATGGTGGACGCACAGAAATATCATATCAAGGGAAACCGGGTTTTTAAATAATTAACTATTCTCTTTTGAAATATTCACGGTTTCCCAAATCCAGAATTAACATGGAAACAACATATCTCAATGTGTAATCTAAGCAAGTATGAAGATCTCAATATATGGGTGCACTGGTATAAATATACAATGTGGATGTGCGCAAGTATGAAGATATCCATGTATATGTGCACTGGTATGAATATACAATATGCATGTCAAAGCAATGTGATATATGTATCGAGTATGAATATCAGGTAATCCGAATCAATATGCAAGTCAAAGCAATGTGATATATGTATCAAGTATGAATATCAGGTAATCCGAATCAATATGCAAGTCAAAGCAATGTGATATATGTATCAAGTATGAATATCAGGTAATCCGAATCAATGTGCAAGTCAAGCAATGTGATATATGTATCAAGTATGAATATCGTGTTTAGTCACATACAAGATGAGCTACAGCATAATGATCATGGAAATTCTACAGTGTGAGTGTCATGGCAATTACTAACGGTGTGTGTGTAACATGCAGGATAGTGCTCCTGCAACATGAACCGTTAGTAATAGTGCGGTGTTCTATCAATTCTAGTTATATACCTATAGTAGGGAATGTGGTATGCACAAAATAGTAGCCATGAACAGTCAATGTAGGTAAGTGTAATATGCTGCTAGAAGGTCCTATCAGCCCTGACGCATTACGCCATGCGGGCGATTTCCCCGTAGATGTTAAATCTACTCACCGTAGTCTCTCGCTAGGTATAGCCGACGATTTGTTTCCCCTTCTTCGCGGCGTCCGTCGCACTTGCCTGCGAACCTAGAATTCCACAGAATATCACACATAAGCTCGAAACCATACAAACACGACATTTAAAGTCAACTAGAAACCCGTGCCGCAAACCAACCTCGCGTGTGCGCGATACGCTATAACGTGCGACTACGCGCCTGAAGTCACTCCGTCGTGTTGCGATACGCAGAAACCCAAAACCCATACACACGTATCACGCGTGTCGCGAAAGAGTAAAAATACGGGAAATAGGGTATTCCACTCCAGATTTTGATACAAAACAGATTTTACAAAAATATATATACCAAAACACTCCACATAGATGCAGACTCCAGTGGCCCAAACCCCAACCCCCAATTCACCTATCTGGCCGCAATTTGTGGCCAGAATGTATTTTCTAGCGGCCTGGGTAGGGAGGTGGGTCCCCCGGTTTTGTGTATGCACTCCAAACCCCCTGCTTATACTGCAGTAAATCCAAAATTGTTCTGAAATAACTCGGGCACAAGCAGATCTAACAGAACCCAATTTCTAGTTAAAAATCACATTTTTACTCTAAAAAGGTACTTTATGGTATTTTTGTGCAAACCTGAAGCAAAACCTGGTTTAAATAGCTCTAAAAACACTTTAAAGAGTTTACTAAACTATGAGAACACCAAACTAACATATGCTTCACCATTATCCTTCAATATCACTAATAATGCACAAAAAACATGATTTTTAGTTAAGATACTACAAGATATGGAGAAAGGGTGTTAATTATGAGCTAATACCTCCTAAAGACCTTATGAAACACCAAGAGTTCCAGCTCCCTCCTCAAGTATGCAGAATTGCTCCCAAACACCTCAAAAAGCCCCTTTTTCCCATGGTTTTGTGAAGGAAAGTGTTGTTTTTATGTAGGGTTTTATGTAGGGATCAAAAGGAAGTGAAAGAGGAGAAGAAAAGATGAAGAAAGATGGGGGTTTTCTGCTGGAATTCTGCAGAATGCTGAAGTGAGGAGAAGAGAGAGAAGAGAGGGAAATGGGGTCAAAAGTCAATCCTCTTACCTAACACCATGCTCTCAATTGTTTATTTGGATTTTGAATTCTAAAAAGGGTTTTGTTTTGATTAAAATGGTGGGGAATTAAAATGAACCATGCAACAAAAGAATGGTTAACATGCTATACCAAAAACCCTAAGTCACAAAATGCTAAGTGTGCAAGTGTACACTACAAAAATGGAAATTTTTCCCAATTAGGGTAATACGACTAAAAATAACTAATAACCCTAGAATTATATATACATAAATATATATATATAAACACTTCATAACACAAATTACCACTATCCAAGAAGGAAAAAAAATAAGATATCCGTTTTGAAAAACACGCACACTTGCTAAATAACGCGAAAACATCCTAACGAATTTCAAGGCATTACAATCTACCCCCCTTAAAGAACTTCGGTCCCCGAATTAAAAAAAATCTAACTATACGTACCTTCAAAAAGGTGGGGATACCTCTTCCTCATCTCGCTCTCGGTCTCCCAAGTGACCTCCTCTTTGTTCGGACCACGCCAAAGTACCTTGACGGACGGTATCTCTTTCGACCTCAATTTCTTCACTTGTCGATCCAAATACATCACCGGCTGCTCTGTATAGGAAAGGGCGCGCTCAAGCTGGATCGTCGGGTGCTGGATCGCATGCGAAGGATCATAAAGATACTTGCGGAGCATCGAAACGTGAAATACGGGGTGCTGTTCATATCAGATTTTTGCATTTTCATACCGCCCAATTTTTATCACATTGCATATCGGTAGGTACTCTTGAGCCGTGTTTGCTAGTCAATTACAGGATACAGGTTCTCGGCTCTGAACAGTGAAATTCATGGAAAAACACGACAAAATCCGGGTTCCTGCCATTCACAGATAAAACACGGATCTCCGCTCTTTATCCGTCTGTTGCCACACACCAGTTTAAGAGACAAAATGGCAAATCAATGTCATTTTCATGCACAAGGCTCAATGGCAACACAAGATCCAAGAAATCTACACGGAGCTCAAGAAAATCATGACAAAAAGATCCACATCCAATCACCCTTGATTCTGGAAGAAATGTGGAAAGATTATCAGAAAAAACATGTACCAGACTAAAGGGAACAAAAGACCAGGGCAGCACACAAAAGCCGACAGCCCAACTCCCCTATAGGGCGGCGGAACCGCGGCCAATAGGGGGTCTAGGCCGCGGTTCCACGGCCGTATGGTGGCATCAGCCGACCAATTTTTAAGGGCAGATTGGTCTTTTCATACTTGTTCTGATTGTTGCCTTAGATTTCCTTTTCCCTGCCTATAAATAGCCCAGAACCTTGTGAAGCCAAGGGTGCTTAATCTTGTATTTTTTCTAGGTTTTAGAATACTTGTTCTTCTTCCTCTTCTCATCTCTTCTCCATTGAAAAACTTGTAGTGAGCTTTTGTGAGTGAAGAATGATGAATAAAGAAGTTCCTTTTATTATTATACTTGTCTTGCTCTTATGTTAATTGCTTGTAATTTTCATTTGTTAACTTAGTTTTTGTTATTTCTTGTTGTTTCTTTCTTTTCTCTTTTCCTTTATCCTTAAACAACCATGATGCTTACGCTTGATCCTTGCCAAGGTGAGGTCGCAAATAGCTAGTTGTTATCTTCTAATCTCTTTCTTTCTATCTTCCTCTTTTGTTTTCTTTTCTTTTCGTTATGATGTGTGAGTAGTTTCCATACTTGTTAGGGTAGGATAAGGAAAGTTTGAGATAAGGAAATCTCTCTCACTCTTTCCTTGCCCAACATCTTAAATCGACTCCCGTTAATTGAACCACAATCCGCTCCTTACGGCACCCTATCCTACATGATAGCGGTGATTCCGTAGTAAGACCGGTTGTAGTTGAATTAACCGGAGGTTATGGCTAAGAGCCAAGAACGGACGGACAAGCACCAAAAGGAAGAACTTATGCGTTGGAAACCTAGCTTATACTCGCAAGTTCCTTCCTAGTCGTGCTAATCCCCGTTGTTGCCGATTACCGTAACACCGATATTAAGAGTGGCAACGAAAGAGGTGAGCGACTCCTAACTCAAACTAACCTAATCCTAACCCTAACAAGCTCTCTTTACATATCATTTTAACACTTAATTAATCACAACAAAATCTGGAAAACTGGACTTAACTCGTTAAAGCACTTAGAAAAAGATTCCCATCTCCCTGCGGACGACCCGTACTCAACCGGCTAGCTACAAGCGAAACCGTTTTGATTGCGGTAATTAACTAAACTTGAACACGCAGAATCCCTACCAACCAAATGGCGTCGTTGCCGGGGAGACGGTAGTTTATTTCTTTGTGTAATTTCGGGTTAACTTATGAATATAAATATAACCGAAAAACAAAACAAAAAAATATACTTTGTAAAAAAAAATCATCTTGTTATTTTTGATTAGTTTTTGTGCAAGTGTGCAGGATAATACGGAGTTCAAGTTCAGTGCCAAAGACGTGGAAAGATAGACCCATATTTCGCGGCTACACCGCGACGGATCAAAACGAAGCCAACGGTCTACTTTAAAAATCTGGAGCAGTTCCAGTGAGCAAATCAAGATTCAAAACATCCAGACAAGCAGAGAAGACCCAGACCAGAACCTACACAAAAATTGAAGGCCCGGCTCCATGATCCTGCCGCGGAACCGCGGCATAAGAAGGCTTAGGCCGCGGAACCGCGGCCACTTGGTGGCCTCGTCAACTCAAAATTTCTGTGAGTCTTACTTTTCTCCTCCCCACTCCTCTGGACTCCAATAAACTGTGTTTCTACAGTATTCTTTGCGCAAACTCTCTTCCCCCTTCCAATAAACTGTTCTTGTGCAGGATTCTTTGCGCCGCGCTAAAAATAAAATTTTTTGCAGTTGATTTGTTACTGCTTTGCATTTATTAATACGGACTTAAGGGGCTTGAAACCAATTCAGATTGGGTGGGGATTTTATCACCCTTCCCAGGACCCCAGAAATCACAAAAAGCATATGCATTGACCATTGTTAAATTAAAAAAATACTAGACTCAGCCCTAAGGACTTCGCGCTCAATAGGACAGAGGACTAGTTACAGGCATCGGCCGTTTATCCTATCTGACTTTCGCGGTGCCTAGGCAAGTGTGTCGAAGGCAAGTGGTTATTTAATTAAGGAACTTCGCGAAAGCGTTGGACAACCTCCCACTTACCTGGCACTTATCTGGCCGCATTTGACGGAGAAGAGGCGGTTTGAGGTCCTATTTCTAGCCTTCTGGAAGAGTTAGAAGCTGTCTAGCAGACCTAGGTGACCCTAGATCTAGGTGTGATTGTGCATATCTTGTTTGTGATTGCTTAAAGCCGTAAGTCCGTACATATTTCTGTAAAGCTCTTTCTAAAAAAACAAAAAAAAAGGAAAAAATCAAAAACTTTTATAAAAACTTGCCCTTTGTCGCCAAATCCATTTTTCACCCACCACCCATCGTTTTTCTCCATTGACGTTTTCTTACCCTCACCTTCTCCGCTTTGACTATACTAAACTCGTTTAGTGTATGTCCGCTTGGACTCGGGACACTAGCGCCCGCTTAGTCCGCGTTACGTTAGTCGCTACCGACTACGCGATCGACTCAGATGTCGAAACTCCGTCCACTCCTCTTTCACCCCTTCCTTTGCCGGCCAACTCCGACGTTGACCGGAATTCTGTTCATACATCTTCACCTTCACCATCACCAACCTCTTCTTCCGCGATGTCAGGATTTAATCCGAACATCTCTTTGACTACCCCTGGATTGGCTCCACCTCCTACGGAGACCAATAACCCACCACCACCGCCTGTTGTAGCGCCGCAGCGAATCGCGCTCCAGGATCGTTTCTATCCCACCCGTTCTGCACTTCCCACCTGCCTTTCTCTTCCACCGGCCAATGGGGATAATTTTGAAATTAAGCCCCACTTCATCAACATGCTTCCGCGATTTCATGGGCTTGAATCGGAAGATGCCTATATCTTCATCAATAAATTTCAAAACGTTTGTGCCATGATGAAAACCACCCAGCTGTCGGACGATGCTATACGTCTACGGGTCATTCCGTTCACTTTATGTGATCTTGCTGAAAAATGGCTGTATAGCACCGCTTCCCACTCCATAACCAGTTGGGACGAGTTTGTTAAAGCATTTCTCAAAAAATTCTATCCGAATCATAAAACCGCAAGGATTCGCAATGAAATCAACCAATTCTCTCAGCTTCCTTCTGAACCCTTCTGGAAGTGCTTTGACCGGTACAAAGACCTTCTTGTTCAGTGTCCTCACCACGGTATAGAGAAATGGCAACTTTGCCAAACCTTATACGAGGGCCTGAACCCAGCAACGAAGCAGTTGTTGGAAACCATCTGTCAGGGCCACTTCCTATCGAAATCTGACGAGGAAGCGTGGCAGTTCTTTGACGACGTTGCGGAGCAAACGCTACAATGGGAGAGCACCAGACCGACTTCTTCTTCTTCTACCTCCACTTCTACCGATCAGTCTAGGGTAGGAATTCACCAACTTGATGTCTCTATTGCGATGAAAGCTGAAATGGCTGCAATAACGAGAAAGCTTGAAGCGATAGAGAGCAAATTTTCTGCTCCTGCCCCTGTTCTTCCCCTTCGTACCATCTGCGCTTGTTGTTCCGATCCTTCTCACTTAACCTAAGAGTGTCCTTACAATCCACCATCGCAAGGACATAATCAGGTTAATGCTGCATTCCAGCAAAGACCGAGGAATGATCCATACTCTTCCACCTACAATCCCGGTTGGAGGAACCACCCCAATTTCGCCTGGAATCAGAATCAGAATCAATTCCAAGGCAACAATTTCCAAAGGCCCCCTCCGCCGCAACAACAAGCGCAACAACAAACTCAACATCAATTTCAGCAGCCCTTCCAACCCCAACCTTTTCAAAATCAGACGAACAACTTTGCACCCAACAATTCTTTTCCACCAAACAACTTTGTTCCGTCAAACAACGATAAGGTTTCCTCGCTCGAACGAAGTCTGGAGGCGTTCGTCAAATAATCAACTCAGTCCACCGCCAACATCCAGTCTTCCATTCAGTCCTTAGTGCAACACACTGCCGCTCACGGGCAAAGCATCAAGACCATCGAGGCCCAGATTGCACAGCTGAATGCGGCCTTAAGCGAGCGAGAGAAGAGGAAGTTCCCGTCCCAACCACTCCCAAATCCCGGTCACCCACATAATGTACATGTTGCTCTTGAACAACAGAATCATAATGTGAGTGCCGTGACCACATTGAGATCGGGAAGGATGCTGCAAAACAACATCGGCACACGGATCAACGATGACACCCCGGCCGCTTCTTCTTCTTCTTCTTCTTCGTCTTCTGAGCCTATTCTCCATTCTTCAAAAGGCTCTTCTTCTTCTTCTTCTTTGAACGGACCCACTTCTCACTCCACGAAAACACCTGTTCTGGGATCCGTTCCAACTCCACAATCTCCTCCTCCATCATTGGACTCAATCAATTTTAAAAATGTTCCATTTCCAATCCGGTTGAAGTCCAATAAACAAAATCCACAAATGGAGAAGATTCCGGAGTTATTTAAGCAGGTTAATATTAACATTCCTCTTTTAGATGTTGTCCAACAAGTCTCGTCCTACGCGAAAATCTTAAAGGACTTGTGCACGAAAAAGAGGAAATCTCAGGTACCAAAGAAAGTTTTCTTGGCTAGTGCTGTGAGTGATGCTCTTACCCAATCTTTACCACAAAAACGGAAGAACCTTGGCTGTCCTACGATTTCTATTACCATTGGGGATAAGAACATCAACCGCGCACTATTAGATCTTGGTGCCAGTGTTAACCTACTTCCGTACTCAGTATACGAGCAATTAGGCGTAGGAGAGCTGAAACCCATGCACTGCACTCTCCAAATGGCCGACCGATCGATCACCCATCCTAGGGGTGAGCTAGAGGATGTGTTAATCAAAGTCGGGGACTTCATATTCCCCGTTGACTTCATTGTATTAGACACACAGCCTGTAGCTAACCCCCGGAATCAAATTCCAGTGATACTCGGTCCCCCATTCCTTGCAACCTCAAATGCTGTGATCAATTGTCGCAATGGTTCAATGAACCTCTCTTTTGAAAACATGACGATTGAACTCAACATTTTTAGGTTGGGGAATCAGCCCGCCGAACCTAATGCTCATATACTGGACGTTTGCTCAATCCAGGAGATCACCCCTGAAGAGTACGAATTCGAGGAGTTTCTGTTCGAACACGATAACCTTGACGCCACTAGTGCGTTCCTCTTCGAACCTGCTGCTGTTTCTGCACCCGACAACGACTACGAGTGTTTCACGTTCTTGAACGATCTTAGCCACTCACAACCCGAGTTTCAATCCTTCGAATTTCCGGATGAGTTACCTGAACCATCCAACTCGGTCGCTTACACTCGTTTTGAACCTTTGCTGGAGTCCTTTGAGTTCGAGACCTCTGTACCAATCTTGCCTTCAATCGTTTCACCTCCATCGCTCGAACTCAAGCCGTTGCCGTTTCACGTTAAGTATGCTTACTTAGGTGAAAACGAGACCCTCCCTGTCATCATTTCGGCTTCTCTAGCTCCAGAGCAAAAGAAAGCCCTTCTTGCGGTCTTGCACAGCAACAGCCAAGCTTTTGGCTGGTCAATGGCGGACATCAAGGGGATTAGTCCCCTGATCGTTAAACATCACATTCATCTGATGGATGATGCCAAACCAGCCCGGGATCCATAAAGACGTCTCAATCCAGTCATGAAAGAGGCTGTGAAGAAGGAAATCGTAAAATATCTAGATAGTGGTATCATTTACCCTATCTCTGATAGCCAGTGGGTTAGCCCCATTCATGTTGTCCCCAAGAAGTCAGGCATCACGGTCATAACCAACGAGGCGAACGAGTTAATCCCTACTCGCACCTAAACTAGGTGGCGAGTATGCATTGATTACAGAAAACTCAACGCCGCAATGCGGAAAGACCACTTTCCTCTACCTTTCATTGACCAAATCGTTGAACGATTGGCCGTACACGAGTACTACTGCTTTCTTGATGGCTATTCCGGCTATAATCAAATTCCCATCGCCGAAAAAGACCAGGACAAGACCACTTTCACTTGTCCTTTCGGCACGTTTGCATATCGACGCATGCCCTTTGGGTTATGCAATGCGCCCGCTACCTTCCAGCGGTGTATGATGGGAATCTTCTCAGACATGGTGGAAAAATTTCTGGAGATCTTCATGGATGATTTCTCCATCTTCGGCGATTCCTTCAACGAGTGTTTGCTGTATCTTGACGCTGTCCTTACCCGATGTAAGGACAAGAATTTCACTTTGAATTGGGAGAAGTGCCACTTCATGGTGCGCGAAGGTATTGTCTTAGGACATATCATTTTGCAAAATGGCATAGAGGTTGACAAAGCAAAGATTGAGGTCATTTCCAATCTCCCTCATCCCCGATGCGTCATAGATATCCGAGCCTTCCTTGGCCATTCCGGTTTCTATAGACAGTTCATCAAGGACTTTAGCAAGATTGCTAGGCCCTTGACTCTTTTGCTGGCTAAGGATACGCCATTCGACTTCAACTCGAGCTGTGCGACTGCATTCGAGTCATTGAAAATCTCACTCACTTCTGCTCCCATTCTTTCTTCACCCGACTGGACGCACCCATTTGAGATTATGTGCGATGCATCCGACTTTGCCATTGGTGCTGTCCTTGGACAACACATTAACAAGATGCCGCACGTAATCTATTATGCGAGCCGAACCCTGAACGATGCCCAACTCAATTATACAACAACTGAGAAGGAATTCTTGGCTGTTGTATTTGCTTTAGAAAAGTTCAGGCCCTACCTCATCGGCTCTCCAGTCATTGTCTACACCGACCATTCTGCTCTGCGCCATCTTTTTGCGAAGAAAGATGCAAAATCTCGGCTAATACGTTGGATCCTCTTGCTTCAAGAATTTGACCTTGTCATTAAGGACAAACGAGGATGTGAAAACGTAGTTGCCGACCATCTCTCACGACTTCCTTCTTCGCCTTCGCTTCCAATTCCGATCAACGACGTTTTCCCGGATGAACAGCTCTTGGCAGTATCTTGCGAACCCTGGTTCGCAGATATTGTGAACTATTTGGCCACAGGATTACTACCGACTGAATGGTCGAGTCAGGACAGACTTCGCTTCTTATCCCAAGTAAAACACTTTTACTGGGACGAACCCTATCTGTTCAAGTACTGTCCCGACCAGATTATTCCTCGGTGTTTCCCTGACGAGGAATTCAAGAGTGTGCTGTCGTTTTGCCACGATCAAGCATGTGGCGGGCATTTTGGCCCCAGAAAGACAGCTGAGAAGATCTTGCAATGTGGTTTCTACTGGCCACAACTCTTCAAAGACGCTCATGACTATTGCAAGACTTGCTCCCGGTGCCAACACATGGGCCGGATATCCCGGAGGAACGAGATGCCGCTCCAACCAATCTTGGTTGTGGAGATTTTCGATGTTTGGGGGATAGATTTCATGGGGCCGTTTCCCAGCTCTTTTGGGAACTTGTACATCCTTCTCGCTGTTGATTACGTCTCTAAATGGGTCTAGGCTGTGCCCAGCCGGACTAATGACAACAAGGTTGTCGTTAGGTTTCTTAAAGAAAACATTTTCTCCCGGTTTGGGCACCCCCGAGCGATCATTAGCGACAATGGAAGTCATTTCTGCAATAAGACTTTCGAGGCCTTGATGCGGAAATATTCCATTAATCATAAGCTCTCTATGCCCTACCACCCCCAAACCTGCGGGCAGGCCGAAGTTTCAAATCGGCAAATCAAACAGATACTGGAGAAGACGGTTTCCAAGAACCGAAAAGATTGGTCGCTGAAACTCACTGATGCCCTTTGGTCATTTCGAACCGCTTATAAGACCGATCTTGGCATGTCTCCCTATCGGCTTGTGTACGGAAAAGCTTGCCACCTACCTGTCGAAATAGAGCATCGCGCATTTTGGGCGATAAAGGAGCTGAATCTGTCTCTCGAAGATGCGGGCAGCCATTGGAAGCTGTAATTGAACGAACTGAGCGAGCTTAGGGATGAGGCTTACGATAACGCGGTTGTCGTTAAGAATCGAACGAAGGTGTTTCACGATAAACACCTTTTGCGCAAAACCTTCGTACCTGGTCAACAGGTACTGCTTTACGACACCCGACTTTACTTCCATCCAGGAAAGCTCAGATCTCGCTGGAAAGGGCCGTATTTTGTGCGGAATGTATATCCGCAGGGCGCTGTGGATTTGGAGAATCCAAAGGACGGTTCATTTTTCAAAGTGAACGGACACCGACTAAAACCGTACCTTAGCGCCGAACCAACAGAGGAGCTCCTGTTCTTACAGGAGCCGGTTTACCCTGCATGATCTTCCTCTGCCTACCACCAAACTTCGGTTATCCAGCCAAGAACAGTGGACAATGTTCCAAATAAGTTTGGGGGTATGTACCATTTTGTATATATTTGTGGATAATCTTTTCCATTCTTTTTCTTTTTCTTTTCTTTAAAAACAAAAAATAAATAAATAAATAAATTGTATTTATCTAACCGACATTTTGACCCTTCAAATGATCTCTTCATGCGATGACAGTGAGGACACTGTCCAGTTTAAGTTTGGGGGTACGCTCGGTACGCATTTCTTACCTTCGCATTCATATGTATATTTTGCATCTGCATATTAAAATCCATAAAATTCATAAAAATCTGAAAATTTTCTAAAAACATAAAAACTTTTCTGTCAAGTTAGCTAGTGGGAGGACTCTGATTCAACATTTCGACGGTTTTGTTTGATAAAATAAGAATAACTAAATCTTATGTTTAGATTTTGAAAACCTGAAAAATAACTCTCCTTTGAAGTTAACTATAGCTGATATACGTCTTTACATCACACTACACGTGTCGTGAGTTTTGGAAATTAGATGACAAGTCTTTTATGTTTAAAAACTTTTACATAGATAAATGATTTTCTGAGGATCAAATAGGTTTGTTCTGAAATAAGTAATATCAAGAATAGTTTATGAAGTGAGTGAATATGAAGGAATGTTATTGATGCCTTAATTGGAACTAAGTCTGAAAAATAACCCATCTGAAACTTGATTGGAATGATTACACACCGAACCCACTAAACACGTCTTTTATCCAAAAAAAATAATAATTGAACTGCCAGGTTATATCTCCGTTCGTATTAAATCATCATGATTTTCACGCCAAACTGTCTTTTGTTTTTGGACCTAGGTAACTTGAGTAATTAAGTCCGCTGGGGTGTTTCTACACCTAATGCCCTAAAACCAACTGGTTTGGGTGCATTGGCCCAAAGCTCGCTAAGAAGCCTAGAAAGTCCAGATTAAAACAAAGTCAAGCAAGTGTTCTCTCCGAGTTAAAATTCCTAACGGTTCTTTGTGTGAGAATAATCTTAATAAAAGACAGGCTTTTATAAAAAATTTAGCGGAGATATGAAGGTTTTATTCTATGATAAAGACTATTGCACGTTCACAAAGGTGTGTATGAAATGAAAACAAGAAAAATGTGGAGTGAAAAATAAGACCTAGTTTCCTGTTAAGGAAGATAGAAATTCTGAAGTTGAAACCTTACTGGAAAACGAAACTTGAAAAATGCTTAACTCTTTATAAAACTTATGTGATCCTTTCAAAATTCTTATCTGGGCTTTATTGTGTGACATGAGGACTTTATTCAACCTTTCTGGAACTTAACGACACTATTTGCACTGCACGTAAAGACATATAAAATCTGTAGTTAAATAAGAAGCGAGGAGTGAAAAATAAAGGTTCGATAGTCTAGACTTAGGATAATAGATTTATTATTTTCTGAAACAAAACTTTAGGGTTTGAAGCTTAGTTATTTTACAAAACCAACTTGACCGGATTTTGTGGGTAGTATCCGGTGAAAACCCTCAGGAGACAACACTCCTCCTACTAGGGACACCTAGAGGTTTAACGGCTTGTTGCACATGCTCAGTGCAATCGCGTTCCCTGCGAAAGTGAGGTTAGGAAATTTTTTGTGAATAAATTGGCTTTGCTCGGGACGAGCAAAAGATAAGTATGGGGGTATTTGTTCATATCATATTTTTGCATTTTCATACCGCCCAATTTTTATCACATTGCATATCGGTAGGTACTCTTGAGCCGTGTTTGCTAGTCAATTGCAGGATACAGGTTCTCGGCTCTGAACGGTGAAATTCATGGAAAAACACGACAAAATCCGGGTTCCTGCCATTCACAGATAAAACACGGATCTCCGCTCTTTATCCGTCTGTTGCCACACACCAGTTTAAGAGACAAAATGGCAAATCAATGTCATTTTCATGCACAAGGCTCAATGGCAACACAAGATCCAAGAAATCTACACGGAGCTCAAGAAAATCAGGAAAAAAAGATCCACATCCAATCACCCTTGATTCTGGAAGAAATGTGGAAAGATTATCAGAAAAAACATGTACCAGACTAAAGGGAACAAAAGACCAGGGCAGCACACAAAAGCCGACAGCCCAACTCCCCTATAAGGCGGCGGAACCGCGGCCGATAGGGGGTCTAGGCCGCGGTTCCGCGGCCGTATGGTGGCATCAGCCGACCAATTTTTAAGGGCAGATTGGTCTTTTCTTACTTGTTCTGATTGCTGCCCTAGATTTCCTTTTCCCTGCCTATAAATAGCCCAGAACCTTGTGAAGCCGAGGGTGCTTAATCTTGTATTTTTTCTAGGTTTTAGAATACTTGTTCTTCTTCCTATTCTCATCTCTTCTCCATTGAAAAACTTGTAGTGAGCTTTTGTGAGTGAAGAATGATGAATAAAGAAGTTCCTTTTATTATTATACTTGTCTTGCTCTTATGTTAATTGCTTGTAATTTTCATTTGTTAACTTAGTTGTTGTTATTTCTTGTTGTTTCTTTCTTTTCTCTTTTCCTTTATCCTTAAACAACCATGATGCTTACGCTTGATCCTTGCCAAGGTGAGGTCGCAAATAGCTAGTTGTTATCTTCTAATCTCTTTCTTTCTATCTTCCTCTTTTGTTTTCTTTTATTTTCGTTATGATGTGTGAGTAGTTTCCATACTTGTTAGGGTAGGATAAGGGAAGTTTGAGAGAAGGAAATCTCTCTCACTCTTTCCTTGCCCAACATCTTAAATCGACTCCCGTTAATTGAACCACAATCCGCTCCTTACAGCACCCTATTCTACATGATAGCGGTGATTCCGTAGTGAGACCGGTTGTAGTTGAATTAACCGAAGGTTATCGCTAAGAGCCAAGAACGGACGGACAAGCACCAAAAGGAAGAACTTATGTGTTGGAAAGCCTAGCTTATACTCGCAAGTTCCTTCCTAGTCGTGCTAATCCCCGTTGTTGCCGATTACCGTAACACCGATATTAAGAGTGGCAACGAAAGAGGTGAGCGACTCCTAACTCAAACTAACCTAATCCTAACCCTAACAAGCTCTCTTTAGATATCATTTTAACACTTAATTAATCACAACAAAATATGGAAAACTGGACTTAACTCGTTAAAGCACTTAGAAAAAGATTCACATCTCCCTGCGGACGACCCGTACTCAACCGGCTAGCTACAAGCGAAACCGTTTTGATTGCGGTAATTAACTAAACTTGAACACGCAGAATCCCTACCAATCAAATGGCGACCGGTTGTAGTTGAATTAACCGGAGGTTATGGCTAAGAGCCAAGAACGGACGGACAAGCACCAAAAGGAAGAACTTATGCGTTGGAAAGCCTAGCTTATACTCGCAAGTTCCTTCCTAGTCGTGCTAATCCCCGTTGTTGCCGATTACCGTAACACCGATATTAAGAGTGGCAACGAAAGAGGTGAGCGACTCCTAACTCAAACTAACCTAATCCTAACCCTAACAAGCTCTCTTTACATATCATTTTAACACTTAATTAATCACAACAAAATCTGGAAAACTGGACTTAACTCGTTAAAGCACTTAGAAAAAGATTCCCATCTCCCTGCGGACGACCCGTACTCAACCGGCTAGCTACAAGCGAAACCGTTTTGATTGCGGTAATTAACTAAACTTGTACACGCAGAATCCCTACCAATCAGGTGCATGTCTGGAAAACTGGGCGGAAGGGCTAAACGATACGCAACCGCACCAACTCGCTCGAGGATCTCGAAGGGGCCCACATATCTGGGACTAAGTTTACCCTTCTTCCCAAATCTCATCACACCTTTCATTGGGGAGACCCTCAAGAAAACATGATCACCAACAGAAAACTCAAGTCTGCCCCGACGACGGTCCGCATAAGATCTCTGCCTACTCTGGGCTGCTCTCATCCTATCACAAATCAAATGGATCTTCGCGGTCGTCTCCTCAACAATCTGTGGCCCTAAGATACTGCTCTCACTGAGCTCTGTCCAACAGGCGGGCGATCTACATCTCCTCCCATAAAGAGCCTCAAACAGTGCCATCTGAATGGTCTGCTGGTAGCTGTTGTTATAGAAGAACTCCACTAAGGGCAAATGATGATCCCAGCTACCTCCGAAGTCTAATACGCACGCTCTGAGCATGTCCTCGAGAGTCTGAATAGTCCGCTCTGACTATCCGTGGTCTGCGGATGAAATGCTGTGCTGAAACTCAAGCGGGTGCCCAAAGCCTCCTGAAGCCTCTGCCATAGTCGGCTGGTAAACTGGGTGCCTCTGTCGGACACGATACATGTCGGAACTCCGTGCAGTCGTACAATCTCATCAATGTAAATCTGGGCATATTGAGCAAATCCGAAAGTCGTCATCACCGGTAGGAAGTGAGCCGCTTTCGTCAAACGATTCACGACCCAGATGGAGTCATACCCTCGACTAGTCCTGGGTAGACCCACGATGAAGTCCATAGAAATCTGCTCCCATTTCCACTCCGGAATGGGTAACGGCTGTAGCTCTCCCGCGGGCCTCTGGTGCTCAGCCTTGACTTGCTGACAAGTCAGGCATCTCGACACAAAATCTGCGATGTCTCTCTTCATTCCGTCCCATCAGTAAACACCTCTCATGTCATGGTACATCTTGGTGGAACCGGGATGGACACTGTATACCGATCGATGTGCCTCCTCAAGAATCTCGCGCCGCAATCCCTCAGCATCAGGTACGCACAGTCTAGACCCAAATCGTAGTATCCCATGATCATCGATCATGAACTCGGGAAATATGCCTTGTCCAATCTGTGTCCTAATCTCTGAACATCGGTCATCACTGTGCTGTGCCTCATGTATACGGTCGAGCAACTGTGGGCGTGCATGAACATGCGCAATCTGTCCTCCGATCGGCGTAAACTCGAACTGTACCCGGCTGTCGCATAAAATCTGCCAATCTGCCGACGACTGCATCTGCACTGCGCTCAAACAAGATAGACTACCCCCGGGCCTCCTGCTCAAAGCATCCGCCACTACATTAGCCTTTCCCGGGTGGTACAAGATCTCGCAATCGTAATCCTTCACTAACTCCATCCATCGGCGCTGTCTAAGGTTCAAGTCTCGCTGCTGAAATATATACTTTAAGCTCTTATGATCAGTGAATATCTGGCACGACTCACCGTATAGGTAATGTCGCCAGATCTTAAGTGCAAAGACCACTGCGGCCATCTCCAAATCATGAGTGGGGTAATTCTGTTCATGTTTCTTCAATTGCCGCGAAGCATACGCGATCACCCGGTCATGCTGCATCAATACGCACCCTAGCCCCACTCATGTAGCATCACAGTAGACCACAAATCCGCCTGACCCTGAAGGCAAAGATAGCACTGGTGTCGTAGTCAGTAGAGTCCGTAGCTGCTGAAAACTGTGCTCACACTCCTCCGTCCAATCAAAACGAACTCCCTTCCGGGTCAACCCGGTCAAAGGTGTAGCAATACGGGAGAAGTCCTGCACGAATCGCCTGTAGTAGCCGGCCAGCCCTAAAAAGCTGTGAATCTCCGTAACAGATGTGGGTCTGGGCCAACTCCGAACGGCCTCAATCTTCCTCGGGTCTACACATATACCATCTCGTGTAATCACGTGCCCCAAGAAATCTACGCTGTCCAGCCAGAAAGCACACTTGGAGAATTTGGCGAAAAGCTGATGCTCCCTCAAGGTCTGCAGTGTAATCCGCAGGTGCTGCTCGTGCTCCTCTCTACTCCGAGAATACACCAAGATATCGTCAATGAACACTATAATGAACAGATCGAGATACGGCCGAAAAATACGGTTCATCGAGTCCATGAATGCTGCTGGCGCGTTGGTGAGTCCGAACGACATCACCAAAAACTCATAATGGCCGTAGCGCGTACGGAAAGCTGTCCTAGGAATGTCCTCCTGTCGAACCCATAGCTGATGGTAGCCTAATCGCAAATCGATCCTCGAAAAGTATCCTGCCCCCTGAAGCTGGTCGAACAAATCGTCGATGCGTGGCAAAGGATACCTGTTCCGCACTGTCACCCTGTTCAGCTGACGGTAGTCGATACACAAACGCATACTATCATCCTTCTTCTTGACAAACAGGACTGGAGCATCCCAAGGAGAAACACTGGGTCGAATAAGTCCCTTATCCAGCAAATCTTGCAACTGACCCTTCAATTCACTAAGTTCCGCCGGGGCCATCCGATAAGGCGGTATAGAAATAGGCCCCGTGCCAGGAACCAAATCAATACAGAAAAAGATGTTTCGCTCGGGCGGTAGTCCAAGAAGATCGTCAGGGAACACATCAGGGAACTCGCTAACCACCGGAATCTGATCCATCGGAACCTCTGTAGCTCTAGTATCGCAAACATAGACGAGAAATCCCTGACATCCCTTCCTCAAAAGCTGTCCAGCGCGAACAGAAGAAATCACACTGTGAGGGGTGGCACCACGGTCCCCCAACACAACAAAAACTGACTCGCCGGGAAAACAAAATCTAACTGTCTTCTCACGGCAGTCAACAGAAGCATAGCACGTGGCTAACCAATCTATGCCCAACAGAATGTCGAAGTCCAACATCTCAAGAAGGATCAAATCGACTGGAAACTCTCTCTCGTCGATACGGACAGTACAGGATCGGAACACGTGCCTAGCAACAAACGACTCTCCCACAGGGGTAGTCACCAAAAGCGGCTGATCAAGCAAACCGGACTCTCTACCCAAACTCGGCACAGAGTGTGTGGATACGTACGAGTGCGTGGATCCGGGATCGAATAACACGTGTGCATCAACAGAACATACTGGAAGGATACCTGAGACCACCACATTGGACGCCTGCGTATCCTAATGCGTCAAAGCAAAAACTCGCGCCTGTCCTCCCCCTGCGACTGACTGTCCCCTGCCGGCAACTGGTCGTCCTCTGCCTCGATCACCTCGTCCTCTATGAACAAATCCTCCGCGTCTTCGACCTCTCTGTGCATGGGTCTGACGCTGAGTAACAGTAGGTACAATAGGCAACGCCCTCTGGGGTGGTGAAGGTGGTAATGTAACATGCGGTGCTGCCGCCTCACTCCGAGGTATCTCAGGACAATCTCTCACACGATGATAAGAACTCCCACGATGGTAACATCCCGATGATGGTCGCTGACCCTCCTGGGGATAGGAGCTAAACAACCGGCCTCGCCACGAATCTGTGCCACCTGCAAGGTGCCTGTCACGGCGTCGAAAAGGCCGTCTCTGCTTTGATGTATCTACACGAACTCTCTTCGGCCCTGGAACTGCCGAAGTCTCAACAAGGCGCTCCTCAACCAATAATGCTGCATCTACTGCTGCTGCGTATGTCTCGTAATGCTGCGCGCTGATCGTAAGGAACAGTGGTGTGAGCAAGCTTCAGACAAATCTCTTAACTCGCATCTTCTCGGTAGCCACTAAGTACGGAGCATAAACTGATAGCTCGGTAAACAACACATCGTACTCTGCCACTGACATCTCCGGAGTCTGGCGTAAGGACTCGAACCTGCGTGCTCTAGCATCTCTGACACTCAGTAAGAGAAAGCGGGCAAGGAATAGCGCCACGAACTCTGTACAGGTCATAGGAGGAAGACCTGCTGCTCAACCCTTCTCGACTGATTCGCACCATTTCTGCGCAAGACCTTCCAGGCGAAAGCTCGCGAACTCAACCCATCTCGCATCTGCGCATCTGAGGGAACGGCATATCCGAGCCATCCTATCAATGAAAGACTGTGGGTCCTCGGCTGTATCGGTGCCTGTGAAGACCGGAGGCTTCAGCCTCATAAACTCTGACAGCGATACTGTAATAACCTCTGTAGCTGCAGGGGCAACTGCCTGTACTGTGGGTACCACCGCGGTCTCTGCAACGGGTGGAACTACCTCTGGACGCTGCGCTCGAAGTGTCTCAATTAGGGATCCCATCATCTGGCGCATCTCCTGCATACTGGATCCCACCGTCTGGTGCATCTCCTGCACACCAGCCCCTAACATGGCAATCTGATCTGTCACGGCAGGAACAGCTTGCTCGGGCACAACCGGTGTACTATCCAGATCAGTCCTCGTCTCGGACGAGTCAACTCGAATCTCGGCCCTCACGGCCGCTCTCTGCGCCCTCGTAGTCTTTGGCGGCATAATGGCTGAAAAGAAAAGTAGGATTCGATAAGGGTACAAAAATAGAATCACAAGAATGTATATACTCGAGAAGGAATTTAACTCAACAAGTCCTAAGGTCGCCTTGGCGAAGTACCGTGTCGTGAGTATGTCGCGGAACATACGCACGCCACGCCACTCTGCTTCAGCTACCTACTCTATCATACCAGGGTCATCCTACACTCCGAAGGTAAAACCTACGCTCTGATACCAACTTTGTCACAACCCGAATATTTCGACTCGTGACCGGCACTTAACCATGCAACGTCTACAGGCGTAACGTGACTAAGTAAGCCGAACCCAGAAATCAAAACCATTAAAAGTAGTGAGTGTTGAAAGCATTCGATTAAACATTTAGAAAACCTTAAATAGTTCAATGAAGTTCTTTTGAAAGTTAAGTTATCCTTAATAATAATTTTGGCAGCATTTCCTTTGAAAAAGTAACCCTGAAAATCGGGTATAAAACAGGATATAAGGGAAATTATATATAATGAAATAAGGCATTCCCAAACGGGAGCAATCACGCCCAATCACAGAAAACAACAACACAAAAGTAATATACGACGCCGTAGCGAAGAATGAGCAATAAGTAAACATCGTAGCATAAAAAAACAGCATAAATATAAACAGTCGGCTCCCACGAGCTCGACACCAGAATACAAAGATATACATCATCGTCCTCACACTGTCTCTAAGTCCAGTACATAAATGGTAGATGGAGAATACTAGATACAAAAGTGTGTATAATAGAAGTAACCAGATACCACAACCCACCTAAAAGCAAAGTAGTCCTCGCACCAACTGTAGTGGTATCTATAGCCAAAAGATGCAAAAAGGGCAGCCTGCCGCGACTACTCCGAGGGGCAACCTGCAAACACTGTGGCACAACGGGGGTGAGTTACCAACTCGTGAATAGAAATAACATATAAAGGTAATCGCGAGCATGCACATACTGCGTTACTCTATCATATGCCTGCAGATAATATCAATGCGTGATAAGCAGTATGTGAAATAATCATGCAAGTGCTCTATCAGGTAATATATATCTACAGGATGATATACAATAATGAAAGATGAGCATGGGAAATCTACCATCTACACGGAATGTCAACGTGGAATATATATAATCGGTGTCCATCAATGCACCCAGATCCCCAAATAGCTCAGGCGCCGGCACTCTCATCGGCCCTCTAATCCTGTAAATCTCTGAGAATCACGAGTGCCCAACATCGGCACCCAAATATCATAAGTACTCGTGTCCAGCATCGACACGCAAATCCTCGTCCATCGGGCATCCGTCAGTCCGGATCAGCCCACGGGCTCCGTCTGCGGTATCGGCCCTCGGCCCAGGCAGTACGGATCATCCCGCATCCATCTATCGACTCTGGTCAGTATCCTCCGGATAACTGCCAGGTCCAACCAATCACCGGTAGGTAGTAGTCCCTCTGCCAGGCTCACCGTCTAATACACAGCGAAACCGTTCTCGCCCCGGGGTACCATACCGGGTCCACCATGTTCCCGTAATCGGCCTCATCCAACTCCTCGATTCGGGTTCATATATATCACTCTAGCACCGAGAAATCACATGGTGGACGCACCGAAATATCATATCAAGGGAAACCGGGTTTTTAAATAATTAACTATTCTCTTTTGAAATATTCACGGTTTCCCAAATCTAGAATTAACATGGAATCAACATATCTCAATGCGTAATCTAAGCAAGTATGAAGATCTCAATGTATGGGTGCACTGGTATAAATATACAATGTGCATGTGCGCAAGTATGAAGATATCCATGTATGTGTGCACTGGTATGAATATACAATGTGCATGTCAAAGCAATGTGATATATGTATCAAGTATGAATATCAGGTAATCCGAATCAATATGCAAGTCAAAGTAATGTGATATATGTATCAAGTATGAATATCAGGTAATCCGAATCAATATGCAAGTCAAAGCAATGTGATATATGTATCAAGTATGAATATCAGGTAATCCGAATCAATGTGCAAGTCAAGCAATGTGATATACGTATCAAGTATGAATATCGTGTTTAGTCACATAAAAGATGAGCTTCAGCATAATGATCATGGAAATTCTACAGTGTGGGTGTCATGGCAATTACTAACGGTGTGTGTGTAACATGCAGGATAGTGCTCGTGCAACATGAACCGTTAGTAATGGTGCGGTGTTCTATCAATTCTAGTTATATACCTATAGCAGGGAATGTGGTATGCACAAAATAGTAGCCATGAACAGTCAATGTAGGTAAGTGTAATATACTGCTACAAGGTCCTATCAGCCCTGACGCATAACGCTATGCGGGCGATTTCCCCGTAGATGTTAAATCTACTCACCGTAGTCTCTCGCTTGGTATAGCCGACGATTTGTTTCCCCTTCTTCGCGTCGTCCGTCGCACTTGCCTGCGAACCTAGAATTCCATAGAATATCACACATAAGCTCGAAACCATACAAACACGACATTTAAAGTCAACTAGAAACCCGTGCCGCAAACCAACCTCGCGTATGCGCGATACGCTATAACGTGCGATTACGCGCCTGAAGTCACTCCGTCGCGTCGCGATACGCAGAAACCCAAAACCCACACACACGTATCACGCGTGTCGCGAAAGAGTAAAAATACGGGAAATAGGGTATTCCACTCCAGATTTTGATACAAAACAGATTTTACAAAAATATATATACCAAAACACTCCACATAGATGCAGACTCCAGTGGCCCAAACCCCAACCCCCAATTCACCTATCTGGCCGCAATTTGCGGCCAGAATGTATTTTCTGGCGGCCTGGGTTGGGAGGTGGGTCCCCCGTTTTTGTGTATGCACTCCAAACCCCCTGCTTATACTACAGTAAATCCAAAATCGTTCTGAAAAAACCCGGGCACAAGCAGATCTAACAGAACCCAATTTCTAGTTAAAAATCACACTTTTACTCTAAAAAGGTACTTTATGGTATTTTTGTGCAAACCTGAAGCAAAACCTGGTTTAAATAGCTCTAAAAACACTTTAAAGAGTTAACTAAACTATAAGAACACCAAACTAACATATGCTTCACCATTATCCTTCAATATCACTAATAATGCACAAAAAAACATGATTTTTAGTTAAGATACTACAAGATATGGAGAAAGGGTGTTAATTATGAACTAATACCTCCTAAAGACCTTATGAAACACCAAGAGTTCCAGCTCCCTCCTCAAGTATGCAGAATTGCTCCCAAACACCTCAAAAAGCTCCTTTTTCCCATGGTTTTGTGAAGGAAAGTGTTGTTTTTATGTAGGGTTTTATGTAGGGATCAAAAGGAAGTGAAAGAGGAGAAGAAAAGATGGAGAAAGATGGGGGTTTTCTGCTGGAATTCTGTAGAATGCTGAAGTGAGGAGAAGAGAGAGAGAAGAGAGGGAAATGGGGTCAAAAGTCAATCATCTTACCTAACACCATGCTCTCAATTGTTTATTTGGATTTGAATTCTAAAAAGGGTTTTGTTTTGATTAAAATGGTGGGGAATTAAAATGAACCATGCAACAAAAGAATAGTTAACATGCTATACCAAAAACCTTAAGTCACAAAATGCTAAGTGTGCAAGTGCACACTACAAAAATGGAAAATTTTCCCAATTAGGGTAATACGACTAAAAATAACTAATTACCATAGAATTATATATACATAAATATATATATATATATAAACACTTCACAACACAAATTACCACTATCCAAGAAGGAAAAAAAATAAGATATCCGTTTTGAAAAACACGCACACTTGCTAAATAACGTGAAAACATCCTAACGAATTTCAAGGCATTACAATTGCTTCAAGTGAGGTTGGCTGTCGGGTCATCTGTAGGGGACGACGTCCTTACGATGACTAGGTATATTGATGAGCTCACGGACTTGGAAACCACGTTGGGAAACATGTCATATGCTGACTTGTTTCCACAGTCCGTACCCTCTACTACACCCTGAAGGAAACCAGGGAGACACCCGCTCTGCTTAATGGGAGACCTTCTTCTTATACATCCAAGGCGAAAGCAAAGGGTGAAAAGAAGAAAACCTCCACAAAGCCGATAAGCAGTGTCATTGAGATAGAAGGAAAGGGAAGGAAAAAGTTTCGGGACTTGGTGTAGGGAAGGTGGGAAGTTCCTATTGTTATGGGAATGGGCATTGGCAGAAGGATTGCAGGGCTTTGGAAGCCAGTAGCCAGGATTCGAACCATGTTGTGGCTTCGGCCCCGAGTGTGTTTGTAATTGAGAACTGTCTGTCAATTAACTCTACTTCCTGGGTACTAGATACCGGATCAGGATCTCGTATCTGTAATTCATTACATGCTTTGAGAAACCGTAGAGTTATCAGGGTAGGTGATATGTCTCTCAGAATTGCGAACGGAATGAGCATGGACGCTGAATCTGTGGGGGAATATCGCCTAGAATTGACAAGTCGGCAGATATTCATTCTACATAGTTGTTTGTATATACCTAGTTTGACTTGTAATATCATATCAGTGTCCTTACTTTCTAAAGAGGGATATGATTTTACATTCATAAGCGATGTGGTACACATCCACCTAAATCAAGTTCTGATTGGGTCTGGTACATTAGATAACGGTATATACATATTGAATCAAGCTCAGGTTTTCAATGTCCAGAACACACTTAAAAGAAAGTCTCCGGAAATAAATCAGGCTTTCTTATGGCATTGTAGACTAGGTCAAATCAATGAAACACGGTTGACTAAGTTACATAGAGAAGGATATTTGAATCCGTTTGAATATCAATCTTATGCTACTTGTGAATCTTGTCTCATGGGAAAGATGACAAAGACTCCATTTACTGGATTCAGAGTAAAAGCGGGCGAGCTCTTGGGACTCATACACAGTGATGTGTGTGGTCCAATATCTACACATGCGCGAGGTGGTTATTCCTACTTCATTACTTTTACAGATGATTTCTCTAGGTATGGACATATCTTCTTGATGAAGCATAAATCCGAGGCCTTTTAGAAATTCCAGGAATACAAGAATGAAGTGGAAAACTAAAAAGGCAAAAGTATCAAGACACTGAGATCTGATCGAGGTGGTGAATACTTAAGTGCCGAGTTCCTGGGATACTTAAAAGAGAATGGAATTCTCTCTCAGCTTACTCCTCAATACACACCACAACATAATGGTGTATCGAAAAGGAGGAATCGAACCCTATTGGATATGGTTTGTTCCATGATGAGTAAGGCTGAGTTACCGCGATCCTTCTGGGGTTATGCACTAGAATCAGGTGCATATCTTTTGAACAAGGTTCCAACCAAGACTGTGCCTACCACACCATATCAAATGTGGAGTGAGAAGAAACCCCATCTTCATTACCTGAAGATATGGGGATGTCCTGCTATTGTAAAAAAGCAGCATGCGGACAAGCTCGAGGCACGCTCAGTACTGTGTAAGTTTGTGGGATACCTAAAGAACTCCAAGGGGTATCTTTTCTATTACGCAGAAGAACAAAAGGTTTTTGTTTCTCAGCATGCCCACTTCTTGGAAGATGAATTTTTAGAAAATCAGAAGAGTGGGAGTGTAATAGAACTGGAAGAAATTCCAGAACCACAAGCTGTTACTGAAAGTTTGGTAGAACCAGAAGGTTCATATGAAAGGGACATCCTATCGCCTATCCGCAGAAGTAGTAGGCAGTCTCATCTGCCCGAGAGATACTATGGTTTTCTTATAGACGGGGATCGAGAGGATTGCATCATTGATAATAATGACCCTACTAGCTTCCCACAAGCCATTTAGAGCGGCAACTCGGTAAAATGGCTGGATGCAATGCGGACCAAAATGGAGTCCATGTACACCAACAAAGTATGGACTTTGGACATTGCTCCAGATGGGGTAAAACCCGTAGGCTGCAAATGGATCTTCAGAAAGAAGATTGGTGTAGATGGACAGGTTGAAACCTATAAGGCTAAACTTGTTGCAAAGGGTTTTCGTCAAAGACCTGGTTTGGACTATGACGAAACCTTTTCTCCAGTGGCTATGCTCAAATCCATTCGGGTCCTTCTTGCCATTGCTGCCTTCCACGATTATGAGATCTGGCAGATGGACGTAAAGACAACTTTTCTAAATGGTAATTTGGACGAGTGTGTCTATATGGATCAGCCAGAGGGATTCATTCAGAGTGGGAGCAGAGGGAAAGTGTGCAAGTTGTTTAATTCCATTTATGGACTAAAGCAGGCATTGCGGAGTTGGAACATCTGTTTTGATGATACTGTCAAAGAATTTGACTTTATCAAAAATCCAGATGAACCATGCATATATAGTAAGATTGTAGGGAGAACTGTAGTATTCCTCGTCTTGTACGTGGATGACATTCTCTTAATTGGAAATGATATTCCTATACTACAGTCAGTCAAAAGATTCTTGTCACAGAAGTTCTCCATGAAGGACCTGGGTGATACCACCTACATTCTGGAGATCCAGATCTATCGTGATAGATCAAAGAGGATGTTGGGACTTTCACAATCTAGATATATAGACACCATATTGAAAAGATTCAGTATGGAAGATTCAAAGCGCGGTAACCTACCGGCTTGTCACGGAACCACCCTCTCCAAAGAGATGTCTCCCAAGACTGATTTGGAAAGGGCTCGCATGTCGATTATACCCTACGCTTCTGCGGTAGGATCTATAATGTATGCGATGTTATATACCAGACCAGATGTAGCATACGCATTGAGCGTTGTAAGCCGGTATTAGTCCAACCCAGAGAAGAAGCACTGGATAGCAGTAAAGAATATTCTCAAGTACCTGAGGAGGACTAAGGAGATGTTCTTGATGTATGGCGGAAAAGACCTCCAGATCGAGGCCTTTGCTGACTCCATCTTACAGAGTGACAAAGATGACTCCAAGTCCATGTCGGGTTATGTCTATACCCTCAATGGAGGGGCGGTCTATTGGAAGAGCTCCAAGCAGGACACCGTTGCTGACTCGACGATGGAAGCGGAGTACATAGCTGCTTGCGATGCCGCAAAAGAAGCTGTCTGGGTGAAGAAGTTCCTCACAGAACTTCAGGTGGTTCCTACCATTGTTGATCCAATACCTCTGTATTGCAACAACAACGGAGCTATAAATTTAGCGAAGGAACCCAGGTCCCATCAAAAGTCCAGACACATCTTAAGGCGGTATCACCTGATCAGGGAGATCATAGATCGTCGGGAGATCGAGGAGAAGAGAGTAGATACAGAGAATAACACTGTTGATCCATTCACAAAGGCCATTCCTCAGACGCAGTTCGAGAGGCTATTAGAGATGATAGGTCTGCGATATGCCAGCATATAGCCCTAGTGCAAGTGCGAGATTGTTAGTGTATATGCCCTAGAAGCCATTATTGTATCATACTAGATTGTATATTAGTTAATGGAAGCTTAGGATATTCACAGTTGTATTAACAGTCTTGCTAAAAATGGTAGTATGCTACTTGGTTTGTATCTACTTTAATATGTGCATGCGTTTCTTATAACATATCGTTTATACATATTAGTAGAGCCCTTAGGATCATTGCTTGATTACCAGCGTTGTGATGGCAGTCACACTAGTGGGGGCTGGGTAGTCTACAAGCACATCCTATATAGGTCCCTGATCTTTGGATTATCGAGACGGGGCATCGATACTCCGAAATAGACTGGTGTATACGCTTCTCATCCCAGGTCGGGAGATGGTCTGTCCCACAGCCATCAGTACGTCGTACTGGAGATAGAATGCAGGTGCTCGTTAGGTTACGAGTACACCAGACAGGACTCGTCGAGAACTGCAGGTTGGTATTATAACTGTCGTCAGATTGCAGTTCCCAGGTGACATGAGTACAGCTTAGTCCGTTGACTTGACACTGCTACTTCACCTCGAGTGTGTTCCCACTGTACTTAGATCACTACCCTACCACGACTCAAAGGAGTCGTGCAAACAGGTAGTAGTTGGGTATAGTCCCGAAGCACTTGGAGGCAGTGGCGGTTAGATAGGATTCATCTCTATCAGTATTGGGGGTTGATATCGCGCTGTGTTTGGAGAGCCATTACGCAAGGTCCCTGGCCAGGGCAAGCGAGATTTACTGGTATGTATTCCAGTAGTTTCTCAAGGTGTAACGGGCTTCACTCCGACACGACTTATACCTCTATTAGGGGACTGACGCTTGCCGCCCCCTAGGCCCAATATGCGATAGTCTTAGACAAATAGACCGGACTGTACGGAGATTGTCACATACAGGCTCAGTAGGAGTTCGGATGGGTTTACTCATCGACCTTCTTATCGACATCTACCAAGGGACCGTTACATACAGCTAGTACCGCTTGCGGCCTATGGTTAAACCCACTGCCAGCGTAGTGTAGAGTCTTTAGAGTCCCACACAGAGAGTTTCCCTGCACCAGGCAAAAGGTGTAGAGGCCGTATGGTTTTATAGCAGGGCTGCGATCACTTATGTACACTTGTGCACGTACTATGATCAGGCATATAATACTAGCGGGCTTTGGTTTAAGCCAGATTCTAGTATTATACAGATGGATTTATTCAGTCTCAGATTATCCATGTTTTTCGGAAATACAGATGGGAGGGGCATTCTCGTAATTTTTTGGGAAGCTTCTAGAAGGAGGTGACTCATTTGTGTTTATTTCTTTTTAGATTTAAACTAAATGAGGTGGAGAATGAGGTGTAGGTTTACATTCAATGATTCATGACTCATGAGGTGATTCACCATTTGAATTAAATGAAGCATTCTAGATATTATCTTGATTTGATCACGAGAGATATTTGTATGCTTCATATTATTCAAGCATGATACATAATTCATTTGATTATCACAAACACTTTCTCTCTCCTCAAGTCTTCATCTTCTTCATCAAACCCTAAAAGCTCTCATGTGTTGAGAATCCTAGGGTTTAAAGTGACTAAGTACTCTATCTAAATACTCTACACCATCTAGGACTTCTAGATTAGCAAACTAGAAGCCGCAGTTATCTCATATTCGAGATAGGAGCTCGGTTTATAGACTCTCGGGTGGATCGTCTTTGACTCGAGGAGGCCGTTGAGATACCTATGTTCCATAGAGCCGACAATAGGTGGAGGACAGCCATGAAGACCCGAAGGACATGTAACGTGAGGTATAACTTCGAATCCGAGTAGTTAAAGCTCGCTTAGTTTGCTAGTAATGGTTTAGACACGATCCGTGTGCTCAAGTCTGTATTACGAAGCTTTGATAATTCTTTTTCATATATTCTGCCTCCCCGTGAACACTTGGGGTGCGTGACATGGACTTACATTATCGTAGTCAGTGGGAGCAACGAAAGATATGCAAGTTGCTTATGTCTATTCGTATAATAAAGTATAGATAGCGGAGATGGATCATCTGTTTTGATGTGACAGTCAAGGTGATTGACTTCATAAAAACAACAGATGACCTAGTAAGAAGAGTGTAGAGAGTACTGTCTTGGGATTTGGATGACATACTCCTGATAAGAAGTGATGTTCCTATACTACAATCAATCAAACTTTGGTTGTCACGGGTGTTTTCTCCACATAGGATCTGGATAAAATATTGAGGATTCTGGTGACTAGATCTATAGTTTTAGATCTAGATTTAAGAAGTTTCCTAATTCGGGTACTTAGACACCATTCTAAAGTAGTCTTAGAATGGACGAATCCGGGCGTAGTAGTGTACCTGCAAATGATGGAGTCTCCCTCTCTAAAGAGATATCTTTCAGACTGATGAGGAGAGGGACTGGCATGAATAACATATCATTTGCTTAGGCTATTAAGTCAATCATGCAATGTCTTGTACAAAACCAGATGATGCTTCTGCACTTGCTGTAGTAAGCAAATCCAATCCTGAAGAAACAAAGGGAAGCAGCTAAGAACATAAAAGGATGTTATTGGTATATGGTAACGGCAGCCTCCTCTAGGAGGCGGTTATCGGTTCAGACTTCCAAGGTGACCTGGATGACAGAGATGTTGTCAGTGTTTTTGAGTTTACCCTCTTCTGAGGAGCAGTATATTGGATAAGGTTCCAATAGGCAGACTGAGGTAGGCATGGTGTAGGATGTTGGTTATGACTCAACGGAGGATACAGCCTAAGAAGTTTATTGGATAAAGTTGTTCATTTATGAACTTGGTCCCATCATGTATCCATACAAATTCTTGAGGCGGGGTATCGCTCAGTTTGGGAGATTGCTGATCTCCATGAAGTTGAGATATAGACAGATGAAGTTGGAACATTGTAGCGGATCCACTCACTTAGGCTATTTCTCGAACACGAATGTTTCTCAAACGAGCTTTGTGAAACTGATTAGTAGTGAAATTGGGTATTCGGTAGCACACGGGATATGGGTATGAGATACCGCAATAATTAGTCTTAAGTGCAAGTGGGAGATTATTGGATATAGTGCCCTCAAGGTAATTATTGCAATCGCAAGTATGCGATTATGATAATTGAAGGAGGACCGATACAAATAAAACGGTCTTACTCGAGATGATAGTATGCTATCTGGTTTGTATTTATCATTGATGTGTATACATTTCACTTGTTAATATGTGTCGTTAATACATAATGATAAAGGCCGTAGGATTCTTGCTTGACTGCCAGCATTATGATGGCGATCATATACGTGAGAGTTGAGTAGTCTATAAAGCCGTAGGATTCTTGCTTGACTGCCAGCATTATAATGGTTAGATTAATTAATATCTCAAGTAAAACAAAACTAGTAGACCAAGTCAATGCAACCCTAAACTTCATGAAGCTTCATGCATGTGAGCTCATCATCCACTAGTTTTGGAATTACATTAAATATAAAACCTAACACTATAATTAGTATGGTATAAGTCTTATACACCCATGTAAGTTGTATCAACAACCATGATACAAATGAATACAAATAAATATATATCACATATATATTAAGTTGTGCACAAGTGAGAAAAACAAATGCTTAAGTGAACCAATGTTAGTTAATGTAAATTAGTATATCACATATACATTTATACACTAAATTATTAAATCAACAATTGACTTAATAATCCGGTTATATCACATATAACCGACTAACATCCAATGTATCGACTTATCGAATCAACCCTTAATTCGATAACCTGGTTATATCGCATATAACCGATCGATACAAACATCGCGAGAATAGAATACGGTATCACATACTCGCATTATTCTCGGTCCCGCACATATCACATATGCGCTCCTATTTTGTTTTGCCTGAGCCAGTAAAACCTCTATGTAGGACTCTAAAGACTCGTCAATACGCCGACAGTAGGTGATGATCATATCAAGCACCAACAAGCCGTCAGCAGTACTACCTGGACGTAACGGCTACCCGGGTATTGAGCGATCAGAAGATCAGCAAGCAAGCCCGCTCCAACATGTAATAAAGAGACAATCAGTGTACACGTTAAGGTAAAGAGTGACCAGATAGCATACTATCATGTTGAGCAAGAAAGTCCTACCTATATATGTCAAGCATCCACTATAATATACATCTTATGTATAGTACTACATATAACTAACAATCTCCCACTTGCACTAGGGCCATCTGATAACAGTGGTTGAAGTATCTCATACTCAACCATCCCATAATAGTCTCTCTCTGGGAAAAGGCCTTTGTGGGTGGATCCGCTGTGTTGCCCTCTGAGTCTACTCTCCTAACCTCGATCCCCTGGAGATCAACCATCTCCATGATCAGGTGACACTTCCTTAGAATATGTCGGATCACAGATGGGACGGGCGTTTCTTGGCATAAGCCACAACTCCATTGTCACATAATGGAAGGAACGAAGTTCATCTCATGAACTAATATACATCCAGACTGCCTCTTTGGTAGCATCTTTGGTAGCGATGTATCTAGCCTTTATCGTCTAGTATGCCACGATATCTGTCTTGGAACTCTTCCAACATACCGTCACTCTACTGAGAGTAAAGACAATGCCTGTGACTGGCTTTCAGTCGTCCTTATCACTCTGGAACCTTTCCAGTGATTCTCCCCAGGATCGATTGATACCATCTCACTACAACTAGTGAGAATCCTAACATCCAATTACATCTATCTCATAGATCAAAACTCAGGATTTAGGAGGTATCACTTTGATCCTATATGGAGAATCCTTGTGATAAGCGGAGATTGACCGAGCGTAGCATAGGAAATTCCTTCCCTATCAAGAGTATGTCATCCACGTACTCTACGAGGAATACCACCATACTCCCTACTACCTTTTTGTATATACAAGGTTCATCTACCATTTTGATGAAGTCAAACTCTTTGACTACCGCATCAAAACAGCCGTTCCAACTCCGCGATGCCAGATCTATCACATAAAATATCTTGCACACGTTTCCGCTGCTCCCACTGTCTACGAAGCCCTCTGGCTGTGTACTTATAGACGCTCTCTTCCAAATCATCATTTAGAAAAGCAGTCATGACACCCAACCGCCAGATATCGTAGTCATGGTATGTAGCCGTGGCAAGTAGGATCTGGATGGACTTAAGCATAGCTTTGAAAGTCTCAACTTTTCCATGTACACCAAGTAATCTTCTCAAGATATACTTGCTCCTTATGGGGATTTAACCCTTCAGATAAAGCAACCAAGGTCCATACTTTGTTGGTGTATAAGGATTCCATCTCAGATCGCTAAGCATCCAGCCATTCTTATAGAGTCCCACTCCTGATGGCCAGCTCGAAACTAGTTGGGTCATCATCTCATGATGCAATCCTCGCTCCCACTATCATAGAGAAAACCTAAGTATCTCTCAGGTGGGTGAGGAATCCTACTAAATCGACGGAGAGGCTGAGGTTCGTTGGAAACTATTGAATCCTTTGGTTCTACCAAATCATCAGCTGCAATTTGTATAGCTGGAACTCTTTCCAGTTCTACCTCATGACCAATAATTTCTTCACAAGAAATTCCCTTTCACAAAGGTGGCATGCTGAGAAACAAAACATCTTTTGTTCCTCTGTTAGGTAGAAGATATTCCCTTGCGAATGCTTGGGATATCCAACAAACTTCTACAGAACTGACTTTGCCTCGAGCATGTCCGGATGATACTTTTAGACATGGGCAAGACAACCCCAAATCTTAACAAACTTAAGATATGGGCTCTTCTCTTTCCATATCTCATATGAAGTGGTAGGCAACTGATTTGATCGGAACCCTATTCAATAGGTATGCACCTTCTCCAGTGCATAACTCCCAAAAGGAAATAGGTAACTCAGTAGTACTCATCATAGAGCACACCTTATCACATAGGGTGTGATTGCTCCGCCCCGATACACCGACGTGCTGTGGTGTATACGGAAGAGTAATGATGAGAGAGAATCTCATTCTCCTTTAGAATAATCCAGGAATTCCGTGCTCAAGTATTCTCCTCCTTGATCACATCAAAGGACATAATACTTATACCCGTTTTGGTTCTCTACTTTCTAACTTATATTCTGTGAATATCTCAAAAGCTTCGGACTTGTGTTTCAACAGGAACATATGTCTGAATCTTGAGAGATCATCAGAGAATGTAATGAAGTACAAAGAACCGGTCTTGGCATGTGTAGACAAGGGACCTTCATACATCAACATGTATCATCCCAAGAGTTCACTAACTCTTTCTCTGTTTCCTATAAACAGAGTTATGGTCATCTTATCTCTGTGACATGACCGGCAAGTTTCACAAGATGTAAATTCAAACTAATTTAAATATGCATCTATATGTAACTTCAGCTAGTCGGGTCATATTGATATGACCTAGTCTACAATACCTCAAGAAGGATTCGTTCATTTCTGAACTCTTCCTCTTGTGTGTGTTCTATATACTACGAACTGTAGTTTGATTTAGAACGTCAATGCTTTTAGATAACGTGCCTGAACCGATCAACTCTTGATATAGGAAATGTTCAAAACATTATCCTAACAATACAAAATTATATCCTTCTTTACTAACAAAGAGACTGATATGATGTTGTATATCAGGTTCGGTATCTAATGACATTCGTTCAGAATCAATGTATTCTGGTAATACAGGCTGATAACTACTAACAGACTTGGCTGCAACACTTGCACCGTTTCTATCTCATGAAACTTATCACCCGTTCTCAGTTCTCTACTTATCTGTAGCCCATGTAACAAATTACATATGTAGGATCCTGATCCGGTATCACATACCCAGGACGTAAAGGATACTGAGAAATAGTTCTTGGTAATGAACACACCCGAAGAAGATGCATCAGCATGCACTTTCTTCGTTCGGGCGGCACGGGAATTCTGGTAATCCCCAATTTCCTGCTCTTCTTATAACAATTATAAGTTGGAGCGGGACGAACGTTCCCTAGCGCAGTATTACAAGCGGGTTCGGTCAATACATCCGTATTATTATCTTGATTAAGGCATGATATGGTTGCTACCTGGAGAGAGAGAGAAGAAAAACACTTTAGCGTATGCTCTTGCAAGATCATATTGGTTATTATTTTATCTAATCAGGATGGCTCCCACTGTTTTTATCAATTCTTCATTCAAACCCTAAAATTAAAAACTAGCCGGGATTAATTACACCCTACAATTTCGCCAATCTTTCAGCCAGGCTAGTGTCGGTACTTTGAGGGAGGTTCCCCGTGCTTTCGCACGGACCTAATTAAAGTAAACCTCGTTTTCCCAGAGGCGTAACCCCGTTGACACCTTTCTAGACACCAACTTGATCGGTTAATTGTCCTGTGTAAAACTCTCCCAGGAGTAACAATTACTCGCAGTGGGTATCGGGATCCAACTATCTCATAGAAGGTATGCAATCTCATTGCAAATTTCAACACTTGAAATTCCCGATAATATTTTGCCCCAAATGATCTATGACCTTGACAAGGTCAACAAACCATAGACCGTAAGTCAAGTTCAACCCGTCATTTCTTGATTGAATTAAACCCACCCGCACGACCCTTGACAAGGTCAACAAGACCGTACGACTACCCTAATCTATGTTAGTTATATGTATGCCCTAGAGGCCATTACTGTACATACGATGTATATTGTAATGGATGCTTGGAAATATATAGGGAGGACTTTCTTGCTCGACATGATAGTATGCTATCTGGTTGTACTTTATCTTAACATGTACTCTGATTGTCTCTATGTTACATGTTGATAAAGCCCTTAGGATACGTACTCGACTACTGGGACTATGATGAGATCATACTAGTGGGGCCACGGTAGTCGACGAGTACATCCTATAACTGTTCCTAGTCGAGGGTGTATCGAGACAGGGCATCGATACACCAGAGTAGACTATCGTATACGCATCTTGACCCATATGATAGGCGATGGATGATCCCATATCCATCGGTGTTTGACATCAAGGATGGTGTACGGGTGCTCAGTAGAGACTGGGTACACTGGACGGACTCGCCGAGAACTGTCAGATGGTATTATACCTCACGTCAGATGGCAGTTCTCCGGTGACATTGGTACAGAGTAGTCTGTTGACCCGAGATCGTCATAGAGTCTTGTGTGATTCCCACTGTGCTTTGATTTCCATCATACCACGTCCAAGAGGGCGTGCAAAAAGGTGGCTTTTAGGTACAGTCCCGAATCACATGGAGGCAATGAGCGATAGGAGGGGATTCGTCTCTCCCGGTATAGGGAGTTGATGTTGTGTTGTGTTCGATTGGCTATAACTGAAATCCCTGGCCAGGGTTGCTGAGATTTACTGGTAAGCGTTATCAGTAGTTTTTCGAACTGTTATAGACCTCATATCAACACGACTTATCAAGCTACTGGGGTCTGACGTTTACCACCCCTAGGCGAGATATGCGACATATCATACGACGAGACCGGACTGTACGGGAGTGTTACTGATTGGATTCGCAGGAGAATGTACAGGCTTGCTTGTTGATCTTCTGAGCGCTCAATACCTGGGTGGCTGTTACGTTTAGCTGACCGCTTGCAGCTTGTGGGTGTTTGATATGATCATCACCTACTGCTGGCGTATTGACGATTCTTTAGAGTCCTACATAGAGGTTTCTTGGCTCAGGAAAAACGGAGTAGGAGCACATATATAATATGTGCGGGACCGAGGATAATGCGGTATGTGATACCGTATTGGATTCTCGCGATATGAGATATCGGCCGGGTATATGTGATATAGCCGGGTCATCGTATTAGTCGGTTATATGCGATATAGCCGGATTGTCGGATCAAGTGTTGATTCGATAATTTAATGTATAATAATATATATGATATATTAAATTACATTAACTAATATTAGCTCACTAAAAGGTTCTTTTTCTCACTCGGGTAATATATTGATATATATGTGATATATGTTAATTGTATTATTTTATTTTGTTACAATAAATATTGTATATGTGATATATAATATTGTAACATGATATGATTACTAATGCAACATGTTTAGTGGAATTTAAACATGGTTAGGGTTTGGATTAGGGTTAAGACTTCTAGTAGCTTCTAGAAGCTTTTCTTTTGTCATGGAAAAGATATTATGCTTGATATTTTCAAGTGACTCACCTTTAACCCAACCCAAACCCTAGCCCTAGTTAAATCTCTATAAGGGTTTAGTTGACCATGGTTGCATTATTCATCATTATTATCTTTGCATTATTCATCATAAAACGATTATGATATTCTTCTTCTTCCTTCCTTCTTCTTTTCAGGGAAAAAGATTTCTTGATTTGATTTTGTGATGATAAATGAGTGAGAATAAGAAAACAAATGAAAGCAAAAATCCTACTTCATCATTCTCATCTATCCTTGCCCTTTAGATGAGAGTGTTCACTTCATTTAGTGAGTGTTAGCTTGTGTTAATGAAACTTCAAGGTGGATCATCTTTGTTATCGAAGATCGGAAGCAAGACTGCATCTTTCTCTTCGTGAAGCCTCTCGAGAGTCCGGAACACGATGATCGCAGCGAAGGGACCTCAACACGGAGCTTAAGAAGTGAAGGACCGGATCTACAAAGGTTGTAATCCCTCTCACTTAGGGTTAAAGAGTTTAACATGCTTGTTTTCGCCTAAACTCTAGTTTAAAGATCCGGCTATGGGTTGTTCGGCATGGCTAAAATTTTAATCGGGCATGGTTGATGCCTCGTAGACCCTTGTGCGCATGCCTAGCAACCCTACAGTGGTATCAGAGCCAAGCTAGAGCTTTAGGAGAAGTCTAGACGAAGTTTAAAGTCCGATCGAAAACCGAAACCCTAATTTGAACCCCTCTCTGGATATTTTTCAAAAATGTGATTTTTTATGAATTAAAAATGCTCAGAAAATTAAGCAGGAAAAACTAAGAATTATTGTGAAGTACGGACCTGTAATGCGCTGATTTGACCGCGGAACCGCGGCCAAACCAAGGGTTTGGCGGCGGTTCCGCGGCCAAAATTTTGAATTAGTCCCTGAACTTCATATATTTATTCTTAGGTCTTTTCTTGTCATTTTTTTCTGGGAATTTTTTAATTCCACTCAAGTGTTGAGTTTTCTAGGGTTGTATTGGGGACTCGTTGATCCGATCAGATAATTTAACTTTGTTTAGTTTGTCCTTGTAATTTTTAGAAACTGTTAAAAAGTTCGAACGGATATCAATAACTCACTTTTTCCCCTGTCGGAAAATTTTTCAAAAGTTGGATTTTTCTCGAGTTTAAGAACGTTCTAAGTCATTCAAGTAGCGCGGTGGACCCTCTAGAAGACAACAAACCTTAACTCGATTATGTGACCGTCTTGAACTGCCTCTAAAACCTTAGGGTTTGCGGCAGTACGGCGTGCCACATGTGAGGCGTTGGCTTAACCCTTCTACGGCTGGACCATTGGTACTGTGGCATGTGATGGATGTTTTTAAACTGATTTCAAGTGTTGAGATATATTGGGGAAATCTTGGGTGTTTGATTATTCGATCGGAAAGTTTAACATTGTCTATTTATCTGGAATGTGATACAATAATTGGAATCCACATGTAGTTATGAGATAACTAATTTGAATGTTATAAATCTAGCGGTTTAGTCTCGAATGATTGGTTGCCATGGAATTTTGATGTGATCAAAAGTCCGTTGCAATCACGTAGCATACGCGAATACTCGCCGGGTAAACTTAATAGATAGCTACGCCCCATAGCCCGACCAAGTGACTGTAGGAGAACCCCGTCGCCAAAAGCATCCGTTCGGGTGCTCGCGGCAGCGGTGTTCCGCCTTAGTGCACTTCGTCGGCGGCATCCGGGGGTGCGGCCGTCTACTAAAGTTTGCAGCGAGCATTCGATCAGGATGTCGGGAATCTTGTTGAATTGCCCGACTTGATATTGAAAAGAGTTTTCGATAAATGAGACTAAAATGCGGGGTTTTTAATTGTTAGGCATGAGATGTCTAAGGAATTCATTTGGTTAGGCATGAGATGTCTAAAGAGGTTGCGGATTCCAACTGTTGTAGTTTTACACTTTCATTTCTGTGACCGTAAGAGTAGAATATGGTGTATCGACGGCTTCGTTGCTATACATCAACGACAATCGGGATAAGCATACTTTCTTACGTTGATGATATGAGATATTATGTGTTGCTCTGATATGTTATATTGGATCGTCGCGTTTTGAATAGCCGGGGTTTTATGTGAGATGAGAGTTTTTCTTTTTCATTCATCTAAAATTCATATGTATGTAATATTCTTTTATTGGGGCACTTCCGGGCTGAGGATGATGTCACCGTTGTATATTATTTACTTTTCCGCATTAGGTAGACCCAAGGCGGGGAGCATAAGTAACCGGGTTCTAGTCTCCGGTGGGAGACCATCTCGAGGAGTCGAGACAGGGTCTCCTAACCCTAGAATTGGCAGTGTTACTTGCCGCTCTCGTAGGGGTATAGGGATGTGGGTTTGGCTATTCATCGCAACCGTGGAATCCATGTTTTATACAGGCTCGTATTTAAAACACGGACGTCCTAGTATATCCAATATTTCATATATGTTCTTCTACTGCAATGTTCTGTGATGAGATCATATTATTGCCTGAGACGAATGTTTATATTATATATATGAGATATATGTTATATTGCAGATTTCGTTTCAAATGTGATGCTTGTGAAGCATAATAAAATGGGACTTCATTAATGAGATTACTGAAATAAAAGAAACCTAAGATGTTGTAGAAACTTGTTTAAAAACTGGTAGCTCTAGTTCTTGCTTTGCATAGCGGTGTTCCTTGTAGAACATCCAGCACCTTATTCGATAAGGAAAGAGCCAAGATCCCTTCACCGGGAGTGACCTCTTTAGTGAAACTAGCAGATGCTACAAACTCGGTTTGTCTTTTGATTGCTTCTGTAGTTCTTGCTTTGCAAAGTGATATTTGTGAAATATCCTGCACCTTATTCGATGAGGAAAGGGTCGACGATCCCTTCACCGGGAGTGACCCCTTTAGCAAAACTAGAAAAGCCTCAAAAACATTCCATTTAAAATCACTCGATTCTACAACGATATCAAGATCATTACGCAAAGGGTTTTCTTAAAAACCTGTCGTAGCCCTCCTTCATTTCAGATAAGTACTAGTTAGTATTCGTGTTGCGGTAGTTTGGCCTCCGTCAAGGCGTAGTGTACGGTAGCTAACTAATGCTTATCTGCTAGCATACGATGCGATTGGATTAGGGTATTCGTACGGCGTAGTTTGGCCTCCGTCAAGGGTCGTGCGGGTGGGTTTAATTCAATCAGGAAAAGACGGGTTGAACTTGACTAGCGGACTATGGGTAGTTTGGCCTCCGTCAAGGTCATAGGACGCTAGGGGTAAAATATTATTGGGAATTTCAAGTGTTGAAATTTGCAATGAGATTGCATACCTTCTATGAGATAGTTGGATCCCGATACCCGCAGTGAGTAAGAGTTACTCCTGGGAGAGTTTTACACATTACAATTAGCCGATCAAGTAGGTGTCTAGAAAGGTGTCAACGGGGTTACGCCCCTGGGAAAATGAGGTTTACTTTAATTAGGTTCGTGCGAAAGCACGGGGGACATCCCTCAAAGTACCGGCACTGGCCTGGCTGAAAATTGGCGAACTTGTAGCGTGTAATTAATCCCGACTAGTCTTTCCTTTTAGGGTTTGAAGGAAGATTTGACTAAAACAGTGGGAGACATCCTGATTAGATATATTAGATAACCAATCTAATCTTGCAAGAGCATACGCTGAGTGTTTTCTTCTCTCTCTCTCTCCAGGTAGCAACCATATCACGCCTTAATTAAGATAATAATACGGATGTATTGACCAAACCCGCTTATTATACTGAGTTGGGGAACGTTGGTCCCGCTCCAACTTATAATTTCTATAAGACAGAGCAGGAAATTGGGGATTACCAAAATTCCCGTGCCGTCCAAACGAAGAGAGTGCATGTTGATGCATCATCTTCTGGTATGTTCATTACAGAGAACTACTTCTCAGTATCCTTTACGTCCTGGGTATGAGATACCGGATCAGGATCCCGCATATGTAATCTGTTACATGGGCTACAGAAAGGTACAGAACTGAGAACGGGTGATAAGTTTCATGAGACAGAAAACGGTGCAAGTGTTGCAGCCAAGTCTGTTGGTCACTATCACCCTGTATTACCAGAATACATTGATTCTGAACGAATGTTATTAGATACCGAACCTGATATACAACATCATATCAGTCTCTTTATTGGTAAAGAAAGGATATAATTTTGTATTGTTGGATAATGTTTTAAACATTTCCTATATCAAGAGTTGATCGGTTCAGGTACGTTATCTAAAAGCATAGACGTTCTAAATCAAACTACAGTTCTTAGTATACAGAACACACAAAAGAAGAAGAGTTCAGAAATGAACAAATCCTTCTTGAGGCATTGTAGACTAAGTCATATCAATGCGACCCGACTAGCTGAAGTTACATTAAGATACATATTTAAATTAGTTTGAATTTACATCTTGTGAAACTTACCGGCCATGTCACAAAGATAAGATGACCATAGCTCTGTTTATTGAAAACAGAGAAAGAGTTAGTAAACTCTTGGGATTGATACATGCTGATGTATGAAGGTCCCCTGTCTACACATGCCAAGACCGGTTCATTGTACTTCATTACATTCTCTGATGATCTCTCAAGATTCATACATATGTTCCTGTTGAAACATAAGTCCGAAGCTTTTGAGATATTCACAGAATATAAATTAGAAGTAGAGAACCAAAATACGAGTATAAGTATTATGTCCTTTGATGAGATCAAGGAGGAGAATACTTGAGCACGGAATTCCTGGACTATTCTAAAGGAGAATGAGATTCTCTCTCAGCATTACTCCTCCGTATACACCACAGCACGTCGGTGCATCGGGGTGGAGCAAAAACACCCTATGTGATATGGTGTGCTCTATGATGAGTACTACTGAGTTGCCTATTTCCTTTTGGGAGTTATGCACTTGAGAAGCTGCATACCTATTGAATAGGGTTCAAATCAAATCAGTTGCCTACCACTTCATATGTGATATAGAAAGGGAAGAGCCCATATCTTAAGTTTGTTAAGATTTGGGGTTGTCCGGCCTATGTCTAAAAGAAAAATCTGTACAAGCTCGAGGCAAAATCAGATCTGTGGAAGTTTGTTTGATATCCCAAGCATATGCAAGGGAATATCTTCTACCTAACAGAGGAAAAAAATATGTTTTGTTTCTCAACATGCCAACTTTGTGAAAAAGAATTTCTTGTGAAGAAATTAGTGGTCATGAGGTAGAACTGGAAGGAGTTCCAGCTATACAAACTACAGCAGATAATTTGGTAGAACCAGAGGATTCAATAGTTTCCAACAAACCTCAGCCTCTCCGCCGATCTAGTAGGATTCCTCACCCACCTGAGAGATACTTCGGTTTCTCTATGACAGTGGGAGCGAGGATTGCATCATGAGATGATGACCCAACTAGTTTTGAGCTGGCCATCAGGAGTGGGACTCTATAAGAATGGCTGGATGCTTAGCGATCTGAGATGGAATCCTTATACACCAACAAAGTATGGACCTTGGTTGCTTTATCTGAAGGGTTAAATCCCCATCAAGAGAAAGTATATCTTGAGAAGATTACTTGGTGTACATGGAAAAGTTGAGACTTGTTAGTTATATGTATGCCCTAGAGGCCATTACTGTATATAGGATGCATATTGTAGTGGATGCTGGGACATATATAGGGAGGACTTTCTTGCTCGACATGATAGTATGCTATCTGGTTACTCTTTACCTTAACGTGTATACTGATTGTCTCTCTGTTACATTTTGGTAAAGCCCTTAGGATGTGTACTTGACTACCTGGACTATGATGCGGATCATACTAGTAGGGACATGGTAGTCCATAAGTACATCCTTCAAGGTCCCTAGTCGTGGGTGTATCGAGACGGGGCATCGATATACCAGAGTAGACTAGCGTATACCTTCTCGACCCATACAGATGGGCGATGGATGATCCCATATCCATTGGTGTTTGACATCGGAGATGATATACGGGTGCTCAGTAGAGACTGGGTACACTGGACGGACTCGCCGAGAACTCCCAGATGGTATTATACCTCACGTCAGATGGCAGTTCTCTGGTGACACTGGTACAGGTTAGTCTGTAAACCCGAGATCGTCATAGAGTCTTGTATGATTCCCACTGTACTTTGATTTCCACCTTACCACGTCCAAGAGGGCGTGCAAAATGGTGGATTTTAGGTACAGTCCCGAATCACATGGAGGCAATGAGCGATAGGAGGGGATTCGTCTCTCCCGGTATAGGGAGTTGATGTTGCACTGTGTTCGATTGGCTATAACCGGAAATCCCTGGCCAGGGTTGCTGAGATTTACTGGTAACTGTTACCAGTAGTTTCTCGAACTGTTATAGACCTCATATCGACACGACTTATCGAGCTATTGGGGTCTGACGTTTACCACCCCTAGGCGAGATATGCGACATATCAGACGACGAGACCGGACTGTATGGTAAGTGTTACTGGTTGGATTCACAGGAGTGTGAGCGGGCTTGCTCGTCGATCTTCTGATCGTTCAATACCCGGGTGGCCGTTACGTTTAGCAGACCGCTTGCGGCTTGTGGGTGTTTGATATGATCATCACCTGCTGCCGGCGTATTGACGAGTCTTTAGAGTCCTACACAGAGGTTTCCTGGCTCAAGCGAAACGAAATAGGAGCGCATATGAGATATGTACGGGACCGAGAATAATGCGTGTATGTGATACCGTATTCTATTCTCGCGATTTGTATCATCGGTAGGTTATATGTGATATAGCCGAGTTATCGAATCAAGTGCTGATTCGATACATTGATACACTTGATACTAGTCGGTTATATGCGATATGACCGGATCATTAAATCAAGTTTTGATTTAATATTTAATTATATATATTTGATATATTACTTAGCATTAACTAGTATTGGTTCACATTAAATGGATTTTCTCACTCGAATGTGCACACAATATATATGATATAGTTTTGTGCACTTGTTTGTATCATGTTTGATGATACATGCAAATTGTGTAAAGACTTAAACCATGTTTAGTGAATGGTTAGGGTTTCATTTCAATTATTTATTTATCTATTCTTTTTGAGAAAAAGAGAAAAGAAAACAAAATGGTTGCTTTCTTACATGAAGCTTCTTGATGCTTCATGTAACTTTGACTAAGTGACCATTCTTGTCTTCTTCTCCTAACCCTAACCATTCATCTAACCTTAGTTAATTCTCTACACCTAACCATTGTTGATATTATGATAAGTATCATTTTTGTTTTCTATTTTTAAAAATGAACTTATCATATTATCTTCATCTTCTTCTTCTTCTTCTTCTTCAAAAAGAAAAAGCTTGCTACCAACAATGGCAACTTGAGAAAAAGAGTGAGAAATCCAATTCTAAAGTGAACCCACTTCCTATTTCTTCATCCTCTACCACTTGCCAAGTAGTATAGGGTGTTTTCTTCACAAGTCTCATGGCTTGGTGAAGTTGGAGCTTGATCTTGTGTTGCCTCGACGTAGATCATCTTCGGCATCGAAGTCGGTGACCTAGCCCGCCCATTTCTCCGATGAAGCCGATGCTAGAGTCCGGGATTCGATATGGACAGCGGAGGGATGTCATCACAAAGCCTAGGAGGTGGAGGACCGGATCTATAAAGGTTGTATTTCCGTTCACTTCTTAGTAAAGTAGTTTACTAGTTGTAGTTATCGTCTAAACTCTAGTCAACGATCCGTATTAGGGTTTCTCGGCACTTGTAAAATTTCAAATTGGCATGGTTGATGCCTTGTGAGACCTCATTAATGTGCCTAGGAACCCTACAGTGGTATCAAAGCCTAGCTAGAGCCTTAGGCGATGCGTAGACGTAGTTAGAAGTCCGATCGAACCGAAACCCTCACTCCAAAATGCTCTCTGGACATTTTTCAAAAACTGGGTTTTTTCCAAATTAAAAATGCTTAAAAAATTCAGCAGGAAATTCTAAGAATTACGGTGCAAAAACGAGTAAACGATACCCACAAAGCGCGGCGGAACCGCGGCAGAAGCATGGCTTCTGCGGCGGTTCCGCGGCCAAATTATGTGATTATGCTTCCATTTTTGCACAGTAATTTGTCTCTTCAGGTGCTGAGTTTTCTGGGAATTTTTAATCTTTACTCAAGAGTTGAGTTTTCTGGGTTGTATTGGGAGTTCGTAGATTCGATCGGATTATCAGACTTTGTCTATGTGTCTTTCCGGGTAATTTTTGAATATGTTAAAAAGTTCGACCGGATATAAACACCCACTTTTTCCCCTGTCGGGAAATTTCCAAGTGTTGGATCTTTCCTTGGTTTAATAACGTTCTAAGTAGTGCAAGTAACGCGATGGACCCTCTAGAAGACAACAAACCTTAACTCGATTATGTGACCGTCTTGAACTGCCCTTTGAACCTTAGGGTTTGGGGCAGTACGGCGTGCCACATGTGAGGCGTTGGCTTAACCGTTCTACGGCTGGACCGTTGGTACTGAGGCATGAAATGAATGTTTTTAAACTTATTTCATGTGTTGAGCTGTTTCGGGAAAACTTGGGTGTTTGACTGTTCGATCAGAAAGTTTAACATTTTCTGTTTATCTGGAATGTGATACAATACTTGGAATCCACAAGTAGTTATGAGATAACTGGAATGAATGTTATAAACATAGCACTTTAGTCTCACTTGATCGGTTGCCACGGAATTTTGATGTGATCAAAAGTCCGTCGCAATCACGTAGCGTACGCGGATACTCGCCGGATAAACTTAATAGACAGCTACACCCCATAGCCCCGACCAAGTGACTATAGGAGAACCCCGTCGCCGAAAGCATCCGTTCGGGTGCTCGCGGCAGAGGTGTTCCGCCTTGGCGCACTTCGTCGACGGTATCGGGGGTGCGGCCGCCTACTGAAGTTTGCGACGAGCATTCGATCAGGATGTCGGGAATCTTGTTGAATTGCCCGACTTGATATTGAAAAGAGTTTTCGATGATGAGACTAAAATGCGGGGTTTATAATTATTAGGCATGTGATGTCTAAGGTATTCATATGGTTAGGCATGCGATGTCTAATGAGTTTGCGGATTCCAACTGTTGTAGTTTTACACTTTCTTTTCTGTGACCGTAAGTGTAATATGTGATATCGCCAGTTTCGTTGCTATATGTCAACGACAATTGGGATGCGCAAATTTACTTACGTTGATGACATGTGATGTTATGTGTTGCTGGATATGTTATATTGGATCGTCGTGTTTGAATAGCCGGGGGTTTTTATGTGAGATGAGTGTTTTTCCTTTTCATTCATGTAAAAACTTGTATGTAATATTCTTTTATTGGGGCACTTCCAGGTTGCGGAAGATATCACCTTTTGTATATTATTTACTTTTCCACACTAGGATAGACCCATGGAGGAGGGCACAAGTAACTGGGTTCTGGAGTCCAGTGGGAGACCAACTCGAGGAGTCGAGTTCGGGTCTCCTAACTCTAGAATTGGTAGGGTTGCTTGCCGCTCTCGTAGGGGTCTAGGGGTGTGGGTTTGGCTATTCATCGCGACCGTGGAATCCGTGTTTTATACAGGCTCGTATTAAAAACACGTACGTCCTAGTATATCTAATATTTCATATGTTTCTTTTGCTACGATATCTGTGATGTGATCATTTGATGTTCTGTGATGGATACTGTATATAGTATATATGATATATTATATAGACGTTACTTATGTTTTACACCCGCGCTAGCCCTGCCCCGCTCTGTCGTTAGTTACCTAACCTAACGGTGCACGAGGGGACATCGAGGCGAATGCGGATGGCATAAGTGTACGTCGTATTTATCTGTGATGTTTAGGTACTTAAATGATGGGACTTCATTAATATGATTAATGAAAGTAAAAGAAACCTAAAGATGTTGTAGAATCGAATTTCAAAATAAAAACATGTAGCTACAGTTCTTGCTTTGCACAGTGATGTATATGATATATCCCGCACCTCATTCGACGAGGAAATGACCGAGATCCCTTCACCGGGAGTGACTCCTTTAGCAATAACTGGCAGAAGCTACACCCCTCGGTTTGTCTTTTGATTGCTTCTATAGTTTCTGCTTTGCACAGTGATATATATGATATATCCCGCACCACATTCGACGAGGAAAGGGCCGACGATCCCTTCACCGGGAGTGACCTCTTTAGCAAAGCTAGAAAAGCCTAAAAAACACTCCATTTTAAAATCATTTGATTCTATAACGATATCAAGCTCATTACGCAATAGGTTTTCTGAAAAACCTGTCGTAGCCCTCCGTCATTTCAGATAAGTAGTAGTTAGTATTCGTGCTGCGTTTGTTGGCCTTTGTCAAGGCGTAGTGTGCGGTAGCTGACTGGTGCTTATCTGCTTATGCATATGATGCAGATTGGGTTAGGGTAGTCGTGCGACCTTATTGGCCTTTGTCAAGGGTCGTGCGGGTGGGTTTAATTCAATCAGGAAATGACGGGTTGAACTTGACTAGCTTCCTATGGTTTGTTGGCCTTTGTCAAGGTCATAGGAGGTTAGGGGCAAAACATTATCGGGAATTTCAAGTGTTGAAATTTGCAATGAGATTGCATACCTTCTATGAGATAGTTGGATCCCGATACCCGCTGCGAGTAAGAGTTACTCCTGGGAGAGTTTTACACATTACATTTACCCGATCAAGTAGGTGTCTAGAAAGGTGTTAACGAGGTTACGCCTCTGGGAAAACGAGGTTTACATTAATTAGGTTCGTGCGAAAGCACGGGGGACCTCCCTCAAAGTACCGACACTGGCCTGGCTGAAAGCTTGGCGAACTTGTAGCGTGTAATTAATCCCGGCTAGTCTTTCCTTTTAGGGTTTGAAGAAAGATTTGATAAAAACAGTGGGAGCCATCCTGATTAGATAAAATAATAACCAATCTATTCTTGCAAGAGCGCACGCTGAGTGTTATCTTCTCTGTCTCTCCTGGTAGCGACCATGTCACGCCTTAATCAAGATAATAATACGGATAATTGACCGAACCCGCTTGTTATACTGAGCTGGGGAACGTTGGTCCCGCTCCAACTTATAATTGTTATAAGACAGAGCAGGAAATTGGGGAATGCCATAATTCCTATGCCGCCCAAACGAAGAAAGTGCATATGATGCATCTTCTTCGGGTGTGTTCATTACAAAGAACTGTTTCTCAGTATCCTTTACATCCTGAGTATGTGATACTGGATCAGGATCCCACATATGTAATCTGTTACATGGGCTACAGATAGGTAAAGAACTGAGAACGGGTGATAAGTTTCATGAGGCAGAAAACGGGGCAAGTATTGCAGCCAAGTCTGTTGGTCACTGTCACCCTGTATTACAAATACATTGATTCTGAACGGATGTTATTAGATACCGAACCTGATAAACAAAATCATATCAGTCTCTTTATAAGTAAAGAAATGATAAAATTTTGAATTGTTGGATAATGTTTTGAACATTTCCTATATCAAAAGTTGATCGGTTCAGGCACGTTATCTAAAAGCATTGATGTTCTAAATCAAACTACGGTTCTTAGTATATAGAACACACATAAGAGGAAGAGTTCAGAAATGAACGGATCCTTCTTGAGGTATTATAGACTAGGTCATATCAATGCGACCCGACTAGCTAAGTTGCACAAAGATGCATATTTAAATCTGTTTGAATTTACATCTTGTGAAAACTTGCCGGTCATGTCACAAAGATAAGATGACCATAGCTCTGTTTATTGGAAACAGAGAAAGAGTTAGTGAACTTTTGGGATTGATACATGTTGATGTATGTAGATCCCCTGTCTACACATGCCAAGACCGGTTCTTTGTACTTCATTACATTCTCTGATAATCTCTCGAGATTCAGACATATGTTCCTGTTGAAACACAAGTCCGAACCTTTTGAGATATTCACAGAATATAAGTTAGAAGTAGAGAACCAAAATACGGGTATAAGTATTATGTCCTATGATGAGATCAGGGAGGAGAATACTTGTGCATGGAATTCCTGGACTATTCTAAAGGAGAATGAGATTCTCTCTCAGCATTACTCCTCCGTATACACCATAACACGATGGTATATCGGGGCGGAGCAGATACACCCTATTTGATATGGTGTGCTCTATGATGAATACTACTGAGTTACCTATTTCCTTTTGGGAGTTATGCGCTTGAGAAGCTGCATACCTATTGAATAGGGTTCCAATCAAATCAATTGCCTACCACTTCATATATGATATGGAAAGGGAAGAGCCCATATCTTAAGTTTGTTAATATTTGGGGTTGTCCGGCCTATGTCTAAAAGCAAAATCCGGACAAGCTCGAGGCAAGGCCTGTTATGTAGAACTGGAAAGGTTCCAGCTATACAAACTACAGCAGATGATTTGATAGAACCAAAGGATTCAGTAAATTCCAACGAACCTCAGCCTCTCCGCCGATCTAGTAGGGTTCCTCACCTACCTGAGAGATACTTCGGTTTCTCTATGACAGTGGGAGCGAGGAATGCATCATGAGATGATGACCCAACTATTTTCGAGCTGGCCATCAGGAGTGGGACTCTGTAAGAATGGCTGGATGCTTAGCGATCTGAGATGGAATCCTTATACACCAACAAAGTATGGACTTTGGTTGCTTTATCTGAAGGATTAAATCCCCATCAGGAGCAAGTATATCTTGAGAAGATTACTTAATGTAGATGGAAAAGTTAAGACTTTCAAAGCTAGACTTGTTAAAGGTTTTCGTCATCAACCAGGCGTGGAAAATGATGAAACCTTTTCCAGTAGCTATGCTTAAGTCCATCCAGATCCTACTTGCCACGGCTGCATACCATGACTACGATATCTGGCGGTTGGGTGCCATGACTGCTTTTCTAAATGATGTTTTAGAAGAGTGCGTCTATAAGTACACAGCCAAAGGGCCTCATAGAAAGTGGGAGCAGCGGAAACGCGAGCAAGATGTTTTATGTGATAAAGCAGGCATCGCGGAGTTGGAACGTCTGTTTTGATGTGTTAGTCAAAAAGATTGACATCATCAAAATGGTAGATGAACCTTGTATATACAAAAAGGTAGTAGGGAGTATGGTAGTGATCCTCGTAGAGTACGTGGATGACATACTCTTGATAGGGAAGGAGTTTCCTATGCTACGCTCGGTCAATCTCCGCTTATCACAATGATTCTCCAAAAAGGATCAAAGTGATACCTACTAAATCCTGGGTTTTGGATCTATGAGATAGATCTAATTGGATATTAGGATACTTACTAGTTGAAGTGAGATGGTATCAATTGGTCCTGGGGAGAATCAGTGGAAAGGTTCCAGGGTAATAAGGACGACTGAATGTCAGTCACAGGCATTGTCTTTACCCTCAGGGGAGGGACGGTATGTTGGAAGAGTTCCAAGCTAGATACCGTGGCATACTAGACGATAAAGGCTGGATACATCGCTACTTAAGATGCTACCAAAGAGGCAGGGATGTATATTTGTTCATGAGATTAACTTAGTTCCTCCCATTGTGTGACAATAGAGTTGTGACTTATGCCAAGGAACGTCCGTCCCATCAGTGATCCAGACATATTCTGAGGCAGTACCACCAGATCATGGAGATAGTTGATCTCCAGGGTGATCGAGGTTAGGAGAGAGGACTCAGAGGATAACACGGCGGATCCACTCACGAAGGCCTATTCCTAGAGAGAGACTTTTATGGGATGGTTGAGTATGAGACACTACAACCACTGCTACAGATGGCCCTAGTGCAAGTGGGAGATTGTTAGTTATATGTATGCCCTAGAGGCCATTACTGTATATAGGATGTATATTGTAGTGGATGCTGGGACATATATAGGGAGGACTTTCTTGCTCGACATGATAGTATGCTATCTGGTTACTCTTTACCTTAACGTGTATACTGATTGTCTCTCTGTTACATGTTGGTAAAGCCCTTAGGATGTGTACTTGACTACCTGGACTATGATGCGGATCATACTAGTAGGGACATGGTAGTCCATAAGTATATCCTTCAAGGTCCCTAGTCGTGGGTGTATCGAGACGGGGCATCAATATACCAGAGTAGACTAGCGTATACCTTCTCGACCCATACAGATGGGCGATGGATGATCCCATATCCATTGGTGTTTGACATCGGAGATGATATACGGGTGCTCAGTAGAGACTGGGTACACTGGACGGACTCGCCGAGAACTCCCAGATGGTATTATACCTCACGTCAGATGGCAGTTCTCTGGTGACACTGGTACAGGTTAGTCTGTAGACCCGAGATCGTCATAGAGTCTTGTGTGATTCCCACTGTGCTTTGATTTCCACCTTACCACGTCTAAGAGGGCGTGCAAAATGGTGGCTTTTGGGTACAGTCCCGAATCACATGGAGGCAATGAGCGATAAGAGGGGGTTCGTCTCTCCCGGTATAGGGAGTTGATGTTGCACTGTGTTCGATTGGCTATAACCGGAAATCCCTGGCCAGGGTTGCTGAGATTTACTGGTAAGTGTTACCAGTAGTTTCTCGAACTGTTATAGACCTCATATCGACAGGACTTATCGAGCTATTGCGGTCTGACGTTTACCACCCCTAGGCGAGATATGCGACATATCAGACGACGAGACCGGACTGTACGGTAAGTGTTACTGGTTGGATTCACAGGAGTGTGAGCGGGCTTGCTCGTCGATCTTCTGATCGTTCAATACCCGGGTGGCCGTTACGTTTAGCAGACCGCTTGCGGCTTGTGGGTGTTTGATATGATCATCACCTGCTGCCGGCGTATTGACGAGTCTTTAGAGTCCTTCACAGAGGTTTCCTGGCTCAAGCGAAACGAAATAGGAGCGCATATGAGATATGTACGGGACCGAGAATAATGCGTGTATGTGATACCGTATTCTATTCTCGCGATTTGTATCATCGGTAGGTTATATGTGATATAGCCGAGTTACCGAATCAAGTGTTGATTCGATACATTGATACACTTGATACTAGTCGGTTATATGCGATATGACCGGATCATTAAATCAAGTGTTGATTTAATGTTTAATTATATATATTTGATATATTACTTAGCATTAACTAGTATTGGTTCACATTAAATGGATTTTCTCACTCGAATGTGCACATTGTATATATGATATAGTTTTGTGCACTTGTTTGTATCAAGTTTGATGATACATGCAAACTTGGTTTTGTGTAAAGACTTAAACCATGTTTAGTGAATGGTTAGGGTTTCATTTCAATTATTTATTTATCTATTCTTTTTGAGAAAAAGAGAAAAGAAAACAAAATGGTTGCTTTCTTACATGAAGCTTCTTGATGCTTCATGTAACTTTGACTAAGTGACCATTCTTGTCTTCTTCTCCTAACCCTAACCATTCATCTAACCTTAGTTAATTCTCTACACCTAACCATGGTTGATATTATGATAAGTATCATTTTTGTTTTCTATTTTTAAAAATGAACTTATCATATTATCTTCATCTTCTTCTTCTTCTTCAAGAAGAAAAAGCTTGCTACCAACAATGGCAACTTGAGAAAAAGAGTGAGAAATCCAATTCTAAAGTGAACCCACTTCTTATTTCTTCATCCTCTACCACTTGCCAAGTAGTATAGGGTATTTTCTTCACAAGTCTCATGGCTTGGTGAAGTTAGAGCTTGATCTTGTGTTGCCTCGACGTAGATCCTCTTCGGCATCGAAGTCGGCGACCTAGCCCGCCCATTTCTCCGATGAAGCCGATGCTAGAGTCCGGGATTCAATATGGACAGCGGAGGACGTCATCACGGAGCCTAAGAGGTGGAGGACCGGATCTACAAAGGTTGTATTTCCGTTCACTTCTTAGTAAAGTAGTTTACTAGTTGTAGTTATCGTCTAAACTCTAGTAAACGATCCGTATTAGGGTTTCTCGGCACTTGTAAAATTTCAAATTGGCATGGTTGATGCCTTGTGAGACCTCATTAATGTGCCTAGGAACCCTACAAGACTTTCAAAGCTATGCTTAAGTCCATACAGATCCCGGGCACACCGGACAAGGGCGACGTTCGTGCTTGCTCCTACTTGCCACGGCTACATACCATGACTACGATATCTGGCAATTGGGTGTCATGACTGCTTTCCTAAATGATGTTTTAGAAGAGAGCGTCTATAAGTACACAGCTAGAGGGCTTCGTAGACAGTGGGAGCAGCGGAAACGTGTGCAAGATGTTTTATGTGATAGATCTGGCATCGCGGAGTTGGAACGGCTGTTTTGATGCGGTAGTCAAAGAGTTTGACTTCATCAAAATGGTAGATGAACCTTGTATATACAAAAAGGTAGTAGGGAGTATGGTGGTGATTCTCGTAGAGTACGTGGATGACATACTCTTGATAGGGAAGGAGTTTCCTATGCTACGCTCGGTCAATCTCCGCTTATCACAAGGATTCTCCATATAGGATCAAAGTGATACCTCCTAAATCCTGAGTTATGGTTCTATGAGATAGATCTAATTGGATGTTAAGATACTCACTAGTTGTAGTGAGATGGTATCAATCGATCCTGGGGAGAATTACTGGAAAGGTTCCAGGGTGATAAGGACGACTGAATGTCAGTCGCAGGCATTGTCTTTACCCTCAGTGGAGGGATGGTATGTTGGAAGAGTTCCAAGCTAGATACCGTGACATACTAGACGATTAAAGGCAAGATACATCGTTACCAAGGATGCTACCAAAGAGGCAGTCTGGATATATATAAGTTCATGAGATGAACTTCATTCCTACCATTGTGTGACAATGGAGTTATGGCTTTAGCCAAGGAACTACCGTCCCATCGGAAATCCAGATATAATTCTTAGGCAGTATCACCTGATCATGGAGATGGTTGATCTCCAGGGAGATCGACAGAGGACAACAGCGCAGATCCACTCATAAAGGCCTTTTTCCTAGTAGAGACTTTTATGGGATGGTTGAGTATGCAATACTTCAACCGCGGCTAATTGTTGGGTATGTGATACCACAACAGATGGCCCTAGTGCAAGTGGGAGATTGTTAGTTATATGTATGTCCTAGAGGCCATTACTGTACATACGATGTATATTGCAATGGATGCTTGGACATATATAGGGAGGACTTTCTTGCTCGACATGATAGTATGATATCTGGTTGTACTTTATCTTAACATGTACTCTGATTGTCTCTATGTTACATGTTGATAAAGCCCTTAGGATATGTACTCGACTACTGGGACTATGATGAGATCATACTAGTGGGGCCATGGTAGTCGGCGAGTACATCCTATAACTAACTGTTCCTAGTCGAGGGTGTATCGAGACAGGGCATCGATACACCAGAGTAGACTGGCGTATACGCATCTTGACCCATATGATGGGCGATGGATGATCCCATATCCATCGGTGTTTGACATCAAGGATGGTGTACGGGTGCTCAGTAGAGACTGGGCACACTGGACGGACTCGCCAAGAACTCCCAGATGGTATTATACCTCACGTCATATGGCAGTTCTCCGGTGACACTGGTACAGAGTAGTCTGTTGACCCGAGATCATCATAGAGTCTTGTGTGATTCCCACTGTGCTTTGATTTCCATCATACCACGTCTAAGAGGGCGTGCAAAAAGGTGGATTTTGGGTACAGTCCCGAATCACATGGAGGCAATGAGCGATATGAGGGGATTTGTCTCACCCGGTATAGGGAGTTGATGTTGTGTTGTATTCGATTGGCTATAACTGGAAATCCCTGGCCAAGGTTGCTGAGATTTACTGGTAAGTATTATCAGTAGTTTCTCAAACTGTTATAGACCTCATATCGACACGACTTATCAAGCTACTGGGGTCTGACGTTTACCACCCCTAAGCGAGATATGCGACATATCAGACGACGAGACCGGACTGTACGGGAGTGTTACTGATTGGATTCGGAGGAGAATGTACAGGCTTGCTTGTTGATCTTCTGAGCGCTCAATACCTAGGTGGCTGTTACGTTTAGCTGACCGCTTGCAGCTTGTGGTTGTTTGATATGATCATCACCTACTACCGCGTATTGACGATTCTTTAGAGTCCTACACATAGGTTTCTTGGCTCAGGCAAAACGGAGTAGGAGCACTTATGTGATATGCGCGGGACCGAGGATAGTGCGGTATGTGATACCGTATTGGATTCTCGCGATATGAGATATCGGCCGGGTATATGTGATATAGCCGGGTCATCGTATTAGTCGGTTATATGCGATATAGCCGGATTGTCGGATCAAGTGTTGATTCAATAATTTAATGTATAATAATATATATGATATATTAAATTACATTAACTAATATTAGCTCACTAAAAGATTCTTTTTCTCACTCGGGTAATATATTGATATATATGCGATATATGTTAATTGTATTATTTTATTTTGTTACAATAAATATTGTATATGTGATATATAATATTGTAACATTATATGATTACTAATGCAACATGTTTAGTGGAGTTTAAACATGGTTAGGGTTTAGATTATGGTTAAGGCTTCTAGTAGCTTCTAGAAGCTTTTCTTTTGTCATGGAAAAGATATTATGCTTGATATTTTCAAGTGACTCACCTTTAACCCAACCCAAACCCTAGCCCTAGTTAAATCTCTGCAAGGGTTTAGTTGACCATGGTTGCATTATTCATCATTATTATCTTTGCATTATTCATCACAAAAGGATTATGATATTCTTCTTCTTCTTCCTTCTTCTTTTCAGGGAAAAAGCTTTCTTGATTTGATTTTGTGATGATAAATGAGTGAGAATAAGAAAACAAATGAGAGCAAAAATCCTACTTCATCATTCTCATCTATCCTTGCCCTTTAGATGAGAGTGTTCACTTCATTTAGTGAATGTTATCTTGTGTTAATGAAACTTCAAGGTAGATCATCTTTGTTATCGAAGATCGGAAGCAAGACTGCATCTTTCTCTTCGTGAAGCCTCTCGAGAGTCCGGAACACGATGATCGCAGCGAAGGGACCTCACCACGGAGCTTAAGAAGTGAAGGACCGGATCTACAAAGGTTGTAATCCCTCTCACTTAGTGTTAAAGAGTTTAACATGCTTGTTTTCGCCTAAACTCTAGTTTAAAGATCCGGCTATAGGTTGTTCGGCACGGCTAAAATTTTAATCGGGCATGGTTGATTCCTCGTAGACCCTTGTGCGCGTGCCTAGCAACCCTACAATCCAATCTGCATCATATGCATAAACAGATAAATACTGGTCAGCTACCGCACACTACGCCTTGACAAGGTCAACAAACGCAGCACGAATACTAAGCAGGACTTATCTGAAATGACGGAGGGCTACGACAGGTTTTTCTGAAAACCTATTGCGTAATGAACTTGATATCGTTGTAGAATCGAGTGAATTTTGAAATGGAGTGATTTTGAGGCTTTCATTAGTTTTGCTAAAGAGGTCACTCCCGGTGAAGGGATCTCGGCTCTTTCCTTATGGAATAAGGTGCAGGATATATCATATATATCGCCATGCAAAGCAAAAACTCCAAAAGCAATCAAAGGAAAAACCGAGTGCTTTAGCATCTGCCAGTTTTGCTAAAGAGGTCACTCCCGGTGAAGGGATCTCGGCTCTTTCCTCATCGAATAAGGTGCAGGATATATCATATATATCGCTATGCAAAGCAAAAACTATAGCTACCCTTTTTGAAAATTTGATTCTACAACATATTTTAGGTTTCTTTTCTTTCATTAATCATATTAATGAAGTCCCATCATTTAAGTCACCTAAACATCACAGATAAATACGACGTACACTTATGCCATCCGTATTCGCCTCGATGTCCCCTCGTGCACCGTTAGGTTAGGTAACTAACGGCAGAGCGGGGCAGGGCTAGCGCGGGTGTAAAACATAAGTAACGTCTATATAATATATCATATATACTATATACAATATCTATCACAACATATCAAATGATCACATCACAGATATCGTAACAGAAGAAACATATGAAATAATGGATATACTAGGAGGTCCGTGTTTTATTTTGAGCCTCTATAAAACACGGATTCTACGGTCACGATGAATAGCCAAACCCGCACCCCTAGACCCCTACGAGAGCGACAAGCAACCCTTCCAATTCTAGAGTTAGAAGATCCGGACTCGACTCCTCGAGTTGGTCTCCCACTGGACTCTAGAACCCGGTTACTTGTGCTCTCCTCCTTGGGTCTGCCTAATGCGGAAAAGTAAATAATATACAATGGTGACATCATCCTCATCCCGGAAGTGCCCCAATAAAAGAATATTACATACAATGAATTTTACATGAATGAAAATAAAAACCCCCATCTCACATAAAACCCCCGGCTATTCAAAAACGCGACGATCCAATATAACATATCCAGCAACATATAACATCACATGTCATCAACGTAAGTAAATATGCGCATCCCAATTGTCGTTGACATATAGCAACGAAACCGGCGATATCACATATTACACTTACGGTCGCAGAAAAGAAAGTGTAAAACTACAACATTTGGAATCCACAATCTCTTTAGACATCGTAAATCCGAAATATCACATACTTCGCATTTCATGCCTAACTATATGAATTCCACATATTGTATCGTTTTTTGGATAATTTAGAAAGTATTAAAATGTTCGAACGGATATCATTAACTCGCTTTTTCCCGACACGAAAAACATTCAAGTGTAGAATTTTTCTTGAGTTTAAATCTTTCGGAAAAACGTGCATGTAACGCGATGGACCCTCTAGAAGAACACAAACCTTAACTCGATTATGTGACCGTATGAACCGCCTATAAATCTTAGGGTTTGGGGCACTCTAACTAAGGATGATGTCACCATTGTATATTATTTACTTTTCCGCATTAGGATAGACCCAAGGCGGGGAGTACAAGTAACCGGGTTCTAGGGTCCAGTGGGAGACCATCTCGAGGAGTCGAGACCAGGTCTCCTAACTCTAGAATTGGTAGGGTTGCTTGCCGCTCTCGTAGGGGTCTAGGGGTGTGGGATTGGCTATTCATCACGACCGTGGAATCTGTATTTTATACAGGCTTAATTTAAAACACGGAAATCATAGTATATCCAATATTTCATATGTTATTTTCTGCTGCGATATCTGTGATGTGATCATTTGATATATTAATGAGATGAATACAGGATATAGTATATATGATATATTATATAGACGTTGCTTATTTTTTACACCCGCTCTAGCACTGCCCCGCTCTGCCGTTAGTTACCTAACCTAACGGTGCACGAGGGGACATCGAGGCGAATGCGGATGGAATAAGAGTACGTTGTATTTATCTGTGATGTTTAGGTAACTTAAAATGATGGGGATTCATTAATGAGATTAATGAAATAAAAGAAACCTAAAGATGTTGTGGAATCGAATTTTCAAAAACAGGTAGCTCTAGTTGTTGCTTTGCATAGCGGTATTCCTTGTAGAATATCCAGCACCTTATTCGATAAGGAAAGAGCCGAGATCCCTTGACCGGGAGTGACCTCTTTAGCAATAACTGGCAGATGCTACAACCCTCGGTTTTGTCTTTTGATTGCTTCTATAGTTTTTGCTTTCCATAGTGGTATTTGTGAAATATCCTACACCTTATTCGATAAGGAAAGAGCCGACGATCCCTTCACCGGGAGTGACCTCTTTAGCAAAACTAGTAAAAGCCTCAAAAACACTCCATTTTAAATCATTTGATTCTACAACGATATCAAGTTCATTACGCAAAGGGTTTTCTTAAAAACCTGTCGTAGCCCTCCGTCATTTTAGATAAGTACTTCATAGTATTCGTGCTACGTTTGTTGGCTTTCGTCAAGGCGTAGTGTGCGGTAGCTATTTATGCTTATCTGCAAAAGCATATGATGTGATTGAGTTAGGGTAGTCGTGCGACTTTGTTGGCTTTCGTCAAGAGTCGTGCGGGTGGATTTAATTCAATCAGGAAATGTACGGGTTGAACTTGACTAGTAGCCTATGGTTTGTTGGCTTTCGTCAAGGTCATAGGATGCTAGGGGTAAAATATTATCGGGAATTTCAAGTGTTGAAATTTGCAATGAGATTGCATACCTCCTATGAGATAGTTGGATCCTGATACCCACTGCGAGTAAGACTTACTCCTGGGAGAGTTTTATACATTATAATTAGCTGATCAAGTAGGTGTCTAGAAAGGTGTCAACGGGGTTACGTCCCTGGGAAAACGAGGTTTATTTTAATTAGGTCCGTGCAAAAGCACGGGGAACCACCCTCAAATTACCAGCACTGACCTGGCTGAAAGATTGGCGAACTTGTAGGATGTATTTAATCATGGATAGTCTTTCCTTTTAGGGTTTGAAGGAAGATTTGACTAAAACAGTGGGAGACATCTTGATTAGATAAATTAATAACCAATCTAATCTTTCAAGAGCATACGCTGAGTGTTTTCTTCTCTCTCTCTCCAGGTAGCAACCATGTCACGCCTTAATCAAGATAATAATACGGATGTATTGACCGAACCCGATTGTTATACTGAGCTAGGGAACGTTGGCCCCGCTCCAACTTATAATTGTTATAAGACCGAGCGGGAAATAGGGGATTACCAGGATTCCCGTGCCGCCCAAACGAAGAAAGTGCATGTTGATGCATCATCTTCGGGTGTGTTCATTACCAAGAACTGTTTCTCAGTTTCCTTTACGTCCTGAGTATGAGATACCGGATCAGGATCCCACATATGTAATCGGTTACATGGGCTACAGATAGGTAGAGAACTGAGAATGGGTGATAAGTTTCAAGAGTTGGAAAAGGTGTAAGTGCTGCAGCCAAGTATGTTGGCAGTTATCACCCTGTATTACCAAATACATTGATTCTGAACGAATGTTATTAGATACCGAACCTGATATACAGCATCATATCAGTCTCTTTATTGAGATAAAGAAGGCATTAATTTTGTATTGTTGGATAATGTTTTGAACATTTCGTGTATCAAGAGTTGATCGGTTGTGGCACGTTATCTAAAAGCATATACGTTCTAAATCAAACCACGGTTCTTAACATACAAAACACACACAAGAGGAAGAGTTCAGAAATGAACGAATCCTTCTTGAGGCATTGTAGACTAGGTCATATAAATGCGACCCGACTAGCTAAGTTACATAAAGATGCATATTTAAATCAGTTTGAATTTACATCTTGTGAAACTTGTCAGTCATGTCTCAAAGATAAGATGACCATAGCTCCGTTTATTGGAAACAGAGAAAGAGTTAGTGAACTCTTGGGATTGATACATGATGATGTGTGAAAGTCCCCTGTCTACACATGCCAGGACTGGTTCTTTATACTTCATTATATTCACTGATGATCTCTCAAGATTCGCACATGTGTTCCTATTGAAACACTGGTCTGAACCTTTTGAGATATTCAAAGAATATAAGTCAGAAGTATAGAACCAAAACGGGTATAAGTATTATATCCTTTGATGTGATCTGGGAGGAGAATACTTGAGCACGGAAATCCTGGACTATTCTAAAGGAGAATGTGATTCTTTCTCAGCATTACTCCTCCGTATACACCACAGCACATTGGTGTATCGGGGCGGAGCAATCGCACCCTATGTGATATGGTGTGCTCTATGATGAGTACTACTGAGATGCCTATTTCCTATTGGGGGTTATGCACTTGAGAAGTTGCATACCTATTGAATAGGGTTCCAACCAAATCAGGAGCTTACCACTCCATATGAGATATGGTAAGGGAAGAGCCCATCTCTTATGAAAGTTAAGATTTGGGGTTATACGGCCTATGTCTAAAAGCAAAATCCGGACAAGCTCGAGGTAAGATCGTTTCTATAGAAGTTTGTTGGATATCCCAAGCATTCGCAAGGGAATATCTTCTACCCTACTGAGGAACAAAAAGTGTTTTGTTTCTCAGCATGCGACCTTTTGGAAAGGGAATTTCTTGTGAAGAAATTAATGGTCATGAGGTAGAACTGGAAGGAGTTCCAGCTATACAAACTGCAGCTGATAATTTGGTAGAACCAGAGGATTCAATAACTCCCGACGAACCTCGGCCTCTCCGCCATCTGGTAGGGTTCCTCACCCACCTGAGAGATACTTCGGTTTTATCTGTGACAGTGGGAGCGAGGATGGCATCATGAGATGGTGACCCAACTAATTTCGAGCAGGCCATCAGGAATGGGGACTCTGTGAGAATGGCTAGATGCTAAGCGATCTGAGATGGAATCTATGTACACTAACAAAGAATGGACTTTGGTTGCTTTATCTGAAGGGTTAAATCCCCATCAGGAGCAAGTATATCATGAGAAGATTACTTAGTGTACATGGAAAAGTTGAGACTTTCAAAGTTAAGACATGTTGCAAAAGGTTCTCGTCATCTACCAGGTGTGGATTATGATGAAACCTTTTCTAGTCCCTATGCTTAAGTCCATCTGGATCCTACTTTCCATTGCTACATACCATGACTACTGTAACGTTTTGAAAATCGTTTCGGTGAAATTTCGAAAAAAATCGGTAAAATAAGGGGTTTTCTGTAAAAAGTCAAAATACAAATATCTTATTATAAAAAAATTAAATATACATATTCTAGCTATGTAATTGCTATTATTTGGTGTTTATTGAGCCGCTGGTGAAATTTTAAATTTTCTGAAAAAAAATATTATTTTATTATTATTTTAAGCCGTCACTAATACATTTAATTAGGGAAAATTACAAATTGGAATGAGTTGAAACAAATTTTGTGCATCATAAAACATTAAATAAAATTTTATCATGTAGTTTTTGGAACGAAATTATTTGCCAAAACGGTTTAGAAATTATTGAAGAAAAAAAAGGCTTTTTTAGCGTAAATGGATGTTTGGGGTATTGTATTTATCATTTTTCATCACCCCACACCTGTAAACACACCCAAACCCCCATTTCCCCATCATGATGGCTGAACCCTTGCTGCCCCACTCCCACTCTTTTCGCCACTTCAAAAAGAAAAGAGAAGAAAACAAAAGAAAAGAAAAGAAAGAATAATATACATGCATAAGAATGGGCTTTTGACTTTATTTTTGACTTTCAAACCAACACCCACACTCTCTCACCTCTCCCCCCTCCTCTCTAGCCGACCATGGCTGATTTGTTCAGCCCCTCCCCTCTCTTTCCCTCATTTCTTCTCTTCTCCAAAAAAAATCCTCAAGAAAAAAATTGTCAAAAATCTAGCAAAAATCCAAATCAAAATCCACCTCATACCCATTTTTCCTTGGCTACCATTGCATGGACCTAGGGATTTAGAACTCAATTTGGAGGCTATGTTAGCATGCTAGATCTCAATCATGTTGAGGTATAAATCCTAAACCATAATGTAATTTTCGATTAATTACTTCAATGTAGTTTAATTAGGTGTTAAATTGTGGGTTTAATTGAATGTTTGGAAATTCAAGTGGGGATTTTGAATTGAAGCTAGAGTTTGAATTAAATTAGCTTCTTTATCATTAGCTTATGATTGTAATGAGGGGATTAACAAGTAATTGAATGCAAAATCTAATTTGGTTACTAGTTGCTAATTTGTTAGTTTAAAAATGGTGATAATTATGCTAAATTGCTAACTAGGTTTTGGAAATTAAATAAAAATGTGGGATTAAAATCTAGTTAGGATTTTTAGCACATCATTAAGGTTTCCATGAGTGGTTTAACCATTTAAAATATGCAAAACCAAGTTTAATTGTAAAATTGTGAATTTTACATTAAAAAGTGTTAAAATTGATATTTTTGCAAACTAGGATTTTGGAAATTATGAAAATTTAGGAGATTAAAAATATGGTTAGGGTTTTTATCGTATTATTAACTTTATTGAGTGTAGTTTAATGCTTTAGAGCATGAAAATCCAACCTAAATTGTAGTTTGTGCATTTTTGGCTATGAAATTGTTAAAAAGGGTATTTTGTAAACTAGAATATTAGGGTTTTTGGAATTTAATGAGATTAAATTCCGGAAATTGTTTCTATGACTTATTTAAGATATTTAATAAGTATATTGGCCGCTACATTCATTTAAACGTCATGTTTTGTACAAAAACGGCGAATTGTGCTTGCTAGATTTTCGGAAAAATGACTTTTTAAGTGAAATTGGGGTTTTTGTGAGTTTTAACCTAGTTTATATTAAAATTAGTGTTCGTGAATATGAAAATGAGTGTGATTGGATTTTTCTCGATGGTTTGACGTTTGTACATCGACATCGAGGGTTGGTTTGACTATTCTTGCATGCGTAGGCGATAGGTTTGGACCTATGCGTGATACGCGTGCCGATTTGATTTTCGTATGCCGTTTCGATTTCGAATTTAGTTTTAATGCGATACGGTGCGTTATGATATGTAGGTACCCCATGTGGACTTCGAGACGACAAGCAAGCGGGTGGCGGCGTCGGCACCGGCAAGCGAGGACCAGGTGAGTAGATTTATATCTACGGGGAGAAGTCGGGTGGATGGCGTATAGCACCCCCGCAGTTCGTGGTGATGTATACGAATACGTATGCACACACATATATATATTGTTTATATATTGTTTGAGATTATTGATGATAGAGATGGATCCTTGGTGTGATTGGATTGGTTTAGTGTTGCGAAACCCTAGAGTAGTGGTTGCACCACACATACACACACACCCATATTTGCATACATTCTTCTTTCATATGTGCGTACATGGGATTATATATTGATGTGTATATTTACACATGGGTATGGGACTATGTGTTTATATACTGGATTTGAGGATAGTAATTGGGATTTGAGATGAGTCGATGATATTGGGCTTGAGGCCAGAAGATCCGTGATGTGTTTTGGTTCGTATTGAGATATGACATGATGTTTTAGCGGGTCTTTTGACGTAATCATTCTTATACATGCATGCATACATAGATGGTATCAATATTGTACTAGACGTAGATCAGTACCCCGATCATGATATTTGATAAAGAGGATATCAGATGAATAGTATAATGAATGTGATATTGACCGTACCCAGATTTGGGGATGCCGTACGACGGATTTACGTACGAGCTATATTTTGATGATTGATCCGCACTCTTGACTTGGGATGTCTGGTTATGGATATGATATTATTGAGGCGGGATCACCGACTGTATATATACAGGTATGTATATGATCGACTCAGATGATAGGCGGTTTCCTTACCTGTAGTTCAGCTTGTTAGTTCAGCCGTATAGTTTCGTGTAGTTGTTAGATTAGATTAGACTCCTACCTATTTCAAAACTAGCGGATCGTGGGTATTTTAAAATACAGGTCAAGGGATCTACGGATATTTCAAAAGACGTATCCTTTCTTAAAAACCACCGTAGCCCTATTTTCAAAACCCCGCGGTTCGTGTTATTTCAAATGGCACCATTTGTAGGACTTATATTAGATTAATGCAGATTAGTTATAGTTGCGTCTAGTTTTTAGCTCCCGCTCATTTTGGTTGCTCGCTCCGCATTGCATATTTACATTGTTATTTCATATTGCATTGTTGACATTATGCTGTTAGGACACCAGCACCATTACCGATGATGCGTATGTACCACATACACTTACTTGCCGGCTCACACATCTTCATCGGTAATTGCCATGTCACGTACACCTTAGAAAATATTGTTTCTTAACTTAGCTTGATAGCCAGTAGTTTGACATAATATTGGTGTACATACCTTATATGCCAGCTTAGATATTGTAGTTATTACTTGTCGCTTCATGCATACTGTTATTCATTCTCATGCTTATATTCATGGTTCTACATGCTATTGATGATTCGGATTTCCATGATATTTTCTGGATTTGGAGGAAAACCGCAAAAAATATATAAACTGATTTCTCTCTTTTTAAATAAAAGTGCGGTTTTTTCCTATGATGTATGAGTCGTCCACCATGAGTTTGCTGATGGATTTCGAGACCCGATTCGAGGAGATGGATGAACCGTTTCGGGTACATGGTGGACCCGGTAATGTACCCCGGGGCAAGAAGCGCGTGATGATGACGATGTGAGCCTGGCAGGGGAGCACTACTTACCGGTGATTTTACCCGACGCGTCGGATATCCGGAGGATACCGTCGTGGTCTTGAGATGGATGGTAGGGGCCGGTCTGGACTGACGGCGCCCTAGATATTGTGATTGAGGTACAGAGACTGTGATACCGAGATATCGAGATATTGGGATTACGTTTTGTGCCGATGCTAGGCACTGTTTTATGCTGATTTCATTATGATACCTCATTTTGAAAATATACAAAGGAAATCTCACTAATTTATGAAAACAGCCTCTTCATTTGCATGTATTCTGTCTTCATGCATTCATACCTCATTCATATGATATATTGCTACCTGAGGCACTGACACGGGCATATGAGATTACACTCGGGTTAGATATTTACCCTAGCCTTGTTATAGGCTGCTGGTTATATTGAGGATATATTATGATCATTGACCTAGGTTGCGTTATTTATGCGATTTCTGTGCGTAGATGTTTTTCTATTCACGAGTTGGCAACTCACCCCCGTTGTGCCCCAGTTTCTTGCAGGTTTGCCGTACAGGTTTCATTACGGCTTGCGGGCATAGTTTCCTTCGGGTGATTTGCTAGTAGGTGGGTTTACTTGTATCGTACCCCCCATTATATAACTTGTATATTATTACTCTGTTGTATCTAGAAGTTCCATCAACCAAACATGTATTTATTTTGAGATAGAGACCAGTGATGTTATTCCTTCGACCTTAGAGCCGCGCGTTATATTTCTGTGGTTTTCTTGTGGTTTGAGTTTCCTTTTGAATTTTGATCCTCGCCGTTGGCGTTGTATATTATATTGCTTGTGTGGTTGTGACCGTCGATTGACGAAGAGCTAGCTCCCGCTTGGGGATGCCTTTTTTCTTGATTTCATATACTATTCATGTTGTATCCCGTTTGGGGGCCAGTATTTACAAAGGAGACTCTGCCGAAATTTTCAGTAAATTTTTGATGTTTTAAAAACCGCATAATTCGGCTTATGCTATTGAAATTACTTGCTTTAAGTTGGTTTTTCCTGCACTCTACTACTTTTCTTGGTTTGGATTTCTGGGTTTTCGGTTTACTTAGATTACGTACGTCTCGAGACGTTCGTAGTTTAAGTGCCGGTCATGTTCCGTACTTTCGGGCCGTGACAACTACGATATCTGGCGGTTGAGTGTCATGACTGCTTTTCTAAATAGTGATTTAGAAGAGAGCGTCTATAAGTACACAGCCAGAGGGCTTCGTAGACAGTGGGAGCAGCGGAAACGTGTGCAAGTTGCTTTATAGGATAAAGTAGGCATCGCGGAGTTGGAACGTCTGTTTTGATGTGGTAGTCAAAGAGTTTGACTTCATTAAAATGGTAAATGAACCTTGTATATACAAAAAGGTAGTAGGGAGTATGGTGGTGATCCTCGTATAGTACGTGGATGACATACTCTTGATAGGAAAGGAGTTTCCTATGCTACGCTCGGTCAATCTCCTCTTATCACATGGATTCTCCATATAGGATCAAGGTGATACCTCCTAAATCCTGGGTTTTGGATCTATGAGATAGATCTAATTGGATGTTAGGATTCTCACTAGGTGTAGTAAGATGGTATCAATCGATCCTGGGGAGAATCACTGGATAGCTTCCAGAGTGGTAAGGTCGACTGAATGTCACTCACAGGCATTGTCTTTACCCTTAGTGGAGGGACGGTATGTTGGAAGAGTTCCAAGCTAGATACCGTGGCATACTAGACGATAAAGGTTGGATGCATTGCTACTAAGGATTCTACCAAAGAGGTAGTCTGGATGTATATTAGTTCATAAGATGAACTTCGTTCCTACCATTGTGAGATAATGGAGTTGTGGCTTTGGCCTAGGAACCCCCGTCCCATTAGTAATCCAGACATATTCTTAGGCAGTATCACCTGATCATGGAGATGGTTAATCTCCAGGGAGATCGAGGTTAGGAGAGTAGACACAGAGGAGAACAGGGCAGATCCACTCACAAAGGCCTATTCCCAGGAGAGACTTTTATGGGATGGTTGAGTATGTGATACTTCAACCATTGCTGATTGTTGGGTATGAGATACTACAACAGATGGCCCTAGTGCAAGTGGGAGATTGTTAGTTATATGTATGCCTTAAAGGCCATTACTGTACATACGATGTATATTGTAGTGGATGCTTGGACATATATAGGGAGGACTTTCTTGCTCGACATGATAGTATATTATCTGGTTGCTCTTTATCTTAACATGTACTCTGATTATCTCTATATTACATGTTGATAAAGCACTTAGGATGAGCACTTGACTACCAGGACTATGATGCAGATCATACTAGTGGGTACAGAGTAGTCGCTAAGTACAGCCTTCAAATGTTCCTAGTCGTGGGTGTATCGAGACAGGGCATCGATATACCAGAGTAGACTAGCGTATAGCTTCTCGACCCATGTAGATGGGCGATGGATGATCCCATATCCATTGGTGTTTGACATCAGATACAGTATACGGGTGCTCAGTGGAGACTGGGTACACTGAACGGACTCGCCGAAAACTCCCAGATGGTATTATATCTAACGTCAGATGGCAGTTCTCTGGTGACACTGGTACAGGTTAGTCTGTAGACCCAAGATCGTCATAGAGTCTTGTGTGATTCCCACTGTGCTTTTATTACCACCTTACCAAGTTCAAGAGAACGTGCAAAACGGTGGCTTTTGTGTACAGTTCCGAGTCGCATGGAGGCAATGAGCGATAGGATGGGTTTCGTCTCTCCCGGTATTGGGGGTTGATGTTTCGCTGTGCTCGATTGGCTATAACAGGAAGTCCTTGGCCAAGGCTGCTTCAGAGATATACTGGTAAGTGTTATCAGTAGTTTCTCGACCCGTTATGAGCCTCATATCGACACGACTTATCGAGTTACTGGGGTCTGACGTTTACCACCCCTAGAAGAGATATGTGACATATCAACCGAAGAGACCGGACTGTACGGTAGTGTTACTGATTGGATTCGCAGGAGTGTGAGCAGGCTTGCTTGTTGATCTTCTGATCGCTCAATACCCGAGTGGTCGTTATGTTAGTAATTTGTATGCCCTAAAGGCCATTATATGGATAGTGGAAACTTGGACATATTATCTATGGAGATAGATGAATTTCTTGCTCAAAATGATAGTACGCTATCTGGTTTACTTTATCTGTACATGTAGATTTAATCATTTACACATGTTGATAAAGCCCAAAGGATATTTGCTTGACTATTGTGATTATGATGCGGATCATACTAGTGGGGCACAAGTAGTCTATAAGCATATCCTTGAACTGTTCCTAGTCGAGGGTGTATCGAGACAGGGCATCGATATTCCAGAGTAGACTAGCGTATGCTATTCTTGTCCCATATGATGGGCGATGGATGATCCCATATCCATCTGGTGAGAAGACACCAAAGATTGTATACGGATGCTCAGTGGAGACTGGGTATACTGAACGGACTCGCCGAGAACTCCTATGTGGTATTATATCTATCGTCGGATAGCAGTTCTCTAGGAACACTGGTACAGGTTAGTCTGTAGACCCGAGATCGTCATAGAGTCTTGTGTGTCCTCCCACTATACTTTGATCTCCACCCTACCACGGCTCTACTGAGTCGTGCAAACAGGTGGTCTTTGGGTACAGTCCCGAGGCGCATGGAGGCAATGAGCGATAGGAGGGGTTTCGTCTCTCCCGGTATTGGGGGTTGATGTTGTGCTATGCTCGATTGGCTATAACATGAAGTCCCTGGCCAGGGCTGCTGAAATTACTGATAACTCTTATCAGTAAATCTCAGCAGCCCTGGCCAGGGACTTCATGTTATAGCCAATCGAGCATAGCACAACATCAACCCCCAATACCGGGAGAGACGAAACCCCTCCTATCGCTCATTGCCTCCATGCGCCTCGGGACTGTACCCAAAGACCACCTGTTTGCACGACTCAGTAGAGCCGTGGTAGGGTGGAGATCAAAGTATAGTGGGAGGACACACAAGACTCTATGACGATCTCGGGTCTACAGACTAACCTGTACCAGTGTTCCTAGAGAACTGCTATCCGACGATAGATATAATACCACATAGGAGTTCTCGGCGAGTCCGTTCAGTGTACCCAGTCTCCACTGAGCACCCGTATACAATCTTTGGTGTCTCCTCACCAGATGGATATGGGATCATCCATCGCCCATCATATGGGACAAGAATAGCATACGCTAGTCTACTCTGGAATATCGATGCCCTGTCTCGATACACCCTCGACTAGGAACAGTTCAAGGATATGCTTATAGACTACTTGTGCCCCACTAGTATGATCCGCATCATAATCACAATAGTCAAGCAAATATCCTTTGGGCTTTATCAACATGTGTAAATGATTAAATCTACATGTACAGATAAAGTAAACCAGATAGCGTACTATCATTTTGAGCAAGAAATTCATCTATCTCCATAGATAATATGTCCAAGTTTCCACTATCCATATAATGGCCTTTAGGGCATACAAATTACTAACAATCTCCCACTTGCACTAAGGCCAGTTATTGGCGTATCTCATACCCAACATTTCAAACAGTCGCTCATGCTGAGGCTGTGGAAGTGCCTTGGTGAATGGATCCGCTGTGTTATCCTTTGTATCTACTCTCCGAATCTCGATCTCCTGGCGATCAACTATCTCCCGGATCAGATGATATCTCCTTAGGATGTGTCTAGATTTCTGATGGGACCTTGGTTCTTTAGCTAATGCTATAGCTCCATTATTATCGCAATACAATGGTATTGGATCAACAATGGTTGGAACTACTCCTAGTTCCGCAATGAACTTCTTCATCCAGACGGCTTCCTTAGCAGCATCACTTGCAGCAATATACTCAGCTTCCATCGTGGAGTCTGCAACGGTGTCCTGTTTGGAACTCTTCCAACTAACCGCTCCTCCATTTAGGGTAAATACAAACCCTGAGATTGATTTACTGTCATCCTTGTCACTTTGGAAGCTTGAATCGGTAAAGGCCTCCATCTGGAGATCCCCATTACCATACACCAAGAACAATTCTTTAGTCCTTCGCAAGTACTTAAGAATGTTCTTCACTGCTATCCAATGTTTCTCCCCTGGGTTGGATTGATACCTGCTTACTACAGCCAGTGCATAAGCTACATCAGGGCGAGTACACAACATCGCATACATTATAGATCCCACGGCTGAAGCGTAGGGTATAACGCTCATGCGAGCTCTCTCTTCATCAGTCTTCGGACAGAAGTCCTTAGAGAGAGTGATTCCATGACTAGCAGGCAAGGCACCACGCTTGGAATCTTCCATACTAAACCTCTTTAGAATGGTGTCTATGTACTTTGATTGGGACAGTCCCAATAACCTCTTGGATCTATCTCTATAGATCCTAATGCCCAAAATGCGCGAGGCATCACCCAGGTCCTTCATGGAGAACCTTTGTGATAAGAATAGTTTGACCGATTGTAGCATAGGAACATCATTTCCTATCAGGAGAATGTCATCAACGTACAATACGAGGAATGTGACAGTACTCCCTACAATCTTCTTATAAATACATGGTTCATCTTCATTTCTGACAAAATCAAACTCTTTGATTGTATCATCAAAGCAGATGTTCCAGCTCCTTGAGGCCTGCTTTAATCCATAGATGGATTTAAGCAATCTACATGCTTTCCCGCTGCTCCCACTATCAATGAAGCCCTCTGGCTGATCCATAAAAACGCATTCTTCTAAATCACCATTTAGAAATGCAGTTTTCACGTCCATCTGCCATATTTCATAATCATAGTGAGCAGCAATAGCAAGTAGGATCCTAATGGATTTAAGCATTGCTACCGGAGAGAAAGTTTCATCATAGTCCAAGCCTGGTCTTTGACGAAAACCTTTCGCTACAAGCCTTGCTTTATAGGTCTCCACCTGTCCATCTACACCAATCTTTCTCTTAAAGATCCATTTGCACCCAACGGGTTTTATCCCAGGAGGCGCAACGTCCAAAGTCCACACTTTGTTGGTGTACATTGACTCCATTTCAGATCTCATTGCTTCCAGCCATTTCACTGAGTCACCACTCGTGATAGCTTGCTGAAAACTAGTAGGGTCATCATCATCCATGATGCAATCTTCTCTATCACCATCTATGAGAAACCCATAGTATCTCTCTGGTGGGTGAGAAGTTCTACTAGACCTCCTGAGCGGCTGAGGTTCTTGAAGTTCTACTGCAACATCAGTTTCAACCAATTCCTCCTGAGCAATTTGTGTCTCTAGAACCTCTTCTAGTTCTACCACATTGCCATTAGTACTTTCCGTAAAGAACTCATTTTCCAAAAACGTGGCATGCTGAGCAACAAACACCTTTTGTTCCTCTTTGTGGTAGAATAGATATCCATACGAATGTTTTGGATACCCCACAAATTTACACATGACCGATCGTGTCTCGAGTTTGTCTGGATTCTGCTTTTTAACAAAAGCCGGACAACCCCAAATCCTAAACCTTTTAAGAGATGGTCTCTTTCCATTCCACATCTCATATGGAGTGGTAGACACGGTCTTGGTTGGCACCCTGTTCAATAAATACATTGATGTCTCCAATGCATGTCCCCAAAAGGAAATCGGTAACTCAGCATCACACATCATGGATCGTACCATATCCAATAGGGTACGATTCCTCCGTTCTGACACACCATTGTGTTGCGGCGTGTAAGGAGGAGTGAGCTGAGAGAGAATCCCATTCTCTTTTAAGAAGTCTAGAAACTCTGTAATTAAATACTCTCCACCTCGATCCGATCGAAGTTTCTTGATGCTCAAGCCTGTTTGCTTCTCTACTTCAAGTTTATACTCCTTGAATTTCTCAAAAGCTTCAGATTTGTGCTTTATCAAAAACACGTGTCCGAATCTTGAGAAATCATCAGTAAAAGTGATGAAGTATGAAAAACCACCTCTTGCAAGTGTAGACATTGGTCCGCATACATCACTATGTATGAGGCTTAAGAGTTCACCAGCTCTATCTCCGTGTCCACTAAACGGAGTTTTGGTCATTTTACCTTTGATACAAGACTGGCAAGTCGCATAAGATTTATATTCAAACGTATTCAAATATCCATCTTTATGTAGCTTGTTTAGTCTTGTTTCGTTAATATGACCAAGTCTACAATGCCAAAGAAAAGCTTCATTTATATCTGAAAACTTTCTTTTACTAGTATGTTGTATATTGAAAACTGTGTGTTGGTTCAGGATGTAAATACCGTTATTTAGTGTACCAAACCCAATCAACTCTTGATTCAGGTTAATGTTCATAACATTATTTTGCAACATAAAATGATATCCTTCATTGTCCAACAAAGAAACGGATATAATGTTACACAGCATACTTGGTACAAAATAACACGGATTCAAAACCATAATACTTCCCGAAGGCAACCCTAGATGATACTCTCCCACGGATACAGCATGTATATTGGAACCATTTCCAACCCACAGAGTATGATCTCCAACTTTTAAAACTCTACTATTTCTCAATCCCTACATACAATTGCAGATGTGAGAACCAGAACCGGTATCCAATACCCAGGATGCAGAGTTTAAAGAAAAGCAGTTTTCAGTTACAAACACACCTGAAGTGGAAGCATCAGCATGCTTCTTCTTCTTGAGATAAGCAAGATATTCAGCACAGTTGCGTTTCCAATGTCCTGACTTTTTACAGTAAAAACATTCTCCTTTTCCACTTCCCCCAGTCCCTGCTTTGTCTTTCCCCTTCGCCTTTCTAACTCCACCTTTCTGTTTGATGGACTTCTTCTTCTTCTTTCCCTTGGCCTTGGCTTTTGGGAATGAAGAGGAAGATGGCCCAGCAACCAGAGCGGGAGTCCTTGCCGTTTTCAATGTGTTCTCTGCACTCCTCAACATATTGAGAAGTTCAGGCAATGATTTCTCCAAACCATTCATATTGAAATTTACTATGAACGGAGCAAAGGCAGGGGGGAGAGACTGAAGAACAATATCCGTATATTGCTCATTATCCATGGTCCATCCCAGTCCCTCAAGTTCTTCAATAAGACCAATCATTTTCAAAACATGGTCTCCAACTGATGTACCAGCGGCCATTCGCATCTGAAACAGCTTTCTAGATGCCTCGTATCTCAAGGTACGAGTTTGCTCTTCATACAACTCCTTTGTATGAAGAAAGATGGATTGGACATCCATATTCTCGTGTTGCTTCTGATGGACATTGTCCATAGAAGCGAGCGCGAGGCACTTGGCCGTGTTGCAGTCAATTTCCCAAGTTTTACGGATCTCCCTATCCGCGACAGATGATTCAGGTCCTGGGACGGGTGGGGGTTCAGTATTGAGGACATATGATACCTTATCATATGAGAGTGCAATGTTCAAGTTCCTCAACCATTCTTTATAATTTGGTCCTGTAAGTTTATTTTTCTCAAGTAGAAGCTTAAGTCTTGACATCTGTAACTGCCATTCGGAGAGAGAAAAGGATACACTTAGCGAATTGCTCTTTCAAAGAATTAGATTGGTTATTAATTTATCTAATCAATGTCTCCCACTGCTTTTATCAAATTTTCTTTCAAAACCTGAAAAGAAAACTAGCTAGGAATAAAATTTTCCTAGAAGTAACATTTACTTACAGTGAGATCGAGAGCCAAGCTAGAGCATTAGGCGATGCGTAGGCGAAATTAAACGTCCGATCGAACCGCAAAACATCAATTTTGACAGCTCTCTGGAAATTTTTTGAAAATTGGATTTTTCAAAATTAAAATGTCCTAAAAAAATCAGCAGGCAAATCTAAGAATTACCATGAAAAAATTTTTGAACGATCTCTCTAAAGCGCGGCGGAAGGGCGGCCAAAACATGGTTTTGGCGGCGCTTTAGCGGCCGTACTGTAGCATCATGAAAAAAAATTTATTGCAGAATACCTGATTTAATTAGTACATGCCTCTGGAATATTTAAAAACATACTCAAGTGTTGAGTATTCTGGAGATAAATTGGTTTTGGTGATTCGATTGGAAAAAGTTTAACTTCGTTCAGATTTTCAGATTTTTAGAACTTGTTAAAATGTTTGAACGAATATTACAAACACAGTTTTTCCCGTATTGGAAAAATTCCAAGTGTTGGATTTTTCCCTAGTTCAAAACCTTCGAAAAACATGCAAGCGCATCTATGGACACTCTAGAAGAATATAACCATAACTCGATTATGTGACCGTCAAAACTATCACCGAACCTTAGGGTTTTTGGTAGTTTAGCGTTGCCACATGTGAGGCGTTGGTTTGGCCCTTCTACGGTTGGTCCATAAGGTGCTGTGGCATGTTCTAGAAACTTTTGAACTCGGCTCAAGTGTTGTGCAGTTTGGGAAATCTAGGGTGTTTGTATATTCGATCGAAAAGTTTAACATTGTCTATTTATCTGAAATGTGATACAATATGTGGAATTCATATAGTTAGGCATGAAATACGAAGTATGTGATATTTCGAATTTATGATGTCTAAGGTGATTGTGGATTCCAAATGTTGTAGTTTTTCATTTTATTTTCTGCGACCGTAAGTGTAGTATGTGGTGTATCGCCGTTTTCGTTGCTATACGTCAACGACAATCGGGATACGCATACTTACTTACGTTGATGATATGAGATATTATGTATTGCTGGGATATGATGAGCAGGATTGTCGCGACTGAATAGCCGGGGGGTTTTTATGTGAGATGAGAGTTTTATTTTTCATTCATGTAATAAATCAATTGTATATTATTTACTTTTCCGCATTAGAATAGACCCAAGGAGGGGAGCACAAGTGATCGGGTTCTAGGGTTCAGTGGGAGGCCATCTCGAGGAGTCGAGACCGGGTCTCCTAAACTCTAGAATTGGCGGGATCACTTTCCGCTCTCGTAGGGGTCTAAGGGTGTGGGCTTGGCTATTCATCACGACCGTGGAATCCGTATTTTCTATTGTTGGCTCGATACAAAATACGGACGTCCTAGATATCCTTTTATATGCTTCTGCTGTTGATATTCTGTAATGTGATTACTTAGTATCTGCGACGAATGGATTATTATTATATATATGATATATAATAAATGTTGCTTATATTTTACACCCGCGCTAGTCCCGCCCCGCTACGCCGTTAGTTAAGTAACCTAACGGTGCATAACGGGACACTGTGGCGAATGCGGATGGTATAAGTATACGTTCTATTCTGTGATGGCTTAGGAACTTAAATGATGGGATCACATTAATGAGATTAATGTAAAGAAAAGAAACCTAATGATGTTGTAGAATCAGATCTGAAACAAACTCGGCTTTTTATGAAAAATGCAAGTTTCAAAAGATGCGGAGCTTAAGCCACTCCTTTTCTTAACCGTTTGATTCTACAACGAGATCAAGTTCAAAGCGTTAAAGGTTTTCTTAAAAACCATCCGCAACCCTCCGTCATTTTAGGAAGCAGAGTACTTAGTATTCGTGCTACGTATGTCGACCATAGCCGAGGCGTAGTGTACGGTAGCTAAGTGATGAATTCCTACAAAGCATATGATGCGATTAGTTAGGACATTCATGTGATTATGTTGATCATAGTCAAGGGTCATATGGGTGGGTCTAATTAATCATGAAATGACGGGTAGAATTTGACTAGTACTTATGATTATCATTAATTTCTCGATCTGTTATGAGCCATACACCAGCATGACTTATTGAGTTACTGGGGTCGACGATACCATCTCTAGACTCGATATGCAGCATATCTGACGAAGAGACCGGACTGTACGGTAAGTGTTGCCAGTTGGCTCGACGGGAGTTTTTACAGCTTCGCTGGTTTTCTTCTGATCGTTTCAATACCCGGGTGGCCGTTATGTTTAGCTGACCTCTTGCGGCTTGTGGATGTTTGATATGATCATCATCTACTGCTGGCGTATTGACGAGTCTTAGAGTCCCACAATGAAGTTTCCTGGCTCAGGCAAAACGATGTGGTGTGCATATGAGATATGCGCGGGACCCGATTAAATACGGTTATGTGATAACGTATATTAATCGGGCATTTTCTATTTGTCCGATCGTATGAGATATGACCGGTTTGGTAAAATCAAGTGTTGATTTAACTAATTACATTTAGATTAATCCTTTAAGTAAATCCTTTTGTATGCATGCATGTATGCACATGATGATGTGCATGGATACATACATGCATACATAGTATCATGGTTGATGATACAAGAATGATGGCAATATAAGACTTATATTGAAGCTTTTAATTTGTATTTATCATTTTAAGTTAATATAAAGAATATCCACTAATTCTCCTTTATTATTTAGTGGGTAAATTTTAATTAACTTAATGAAAAGAATTTCCACCCATGCTTAATTCTTTAGGAAAAGAATTTCCACTCATAATTATGGTGGTAATGGAATAATGGTGATTATTCCTTTCTTAACACTATAAATAGCTTCATATGTGATATGAAACAAGAAGCACACAACAAGGTAAAAAAATTGAGTGCAAGGGTGTGAAAAATACAAGTTATCATATGTGATATGATAAGCTCAAGCTACCATAATTTTCTTCTTCCTCTCTTGATTTCTTACTTGAGTGAAAGTTGATAAAAGAAAGGATTTCAATTGAAGAACATAAACTACATCATCATACTACACACCTCTAGCCGATTTGTGTAGGGTGTTTACTCTACTTCGTTTGCGAAACAAGTAAGGTAAGGAGCTTTGGGCAAAGGGACTTCGGGTGGATCATCGTGGACAAGGAAGGCTACCATCGATCCGTTCCAAACTCTCATAGTGCCAAGGAGTCACCGAGGGAGATCTACAAAGGTTGTAATCTTTCCTCTTAGTGATAGTTTTACAATTGCATGCGATGTTTAGTTGTATAATCCCTAAAACTTCTAGTTTCGATTCTTGTCGGGTTAACTTAACACCTCTAAATTTTTTATTATGGCATGTGTGATGCTACCGAACTCTTGACGAGGTGCTAGGCAAGCCCTACACGTTACATTTAGCAGACCTCTTGCGGCTTGTGGGTGTTTGATATGATCATCACCTACTGCCGGCGTATTGACGAGTCTTTAGAGTCCTACACAGGGGTTTCCTGGCTCAAGCGAAATGGAGTAGGAGCACATATGTGATATGTGCAAGACCGAGATTGATACGATATGAGATACCATATTCTATTCTCGCGATTTGTAACATTGGTCGATTATATGAGATATAGCCGTGTTATCGGATCAAGTGTTAATTCGATAAGTTGTTACACATGATATTAGTCGGTTATATGTGATATAGCCGGATTATTAAATCAAGAGTTGATTTGATAATCTAATGTATAATTCTATATTAGATATATTACATTACATTAACTAGTATTAGCTCACTTATGATTCTTTTCTCACTCACTTTGTGCACATTGTATATATGTGATATATGCAAGTATACAGTATTTTGTGTCATGCTTGATGATACATGCAAGATGGGTGTATGAGACTTAAACCATTCTAGGGTTAAATTAGGGTTTTATTTATTTCTTAAGTTAATAACAAAAGAGAGAAGACTTGGTCAATGTTGTCAAGCTTGGATGAAGCTTGTAGAAACATTGACAAAGTCCACTCTTTTGTCTAGCTTAGGATATTTTGTTGACCCAACCCTTAACCTTAGCCATTGGTTAATTCTCTACATGAGTTAGGAATGAGGGCTTAACTCACCCATGGTTGCAATAATTCATTTGGATTAACTCATATGATGAGTTCTTCTTCATCTTCTTCTTCATCTTCTTCTTCCTCTCAAGCTTTCTAGCTTCAATGGAGGTATGAGATAAAATGTGAGAAAATCAATTCTAAAGTGAGCCCACTTCCTACTTCATCATCCTCTACTACTTGCCATTTAGTATAGGGTGTTTGCTTCACTAATTTCATGATTAGTGAAGAAATAGCTTGGGTTAGTGTCTCCTCGACGTAGATCATTTTCGGCCTCGAAGTCTTCGAAGCAAGCATATTCGTTTCTTCAAGGGAGACTCTCTAGAGTCTGGAGTTCACGATCGCAGCGAAGGGAATACTACACGGAGCTATTGAAGTGAAGGACTGTTCTACAAAGGTTGTATTCCTTGCTCACTTATTGTAAAGTGTTTGCATTTATATTTCCGTCGATTTATAGTTAACGATTCTTAGTTAGGGTTAGCTAAAACGGCAAATTTTTGAATTTTGCATGGACGATACCTCCCAAAACCTTGTTGCCGTCTTAGGTAACCCAGCACATACTAGTGGGGCTTGGGTAGTCCACAAGCACATCCTTTAACAGTTCCTAGTCGAGGGAGTATCGAGATAGGGCATCGATATTCCAAAGTAGACTAGTGTGTACGTTTCTTGACCCTGTATGGGGCGATGGTTGATCCCACATCCATTGGTGTTTGACATCAAAGATTGTATACAGGTGCCCATTTCCCCCCAATAAAATAGCAAAGCTCTGTTAGAAATTTGAAAGAGGCAGCGCCTCACATGCCTTGCACGAGGGCGCCAGCGCCAAGAGTTAAAAACTCTGAGGCAGCACCTCATGTGCCTTGCACGAGGGGGCCAGCGCCAAGAGTTAAAAAAAACTCTGAGGCAGCACCTCATGTGCCTTGCACGAGGGGGCCAGCGCCAAGAGTTAAAAAAAACTCTGAGGCATCGCCTCACGTGCCTTGCACGAGGGCGCCGGCGCCAGAACTAAAAGTTCTCTGCCATTGGATCAAAGATCCAACGGAGATGATAAATCATCAAAATACAGAATTCAATTCTGTTGAGTAAATATTCCTCGGATTTTCTAAACGAGAAAGATTACTCTCTGTAAAACATAGCACCGTTGGATTAAAAATCCAATGGTGATTAAAAATCACCAAGCTACAGAATAAGCTCTGTATGGGAAAATATTTCCCCAATCTTGTTAAAAACAAGAAAAATATCTTCTGAAAAAACAGAAGTCCTTAGATCAAAGATCCAACGGTGGATAAAATCCCCAGATCAATTAAGGATCTCTCATTAAGATATTTCCTTAACTAAATCAACAACTCTGCCTCTACTATATAAAGGACCCAAGACTTCAAGTCTTGTAGAGAGGAACCCCCCCCCCCCATAAACTTCAAGTTCAAAAAAAATGAAGAGCAAGCAAAAAGAAAGCTTTAAGAAAGAAGAAAGAAGAAGAAACCTTCTTCGAGGTAAATAAAAATAATAGAGATCATAGCATCTCATCTGAATATCCAAGGGTTTAACCCTCATTAAGAACATAGTTCTTTCCTATGGATCTGAGATCCATGAGACAAGTCTCCCACAAATGAGAATTTAATTCTCGTGGGGATGAATTTGTTTTTGGGGATCGAAGATCCAGGGGAGAACAGAGAATTGAACTCTTCAGAAAAATGCACAAAGAAAGAAACAGCGCCAAGCGCCTCATGTGCCCCTCACATGGGCGCTGCTCAAATAAAGAGTGCTTAGCACTCAATGGTCGGCGCTCAGTGCCAAGCGCCGCACATTCCCCTCACGTGGGCGCTGCTCAAATAAAGAGTGCTTAGCACTCAATGGTCGGCGCTCAGCGCCAAGCGCCTCACATGCCCCTCACGTAGGCGCTGCTCAAATAAAGAGTGCTTAGCACTCAATGGTTGGCACTCAGCGCCAAGCGCCTCACGTGCCCCTCACGTGCGCGCTGTTTAACATAAAGTGCTCTACACTCATCAAATAGAGCCCAGCGCCATAAAGAGTGTTCAACACCCCATAAAAACAAAAAAAAGGGAAAAGTAAAGTAAAGTGTGAGTATTAGAACCCACATAAATGCTCAGCATTATTTGCACAGAAAAAGGACGGGGCCCAAGCAAGTGTTTAACACTTTATTTAAAAAGTAAATGACAAAGACTAAGTGGGCTGAGCCCAAGTTGGCCAAACTCCTAAGCAACCGAGCCCATGTGCTCTTTATTTTTCAAATTGGTCTTAGTCCCAAACAAGACTACTGATCTTCTGACGAACATTCATTAGTTCAAGGGTACATCTCCCCACACCTTTGATATATATCATTGTAATTCTTCAACGTCTTAAGAGAGGTGGCGGGTCCCGATAACCAACAATACAATGGACCGCAACGTCCTTAAACTAGCTATGGACCAAAACATCCTTAAACTAACAATGGACCGCAACTTCCTTAAACTAGCTATGAACCGAAACGTCGTTAAACTAACAACGGACCGCAAACTCCTTAAACTAGCTACGGACCGGAACGTCCTAAAACTAACACAATAGAGCCCAAATGCTCTTTTGTTGGATCTGAATGATCCTAAAAAAATCCTGTTCAGTAGATCTTAGTCTAAAATTAGACTAACATATCCTCAACAAACATTTAAGTTGATCTTAATCTCAAACGAGATTAACGATCCTTAAATCAACCCAAACCTAAATCTAAGAATATACGGATTTGGACTAATCCACGGCCTACGGGCGACAACATAAATTAGTCTCCGTATACATTCCACGGGAAACCAAAAATAAAACAAACACACACGACACGAAATGAACTTCTAGAGCAGGAGAAAGTGGTTATCGAGATGCGATAACGTAATTAACTGCAGGGGCTTGCGCCTGCAGGGAAGAGCGTCCCCACAATCAAAAAACCATCGCAAACGAGGGGGAATCTGACAAAATCTGCTACAACGGCCGCATCTGTCTAAACCTCCGATACGCGGTGCCATAAATCAACTTGGCATCTTCAGAGAGGTGGACGGATAAAACCAAATAGCATTTACCCCCAAATTCAAGAAAGACGTTTGCCTTCCCTATTTTCGGCGGTGAACAGTGCTCATTAGAGAATGGGTACACTGAACAGGACTCGCCGAGAACTCCTAGTTGGTATTATACCTATCGTCAAATAGCAGTTCTCTGGTGACACTTGTACAGGTTAGTCTGGAGTCCCGAGATCGTCATAGAGTCTTGTGTGGTTCCCATTGTGCTTTGATTTCCTCCCTACCATGGCTCAAAAGAGTCGTGCAAACAGGTGGATTTTGGGTACAGTCCCGAATCACATGAAGGCAATGAGCAATAGGAGGGGTTTCGTCTCTCCCGGTATAGGGAGTTGATGTTGCGCTATGCTCGATTGGCTATAACAGAAAGTCCCTGGAGGGCTGTTGAGATTTACTAGTAAGTGTTATCAGTAGTTTCTCGAACTGTTATGAGCCACACATCGGCATGACTTATCAAGTTACTAGGGTCTGACGTTTACCACCCCTAAACTTGATATGCGACATATCAGACAAAGAAACCGGACTATACGGTAAGTATTACTCATAGGCTTCATGGGAGTTTGGACAAGTTTGCTTGTTGATCTTATATTCGCTCAATACCTGTGTAGCCGTTACGTCCAGCTAGTATCGCTGACGGCTTGTGGGTAACTGATGTGATCATTACCTACTGCTGGCATATTGACGAGTCTTTAGAGTCCCACACAAAGGTTTCCTAGCTCAAACGAAACGAAGTAGGGCACATATGGTGATATGTGCAGGTGCTTGATTAAATACGAGTATGTGATACTGTAGGACTACGGTAGCGCCCCGGCCGTCTATCCGAGGCCAAAATGCGGAAACGAAAATTTTTCTTGACTTTAAAACCGGCACTACCGCATCCTAAAAACTCGAATCAAACCATTAACCTAAACCTAGCTAACAAGAGAAAGGGTAGAATGCTATACCGAGCGATCCGTGTCCTTCGGTCTTCGGCCTCCACTCCGATCTCCTCGCGGAATCTCCGGTCTTCATCTCCTCGTCGGAACGGGCACCACATCACCGGGTTCTTTTACGGGCTCCCACCTCTGGACCGAGGCAACTCGAGCACGAAGTTGGCGAGTCGACGTGCCCAAGGATGCTGTAGGCTAAGTGTAATAATGTTTGTCTCATGGGGTTGTGAAGTTGCCTTTTGATGTATGGAGGTGGAGAAATCAACTAAGGAAATGTGCTATGGAATTTTTTGGTGGCAAGGAAAAATGAGATGAATGATGTATATTTTCCCTCCACCAAAATGAACCCTCTCCTTCTCTCCCAAATGTGGCCGGCCTCATCCAAGAATGAGGAGGGAAAAAGGTATCAAGGGGGGGTGAGCACAAGATGGTGACCATAATAAAAGGTTTTGATGATAAAAAGATATAATTGTCACACCACCATCAAATACTAATCCAATCTCATAAATGCAAAGGAAGTGATGCAAAAAGAATCTCATGATGCTATAACCATCATGATGCCACCATTTCACAAATAACCCCTCCACAATTGCTAATTTGCAAATATGCAAATTAGCCCCTCCACCAGAAAAATCCGGCCATGAAGGAACAAAGGAAAACTGGCCAAAACGGAATACAAACTGGCAACTTCAGAAAACTGATCCCGTAATAAATTACAGGAAAACCCCGCGACTGTATATACATACCCGCATTTGTATTCCCACTGAATACAAATGCAAAGAGACAAAATCTATACTGTACAATACTAGGATCCGGCTTAAACCAAAGCCCGCTAGTATTATCCGTTCGATCATGATCCGTGCAATACCGCACGTATATGATCGAACCCTGCCATATCTCCATACGGCCTCTACAGCGTTTCGCCCGAAACTTGAGAAAACGGCCTGTGGGGGACTCTAAAGACTCGTCAATACTTTGGTTGTGGATTTAACCACTAGCACGTCAGAGGTATTAGCCATACGTAACGGGCTACCAGGTATTGACCAAAAGGGACGTCGATGAGCGAACTCATCCTGACACCCTACTGAGCCTGTCGGTGACAATATCCGTACAGTCTGGTCCGTTCGTCTATGAGCATCGCATGGCGGGCCTAGGGGTTGGTGAAAGTCAGACCCCCAAAAGCAGTGCAAGTCGTGTCGAAGTGTAGCCCAAAACACCCTGAGATACTACTAGAATACCTACCAGTAAATCTCCTGCCTCGGCCGAGGGCTTTGTGTAATGGCTCTCCTAGACACAGCGCGACCTTACCCCTAATACCGGGAGAGACGAACCCCTGCAGATCCGCTCACTGCCTCCATATAGCTCGGGACTGTACCCAACTAAAACCTGTTTGCACGACTCCTCTGAGCCATGGTAGGGTAGTAATCAAAGTACAGTGGGAACTCACACGAGACAAATGACGATCTCAGGTCGATGAACTAACCTGTACACATGTCACCAGGGAACTGCTATCTGACGTCTAGTATAAGACCAACTAGCATGTTCTCGGCGAGTCTTGTCCGGTGTACTCATAACCCAATGAGCACCTGTATACATCTTAGGTGAACCAACTGACACCAGTGGCTTGTGAGACCGGCCACCGCCCCTCGTCGGGGTCTCGACTGTATACACTAGTCTACTCTGGAGTATTGATGCCCTGTCTCAAAACTCCCACGACTAGGGACCTTTTAAGGATGTGCTTATAGACCCCAGCTCCCACGTATATGATCGCCATCATACTGCTGGCCGTCAAGCAAGAATCCTAAGGGCTCTATCAACGTGCAATAGTGACCTGTAAGGTCACCTGAAATAGTACACGATGATAAAGATAAACCGGATAGCATACTATCATCTTGAGTAAGACTTTTCTAACGGTATAGGTCCTCTCTCAATCATTGCAATCGCGTGCCTGTGATCCAATAATTAACTCTGAGGGCACTATCTCCAACAGATACCGTATTCTAATCTCGCGATATGGTTATATGTGATATAATCCGATTTTTGAATCAAGTGTTGATTCAATGATATGTTATATATATATATATATATATATATATATATATTTGATATTGGCCGGTTATATATGATATGACCGGATTATTGAATCAAGTGTTAATTTAATGTAGTATTGAATATTTGTCGGTTATACGTGATATGATCGGGATATTGAATCCAGTGTTGATTCGATAAATGTGATATACATATAAGGGATATTAGTCAGTTATATATGACATAACCGGATTATTGAATCAAGTGTTGATTTAATAATTTAATATATATTTATATTTTATATATTAATATATATTAACTAATATTGTGCTCACTAAAGATTTTCTTCTCTTTAAAATACATTTAATATATATGTGATATATATTATGTAACAATTCATAAAATATAAAATATTATTTTTGGAATTTAATATTAAAATAATATATTTCGCGAAAACTACCCGATTTGCGAAATTGGGGTTTTCGTAAAAGGGTATAAATATATACCAATAATTATGAAATAATTGGGGATTAAAATAATTTATTCATTTAAATATATATTTCATTGGATCTGGCATTTTTATAATTTATTATATGCAAGTTTGAAATTAAACCCGATTAGTGCACTGCTAATCACGATTAGGCCAAATCTGTGTTTCCACATTTTAATCATGGCTAGTGCACCCTGACATGTTGCATTTTGTTACATATTGTTTCCTTTGTGTTTGTTCATTTCTTTTGGTTCTATTTGTATGAGAAAAGAAAGAAATGAGAGGGTATTATAGAGGAGAGAGAGGGGGGGACCACATCATGACTTGAAGCATGCCATGAGAGAGAAAGAGAGTGAGAATAAGTGAGGATGAGAGAGAGAGAAGGAGAGGGCTGCCATCATCCTCCCCCATTTGCTTCTTTCATTTTCCTTCAACTCATATCTCCCTCCACCTCCACCTCCATTTCTCATCTCAAAAACCTTGTCAAAACCCTAAACGCCTTTCATTAATGTAACACCTTAGAATGTGTTTTGTAGCTAATTATATTTTAAAATGTGGTTTTTAATAAAATGTTTACCAAATTAAGTTTTAAATATTTTATCTTATTTAATGTGTATTTTATTAGAATTTTATTAGGCACACACACACTTGTGCATGATAACTAGGGTTGTTTTTGGGGTTAAACCATGATTAGCAACCATGGTTAACCAACCTTTTTCTCTAACCTAGTTTTATTACTTGTTTATGTGTCATGATAGTTTTAAATGGGTTTTAATTTTGAATTGGTGTTTGGTGCATGGTTGACTTTGAGAGAGAGGGAGAGAGAGAGAGAGAGAGCATGGGGCATCATGGCCTTTGCCATGCCTCATTTAATGAGGAAAGAGAGAGTGAGAAGGGGTCTTTGGAGTGTGCTCTCATTTCTCCACCTCATTTTCTATCTCTCATTCTCTCACTCTCTCACAAACACACACACACACTTCCAGCAGCAGCAGCTTCATCACAACACACTCACTCACTCTCAAACTCACACACACACACTGCAGAGAGAGAGAGAAGAAGCAGCAGCAGAAGCAGAAGAAGGAAGCAGCAGCAGCAGCACAGGCAGTGGCAGCAGCAACAACATCAAGAGCATCTTCCTCACCATCATCAACATCACTATCATCATCATTACCATCAACAGCAGCAGCAGGAATAGAAGCAGCAGCAAGCAGCAGTGACAGCAGCAGCAACACTAGGAGCAGCAGCAACAGAGGCAAGCTCCAGCAACTGCAGCAGCCATCACCTCCTCCATACACCTCTTCACCTGCTCTCTAGGGTCCAATAGGGTATATTTCCGAACCCTATTGTTTGATTGTGCAGCTTGTGTGCTAATTAGCTTGTTTAGTGCTAAATTAGCTAGTTTAGTGCTAGTTTTGGTGATTTGTGAGGTATTGTGGTAATTTGTTGGATGTGTTGGATACCCTAGTTTACTTAAGTGCTAATAGGGACATTGCAACTGAGAAATCCCCAGATTACACTAAAATACCATATAGTTTGTGATTTGTGCAATTTGTGACTTTTGAGGTGATATTTGTGACTTTTGTGATCTGCTATAGACCCGATGCCTACAGAATAAAACTAGAGATGACTGGAGCATGTACACTAGGTATAGATAACACCCCCAGAAGAAGAGCCCCTACCCCCTTTTTCTGGCCGCCAATTTCTCCATTCTGGCCGCAATTTGCGGCCAGGAAGAGGAATTGGGTGTTGAGGTTTTGTGTGGAGCTTTATTCTGGGTTGTATAGGTCCTTGGCATGTCTAGTTTTGTAATATTGTACCTGTAGGAAAATCTGGTACTACATGTCGCTTTTGTGTTTAGTTGTGGTTGCGCGATACGCGCGATACGTGAGTGGGTTCTGTGATCCAGCGTATCGCGGCGTGTCGCGATGGTTTTTAGACGCGTACACACACGATTCAGCGTATCGTGCACACGCGTGCTTGGTTCGCGACGCGAGTTTCTCGTTTCGATTCGATATCGCGTTTCGCGAGATATTTAGCTTATATGTGATTTCTTGTCGTATTTGCAGGTTTGCAGGCAGGAGCTACGGACACACCTACAGGGAGAGCAGATTGTAGGATTCACCCCACGTGGAGTTTAGGTGAGTAGATATAACATCTACAGGGGAATCGCCCGCATGGCGTTATGCGTCTGGGCTAGGATTCAACTTCCTGTCGCACTTTCTACGTCATTGTAGAATTGCGTATTTACTGCATTTCCTAGATATAGCTATATACTGTGACTAGCAGCCGTAGGACACTGCACACATTATTGACGGTTCATGTTGCACGAGCACGGATTGCATGCTACACACACACCGTCAATAATTGCCATGTCACACACAACCCCTTATAGCTACCATTACTTGACCCACTTGACATCTAGTTTATCGGTATACCTATAGTGTATCATACCTTTAGTGATAGGTATATTTTCACTTTGCGATACAGCTACAGGTATACCTCTTACATATTTTACTTATACCGGGAGGGATTCCTACATATGTTACTTATACCCAGGGGGTATACGACATCAGTTCCTATAGGTAGATACCTATACTTTGCTACACCTGTATGTTAGATAAATATTCAGTTGTTGTCGCATATTCACATTTACTGATGTTACTTAGCTGTACCTTATCATGATTTCGCATACATCTGGTTCAGCTATATACTTGCGTTTACCTGCTCGCATTCAGATATATCGCATACATCTATTCCTGTATTTATGCATTGTTTATCTGGTTTTCATATGATGTTTTCGGGATTTGGGAACCGCGGGAGTTCATGAAATTATGCATACATGAACAACCCGGTTTCCTTGATATGATATTTCGAGCGTCCCCCATGAGTTTTATCGGTGCTGATTACCTACTCCATACGAGGTGTGGTTGCCGTATGAGAGTACATGGCGGGGCCCGGTATGGTTCCCCTCGGCAAGAAGATCGATGGGTTTGCCGATTGAGCCTGGAGGCGGGCGAGTACCTACCGGTGATTGTTGGACCTGGCAGTTGTCTGGAGGCTACTGGCCAGAGTAGAGAGATGGGTACGGGATGACCTGTACTGTCGAGGCCGAGGGCCGACACTGCAGACGGACCCCGTGGGCTGTCCGGACTGACGGAGCCCCATATACGAGGATTTCTGTGTCGATGCTTGGCACACGGTTTCATGATATTTCTTTAACCCCTTTTTGTATATATAACAGGGGACTTAGCCGTTGTTATATATACCCTTACACCAATATTAGTGGAATGGGACGCTAATATATGTGTATTGCCCCCATCATATTTATTTCTGTACATGTATATATATCTTTAGGATGTTAAATTAACCAGGCCCCACATTGGGCACTCACATCAAATAAGTCTCACATCTCCTCAATGTACAATGTCGAGTATATCCCACATATCTAGTGGATTGTGATCCTGCCACGACGTCAGGTTTCCGTGGAAAGTGACATATTCCACCCTACACCTCACCATTACCTATCTTATGCACAGATTCATATATTGGTAGTACTTGTGGTGTACCCTTATGATAGTTGCATATTTGCTTTCTCATATCTCTATTGCACTGACATTGCATACCACTATCATGCCATCATTGCTTCACTTATTGATCGTACCTGCTAGTGTACTCTCTTTATCTCAGCATTTCATGACATATTGTTACTACTGTAATCGTATATCTTAGATTCATGCTGTACGTGCATTCCTGCGATTACCTGCATATGTTTTATACTATTCACGAGTTGGCAACTCACCCCCGTTGTGCCACAGGTGTTTCAGGTCTTTCCCCAGAGTAGTCGAGGCAGGCTATTCCCCTATCCAGCTATCCAGCTACCATCTTTTGCTACAGATACCGCATCAGCTCACAGTACCATTTTGCATAGGTGGGTTAGACGGTTATCTGTATTATATTTTGTACCTTCGTTGTATTGTACTCTCCATCTACTGTTGTATTATTGACATAGAGACTTGGTGAGGACGTAGTGTGTATATTGGTGGATTTGGTGTCTTTATATATATGCAGCTTTTTCTCTACTGTCCTTATTCTTCTGTTGTATTCATATTGACTAGTCTTTATAAAAAAAATGTGGTGTTGCTAAAATTTTAAAGAAAGAAAGTGAGACTTTTAAAGAATTTGGGGTTGCGATTTCAATTGTTTCTAAACTTGTATTATCTTTATCCGAATTTTTCTTGGTTTAGATTTCTGGGTTTGGCTTTCTTTTACTACGTTGCGTCTTTAGACGTTGCGCAGTATTAGGGCCGTCACGGGCCATTTTTGGGTCGTGACAATTAAAGATGATCCCCTCCTCATCCTCAACACTTTGGACCAATCAAAGTTTGATTTTGGAGACTTTGGACAAGCTAGGGTTTTTCTTGAGTTGCCCGAATGAGGTATATTACCTTTCGTTTAGTTTAGTTTTTAGTTTCTTGCATTCTAGTTTAGTTTAGAAGTTGATTAAGTGTGAAATGGTGAAGTTAGAAATCCCAAGAGAGGGTTTGGGTGAAGGTGTGGATTTGGTGATGTCTAGTAGCTATTTACAAGACCCTGGTGTGGATTTTATGCCCAAAAAACAGAGAATACGGACTTAGGATATACCCCATGTCGGTTTTGTATTAATTGTGTGCCTACAGGGAATCTGAGATGACCTGGGAAGTTTAGGAGAAAAACTAGAAACTCCAAAGACCTAGTTGGACCAATAAGAGACCACCCTGAGAAGATGAACCCCAACGTAGAACTTCTGGCCGAGCTCGCCAGATTTCTAGGGTGTGTGGCCGGCCAAGTTGTGGTATTTGGTGCCTAGGTTGGTTCAGTAGCCCACATACTCCATATACAATACCCTATACTTGTTAGTTCTGTCCCAATGTAACCTGAGTAAAATCTGGGAACATATTGGTGTGTTTTTGGTTATGTTTTCCGTATTTTGGAATGCTTGGTTTTGATGTTTGGATTTGTATTTGGTTGTTGGGCATTAGTAAGTCAACAACAAGGGTTGTTTGATTGTTTTGCATACGTAGGCTATAAGTTCTAACCTATGAGCGCACCGTGTGCCGTATTGGTTTTCCGGACTTGATTTTAATAGCATTGTGACTATGTATTTATTGTAGGTACCTTCGCGTGGATTCCAAGACGACGGAGCATGGCGTCATCAACTTCAGCAAGTAAGGATCAAGGTGAGTAGATTTATATCTACGGGGGTAGTCGGGTAGATGGCGTATAGCACCCCCGCAAGTTTTGATGGAAACCGATATATAGAATATAGTTAAGGAAACCTAGATTAGAAAACCATGGATAGGTTTAGAATGATAGTTAGAGATGATATCAATGATTGAATATATATATATATCGAGATATGAGATGAAAACCATAGGGATATGACTCTTTGACATGATATGATAGAAATAATGTCTCGAATTGATATATAAGGATATGAAAAGTGAATGTAAATCACGATATATAGATGTGTAGTTGCCTTAGATTTAAGTATAAGATTTTAGTGGTATGTAATGAGATAAGATAATACGAGCGGATATAATTGATATAGGATATGAAACGAGATGTATAAGAATGTGACATGAGATCGATGAATATGACGAGATTGAGATAGATGTGTTATGAGATCGGTCAAATAAGATAAATATATATAAGATGACTTGATGTAAGAAGACTTAATGTGATGAAAAGAATGTACGATGTGATATGATGACTTGATTGATATGTCGGTATACGGATGCGAGTCGATATGAGAGGATTGATACCTTTGCCGGTCCCCTGATATGAGATTGTTATGGATGCGACCTGGGATATAAGTATATAGATATATATAATGTTGTGAATCATGAGTGATATGCCGTATGAGACATTAGGTCCGTACCCTCGGTGTCATATAGGTTGACAGGATCCCTTGGTTTAATGCCGCCGTACGATGATTTACCGTACGTGATGAGTTTTATGATGATTGATCCAGACCCTTGACTAGAGGATGCCGTACGATGGATTATACCGTACGTGATATTGTGAGGCTAGATGGCGATTGATAGATTCACCGACTCGGTCATGTTAGATACGTATACCTTATAGCATTTAGCTGACATGTACTTTATGCTACGTTCATGTCATTCTCATTGAATTACATATACCTGTGCTAGTACACCTACACCATTATCGATGATGCGTATGTTACACTTACACAGATTGGCCGGCTCACACACTCCATCATCGATAATTGCTATGTCACTTACACAGTAGAATTGCCACATCATTACTATATGTTGCATGATATACTTGCTAGGCTCACACCATTATGATATGCCGCATGATATACTGATATTGTCACATCACTGTTCCATGTTGCATGATATACGGATATGCTCCCATTTCTGCTATATGTTTGCATACATCATGCTTTACGATTTTATGCATTGAGATGCTGTTTTCATGAGATTTCTGGATTTGAGAACCGTGGTTATTTCAAAGGAAAGTATATATTGTTTTAAAAACCCGGTTTATCTTGATATGATATTTATATAAGTCCACCATGTGTTTTCTCGGTTCTGAGATTAGCATGTGAAACCTGGTTCGAGGAGCGGCAGGCACCATCTGCGGGTACATGGTGGACCCGATGAGGTACCCCGGGGCAAGAAGACTCGTATTGTTAGGTGGTGAGCCTGGCAGGGGAGCACTACCTACCGGTGATAGTATTAGGACCTGGCGGTTATCCTGAGGATACCGACCGGAGTCATGAGATGGATATAAGGGCCGACCAGAGTATGTGGCGCCTGAGGGCCGATCTGAGGATACGGCGCCTGAGATATGAGGATTTACGTGTCGATGTTGGACACGGGTTTCATGATGTTTCGAGTGTCGGTGTTGGACACTCAGGTTCCATGATTTGATGTGTCATTGATGGACACACATTCTTTGATATCCTCATATATTTACATGCATATGCTTTTATGATGTTTCGAGTGGATGAGATCCACATGCATACAGGCATTGATTATATTGTTGGATGATATCCACATGCATGAAGGCTTTGATTATTGTTGGCATATATGTAGATACGGTCACCCTAGATATCATAGTATTACCTTCATGATATAGTTGACCTAGGAAATCGTTGTTTTATTCGATTTCTACTTGATGATGTTTTCTACTAACGAGTTGGCAACTCACCCTCGTTGTTCCACAGTTCTTGCAGGTTGACCGCTTGGATCAGTAGCGGCATCGCTGACACGCAGCTTGCTTTCGGGTGACTTGCTTTGGTAGATGGTACATGTTGGATCGTGCCACTATTGTATATTATTCCTGTTGTATCTAGTTAACTCCATCAATCAGAAACTAGTATTTGTATAAGTAGTAAGATTTAGTGAGATTTGGGGTTGCGAGACTTAGAGCGAGGGTTTATGTTCGCTTATTGGGTTGATGTCTTGCTTTATCCATTATCTTTGCGTTGATCTTCGCCGTTGGGCGTCGTATACATATTTTATGACTTGCGTGGTTGTGATTCCGCCGCTTGGCGAAGAGCTAGCTCCCGCTTAGGGATTCCTTTATTATTATTATGTATATGTGGTTTTGGATCAAAATATACAAAGGAGGTGCTGCCCAAATTTTTAAAAGACGAAACATGTTTTTCAACTAATAAATTCCACTTGCATTTTTCATGTTCCACTATTTATGCATTAAGAAAACGTTTGATTTCACCATGCGTTTATTTCAAAATTTCACCTCTTTTATTTTCTTTAAAAGGTTTAGATTTCTGAGTTTCGGCCTACTTGAATTACGTTACGCCTTTAGACGTTACGTGATTTATGTGCCGGTCACGAGCAATATTTCGGGTCATGACAAATTTGGTATCAGAGCGCTAGGTTTAAGCTTGGTTTGAGTCTATATTTGACTATGCGGAGTTTAGGGCGTATATATATTTCGGAACCTAGGCTTGACCTTACGGAACTTAGACTTGAACAGGGGGGTATTAGACCCGAACTTTTGTTTCATAGGCTGACCCTGATTGATGGAGTAGGTAGCTTGAGTAGAGTGACGTACAGTACGTAACTTCCGCGGCATATTTACGATACAATACTCCACTTAAGAAACCTTAGGATGTACATATTTTGAGATCTGTGATTCTTTTCGTAACCATGATTATACATCCAATTGAGATCCTTGATTCTATTCGTTTCCATGATCATACTCTCACTGATTCCGTTCCTCCTTCTGATCATGTATCCATTCTGGATCTGTTGATTCCTTTCATTCCGTTGATCTGTTTTCATCGATACATGCTTGAGGTTCCTGTCTCCATGGTTTGAGAGCAGATTGAGCTGCTGCTAGTGATGCGGTCAGGGCAAGCTCGTCATGGAAAAGGACTGACCATCGTGTTTTATGGTGACATGGGAACGTATCGAGTTAGTATTTATGTTGTGACCTATTGTTTGAGGCGAGTATTCGGTTCTACACCGGATGATCGGGCCATTGTTAGAGGATGCCTGTTGTGAGAGGACTGTTGATGTACAGCCTACCTCAGAGATCGTGATGTCGTCTACCTTACAGACAGATGACCCCGCTATTGCTGAGATTGATGGGATGTCGCTTCCAGAGCTTACGAGCAGAGATCGCTGGAGCTTTCAAGCAGAGATGCGACAGAAGATAGCTAGACTACCTTGAGTTGAGTTGAGCAACTGAGGTGATTCGTCTGATTTGATGCGCCGACGCAGGCCCAGTTGAGTTGAAGATTTCCAGTGTGGAGAATCTTATTCAGATCTAGAGTAGATCGATCCAGAGATGACGTTGTTCGTTGGATGATCCGATAGGAGATCAGTAAGTCGACCAGCTTCGGATGGAGGACCTCACCCAGACGCGTTGTGAGTTGATCGAGAACGGACGAGTATAGAATATTCCTCCGATGGTTGGGACGAGTTCCCAATGACGTGTTCGGCTAGATATCTTCTACAGAGTGATGAAGATACAGAGTTCGCGATTTCGAGTCCGTGTGAGAGATTCTGGATTGACTGTAGCCGAGAACAATTGGAGTACACAGATAGCATGACGTGACGTCAAGCGGACGATAATAAAAACGAGTGGAACAAGAGGTTCGTGCGAGATGTTAACGAGCTGTTGTTACTCCCCGTTAAGATTAGAGATCTGATATGTATACAGAGGCGTGAGATACGACCAGTTCCTGAGGAAATGCTGTGCTGAGAACGCAGATGTCCAGAAAATGAGAAAAGATTATGCAAGAGTACCAGCCTCCGTATAGTTCGGCATAGGCGAGATCGAAAGAGAACCTGAGCAGGTTCCTTCCATGACATTGCTGCAATAAGATTTACACTGAGGATCAATTGTGTCGCGTGTATTCAGAGGGCCAAAAGCTAACGCCGGTGACGTGCTGCTTTACGAGTGGTCATGCTAATTGGCCGAGAGATGACCAGAGGAGTGACAGAGCGGAATTGTTCCCGTTAGCACACCTGACCGGGCCGATGAGCCGATGGATTGCGAGATTGGTAATCCACAGAGAAAATGGGGACCCAGAGATGGAGGACGCCAGACCGTGAGCAGGAGGCAAGCGAATGTTCTTGCTCTGCCAGTTTTAGGCGCACCGACATTTTTCGACATTGTAGGAGGTGTACCTCAATGTCATTTGTCGCAAATTGTGTTTGTGATCTGAGTATCACGCTTATATCACTTGGATTTGAGTTTTGATGATTGAGTTTCATAATATTGTTTTCGTGCACCTTGGCTGCACCTACTAGGTATTTACATTTTTGTGCATAGTTATTGCACTTGATATACGTTTTACACACTGTTGTGTTGGTTTATGATTTGTGCATATCTATTGCACTTGATGTCGATTTTGTGCCTAGATAGCACGTGTTTATGATTTCGTGGATTTCATACGGATGATTTGATTTTTGTGCATGTGGTATGCACTCGATTTGATTTTTGCACTCGGTATACCTCACATGTGCTTGCAGTGCATTGATACGGAATTTGTGCACATAGTTGCACACGTTTTTGGATTTTATACACCTTGGTACACTCGGTGTTGCTTTTTATACGCATTTGAGTTATTGATGAGTTTGTGTGCACTTGTTGCACCGGATTTCTATTTCGTGCACTAGATGCACCGGATTTGTGTTTCGTGCATTTGTTGCACTGGATTTTCATTTCATGCATTTGTTGCACCAGATTGATACTTCGTGCATTGGTTGCACTAGATTTATACTACGTACCTTGGTTGCACCCGATTTATGTCCTTGAGCATTTGTGCTACCATATTTATGTTTTTGTGGGCGTTTACCCCTGACGTTTGTTTTCGTGTATGCTACTGCACTAGACGCTTTTTACGGACCTGATGCGCTTGGGTTGGATTTTTGCACATATTAGGCGCTTGGTATTAGATTTCATTCGTGCATGACGGATGCACTTGATTTGTATTTTCGCGCATGTTGGGCGCATGATATGAGATGTGATTTTGTGCACACCAGATGCACTCGATTGGGATTTTCATTCGTGCATGTTAGTTGCACTGGGTTGATATTTTCGTGCACTCTAGATGCACTTGATATTGTTGTCGTGCACATCCATTGCACTAGACAGATACTTTCGCACACATCCATTGCACTTAGTTTTTCTTTTGTGCATATTATGGCACTTGTATTTGGATTTGATTTCCGTGCGCACCAGACGCATGTGGTTGTTGGATACGCTTTTCGAGACTGATTTAGCTCTTGAGCACTTTATTTTCATGATGGGTACTATATTATATAGTGGCCGGACAGGACTGATTTGAGGACAGTACATGAGTACTTTGCATGCATTAAAAGTTTAACAAGAGGTTTTCAAAAAGGAGCTATAGTCTCGCTATTTCCTACGTTTCCGCGAGCGACATGAACGTTTATAAAGGAAAACCTTTTAGAATATTTCAAAAAGGGCGGAACGTATATTTTAGCAAAACATATATGAACGTATATTATTACTTTACAAATGAGCGTCCGTCACTTGTGTCGTGAGTTACGCATCACGCGGCGATTCAGAAAAGATTTTGCATGTGTGTTATTCAGTTTTAAGAGATTTTTCCAAGGATGCGTACTATATACATATTATAGTATTTGACTAGTGCATATTGGATTTCAGTAGTGGATTTCGAGATCTGTATCTCCATTGTAACTCCGATGATATGGGTGCAAATCTAATAATTTGCGTGACGCTTGACGGAGTTCGATTTTGAGTTTCGTACTCGTTTTCAGGCGCACATGATCGACTGTGGTATTTCTATATCTTCCGTGACTTCGGAGCCCCGTTGATTTGAGCTGATTATTGAAATGTTTTAGTATTTGGGGGTTTAAATTTAAATTTGGGGACCGAATTTATTTAAGGGGGGAAGATTGTAATATTTCAGAAAATATAAAATATTATTTTTGGAATTTAATATTAAAATAATATATTTCGCGAAAACTACCCGATTTGCGAAATTTGGGTTTTCGTAAAAGGTTATAAATATATACCAATAATTGTGAAATAATTAGGGATTAAAATGATTTATTCATTTAAATATATATTTCATTGCATCTGGCATTTTTATAATCTATTATATGCAAGTTTGAAATTAAACCCGATTAGTGCACTGTTAATCGCGATTAGGCCAAATCCGTGTTCCACTTTTTAATCATGGCTAGTGCACCCTGACATGTTGCATTTTGTTACATATTGTTTCTTTTGTGTTTGTTCATTTCTTTTGGTTCTATTTGTGTGAGAAAAGAAAGAAATGAGAGGGTATTATAGAGGGGAGAGAGAGAGGGGACCACATCATGACTTGGAGCATGCCATGAGAGAGAAAGAGAGTGAGAATAAGTGAGGGTAAGAGAGAGAGAAAGAGAGGGCTGCTATCATCCTCCCCCATTTGCTTCTTTCATTTTCCTTCAACTCATATCTCCCTCCACCTCCACCTCCATTTCTCATCTCAAAAACCTTATCAAAACCCTAAACCCCTTTCATTAAAGATGATCCCCTCCGCATCCTTAACACTTTGGACCAATCAAAGTTTGATTTTGGAGACTTTGGACAAGCTAGGGTTTTTCTTGAGTTGCCCAAATGAGGTATAATTCCTTTCATTTAGTTTCTTTTTTAGTTTCTTGCATTCTAATTTAGTTTAGAAGTTGATTAAGTGTGAAATTGTGAAGTTAGAAATCCCAAGAGAGGGTTTGGGTGAAGGTATGGATTTGGTGATGTCTAGTGGCTGTTTACAAGACCCTGGTGTGGATTTTATGCCCAACACAGAGAATACGGACTTAGGATATACCCCATGTCATCTTAGTATTAATTGTGTGCCTACAGGGAATCTGAGATGACCAGGGAAGTTTATGAGAAAAACTAGCAACTTCAGAGACCTAGTTGGACCAATAGGAGACCACCCTGAGAAGACGAACCCCAACGGAGCACTTCTGGCCGAGCTCGCCGGATTTCTAGGGTGTGTGGCCGGCCAAGATGTGGTATTTGGTGCCTAGGTTGGTTCAGTAGCCTACATACTCCATAAACAACACCCTATACTTGCTAGTTTTGTCCCAATGTAACCTGAGTAAAATCTGGGAATATATTGGTGTGTTTTTGGTTATGTTTTCCGTAATTTGGAATGATTGGTTTTGATGTTTGGATTTTTATTTGGTTGTTGGGCGTTTGTACGTCAACAACAAGGGTTGTTTGATTGATTTGCATGTGTAGGCTATATGTTCTAATCTATGAGCGCACCGTGTGTCGTATTGGTTTTCTGGACTTGATTTTAATAGCATTGCGACTATGTATTTATTGTAGGTACCTTCGCGTGGATTCCGAGACGACGGAGCATGGCGTCATCGACTTCGGCAAGCAAGGATCAAGGTGAGTAGATTTATATCTACGGGGGAAGTCAGGTGGATGGCGTATAGCACCCCCGCAAGTTTTGATGGAAACCGATATATAGAATATGGTTAAGGAAACCTAGATTAGAAAGCTATGGATAGGGTTAGAAAGATAGTTAGAGATGATATGAATGATTGAATATATATCGAGATATATAATGAAAGCCATAGGGATATGACTCTTTGACATGATATGATAGAAATAATGTCTCGAATTAATATATAAGGATATGAAAAGTGAATATAAATCACGATAGATAGATGTGTAATTGCACTAGATTAAGTATGAGATTTTAGTGGCATGTAATGAGAAAAGATTATACGAGCGGATATGATTGATATAGGATATGAAACGAGATGTATAAGTATGTGACATGAGATCGATGAATATGACGAGATTGAGATAGATGTGTTATGAGATCGGTCAAATAAGATAAATATATATAAAATGACTTGATGTAAGATAACTTAATGTGATGAAAAGAATGTACGACGTGATATGATGACTTGATTGATATGTCGGTATACGGATGTGAGTCGATATGAGAGGATTGATACCTTTGCCGATCCCCTGATATGAGATTGTTATGGATGCGATCTGGGATATAGGTATATAGATATATATAATGTTGTGAATCATGAGTGATATGCCGTACGAGACGTTAGGTCCGTACCCTCGATGTCATATAGGTTGATAGGATCCCTAATGGTATAATGTCGTCGTACGATGATTTACCGTACGTGATGAGTTTTATGATGATTGATCCATACCCTTGACTAGAGCATGCCGTACGATGGATTATACCGTACGTGATGTTGTGAGGATGGATGGCAATTGATATATTCACCAACTCGGTCATGTTAGATACGTATACCTTATATCATTTAGCTGACGATATACTTTATGCTACGTTCATGTCATTCTCATTGCATTACAATACCCGTGCTAGTACACCTACACCATTATCGATGATGCGTATGTTACACTTACATAGATTGGCGGCTCACACACTCCATCATCGATAATTGCTTTGTCACTTACACGGTAGAATTGCCACATCATTACTCTATGTTGCATGATATACTTGCTAGGTTCACACCATTATGATATGTCGCATAATATACTGATATTGTCACATCACTGTTCCATATTGCATGATATACGGATATGCTCTCATTTCTGCTATATGTTTGCATACATCATGCTTTACGATTTTATGCATTGAGATGTTGTTTTCATGAGATTTCTGGATTTGAGAACCGTGGTTATTTCAAAGGAAAGTATATATTGTTTTAAAAACCCGGTTTCTCTTGATATGATATTTATAGACGTCCACCATGTGTTTTCTCGGTTCTGAGATTAGCATGTGAAACCCGATTCGAGGAGCGGTAGGCACCGTCTGCGGGTACATGGTGGACCCGGAGAGGTACCCCGGGGCAAGAAGACTCGTATTTTTAGGCGTTGAGCCTGGCAGGGGAGCACTACCTACCGGTGATAGTATTTAGACCTGGCGGTTATCCGGAGGATACCGACCGGAGTCATGAGATGGATATAAGGGCCGACCAGAGTATGCGGCGCCTGAGGGCTGATCTGAGGATGCGGCGTCTGAGATATAAGGATTTACGTGTCGATGTTGGACACGGGTTTCATGATGTTTCGAGTGTCGATGTTGGACACTCAGGTTCTATGATTTGGTGTGTCATTGATGTACATACATTCTTTGATATCCTCATATATTTACATGCATATGCTTTTATGATGTTTCGAGTGGACGAGATCCATATGCATACAGACATTGATTATATTGTTGGATGATATCCACATGCTTGCAGGCTTTGATTATTGTTGGCATATATGTAGATACGGTCACCCTAGATATCATAGTATTACCTTCATGATATAGTTGACCTAGGAAATCGTTGTTTTATTCGATTTCTACCCGATGATGTTTTCTACTCACGAATTGGCAACTCACCCCCGTTGTGCCACAGTTCTTGCAGGTTGACCGCTTGGATCAGTAGCGGCATTGCTGGCACGCAGCTTACTTTCGGGTGACTGGCTTTGGTAGGTGGTACATGTTGGATCGTGCCACTATTGTATATTATTCATGTTGTATCTAGTTAACTAAATCAATCAGAAACTAGTATTTGTATAAGTAGTAAGACTTAATGAGATTTGGGGTTGCGAGACTTAGAGCGAGGGTTTATGTGTTGGGATTCCTAAGCACCTAGCCTAGGGTTTTCAAGCATCACTCATGCCACAACAAAAATTTCAAAGGGATGCTAAGCAATCAACCTAAAGATCATACTAGAAAACTAGGGTAAAAAAACTTGTAATCTAACATTACAAAGAGAAGTGAATGAAAATACAACCTTTGTAGATCCGGTCATTCACTTCTAAAGCTCCGTGTTGACGTCCCTTCGCTGCGATCATCGTAGTCCCGAACTGTAGAAAGGATTTCGCCGGAGAAATGAACAAGCTAGCTCGTTGACTTCGAGGCCGAAGATGATCTACGTCGAAGTGACTCAAACTCAAGCTCCCTCTTCACTTGGTCAAGAACTTTGTGAAGATAACACCCTAAACTAAATGGCAAGTAGTAGAGGATGATTAAATAGGAAATGGGTTCACTTTAGATTTTGATTTCTCACTTTATTTCTTCACTTAGAAAAATCTAGCAAACTTTTTCTTTTGGATGAAGAAGAAGAAAAAGAACAAAAATGAAGTGAAGTGAATTATCATAATGCAACCATGGGTGAGTAATTATCCTCCACTAACCTTTGTAGAGACATAACCATGGTTAATTATAATGGTTTGGTTAATAAATATCTTAATCAAGACAAAATAAGTGAACTTTGTCAAAGATACTTCAAGCTTCATGAAGCTTCAAGTCATGATAAAAGAAGCCACCATTTTGAATAATTAAGATAAATAAAAACCTAAATTATAACTAGCATGGTGTATGTCACACACACACCCATGTTTGCATGTATCATCAATCATGATACAAACATGTACACAATTATATATCACATATATACTTTGTGAACATCAAGTGAGAAAAGCAATCTTAAGTGAACCAATACTAGTTAATGTAAAGTAATATATCAAATATATAATTATACATTAAATCATTAAATCAACACTTGATTTAATGATCCGGTCATATCGCATATAACCGACTAATATCTAGTGTACCAATGTATCGAATCAACACTTGATTCGGTAACCCGGCTATATAGCATATAACCGACCGATGATACAAATCGCGAGTATAGAATACAGTATCACATACTGGTATTATTCTCGATCCCGCACATATCTCATTTGCGCTCCTATTTCGATTCGCTTGAGCCAGGAAACCTCTGTGTAGGACTCTAAAGACTCGTCAATACGCCGGCAGTATGTGGTGATCATATCAGTCACCTACAAGCCGCAAGCGGTCTGCTAAACGTAACGGCCACCCGGGTATTGAGCGATAAGAAGATCAACGAGCAAGCCTGCTCACACTCCTGCGAATCCAATCAGTAACACTTACCGCACAGTCCGGTCTGTTCGTCTGATATGTCGCATATCTCGCCTAGGGGTGGTAAACGTCAGACCCAAGTAACTTGATAAGTCATGCCGATGTAAGGTCCATAATGAGCGTGAAACTACTGATAACACTTACCGGTAAATCACATCAACCCTGGCCAGGGATTTCCAGTTATGGCCAATCGAACATAGCGCAACATCAACCCCCAATACAGGGAGAGACGAATCCTCTCCTATCGCTCATTGCCTACATGTGACTCGGGACTGTACCCAAAAACCACCTGTTTGCACGACTCAGTAGAGCCGTGGTAGGGTGGAAATCAAAGCACAGTGGGAGACACACAAGACTCTATGACGATCTCGGGTCGACAGACTAAGTTGTACCAGTTTCACCAGAGAACTGCCATCTGACGTAAGGTATAATACCATCTGGGAGTTCTCGGCAAGTCCGTTCAGTGTACTCAGTCTCCACTGAGCACTCGTATACGATCTCTGATGTCAAACACCAATGGATATGGGATCATCCATCGCCCATCACATGGGGTCGAGAAGATATACGCTAGTCTACTCTGGAATATCGATGCCCCGTCCCGATATTCCCACGACTAGGAACAATGAAGGATGTACTCATGGACTACCCAGGCTCTACTAGTATGATCTGCATCATAATCCTGGAAGTCGAGCACACATCATAAGGGCTTTATCAACATGTAACAGAGAGACAATAAGTGTACATGTTAAGATAAAGAGCAACCAGATAGCGTACTATCATGTCGAGCAAGAAAGTCCTCCCTATATATGTCCCAGCATCCACTATAATATATATCTCATGTACAATAATGGCCTCTAGGGCATATATACAACTAACAATCTCCCACATGCACTAGGGCCATCATATAGCAGTGGTCGTAGTATCTCATACTCAACCATCCCATAAAAGTCTCTCTATGGGAAAAGGCCTTTGTGAGTGGATCCGCCGTGTTGTCTTCTGATTCTTCTCTCCTAACCTCGATCTCCCTGGAGATCAACTATCTCCATGATCAGGTGATACTTCCTTGGAATATGTCTGGGTCACTGATGGGACTGGGGTTCCTGGGCCAAAGCCACACCTCCATTGTCACACAATAGTAGGAACCTAGTTCATCTCATGAACTTGTATACACCCAAACTGCCTCTTTGGTAGTATCTTTGATAGTGATGTCACCAGCCTTTATCGTCCAGTCTGCCACGGTATCTAGCTTGGAACTCATCCAACATACCGCCCCTCCACTGAGGGTAAAGACAGTGCCTATGACTGACATTCAGTCTTCCTTACCACCTGGAAGCTATCCAGTGATTCTCCCCAGGATCGATTGATACCATCTCACTACACCTAGTGAGAATCCTAACATTCATTTAGATCTATCTCATAGATCCAAAACCCAGGATTCAGGAGGTATCACCTAGATCCTACATAGAGAATCAATGTGATAAGAGGAGATTGACCGAGTGTAGCATAGGAAACTCCTTTCCTATCAAAAGTATGTCATCCACGTACAGTACGAGGAATACCACCATACTCTCTACTATCTTTTTGTATATACAAGGTTCATCTACCATTTTGATGAAGTCAAACTCTTTGACTACCACATCAAAACAGATGTTCCAACTCCGCGATGCTTGCTTTAACCTGTAAAGAAACTTGCACATGTTTCCGCTGCTCCCACTGTTTACGAAGCCATCTGGCTGTATACTTATAGACGCTCTCTTCTAAATCATAATTTAGAAAAGCAGTCATGACATCCAACCACCAGATATCGTAGTCATGGTACGTAGCAATGGCAAGTAGGATACGGATGGACTTAAGCACAGCCACTGGAAAAAGTTTCATCATTATCCATGCCTGGTCGATGAAGGGAGCCTTTAATAAGTCTAGCTTTGAAAGTCTCAACTTTTCTATCTACACCAAGTAATCTTCTCAAGATATACTTACTCCTGATGGGGATTTAACCCTTCAGAAATAGCAGCCAAAGTCCATACTTTGTTGGTGTACATGGATTCCATCTCAGATCGCTAAGCATACAGCCATTCTTACAGAGTACCTACTCTTGATGGCCTGCTCGAAACTAGTTGGTTCATCATCTCATGATGCAATCCTCGCTCCCACTGTCATCGAGAAACCGAAGTATCTCTCAGGTGGATGAGGAACCCTGCTAGATCGGCGGAGAGGCTGAGGTTCGTCGGGTACTATTGAATCCTTTGGTTCTACCAAATCATCAGTTGCAGTTTGTATAGCTGGAACTCCTTCCAGTTCTACAGAACTGACCTTGCCTCGATCTTGTCCATATTTTGTTTTTAGACATAGGTCGGACAACCCCAAATCTTAACTTGCTTAACAGATGGGCGCTTCCCATACCATGTCATATATGGAGTGGTAGGCACTGATTTGATTGGAACCCAATTCAATAGGTATGCAGCTTCTCAAGTGCATAACCCAAAAAAAGAAAAAGGTAACTCAGTAGTACTCATTATAGAGCGCACCATATCATATAGGGTGTGATTGCCCCACCCCGATATACCATTGTGCTATGGTGTATACGGAGGAGTGATGCTGAGAGAGAATCTTAATCTCCTTTAGAATAGTCCAGGATCTCATTGCCTAAGTATTCTCCTCCCTGATCACATCATAGGACATAATACTTAAACCTATATTGGTTCTCTACTTCTATCTTATATTCTTTGAAGTTCTCAAAAGCTTCAGACATGTGTTTCAACAGGAACATGTGTCCGAATCTTGAGAGATCATCCGTGAATGTAAGGAAGTATAAAGAACCAATCCTGGCATCTATAGACAGGGGACCTACATACTTCATTATGTATCAGTCCCAAAGGTTCACTAACCCTTTCTCTGTTTCAAGTAAACGGAGCTATGGTCATCTTATCTTTGTGACATGACTGGCAAGTTTCACGAGATGTAAATTCAAACTGATTTAAATATGCATCTAAATGTAACTTAGCTAGTCGGGTCGCATTGATATGACCTAGTCTACAATGTCTGAAGAAGGATTCGTTCATTGCTGAATTCTTCCTCTTGTGTGTGTTCTATACTTTAAGAAATGTGGTTTGATTTGTTAGTTTTATGTATGCCCTAGAGGCCATTACTATACATGAGATGTATATTGTAGTGGATGCTTGGACATATATAGGGAGGACTTTCTTGCTCGACATGATAGTATGCTATCTGGTTACTCTTTACCTTAACGTGTACACTGATTGTCTCTCTGTTACATGTTGGTAAAGCCCTTAGGATGTGTACTTGACTACCTGGACTATGATGCGGATCATACTAGTGGGGACATGGTAGTCCTTAAGTACATCCTTCAAGGTCCCTAGTCGTGGGTGTATCGAGACGGGGCATCGATATACCAGAGTAGACTAGCGTATACCTTCTCGACCCATGTAGATGGGCGATGGATGATCCCATATCCATTGGTGTTTGACATCAGAGATGATATACGGGTGCTCAGTGGAGACTGGGTACACTGGACGGACTCGCCGAGAACTCCCAGATGGTATTATACCTTACGTCAGATGGCAGTTCTCTGGTGACACTGGTACAGGTTAGTCTGTAGACCCGAGATCGTCATAGAGTCTTGTGTGATTCCCACTGTGCTTTGATTTCCACCTTACCACGTCCAAGAGGGCGTGCAAAACGGTGGTTTTTGGGTACAGTCCCGAGTCACATGGAGGAAATGAGCGATAGGAGGGGTTTCGTCTCTCCCGGTATTGGGGGTTGATGTTGCGCTATGCTCGATTGGCCATAACAGGGAAGTCCCTGGCCAGGGCTGCTTTAGAGATTTACTGGTAAGTGTTACCAGTAGTTTCTCGACCCGTTATGAGCCTTATATCGGCATGACTTATCGGTTATTGGGGTCTGACGTTTACCACCCCTAGACATGATATGCGACATATCAGACGAGGGGACCAGACTGTACGGTAGTGTCACTGTCAGGCTTTTTTTAGGAGTTGGAGCGGGCTTGCTTGCTGATCTTCTGATCGCTCAATACCCGGGTAGCCGTTACGTCCAGCTAGTACCGCTGACGGCTTGTGGGTGCTTGATATGATCATCACCTACTGCCGGCGTATTGACGAGTCTTTAGAGTCCTACATAGAGGTTTTACTGGCTCAGGCAAAACGAAATAGGACCGCATATGTGATATGTGCGGGACCGAGAATAATGCGAGTATGTGATACCGTATTCTATTCTCGCGATGTTTGTATCAATCAGTTATATGTGATATAACCAGGTTATCGAATCAAGGGTTGATTCGATAAGTCGATACATTGGATGTTAGTCGGTTATATGAGATATAACTGGATTATTAAGTCAAGTGTTGATTTAATAATTTAGTGTATAATTGTATATTAGATATACTAATTTACATTAACTAACATTGGTACACTTAAGCATTTGTTTTTCTCACTTGTGCACACTTAATATATATGTGATATATATTTATTTGTGTTCATTTTGTATCATGGTTGTTGATACACTCTACATGGGTGTATGAGACATATACCATTATAATTATATTGGTGGGGTTTTAATATACAAAGTAAATACAAAATTAGTGGATAATTGTTCAAGTGCATGAAGCTTCATGAAGCTTGTGAGTGCATTGACCAAAGTCCACTAGTTTTGTTTTACTTAGGATATTTATAAACCTAACCACTATAATTAGCCATGGTTATGTCTCTGCATGAGTTAGTATATGATACCCACTCACCCATGGTTAGCGCTCTCTCTCTCTCTTGATTAGTTTTTCATTCTCATTTTTGAGCTCATCTTCTTCCTCCTTCAAATGCTTGCTAGGGTTTGATAAAGAGAGAGAAATATAGTGAGAAAAGAAATTCTAAAGTGTACCCATTTCCTATTTCATCATCCTCTACTAGACTAGCACTTTAGTTTATGGTGTTTGCTTCACTAATTCTCTAGTTGGTGAAGCAGAAGCTTGAGTTCGTATTCCCTCGACGTAGATCATCTTCAGCCTCGAAGACTTCAAGCAATACCGTTGTTATCTTCTCATGGAGTCGTCCGAGAGTCCGGGAGCACGATGATCGCAGTGAAGGGACTACTACAAGGAGCATATGAAGTGAAGGACCGATCTATAAAGGTTGTATTTCATATTCACTTAGTAGTAAAAGTTGTTTACTTGCATGTGATACCCTAGTAGTCTAGCAAAGATCTTGTTAAGGGTTGTTCGGCACGGCTAAAATTTTAGTCGGGCATGGTTGATGCCTTGTAGAACCTTGTTAGAGTGCCTAGTAACCCTACAGTGGTATCAGAGCCTAGCTAGAGCATTAGGCGACGTGTTTACGAAGTTAAAACTCCGAACAAACCCCGTAACGTCAAAATGACCCCCTCTCTGGAAAAATTTTTAAAATGCGATTTTTTCTGTATTAAAAATACCTAAAAAATTCAGCAAGGAATTTTAGGTATTACTGTGAAAAACGACAAGGTAACTCATACGGACCGCCGCGGAACCGCGGCAATACCCTGCTTGTGCCGCGGATCCGCGGCCGTACAGTGAGCATTTGCTTTGGTTTTTGTACAGTAATACCCGTATCTGTTAGTGCTATTTTCTGGGTAATTTTAATCTGGCTCAAGTGTTGAGTGTTCTGGGGATTATTTTGAATTCGTTGATTCGATCGGAAAATTTAATTTCATGCTTTTTCCGGATAATTTAGAAAGTATTAAAATGTTCGAACGGATATCATTAACTCGCTTTTTCCCGATACAAAAAACTTTCAAGTGTTGAATTTTTCTTGAGTTTAAATCTTTCGGAAAAACGTGCAAGTAACGCGATGGACCCTCTAGAAGAACACAAACCTTAACTCGATTATGTGACCGTCTGAACCGCCTCTAAACCTTAGGGTTTGGGGCAGTACGGCGTTGCCACATGTGATGCGTTGGCTTGACCTGTCTACGGCTGGACCGTTGGTACTGTGACGTATTCTGGAATTTTTAAACTCCGCTCAAGTGTTAAGCTATTTAAGAAATCTTGGGTATTTGATTATTCGATCGGAAAGTTTAATACTGTCTATTTATCTGGAATGTGATACAATATGTGGAATTCATATAGTTAGGCATGAAATGCGAAGTATGTGATATTTCGGATTTACGATGTCTAAAGAGATTGTGGATTCCAAATGTTGTAGTTTTACACTTTATTTTCTGCCACCGTAAGTGTAATATGTGATATCGCCGGTTTCGTTGCTATATGTCAACGACAATTGGGTTGCGCATATTTACTTACGTTGATGACATGTGATGTTATGTGTTGCTGGATATGTTATATTGGATCGTCGCATTTTTGAATAGCCGGGGGTTTTATGTGAGATGAGGGTTTTTATTTTCATTCATGTAAAATTCATTGTATGTAATATTCTTTTATTGGGGCACTTCCGGGATGAGGATGATGTCACCATTGTATATTATTTACTTTTCCGCATTAGGTAGACCCAAGGAGGGGAGCACAAGTAACCGGGTTCTAGGGTACAGCGGGAGATCAACACGAGGAGTCGAGTCCGGGTCTCCTAACTCTAGAATTGGTAGGGTTTCTTGACGCTCTCGTAGGGGTCTAGGGGTGTGGGTTTGGCTATTCATCGCGACCGTGGAATCCGTGTTTTATAGAGGCTCAAAATAAAACACGGACCTCCTAGTATATCCATTATTTCATATGTTTCTTCTGCTGCGATATCTGTGATGTGATCATTTGATATGTTGTGATAGATACTGTATATAGTATATATGATATATTATATAGACGTTACTTATGTTTTACACCCGTGCTAGCCCTGCCCCGCTCTGCCGTTAGTTACCTAACCTAACGGTGCACGAGGAGACATCGAGGCGAATGCGGATGGCATAAGTGTACGTCGTATTTATCTGTGATGTTTAGGTGACTTAAATGATGGGACTTCATTAATGTGATTAATGAAAGTAAAGAAACCTAAAAGATGTTGTGGAATCAAATTTTGAAAAACAAGGTAGCTACAGTTCTTGCTTTGCATAGCGGTGTTCCTTGTAGAACATCCTGCACCTTATTCGATAAGGAAAGGGCCGAGATCCCTTCACCGGGAGTGACCCCTTTAGCAATAACTGGCAGATGCTACAACACTCAGTTTGTCTTTTGATTGCTTTTGGAGTTTTCGCTTTGCATAGTGATATATGTGATATATCCCGCACCTTATTCTATAAGGAAAGAGCCGAGATCCCTTCACCGGGAGTGACCTCTTTAGCAAAACTAGAAAAGGCCTCAAAAGCACTCCATTTAAAATCACTCGATTCTACAACGATATCAAGTTCATTACGCAATAGGTTTTAAGAAAAACCTGTCGTGGCCCTCCGTCATTACAGATAAGTTGTATATAGTATTCGTGCTGCATTTGTTGGCTTTCGTCAAGGTGTAGTGTGCGGTAGCTATATGATGCTTATGTCACGTCCCGAAAGTACGAAACATGACCGGCACTTAAACTACGAAACGTCTCGAGGCGTACGTAATATAAGTAAGCCGAAAACCCAGAAATCCAAACCAAGAAAAGTAGTAGAGTGAAGGAAAAACCAATTTAAAACAAGTAGTTTTATTAGCATAAGCCGAATTATGCGTTTTTAAAAACATCAAATATTTCTTGAAAATTTCGGCAGAGTCTCCTTTGTAAATACTGGCCCCCAAACGGGATACAACATGAATAGTATACAAAATCAATAAAAGGCATCCCCAAGCGGGAGCTAGCTCTTCGTCAATCGACGGTCACAACCACACAAGTAATATAATATACAACGCCAAAGGCGAGGATCAAAACTCAAAAGGAAACTCAAAACCACAAGAAATCCACAGAAATATAACGCGCGACTCTAAGGTCGAAAGAATAACATCACTGGTCTCTATCTCAAAATAAATACATGTTTGGTTGATGGAATTTACTAGATACAACTGAATAATATTATACAAGGTAATATGATGGGTACGATACCAATAAACCCACCTACTAGCAAGTCACCCGAACGAAACTGTGCCCGCAAGCCGTAATGAAACCTGTACGGAAAACCTGTAAGAAACTGGGGCACAACGGGGGTGAGTTGCCAACTTGTGAATAGAAAAACATCTACGAATAGAAATCGCATGTATAACGCAATCCTAGGTCATACGATCATAATATATAATCCTCAAATATATAACCAGCAACCTATAACCATGGCTAGGGCAAATATCTAACCCAAGTATAATCCCATGTGCCCGTGTCGGTGCCTCAGGTAGCAATGTATCATATGGATGATGTATGAATGCATGAAACAGAATGCATGTACTGAAGAAAACTGCTTTCATAAATCAGTGAGATTTCTGTATTTTAAAAATGAGGTACCATAAATGAAATCAGCATAAAACAGTGCCCAGCATCGACACAAAACAAGTGTCCAAATATCTTGATATCTCTGTGTCACAATCTCTGTACCTCAATATCTCAAAATCTCAATGTCTCAATCACAATATCTAGGGTGCCGTCAGTCCATACCGGCCCCTACCATCCATCTCAAGACCACGACGGTATCCTCCGGATATCCGACGCGTCGGGTAAAATCACCGGTCGGTAGTGCTCCCCTGCCAGGCTCAACGTCAACAACACGATCCTCTTGCCCCGGGGTACCGCACCAGGTCCACCATATACCCGAAACGGTTCCTCCACTCCTCGAACTTGGGTCTCGAAATCCATCAGCAAAATCATGGTGGACGACTCATACATCATGGGAAAACCGCACTTTTTATTTAAAAAGAGAGAAAAGAAGCTTATATAAGTTTTGCAGTTTTCCCCCAAATCCAGAAAATCTCATGGAAATCCGAATCCAAATCATCAATAGCATGTAAAACCATGAATATAGGCATGAGAATCCATGAATGCGGCATAACAATGAATAACAGTATGCATGAAGTGACAAGTAATAACTACAATATCTAAGCTGACATATAAGGCAAGTACACTCATATAATGTCAAACTACTAGCTAACAAGCTAAATCAAGCAATAATATTCTCTAAGTGTACGTGACATGGCAATTACCGATGAAGATGTGTGTGAGCCGGCAAGTAAGTGTACGTGGTACATACGCATCATCGGTAATGGTGCTGGTGTCCTAACAGCATGATATCAACAATAGAATATGAATCATAATATAAGCATGCGATGCGGAGCGAACAACAATAATGAGCGGGAGCTAACTACTAAACAATGGTGCCATTTGAAATAACACGAATCGTGGGGTTTTGAAAATAAGGGCTACGGTGGTTTTAAGAAAGGATACGTCTTTTGAAATATCCGTAGATCACTTGACCTGTCTTTTAAAATACCCATGATCCATTAGTTTTGAAATAGGTAGAAATCTAATCTAGTCTGAAAACTACACTAAACTATACGGCTGAACTAAAGGTAAGGAAACCGCCTAGCATCTGAGTCGATACATATATGAATATATATTAGTCGGTGATCCCGCTTCGATACTATCAATCCGATACCATATCTATAATCAGATATTCCCAAGTCAAGAGTGCGGATCAATCATCAATATATAGCTCGTACGTAAATCCGTCGTACGGCATCCCAAATCTAGGTACGGGTCAATATCATACTCATCACACTGTTCATATGGTATCCTCTTTATCAAGATCATCATCTGGGGTACTGACCTACGTCTAGTACACTACTAATATCACTATTCACATGGCATTGTCATTCAAAGATCCGCTATAACATCAGGACGTATCTCAAGTACGAATCCTGCCATATCACCGATCCCACGGCCTCAACTCAAATCTCATCGACTCATCTCAATCCCAAGTATCATCCGCAAATCCAGTATGTGAACACCTAGTCCCATACCCAGGTAAACACATAAACACATCTCCCCATATACGCACAGGTAATAACATAGATGTATGCATGTGTGTGTGCGCGTGTGTGGGTGTAACAACTACTCTAGGGTTTCGCAACTAACACTAAACTAATCCTTGAACACCTAGAATCTACCTTTATCATCAAGTCTCATATCAACATAAAATATATAATCAAAATATATGTGTGTATACGTATTCGTATACATCACCATGAACTGCGGAGGTGCTATACGCCATCCACCCGACTTCTCCCCGTAGATATAAATCTACTCACCTGGTCCTTGCTCGCCGGTGCCGATGTCGCCACGCGCTTGCTTGTCGTCTCGAAGTCCACATGGGGTACCTACATATCATAACGCACCGTATCGCATTAAAACCAAATTAGAAATCGAAACGGCATACGAAAATCAAATCGGCACGCGTATCACACATAGGTCAAAACCTATCGCCTACACATGCAAGAATAGCCAAACCAACCCTCGATGTCGATGTACAAACGTCAAACCATCGAGAAAAATCCAAACACTCTCATTTGCGCATTCATGAACACTAATTATAATATAAAATAGGTTAAAATTCACAAAAACCCCAAATTCACCTTAAAAGTCATTTTTCCGAAAATCTAGCAAGCAAAAATTACCCGTTTTAGTACAAAACTCGACTTTTAAAAAAATATAGCGGCCATAATACTTATTAAATATCTTAAATAAGTCATAAAAACAATTTCCATAATTTAATCCCAATAAATTTCATTAACCCCAAAATTCTAATTTACAATATACCCAAATTTTAACAATTTTATAGCAAAAATTCACAAATAACAATTTAGTTTGGATTTTCATGAACTAAAAGCACTAAACCACTCAATATAATATTTATAATGACATGAAACCTTAATTTGAATTTTATCTCACAAGAATATAATTATTTTAAAAACCTAGTTTACAATTTATATAAATATCACAATTTAAATCAACAAAAAGCAAATTAGCAACTTAATTTGATTTAGCAAAATATTAATATGGCAAATACCTCCCACAACCATAGTCTCACAACACAAAACCCTAACTAGATTTTTCACAAACCCTAATCTAAACCTTCTCTTGCAAACCCACAACTTTTAATTAAACCGAAATTAAGCACCTAACAAGCTTCATTAAGGAATTTAAACCAAAAAGAACAATGGGTCAAAATTTATACCTCACAACCATGAATCAAACTACAAATCTAGACCTCCAATTTGGAATCCTTGCACCAAGATCCATGCTAAAGAAGATGAGGGAAAATGGGTAGGAATCGGATTTGGATTTCGGTGAGGTTTTACTTGATTTTTTGACAATTTTTTTTGATGGAAAAGAGAGAAGAAGAGGGAAGGGGGGGCTGCTGTTTTGAGGCCAAAAAATTCGGCCAGAAATGTGGGGAGGGGTGAGGGAGGAGAAAGAGTGAGGTGGAGAAAGTGGGGGAAAGTCAAAGTCCACCCTTTTACTTTTATCACTTTCTTTTCTTTTCTTTTCTTTTCTATTCAAAAGGAGGTGATTGGAGAGAGAAAAGAAGGGAGGGGCTGTCAAAGTGGGGCCGGCCACATGGGGAGGGGGAGAGAGGGTGAGGTGTGGGTGGTGGGTTAGGGAAAAAGATAAATGTATTACCCCAATTCCCATTAACACTAATTTCACCGAAAAAAGCATTTTCCTTCGATATTTTCTAAACTGTTTTGGCAAACCATTTCATTTCAAAAACCATATGATAAAATTTTGTTGAATGTGTTATGATGCACAAAATTTGTTTCAACTCATTCCAATTTATAATTTTCCCTAATTAAATGTATTAGTGACGGCTTAAAATAATATTAAAATAATTAATTTCGGAAAAAAATTTAGAAAATTTGAAATTTCACCAGTGGCTCAATAAACACAAATTAATAGCAATTACATAGCTAAAATATGTATATTAAATTTTATAATAAAGATATTTGTATTTTTACTTTTTACAGAAAACCCCCTTATTTTACCGATTTTCCGAAATTTCACCGAAACGATTTTCAAAACGTTACAATCTTCCCCCCTTAAAGAAATTCGGTCCCCGAATTTAAATTAAAACTCCCCCCAAATACTAAAACATCTAAGCAAAACCATCAAGTCGTCGGGGCTCCGAAATCGTAAATACATAAAACAAATCGTAGCGCAACGCATGCGCATGAAAAATGAGCATATAACTCAAAATCAAAACTCCGTCAAGCATCTCGCAATCATCGGAGTCATGGTAAATAGACAAATGTCAAATCCAATACAAAACCAATACGATATAACTCGAAACTATACACGTAAATATCAAATCTATATATGTAAATATCCGAAGGAAATGCATGCCAAATTTTTTAAAGTCGCTGTGCAATGCACATAACACTGCACAGTGGCGGACGTCTATCATAAGAAAATAACCATATACATATATACCTTTTGTTTAAAATGTACGTTCCGCCGTTTTGGAAACAATTTAGAAGGGTTTCCTTGTTTTAAACGTTTCGTGTCATATCAGACACGTAGATAAATACTGAGACTATAGCTCGCTTTTGGAAGTCCCTTCAATAGCTTTCAATGCATGAAAAATACATTCAGGAACTGTCCTCTGACTAGTCCTGCTCAGTACGAAAACACATAGCAAATATCATAAAAACGTACTGCTCTATAAGAAATCAATCCCAAAATACGCATATGAATACTACGTGCGTATGGTGCGCACGGAAATCAAAATCCATATATGTGCCATACATGCGCACAGAAACGACATCTAAGTGCATCGGGTGTGCACACAACATCTGTCATAGGCAACGTGTGTGCCTGACAGCAAGGACAAGTGCGTCTGACACGCACGAAGAATCTCGATTTAGTGCATCTGGTGTGCACCGAAATCGCTTCTCAAAACATGCGCTCAACATGCACGAAAATCAAAACCAGGTACATCCATCATGCACGAAATCATGAAATCCAATATCAAGCGCCGAACATGCGCAAAATCAAATCAGGTGCACAAGGTGCACAAAACAAATATCGAGTATCACAATCGAAATCGAAGTCTAGTGCATCTAAGTGCACAAAATGCGTATCACTGCACTGCAAGCATATGTGAACTATACCGAGTGCAAAAACCAAATTGTATGCGTATATACGCACAAATCAACTCAACTGTATGAAATCCATATAATCACAAACATGAGAAACCAAGGCACGAAAACTATCTCAAGTGCAACAGCTGTGCAAAAATCGTAAATACTCAGTAGGTGCAACCATGGCGCATGAAAACAAATATCATGAAATTCAATCATCAAAATCAATCATGCGAATAGATCACCCAAAATACCGAAATCAAATATGGCGAAATAGTCCCCACTCAAGCACTTCCTCTAAGAACCTCTGGCCAACTGTCGTGGTCACTTATAGCATGTCTCGTCGACGATCCTGAACTCTGGCCTGCCGGCGTGCGCAACATGACCACTCCTGGGTCCTAGTCTTCTCGTAATTTCCAGAAAGGTCATGTCGAGACCTTTCCCAAATCTCGTCTCTGCCGAACTGTCCGGAAGTCATCGTCCTTTACTATATCTGTTTCTTATTCCGGAATGGCTGCATACTCATCGCGACTCCTTCTGGAAGGTATATCCAAGCACAATGCCTCGGCATGCGTATCGCATCTCTGATGTCGGTGGAGTGGAACGTCATCTTATCCAGATCTTGTACGGACCTCTTTACTCCATTTTCTTTAATGTCGACTGCTTCGGACTCGTCTCGTCGTGGCTGCATGGACTGAGCTCCTACGGCTATCCTCGTATCTGGAGTCTCCTAAGAAATGCATCTCACCACCTGGCATCCGAATGAAGTCGAACTATCCGATCGATTCTTCAAAACCTCATAATCCCCCAAGAGCTCAACATCTTGGGTACAGTTCAACAGTATCGAGTACATACCACAGCATCGATGGTCCAGCCGTAGAAGGGCAAACCCAAGCCTCACTAATGGCGCCGCGGAACTGCCGCAAACCCTAAGGTTCAAAGTCTTTCACACGGTCATTAAGTCGAGTTAGGGTTTCATTCTTCTAGAGGGTCCATAGAATTGCCTGCATGCCTTTCCGAATACTTTAAACTTGGAATAATAGGTTGCTGACATTCGATCGTCTTTGTTAACTCTCAACGTCACCGCGTGAAGTCGTCTCTAGCTGGAATCAATCTATCTGATGACCTCGCATCGGGGTAGGCGAATGAACCACCTGTCCTAGTCATTCATCATCGGGTGACTAGCGACCTTTTATCATCTATTAGTATAACTCGTCCTGCAATAGCTCCAACATCTGGGGCGATATCTCATCGTTCGCAGCAATGACCGGTTCACTCGTCTGCACGCTGAACAGTGCCTCAATCATCATGAATAAGCAATACACCAACGATCATCAAAATCTGGTTGGCCTCTATCATTGACTCAAACCTCTGGGGATGATCTGCACGTCTGAGTAATCTCATACAGCAATCCACCCAACGTTCGTGGCGCGAAAACACAATAAAAAGACACATCTCCGCAATCGTGTGTCGCCGGAATTACGCCCTGGTCAGTCCTCGTCCGTGACGAGCTCATGCTGACCGCAACTCTAGCCGTAGCTCTCCCTGCCCATAATCGTGGCAGCAAACCATAACTGGTACCGATGAGGCTAAATCAGGAATGAATATAATACTGAACAAAGAAATGTACATCCTAAGGCTTCTTAAGTGGAGGAGCGTATCGTAAGTATGCCGCGGAACATACCCACGGTACGTCACTCTACTTTAGTCACCTATTCCATCAACTAAGATTCATCCTACGCTCCGAAGGTAAAACCTAACGCTCTGATACCAACTTTGTCACGTCCCGAAAGTACGGAACATGACCGGCACTTAAACTACGAAACGTCTCGAGACGTACGTAATATAAGTAAGCCAAAAACCCAGAAATCCAAACCAAGAAAAGTAGCAGAGTGAAGGAAAAAACCAATTTAAATCAAGTAGTTTTTATTAGCATAAGCCGAATTATGCGTTTTTAAAAACATCAAATATTTCTTGAAAATTTCGGCAGAGTCTCCTTTGTAAATACTGGCCCCCAAACGGGATACAACATGAATAGTATACGAAATCAATAAAAGGCATCCCCAAGCGGGAGCTAGCACTTCGTCAATCGACGGTCACAACCACACAAGTAATATAATATACAACGCCAAGGGCGAGGATCAAAACTCAAAAGGAAACTCAAAACCACAAGAAATCCACAGAAATATAACACGCGACTCTAAGGTCGAAAGAATAACATCACTGGTCTATATCTCAAAATAAATACATGTTTGGTTGATGGAATTTACTAGATACAACTGAATAATATTATACAAGGTAATATGATGGGTACGATACCAATAAACCCACCTACTAGCAAGTCACCCGAACGAAACTGTGCCCGCAAGCCGTAATGAAACCAGTACGGAAAACCTGCAAGAAACTGGGGCACAACGGGGGTGAGTTACCAACTCGTGAATAGAAAAACACCTACGAATAGAAATCGCATGTATGACGCAATCCTAGGTCATACGATCATAATATATAATCCTCAAATATATAACCAGCAACCTATAACCATGGCTAGGGCAAATATCTAACCCAAGTATAATCCCATGTGCCCGTGTCGGTGCCTCAGGTAGCAATGTATCATATGGATGATGTATGAATGCATGAAACAGAATGCATGTACTGAAGAAAACTGCTTTCATAAATCAGTGAGATTTCTGTATTTTAAAAATGAGGTACCATAAATGAAATCAGCATAAAACAGTGCCCAGCATCGACACAAAACAAGTGTCCAAATATCTTGATATCTCTGTGTCACAATCTCTGTACCTCAATATCTCAAAATCTCAATGTCTCAATCACAATATCTAGGGTGCCGTCAGTCCATACCGGCCCCTACCATCCATCTCAAGACCACGACGGTATCCTCCGGATATCCGACGCGTCGGGTAAAATCACCGGTCGGTAGTGCTCCCCTGCCAGGCTCAACGTCAACAACACGATCCTCTTGCCCCGGGGTACCGCACCAGGTCCACCATATACCCGAAACGGTTCCTCCACTCCTCGAACTTGGGTCTCGAAATCCATCAGCAAAATCATGGTGGACGACTCATACATCATGGGAAAACCGCACTTTTTATTTAAAAAGAGAGAAAAGAAGCTTATATAAGTTTTGCGGTTTTCCCCCAAATCCAGAAAATCTCATGGAAATCCGAATCCAAATCATCAATAGCATGTAAAACCATGAATATAGGCATGAGAATCCATGAATGCGGCATAACAATGAATAACAGTATGCATGAAGTGACAAGTAATAACTACAATATCTAAGCTGACATATAAGGCAAGTACACTCATATAATGTCAAACTACTAGCTAACAAGCTAAATCAAGCAATAATATTCTCTAAGTGTACGTGACATGGCAATTACCGATGAAGATGTGTGTGAGCCGGCAAGTAAGTGTACGTGGTACATACGCATCATCGGTAATGGTGCTGGTGTCCTAACAGCATGATATCAACAATAGAATATGAATCATAATATAAGCATGCGATGCGGAGCGAACAACAATAATGAGCGGGAGCTAAATACTAAACAATGGTGCCATTTGAAATAACACGAATCGTGGGGTTTTGAAAATAAGGGCTACGGTGGTTTTAAGAAAGGATACGTCTTTTGAAATATCCGTAGATCACTTGACCTGTCTTTTAAAATACCCATGATCCATTAGTTTTGAAATAGGTAGAAATCTAATCTAGTCTGAAAACTACACTAAACTATACGGCTGAACTAAAGGTAAGGAAACCGCCTAGCATCTGAGTCGATACATATATGAATATATATTAGTCGGTGATCCCGCTTCGATACTATCAATCCGATACCATATCTATAATCAGATATTCCCAAGTCAAGAGTGCGGATCAATCATCAATATATAGCTCGTACGTAAATCCGTCGTACGGCATCCCAAATCTAGGTACGGGTCAATATCATACTCATCACACTGTTCATATGGTATCCTCTTTATCAAGATCATCATCTGGGGTACTGACCTACGTCTAGTACACTACTAATATCACTATTCACATGGCATTGTCATTCAAAGATCCGCTATAACATCAGGACGTATCTCAAGTACGAATCCTGCCATATCACCGATCCCACGGCCTCAACTCAAATCTCATCGACTCATCTCAATCCCAAGTATCATCCGCAAATCCAGTATGTGAACACCTAGTCCCATACCCAGGTAAACACATAAACACATCTCCCCATATACGCACAGGTAATAACATAGATGTATGCATGTGTGTGTGCGCGTGTGTGGGTGTAACAACTACTCTAGGGTTTCGCAACTAACACTAAACTAATCCTTGAACACCTAGAATCTACCTTTATCATCAAGTCTCATATCAACATAAAATATATAATCAAAATATATGTGTGTATACGTATTCGTATACATCACCATGAACTGCGGAGGTGCTATACGCCATCCACCCGACTTCTCCCCGTAGATATAAATCTACTCACCTGGTCCTTGCTCGCCGGTGCCGATGTCGCCACGCGCTTGCTTGTCGTCTCGAAGTCCACATGGGGTACCTACATATCATAACGCACCGTATCGCATTAAAACCAAATTAGAAATCGAAACGGCATACGAAAATCAAATCGGCACGCGTATCACACATAGGTCAAAACCTATCGCCTACACATGCAAGAATAGCCAAACCAACCCTCGATGTCGATGTACAAACGTCAAACCATCGAGAAAAATCCAAACACTCTCATTTGCGCATTCATGAACACTAATTATAATATAAAATAGGTTAAAATTCACAAAAACCCCAAATTCACCTTAAAAGCCATTTTTCCGAAAATCTAGCAAGCAAAAATTACCCGTTTTAGTACAAAACTCGACGTTTAAACAAATCTAGCGGCCATAATACTTATTAAATATCTTAAATAAGTCATAAAAACAATTTCCATAATTTAATCCCAATAAATTTCATTAACCTCAAAATTCTAGTTTACAATATACCCAAATTTTAACAATTTTATAGCAAAAATGCACAAACAACAATTTAGCTTGGATTTTCATGAACTAAAAGCACTAAACCACTCAATATAATATTTATAATGACATGAAACCTTAATTTGAATTTTATCTCACAAGAATATAATTATTTTAAAAACCTAGTTTACAATTTATATAAATATCACAATTTAAATCAACAAAAAGAAAATTAGCAACTTAATTTGATTTAGCAAAATATTAATATGGCAAATACCTCCCACAACCATAGTCTCACAACACAAAACCCTAACTTGATTTTTCACAAACCCTAATCTAAACCTTCTCTTGCAAACCCACAACTTTCAATTAAACCGAAATTAACCACCTAACAAGCTTCATTAAGGAATTTAAACCAAAAAGAACAATGGGTCAAAAGTTATACCTCACAACCATGAATCAAACTATAAATCTAGACCTCCAATTTAGAATCCTTTCACCAAGATCCATGCTAAAGAAGATGAGTGAAAATGGGTAGGAATCGGATTTGGATTTCGGTGAGGTTTTACTTGATTTTTTGACATTTTTTTTTGATGGAAATGAGAGGAGAAGAGGGAAGGGGGGCTGCTGTTTTGAGGCCAGAAAATAAGGCCAGAAATGTGGGGAGGGGTGAGGGAGGAGAGAGAGTGAGGTGGAGAAAGTGGGGAAAATCAAAGTCCACCCTTTTACTTTTATCACTTTCTTTTCTTTTCTTTTCTTTTCTATTCAAAAGGAGGTGATTAGAGAGAGAAAAAGAGGGAGGGGCTGTCAAAGTGGGGCCGAACACATGGGGAGGGGGAGAGAGGGTGAGGTGTGGGTGTTTGGGTTAGGGAAAAAGATAAATGTATTACCCCAATTCCCATTAACACTAATTTCACCGAAAAAACCATTTTTCTTCGATATTTTCTAAACCGTTTTGGCAAACCATTTCATTTCAAAAACCACATGATAAAATTTTGTTTAATGTATTATGATGCACAAAATTTGTTTCAACTCATTCCAATTTGTAATTTTCCCTAATTAAATGTATTAGTGACGGCTTAAAATAATATTAAAATAATTAATTTCGGAAAAATTTTCAGAAAATTTGAAATTTCACCAGTGGCTCAATAAACACCAATTAATAGCAATTACATAGCTAGAATATGTATATTTAATTTTATAATAAAGATATTTGTATTTTGACTTTTTACAGAAAACCCCCTTATTTTACCGATTTTCCGAAATTTTACCGAAACGATTATCAAAACGTTACAGCTTATCTGCTGCATATGATGCGATTGGATTAGGGTAGTCGTACGGCTTGTTGGCTTTCGTCAAGGGTCGTGCGGGTGGGTTTAATTCAGTCAAGAAATGTACGGGTTGAACTTGACTAGCGAGCTATGGTTTGTTGGCTTTCGTCAAGGTCATAGCACGTTAGGGGCAAAATATTATCGGGAATTTCAATTGTTGAAATTTGCAAAGAGATTGCATACCTTCTATGAGATAGTTGGATCCCGATACCCACTGTGAGTAATTGTTACTCCTGGGAGAGTTTTACACAGGACAATTAGCCGATCAAGTAGGTGTCTAGAAAGGTGTCAACGGGGCTACGCCTCTGGGAAAATGAGGTTTACTTTAATTAGGTTCGTGCGAAAGCACGGGGAACCTCCCTCAAAGTACCGACACTGGCTTGGCTGAAAGATTGGCGAAATTGTAGGTTGTAATTAATCCCGGCTAGTCTTTCTTTTTAGGGTTTGAAGGAAGATTTGATAAAAGCAGTGGGAGCCATCCTGATTAGATAAAATAATAACCAATCTGATCTTGCAAGAGCGCACGCAGAGTGTTTTCTTCTCTCTCTCTCTAGGTAGCGACCATGTCACGTCTTAATCAAGATAATAATACGGATGTATTGACCGAACCCGCTTGTTATACTGCGCTGGGAAACGTTGGTCCCGCTCCAACTTATAACTGTTATAAGACCGAGCAAGAAATAGGGGATTACCAGGATTCCCGTGCCGCCCAAACAAAGAAAGTGCATGATGATGCATCTTCTTCGGGTGTGTTCATTACAGAGAACTGTTTCTCAGTATCCTTTACGTCCTGGGTATGAGATACCAGATCAGGATCCCACATATGTAATCTGTTACATGGGCTACAGATAGGTAGAGAACTGAGAACGGGTGATAAGTTTCATGAGATAGAACCGGTGCAAGTGTTACAGCCAAGTCTGTTAGTAGTTATCACCCTGTATTACCAGAATACATTGATTCTGAACGAATGTCATTAGATACCGAACCTGATATACAACATCATATCAGTCTCTTTATTGGTAAAGAAGGATATAATTTTGTATTGTTGGATAATGTTTTGAACATTTCCTATATCAAGAGTTGATCGGTTCAGGCACGTTATCTAAAATCATTGACGTTCTAAATCAAACTACAGTTCTTAGTATACAGAACACACACAAGAGGAAGAGTTCAGAACTGAACGAATCCTTCTTGTGGCATTATAGACTAGGTCATACCAATGCGACCCGACTAGCTGAAGTTACATATAGATGCATATTTAAATTAGTTTGAATTTACATCTTGTGAAACTTGCCGGTCATGTCACAGAGATAAGATGACCATAGCTCTGTTTATTGGAAGCAGAGAAAGAGTTAGTGAACTCTTGGGATGATACATGTTGATGTATTAAGGTCCCCTGTCTACACATGCCAAGACCGGTTCTTTGTACTTCATTACATTCTCTGATGATCTCTCAAGATTCAGACATATGTTCCTGTTGAAACACAAGTCCGAAGCTTTTGAGATATTCATAGAATATAAGTTAGAAAGTAGAGAACCAAAACGGGTATAAGTATTATGTTCTTTGGTGTGATCAGGGAGGAGAATACTTGAGCATAGGATTCCTGGAATATTCTAAAGGAGAATGAGATTCTCTCTCAGCATTACTCCTCCGTATACACCACAGCACGTCGGTGTATCGGGGCGGAGCAATTTCACCCTATGAGATATGGTGCGCTCTATGATGAGTATTACTGAGTTGCCTATTTCCTTTTTGGGGGTTATGCACTTGTGAAGCTGTATACATATTGAATGGTGTTCCAACCAAATCAGGTGCCTACCACTCCATATGCGATATGGTAAGGGAAGAGCCCATCTCTTAAGTCAGTTAAGATTTGGGGTTGTCCGGCCTATGTCTAAAAGCAAAATCCGGACAAACTCGAGGCATGGTCAGTTCTGTGGAAGGTTGTTGGATATCCCAAGCATTCGAAAAGGAATATTTTCTACCGCACCAAGGAACAAAAGATGTTTTGTTTCTCGGCATGCCACCTTTTTAGGAAAAGGAATTTATTTTGGAAACAAATTAGTGGACATGAGGTAGAACTGGAAGGAGTTCCAGCTATACAAACTGCAGCTGATGATTTGGTAGAACCGGAGGATTCAATAGTTTCCAACGAACCTCAGCCTCTCCGCCGACCTAGTAGGGTTCCTCACCCATCTGAGAGATACTTCGGTTTCTCTATGACAGTAGGAGCGAGGATTGCATCATGAGATGATGACCCAACTAGTTTCGAGCAGACCATCAGGAGTGGGGACTCTGTAAGAATGGCTGGATGTTTAGCGATCTGAGATGGAATCCTTATACACCAACAAAGTATGGACTTTGGTTGCTTTATCTGAAGGGTTAAATCCCCATCAGTAGCAAGTATATCTTGTGAAGATTACTTGGTGTACATGGAAAAGTTGAGACTTTCAAAGCTATGCTTAAGTCCATCCAGATCCTACTTGCGACGGCTACATAACATGACTACGATATCTGGCGGTTGGGTGTCATGACTGCTTTTCTAAATGTTGGTTTGGAAGAGAGCGTCTATAATTACACAGCCAGAGGGCTTCGTAGACAGTGGGAGCAGCGGAAACGTGTGCAAGATGTTTTATGTGATAAAGCAGGCATCGCGGAGTTGGAACGTCTGTTTTGATGAGTTAGTCAAAGTGTTTGACATCATCAAAATGGTAGATGAACCTTGTATATACAAAAAGGTAGTAGAGAGTATGGTGGAGATCCTCGTAGAGTACGTGGATAACATACTCTTGATAGGAAAGAAGTTTCCTATGCTACGCTCGGTCAATCTCCGCTTATCACAAGGATTCTACAAATAGGATCAAAGTGATACCTACTAAATCCTGGGTTTTGGATCTATGAGATAGATCTAATTGGATGTTAAGATACTCACTAGTTGTAGTGAGATGGTATCAATTGATCCTGGGGAGAATCACTGGAAAAGTTCCAGGGTGATAAGGACGATTGAATGTCAGTCGCAGGCATTGTCTTTAGCCTCGGTGGAGGGACGGTATGTTGGAAGAGTCCCAAGCTAGATACCGTGACTTTCTAGACGATTAAAGGCAAGACACATCGTTACCAAAGATGCTACCAAAGAGACAGTCTGGGTGTATATTAGTTCATGAGATGAACTTCGTTCCTACCATTGTGTGACAATGGAGTTGTGGCATATGCCTAGGAACACCCATCCCATCAGTGATCCAGACATATTCTAAGGCAGTGTCACCTGATCATGGAGATGGTTGATCTCCAGGGGATCGAGGTTAGGAGAGTAGCTCAGAAGGCAACACAGTGGATCCACTCACAAAGGCCTTTTCCCAGAGAGAGACTATTATGGGAGGGTTGAGTATGAGATACTACAACCACTGTTATCAGATGGCCCTAGTGCAAGTGGGAGATTGTTAGTTATATGTATGCCCTAGAGGCTATTACTATATATGAGATGTATATTGTAGTGGATGCTTGGACATATATAGGGAGGACTTTCTTGCTCGACATGATAGTATGCTATCTGGTTACTCTTTACCTTAACGTGTACACTGATTGTCTCTCTGTTACATGTTGGTAAAGCCCTTAGGATGTGAACTTGACAACCTGGACTATGATGCGGATCATACTAGTGGGAACATGGTAGTCCATAAGTACATCCTTCAAGGTCCCTAGTCGGGGTGTATCGAGACGGGGCATCGATATACCAGAGTAGACTAGCGTATACCTTCTCGACCCATGTAGATGGGCGATGGATGATCCCATATCCATTGGTGTTTGACATCAGAGATGATATACGGGTGCTCAGTGGAGACTGGGTATAGTGGACGGACTCGCCGAGAACTCCCAGATGGTATTATACCTTACGTCAGATGGCAGTTCTCTGGTGACACTGGTACAGGTTAGTCTGTAGTCCCGAGATCGTCATAGAGTCTTGTGTGATTCCAACTGTGCTTTGATTTCAACCTTACCACGTCCAAGAAGGCGTGAAAAACGGTGGTTTTTGGGTACAGTCCCGAGTCACATGGAGGCAATGAGCGATAGGAGGGGTTTCTTCTCTCCCGGTATTGGGGGTTGATGTTGCGCTATGCTCGATTGGCCATAACAGGGAAGTCCCTGGCCAGAGCTGCTTTAGAGATTTACTGGTAAGTGTTACCGGTAGTTTCTCGACCCGTTATATGCCTCATATCGGCATGACTTATCGGTTATTGGGGTCTGACGTTTACCACCCCTAGACATGATATGCGACATATCAGACGAGGAGACCGGACTGTACGGTAGTGTCACTGTGAGGCTTTTTTCAGGAGTTGGAGCGGGCTTGCTTGATGATCTTCTGATCTCTCAATACCCGGGTAGCCGTTACGTCCAGCTAGTACCGCTGACGGCTTGTAGGTGCTTGATATGATCATCACCTACTGCCGGCGTATTGACGGGTCTTTAGAGTCCTACATAGAGGTTTTACTGGCTCAGGCAAAACGAAATAGGAGCGCATATGTGATATGTGCGAGATCGAGAATAATGAGAGTATGTGATACCGTATTCTATTCTCACGATGTTTGTATCGATCAGTTATATGTGATATAACCAGGTTATCGAATCAAGGGTTGATTCGATAAGTCGATACATTGGATGTTAGTCGGTTATATGAGATATAACTGGATTATTAAGTTAAGTGTTGATTTAATAATTTAGTGTATAATTGTATATTAGATATACTAATTTACATTAACTAATATTTGTTCACTTAAGCATTTGTTTTTCTCACTTGTGCACAACTTAATATATATGTGATATATATTTATTTGTGTTCATTTTGTATCATGGTTGTTAATACACTCTACATGGGTGTATGAGACATATACCATTATTATTATATTGGTGGGGTTTTAATATACAAAGTAAATACAAAATTAGTGGATAATTGTTCAAGTGCATGAAGCTTCATGAAGCTTGTGAGTGCATTGACCAAAGTCCACTAGTTTTGTTTTACTTAGGATATTTATAAACCTAACCACTATAATTAGCCATGGTTATGTCTCTACATGAGTTAGTATATGATACCCACTCACCCATGGTTATCTCTCTCTCTCTCTTGATTAGTTTTTCATTCTCATTTTTGAGCTCATCTTCTTCCTCCTTCAAATGCTTGCTAGGGTTTGATAAAGAGAGAAATATAGTGAGAAAAGAAATTCTAAAGTGTACCCATTTCCTATTTCATCATCCTCTACTAGACTAGCACTTTAGTTTAGGGTGTTTGCTTCACTAATTCTCTAGTTAGTGAAGTAGAAGCTTGAGTTCGTATTCCCTCGACGTAGATCATCTTCGGCCTCGAAGACTTCAAGCAATACCATTGCTATCTTCTCATGGAGCCGTCCGAGAGTCCGGGAGCACGATGATCGCAGCGAAGGGACTACTACAAGGAGCATATGAAGTGAAGGACTGATCTACAAAGGTTGTATTTCGTATTCACTTAGTAGTAAAAGTTGTTTACTTGCATGTGATACCCTAATAGTCTAGCAACGATCTTGTTTAGGGTTGTTCGGCACGGCTAAAATTTTAGTCGGGCATGGTTGATGCCTTGTAGAACATTGTTAGAGTGCCTAGTAACCCTACATGATTTAGAATGTATATGCTTTTAGATAACTTGCCTGAACCGATCAACTTTTGATTTAGGAAATGTTCAAAACATTATCCAATAATACAAAATTATATCCTTCTTTACTAAATAAAGAGACTGATATGATGTTGTATATCAGGTTCGGTATCTAATAACATTTTTTCAGAATCAATGTATTTGGTAATACAGTGTGATAACTGCCAACACCTTGGCTGCAACAATTGCACCGTTTCCAACTCTTGAAACTTATCACCCATTCTCTGTTCTCTACCTATCTGTAGCCCATGTAACAGATTACATATTCGGGATCCTGATCCGGTATCTAATACCCAGGACGTAGAGGATACTGAGAAACAGTTCTATGTAATGAACACACCCGAAGAAGATGCATCATCATGCACTTTCTTCGTTTGGGCGGCATAGGAATCCTGGTATTCCCCTAATTCCTGCTCGGTCTTATAACAATTATAAGTTGGAGCGGGTCCAACATTCTCCATCTCAGTATAACAAGCGGGTACAGTCAATACATCCATATTATTATTTTGCTTAAAGCGTGACATGGTCGCTACTTAGAGAGAGAGAGAGGAAAACGCTATGCGTGCGCTCTTGCAAGATTAGATTGGTTATTATTTTATCTAATCAGGATGGCTTCCACTGTTTTTATCAAATCTTCCTTCAAACCTTAAAAGGAAAGACTAGCCGGGATTAATTACACTCTACAAGTTCGCCAATCTTTCAACTAGGCCAGTGCCGGTACTTTGAGGGAAGTTCCCAGTGCTTTCGCACGAACCTAATTAAAATAAACCTCGTTTTCCCAGGGGCATAACCCCGTTGACACCTTTCTAGACACCTACTTGATCGGCTAATTGCAAAGTGCAAAACTCTCCCAGGAGTAACAATTACTCGCAGTGGGTATCAGGATCCAACTATCTCATAGAAAGTATGCAGTCTCATTGCAAATTTCAACACTTGAAACTCCCGATAATAGTTTTTACCCCTAGCACTTATGACCTTGACTATGAACAACATATCATAAGCACTAGTCAAGTTCTACCCGTCATTTCGTTATTAATTAGACCCACCCACATGACCTTGACTATGATCAACATATCATATGATTGTCCTAACTAATCGCATCATATGCTGTGTAGGAAGACATCACTTAGCTACCGTACACTGCGCCTTAACTATGATCAACATATGCAGCACGAATACTAAGTACTCTACTTCCTAAAATGGAGTGTTTTGAGGCTTTTGCTAGTTTCGCTAAAGAGGTCACTCCCAGTGAAGGGATCTCGGCTCTTTCCTCGTCGAATGAGGTGCAGGATATTCAGAATACCACTATGCAAAGCAAGAACTAGAAAAGCAATCAAAGGACAAACCGAAAGTTGTAGCATCTGGTAATTATTGCTAAAGAGGTCACTCCCGGTGAATGGATCTCGGCTCTTTCCTCGTCGAATGAGGTGCTGGATGTTCTACAAGGAACACCGCTATGCAAAGCAACAACTAGAGCTACCTAATTTTTGGAATTCGATTCCACAACATCATTTAGGTTTATTTTCTTTCATTAATCTTATTAATGAATGTCCCATCATTTAAGTCACCTAAACATCACAGATAAATACAACGTACGCTTATGCCATCCACATTCGTCTCGATGTCCCGTCATGCACCGTTAGGTTAGGTAACTAACGGCATAGCGAGGCAGGGCTAGCGCGGGTGTAAAACATAAGCAACGTCTGTATAATATATCATATATACTATATACAGTATCTATCTCCACATATCACATGCTCACATCACAGATAACGCAGCAGAAAACAACATATGAAATATTGGATATACTAGGATGTCCGTGTTTTATTTTGAGCCTGTATAAAACACGGATTCCACAGTCGTGATGAATAGCCAAACCCACATCCCAAGACCCCTACGAGAGCGGCAAGCAACCCTACCAATTCTAGAGTTAGGAGACCCGGACTCGACTCCTCGAGGTTGTCACGACCCGAAAGAGCACGTGACTGGCACTTGAACCATATGAAGCCTATAGGACTCCATCTGATCCAAGTAAGCCAAAAGCCCAGAAATCTAAAACCCTTTGAAGAATAAATAAAGAAAACTGGTTTAAAGAAGTGAAGAAATACAGGTTTGAAATCAAGGTTTTTAAATAACTAAGCCGAAGGTACGTTTTGAAAACAATAAGTCTTTTCTAAAAATTTCGGCAGAGTTTCCTTTGTAAAACTGGCCCCGAATGGGGTACAACAAGGATAACAATACATATACAATGATAAAGGCATCCCCAAGCGGGAGCTAGCTCTTCGTCAATCGACGGTCACAACCACACAATGATATAATAATATACAGCGCCAAGTGGCGAGGATCAAAACCAAAAGAAAGCTCAAAAGTTGCAAGAAAACCGCAATACTACTAAGCGCGACTCTAAGGTCGAATAATACAACACTGTCTCTGAGTCTGAAAGAATATACAAGTTTTGGTTGATGGACAATTTCTAGATACAATGAAATAAATAAATACAAAGGTGATTCCTGATACGAAAGAATCCACCTACCAAAGCAAATCACCCGCAAGAAGGTAGTGTGCCAGAAATGCCGCAATAGAGCCTGTACGGCAGAACCTGCAAGAACTGTGGCACAACGGGGGTGAGTTGCCAACTCGTGAATAAAAACATCTACAAGCAGAAATCGAATGCAAGACATAATCCTAAGTCAACGATCAGTAATATAATCCACAAGAGTACATCTGAGTGTAATAAGGTGGCAAGGTAGCATCTAATCATGTATGTAGTGCCAGGTACTCAGGTAATAACATGTCATCAGTGTAAGGTATGTCTGCATGAAGTAGATATGATGAAATATCAAAGATATCAATACACATATATTAGCGTCCCATACCACTAATATTGGTGTAAGATAAGTGTAAAACCAGTCTGTATATGATCCATATCTGTATATCTGTGGAACCCGTCCACCTGTCACCCACTGACAGCAAGCATCATGTATGCAATGTGAGGATATAACCAAATCATGGAAAACTCATCATGAAACCCGTGCCAAGCATCGACACGTAAATCCTCATCCATATGGGGCTCCGTCTGCGGTATCGGCCCTCGGCCCCCGGCAGTACGAGTCAACCCATGTCCATCTCTGGGCTCCGTCTGCGGTATCGGCCCGTCGGCCCCCGGCAGTACGCCCATCTCTCGGCTCCAGGCGGTATCCCCCGGATATCCGCCGAGCTCAAATACAATCACCGGTAGGTACTCGCCCGCCTCCAGGTTCAATCGGCATAACCCATCGATCATCTCGCCGAGGGGAACCATACCGGGCCCACCACGAACCCGCAAACGGTACATCACCTCCTCGAATCGGGTTTCAAGCACACGTCTCAGCACCGAGAAAACGCGTGGTGGACGCACCAAATATCATATCACGAGGTACCGGGTTTTTCATAAAGAGCATCTTTTATTAAATAATCCCACGGTCCTCAAAACCAGAAATCACATGAAAATCCACATCGAGAAGTAAATCCAATGCAACGTGCTATAAAATCAATCCATGATGTATGCGACAAGTAAAGAGAGGTAATCATATCGGAAATCATGTAACATGGAATATCTTGCAGTCCTCAATCTCAATCAAGTATGAATCATCTATGTTTGTATACAGGTACATGTGTACAATATGCCAAGCAGTAATCATATCATGAATGCAACAGTACTACAGTGTAGTGGCATGGCAATTATCGATGATGAAGTGTGTGAGCCGGCAAATAGTGTACGTGAGGCATACGCATCATCGATAATGGTGCTGGTGTCCTAACAGCATGATAATAGCATAATAATGAACATATGCCAGCAATGCGAATAGCAGCAAAATGCAGATATCTAGTAGTCAACACCACAGTGAAGTATCCACTATGCAAACTACATCTAAGTATCCGGTCAATCAGGAGGGGTAGGTGTAGAAACCACCTAAATCTGAGTCAATGTATATATATAAAGATATGTAGTCGGTGATCCCGCCTCAATGTCATATCGTAAGATATCCTCGAGTTATGAGTGCGGATCTATCATCAATATCGGCTCGTACGGTAAATCATCGTACGGCATCCCCATAGCTGGGTAGGGGTCAACAACTCACTATCTCGTCACATAACAGGTATCAGTATCATCAGATCATATAGTCTGGGGTACTACTCTATGTCTAGTACAAGTCGATACCATCAGAGAAGTATGCATGCGGGGGTAAACACATATCCCAAGCCCGCAAGAATCACAAGTCATATCCCACATATGAATCGTATCAAATCACCGATCCCAGGGCACCAAGCCCACATCATCGACTCATCTCCAAAGTCATCACATATCATCAATCACAGTGCAAGTACAAGTGATAAGCAAGGGTGTGTGTATAGGTGTAATTCTATCCTAGGGTTCGCGACTATGAACTGCACTAGTCACTGCTAACCCTATACTATCCACAATACACCTAATATCACAATAAACTACATAGTAATCTATCTACGGACTGCGGGGGTGCTATACGCCATCCACCCGACTCCCCCCTATAGATATAATCTACTCACCTTGCATCATCATTGCGGACGTCACCACGTATGCTTGTCGTCCCGAAGTCTTCATGGGTACCTACACATCAAAATATCGCATATGCGCATTAAAATCAAATCCAATCTAAAACGGCGCATAAAACCCAAAACGATACGATAAGGGGCCTATAGGTGAAAACCTATGGCACGCCTTCAAAACCATCAATAACTCCTCTATATCGTCGTATCAACGACAAATAGTCGAGGCAAAACACATCCCACCATTTCAGAATCAAAAATACGGAATACAGAAACACGAATCCAATATAGCAACTTAGGATATATATCCCAGATTTACCCTAGAAAGAATCTGTCAAAACTAGAAGTACCCAGGGCCAAGAATTGATGAAATGGGGCTGTGCACAGAAAACGAGGAGATTCCTCACTGGTCTGGCCGCAATTTGCGGCCATAATGGAGGTTTTGGCGGCCAGAAGGTGGAGTGGGGAGCTAGGGTTTTGGGTGTTGCCTCTATGTTGCCTGCACATCTCAATTTCCACTCAATATTATTTTAGGGTTCTCGGGGTGTTAGCAGATTCCAATAACAGTGGCAGATTCCAGGTTTTTCCCCCGATATAGTTTTCTAAAATCCGCATTATGGGTTTAAACTTCAGGTTAGGGTCTCAATTCATACACTAGGGTGTTGGTGTATCCTCAATTGAACTCAATTTCACAATACAACCCAAGTTCCTCTCAAACCCTAACTAGGTTTTCATCAAATCCATAATATCACACAATATCGATTAAATCTTAACATGGGTTTATAGGAAAGGCTATAATTAAGCAAATGGTTCAGAAATTACCTTCATTAGCAACTCAAGAAAATTCTTGAGTTGCCCTCTAGTGGCCAAATCCATGCTTCTTTAGCTCCATGTGTAGATCTAGGGATTTTGCACAATTTTAATGAAATGGACATGAGCTTTTAGGTATGTTTTTGAGATGATTCATGGCTTGAAGAGGGGAGGATGATGGGGGGGAAAGGCAGCAGCAGCAAGAGGAGAAAGAAGAGGGGAAAAATGATGGGAGAAGAAAATGGTTAAGGGTTAAAGGTCAACCTCTCTCTCTCACCTACCCTCATCATTACACTTTCTTTTTCTTTTTCCCTTTTCTTTTAAATCCCTAAACCTTCTGACAAGAATAGTGATCCCAATTGAAAAACCATGGCAAGAAAAGTGTACAAGTGTAGAAAATGTGATATGTGCAAGTTTTGCACAAAATTACCAAAAAACCCGATTAGCGATTTTAATCGCGATTAGCACTAAATTAGTGTCAAAATGATCACAACAACTTAAAAATGTCATAATTTCAATAATTAACCCATTTTAGAATTTTCTAAAATTTTTCATATTTTTTCTAACATTTTTCCTATTTATTTGCATTTAATATTAAAATAATCAATAAAATAATATTAAATTATAAAAATTCCCAAAATTAATATTTTATATTTTTGAAAATGTTACAGAGGTGGTCTCCCACTGGACTCTAGAACCCGGTTACTTGTGCTCCCCTCCTTGGGTCTATCGTAATGCGAAAAAGTTGATAATATACATCAACGGTGACATCTTCCTCAACCCGGAAGTGTCTCAATAAAAGAATATTACATACAAGTTTTTACATGAATGAAAATGAAAAACACTCATCTCACGTAAAAAAAACCGGCTATTCAAACACGACGATCCAATATAACATATCCAGCAACTCATAACATCACATGTCTTCAACATAAGTAAATATGCATATCCCAATTGTCGTTGACGTATAGCAACGAAACCGGCGATACTCCACATATTACACTTACGGTCGCAGAAAAGAAAATGAAAACTACTACATTTGGAATCCGCGACAACCTTAGACATCATAAACCCGTAATATCTCATATTGCGGATTTCATGCCTAACAAATGAATTCCTTAGACATCGCATGCCTAACAATTATAAACCCCGCATTTTAGTCTCAATATTGAAAACACTTTCCAATAATCAGTCGGGCAATTCAACAAGATTCCCGACATCCCGATCGAATGCTCGTCGGAAACTTTAGTAGACGGCCGCACCCCCCGATACCGACGACGAAGTGCACTTAGGTGGAACACCGCGGCCGCAAGCACACGGACGGATGCTTTTTGGCAACGGAGTTCTCCTACAGTCACTTGGTCGGGGTTATGGAGCGTGGCTATCTAGTAATGTTACTTGGCGAGTATCTGAATACACAAAGTGATTGGGACGGACTTTTGATCGCATCAAAATCTCATGGCAACCGATCAAATGAGACTAAATTGCTATACTTATAAAATTCAAATGTTGTTGATTCCAAGTATTGTATCACAATATACTAGACTATGTTAAACGTTTCGAACGAATCAACAAATCCCCATAACTCCCAATGAGCTCAACACTTGAGCGAAGTTAAAGTACCCAAAACGTGCCACAGTACCTATGATCCAGCCGTAGAAAGGGTGAACCAATGCCTCACCTATGACACCGCGGAACCACGGCAAACCCTAGGGTTCAAACCGCGGTTCCGAGGGCATAGAATCGAGTTAAGGTTTATATGTTCTTCTAGAGGGTCCATAGAGTTACTTGCACGAACATTGAATATAATTAACTTAGAAAAGTTAAAAAAAAATTGGAAATTTCAGAGGTGGTCATAGGGTGAAGTTTGAATTTCGTTCGAAGTGTTAAATATGGTCTAAGTTACCAATTACGATGCTAAAATATACGACTACGAAATACTCCGCAAAGAGTCCATTACCAATTATCAGCACCTGAAAATCTGGACTAAACAAACAATACCAGAAACCCCAAATTAAGATGTACAGAGCACTGGTGAAAAACGAGGAGGAGGGGAGCCTGTACGGTCGGCGTCGCCGGAATTCCTGGCCTGGTCGCCGGCCAGGAACCGAGAACACCCCCTCGTTTTGCATCTGTGTTCTTATATCATCCTAAATGCCACTCTGCAGTTGTTTAAGTAATTTTTTAACACTCTTTAAGAAATTTCCAGAGAGCAAATTTCAAGGTTTCTAAAATCGTATTTTTGCGGAGTTTCTCGGTTTCGTATTATCTTAGCATCGTCTAAGTTTCTAATTTGGCTCTGATACCATGTTGGGATTCCTCAGCACCTAGCCTAGGGTTTGCAAGCATCACTCATGCCACAACAAAAATTTCAAGGGGGTTCTAAGCAATCAACCTAAAGATCATACTAGAAAACTAGGGTAACAAAACTTGTAATCTAACATTACAAAGAGAAGTGAATGAAAATACAACCTTTGTAGATCCGGTCCTTCACTTCTAAAGCTCCGTGTTGACGTCCCTTCGCTGCGATCATCGTAGTTCCGAACTGTAGAAAGGATTTCCCCGGAGAAATGAACAAGCTAGCTCGTTGACTTCGAGGCCGAAGATGATCTACGTCGAAGTGACTCAAACTCAAGCTCCCTCTTCACTTGGTCAAGAACTTTGTGAAGATAACACCCTAAACTAAATGGCAAGTAGTAGAGGATGATAAAATAGGAAATGGGTTCACTTTAGATTTTGATTTCTCACTTTATTTCTTCACTTAGAAAAATCTAGCAAACTTTTTCTTTTGGATGAAGAAGAAGAAAAAGAACAAAAATGAAGTGAAGTGAATTATCATAATGCAACCATGGGTGAGTAATTATCCTCCACTAACCTTTGTAGAGACATAACCATGGTTAATTATAATGGTTTGGTTAATAAATATCTTAATCAAGACAAAATAAGTGGACTTTGTCAAAGATACTTCAAGCTTCATGAATCTTCAAGTCATGACAAAAGAAGCCACCATTTTGAATAATTATGATAAATAAAAACCTAAATTAAATTTAGCATGGTGTATGTCACACACCCACCCATGTTTGCATGTATCATCAATCATGATACAAACATGTACACAATTATATATCACATATATACTTTGTGCACATCAAGTGAGAAAAGCAATCTTAAGTGAACCAATACTAGTTAATGTAAAGTAATATTTCAAATATATAATTATACATTAAATCATTAAATCAACACTTGATTTAATGATCCGGTCATATCGCATATAACCGACTAATATCTAGTGTACCAATGTATCGAATCAACACTTGATTCGGTAACCCGGCTATATCGCATATAACCGACCGATGATACAAATCGCGAGAATAGAATACTGTATCACATAATGGAATTATTCTCGGTCCCGCACATATCTCATATGCGCTCCTATTTCATTTCGCTTGAGCTAGGAAACCTCTGTGTAGGACTCTAAAGACTCGTCAATACGCCGGCAGTAGGTGGTGATCATATCAGTCACCCACAAGCCGCAAGCCGTCTGCTAAACGTAACGGCCACCCGGGTATTGATCGATTAGAAGATCAACGAGCAAGCCTGCTCACACTCCTGTGAATCCAATCAGTAACACTTACTGCACAGTCCGGTCTGTTCGTCTAATATGTCGCATATCTCGCCTAGGGGTGGTAAACGTCAGACCCAGTAGCTTGATAAGTCATGCCGATGTAAGGTCCATAACGAGCAAGAAACTACTGATAACACTTACCGGTAAATCACATCAACCCTGGCCAGGGATTTCCAGTTATGGCCAATCGAACATAGCGCAACATCAACCCCCAATACCGGGAGAGAAGAATCCCCTCCTATCGCTCATTGCCTCCATGTGACTCGGGACTGTACCCAAAAACCACCTGTTTGCATGACTCAGTAGAGCCGTGGTAGGGTGGAAATCAAAGCACAGTGGGAGACACACAAGACTCTATGACGATCTCGGGTCGACAGACTAAGCTGTACCAGTGTCACCAGAGAACTACCATCTGACGTGAGGTATAATACCATCTGGGAGTTCTCGGCGAGTCCGTTCAGTGTACTCAGTCTCCACTGAGCACCCGTATACAATCTCTGATGTCAAACACCAATGGATATGGGATCATCCATCGCCCATCACATGGGGTCGAGAAGATATACGCTAGTCTACTCTGGAATATCGATGCCCCGTCCCGATATTCCTACGACTAGGAACAATGAAGGATGTACTCATGGACTACTCAGGCCCCACTAGTATGATCTGCATCATAATCCTGGAAGTCGAGCACACATCCTAAGGGGTTTATCAACATGTAACAGAGAGACAATAAGTGTACATGTTAAGATAAAGAGCAACCAGATAGCGTACTATCTTGTCGAACAAGAAAGTCCTCCCTATATATGTCCCAGCATACACAATAATATACATCTCATGTACAATAATGGCCTCTAGGCCATACAAACAACTAACAATCTCCCACTTGCACTAGGGCCATCATATAGTAGTGGTCGTAGTATCTCATACTCAACCATCCTATAAAAGTCTCTCTTTGGGAAAAGGCCTTTGTGAGTGGATCCGCCGTGTTGTCTTCTGATTCTTCTCTCCTAACCTCGATCTCCCTGGAGATCAACTATCTCCATGATCAGGTGATACTTCCATGGAATATGTCTGGGTCACTGATGGGACCGGGGTTCCTGGGCCAAAGACACACCTCCATTGTCACACAATGGTAGGAACCTAGTTCATCTCATGAACTTGTATACACCCAAACTGCCTCTTTGGTAGTATCTTTGAAAGCGATGTCACCAGCCTTTTTCGTCTAGTCTGCCACGGTATCTAGCTTGGAACTCATCCAACATACCGCCCCTCCACTGAGGGTAAAGATAATGCCTGTGACTGAAATTCAGTCGTCCTTACCACCTGGAAGCTGTCCAGTGATTCTCCCCAGGATCGATTGATACCATCTCACTACACCTAGTGAGAATCCTAACATTCATTTAGATCTATCTCATAGATCCAAAACCCAGGATTCAGGAGGTATCACCTAGATCCTACATAGAGAATCAATGTGATAAGAGGAGATTGACCGAGTGTAGCATAGGAAACTCCTTTCCTATCAAAAGTATGTCATCCACGTACAGTACGAGGAATACCACCATACTCTCTACTATCTTTTTGTATATACAAGGTTCATCTACCATTTTGATGAAGTCAAACTCTTTGACTACCACATCAAAACAGATGTTCCAACTCCGCGATACTTGCTTTAACCTGTAAAGCAACTTGCATATGTTTCCGCTGCTCCCACTGTTTACGAAGCCATCTGGCGGTGTACTTATAGATGCTCTCTTCTAAATCATAATTTAGAAAAGCAGTCATGACACCCAACCACCAGATATCGTAGTCATGGTACGTAGCAATGGCAAGTAGGATCCGGATGGACTTAAGCACAGCCACTGGAAAAAGTTTCATCATTATCCATGCCTGGTCGATGAAGGGAGCCTTTAACAAGTCTAGCTTTGAAAGTCTCAACTTTTCTATCTACACCAAGTAATCTTCTAAAGATATACTTACTCCTGATGGGGATTTAACCCTTCAGAAATAGCAGCCAAAGTCCATACTTTGTTGGTGTACATGGATTCCATCTCAGATCGCTAAGCATACAGCCATTCTTACAGAGTCCCCACTCTTGATGGCCTACTCGAAACTAGTTGGTTCATCATCTCATGATGCAATCCTCGCTCCCACTGTCATCGAGAAACCGAAGTATCTCTCAGGTGGATGAGGAACCCTGCTAGATCGGCGGAGAGGCTGAGGTTCGTCGGGGACTATTGAATCCTTTGGTTCTACCAAATCATCAGCTGCAGTTTGTATAGCTGGAACTCCTTCCAGTTCGACAGAACTGACCTTGCCTCGATCTTTTCCATATTTTGTTTTTAGACATAGGTCGGACAACCCCAAATCTTAACTTGCTTAACAGATGGGCTTTTCCCATACCATATCACATATGGAGTGGTAGGCACTGATTTGATTGGAACCCAATTCAATAGGTATGCAGCTTCTCAAGTGCATAACCCCAAAAAAGAAAAAGGTAACTCAGTAGTACTCATCATAGAGCGCACCATATCATATAGGGTGCGATTGCCCCACCCCGATATACCATTGTGCTATGGTGTATACGGAGGAGTGATGCTGAGAGAGAATCTTAATCTCCTTTAGAATAGTCCAGGATCTCAATGCCTAAGTATTCTCCTCCCTGATCACATCATAGGACATAATACTTACACCTATATTGGTTCTCTACTTCTATCTTATATTCTTTGAAGTTATCAAAAGCTTCAGACATGTGTTTCAACAGGAACATGTGTCCGAATCTTGAGAGATCATCCGTGAATGTAAGGAAGTATAAAGAACCAGACCTGGCATCTGTAGACAGGGGACCTACACACATCATTATGTATCAGTCCCAAGGGTTCACTAACCCTTTCTCTGTTTCAAGTAAACGGAGCTATGGCCATCTTATCTTTGTGACATGACTGCCAAGTTTCACGAGATGTAAATTCAAACTGATTTAAATATGCATCTAAATGTAACTTAGCTAGTCGGGTCGCATTGATATGACCTAGTCTACAATGCCTGAAGAAGGATTCGTTCATTGCTGAATTCTTCCTCTTGTGTGTGTTCTATACGTTACGAACTGTGGTTTGATTTAGAATGTATATGCTTTTAGATAACTTGCCTGAACTGATCAACTTTTGATTTAGGAAATGTTCAAAACATTATCCAATAATACAAAATTATATCCTTCTTTACTAAATAAAGAGACTGATATGATGTTGTATATCAGGTTCGGTATCTAATAACATTCGTTCAGAATCAATGTATTTAGTAATACAGGGTGATAACTGCCAACACTTTGGCTGCAACAATTGCATCGTTTCCAACTCTTGAAACTAATCACCCGTTCTCAGTTCTCTACCTATCTGTAGCCCATGTATCAGATACTGGTATTATTCTAGCCAACGATCAATGTCACATCGCGAGAATCAAATACAGTATCAGATACTGGTATTATTCTCGGTCCCGCACATATCTGGTGGTTGGGTGTCATGACTGCTTTTCTAAATTATGATTTAGAAGAGAGCATCTATAAGTACACCGCCAGATGGCTTCGTAAACAGTGGGAGCAGCGGAAACATATGCAAGTTGCTTTACAGGTTAAAGCAAGTATCGCGGAGTTGGAACATCTGTTTTGATGTGGTAGTCAAAGAGTTTGACCTCATCAAAATGGTAGATGAACCTTGTATATACAAAAAGATAGTAGAGAGTATGGTGGTATTCCTCGTACTGTACGTGGATGACATACTTTTGATAGGAAAGGAGTTTCCTATGCTACACTCGGTCAATCTCCTCTTATCACATTGATTCTCTATGTAGGATCTAGGTGATACCTCCTGAATCCTGGGTTTTGGATCTATGAGATAGATCTAAATGAATGTTAGGATTCTCACTAGGTGTAGTGAGATGGTATCAATCGATCCTGGGGAGAATCACTGGACAGCTTCCAGGTGGTAAGGACGACTGAATTTCAGTCACAGGCATTATCTTTACCCTCAGTGGAGGGGCGGTATGTTGGATGAGTTCCAAGCTAGATACCGTGGCAGACTAGACGAAAAAGGCTGGTGACATCGCTTTCAAAGATACTACCAAAGAGGCAGTTTGGGTGTATACAAGTTCATGAGATGAACTAGGTTCCTACCATTGTGTGACAATGGAGGTGTGTCTTTGGCCCAGGAACCCCGGTCCCATCAGTGACCCAGACATATTCCATGGAAGTATCACCTGATCATGGAGATAGTTGATCTCCAGGGAGATCGAGGTTAGGAGAGAAGAATCAGAAGACAACACGGCGGATCCACTCACAAAGGCCTTTTCCCAAAGAGAGACTTTTATAGGATGGTTGAGTATGAGATACTACGACCACTACTATATGATGGCCCTAGTGCAAGTGGGAGATTGTTAGTTGTTTGTATGGCCTAGAGGCCATTATTGTACATGAGATGTATATTATTGTGTATGCTGGGACATATATAGGGAGGACTTTCTTGTTCGACAAGATAGTACGCTATCTGGTTGCTCTTTATCTTAACATGTACACTTATTGTCTCTCTGTTACATGTTGATAAACCCCTTAGGATGTGTGCTCGACTTCCAGGATTATGATGCAGATCATACTAGTGGGGCCTGAGTAGTCCATGAGTACATCCTTCATTGTTCCTAGTCGTAGGAATATCGGGACGGGGCATCGATATTCCAGAGTAGACTAGCGTATATCTTCTCGACCCCATGTGATGGGCGATGGATGATCCCATATCCATTGGTGTTTGACATCAGAGATTGTATACGGGTGCTCAGTGGAGACTGAGTACACTGAACGGACTCGCCGAGAACTCCCAGATGGTATTATACCTCACGTCAGATGGTAGTTCTCTGGTGACACTGGTACAGCTTAGTCTGTCGACCCGAGATCGTCATAGAGTCTTGTGTGTCTCCCACTGTGCTTTGATTTCCACCCTACCACGGCTCTACTGAGTCATGCAAACAGGTGGTTTTTGGGTACAGTCCCGAGTCACATGGAGGCAATGAGCGATAGGAGGGGATTCTTCTCTCCCGGTATTGGGGGTTGATGTTGCGCTATGTTCGATTGGCCATAACTGGAAATCCCTGGCCAGGGTTGATGTGATTTACCGGTAAGTGTTATCAGTAGTTTCTTGCTCGTTATGGACCTTACATCGGCATGACTTATCAAGCTACTGGGTCTGACGTTTACCACCCCTAGGCGAGATATGCGACATATTAGACGAACAGACCGGACTGTGCAGTAAGTGTTACTGATTGGATTCACAGGAGTGTGAGCAGGCTTGCTCGTTGATCTTCTAATCGATCAATACCCGGGTGGCCGTTACGTTTAGCAGACGGCTTGCGGCTTGTGGGTGACTGATATGATCACCACCTACTGCCGGCGTATTGACGAGTCTTTAGAGTCCTACACAGAGGTTTCCTAGCTCAAGCGAAATGAAATAGGAGCGCATATGAGATATGTGCGGGACCGAGAATAATTCCATTATGTGATACAGTATTCTATTCTCGCGATTTGTATCATCGGTCGGTTATATGCGATATAGCCGGGTTACCGAATCAAGTGTTGATTCGATATATTGGTACACTAGATATTAGTCGGTTATATGCGATATGACCGGATCATTAAATCAAGTGTTGATTTAATGATTTAATGTATAATTATATATTTGAAATATTACTTTACATTAACTAGTATTGGTTCACTTAAGATTGCTTTTCTCACTTGATGTGCACAAAGTATATATGTGATATATAATTGTGTACATGTTTGTATCATGATTGATGATACATGCAAACATGGGTGGGTGTGTGACATACACCATGCTAAATTTAATTTAGGTTTTTATTTATCATAATTATTCAAAATGGTGGCTTCTTTTGTCATGACTTGAAGATTCATGAAGCTTGAAGTATCTTTGACAAAGTCCACTTATTTTGTCTTGATTAAGATATTTATTAACCAAACCATTATAATTAACCATGGTTATGTCTCTACAAAGGTTAGTGGAGGATAATTACTCACCCATGGTTGCATTATGATAATTCACTTCACTTCATTTTTGTTCTTTTTCTTCTTCTTCATCCAAAAGAAAAAGTTTGCTAGATTTTTCTAAGTGAAGAAATAAAGTGAGAAATCAAAATCTAAAGTGAACCCATTTCCTATTTTATCATCCTCTACTACTTGCCATTTAGTTTAGGGTGTTATCTTCACAAAGTTCTTGACCAAGTGAAGAGGGAGCTTGAGTTTGAGTCACTTCGACGTAGATCATCTTCGGCCTCGAAGTCAACGAGCTAGCTTGTTCATTTCTCCGGGGAAATCCTTTCTACAGTTCGGAACTACGATGATCGCAGCGAAGGGACGTCAACACGGAGCTTTAGAAGTGAAGGACCGGATCTACAAAGGTTGTATTTTCATTCACTTCTCTTTGTAATGTTAGATTACAAGTTTTGTTACCCTAGTTTTCTAGTATGATCTTTAGGTTGATTGCTTAGAACCCCCTTGAAATTTTTGTTGTGGCATGAGTGATGCTTGCAAACCCTAGGCTAGGTGCTGAGGAATCCCAACATGGTATCAGAGCCAAATTAGAAACTTAGACGATGCTAAGATAATACGAAACCGAGAAACTCCGCAAAAATACGATTTTAGAAACCTTGAAATTTGCTCTCTGGAAATTTCTTAAAGAGTGTTAAAAAATTACTTAAACAACTGCAGAGTGGCATTTAGGATGATATAAGAACACAGATGCAAAACGAGGGGGTGTTCTCGGTTCCTGGCCGGCGACCAGGCCAGGAATTCCGGCGACGCCGACCGTACAGGCTCCCCTCCTCCTCGTTTTTCACCAGTGCTCTGTACATCTTAATTTGGGGTTTCTGGTATTGTTTGTTTAGTCCAGATTTTCAGGTGCTGATAATTGGTAATGGACTCTTTGCGGAGTATTTCGTAGTCGTATATTTTAGCATCGTAATTGGTAACTTAGACCATATTTAACACTTCGAACGAAATTCAAACTTCACCCTATGACCACCTCTGAAATTTCCAATTTTTTTTTAACTTTTCTAAGTTAATTATATTCAATGTTCGTGCAAGTAACTCTATGGACCCTCTAGAAGAACATATAAACCTTAACTCGATTCTATGCCCTCGGAACCGCGGTTTGAACCCTAGGGTTTGCCGTGGTTCCGCGGTGTCATAGGTGAGGCATTGGTTCACCCTTTCTACGGCTGGATCATAGGTACTGTGGCACGTTTTGGGTACTTTAACTTCGCTCAAGTGTTGAGCTCATTGGGAGTTATGGGGATTTGTTGATTCGTTCGAAACGTTTAACATAGTCTAGTATATTGTGATACAATACTTGGAATCAACAACATTTGAATTTTATAAGTATAGCAATTTAGTCTCATTTGATCGGTTGCCATGAGATTTTGATGCGATCAAAAGTCCGTCCCAATCACTTTGTGTATTCAGATACTCGCCAAGTAACATTACTAGATAGCCACGCTCCATAACCCCGACCAAGTGACTGTAGGAGAACTCCGTTGCCAAAAAGCATCCGTCCGTGTGCTTGCGGCCGCGGTGTTCCACCTAAGTGCACTTCATCGTCGGTATCGGGGGGTGCGGCCGTCTACTAAAGTTTCCGACGAGCATTCGATCGGGATGTCGGGAATCTTGTTGAATTGCCCGACTGATTATTGGAAAGTGTTTTCAATATTGAGACTAAAATGCGGGGTTTATAATTGTTAGGCATGCGATGTCTAAGGAATTCATTTGTTAGGCATGAAATCCGCAATATGAGATATTACGGGTTTATGATGTCTAAGGTTGTCGCGGATTCCAAATGTAGTAGTTTTCATTTTCTTTTCTGCGACCGTAAGTGTAATATGTGGAGTATCGCCGGTTTCGTTGCTATACGTCAACGACAATTGGGATATGCATATTTACTTATGTTGAAGACATGTGATGTTATGAGTTGCTGGATATGTTATATTGGATCGTCGTGTTTGAATAGCCGGTTTTTTTTACGTGAGATGAGTGTTTTTCATTTTCATTCATGTAAAAACTTGTATGTAATATTCTTTTATTGAGACACTTCCGGGTTGAGGAAGATGTCACCGTTGATGTATATTATCAACTTTTTCGCATTACGATAGACCCAAGGAGGGGAGCACAAGTAACCGGGTTCTAGAGTCCAGTGGGAGACCACCTCTGTAACATTTTCAAAAATATAAAATATTAATTTTGGGAATTTTTATAATTTAATATTATTTTATTGATTATTTTAATATTAAATGCAAATAAATAGGAAAAATGTTAGAAAAAATATGAAAAATTTTAGAAAATTCTAAAATGGGTTAATTATTGAAATTATGACATTTTTAAGTTGTTGTGATCATTTTGACACTAATTTAGTGCTAATCGCGATTAAAATCGCTAATCGGGTTTTTTGGTAATTTTGTGCAAAACTTGCACATATCACATTTTCTACACTTGTACACTTTTCTTGCCATGGTTTTTCAATTGGGATCACTATTCTTGTCAGAAGGTTTAGGGATTTAAAAGAAAAGGGAAAAAGAAAAAGAAAGTGTAATGATGAGGGTAGGTGAGAGAGAGAGGTTGACCTTTAACCCTTAACCATTTTCTTCTCCCATCATTTTTCCCCTCTTCTTTCTCCTCTTGCTGCTGCTGCCTTTCCCCCCCATCATCCTCCCCTCTTCAAGCCATGAATCATCTCAAAAACATACCTAAAAGCTCATGTCCATTTCATTAAAATTGTGCAAAATCCCTAGATCTACACATGGAGCTAAAGAAGCATGGATTTGGCCACTAGAGAGCAACTCAAGAATTTTCTTGAGTTGCTAATGAAGGTAATTCCTGAACCATTTGCTTAATTATAGCCTTTCCTATAAACCCATGTTAAGATTTAATCGATATTGTGTGATATTATGGATTTGATGAAAACCTAGTTAGGGTTTGAGAGGAACTTGGGTTGTATTGTGAAATTGAGTTCAATTGAGGATACACCAACACCCTAGTGTATGAATTGAGACCCTAACCTGAAGTTTAAACCCATAATGCGGATTTTAGAAAACTATATCGGGGGAAAAACCTGGAATCTGCCACTGTTATTGGAATCTGCTAACACCCCGAGAACCCTAAAATAATATTGAGTGGAAATTGAGATGTGCAGGCAACATAGAGGCAACACCCAAAACCCTAGCTCCCCACTCCACCTTCTGGCCGCCAAAACCTCCATTATGGCCGCAAATTGCGGCCAGACCAGTGAGGAATCTCCTCGTTTTCTGTGCACAGCCCCATTTCATCAATTCTTGGCCCTGGGTACTTCTAGTTTTGACAGATTCTTTCTAGGGTAAATCTGGGATATATATCCTAAGTTGCTATATTGGATTCGTGTTTCTGTATTCCGTATTTTTGATTCTGAAATGGTGGGATGTGTTTTGCCTCGACTATTTGTCGTTGATACGACGATATAGAGGAGTTATTGATGGTTTTGAAGGCGTGCCATAGGTTTTCACCTATAGGCCCCTTATCGTATCGTTTTGGGTTTTATGCGCCGTTTTAGATTGGATTTGATTTTAATGCGCATATGCGATATTTTGATGTGTAGGTACCCATGAAGACTTCGGGACGACAAGCATACGTGGTGACGTCCGCAATGATGATGCAAGGTGAGTAGATTATATCTATAGGGGGGAGTCGGGTGGATGGCGTATAGCACCCCCGCAGTCCGTAGATAGATTACTATGTAGTTTATTGTGATATTAGGTGTATTGTGGATAGTATAGGGTTAGCAGTGACTAGTGCAGTTCATAGTCGCGAACCCTAGGATAGAATTACACCTATACACACACCCTTGCTTATCACTTGTACTTGCACTGTGATTGATGATATGTGATGACTTTGGAGATGAGTCGATGATGTGGGCTTGGTGCCCTGGGATCGGTGATTTGATACGATTCATATGTGGGATATGACTTGTGATTCTTGCGGGCTTGGGATATGTGTTTACCCCCGCATGCATACTTCTCTGATGGTATCGACTTGTACTAGACATAGAGTAGTACCCCAGACTATATGATCTGATGATACTGATACCTGTTATGTGACGAGATAGTGAGTTGTTGACCCCTACCCAGCTATGGGGATGCCGTACGATGATTTACCGTACGAGCCGATATTGATGATAGATCCGCACTCATAACTCGAGGATATCTTACGATATGACATTGAGGCGGGATCACCGACTACATATCTTTATATATATACATTGACTCAGATTTAGGTGGTTTCTACACCTACCCCTCCTGATTGACCGGATACTTAGATGTAGTTTGCATAGTGGATACTTCACTGTGGTGTTGACTACTAGATATCTGCATTTTGCTGCTATTCGCATTGCTGGCATATGTTCATTATTATGCTATTATCATGCTGTTAGGACACCAGCACCATTATCGATGATGCGTATGCCTCACGTACACTATTTGCCGGCTCACACACTTCATCATCGATAATTGCCATGCCACTACACTGTAGTACTGTTGCATTCATGATATGATTACTGCTTGGCATATTGTACACATGTACCTGTATACAAACATAGATGATTCATACTTGATTGAGATTGAGGACTGCAAGATATTCCATGTTACATGATTTCCGATATGATTACCTCTCTTTACTTGTCGCATACATCATGGATTGATTTTATAGCACGTTGCATTGGATTTACTTCTCGATGTGGATTTTCATGTGATTTCTGGTTTTGAGGACCGTGGGATTATTTAATAAAAGATGCTCTTTATGAAAAACCCGGTACCTCGTGATATGATATTTGGTGCGTCCACCACGCGTTTTCTCGGTGCTGAGACGTGTGCTTGAAACCCGATTCGAGGAGGTGATGTACCGTTTGCGGGTTCGTGGTGGGCCCGGTATGGTTCCCCTCGGCGAGATGATCGATGGGTTATGCCGATTGAACCTGGAGGCGGGCGAGTACCTACCGGTGATTGTATTTGAGCTCGGCGGATATCCGGGGGATACCGCCTGGAGCCGAGAGATGGGCGTACTGCCGGGGGCCGACGGGCCGATACCGCAGACGGAGCCCAGAGATGGACATGGGTTGACTCGTACTGCCGGGGGCCGAGGGCCGATACCGCAGACGGAGCCCCATATGGATGAGGATTTACGTGTCGATGCTTGGCACGGGTTTCATGATGAGTTTTCCATGATTTGGTTATATCCTCACATTGCATACATGATGCTTGCTGTCAGTGGGTGACAGGTGGACGGGTTCCACAGATATACAGATATGGATCATATACAGACTGGTTTTACACTTATCTTACACCAATATTAGTGGTATGGGACGCTAATATATGTGTATTGATATCTTTGATATTTCATCATATCTACTTCATGCAGACATACCTTACACTGATGACATGTTATTACCTGAGTACCTGGCACTACATACATGATTAGATGCTACCTTGCCACCTTATTACACTCAGATGTACTCTTGTGGATTATATTACTGATCGTTGACTTAGGATTATGTCTTGCATTCGATTTCTGCTTGTAGATGTTTTTATTCACGAGTTGGCAACTCACCCCCGTTGTGCCACAGTTCTTGCAGGTTCTGCCGTACAGGCTCTATTGCGGCATTTCTGGCACACTACCTTCTTGCGGGTGATTTGCTTTGGTAGGTGGATTCTTTCGTATCAGGAATCACCTTTGTATTTATTTATTTCATTGTATCTAGAAATTGTCCATCAACCAAAACTTGTATATTCTTTCAGACTCAGAGACAGTGTTGTATTATTCGACCTTAGAGTCGCGCTTAGTAGTATTGCGGTTTTCTTGCAACTTTTGAGCTTTCTTTTGGTTTTGATCCTCGCCACTTGGCGCTGTATATTATTATATCATTGTGTGGTTGTGACCGTCGATTGACGAAGAGCTAGCTCCCGCTTGGGGATGCCTTTATCATTGTATATGTATTGTTATCCTTGTTGTACCCCATTCGGGGCCAGTTTTACAAAGGAAACTCTGCCGAAATTTTTAGAAAAGACTTATTGTTTTCAAAACGTACCTTCGGCTTAGTTATTTAAAAACCTTGATTTCAAACCTGTATTTCTTCACTTCTTTAAACCAGTTTTCTTTATTTATTCTTCAAAGGGTTTTAGATTTCTGGGCTTTTGGCTTACTTGGATCAGATGGAGTCCTATAGGCTTCATATGGTTCAAGTGCCAGTCACGTGCTCTTTCGGGTCGTGACAACCTCGAGGAGTCGAGTCCGGGTCTCCTAACTCTAGAATTGGTAGGGTTGCTTGCCGCTCTCGTAGGGGTCTTGGGATGTGGGTTTGGCTATTCATCACGACTGTGGAATCCGTGTTTTATACAGGCTCAAAATAAAACACGGACATCCTAGTATATCCAATATTTCATATGTTGTTTTCTGCTGCGTTATCTGTGATGTGAGCATGTGATATGTGGAGATAGATACTGTATATAGTATATATGATATATTATACAGACGTTGCTTATGTTTTACACCCGCGCTAGCCCTGCCTCGCTATGCCGTTAGTTACCTAACCTAACGGTGCATGACGGGACATCGAGACGAATGTGGATGGCATAAGCGTACGTTGTATTTATCTGTGATGTTTAGGTGACTTAAATGATGGGACATTCATTAATAAGATTAATGAAAGAAAATAAACCTAAATGATGTTGTGGAATCGAATTCCAAAAATTAGGTAGCTCTAGTTGTTGCTTTGCATAGCGGTGTTCCTTGTAGAACATCCAGCACCTCATTCGACGAGGAAAGAGCCGAGATCCATTCACCGGGAGTGACCTCTTTAGCAATAATTACCAGATGCTACAACTTTCGGTTTGTCCTTTGATTGCTTTTCTAGTTCTTGCTTTGCATAGTGGTATTCTGAATATCCTGCACCTCATTCGACGAGGAAAGAGCCGAGATCCCTTCACTGGGAGTGACCTCTTTAGCGAAACTAGCAAAAGCCTCAAAACACTCCATTTTAGGAAGTAGAGTACTTAGTATTCGTGCTGCATATGTTGATCATAGTTAAGGCGCAGTGTACGGTAGCTAAGTGATGTCTTCCTACACAGCATATGATGCGATTAGTTAGGACAATCATATGATATGTTGATCATAGTCAAGGTCATGTGGGTGGGTCTAATTAATAACGAAATGACGGGTAGAACTTGACTAGTGCTTATGATATGTTGTTCATAGTCAAGGTCATAAGTGCTAGGGGTAAAAACTATTATCGGGAGTTTCAAGTGTTGAAATTTGCAATGAGACTGCATACTTTCTATGAGATAGTTGGATCCTGATACCCACTGCGAGTAATTGTTACTCCTGGGAGAGTTTTGCACTTTGCAATTAGCCGATCAAGTAGGTGTCTAGAAAGGTGTCAACGGGGTTATGCCCCTGGGAAAACGAGGTTTATTTTAATTAGGTTCGTGCGAAAGCACTGGGAACTTCCCTCAAAGTACCGGCACTGGCCTAGTTGAAAGATTGGCGAACTTGTAGAGTGTAATTAATCCCGGCTAGTCTTTCCTTTTAAGGTTTGAAGGAAGATTTGATAAAAACAGTGGAAGCCATCCTGATTAGATAAAATAATAACCAATCTAATCTTGCAAGAGCGCACGCATAGCGTTTTCCTCTCTCTCTCTCTAAGTAGCGACCATGTCACGCTTTAAGCAAAATAATAATATGGATGTATTGACTGTACCCGCTTGTTATACTGAGATGGAGAATGTTGGACCCGCTCCAACTTATAATTGTTATAAGACCGAGCAGGAATTAGGGGAATACCAGGATTCCTATGCCGCCCAAACGAAGAAAGTGCATGATGATGCATCTTCTTCGGGTGTGTTCATTACATAGAACTGTTTCTCAGTATCCTCTACGTCCTGGGTATTAGATACCGGATCAGGATCCCGAATATGTAATCTGTTACATGGGCTACAGATAGGTAGAGAACAGAGAATGGGTGATAAGTTTCAAGAGTTGGAAACGGTGCAATTGTTGCAGCCAAGGTGTTGGCAGTTATCACACTGTATTACCAAATACATTGATTCTGAACAAATGTTATTAGATACCGAACCTGATATACAACATCATATCAGTCTCTTTATTTAGTAAAGAAGGATATAATTTTGTATTATTGGATAATGTTTTGAACATTTCCTAAATCAAAAGTTGATCGGTTCAGGCAAGTTATCTAAAAGCATATACATTCTAAATCATGTAGGGTTACTAGGCACTCTAACAATGTTCTACAAGGCATCAACCATGCCCGACTAAAATTTTAGCCGTGCCGAACAACCCTAAACAAGATCGTTGCTAGACTATTAGGGTATCACATGCAAGTAAACAACTTTTACTACTAAGTGAATACGAAATACAACCTTTGTAGATCAGTCCTTCACTTCATATGCTCCTTGTAGTAGTCCCTTCGCTGCGATCATCGTGCTCCCGGACTCTCGGACGGCTCCATGAGAAGATAGCAATGGTATTGCTTGAAGTCTTCGAGGCCGAAGATGATCTACGTCGAGGGAATACGAACTCAAGCTTCTACTTCACTAACTAGAGAATTAGTGAAGCAAACACCCTAAACTAAAGTGCTAGTCTAGTAGAGGATGATGAAATAGGAAATGGGTACACTTTAGAATTTCTTTTCTCACTATATTTCTCTCTTTATCAAACCCTAGCAAGCATTTGAAGGAGGAAGAAGATGAGCTCAAAAATGAGAATGAAAAACTAATCAAGAGAGAGAGAGAGATAACCATGGGTGAGTGGGTATCATATACTAACTCATGTAGAGACATAACCATGGCTAATTATAGTGGTTAGGTTTATAAATATCCTAAGTAAAACAAAACTAGTGGACTTTGGTCAATGCACTCACAAGCTTCATGAAGCTTCATGCACTTGAACAATTATCCACTAATTTTGTATTTACTTTGTATATTAAAACCCCACCAATATAATAATAATGGTATATGTCTCATACACCCATGTAGAGTGTATTAACAACCATGATACAAAATGAACACAAATAAATATATATCACATATATATTAAGTTGTGCACAAGTGAGAAAAACAAATGCTTAAGTGAACAAATATTAGTTAATGTAAATTAGTATATCTAATATACAATTATACACTAAATTATTAAATCAACACTTAACTTAATAATCCAGTTATATCTCATATAACCGACTAACATCCAATGTATCGACTTATCGAATCAACCCTTGATTCGATAACCTGGTTATATCACATATAACTGATCGATACAAACATCGTGAGAATAGAATACGGTATCACATACTCTCATTATTCTCGATCTCGCACATATCACATATGCGCTCCTATTTCGTTTTGCCTGAGCCAGTAAAACCTCTATGTAGGACTCTAAAGACCCGTCAATACGCCGGCAGTAGGTGATGATCATATCAAGCACCTACAAGCCGTCAGCGGTACTAGCTGGACGTAACGGCTACCCGGGTATTGAGAGATCAGAAGATCATCAAGCAAGCCCGCTCCAACTCCTGAAAAAAGCCTCACAGTGACACTACCGTACAGTCCGGTCTCCTCGTCTGATATGTCGCATATCATGTCTAGGGGTGGTAAACGTCAGACCCCAATAACCGATAAGTCATGCCGATATGAGGCATATAACGGGTCGAGAAACTACCGGTAACACTTACCAGTAAATCTCTAAAGCAGCTCTGGCCAGGGACTTCCCTGTTATGGCCAATCGAGCATAGCGCAACATCAACCCCCAATACCGGGAGAGAAGAAACCCCTCCTATCGCTCATTGCCTCCATGTGACTCGGGACTGTACCCAAAAACCACCGTTTTTCACGCCTTCTTGGACGTGGTAAGGTTGAAATCAAAGCACAGTTGGAATCACACAAGACTCTATGACGATCTCGGGACTACAGACTAACCTGTACCAGTGTCACCAGAGAACTGCCATCTGACGTAAGGTATAATACCATCTGGGAGTTCTCGGCGAGTCCGTCCACTATACCCAGTCTCCACTGAGCACCCGTATATCATCTCTGATGTCAAACACCAATGGATATGGGATCATCCATCGCCCATCTACATGGGTCGAGAAGGTATACGCTAGTCTACTCTGGTATATCGATGCCCCGTCTCGATACACCCCGACTAGGGACCTTGAAGGATGTACTTATGGACTACCATGTTCCCACTAGTATGATCCGCATCATAGTCCAGGTTGTCAAGTTCACATCCTAAGGGCTTTACCAACATGTAACAGAGAGACAATCAGTGTACACGTTAAGGTAAAGAGTAACCAGATAGCATACTATCATGTCGAGCAAGAAAGTCCTCCCTATATATGTCCAAGCATCCACTACAATATACATCTCATATATAGTAATAGCCTCTAGGGCATACATATAACTAACAATCTCCCACTTGCACTAGGGCCATCTGATAACAGTGGTTGTAGTATCTCATACTCAACCCTCCCATAATAGTCTCTCTCTGGGAAAAGGCCTTTGTGAGTGGATCCACTGTGTTGCCTTCTGAGCTACTCTCCTAACCTCGATCCCCTGGAGATCAACCATCTCCATGATCAGGTGACACTGCCTTAGAATATGTCTGGATCACTGATGGGATGGGTGTTCCTAGGCATATGCCACAACTCCATTGTCACACAATGGTAGGAACGAAGTTCATCTCATGAACTAATATACACCCAGACTGTCTCTTTGGTAGCATCTTTGGTAACGATGTGTCTTGCCTTTAATCGTCTAGAAAGTCACGGTATCTAGCTTGGGACTCTTCCAACATACCGTCCCTCCACCGAGGCTAAAGACAATGCCTGCGACTGACATTCAATCGTCCTTATCACCCTGGAACTTTTCCAGTGATTCTCCCCAGGATCAATTGATACCATCTCACTACAACTAGTGAGTATCCTAACATCCAATTAGATCTATCTCATAGATCCAAAACCCAGGATTTAGTAGGTATCACTTTGATCCTATTTGTAGAATCCTTGTGATAAGCGGAGATTGACCGAGCGTAGCATAGGAAACTTCTTTCCTATCAAGAGTATGTTATCCACGTACTCTACGAGGATCTCCACCATACTCTCTACTACCTTTTTGTATATACAAGGTTCATCTACCATTTTGATGATGTCAAACACTTTGACTAACTCATCAAAACAGACGTTCCAACTCCGCGATGCCTGCTTTATCACATAAAACATCTTGCACACGTTTCCGCTGCTCCCACTGTCTACGAAGCCCTCTGGCTGTGTAATTATAGACGCTCTCTTCCAAACCAACATTTAGAAAAGCAGTCATGACACCCAACCGCCAGATATCGTAGTCATGTTATGTAGCCGTCGCAAGTAGGATCTGGATGGACTTAAGCATAGCTTTGAAAGTCTCAACTTTTCCATGTACACCAAGTAATCTTCACAAGATATACTTGCTACTGATGGGGATTTAACCCTTCAGATAAAGCAACCAAAGTCCATACTTTGTTGGTGTATAAGGATTCCATCTCAGATCGCTAAACATCCAGCCATTCTTACAGAGTCCCCACTCCTGATGGTCTGCTCGAAACTAGTTGGGTCATCATCTCATGATGCAATCCTCGCTCCTACTGTCATAGAGAAACCGAAGTATCTCTCAGATGGGTGAGGAACCCTACTAGGTCGGCGGAGAGGCTGAGGTTCGTTGGAAACTATTGAATCCTCCGGTTCTACCAAATCATCAGCTGCAGTTTGTATAGCTGGAACTCCTTCCAGTTCTACCTCATGTCCACTAATTTGTTTCCAAAATAAATTCCTTTTCCTAAAAAGGTGGCATGCCGAGAAACAAAACATCTTTTGTTCCTTGGTGCGGTAGAAAATATTCCTTTTCGAATGCTTGGGATATCCAACAACCTTCCACAGAACTGACCATGCCTCGAGTTTGTCCGGATTTTGCTTTTAGACATAGGCCGGACAACCCCAAATCTTAACTGACTTAAGAGATGGGCTCTTCCCTTACCATATCGCATATGGAGTGGTAGGCACCTGATTTGGTTGGAACACCATTCAATATGTATACAGCTTCACAAGTGCATAACCCCCAAAAAGGAAATAGGCAACTCAGTAATACTCATCATAGAGCGCACCATATCTCATAGGGTGAAATTGCTCCGCCCCGATACACCGACGTGCTGTGGTGTATACGGAGGAGTAATGCTGAGAGAGAATCTCATTCTCCTTTAGAATATTCCAGGAATCCTATGCTCAAGTATTCTCCTCCCTGATCACACCAAAGAACATAATACTTATACCCGTTTTGGTTCTCTACTTTCTAACTTATATTCTATGAATATCTCAAAAGCTTCGGACTTGTGTTTCAACAGGAACATATGTCTGAATCTTGAGAGATCATCAGAGAATGTAATGAAGTACAAAGAACCGGTCTTGGCATGTGTAGACAGGGGACCTTAATACATCAACATGTATCATCCCAAGAGTTCACTAACTCTTTCTCTGCTTCCAATAAACAGAGCTATGGTCATCTTATCTCTGTGACATGACCGGCAAGTTTCACAAGATGTAAATTCAAACTAATTTAAATATGCATCTATATGTAACTTCAGCTAGTCGGGTCGCATTGGTATGACCTAGTCTATAATGCCACAAGAAGGATTCGTTCAGTTCTGAACTCTTCCTCTTGTGTGTGTTCTGTATACTAAGAACTGTAGTTTGATTTAGAACGTCAATGATTTTAGATAACGTGCCTGAACCGATCAACTCTTGATATAGGAAATGTTCAAAACATTATCCAACAATACAAAATTATATCCTTCTTTACCAATAAAGAGACTGATATGATGTTGTATATCAGGTTCGGTATCTAATGACATTCGTTCAGAATCAATGTATTCTGGTAATACAGGGTGATAACTACTAACAGACTTGGCTGTAACACTTGCACCGGTTCTATCTCATGAAACTTATCACCCGTTCTCAGTTCTCTACCTATCTGTAGCCCATGTAACAGATTACATATGTGGGATCCTGATCTGGTATCTCATACCCAGGACGTAAAGGATACTGAGAAACAGTTCTCTGTAATGAACACACCCGAAGAAGATGCATCATCATGCACTTTCTTTGTTTGGGCGGCACGGGAATCCTGGTAATCCCCTATTTCTTGCTCGGTCTTATAACAGTTATAAGTTGGAGCGGGACCAACGTTTCCCAGCGCAGTATAACAAGCGGGTTCGGTCAATACATCCGTATTATTATCTTGATTAAGACGTGACATGGTCGCTACCTAGAGAGAGAGAAGAAAACACTCTGCGTGCGCTCTTGCAAGATCAGATTGGTTATTATTTTATCTAATCAGGATGGCTCCCACTGCTTTTATCAAATCTTCCTTCAAACCCTAAAAAGAAAGACTAGCCGGGATTAATTACAACCTACAATTTCGCCAATCTTTCAGCCAAGCCAGTGTCGGTACTTTGAGGGAGGTTCCCCGTGCTTTCGCACGAACCTAATTAAAGTAAACCTCATTTTCCCAGAGGCGTAGCCCCGTTGACACCTTTCTAGACACCTACTTGATCGGCTAATTGTCCTGTGTAAAACTCTCCCAGGAGTAACAATTACTCACAGTGGGTATCGGGATCCAACTATCTCATAGAAGGTATGCAATCTCTTTGCAAATTTCAACAATTGAAATTCCCGATAATATTTTGCCCCTAACGTGCTATGACCTTGACGAAAGCCAACAAACCATAGCTCGCTAGTCAAGTTCAACCCGTACATTTCTTGACTGAATTAAACCCACCCGCACGACCCTTGACGAAAGCCAACAAGCCGTACGACTACCCTAATCCAATCGCATCATACTAGTTTCATTTTATCGCCTAAACTTCTAGCCAACGATCTAGTCTAGGGTTTCTCGGCACCGTATTTTTGAAATTGGCATGGTTGATGCCTTGTGAGACCTCTTGAGTGTGCCTAGGAACCCTACAGTTTTTATCAAATCTTCCTTCAAACCTTAAAAGGAAAGACTAGCCGGGATTAATTACACTCTACAAGTTCGCCAATCTTTCAGCTAGGCCAGTGCCGGTACTTTGAGGGAGGTTCCCCGTGCTTTCGCACGAACCTAATTAAAATAAACCTCGTTTTCCCAGGGGCATAACCCCGTTGACACCTTTCTAGACACCTACTTGATCGGCTAATTGCAAAGTGCAAAACTCTCCCAGGAGTAACAATTACTCGCAGTGGGTATCAGGATCCAACTATCTCATAGAAGCTATGCAGTCTCATTGCAAATTTCAACACTTGAAACTCCCGATAATGGTTTTTACCCCTAGCACTTATGACCTTGACTATGATCAACATATCATAAGCACTAGTCAAGTTCTACCCGTCATTGCGTGATTAATTAGACCCACCCACATGACCTTGACTATGATCAACATATCATATGACTGTCCAAACTAATCGCATCATATGCTGTGTAGGAAGAGATCACTTATCTACCGTACACTACGCCTTGACTATGATCAACATATGCAGCACGAATACTAAGTACTCTACTTCCTAAAATGACGGAGGGTTGCGGATGGTTTTTAAGAAAACCTTTAACGCTTTGAACTTGATAACGTTGCAGAATCAAATGATTTTAAAATGGAGTGTTTTTTAGGCTTTTGCTAGTTTCGCTAAAGAGGTCACTCCCAGTGAAGGGATCTCGGCTCTTTCCTCGTCGAATGAGGTGCAGGATATTTAGAATACCACTATGCAAAGCAAGAACTAGAAAAGCAATCAAAGGACAAACCGAAGGCTGTAGCATCTGCTAATTATTACTAAAGAGGTCACTCCCGGTGAAGGGATCTTGGCTCTTTCCTCGTCGAATGAGGTACTGGATGTTCTACAAGGAACACCGCTATGCAAAGCAACAACTAGAGCTGCCTAATTTTTGAAATTCGATTCCACAACATCATTTAGGTTTATTTTCTTTCATTAATGTCATTAATGAATGTCCCATCATTTAAGTCACCTAAACATCACAGATAAATACAACGTACGCTTATGCCATCCGCATTCGTCTCGATATCCCATCATGCACCGTTAGGTTAGGTAACTAACGGCATAGCGGGGCAGGGCTAGCACGGGTGTAAAACATAAACAACGTCTATATAATATATCATATATACTATATACAGTATCTATCTCCACATATCACATGATCACATCACAGATAACGCAGCAGAAAACAACATATGAAATATTGGATATACTAGGATGTCCGTGTTTTATTTTGAGCCTGTATAAAACACGGATTCCACGGTCGTGATGAATAGCCAAACCCACATCCCAAGACCCCTATGAGAGCGGCAAGCAACCCTACCAATTCTAGAGTTAGGAGACCCAGACTCGACTCCTCGAGGTGGTCTCCCACTGGACTCTAGAACCCGGTTACTTGTGCTCCCCTCCTTGGGTCTATCCTAATGCGAAAAAGTAGATAATATACATCAACGGTGACATCTTCCTCAACCCGGAAGTGGCCCAATAAAAGAATATTACATACAAGTTTTTACATGAATGAAAATGAAAAACGCTCGTCTCACATAAAAAAAACCCGGCTATTCAAACACGACGATCCAATATAACATATCCAGCAACTCATAACATCGGATGTCATCAACATAAGTAAATATGCGTATCCCAATTGTCGTTGACGTATAGCAACGAAACCGGCGATACTCCACATATTACACTTACGGTCGCAAAAAAGAAAATGAAAACTACAACAGTTGGAATCCGCAACAACCTTATACATCATAAACCTGTAATATCTCATATTGCGGATTTCATGCCTAACAAATGAATTCCTTAGACATCGCAAGCCTAACAATTATAAACCCCGCATTTTAGTCTCAATATTGAAAACACTTTCCAATAATCAGTCGGGCAATTCAACAAGGTTCCCGACATCCCGATCGAATGCTCGTCGGAAACTTTAGTAGACGGCCGCACCCCCCTATACCGACGACAAAGTGCACTTAGGCGGAACACCGCGGCCGCAAGCACTCGGACGGATGCTTTTTGGCAACGGAGTTCTCCTACAGTCATTTGGTCGGGGTTATGGGGCGTGGCTATCTATTAATTGTAGGGTTTCTAGGCACTCTAACAAGGTTCTACAAGGCATCAACCATGCCCGATTCAAAAAAATAGCCGTACCGAACAACCCTAACCAAGATCGTATACTAGAGATTATGCGAAAACTAGCAAGTTAAACATTTTAACTACAAGTGAAAGGGATTACAACCTTTGTAGATCCGGTCCTTCACTTCTAAAGCTCCGTGTTGACGTCCCTTCGCTGCGATCATCGGGATCCCGGACTCTAGCGATGGTTTCTTCGGAGAAATGAGCGGGCTAGGTCATTGACTTCGAGGCTGAAAATGATCTACGTCGGGAAGACACTAACTCAAGCTATTCCTTCACTTGGTCATGAACTTTGTGAAAAGAACACCCTATACTATATGGCAAGTAGTAGAGGATGAAAAAGTAGGAAGTGGGCTCACTTTAGAATTGATTTTCTCACACTTTTTCTCATGGCACCATTAGAGCTAGCAAGCTTTTCATGGAGCTTGATGAAGAAGAAGAAGAAGAAAGAATAATCACCATATGAATTAATTCCCTCAATAATGTAACCATGGGTGAGTTAAGCTATCATGCTTAACTCATGTAGAGAATTGACCAAGGTATACACTTATGCACAAACTAGTGAGAAAATAAATCTTAAGTGAGCTAATACTAGTTAATGTAATGTAATATACCAAATATATAATTATACAATAAATTATTAAATCAACTCTTGATTTAATAATTCGTCTATAACCGACTAATATCAAAAGTAACAACTTATCGAATCAACACTTGATCCGATAACCCGGCTATATCGCATACAACCGATCAATGTCACAAATCGCGAGAATAGAATACGGTATCTTATATCGTATCAATCTCGGTCCCGCACATATCACATATGCGCTCCTACTCCGTTTCGCTTGAGCCAGGAAACCCCTGTGTAGGACTCTAAAGACTCGTCAATACGCCGGCAGTATGTGATGATCATATCAAACACCCACAAGCCGCAAGCGGTCTGCTAAACGTAACGGCCACCCGGGTATTGAGCGATCAGAAGATCAACAAGCAAGCCTGCTAGTACTCCTGCGAATCCAATCAGTAACACTACCGTACAGTCCGGTCTGTTCGTCTGATATGTCGCATATCTCGTCTAGGGGTGGTAAACGTCAGACCCCAGCAGCTTGATAAGTCATGCCGATGTAAGGTCCATAACAAGCATGAAACTGCTGATAATACTTACCAGTAAATCAGTGCAACCCTAGCCAGGGATTTCCAGTTATGGCCAGTCGAGCATAGCGCAACATCAACCCCCAATACCGGGAGAGACAAATCCCCTCCTATCGCTCATTGCCTCCATGTGAATCGGAACTGTACCCAAAAAATGTTGGAGATAGTGCCCTCAGAGTCAATTATTGGATCACAGGCACGTGATTGCAATGATTGAGGGAGGACCTATCCCGGTAGGACAGTCTTACTCGAGATGATAGTATGCTATCTGGTTAATCTTTATCATCGTGTACTGCTTTAGGTGACCTGACATGTCGCTATTGCACGTTGATAGAGCCCCTAGGATTTGTGCTTGACTGCCAGCAGTATGAGGGCGATCATATAAGTGAGAGCTGGAGTCTATTAGCACATCCTTGAAAGGTCCCTAGTCGTAGGAGTTTCGAGACAGGGCATCGATTCTCCGGAGTAGACTAGTGTATACAGTCGAGACCCCGACGAGGGGCGGTGGCCGGTCTCACAAGCCACTGGTGTCAGTTGGTTCACCTAAGATGTATACAGGTGCTCATTGGGTTATGAGTACACCGGACAGGACTCGCCGGGAACATGCTAGTTGGTCTTATACCTGACGTCAGATAGCAGTTCCCTGGTGACATGTGTACAGGTTAGTTCATCGACCTGGGGATCGTCATTTGTCTCGTGTGAGTTCCCACTGTACTTTGATTACTACCCTACCACGGCTCAAAGGAGTCGTGCAAACAGGTTTTAGTTGGGTACAGTCCCGAGCCACATGGAGGCAGTGAGCGGATCTTCGGGGGTTCGTCTCTCCCGGTATTGGGGGTGAGGTCGCGCTGTGTCTAGGAGAGCCATTACACGAAGACCTTGGCCAAGGCAGGAGATTTACTGGTAGGTATTCCAGTAGTATCTCAGGGTGTTCTGGGCTACACTCCGACACGACTTGTACCGCTTTTGGGGGTCTGACTTTTACCAACCCTCTAGGCCCGACTTGCGATGCTCATAGATGAACGGACCGGACTGTACGGATATTGTCACTGACAGGCTCAGTAGGGTGTCAGGATGAGTTCGCTCATCAACGTCCCTTTTTAGTCAATAGCTGGTGGCCCGTCACGTATTGGCTTATACCTCTGACGTGCTAGTGGTTAAATCCACAGCCATAGTATTGACGAGTCTTTAGAGTCCACCACACTTTCAGTTACTCAAGCTTTCGGGCGAAACGCTGTAGAGGCCGTATGGAGATATGGCAGGGTCCGATCAGATACGTGCGGTATTGCACGGATCAGGATCGGACGGTTAGTACTAGAGGCCGTATAGATATATGGCAGGGTTCGATCAGATACGTGCGGTATTGCACGGATCAGGATCGGACGGATATTACTAGCCGGCTTTGGTTTAAGCCGGATCCTAGTATAGTACAGTGTAGATTTTGTCTCATTGCATTTGTATCCGGACGGAATACAGATGCGGTTGTGTATGCACAGTATGGGGTTTTCCAGTAATTTATTACGGGACCAGTTTTCTGGAGTTGCCAGTTTGTTTTCCGTTCCGGCCGGTTTTCCTTTGTTCTTTCCCGGCCGGACTTTTCCGATGGAGGGGGTTATTTGCAATTGTGCAAATAACTTTTGGGGAGGGGTTTTATTGCAAAAGGATTTATTATGATAAGCATCTTTGCTTTATCATCCATGTTGTGCATTAAATGTGATTAGAAAGGATATGGGTTTGATGTGAAAAAGGGTATGGTTGATGTTTGTTTATGGTCACCTCTTCTCATCTCCTACACTCACTCTCCTTCTTGGTTTATGTATGGATGATTTCATTTTTCCTCCACCATTCTCTTCATGATATGGCCGGCCACTTCACTTGAGGGGAGAGGAGAAAAATGAGAGTGATTCATTTTTGTGTGTAGCATTCTTCATCTCATTCCATTGCTAGAAAATTGAAAGCACCAATTTTCTTTATACCATTCCTCCATCCAAAGGCAACAAACCCCAAAGAGACAAAGCATTACACTTCCTACAGCACATCTTGAGCATGTCGAGTTGCCGGCTTCATGCCCGAGTTGCCTCGGTACAGAGGCGGGAGCCCGTAAAAGATGCAGGCGACGTGGTGCCCTTCCGGCGAGGAGGCGACGACCGGAGATCCCGCGAGGAGATCGGAGTGGAGATGAAGACCGGAGGACTCGGATCAGTCGGTATATCTCTTCCCCTTCTTGTTAGTAGCTTAGAGTTGTTAATGGTTACGATCCGGGTGTTTAGTGCGCGGTGGTGCCGGTTTGCTAAGTCCGCAAAGATTAAAGTTTATCACCGCTTCCGCATTTGGCCGTCGGATTGACGGCCGGGGCGCCGCCGTGCATTTACAGTGGTATCAGAGCCTCGCCATTAATTTCGTCTAGCTTCGTTTGATGTGTTTTTCAGCTCCGATCGACCAAAATTCCAAAACCGTATTTTTTCCTTCACATCAGTTTCTGTCGAAATTTTTTGGAGTCTAAAAATTTTTCAGGTGGTCTCAGAATGATGTACTGGAAAATCTAAGAACTCTGTAAAAATTCGACGAAGTAACTCCACAGTGGGAGCGCGGAAGCGCCGCGAAAACCCCCTTCCCGCCGCCCTTCCGCCGCACACTGTGGAGATCACTTCACCATTTTTTTTCAGAAGCCTTCTGTTCTTAAAATATGGGTTTTGGAATATTAAAATTGAGCCCAGGTTTTCTGTGAGTGCTACAGTTTTGATTGGGGGCCCACTTGTTAATTTTTGATCGATCGGATATTTTTAAACACATTTTTCACAGTATTTACATTATATCTGCGACCGTGAATGTCACTCGATCGGTAAATCCGGTCTGACTGCTATAGCTCGGTTAGACGGATTTGCGAACGTGACTTTCACGTTGATGTTCTATGTTTATGCTGTGATGTTGCGGATCGGTCATGGGGGATAGCCTGGATGCAATGCTAGTACAGTGCTGGTGTATTATGTACATTTGATATTGCGGGGCGAGCGTCCGACTTGTGGACTGCCGTCACTGCCAGTTTGTATTATTCTTTTGGGGCACGACCTGGTTGCGGTCGATGTACCCGGTGTATGTATATTTTACTTTCTGTACTAGGATTACCCCGCGGTGGGGTGCACGGATAGCCGGGTTCTGGAGGGCAACAAGCCCGCATCTCATGGCATTGGGACGGAGGGGGCTTCACTCTGGGATTGGCGGGCTATTCGCCGCACTCGTAGGGGGTACAGGTTGACCCAAGAGGGGTGCCCAAGTTGCCGGATTCCGTGGAGTGCTGGGTGGTCCATTCACGGAGCTGAAGGGGGCTGCCTCGCTTCAGGTTTTGGCGGGTGACTTGCCGCGCCCATAGGGGTCTAGGATTTCATTGCATAGGCTATCCACACGACCAGGGGAACGTCGGGTTTCAGTAGTGGCTCTGTGAAACCCGGGGATCCCAGATATCTGTATTGTTCTGTGATACTGTACATTTCTGTGATGTTGCATTTCTTATTCACGCCTTGAGCGAATATAATATATTGGTATATATATTAGTAGATGTTGTATATGTTTTTCATCCGCGCTAGTCCAGTCCCCGCTATGCCGTTAGTAAGCTAACCTAACGGGTGATGACGGGACCCAGTGGCGAATGCGGATGGCATATACGTACGTCAGTATATTTTCGTTCTTTGTGGTGTGATCAATGATGGGACTGCGTTGATTCGGATCAATGCAAGTTAAAACAAACCTATTCTGATGTTGTTGGAACACTTTTCAAAAAGCTGTTATTGCAAGGACGTTCTCTTTTGTTTTGCATCGTGGTATTCAGTTTGAATATCCTGCTCCTCAGTCGACGAGGCAAGGGCCGAGATCCCTTCACCGGGAGTGACCCCTTGGACAGAAGTTTGCGTCAGGGCATTAACTTCACTATAGCCGATTACTTTTGCTTCGCATCGTGGTATTCATTTGGAATATCCTGCACCTCATTCTACGGGGAAAGAGCCGAGATCCCTTCACCGGGAGTGACCTCTTTAGTAAAGGTTTTCATCACTATATTTTCTAAAAAGCTATCAGTTCCTTCAACGAGATCAAGTTCATTACGTTAAAGGTTTTCGCCAGAAACCATTCGTAGCCCTCCGTCGTTTCATATGGGTGGTCAATAGTATTCAAGCTGTGTATGTTGGCCAAAGTCAAGGCACGGTGATTGGTAGCTATTGGGGTATTCATATGCAGCATAGATAGATGCGTTGGTTTGGGACAGTCGTACTGCCATTTTGGCCAAAGTCAAGGGTATGTACGGGTGGGTTCAAATTAACCTGGAGAATGACGGGTTGAACTTGACATGTGACTTATGATATGTTGGCCAAAGTCAAGGTCATAAGAGCATGGGGCAAAAATCTCATCGGGAGTTTCAAAAGTACTGAAACTTGCCAGATATGCGCATACCTTCTGGAGTGTGATACCGTGAGCGGATTCCGTCACGTTATCATGCGATGATAGTTGGATCCCGATTCCCACTGATGAGTTGGTTTACTCCTCGGGTGACCCCGACTAATTCTTCTTTCAGGTTTGGAGGAAAATTTGAGGTACAGTGGGAGGTTTCCAGATTAGATTAAGTGATAACCATTCTGATCTAGGATAGAGTGCACGCTGAGTGTTTCTTTTCTCTCTCTCTTGGCAGCGACCATTGACCCGACCCTAGACTATGACTCAGTGACCAAGTTGACCGAACCTTCTTAACACTGGCTTTTGGATTGTCAGAGTTGCAGACCTCATTGCCACTCCTACTTTTACCCTTTTCTCCAGGACACCCCGTATTACTGCGAACGTCCACTTCCATTGGACAAAACCATCGTATGGTTAGATACGAACTCGAAGGAATTCGAGGATGGTTTCCGGTTCTGGAGAAAACGGATCGGACTATTCAGTTGTCTTTTCTTTTTACCTTCTCTCAGGTTGCGAGTACTCCTTAGTTTAGGAGTAGTACACCTATTACGCAAATTAGATAGTCTTCTTCCAAACCATAGGCTGGTGCCGACCGGTAGGGAATGAAGAAAACCAATTAGCCTGAATGGTGTGAAGAAGGTATTAAGATTAAGACAAAGTAAGGGATTAGTAAGAGGGCAAAGTAGATTGCGACTGCTATTCACGACCAAACCAAGTATTTCTTCGCCAATCCTAAATCACCTTTGTATTTCTCCAGGACACTCCGTATCACTACGAAGATCCCATTATATTGGATAATCCATCGTATGGTTATATACGAACTCGAAAGGAACTTGTTCCAGTTCGGGGATGGATCCTGGTTCAGGAGAAATAGGAATAAAGTACATTCAGGTGTCTTTTATCTTCACCTTCTCTCGCATTGCGAGTACTCCTAGGATTAGGACAGTACACCCTTTATGCTTTTTGGATAGTCTTCTTCCAAACCATAGGCTGGTGCCGAACGGTAGGGAAGGAAGAAAACCATTTGGCCTAAGGGGTGTACAGAAGGTAATGACTAAAGACATATAAAGGGATTTGGAGAGGTGGCAAAGAATTATACGGTTATAGTTTTGAATCTGGATAATGGTAGAGGCATTACTAGGAATACCAGGATACCCCATCGAAACATTTCAATGTTTCAGTTCAACTATGTACTGTCAAAAGAAAACTGATTTCCCGATTAAACACTTGCTCCAGGGTATGTATTTACCAGGTATGATTCTCACATCTGTATGGTTTTACAGATGATGAGTGGGAGTAAGTTATTGGGAATTAGGTGATTATCCTCATTTTATCGGGATTCGTTGTAATCGGTGATATTTGAGGAAGTCACCTGGGTTGTTTGCCGGTCGGCAAATATTTGGTTTTGAATATCCGCTGTTGTGCACCAATTTCAAATTGATATATCTGTACGTCTATTTTCATAGAGTGAGATATACCTTTTGATATTATGTCGATGACATTTACCTATATCAGTGGATGGTTAGGTAAGGAGCATTAAACAGCGGTGTAATTCTTCTTAACCATAAGTACAGTTTTCAACCTACGACACACAGTGAAAGAGTTGTTAGACTCGGCGGACTTATACAGAGTATTGTATGTTGTCCAGTGTCCATTAGGACAGAGGGGTTTGGTCCTCATACTCTATTCTGTTTACTTTTAACTTCTCTAGTTCTTAGACATGTGTTTCGTAGAAACACAGGGTCTGAGTTTTGAGGAGTTATAGGTATTTGAATAGAGTAGAGAACCAAGTGTAGCAAGTATCGGGATTCTTCAAAGTGATCGAAGATGTAGATACTTGTGTATGGTATTCAGTTGATAGTAATGATAAAAGGAAATTGCTTCTCTTTCAGGTTACTCATAATTGGAAGCATTCCTAAGTTGAGTAACGCTGATTGGCCTCCTTCCATTTAGTTGACATGCACTGGAGACAGCTGCATGATTTGAATCTGGTTAAATTAAATCAGTGCCTCTGGTTCTATATAGAACAGTTCATATCTTAACGTTGTTAAGGTACGGGGAGTTGTCCGGCTTATGATTAAAACCAGACTCTGGATAACTCAAGGCACGTTTCTGTAATGGCTGTTTGTGGGTTGACCCAGACCATGACGAGGGTTGATTTTCTACCATCTGGCAGATCAATAGAAATATTGTTCAAGACTCGCCACAGTTTTATTAAAAATGGATTTTTTCAAAAAAAAACAGTAGTGGGAGTATGGTAGAACTGGAAGTGATTCCAGAACCGCAAACGATTACTGAAGATTTGATAAGGAACCTAAAGATTCAATCTGATTTGACATTCCATTGGCCACTCCGCAGATAAGGTGGGTAACTTCAGGCACCCGAGAGGTACTCCGGTAGCCTCAAGGACGGTAACAGGGAAGTTCTTGTTTACCCACACTCGCCATTGTTGTTGTTCCAGGATGCGAGACCCGGCAGGAGGATGAGTATAGCGTCGTTCTAAACTAGTTTTAGAAGTGCACGTCTATATGACTCTGGCAGAGGGTTGTCGTAGTCAGTAGGAGCAGCGGAAGCTTTGGTGGACATCAGGCTTATGTCTAATTATAGACTAAAGCAGATGTAGCGGAGATAGATCATCTATTTCTGATGTGACAGTCATAGGTTTGACGTCATCAGAATAAGGGATGGATCTGTTGAGAAGGTAGTTGGAAGTGATATTCCTATACTACGATCGGTTATACTTTGGTCGTCACACAGTGGTTTCTCCACATAGGACTTGGACATTATATCAGACATACTGGTTATTAGATCTAGATTTGGGTGGTTTCCCAATCAGGGTACCTTGACAGCATTCTAAGAGTATTTAGAATGGACGACTCCGGGCACGGTAGTGTACCTGCAGGTGATGGAGTCACCCTCTCTAAAGGTGTCTTACAGACTAAAGGGAAGAGGGATGTGCATGATTGGCAGATCACTTGCTTAGGCAATTGAGTCAATCATGAGATGTCAAGTACCACACCAGATGTTGTTCTTGCAGTAGATGCAATAAGTTGACATTGATCCAATCCTGGGGAAACAGTCGGAAGCAGTTTTAGAACATAAGTGAATGTTCTAGGGATATGATAACGGCTGCCTCCTTTAGGAGACGGTTATCACTCCAGGCTTCCAAGGAGACATGGACGACAAGGAGGTTGTCAGAGTTATAGTTTTCCTTCTGACGAGGGGCAGTATTTTGGACAGGTGGTCCAAGGAATACTGAGGGTGGCATGGCGCAGGATACTGATTAAGTTCAGTTGACGATACAGTCTAAGAAGTTTGGATTTGGAGTTCATTTATGAGCTCGGTCCCATCAGACATCCAGACATTCTAAGACAGGTATTGCTCATTTCGGGAGATGGTTTTCTCCGCGAACTTGAGATATAGAGAGACATAGAAAGAAACTTCATGGCGGATCCACTCACTGAGGCTATTCCTCGAACGCAATAGTTTCACAAACGGATTTTGTGAGACTGACTAGTAGAGGAGTTGGGTGTTCGGTATCACACGGGCTGTGAGTATGCGACATCGCAATAATTAGCCTTGAGTGCAAGTGGGAGATTGTTGGAGATAGTGCCCTCAGAGTCAATTATTGGATCACAGGCACGTGATTGCAATGATTGAGGGAGGACCTATCCCGGTAGGACAGTCTTACTCGAGATGATAGTATGCTATCTGGTTTATCTTTATCATCGTGTACTGCTTTAGGTGACCTGACATGTCGCTATTGCATGTTGATAGAGCCCCTAGGATTTGTGCTTGACTGCCAGCAGTATGAGGGCGATCATATAAGTGAGAGCTGGAGTCTATTAGCACATCCTTGAAAGGTCCCTAGTCGTAGGAGTTTCGAGACAGGGCATCGATTCTCCGGAGTAGACTAGTGTATACAGTCGAGACCCCGACGAGGGGCGGTGGCCGGTCTCACAAGCCACTGGTGTCAGTTGGTTCACCTAAGATGTATACAGGTGCTCATTGGGTTATGAGTACACCGGACAGGACTCGCCGGGAACATGCTAGTTGGTCTTATACCTGACGTCAGATAGCAGTTCCCTGGTGACATGTGTACAGGTTAGTTCATCGACCTGGGGATCGTCATTTGTCTCGTGTGAGTTCCCACTGTACTTTGATTACTACCCTACCACGGCTCAAAGGAGTCGTGCAAACAGGTTTTAGTTGGGTACAGTCCCGAGCCACATGGAGGCAGTGAGCGGATCTTCGGGGGTTCGTCTCTCCCGGTATTGGGGGTGAGGTCGCGCTGTGTCTAGGAGAGCCATTACACGAAGACCTTGGCCAAGGCAGGAGATTTACTGGTAGGTATTCCAGTAGTATCTCAGGGTGTTCTGGGCTACACTCCGACACGACTTGTACCGCTTTTGGGGGTCTGACTTTTACCAACCCCCTAGGCCCGACATGCGATGCTCATAGACGAACGGACCGGACTGTACGGATATTGTCACTGACAGGCTCAGTAGGGTGTCAGGATGAGTTCGCTCATCAACGTCCCTTTTTAGTCAATAGCTGGTGGCCCGTCACGTATTGGCTTATACCTCTGACGTGCTAGTGGTTAAATCCACAGCCATAGTATTGACGAGTCTTTAGAGTCCACCACACTTTCAGTTACTCAAGCTTTCGGGCGAAACGCTGTAGAGGCCGTATGGAGATATGGCAGGGTCCGATCAGATACGTGCGGTATTGCACGGATCAGGATCGGACGGTTAGTACTAGAGGCCGTATAGATATATGGCAGGGTTCGATCAGATACGTGCGGTATTGCACGGATCAGGATCGGACGGATATTACTAGCCGGCTTTGGTTTAAGCCGGATCCTAGTATAGTACAGTGTAGATTTTGTCTCATTGCATTTGTATCCGGACGGAATACAGATGCGGGTGTGTATGCACAGTATGGGGTTTTCCAGTAATTTATTACGGGACCAGTTTTCTGGAGTTGCCAGTTTGTTTTCCGTTCCGGCCGGTTTTCCTTTGTTCTTTCCCGGCTGGACTTTTCCGATGGAGGGGGTTATTTGCAATTGTGCAAATAACTTTTGGGGAGGGGTTTTATTGCAAAAGGATTTATTATGATAAGCATCTTTGCTTTATCATCCATGTTGTGCATTAAATGTGATTAGAAAGGATATGGGTTTGATGTGAAAAAGGGTATGGTTGATGTTTGTTTATGGTCACCTCTTCTCATCTCCTACACTCACTCTCCTTCTTGGTTTATGTATGGATGATTTCATTTTTCCTCCACCATTCTCTTCATGATATGGCCGGCCACTTCACTTGAGGGGAGAGGAGAAAAATGAGAGTGATTCATTTTTGTGTGTAGCATTCTTCATCTCATTCCATTGCTAGAAAATTGAAAGCACCAATTTTCTTTATACCATTCCTCCATCCAAAGGCAACAAACCCCAAAGAGACAAAGCACTACACTTCCTACAGCACATCTTGAGCATGTCGAGTTGCCAGCTTCATGCCCGAGTTGCCTCGGTACAGAGGCGGGAGCCCGTAAAAGATGCAGGCGACGTGGTGCCCTTCCGGCGAGGAGGCGACGACCGGAGATCCCGCGAGGAGATCGGAGTGGAGATGAAGACCGGAGGACTCGGATCAGTCGGTATATCTCTTCCCCTTCTTGTTAGTAGCTTAGACTTGTTAATGGTTACGATCCGGGTGTTTAGTGCGCGGTGGTGCCGGTTTGCTAAGTCCGCAAAGATTAAAGTTTATCACCGCTTCCGCATTTGGCCGTCGGATTGACGGCCGGGGCGCCGCCGTGCACTTATAAAAACCACCTGTTTGCACGACTCAGTAGAGCCGTGGTAGGGTGGAAATCAAAGCACAGTGGGAGACACACAAGACTCTATGACGATCTCGGGTCAACAGACTAAGCTGTACCAGTGTCACCAGAGAACTGCCATGTGACGTAAGGTATAATACCATCTGGGAGTTCTCGGCGAGTCCGTTCAGTGTACCTAGTCTCCACTGAGCACCCGCATACCGTCTCTGATGTCAAACACCAATGGATATGGGATCATCTATCGCCCATCACATGGGTCAAGAAGATATACGCTAGTCTACTCTGGAATATCGATGCCCCGTCTCGATATTCCCACGACTAGGAACATTGAAGGATGTACTCATGGACTACCCAGGCCCCACTAGTATGATCTGTATCATAGTCCTGGAAGTCGAGTACACATCCTAAGGGCTTTATCAACATGTAACAGAGAGACAGTAAGTATACATGTTTACATAAAGAGCAACCAGATAGCGTACTATCATGTCGAGGAAGAAAGTCCTACCTATATATGTCCCAGCATCCACTACAATATACATCTCATGTACAGTAATGGCCTCTAGGGTATACATATAACTAACAATCTCCCACTTGCACTAGGGCCATCTATAGCAGTGGTTGCAGTATCTCATACTCAACCATCCCATAAAATTCTCTCTCTGGGAAAAGGCCTTTGTGGGTGGATCCGCCGTGTTGTCCTCTGAGTCTTCTCTCCTAACCTCGATCACCCTGGAGATCAACTATCTCCTTGATCAGGTGATGCTGCCTCAGAATATGTATGGGTCACTGATGGGACCGGGGTTCCTGGGCCAAAGCCACACTTCCATTGTCACACAATGGTAGGAACCTAGTTCATCTCATGAACTAATATACACCCAAACTTCCTCTTTGGTAGTATCTTTGATAGCGATGTCACCAGCCTTTATCGTCTAGTTTGCCACGGTATCTCGCTTGGAACTCTTCCAACATACCGTCCCTCCACTGAGGGTAAAGACAGTGCCTGCAACTGACATTCAGTCGTCCTTATCACCCTGGAACTTTTCCAGTGATTCTCCCCAGGATCAACTGATACCATCTCACTACAACTAGTGAGAATCTTAACATCCAATTAGATCTATCTTATAGATCCAAAACCCAGGATTTAGGAGGTATCTCTTTGATCCTATATGGAGAATCCATGTGATAAGAGGAGATTTACCGAGTGTATAGGAAACTCTTTTCCTATCAAGAGTATGTTGTCCACGTACAATACGAGGATGACCACCTTACTCTCTACTACCTTTTTGTATATACAAGGTTCATCTATTATTTTGAAGAAGTCAATGTTGCGCCACGGCAGCGCCCCGGCCGTCTATCCGAGGCCAAAATGCGGAATCAAATATTTTCTTATCTTTAAACTAGCGCTACCGCGGACAATATACCCGGATCGTAACCATTAACCGATACTAGCTAACTAGAGATGGGGTGAGAGATATACCGAGCGATCTGTGTCCTTCGGTCTTCTCGTCGTCGTCCCGATCTCCCGCGGAATCACCATTCGTCGTCTTCTCGTCGGAAAGGGCACCACGTAGCCGGATTCTTTTATGGGCTCCCACCTCTGGACCGAGGCAACTCGGGCGCGAAGTTGGCTAGCCGACGCGTCCAAGACTTGCTGTAGATAAGTGTAGAGTCTATGTCTCTTTGGGGTTTAGTTGCCATGGAGGATGGAGGTGGAGAAGAGAATGAACAATGGAGAGAGGTTTGGAATTCTAGCAAGCAAAGAATGAATATGAGATGAATCAATTCCTCACATATCAAAATGAACTCTCTCATTCTCTCCCCAATCCAAATGTGGCTGGCCCCCTTCTAGCCCAAAAATGATGGTGGGAATAATAATACAAGAAGGGAGGTGATGGTAGTAAAAGAAGAATGGTGACCACACCCCCAAGCCTCACATCAAACTCTCAAATCACATTCTAATCTCATTTAATGCAAGAAAGAGATGATTAAAAGAGAATCAAATGATGCTAGTCATATCATAATCCCACATATGCAAGAAACCCCTCCACAAAAAGTGATTTGCACAATTGCAAATTACCCCCTCCATCGGAAAGTCCGGCCGTGAAAAGAACAAAGGAAAACTGGCCGGAACGGAATGCAAACTGGCAACTTCAGAAAACTGATCCCGTAATAAATTACAGGAAAACCCCGCTACTGCATATACATGCCCGCATTTGTATTCCCACTGAATACAAATGCAAAGAGACAAAATCTACACTGTCTAATACTAGGATCCGGCTTAAACTAAAGCCGGCTAGTAAAAACCGTCCGATCACGATCCGTGCAATACCGCACGTATCCGATCGAACCCTGCCATATCTCCATACGGCCTCTACAGCGTTTCGCCCGAAACTTGAGTAACTGAGTGTATGGTGGACTCTAAAGACTCGTCAATACTATGGCTGTGGATTTAACCACTAGCACGTCAGAGGTATTAGCCATACGTGACGGGCTACCAGCTATTGACCAAAAGGGACATCGATGAGCGAACTCATCCTGACACCCTACTGAGCCTGTCAGTGACAATATCCGTACAGTCCGGTCCGTTCGTCTATAAGTATCGCATGGCGGGCCTAGGGGGTTGGTAAAAGTCAGACCCCCAAAAGCGGTACAAGTCGTGTCGGAGTGAAGCCCAGAACACCCTGAGATACTACTGGAATACCTACCAGTAAATCTCCTGCCTCGGCCGAGGGCTTTGTGTAATGGCTCTCCTAGGCACAGCGCGACCTCACCCCCAATACCGGGAGAGACGAACCCCTGCAGATCCGCTCACTGCCTCCATGTGGCTCGGGACTGTACCCAACTAAAACCTGTTTGCACGACTCCTTTGAGCCGTGGTAGGGTAATAATCAAAGAACAGTGGGAACTCACACGAGACAAATGACGATCTCAGGTCGATGAACTAACCTGTACACATGTCACCAGGGAACTGCCATCTGACATCTGGTATAATCCCAACTAGCAGGTTCCCGGCGAGTCCTGTCCTGTGTACTCATAACCCAATGAGCACCTGTATACATCTTAGGTGAACCAACTGACACCAGTGACTTGTGAGACCGGCCACCGCCCCTCGTCGGGGTCTCGACTGTATACACTAGTCTACTAATGGAGTATCGATGCCCAGTCTCGAAACTCCCACGACTAGGGACCTTTTAAGGATGTGCTTATAGACCCCAGCTCCCACGTATATGATCGCCCTCATACTGCTGGCAGTCAAGCAAGAATCCTAGGGGCTCTATCAACGTGTAATAGCGACTCGTAATGTCACCTAAAGCAGTGCACGATGATAAAGATAAACCAGATAGCATACTATCATCTTGAGTAAGACTGTCCTACCGGGATAGGTCCTCCCTCAATCATTGCAATCACGTGCCTGCGATCCAATAATTGACTCTGAGGGCACTATCTCCAGCAATCTCCCACTTGCACTCAAGGCTAATTATTGCGATGTCGCATACTCATAGCCCGTGTGATACTGAACACCCAACTCCTTTACTAGTCAGTCTCACAAAGCTCGTTTGCGAAACTATTGCGTTCGAGGAATAGCCTCAGTGAGTGGATCCGCTGTGGTGTTTCTTTCTATCTCTCTCTTTATCTCAAGTTCGCGGAGAAAGCCATCTCCCGAAATGAGCAATACATGTCTTAGAATGTGTCTGGATGTCTGATGGGACCTAGCTCATAAATGAACTCCAAATCCAAACTTCTTAGACTATATCGTCAACTGAATTTAATCAGTATCCTGCGCCATGCCTTTCCCTCAGTATCCACCTGGACCACCTTGTAAGTGCACGGCGGCGCCCCGGCCGTCAATCCGACGGCCAAATTCGGAAGCGGTGATAAACTTTAATTTTGCGGACTTAGCAAACCGGCACCACCGCGCACTAAACACCCGGATCGAACCATTAAACTAGATCTAGCAACTACAAGAAAGGGAAGAGATATACCGACTGATCCGAGTCCTCCGGTCTTCATCTCCACTCCGATCTCCCGCGGATAGTTCGTCCGTCACCTCCTCGTCGAAACGGGCACCACATTGCCAAAGTCTTTTACGGGCTCCCACCTCAATACTGAGGCAACTCGGGCATGAAGCTGGCAAGTCGACATGCCCAAGACTTGCTGTAGGATGTGTAGAGTCTATGTCTCATTGGGGTATTGGTTGCCTTTTGAAGATGGAGGAATGAAGGTATGAAAAATGGTGCTTTCATTTTTCCTTGTATCAAAAATGAGATGAATGAAATTTGCCACACCACCAAAATCAAAAGCTCTCTTTCTCACTCAAAGAAGTGGCCGGCCCTTATCAAATGTGAGAATGGTGGAGGGATAAATCAAGCATGAAGGGAGGTGATGGTAGGAGAAGAAAAGAGGTGACCACAAACAAACATCAACCATGCTTAATACATCTATTCACATCAAATCTCATTAATGCATGAAAAGCAAAGATGCTTAACATATCAATCCTTATGCAAATAAATCCTCCACAAAGTGTTATTTGCAAACTTGCAAATAACCCCCTCCATCGGAAAAGTCCGGCCGGGAAAGAACAAAGGAAAACCGGCCGGAACGGAATGCAAACTGGCAACTCCAGAAAACTGATCCCGTAATAAATTACAGGAAAATCCCGATACTGTGCATACACACCCGCATCTGTATTCCGTCCGGATACAAATGTAAAGAGACAAAATCTACACTGTACTATACTAGGATCCGGCTTAAACCAAAGCCGGCTAGTAATATCCGTCCGATCCTGATCCGTGCAATACCGCACGTATCTGATCGAACCCTGCCATATAACCATACGGCCACTAGTACTAACCGTCCGATCCTGATCCGTGCAATACCGCACGTATCTGATCGGACCCTGCCATATCTCCATACGGCCTCTACAGCGTTTCGCCCGAAAGCTTGAGTAACTGAAAGTGTGGTGGACTCTAAAGACTCGTCAATACTATGGCTGTGGATTTAACCACTAGCACGTCAGAGGTATAAGCCAATACGTAACGGGCCACCACTTATTGAATAAAAGGGACGTCGATGAGCGAACTCATCCTGACACCCTACTGAGCCTGTCAGTGACAATATCCGTACAGTCCGGTCCGTTCGTCTATGAGCATCGCATGGCGGGCCTAGGGGGTTGGTAAAAGTCAGACCCCCAAAAGCGGTACAAGTCGTGTCGGAGTGTAGCCCAGAACACCCTGAGATACTACTGGAATACCTACCAGTAAATCTCCTGCCTTGGCCAAGGACTTTGTGTAATGGCTCTCCTGGACACAGCGCGACCTCACCCCCAATACCGGGAGAGACGAACCCCCGAAGATCCGCTCACTGCCTCCATGTGGCTCGGGACTGTACCCAACTAAAACCTGTTTGCACGACTCCTTTGAGCCGTGGTAGGGTAGTAATCAAAGTACAGTGGGAACTCACACGAGACAAATGACGATCCCCAGGTCGATGAACTAACCTGTACACATGTCACCAGGGAACTGTTATCTGACGTCAAGTATAATCCCAACTAGCAGGTTCCCAGCGAGTCCTGTCCGGTGTACTCATAACCCAATGAGCACCTGTATACATCTTAGGTGAAGCAACTGACACCAGTGGCTTGTGAGACCGGCCACCGCCCCTCGTCGGGGTCTCGACTGTATACACTAGTCTACTCTGGAGAATCGATGCCCTGTCTCGAAACTCCCACGACTAGGGACCTTTTAAGGATGTGCTTATAGACTCCAGCTCTCACTTATATGATCGCCCTCATACTGCTGGCAGTCAAGAAAGAATCCTAGGGGCTCTATCAACGTGCAATAGCGACCAGTCAGGTCACCTAAAGCAGTACACGATGATAAAGGTAAACCTGATGGCATACTATCATCTCGAGTAAGACTGTCGTACCGGGATAGGTCCTCTCTCAATCATTGCAATCACGTGCCTGTGATCCAATAATTGACTCTGAGGGCACTATCTCCAACACACCTGTCCAAAATACTGCCCCTCGTCAGAGGGAAAATCATGACTCTGACGACCACCCTGTCGTCCATGTCACCTTGGAAACCTGAAATGATAACCGTCTCCTAAAAGGAGGCTGCTGTTATCAAATCCCTAGAACACGCACTTATGTCCTAAAACTGCTTCCGATCGTTTCTCCATGATTGGATTAATATCAACTTATTGCATCTACTACAAGAACAACATCTGGTGTGGTACTTGACATCTCATGATTGACTCAATTGCCTAAGCAAGTGATCTGCCAATCATGCACATCCCTCTCTACTTTAGTCTATAAGACACCTTTAGAGAGGGTGACTCCATCACCTGCAGGTACACTACCGTGCCAGGAGTCGTCCATTCTAAATACTCATAGAATGCTGTCAAAGTACCCTGATTGGGAAACCACCCAAATCTAGATCTATAGATCTAGTAACCAGAATGTCTGATATAATATCCAAGTCCTATGTGGAGAAACCACTGTGTGACAACCAAAGTATAACCGATCGTAGTATAGGAATTTCACTTCCTACTCTGTGTATGTCATCCAAATACCAGGACATCACACCCTACTACCTTCTTAACAGATCCATCCCCTATTCTGATGAAGTCAAACCTATGACTGTTACGTCAGAAATAGATGATCTATCTCCGCTATATCTACTTTAGTCTATAAATAGACATAAGCCAACTGTCCACCAATACTTCCGCTGCTCCCACTGACTACGACAACCTTCTGGCAGAGTCATATAGGCGTACACTTCTAAAGCTAGTTTAGAACGACGCTATACTCATCCTCCTGCCGGGTCTCACAGTCTGGAACAACAGCAATGGCAAGTCTGGGTAAACAAGAACCTCCCTGCCACCGTCCTTGAGCATACCGAAGTACCTCTCGGGTGCCTGAGGTTACCCACCATATCTGCGGAGTGGCTAATGGAATGTCAAATCAGATTGAATTTTCAGGTTCTTATCAAATCTTCCGTAATTGTTTGCGGTTCTGGAATCACTTCCAGTTCTACCATACTCCCACTACTGTTTTCTGAAAAAATCCATTTTTATTAAAACTGTGCCGAGTCAAGAACAATATCACTATTGATCTTCCAGATGGTAGAAAATCAACCCTCGTCATAGCCCGGATCATCCCATAAACAGCCATTACAGAAACGTGCCTTGAGTTATCCGGAGTCTGGTTTTAAGCATAAGCCGGACAACTCCCCGTACCTTAACATCGTTAAGATATGAACAGTTCTATATCCAATATAGAAACAGAGGCACTGATTTAATTGAACCAGATTCAAATCATGCAACTGTCCCCAGTGCATGTCAAGTAAATGGAGAGAGGCCGATCAGCGTTACTCAACTTAGGAGTGCTTCCAATTATGAGTAACCTGAAAGAGAAGCAAGTTCTCTTAACCACTACTATCAACTGAATACCATACACAAGTATCTACATCTTCGATCACCTTGAAGAATCCCGATACTTGCAATATCTGGTTCTCTACTTTATTCTTATACCTATAACTTCTCAAAACTTAGACCTTGCATTTCTACGAAACACATGTCTAGGAACTAGAGAAGTCATAAGTAAACAGAATATAGTACGAGGACCAACCCCTCTGTCCTAATGGACACTGGACAATATACAATACTCTGTATAAGTCCCCTGAGTCTAGTGACTCATTCACTTTGTGTCGTAGGTTGAAAACTGCACTTATGGTTAAGAAGAATTACACCGCTGTTCAATGCTCCTTACCTAACCATCCACTGATATAGGTAAATGTCATAGACATAATTTCAAAAAGGTACATCTCACTCTATAAAAATAGACGTACAGATGTATCAATTTGAAATTGGTGCATAACAACGGATATTCAAAACCAAATATTTGCCGTCCGGCAAACAACCCAGGTGACTTCCTCAAATATCACCAATTACAACGAATTCCGATATAATGAGGATGATCACCTAATTCCCAATAACTTACTCCCACTCATCATCTGTAAAACCATACAGATGTGAGAATCAAACCTGGTAAATACATACCCTAGAGCAAGTGTCTAATTGGGAAATCAGTTTTCTTTTAACAGTACACAGTGAAACTGAAACATTGAAATGTTTCGATGGGGTATCCGGGTATTCCTAGTAATTCCTCTTCCATTATCCATATTCACAACTGTAACCGTGTAATTCTTTGCCACTTCTCCAAATCCCTTTATATGTCTTTAGTCATTACCTTCTGTACACCCCTTTAGGCCAAATGGTTTTCTTCCTTCCCTACCGTTCGGCACCAGCCTATGGTTTGGAAGAAGACTATCCAATAAGCATAATGGGTGTACTGTCCTAATCCTAGGAGCACTCGCAATGCGAGAGAAGGTGAAGATAAAAGACAACCTGTAACACCCGAGCCCAATACTACTATTTCTGTTACTGGTTGAGTGTTAGATATTGCTCATTTCATTTATCTTGCTTGTTTGGGTCTTACTGTAAAATTTTAACTGGCTAAGTCATTTCTGCAGATAACAAATTTTAACACCTAAAGTAAAATTAAAAATATCTATCTTGGCCTACTCGTCACCCCTAGCCGCGTGGTAGCGTCCATGCGTCGAGTTATTATCCCGTTCGGTGAAACGGGCGAGTTTGGACGGCTACACGCGCGTGCAGGTGTCCGACTTGGGGGTATGCTTTTTAATCATAAAACATTTCATTTTAAAATTTGGAATCCGCTTAAAATCCTATTATTTGAATTTCGAATTTTTGGACCCAACCCGGGCGCGATTTGGAAATGCTTCATTTAGCGCCAAAATCCTAAATTAATAAAATAATCAAACCTAATATTATTTCGTTATATATTTACAGTTAACTAAATAAAATTTTGAAATCTATTAAATCTTTTTTTAATCTCTTTTAACCACCTCTGCAACCTATCACGAGCCCGTGGGCCCTCCACTATTCCTATCTCTCGTATCTCTCTCTCTCTCTCTCTCTAACCCTCTTTCTCTATCCCCTATATATTATCCCTCCCTGAAACTTTCTCAGAAGGAACACGAGAACCCCATCGCGAACCCTAGCCCAGCTACCGTGCCCATCGCCGCCGCAGCCCAACGCCGACGCCACCACCACCATCATCCTCGCCTCAACCAACCCTCGTTCTCCTTTCCGTGCGCCTGCACCCTCGCAGCAGCCTCGCCCTCGCCGCTACAGCGCCTGCGCAGCCACCCGCGGCCCTGCACGCCGTTGAACTGCCGTTTGTCGCCGCCGACGACCCCGTCCTCTTGTCCCCGACCTCGCACGCTCCTCAGTAAGATAATTCCTTTCTTTTTTCCCTTCTTCTTCCTATCTCGGCTAATGCATTCATCGGCAGATTTTGCCCGCGATCACTGTTCACCGCCGGAGCTCCGGTGACGTCGTCAACCGTCGCAACCCCTCTGCTGGTCATCGTAAGCCCTCTCTCAGATCCTCCTCCCCCTTTTTTCTTGGTATTTTCCTTGCGTTTCTTGCTTCTTGTTTCATACCATAATCTCTTGTTCACTGTTCTTTTTCTCGCCGGAATCCGGCGATGCCGATGACGTGATCCGACGTTCCAGCAAGGTACCCCGGTCCGCGTGGTTCCATTGTTCGTTGTTTGGGTTCAATCCGTGAACCGTGCGTCCGTCGCGTGTTTCCCCGCCGACGTTACGTTCCGTTTTCCCCGGTTCGCGACCCGTCAAGGCAAGTATCACTTACTACATGCTATACTATACAATTATATGGTTTTGACTCACTAAACCGGCAAAACTTAACTCGGTATGGTTGTTTCCTCATTGGATGGCAATATGGCATATATCATTTTACAGTTAACATGGAAATTACAATATACTACTATTAACCTACGAACCAAGTTTACCTGTTAATCACATCTTACCGTTAATAGATTATAGCACTTTCCTATGTAGTTCTATTACATTCGAATATTCGCATTCAAAGACTTGATATAACAGTATTGCATCATCCTTTAAACTGTTGCACCGATAAGGGTGCTCAAAACCTGTTACTACAATAAAACAGCTGCACTATATTAATGCACTATGGTGATTGAATGAACTGCTCATTGTTGTTTAATTTATTGCTTATTTACTGCTGTTAATCCCCTGTTCGATTATATATCTGTTGTGAGCACACCCATGATATTGTTACATCTTGACTCGACTTGGTTACACATGATATATATTGATACACCTGACATGGTACAGTTTACTGTTGACTTGACCTGAGGTACCATGACCTGACCTGTTACCTGATCTCGTGCCTAATGCCAACAAACCCGACATGTAGTCCTCATGGACCATTCCTGTTGTCTATCCAGACGAAACCTGCTGTTACTTGATCCTGTGTTGGCATTAGTTCTTGTTTACTGAATACCTGACCTGACACATATAACTTGGGGGTATGGGGAAATCAAAAGTGTAAACTAAAGTGTAACTTAAAAGAGTATTACTTGATCCGTGGTCCCGGGGGGTAACGGGACAGAGCCATTCGTGACTCTTACATTTTCCTGATCCGTGGTCCCGGGGGGCAACGGGACAGAACCACTATTGGTTCCCATATTCCTGATCCGTGGTCCCGGGGGGTAACGGGACATATCCTTTGAGTTACATGGAGGTTTACCCAATTTGATTTCAAAGACTTTAGAATAAAAAACCTGATAGAACAGTTTAGTTACCCACTGCACACTACCCTGCACTGCTTGTTTCATACTATCGCTTTATTCTCGTTTATTTCTGCATTGCTTATTACACTGTTTAGATTATATTATTGGTTGACATGACGCGCTGACGTCTGGGTTTTGCATGGCCCAGATTCTTTACCATTGTCGCTGACCGAGCAGGAGTACTTCAGCCAGCAGGCTGATTTGTGAGTTCTGTAGTGGTTAGTTTTATTTCCTGCATTCTTATTTCCAGATGTGAGCCCGCATTATGGGACATACTCTTCTGTTATTGTATTGGATCATTTGCTTCCGCACTTATTTATCATTGACTCTTGTTATTCTGGATTGTGGACATGTGTTAGATGGTTTTATCTTTTTCTTGATATCTCTACAGCCGTAATGTGACTGTGGATGGATACTTCCTACCCACAGGTAGCATGGTTGGCTATGTCACGTGCCCAATCTAGTGTACTCTGGGAAGCGGGGCGTGACACAACCGAATGAACCTTATTCCTATTTCTCCTGAACCAGAATCCATCCCCGAACTGGAACAAGTTCCTTTCGAGTTTGTATATAACCATACGATGGATTATCCAATAAACTGGGATCTTCGTAGTGATACGGAGTGTCCTGGAGAAATACAAAGGTGATTTAGGATTGGCGAAGAAATACTTGGTTTGGTCGTGAATAGCAGTCGCAATTTACTTTGCCCTCTTACTAATCCCTTTCTTTGTCTTAACTTAATACCTTCTGCACACCATCGTTATGCTAATTGGTTTTCTTCATTCCCCACCGTTCGGCACCAGCCTAAAGTTTGGAAGAAGACTATCCAATTTGCGTAATAGGTGTACTATCTCCTAAACCAAGGAGTACTCGCATCCTGAGAGAAGGTAAAAGGAAAAGACAACTGAATAGTCCTATTCGTTTTCTCCAGAACCGGAAACCATCCTCGAATTCCTTCGAGTTCGTATATAACCATACGATAGTTTTGTCCAATGGAAGTGGAAGTTCGTAGTAATACGGGGTGTCCTGGAGAAAAGGGTAAAAGTAGGAGTGGTAATGAGGTTTGCAACTCTGACAATCCAAAAGCCAGTCTTTAAGAAGGTTCGGTCAATTTTGGTCACTGAGTCATAGTCAAGGGTCGGGTCAATGGTCGCTGCCAAAGAGAGAGAAAAAAGAAACACTCAGCGTGCACTCTAACCTAGATCAGAATGGTTATCACTTTATCTAATCTGGAAACCTCCCACTGTAACCTCAAATTCTTCTCCAAACCTGAAAGAAGAATTAGTCGGGATCACCCGAGGAGTAAACAAACTCATCAGTGGGAATCGGGATCCAACTATCATCGCATGATAACTTGACGGAATCCACTCAAGTCACCACACTCCAGAAGGTATGCGCATGCCTGGCAAGTTTCAGTTTCTTTAGAAACTCCCGACCTTGACTGAGCCAACATATCAAAGGATCCTAGTCAAGTTCAACCCGTCATTTTCTTGATTGCATTAGACCCAACCGCACGAGTCCTTGACTGAGCCAAAATAACCGTACGACTGTCCTAACCAATCACATATCCATAAGACAGAAAAGCATTATAGAGCTACCGCACACTACGCCTCGGCTGAGCACGACATACGTAGCACGAATACTAAGCAATACTAATCTGAAATGACGGAGGGCTACGGCTGGTTTTTGGCGAAAAACCTTTAACGTAATGAACTTGATATCGTTGAAGGAACCGGATAACTTTTTATAAAAATATAGTGACGAAAACCTTTGCTAAAGAGGTCACTCCTGGTGAAGGGATCTCGGCTCTTTCCCCGTAGAATGAGGTGCAGGATATTCCAACTGAATACCACGATGCAAAGCAAAAGTAATCGGCTATAGTGAAGTTATTGCCCTGACGCAAACTTTTGTCCAAGGGGTCACTCCCGGTGAAAGGATCTCGGCCCTTGCCTCGTCGACTGAGGAGCTGGATATTCATAACCGAATACCACTGTGCAAAACAAAAGAGAACGCCCTTGCAATAACAGCTTTTTGAAAAAGTGTTCCAACAACATCAGAATAGGTTTGTTTAGCTTGCATTGATCCGAATCAATGCAGTCCCATCAATTGATCACACCAATAAAGAACGAAAATAATGATGTACGTATATGCCATCTGCATTCGCCACTGGGTCCCGTCATCACCCGTTAGGTTACTTAACTAACGACAGAGCGGGGACTGGACTAGCGCGGATGCAAAACATATACAACATCTACTAGTATATATATAATATATAATTTTCGCTCAAGGCGTGATAAAATGCAACATCACAGAAATGTAACAGCATCACAGAACAATACAGATATCTGGGATCCCCGGGTTTCATAGAGCCGCTACTGAAATCCGACGTTCCCCTGGTCATGTGGATAGCCTATGCAATGAAAATCCTAGACCCCTACGGGCGCGGCAATTCACCCGCCAAAACCTGAAGCGAGGCAGCCCCCTTCAGCAACGTGAATGGACCACCCAGCACTTCACGGAATCCGGTAACTTGGGCACCCCTCCTGGGTCAACCTGTACCCCCTACGAGTGCGGCGAATAGCCCGCCAATTCTAGAGTAAAGCCCCCTCCGTCTCAACGCCATGAGATGCGTGCTTGTTGCCCTCTAGAACCCGGCTATCCGTGCACCCCTCCGCGGGGTAATCCTAGTACAGAAAGTAAAATATACATACAACGGGTACATCGACCTCAACCTGGTCGTGCCCCAAAAGAATAATACAAACAGGAAGTGACGGCAGTCCACATGTCGGACGCTCGCCCCGCAATATCAAATGTACAAAATACAACAAAACTGTACTAATACTGCAAACAGGCTATCCCCTACGACCGATCCGCAACAACACAGCACAATCACAGAACATCAACGTGATTGTCACGTTCGCAAATCCGTCTAACCAGGCTATAGCAGTTAGACAGGATTTACCGATCAAGTGACATTCACGGTCGCAGATATAATGTAAATACTGTGAACTAATGTGTTTAAACTTTTCGATCGATCAAATTTATCGAAGTGGGCCCCAAGCATTACTGTAGCACTTAAAGAGAGTCTAGGCCCAAAAAGAATATTCCAAAAACCCCAGTTTCAACCCAGGAGCTCACTGCAAAAATTTGGTCCAATGAATAGTAAAAATGGCCGCGGAACCGCGGCAAATACGTGGATTTGGCCGCGGTTCCGCGGTGGAATAGTGAGATCACGCGACCAAATTTTCACAGAATGCTTAGAATTCCCTGCACATGTCACTGCAATGTATTGAAAAAATTTTGGAGCCAAAAAAATTTCGACAGAAAACTGTGCAAATGAAAATGGGTTTTCGGAAAATCCGTTCGATCGAACTTGTAAACACGTTAGAGCAAGCTAGACTAGGTTAATGGCGTGGCTCTGATACCATGTTGAGCCACGGCAGCGCCCCGGCCGTCTATCCGAGGCCAAAATGCGGAATCAAATATTTTCTTATCTTTAAACTGGCACTACCGCGAACAATATACCCGGATCGTAACGATTAACCGATACTAGCTAACTAGAGATGGGGTGAGAGATATACCGAGCGATCCGTGTCCTTCGGTCTTCTCGTCGTCGTCCCGATCTCCCGCGGAATCATCATTCGTCATCTTCTCGTCGGAAAGGGCACCACGTAGCCGGATTCTTTTACGGGCTCCCACCTCTGGACCGAGGCAACTCGGGCGCGAAGTTGGCTAGCCGACGCGTCCAAGACTTGCTGTAGATAAGTGTAGTGTCTATGTCTCTTTGGGGTTTAGTTGCCATGGAGGATGGAGGTGGAGAAGAGAATGAACAATGGAGAGAGGTTTGGAATTCTAGCAAGCAAAGAATGAATATGAGATGAATCAATTCCTCACATATCAAAATGAACTCTCTCATTCTCTCCCCAATCCAAATGTGGCCGGCCCCCTTCTAGCCCAAAAATGATGGTGGGAATAATAATACAAGAAGGGAGGTGATGGTAGTAAAAGAAGAATGGTGACCACACCCCCAAGCCTCATATCAAACTCTCAAATCACATTCTAATCTCATTTAATGCAAGAAAGAGATGATTAAAAGAGAATCAAATGATGCTAGTCATATCATAATCCCACATATGCAAGAAACCCCTCCACAAAAAGTGATTTGCAAAATTGCAAATTACCCCCTCCATCGGAAAGTCCGGCCGCGAAAGGAACAAAGGAAAACTGGCCGGAACGGAATGCAAACTGGCAACTTCAGAAAACTGATCCCGTAATAAATTACAGGAAAACCCCGCTACTGCATATACATGCCCGCATTTGTATTCCCACTGAATACAAATGCAAAGAGACAAAATCTACACTGTCTAATACTAGGATCCGGCTTAAACTAAAGCCGGCTAGTAAAAACCGTCCGATCACGATCCGTGCAATACCGCACGTATCCGATCGAACCCTGCCATATCTCCATACGGCCTCTACAGCGTTTCGCCTGAAACTTGAGTATGTGGTGGACTCTAAAGACTCGTCAATACTATGGCTGTGGATTTAACCACTAGCACGTCAGAGGTATTAGCCATACGTGACGGGCTACCAGCTATTGACCAAAAGGGACATCGATGAGCGAACTCATCCTGACACCCTACTGAGCCTGTCAGTGACAATATCCGTACAGTCCGGTCCGTTCGTCTATGAGTATCGTATGGCGGGCCTAGGGGGTTGGTAAAAGTCAGACCCCCAAAAGCGGTACAAGTCGTGTCGGAGTGAAGCCCAGAACACCCTGAGATACTACTGGAATACCTACTAGTAAATCTTCTGCCTCGGCCGAGGGCTTTGTGTAATGGCTCTCCTAGACACAGCGCGACCTCACCCCCAATACCGGGAGAGACGAACCCCTGCAGATCCGCTCACTGCCTCCATGTGGCTCGGGACTGTACCCAACTAAAACCTGTTTGCATGACTCCTTTGAGCCGTGGTAGGGTAGTAATCAAAGCACAGTGGGAACTCACACGAGACAAATGAAGATCTCAGGTCGATGAACTAACCTGTACACATGTCACCAGGGAACTGCCATCTGACATCTGGTATAATCCCAACTAGCAGGTTCCCGGCGAGTCCTGTCCGGTGTACTCATAACCCAATGAGCACCTGTATACATCTTAGGTGAACCAACTGACACCAGTGGCTTGTGAGATCGGCCACCGCCCCTCGTCGGGGTCTCGACTGTATACACTAGTCTACTAATGGAGTATCGATGCCCAGTCTCGAAACTCCCACGACTAGGGACCTTTTTAAGGATGTGCTTATAGACCCCAGCTCCCACGTATATGATCGCCCTCATACTGCTGGCAGTCAAGCAAGAATCCTAGGGGCTCTATCAACGTGTAATAGCGACTCGTAATGTCACCTAAAGCAGTGCACGATGATAAAGATAAACCAGATAGCATACTATCATCTTGAGTAAGACTGTCCTACCGGGATAGGTCCTCCCTCAATCATTGCAATCACGTTCCTGTGATCCAATAATTGACTCTGAGGGCACTATCTCCAACAGTCAAACTCTTTGACTACCACATCAAAACAGACGTTCCAACTCCGCGATGCCTGCTTTATCCTGTAAAGCAACTTGTACACGTTTTCGCTGCTCCCACTGTCTACGAAGCCCTCTGGCTGTGTACTTATAGACGCTCTCTTCTAAATCAATATTTAGAAAAGCAGTCATGACATCCAACCACTAGATATCGTAATCATGGTATTTAGCAATGGTAAGTAGGATCCGGATGGACTTAAGCACAGCCACTGGAAAAGGTTTCATCATTATCCACGCCTGGTCGATGACGAAAACCTTTAACATGTCTAGCTTTGAAAGTCTCAACTTTTCCATCTACACCAAGTAATCTTCTCAAGATATACTTGCTCCTGATGGGGATTTAACCCTTCATATATAGCATCCAAAGTCCATACTTTGTTGGTGTACATGGATTCCATCTCAGATCGCAAAGCATCCAGCCATTCTTATAGAGTCCCCACTCTTGATGGCCTGCTTGAAACTAGTTGGGTCATCATCTCATGATGCAATCCTCGCTCCCACTGTCATCGAGAAACCGAAGTATCTCTCAGGCGGATGAGGAACCCTGCTAGATCGGCGGAGAGGCTGAGGTTTGTCGGAATCTATTGAATCCTTTGGTTCTACCAAATCATCTGTTGTAGTTTGTATAGCTAGAACTCCTTCCAGTTCTACCTCATGACCACTAATTTCTTCATAAGAAATTCCCTTTCACAAAGGTGGTATGTTGAGAAACAAAACACATTTTGTTCCTCTGTTAGGTAGAAGATATTCCCTTGCGAATGCTTGGGATATCCAACAAACTTCTACAGAACTAACTTTGCCTCGAGCTTGTCCGGATTTTGCTTTTAGACATAGGCCAGACAACCCCAAGTCTTAACAAACTTAAGATATGGGCTCTTCCCATTCCATATCACATATGAAGTGGTAGGCAATGGATTTGATTGGAACCCCATTCAATAGGTATGCAGCTTCTCAAGTGCATAACTCCAAAAGGAAATAGGCATCTCAGTAGTACTCATCATAGAGCGCACCATATCACATAGGGTGTGATTGCTCCGCCCCGATACACCGACGTGCTGTGGTGTATACGGAGGAGTAATGCTGAGAGAGAATCTCATTCTCCTTTAGAATAGTCCAGGAATCCCGTGCCCAAGTATTCTCCTCCCTGATCACATCAAAGGATATAATACTTATACCCGTTTTTGGTTCTCTACTTCTAACTTATATTCGGTGATTATCTCAAAAGTTTCGGACTTGTGTTTCAACAGGAACATGTGTCCGAATCTTAAGAGATCATCAGTGAATGTAAGGAAGTACAAAGAATCAGTCATGTCATATGTAGACTGGGGACCTTCATACATCACTATGTATCAGTCCCAAGAGTTCACTAACTCTTTCTCTGTTTCCAGTAAACGGAGCTATGGTCATCTTATCTTTGTGACATGACTGGCAAGTTTCATAAGATGTAAATTTAAACCGATTTAAATATGCATCTAAATGTAACTTAGCTAGTCTGGTCGCATTGATATGACCTAGTATACAATACCTCAAGAAGAATTCGTTCATTTCTGAACTCTTCCTCTCTTGTGTGCTCTGTATACTAAGAACTGTAGTTTGATTTAGAACGTCAATGCTTTTAGATAACGTGCCTGAACCGATCAACTCTTGATATAGGAAATGTTCAAAACATTATCCAACAATACAAAATTATATCCTTTCTTTACTAATAAAGAGACTGATATGATGTTGTATATCAGGTTCGGTATCTAATAACATTCGTTCAGAATCAATGTATTCTGGTAATACAGGGTGATAGTGACCAACAGACTTGGCTGCAACACTTGCACCGTTTTCTATCTTATGAAATTTATCACCCGTTCTCAGTTCTCTACCTATCTGTAGCCCATGTAACAGATTACATTTGCGGGATCCTGATCCGGTATCTAATACCCAGGACGTAGAGGATACAGAGAAACAGTTCTTTGTAATGAACACACCCGAAGAAGATGCATCATCATGCACTTTCTTCGTTTGGGCGGCATGGGAATCCTGGTATTCCCCTATTTCCTGCTCGGTCTTATAACAATTATAAGTTGGAGCGGGACCAACATTCCCCAGCTCAGTATAACAAGCGGGTTCGGTCAATACATCCATATTATTATCTTGATTAAGGCGTGACATGGTCGCTACATGGAGAGAGAGAGAAGAAAACACTCTGCGTGCGCTCTTGCAAGATTAGATTGGTTATATATTTTATCTAATCAGGATGGCTCCCACTGTTTTTATCAAATCTTCCTTCAAACCCTAAAAGGAAAGACTAGCCGGGATTAATTACACTCTACAAGTTCACCAATCTTTCAGCCAGGCCAGTGCCGGTACTTTGAGGGAGGTTCCCCGTGCTTTCGCACGGACCTAATTAAAATAAACCTCGTTTTTCCAGGGGCGTAACCCCGTTGACACCTTTCTAGACACCTACTTGATCGGCTAATTGTAAAATGCAAAACTCTCCCAGGAGTAACAATTACTCGCAGTGGGTATCGGGATCCAACTATCTCATAGAAGGTATGCAATCTCATTGCAAATTTCAACACTTGAAACTTTCGATAAAGGTTTTTACCCCTAGCACTTATGACCTTAACTATGGTCAACAAATCATAAGCATTAGTCAAGCTCTACCCGTCATTTCGTGATTAATTAGACCCACCCACATGACCCTTAACTAAGGTCAACAAAGTCACGCGACTGTCCTAACTAATCGCATCATATGCTATGTAGGAAGACATCACTTAGCTACCGTACACTGTGCCTTGACTATGGTCAACAAACACAGCACGAATACTAAGTACTCTACTTCCTAAAATGACGGAGGGTTGCGGATGGTTTTTAAGAAACCCTTTAACGCCTTGAACTTGATCTCGTTGCGGAATCAAATGGTTTGAAATGGAGTGTTTTTGAGGCTTTTGCTAGTTTCGCTAAAGAGGTCACTCCTAGTGAAGGGATCTCGGCTCTTTCCTCGTCGAATGAGGTACAGGATATTCACAATACCACTATGCAAAGCAAGAACTAGAAAATCAGTCAAAAGACAAACCGAAGGTTGTAGCATCTGCTAGTTATTGCTAAAGAGGTCACTCCCGGTGAAGGGATCTCGGCTCTTTCCTTATCGAATAAGGTGCTGGATGTTCTACAAGGAACACCGCTATGCAAAGCAACAACTAGAGCTACCTAATTTTTGAAATTCGATTCCACAACATCTTTTAGGTTTATTTTCTTTCATTAATCTCATTAATGAATGTCCCATCATTTAAATCACCTAAACATCACAGATAAATACAACGTACGCTTATGCCATCCGCATTCGCCTCGATGTCCCGTCTGCACCGTTAGGTTAGGTAACTAACGGCAGAGCGGGACAGGGCTAGCGCGGGTGTAAAACATAAGCAACGTCTATATAATATATCATATATACTATATACAATATCTATCTGAACATATCACATGATCGCATCACAGATAACGCAGCAGAAAACAACATATGAAATATTGGATATACTAGGACGTCCGTATTTTATTTTGAGCCTGTATAAAACACGGATTCCACGGTCGTGATGAATAGCCAATCCCACACCCCTAGACCCCTACGAGAGCGGCAAGCAACCCTACCAGTTCTAGAGTTAGGAGACCCGGACTCGACTCCTCAAGATGGTCTCCCACTGGACCCTAGAACCCGGTTACTTGTGTTCCCCTCCTTGGGTCTATCCTAATGCGGAAAAGTAAATAATATACAATGGTGACATCATCCTCAGCCCGGAAGTGCCCCAATAAAAGAATATTACATACAAGTTTTTTACATGAATGAAAATGAAAAACACTCATCTCACATAAAAAAAAAACCCGGCTATTCAAACACGACGATCCAATATAACATATCCAGCAACACATAACATCGCATGTCATCAACGTAAGTAAATATGCCCATCCCAATTGTCGTTGACATATAGCAACGAAACCGGCGATATCATATATTACACTTACGGTCGCAGAAAAGAAAGTGTAAAACTACAACAGTTGGAATCCGCAACCTCCTTAGACATCTCATGCCTAGCCAAATGAATTCCTTAGACATCGCATGCCTAACAATTATAAACCCCGCATTTTAGTCTCATTATCGAAAACTCTTTTCAATAATCAGTCGGGCAATTCAACAAGATTCCCGACATCCTGATCGAATGCTCATTGCAAACTTTAGTAGACGGCCGCACCCCCCGGATGCCATCGACGAAGTGCACTAAGGCGCAACACCGCTGCCGCGAGCACCTGAACGGATGCTTTTGGCGACGGGGTTCTCCTACAGTCACTTGGTCGGGGCTATGGGGCGCGGATGTCTATTAAGTTTACCCGGCGAGTATCCGCGTACCCTACGTGATTGCGACGGACTTTTGATCACATCAAAATCCCGTGGCAACCGATCAAATGAGACTAAACTGCTATGTCTATAACATTCAAATTAGTTATCTCATAACTACTTGTGGATTCCAAATATTGTATCACATTCCAGATAAATAGACAAAGTTAAACTTTCCGATCGAATAATCAAACACCCAAGTTTTCCCAAATAGCTCAACACTTGAAATAAGTTTAAAAACATCCATTTCATGCCACAGTACCAACGGTCCAGCCGTAGAAGGGTCAAGTCAACGCCTCACATGTGGCACGTCGGACTGCCCCAAACCCTAAGGTTCAAAAGGCAGTTCAAGACGGTCACATAATCGAGTTAAAGTTTGTTGTCTTCTAGAGGGTCCATCGCGTTATTTCACGACTTAGAACGTTCTTAAACTACGGAAAAATCCAACACTTGGAAATTTTCCGGGTCGGGAAAAAGTGAGTTATTGATATCCGTTCGAACTTTTTAACACGTTCTAAAATTATCCGGAAAAACTTAAACGAAGTTAAATAATCCGATCGAATCAATGAGTCCCCAATACAACCCAAAAAACTCAACTATTGAGTAAGAATTAAAAATTCCCAGAAGAATCAGGAAACACCTACGGAGGTAACTGTAGAAAATGGAGCGCCTAATCATCACATACGGCCGCGGAACCGCCAGTACAAGTAGGGTAAGGCCGCGGTTCCGCGGCGCTACTGTGGAGTTAGGTTGTCGTTTTCTGCAGCTATTCTTAGAATTCTCTGCTCTATTTTCTGAGCATTTTTAATTCATAAAAAATCACGATTTCAAAAAATGTCCAGAGAAGGGTATTCGTCGGGGTTTACGGGTTCGATCGGACTTCAAACTTCGTCTAGACTTCGCCTAAAGCACTAGCTTGGCTCTCTGATACCACTATAGGGTTCCTAGGCGCTCTAGCAAGGTTCTACAAGGAATCAACCATGCCCGATTCAAAAAAATAGCTGTGCCGAACAACCCTAACCAAGATCGTATACTAGAGATTATGCGAAAACTAGCAAGTTAAACATTTTAACTACAAGTGAAAGGGATTACAACCTTTGTAGATCCGGTCCTTCACTTCTAAAGATCCGTGTTGACGTCCCTTCGCTGCGATCATCGGGATCCCGGACTCTAGCGATGGTTTCTTCGGAGAAATGAGCGGGCTAGGTCGTTGACTTCGAGGCCGAAGATGATCTACGTCGGGAAGACACTAACTCAAGCTATTCCTTCACTTGGTCATGAACTTTGTGAAGAGAACACCCTATACTACATGGCAAGTAGTAGAGGATGAAGAAGTAGGAAGTGGGCTCACTTTAGAATTGATTTTCTCACACTTTTTCTTATGGCACCATTAGAGCTAGCAAGCTTTTCATGGAGCTTGATGAAGAAGAAGAAGAAGAAAGAATAATCATCATATGAATTAATTCCCTTAATAATGTAACCATGGGTGAGTTAAGCTATCATGCTTAACTCATGTAGAGAATTGACCAAGGTATTAGGTTAAGGGTTAGGTTAAAGAATATCAAGAGAAATGACAAAAGAGTGGACTTTGTCAAAGTTTCTCCAAGCTTCTTCAAGCTTGATAACTTTGACTAAGTTCAACTCTTTTGTTAAATCTTAAGATAAAACAATAACCCTAATCTTAAACCTAATCTTGGTACAATTCTCATACACCGATCTTGTGTGTATCATCAAGTATGACACAAACATATGTACACAAATATATATCGCATATACACTTATACACAAACTAGTGAGAAAATAAATCTTAAGTGAGCTAATACTAGTTAATGTAATGTAATATATCAAATATATAATTATACATTAAATTATTAAATCAACTCTTGATTTAATAATTCGGCTATAACCGACTAATATCAAAAGTAACAACTTATCGAATCAATACTTGATCCGATAACCCGGCTATATCGCATACAACCGATCAATGTCACAAATCGGGAGAATAGAATACGGTATCTTATATCGTATCAATCTCGGTCCCGCACATATCACATATGCGCTCCTACTCCGTTTCGCTTGAGCCAGGAAACCCCTGTGTAGGACTCTAAAGACTCGTCAATACGCCGGCAGTAGGTAATGATCATATCAAACACCCACAAGCCGCAAGCGGTCTGCTAAACGTAACGGCCACCCGGGTATTGAGCGATCAGAAGATCAACAAGCAAGCCTGCTAGTACTCCTGCAAATCCAATCAGTAACACTACCGTACAGTCCGGTCTGTTCGTCTGATATGTCGCATATTTCGCCTAGGGGTGGTAAACGTCAGACCCCAGCAGCTTGATAAGTCATGCCGATGTAAGGTCCATAACAAGCATGAAACTACTGATAACACTTACCAGTAAATCAGTGCAACCCTGGCCAGGGATTTCCAGTTATGGCCAGTCGGGCATAGCGCAACATCAACCCCTAATACCGGGAGAGACGAATCCCCTCCTATCGCTCATTGCCTCCATGTGAATCGGGACTGTACCCAAAAACCACATGTTTGCACGACTCAGTAGATCCGTGGTAGGGTGGAAATCAAAGTACAGTGGGAGACACACAAGACTCTATGACGATCTCAGGTCAACAAACTAAGCTGTACCAGTGTCACCAGAGAACTGCCATCTGACGTAAGGTATAATACCATCTGGGAGTTCTCGGCGAGTCCGTTCAGTGTACCCAGTCTCCACTGAGCACCCGCATACAATCTCTGATGTCAAACACCAATGGATATGGGATCATCCATCGCCCATCACATGGGTCGAGAAGATATACGCTAGTCTACTCTGGAATATCGATGCCCCGTCTCGATATTCCCACGACTAGGAACATTGAAGGATGTACTCATGGACTACCCAGGCCCTACTAGTATGATCTGTATCATAGTCTTGAAAGTCGAGTACACATCCTAAGGGCTTTATCAACATGTAACAGAGAGACAGTAAGTATACATGTTAAGATAAAGAGCAACCAGATAGCGTACTATCATGTCGAGGAAGAAAGTCCTACCTATATATGTCCCAGCATCCACTACAATATACATCTCATGTACAGTAATGGCCTCTAGGGTATACATATAACTAACAGTAATGTTACCCGGTGAGTATCCGAATACACAAAGTGATTGCGACGGACTTTTGATCGCATCAAAATCCCGTGGCAACCGATCAAATGAGACTAAATTGCTAGACTTATAAAATTCAAATGTTGTTGATTCCAAGTATTGTATCACAATATACTAGACTATGTTAAAAGTTTCGAACGAATCAACAAATCCCCATAACTCCCAATGAGCTCAACACTTGAGCGAAGTTAAAGTACCCAAAACGTGCCACGGTACCTATGATCCAACCGTAGAAGGGGTAAACCAATGCCTCACCTATGACACCGCGGAACCACGGCAAACCCTAGGGTTCAAACCGCGGTTCCGAGGGCATAGAATCAAGTTAAGGTTTATATGTTCTTCTAGAGGGTCCATAGAGTTCCTTGCACGAACATTGAATATAATTAACTTAGAAAAGTTCCAACACTTGGAAATTTCAGAGGGGGTCATGGGGTGAAGTTTGAATTTCATTCGAAGTGTTAAACATGGTCTAGGTTACCAATTACGATGCTAAAATAAACGACTACGAAATACTCCGCAAAGAGTCCATTACCAATTATCAGCACCTGAAAATCTGGACTAAACAAACAATACCAGAAACCCCAAATTAAGATGTATAGAGCACTAGTGAAAAACGAGGAGGAGGGGAGCCTGTACGGTCGGCGTCACCGGAATTCCTGGCCTGGTCGCCGGCCATGAACCGAGCACACCCTCTCGTTTTGCATCTGTGTTCTTATATCATCCTAATTGCCACTCTGCAGTTGTTTAAATAATTTTTGAACACTCTTTAAAAAATTTCCAGATAGCAAATTTCAAGGTTTCTAAAATCTTATTTTTGCGGAGTTTCTCGGTTTCGTATTATCTTAGCATCGTCTAAGTGTCTAATTTGGCTCTGATATCATGTTGGGATTCCTCAGCACCTAGCCTAGGGTTTGCAAGCATCACTCATGCCACAACAAAAATTTCAAGGGGGTGCTAAGCAATCAACCTAAAGATCATACTAGAAAACTAGGGTAACAAAACTTGTAATCTAACATTACAAAAAGAAGTGAATGAAAATACAACCTTTGTAGATCCGGTCCTTCACTTCTAAAGCTCCGTGTTTACGTCCCTTCACTGCGATCATCGTAGTCCCGAACAGTAGAAAGGATTTCCCCGGAGAAATGAACAAGCTAGCTCGTTGACTTCGAGGCCGAAGATGATCTTCGTCGAAGTGACTCAAGCTCCCTCTTCACTTGGTCAAGAACTTTATGAAGAGAACACCCTAAACTAAATGGCAAATAGTAGAGGATGATGAAATAGAAAATGGGTTCACTTTATTTCTTCACTTAGAAAAATCTAGCAAACTTTTTCTTTTGGATGAAGAAGAAGAAAAAGAACAAAATGAAGTGAAGTGAATTATCATAATGCAACCATGGGTGAGTAATTATCCTCCACTAACCTTTGTAGAGACATAACCATGGTTAATTATAATGGTTTGGTTAATAAATATCTTAATCAAGACAAAATAAATGGACTTTGTCAAAGATACTTCAAGCTTCATGAATCTTCAAGTCATGACAAAAGAAGCCACCATTTTGAATAATTAAGATAAATAAAAACCTAAATTATAATTAGCATGGTGTATGCCACACACCCACATGTTTGCATGTATCATCAATCATGATACAAACATGTACACAATTATATATCACATATATACTTTGTGCACATCAAGTGAGAAAAGCAATCTTAAGTGAATCAATACTAGTTAATGTAAAGTAATATATCAAATATATAATTATACATTAAATCATTAAATCAACACTTGATTTAATGATCCGGTCATATCTCATATAACCGACTAATATCTAGTGTACCAATGTATCAAATCAACACTTGATTCGGTAACCCGGCTATATCGCATATAACCGACCGATGATACAAATCGCGAGAATAGAATAATGTATCACATACTGGTATTATTCTCGGTCCCTCACATATCTCATATGCGCTCCTATTTCGTTTCTCTTGAGCCTGAAAACCTCTGTGTAGGACTCTAAAGCCTCGTCAATACGCCGACAGTATGTGGTGATCATATCAGTCACCCACAAGCCGCAAGCGGTCTGCTAAACGTAACGGCCACCCGGGTATTGAGCGATCAGAAGATCAACGAGCAAGCCTGCTCACACTCTTGCGAATCCAATCAGTAACACTTACCGCACAGTCCGGTCTGTTCGTCTGATATGTCGCATATCTCGCCTAGGGGTGGTAAACGTCAGACCCAGTAGCTTGATAAGTCATGCCGATGTAAGGTCCATAACGAGCGTGAAACTACTGATAACACTTACTGGTAAATCACATCAACCCTGGCCAGGAATTTCCAGTTATGGCCAATCGAACATAGCGCAACATCAACCCCCAAAACCGGGAGAGACGAATCCCCTCCTATCGCTCATTGCCTCCATATGACTCGGGACTGTACCCAAAAACCATCTGTTTGCACGACTCAGTAGAGCCGTGGTGGGGTGGAAATCAAAGCACAGTGGGAGACACACAAGACTCTATGACGATCTCGGGTCGACAGACTAAGCTGTACCAGTGTCACCAGAGAACTGCCATCTGACGTGAGGTATAATACCATCTGGGAGTTCTCGGCGAGTCCGTTCAGTGTACTCAGTCTCCACTGAGCACCTGTATACGGTCTCTGATGTCAAACACCAATGGATATGGGATCATCCATCGCCCATCACATAGGTCGAGAAGATATACGCTAGTCTACTTTAGAATATCGATGCCCCGTCTTGATATTCCCAGGACTAGGAACAATGAAGGATGTACTCATGGACTACCCAGGCCCCACATGTATGATCTGCATCATAATCCTGGAAGTCGAGCACACATCCTAAGGGCTTTATCAACATGTAACAGAGGGACAATAAGTGTACATGTTAAGATAAAGAGCAACTAGATAACGTACTATTATGTCGAGCAAGAAAGTCCTCCCTATATATGTCCAAGCATCCACTATAATATACATCTCATGTACAATAATGGCCTCTAGGGCATACATACAACTAACATTATATTCGCTTATTGGGTTGATGTCTTGCTTTATTCATTATCTTTGCGTTGATCTTCGCTGTTGGGCATCGTATACATGTTTTATGACTTGCGTGGTTGTGATTCCACCGCTTGGCGAAGAGCTAGCTCCCGCTTGGGGATGCCTTTACTATTTTATGTATATGTGGTTTTGGATCAAAATATACAAAGGAGGTGTTGCCCAAATTTTTAAAAGACGAAACATGTTTTTCAACTAATAAATTCCACTTACAATTTTCATGTTCCACTATTTATGCATTAAGAAAACGTTTGATTTCACCATACCTGTAACGTTTTGGAAATCGTTTAGGCGATTTTCCGTTTTCAGGGTAAAATAGTCGGCTTTTTCCGTAAAAACCTAGAAGCGATCTGATCAGTTGAAAATATTGCATTTTTAACACATCAATTTCCCTACTCTTTGCAATCATCTAAAGGTGTTTGGTATAAATATAGCACATATTAGCAATTTATCTGCCAAAATACCAAATAACAAGTGTTATACATTATAACCAGCATTATGAGGGAAATTGTGTGTTTATTATTGTACACACGATCTTTTGTGTATCAACACTTGTCTTGAGATTGTGTGCACGAAATTCTCCAGGTTAAGAAGCCGGAACTGCTAAAAGTGCTGATAAAATACGTCAAGTCCAAGACTTGTAATCTGGCAATGATTCTGAAAGAATAAAAAGATTCCAAGCACCCCATGAAGTACCAAAGAGCCAACACATAACAGCCCAGAGAAATGAAGCACTGATTCCACCACATGGCCGCGGATCCACGGCCATGTTGGCCTATTTGCCGCGGATCCGCGGCATTGTTAGCTCCTCAGTGGATCAGATTCATCCGCGTGTCTCTCTGTAACGGCCTAGCTTCCAGAAGACTCCTAAAATAGCACGTGGCTTCATCCAGAAGGCTCGGCCTAACAACCTTATCCTAGAATATTCCTTATTCTAGAATATTCCCTCCAACAAACTTCTTCTAGAAGACTCTCTCTAATAACCTAGCTTTGGAGGGAAGATTCAAATGAATATTTATAAAAATGGATCTAGATCTAGGGTTTAGAGGTTGTTGAATTTGGAGGGAAATCATTTTGAGTGGTGAAAATTGTAGATCCAAATCATTTCTAAATCAAATTGAGTGACACAATTTGATCCAAATCAAGATCCACCGAGTACCGAGGCAAAGCAAGCCTTCAACGAGCCTTTTGAAGCGACGCCGATCTTCATCCGAGCAAGAGATCCACGATGATCTGCGACTCAAGAAGACGATGCGAAGCTAGTTTCGACGATTGAGTTCTCTCCTCAAAATCTTGTAATCTTTGAGCGAATTGTAACGAAACGTTGATTTATAAAAGGTGAAAATTCTTGATCTTGCTTTTCTATACATTTGAGCATTATAAAGAGTTATCAATTCTTGATTGTTTTCTTTTTCATGATGTTTGGGTGAAAACTCCGCTTGTGGAGGAATAGAGAAAATAGGTAGATGATGATGATTAAATTCTTGAACGATTCTTAAGTCTTATGAGTTTTGTAAACTTTAGGAAATTGAATCATCGACAACCTAATTTGAGCGAGATGCTTTCTTGAATGTTTTCGCTCCAAATTATAGATCAACGATCGATGATTGAATTTCCTAGAGGCTAGAATTTGAATGCTAATCAACGAAAGGACAAGGGATAGAAGGAGAAACCCTAGTTTCTTCAATAGATCCCTAATTCTCGTTGATCGTCATCGATCTAGCAACAAATCATCAATAGATAAGAATTTGTAATCATAATTCTTCATCATCACTATCGATTGGATCGATTCCTACAAGCCTCTTTACAAATCTTGATAATTCATTCAATTTGGACACCTTCTTGAACATTATTAATTCTTGATTCTTGATTCATGATCTATATTCTTTATGTTTCTTGAATTGAAATCTTTCAAATCTTGAATCAACTTTCTTGCATTTTCTTTTACATTTTCATTTCGACTCATCTAAAACAAAATCGATCAAAACACACATCTCAGTGGACGATCCATATTCATTAACGCGCTACATCGACACCGTTAATTGATTACGGTATAAATTTCATTGGTTGTGATTAAAACTTTTCCATACACACGAAGAACGGTCAATCAAATGGCGCCGCTGCCGGGGATGTGTGCTATTTTGTTTGTTTTTGTTATTTGAGTTGAAAAATTATTATTCCATCAAAAATTTTAGATCAAAATCGCATCAAGTGCTTAACGATTAGTGTTTGAATTTTTGCGAGGGAATCTAGAATCATTGCAGCAGAGAGATCAAGATTCAGAGAAGATCCGAAGAATCCAGAGAAGTACAGGAACCTGCACAAAAATTTTCAAACCCTAATTCCCCCATCAAGCGGCGGAACCGCGGCCAATGAGGCGTTTTTGCGGCGGTTCCACCGCCGTTTAAGGTGATCACTGTACCAAATTTTTCAGGTATACTCTCTGTTCTCTCCTCTCCTCTCTGATCTAGTCCAATATCAATTTTGTGCAGTATTCTTTGCAAAATTCAGCGCCGCTAAAAAAATTGTTGCGTGTTTGAACTTGATTGTTTGCATATTTTAATACGGAAATTAAGGGGCAAAGACCAAATTCAGATTAAGTGGGGATTTCATTACCCTTCTTAATCCCCAAAAATCACAAACTTGCATCCGCATCACCTTCATTAACTAAAAAATATCTAGACAAGACTCTAAGGACTGTCGCGTTCAATTAGGACAGAAGGAGGTCGTGGGTAATCTATTGCTTATCCGTGTTTCTTTTGTAGTGTCTAAGGAAAGTGTGTCTAAGGCAAGTGGTTACTTAATTAGGCCCACTACTTACGTAGTGGAGAACCTCCCACTTACCTGGCACTTACCTGACCACAGAAGGGGAAAAGAGACAGTAGAGGATTTATCATGCGATTTGTCATCTGGAAGTCTAGGAGCGGTCTAGTGACTTCACAAACTTGCATCCGCATCACCTTCATTAACTAAAAAATATCTAGACAAGACTCTAAGGACTGTCGCGTTCAATTAGGACAGAAGGAGGTCGTGGGTAATCTATTGCTTATCCGCGTTTCTTTTGTGGTGTCTAAGGAAAGTGTGTCTAAGGCAAGTGGTTACTTAATTAGGCCCACTACTTACGTAGTGGAGAACCTCCCACTTACCTGGCACTTACCTGACCACAGAAGGGGAAAAGAGGCAGTAGAGGATTTATCATGCGATTTGTCATCTGGAAGTCTAGGAGCGGTCTAGTGACTTGACCTAGGTGACCACTAGATCTAGGGTGGAGTGTGAATTTTTTGTGATTTGATTTTTCAAAAACCGTATTTTTCAAAACAAACACCAACCAACTTTTCCCCTAATTATCACAACACTGCCACTTGTGCTAAACCCTTTAGTGCAAGCTAGGCTGGACACGGGATTCTAGTACCCGTCTTGTCTGTGTTTCCCCCATCGACCCCAAAGTCGGTATTTCTACATTTTCTTTTTCCCACCAACCACCACCACCGCGATGGACGGATTTCCATCACACTTTAACACCACTCTGCTTCCGCCCGCAGGTGCGCAGAACCCTCCTCGCATTTCTCTCCAAGAGAGATGCTATCCTACACGTGTTCCCCTTCCCACCTGTCTTTCTATACCACCTGCCAACATGGAAAATTTTGAAATCAACCCCTAATTTATCAAACTGTTACCCAAATTTCACGGTCTTGAGTCTGAAGACGCATACGATTTTATATCCAAATTTGAAAATGTATGCGCAATGATTGGAACGTCACAACTGTCTTTGGATGCTCTGCGTTTACGTTTTCTCCCATTCATGTTGTGCGATTTAGCCGAGAAGTGGCTTTATAATACAACCGCACATTCTATTTCAAACTGGGATGAATTTGTTGCAGCATTCCTTAAGAAATTTTGTCCCAATCACAAGACCAGCCGTGTTCGGAGCGAAATCTTCAAATTCACCCAACTTCCCAATGAACCATTTTGAAAATGCTTTGAACGGTTCAAGGATCTTCTTATCCAATGTTCTCATCGTGGAATCCCTAGATTGGATCTGTGTCAAATTATCTATGAGGGTATTGATCTCACGACTAAACAGATACTTGAAACCATGTGTCATTGTCAATTCCTGTCTAAAGATAATGGTGAAGCTTGGAAATATCTAGAAGATTTAGCTCAAAACACTTTACAATGGGAAAGTGTTAGACTACCATCGCCTAGGGAAAGTATCAATCAGCTCGATGTTTCCGTCACAATGAGAGCCAAAATGGCCGCAATACAAAGGAAACTCGACGCTATAGAAAACAAAATCTCTTCAGCCTCCCTAAACCAATACACGCTTCCCAAAACCGTGTGTGGATGCTGTTCAAATCCATCACATTTGACGGAAGAATGTTCTTTGAATATACCATTTCAAGGTCACACTAATGCTGCATTTCAGCAAAGACCTGGAAACGATCCTTCTTCTTCCTCATATAATCAAGATTGGAGGAATCACCCTGATCTTTCTTGGATCCAACACCAAACTCAATACATGGATCCAAACCATAATAACTTTCAATGGGTCCCTCCACCACAATAGCAACCACCACAAATGAGTCAGCACCCCTACCAACCACAAAATTTTCAAAACCCGGCCAACAACTTTGATCCTTTTTCTGCCGGTACTTCTACACCCTCTGCACTCGACATGTTCATTACGCAGTTCATGAAAACAAATGACATTTTAACGTCTTCTATCCAAACGTTAGTGCAAAACACTGTCTCCCACGGTGAGAGTATCAAATCGATAGAAGCGCAAATTACACAACTGACTGCCAAAATGAGTGCTGGAGAGAAAGGGAATCTTCCATCTCAACCTCTACCTGATCCTGGACCTTCACATGACACTAATGTGAATGAACTTACCACGTTGAGATCTAGAAGAGTGCTAGACAATCATGTGGGTGAACAGATTGATGTTGAGGAATCAATTGAACCACAGGCTTCCGCTTCCACTTCCACTTCCATTCCCACTTCTACTTCTTGTCATATTTCGTCTAGTTTACCTTCTCCTTCCGAGCCTATTCTCCGTTTTCCCAAAGGCTCGAACCCTCCACCCACTTCATCCTTTCCACCCCCACAAACTTCTCCACAAATGTTGGACCCAACACTTATTAATAGAGCTCCATTTCCAGAAAGATTGAGGCCCAACAAACCCAATGCCCAAATGGAGAAGCTTGTGGAAATGTTTAAGGAAGTTAACATCAACATCCTTCTCCTAGATGCTATACAACAAGTTCCGTCCTATGCGAAAATTCTGAAGAACTTGTGCACTAGGAAGAGGAAGACTCAAGTGCCTAAAAAAGTTTTCATGTCGAGTACTGTAGACACGGCTTTTCCCCAACAATTACCAAGGAAACGTAAGGACCTTGGCTGTCCTACTATTTCTATTTCTATAGGGGATAAACACATTAACCGTGCTTTACTTGACCTTGGCGCTAGTGTTAACTTGCTTCCATATTCAGTCTATGAGCAACTAGGTATCGGAGTGTTAAAGCCCTCGAAAATAACTCTCCAGATGGCCGACCGATCAATCACCAAACCTAGGGGTGAACTTGAGGATGTGTTGATAAAAATCTGTCACGACCCGAAATAGCTCATGACTGGCCCTTGAATCATATGAAGTCTATAGGACCCCATCTAATCCAAGTAAGCCAAAGCCCAGAAATCTAAAACCATTTTAAATAATAAATGAGGGAAAAATAGTTTAAGAAGGGAAGAAAACATGTTTTAAAAGCAAGGTTTTCAAATCAATAAGCCGAATATGCGTTTTTAAAATGTATTGTCCTTTCTGAAAATTTCGGCAGAGTTTCCTTTGTAAAAACTGGCCCCGAACGGGGTACAACAAGGATAATATATATATATATATATGCAATGATAAAAGGCATCCCCAAGCGGGAGCTAGCTCTTCGTCAATCGACGGTCACGACCACGCAAGCAATATAATATACAACGCCAAAGGGCGAGGATCAAAACTCATAAAAAGAAACTCAACAGCCTGAAAACCGTAATACTACAACGCGCGACTCTAAGGTCGAAATAATACAAACAGATTTTCTAAGTCGGAAACAATATACAAGTTTTGGTTGATGGAATTACTAGATACAACTGAATAATACATGTACAATGGTGGTTCTGATACAGGAGAACCCACCTACCAAAGCAAGTCACCCGTAAGGGAAGCAATGTGCCAGAAAAGTCGCAATGAAACCTGTGCGGCAAAACCTGCAAGAACTATGGCACAACGGGGGTGAGTTGCCAACTCGTGAATAGAAAATATCTACAAGCAAATATCGAATGTATGACTCATCCTAGGTCAATACGATCAGATATATATATAAACCTCAATATGAATAAGTCTGAAGCATGCTAAAGTGGCAATATAACCTCTATACATGAGTTTAGTGCCAAGTGCTCGTGCCAGTGCTTCAGGTAATAACATATCATAAATATGAGGTATGATCAATGAAATCAAATCTGTATGTATGTGGATCCCGTCCACTCGTCACCCAATGACAATAACCATCATGCATGTAAATACCATAAAGCATATGCATGGAAATATGAAGATATAAACCATCTGTGTCCCTCGCGACACGTCAAAAATCATGGAACCGGAGTGTCCAGCATCGACACTCGAAAACATCATGAAAGTTGTGCCCAGCATCGGCACGTAAATCCTCATATATCGGGCTCCGTCAGTCCGGATCAGCCTACGGGCTCCGTCTGCGGAATCGGCCCTCGGCCCCGGCAGTACGCCCATGTCCATCTATCAACTCTGGTCAGTATCCTCCGGATAACCGCCAGGTCCAACCAATCACCGGTATGTACTCGCCACCCTTCCAGGCTCATCGTCTGCTCCACGAAAAACATTTCTTGCCCCGGGGAACCATACCGGGTCCACCATGTACCCGCAATCGGCCTCATCCGCCTCCTCGAATCGGGTTTCACATGTCGCTCTCAGCACCGAGAAAACACATGGTGGACGCACTGAAATATCATATCAAGGATAACCGGGTTTTTAAAACAATTACATATTCTCTTTTGAAATACCCACAGTTCCCAAATCCAGAAATATCATGGAAACAACATATCTCAATGCGTATAATCAAAAGCACGATGTATGCGACATGTAAAGAAATGAAAGCATATCAGTATGTCATACAACACGGAATAGTAATATGCACATATTTAGGGAAGACCGCTTCTTTAAAATGAATCAGCTTTAAAAAGTATCTTGCGGTTCCCAAATCTCTAATCAAGCCAGAATCATCAATGTATGTGCAAATATGTATGCATGCGCGTATGGGTGTACAATAGGAACACACGGTATATAGGTAAACAAGTATGCTATGCAAGGGCCATATCCTGAATGCAACACTACTACAGTGTGGTGGCATGGCAATTATCGATGATGAAGTGAGTGAGCCGGCGAGCAGTGTACGTGGAACATATGCATCATCGATAATGGTGCTCGTGTCCTAACAGCATGATTGTAATATAGCAATAAACACAAGCAATGAAATGCAATTAGCATGAATATGCGGAATCGAATAATCAACGCAACAGTGAAGAATCTACCTTAATAAATATATCATGCAGCTTTGCCATTTGAAATAAGACGAATCGGGGTTTTTAGTATAATAAGGGCTACGGTGTTTTAAGAAAAGATGCGCCTTTTGAAAATATCCGTAGAATCCTTTTTTGCCTATCTTTAAAATATCCCAAATTCGTTAGTTTTGAAATAGGCATGACTCGGGTCTAGTCTAATGTCTACTAAGTAATCTACAGACCTAACTAACAAGCTAAACAGGAGGGGTATGGAAACCACCTACATCTGAGTCGATATATATATATATAAATAATAGTCGGTGATCCCGCCTCAATAGTATCACATACGACACAATATACATCATGTAATATCCTCGAGTCATGAGCGCGGATCCATCATCAATATATAGCTCGTACGTAAATCCGTCGTACGGCATCCCAAATCTGGGTACGGGTCAATATCACGGTCAGCTCATCAATTATCCGGTATCCTTATCATCATCTCTCATGATCTGGGGTACTGATCTAAGTCTAGTACAATCGATACCATCCAAACAAATATAAACGCGTGTGTAAAACACACGTCCAAAGGCCCGCTAAAATCTCGTATCGTATCCCAAACACGAATCACATCATATCGCCGATCTCACGGCACCATGCCCAAACTCAACGACTCATCTCCAGTATCATACACTATCCTCATCATCACGATATAAGTGTAGCAATAAGCATGTGTGTGCATGTGGGTGTAAACCTATGCTAGGGTTCGCAACTAGGAAAATACACCAGTTCACTTCTAACCCTAAATATCCATAGTACACCTAACACATCTATGATCTCCATGTCACGCAATAAGCTATCATATATATAGTATATATAGTATACTAGACATCGAAATGCGGGGGTGCTATACGCCATCCACCCGACTTCCCCCGTAGATATAATCTACTCACCTTGTATCTTGTGTGTCGGTGTCGATGTTGCCACCATCGTCTTCATCGCCTTGGATCACCGTGGAGGTACCTACATAACACACGTATCGCATCGCATTATAACCAAATCAAAACTAACACGACACACGAAAACCAAAACGATACGCTAAGGCCTATAGGTTAGAACCTATGAACACGCTTTCAAAACTATTTACAATCCTCGATATCGTCGTATAAACGCCAAGTATTCGAGGTAAAACACAGATATATAAATCCAGAATTCAAAATACGGAAACGGAAACACGAATCCAAAACAGCAACTAGAGAAAAAGGCTCCAGATTTCACCCTAGGTCAAATTGGACAATTTTGCACATATCAGGGGTCTAATCTAGAGATGTAGGAGCCACAAAACCAAAACGAGCCAAAATGGTAGGGTCCAGGCCGCAAATTGCGGCCAATTGGATTAAATCTGCTGCCGAGGTTAGGAGTTAGGGGCTGGGGTCTTGGGGTTATCTTCCAAGGTGCCTGCACATATCACTGTCCAACCAAAATAATTTTCAGAGTCTCGGGGTAATAGCAGATTCAATATAACCTTCACAGATTGCACAAAACTTCCGATATCGGTTTCTAAATCCGTATTTCGGGTTTCAAGTCTCAGGTTTGGGTCTCAAATCTAGCACTAAGGTGTGTGTATGGCCTCTACTGAGCTCAATTTCACAGAAAAACCCAAAATTCCCTCAAACCCTAACTAGGTTTTCCTTAAGTCCACAACATCACCCGATACCGATTCAATCTTAACATAGGGGTATAAGTAATACAAAAACTAAGCTAATGGTCCAGAAAATACCTCATTTGGCAACTCAAGAATTTTCTTGAGTTGCCCCTAGTGGCCAAAATCCTTGCTTTCTTGGTCCAATGTGTTGGTCTTGAGCTTGTGCATCTTTTTAGTGAAAAGGAGATGAGGTGTTGGTGTTGTTTTTGTAATGATTTGAGGGCTTGAAAGTGGAGGATGAAGAGGGAGCAGCAGCTGCAGCAAGGTGAGGAGAAAGGAGAGGAATGAGAGAAGAAGGAAGAGGAATGACCAAGTCAAAGATAACCCCCCCCCCTTTCTCTCCCTCACACCTACTACTATTAGTCAAAGATACCCCCCCCCTCTTTTCTTATCTTTTTCTTTAACCCAAATCCTTTTCTTATCTTTTTCTTTAACCCAAATCCTTCTCACTCAAATAGTAAACCCAAAGTGATATGGTAGAAATGCACAAGTGTAAAGCAAAAATGCTATGTGCATGTTTTGCACAAAAATGCCAAAAATCCGATTAGCGATTTTTTTAATTACGATTAGCACTAAATTAGTGTCAAACTAATCATAAAAACTTAAAAATTGCATAATTCCATAAAATACCATATTTTAGAATTTTCCATAATTTTTCCAAAAATTTTCCCATTTATTTGTATTTAATTATACCGAAATATTAAAATATTCATTAAAATAATATTAAATTATAAAAATTCCCAAAAAATAATATTTTATTTTTTTTTGAAATGTTACAATCTTCCCCCCTTAAAGAAATTCGGTCCCCGAATTTAAATTTAAACCCCCAAATTCTAAAACATTTCAGTAAAAATCCAAATCGTCGGGGCTCCGAAATCATCAATACATAAAACGCATTGTAGCGCAATGCATGCGCATGAGTAATGAGCAGATAACTCAAAATCGAAACTCCGTCAAGCATCCCGCAATCATCGGAGTCATGGTAAAGACACAATGTCAAATCCAAAATAAAACCAATATGATATAAATCAGAACTATACATGTAGACATCAAATCTATATACGTAAATAGCTGATGTAAATGCATGCCAAATCTCTTTAAGTCGCTGTGCGATGCGCATAACACTGCACAGTGGCGGACGTCTTTCATAAGAAAATAACCATATATGTATATATCTTTTGTTCACCATGTACGTTCCGCCGTTTTGAAAACAATTTAGAAGGGTTTCCTTGTTTTAAACGTTTCGTGTCATATCGGACACGTAGGTATATACTGAGACTATAGCTCCCTTTTTGGAAATCCCTTCGATAACTATCAATGCATGCAAAATATATCCAGGTACTGTCCTCTGACTAGTCCCGCTCAGTACGAAACAAATATCAAATATCATAAAAATGTACTGCTCCAGAAGGAATAAATCCCAAAAATACATATAACAATACCCTGTACGTCTGGTGCGCACGGAAATCAAAATCCATATATGTGCCATACATGTGCACAGAAACAACATCTAGGTGCAACGGGTGTGCACACAACATCTGTCATAGGCAACGTGAGTGCCCGACAGCAACATCAGGTGCATCTGACGTGCACGAAGAATCTCGATTTAGCGCAACTGGCGTGCACCAAAATCGTATCTCAAAACATGCGCGAAACTCCAAATTGGTGCATCCTGTTAGATATGTATGCCCTAGAGGCCATTATTGTATAGTACTGATTTGTATAATACATTTTGGAGGCTTGGGATATATATATGGTTTTACGACAGTCTTGGTCGATATAGTAATATGCTACTTGGTTTGTTTCTATCTTAATATGTGTATATGTTTCTTTTAACATATCGCTAAAAACATATTGGTAGAGCCCTTAGGATCTTTGCTTGACTACCGGCGTTGTGATGGCGATCACACTAGTGGGGGTTGCGTAGTCTATAAGCACATCCTTATTTTGGTCCCTAGTCGTAGGATTATCGAGACAGGGCATCGATACTCCATAGTAGACTGGTGCATACGCTTCTCTTCCCAGCAGGGGATATGGTCTGTACCACAGCCATCAGTACGTCGTGCTGGAGATAGTATGCAGGTGCTTGTTAGGTTACGAGTACACTGGACAGGACTCGTCGGGAACTGTTGATTGGTATTATACCTATCGTCAGTTAACAGTTCCCAGGTGACATGAGTACAGCTTAGTCCGCTGACTTGACACTGTCACTTTGCCTCGAGTGCGTTCCCACTGTTCTTAGATTACTACCCTACCACGGCTCTACTGAGTCGTGCAAACAGGTAGTAGTTGGGTGCAGTCCCGAAGCACTTGGAGGCAGTGACGGTTAGACAGGATTCGTCTCTCCCGGTATTGGGGGTTGATATCGCGTTGTGTCTAGGAGAGCCATTACACAAAGTCCCTGGCCAGGGCAAGCGAGAATTGCTGGTAGGTTTTCCAGTAGATTCTCAGGGTGTTTTGGGCTACACTCCGACACGACTTGTACCGCTATTAGGGGACTGACGTTTACCGCCCCCTAGGCCCGCCATGCGATATTCTCAGACGAACGGACCGGACTGTACGGAGATTGTCACATTCAGGCTCAGTAGGAGTTCGATGGGTTCACCTCATCAGTCTTCTTATCGGCATCTACCTGGGACCGTTACGTACAGCTAGTACCGCTTGCGGCCTTTGGTTAAACCCACTGCCAGCGTAGTGTCGAGCCTTTAGAGTCCCACACAGAGGGTTACTCGCCTTTGGGCAAAACAGAGTAGAGGTTGCATGGTTTTGCGACAGGGTTCGTTCACATCCGCGCACTTGTGCACGTTTGGTGTCCGGACAGTAGTTACTAGCGGGCTTTGGTTTAAGCCGGATCCTAGTAACTGTTTTGGGATTGGTTTTTTCTCAGTGTATTCGTGTTCCTTGGAGCACGGATGCGGGTGTGTATGCACAGTTGACAGAGGCAGAGGATTCTCATTAGGGTTGTTGACCATTTGGCTTTGGTTGACTTGTTGACCGTTGACTTTTCTTTAAACCCTAATGAGAATATGATATATGATTGATAATATTAATTAAGTATTATTGTGTCATGGTTGAGTTGAAAGTTTGACTTTTGTTGACTTGTTGACTTTGTTGACCGGTTGACCATTTTGGACTTGTTGACCATCATCATTTCATGGCTATCATTTCATGGGTATGACTTTTGCTTGCTTGTTGATTGCAAAAAACCATGATAGCATGAAATGATAATGGTCATTGAAACTAACCATCACCATATACTCAATTATTATTATTATTATCATTATTCTCATTTTTGTGAGAAGGGTTGGATTATGAGAGCACATTGTATCATTCTCTTTCTCTCTCCTAGAAAGAAAAGCTCTCCCTCTTCCTCTTCCTCTCTCAAGGTTCAAGTGTTCCATGAGTTGGAAATCATGAACCTTTTAGATAAAACCATCATCACTCTTCTTTACTCAATATAAGGTATTAGGTTTAGCAAACCAAACACCTTAGTCATCTCTAGGTTGAGATAGGAGCCCAATTTCGAGACCCTTGGGTGAATCCATCTATGGCAAAGAGGAGACGACAAGGAGGATCCGTTCAAGAGACTACGAGGAGCAAGAAAGAGGAAGAACCACATCAAGAAGAGAAGGAGTTCAAGACCAAGGTATAACCATTCTACATAATAGTTAGAACTTGTAGAATTTTGTTAGTTTTTGTTTAGCAACGATCCTTCATGAAACGGTCCATGTTACCTAGCTAGGGAAAAAATTTCGTTTTACCTATTCCGCTTCCCCGAAAGGACCGGGGTGGGTAACGTGGACCTAACAGTGGTATCAGAGCCTAGCTAAACACTATCTAACATATTAGCAAAGTAACCAGGAGTTCGATCGAAGAAAAAATCACAAAACATGCCCGTGATATCAACTTTCTGCCGATTTTATTTTCTGTTCAAAAAATAATAAATCATGTACTAAAAATCGGCTCAGGGTTTTTTAAGAACAAGCAAGAAAAATGGTCCACTAACTCGGTCAAAGCGCCGCGGAACCGCGGCGGGAGCATGCTCCCGCCGCGGATCCGCGGCCGAGTTGACTCGGTCGTGGGATATGTTTCCTGCGATATGTTCAGTAGGGTGTTTTGGGATTTTTACAATATGTTTTTTCTGCCCAGATTTTACAGAAAGCAAAACTTGTTTTTGGGGTGGTTTAAAATCCGTATTTTGATCGAACTTCTAAAGACTTTTGCTAACGGGTAATATCTGTGATGTGATATATGTATTGAACGTCTGCTAATCGCTATACGTCGATTAGTGGGGGTTATACATATCTGTGATTTGTAATGTTGATGGTATGTGTATATGAATTCATTGGATTTTCGCGGATGAATAGCCGGGGGGTTGTGAGATGAGAGTTTTCTTTTCTTTCAATTCATGTAATTTGTAATTGATGTAATATTATTTATATGGCCGCACAACCGGGATGGGGTTGTAGCCGTCATTGTATAATTTCTTTTACTGTTTTTGCTCCTAGGATAGACCCAAGGTGGGGTGCACAAATTACCGGGTACCTCGAAGTGCCGAGTGGCCTACTCACGGTGTTGAGGGGGGCTGCTTCACTTCGGGTATTTGGCGGGTAGTTTGCCGCACCCGTAGGGGTCTAGGGTGGGGTTTTGGCTATTCATCGCGACCGTGTAATCCGATTTTCGTTAAAGGCTCGTACGGAATGCGGATTCCTAGTATATCCAATGTGTTCATCTGTGATCTGGAATGGCTATCATTGCATCTGACGAATGTGTATATATATCTATATGATATCTATTTAGGCGTTGCTTATGTTTTGCATCCGCGCTAGTCCAGCCCCCGCTCTGTCGTTAGTTAAGTAACCTAACGGGTAATGACGGGGCCCCGTGGCAAATGCGGATGGCATAAGCGTACGTCATATTTTCGTTGTTTTCTGCAATGGTAGGATTAATTGATGGGACGCATTAAATTAATGCAAGAAAACAAACCTTAAAAGAACGTTGTCGGAACAATTTTTCAAAAAGCTGTTATTGCAAGGACGCTCTCTTTTGTTTTGCATAGAGGTATTCGGTTATGAATGCCCAGCACCTCAGTCGACGAGGCAAGGGCCGAGATCCCTTCATCGGGAGTGACCCCTTGGACAAAAAGTTTGCGTCAGGATAATAACTTCACTATAGTCGATTATTCTTGCTTTGCATCGAGGTATTCAGTTTGGAATATCCTGCACCTCATTCGACGAGGAAAGAGCCGAGATCCCTTCACGGGGAGTGACCTCTTTAGCAAAAGTTTTTGCCACTATAATTTCAAAAGGGTATCACGTTCCTTCAACGATATCAAGTTCATTACGTTAACGGGTTTTTCGCCAAAAACCCAACCGTAGCCCTCCGTCATTTCTTATAAGTTATACTTAGTATTCGTGCTGTGTTTGTTGACTGTGTCAAGGCGCAGTGAACGGTAGCTGAGTATTGCTTATCTGCTGGATACAATGTGATTGGTTAGGACAGTCGTGTAACCTTGTTGACTGTGTCAAGGGTTATGCGGGTGGGTTTAATGCAATCAAGATAATGACGGGTTGAACTTGAGTAGGACTCTTTGATTTGTTGACTGTGTCAAGGTCACTTGGGTCCTAGGGGCAAAAATCCACATCGGGAGTTTCTAAAGAAACTGAAACTTGCAGATTTAGCATACCTTCTGGAGTGTGGTGACTAGAGTGGATTCCATCTAGGTCATCGCACAATGATAGTTGGATCCCGATCCCACTCATGAGTTGGATTACTCTCGGGAGATTATTTCATTTAACAATCAATGCTATAAACCAAGTAGGTGTCTAGAACGGTGTTAGCGGGGCTACGCCTCCAGGGAAAAGAGGTTATTTAATTAAGGAACTTTGCGAAAGCGTTGGAAAACCTCCCTCGAAGTACCAACACCAGCCTGGCTGAAAAGTTAAGCAAGTATTGTGACGTGCGATTAATCCTGACTAGTTCTTCTTTTAGGGTTTGAAGAAGAATTTGAGGAAACAGTGGGAGCCATCCTGGTTAAATAAATCAATAAACCAATCTAATCTTGCAAGAGCGCACGCTGAGTGTTTCTTTTCTCTCTCTCCAGGTAGCAACCATTTCACGCCCTAATCAAGATAATAAAATGTATCGCTTGACCGATCCGAATTCTTATTCGGGGCTGGGGAACGTTGGTTCGGCTCTAACTTACGACAACAGTCATAAGTATGAGCAAGGGAAAGAGGATTGTATGGATTCCAAGGATACCCAGTTGAAGAAGAAGCATGGTTTTGCATCTACTTCAGGTGTTCTTGTAAATTGAGAACTGCTTTACGGTCAGCCCTACCTCCTGGGTACTTGATACCGGATCAGGATCTCATATCTGTAATCTATTGCAGGGACTGAGAAAAAGTAGGAGAGTTGTACCTGGTGATATGTTACTCAGAGTAGCGAACGGAGCACAAGTTAATGCTGCAGCCGTCGGTGAATATCACCTAGTGTTGCCAAATGGCAATACTATGATTTTGAACGATTGCTACTATGTACCTTCCATGGTTTGCAACATCATATCAGTATCTTTACTCGATAAAGATGGATATAACTTTGTTCTTGATAGAAATATCATGAACATCTACCTTCATAAGGTACTGGTTGCAGAAGGTACACTGTGTAATGGTATATACGTTCTAAATCAGAATACAGTTCTCAATGTACAAAACACTCACAAGAGGAAGAATTCAGATACGAATGAATCCTACTTGTGGCATTGTAGACTTGGTCATATCAGAGAGAAAAGACTAAGTAAGTTGCATAAAGATGGACTCTTGAATACATTCGAGTTTTCATCTTATGAAACTTGTCAGTCTTGTCTCAAAGGAAAGATGACCAAATCTCCGTTCACCGGACATGGAGAAAGGGCAGCAGAGCTCTTGGGACTCGTACACAATGATGTATGTGGTCCGATGTCTATACATGCAAGGGGTGGGTTCTCGTACTTCATCACATTCACTGACGATCTCTCTAGATTCGGATATGTGTATCTTATGAAACATAAATCTGAAGCTTTTGAGAAATTCAAGGAATTCAGAAACGAAGTAGAGAACAGACTAGCAAAAGTATCAAGATCCTCCGATCAGATAGAGGAGAGGAGTACTTAAGCAGGGAATTCCTAGATTACTTAAATGAGAATGGTATTCTCTCTCAGCTTACTCCTCCTTATACACCACAGCACAACGGTGTATCGGAACGGAGGAATCGTACCCTATTAGATATGGTTCGCTCCATGATGAGTAGTGCTGAGTTGCCTCTTTCATTCTGGGGACATGCGCTTTTAACAGCAGCACATCTATTGAATCAAGTTCCATCCAAATCTGTGCCTAAGACTCCGTATGAAATATGGAGTGGTAAGAGTTTGTATCTTAAACGTATTAAGATTTGGGGTTGCCCAGCTTATATCAAAAAGCAGAACCCAGACAAACTTGAGGCACGGGCAGTTTTATGTAAGTTTGTGGGATACCCAAAAGATTCAAGTGGGTATCTATTCTACCATGCAGAGGAACAGAAGATAATTGTTTCCAGGAATGCCACATTTTTGGAAAAATAATTTCTTGTTAAAAATATTAGTGGCAGCACGGTAGAACTAGATGAAATTCCAGAAACACAAACTTTAACTAAAGATTTGGAGGAACCGCTAGATTCAGTTACACCCAACGAACCCCAGCCACTCCGCAGATCTGGTAGGATTTCTCATCCGCCCGAGAGATACTACGATTTTCTCATAGACGGGGATCGAGAGGATTGCATCTTGGAAGAAGATGACCCTACCAGTTTCAGGCAGGCCATTATCAGTAGGGACTCTGATAAGTGGCTGGATGCAATGCAATCTGAAATGGAGTCCATGTACACCAATAAAGTGTGGACCTTGGATATTGCTCCACCTGGGGTAAAACCCGTTGGATGCAAATGGATCTACAAAAGGAAACTTGGTGTAGATGGGCAGGTGGAAACCTATAAGGCTAGACTCGTTGCAAAAGGTTTTCGTCAAAGACCTGGTTTGGACTATGACGAAACTTTTTCTCCAGTGACTATGCTCAAATCTATTCGGATTCTACTTGCCATTTCTGCCTTCCATGACTATGAAATCTGGCAAATGGACGTTAAAACGGCTTTTCTAAACGGCTGTTTAGAAGAGTGCATTTACATGGATCAGCCAGAAGGTTTCGTGGACAGTGGGAGCAGCGGGAAGGTGTGCAAGTTACTTAAATCCATTTATGGATTGAAGCAGGCATCGCGGAGCTGGAACATCTGTTTTGATGAGGCAATCAAGGAATTTGATTTCATCAAGAACGAAGATGAACCTTGTGTCTATAAGAAGATTGTAGGACGAACTGTCGTGTTCCTAGTCTTGTACGTGGACGACATTCTTTTGATAGAAAATGACATTCCTATGCTACAATCGGTCAAGCTATTCTTGTCACAACGGTTCTCCATGAAGGACCTGGGTGATGCCTCGTACATTCTGGGGATCAAGGTCTACAGAGATAGATCCAAGAGACTACTGGGACTTTCGCAGTCCAGGTACATAGTGACCGTACTAAAGAGATTTAGTATGGAGGGTTCCAAGCGCGGTAACATACCCGCATTGCACGGAATTACCCTCTCCAAGAAGATGTCTCCTAAGACTGACGAGGAGAGGGTTCGCATGAACACTATACCCTACGCTTCGGCGGTAGGATCTATAATGTATGCGATGCTATGTACAAGACCATATGTAGCTTACGCGCTGAGCGTGGTGAGCCGGTATCAGTCAGACCCAGGTGAGGACCACTGGACGGCAGTGAAGAACATTCTCAAGTACCTGAGAAGGACTAAGGAGATGTTCCTGGTTTACGGCAATGGAGACCTCAGGGTCGAGTCCTTTACCGATTCAAGCTTCCAGAGTGACAAAGATGACAGCAAGTCTATCTCGGGTTTTGTGTTTACCCTCAACGGAGGGGCGGTATGTTGGAGGAGTTCCAAACAGGATACCGTCGCAGACTCAACGATGGAGGCTGAATACATTGCTGCAAGCGATGCCCCAAAAGAGGCGGTCTGGATGAAGAAGTTCATTAGTGAACTTCAGGTGGTTCCGTCCATTGTTGACCCAATACCTTTGTATTGCGATAACAATGGGGCTATAGCTTTAGCGAAGGAACCAAGGTCCCATCAGAAATCCAGACACATCTTAAGGCGGTATCACCTGATCAGGGAGATCATTGATCGCCAGGAAATCGAGGTACGGAGAGTGGACACAAAAGACAACACAGCGGATCCATTCACGAAGGCCCTCCCTCAAACACAGTTCGAGCGACTTTTTGAGCTATTGGATATGCGGTACGCCGGCAGCTGGCCTTAGTGCAGACGTTGGGTATGCGATACACCAATTACTGGCCTTTAGTGCAAGTGGGAGATTGTTAGATATGTATGCCCTAGAGGCCATTATTGTATAGTACTGGTTTGTATAATACATTTTGGAGGCTTGGGATATATATATGGTTTTACGACAGTCTTGCTCGATATAGTAGTATGCTACTTGGTTTGTTTCTATCTTAATATGTTTATATGTTTCTTTTAACATATCGCTAAAAACATATTGGTAGAGCCCTTAGGATCTTTTCTTGACTACCGGCGTTGTGATGGTGATCACACTAGTGGGGGCTGGGTAGTCTATAAGCACATCCTTATTTTGGTCCCTAGTCGTAGGATTATCGAGACAGGGCATCGATACTCCAGAGTAGACTGGTGCATACGCTTCTCTTCCCAGCAGGGGAGATGGTCTGTCCCACAGCCATCAGTACGTCGTGCTGGAGATAGTATGCAGGTGCTTGTTAGGTTACGAGTACACTGGACAGGACTCGTCGGGAACTGTTGGTTGGTATTATACCTATCGTCAGTTAACAGTTCCCAGGTGGCATGAGTACAGCTTAGTCCGCTGACTTGACACTGTCACTTCGCCTCAAGTGTGCTCCCACTGTTCTTAGATTACTACCCTACCACAGCTCTACTGAGTCGTGCAAACAGGTAGTAGTTGGGTGCAGTCCCGAAGCACTTGGAAGCAGTGACGGTTAGACAGGATTCGTCTCTCCCGGTATTGGGGGTTGATATCGCGCTGTGTCTAGGAGAGCCATTACACAAAGTCCCTGGCCAGGGCAAGTGAGAATTGCTGGTAGGTTTTCCAGTAGATTCTCAGGGTGTTTTGGGCTACACTCCGACACGACTTGTACCACTATTAGGGGACTGACGTTTACCGCCCCCCTAGGCCCGCCATGCGATATTCTCAGACGAACGGACCGGACTGTACGGAGATTGTCACATTCAGGCTCAGTAGGAGTTCAATGGGTTCACCTCATCAGTCTTCTTATCGGCATCCACCTGGGGACCGTTACGTACAGCTAGTACCGCTTGCGGCCTGTGGTTAAACCCACTGCCAGCGTAGTGTTGAGCCTTTAGAGTCCCACATAGAGGGTTACTCCCCTTTGGGCAAAACAGAGTAGAGGTTGCATGGTTTTGCGACGGGGTTCGTTCACATCCGCGCACTTGTGCACGTTTGGTGTCCGGACAGTAGTTACTAGCGGGCTTTGGTTTAAGCCGGATCCTAGTAACTATTTTAGGATTTGTTTTGTCTCAGTGTATTCGTGTTCCTTGGAGCACGGATGCGGGTGTGTATGCACAGTTGGCAGAGGCAAAGGATTCTCATTAGGGTTGTTGACCATTTGGCTTTGGTTGACTTGTTGACCGTTGACTTTTCTTTAAACCCTAATGAGAATATAATATATGATTGATATTATTAATTAAGTATTATTGTGTCATGGTTGAGTTGAAAGTTTGACTTTTGTTGACTTATTGACTTTGTTGACCGGTTGACCATTTTGGACTTGTTGACCATCATCATTTCATGGCTATCATTTCATGGGTATGACTTTTGCTTGCTTGTTGATTGCAAAAAGCCATGATAGCATGAAATGATAATGGTCATTAAAACTAACCATCACCATATACTCAATTATTATTATTATTATCATTATTCTCATTTTTGTGAGAAGGGTTGGATTATGAGAGCTCATTGTATCATTCTCTTTCTCTCTCTTAGAAAGAAAAGCTCTCCCTCTTCCTCTTCCTCTTCCTCTCTCAAGGTTCAAGTTTTCCATGAGTTGGAAATCATGAACCTTTGAGATAAAACCACCATCACTCTTCTCTACTCAATCTAAGGTATTAGGTTTAGCAAACCAAACATCTTAGTCATCTCTAGGTTGAGATAGGAGCCCAATTTCGAGACCCTCGGGTGGATCCATCTATGGCAAAGAGGAGACGACAAGGAGGATCCGTTCAAGAGACTACGAGGAGCAAGAAAGAGGAAGAACCACATCAAGAAGAGAAGGAGTTCAAGACCAAGGTATAACCATTCTACATAGTAGTTAGAACTTGTAGAATTTTGTTAGTTTTTGTTTAGCAACGATCCTTCATGAAACGGTCCATGTTACCTAGCTAGGGAAAATTTTTTGTTTTACCTATTCCACCTCCCCGAAAGGACCGGGGTGGGTAACATGGACCTAACACATCCATCATGCACGAAAAAAATCTAAATCCTGTGCACTCAACATGCACGAAATCACGAAATCCAATAGCAAGCGTCGAACATGCGCAAGTCCAAATCAAATGCACGGAGTGCAAGAAATCCACATCAATATCAGAATCAAAATCAACATATCGGATGACATCAAATCGAAGTCAGGTGAAACCGTAGTGCACAAAATATAAATCCGGTGCAACAAAGGCACGAAATATAAATCTGATGCGATAAACGCAAGAAACATAAAACTGGTGCGACAAACGCACGAAGTATAGAACTGGTGCATCCCATGCACAAATACCAAGCAATAACTCAAATGCATAAGCAGCAACACCAAGTGTACCCAGGCGTAAAAAAATCATAAACGTGTGCAACTGCGTGCACAAAACACATATCAATGCACTACAAGCACATATAAGCTATACCGAGTGCAAAAATCAACTCGAGTGCGTACCACACGCACAAAATCAATTACCGTATGAAATCCACGAAATCATAGACATGTGCAACCAAGGCACAAAACCGATATCAAGTGCGATAAATATGCACAAATCAAAAACCAATACAATGGTGTATAAAAACATATCTCAAGTGCAATAACTATGCACAAAATGTAAATACCCAGTAGGTGCAGCCATGGTGCACGAAATCAATATCAGGAAACTCGTCATCAAAACTCAATCCGAGCGATATAAGCGTGATACTCAGATCACAAACGCAAATCGCAACAAAGGACATTGAGGTACACCTCCTACAATGTCGAAAAAGACTCGGTGTGCCTAAAACCGGCAGAATAAGAATATCCGCTCGCCTCCTGCTCACGGCCTGGCGTCTTCTGTCTCTAGGTCTTCCCTTTTGTTTTCTCTGTGGATTACTACTCTTGCAACCCATCGGCTCATCGGCCCTGTCAGGTATGCTAACGGAAACGATTCCGTCCTGGCACTTTTCTGGTCATCTCTTGGTCAATCCTCACGACCACTCGTAAAGCAGCACTGTTGGATATATGTATGCCCTAGAGGCCATTATGTGATGGTGGATGTATCTATACATGTATATATATATTCAGTATGCATTCTTGCTCGACATGATAGTATGCTATCTGGTTCTTCTTTATCTGACATGTTGATTTGATCATGCTTTTATTCATTCATACATGCTGATAAAGCCCTGAGGATATCGGCTTGACTACTTTGATTATGATGGAGATCATACTAGTGGGACATCTGTAGTCTGTAAGCATATCCTGGAATGTCTCTAGTCATAGGTATATCGAGACGGGGCATTGATATACCAGAGTAGACTAGCGTATATGATACTAGTCCCATACGATGGGCGATGAATGTTCCCACATTCATCGATGTTTGACATCAAGATCATATACGGGTGCTCAGTGGTGACTGGGTACACTGGACGGACTCACCGAGAACTCCTATATGGAATTATATCTATCGTCGGATAGCAGTTCTCAGGTGACACTGGTACAGGTTAGTCTGTAGACCCGAGATCGTTATAGAGTCTTGTATGTTCTCCCACTGTATTTTGATTGCCACCCTATCACGGCTCTACCGAGTCATGCAAACAGGTGGCCGTTGGGTACAGTCCCGAGACACACGAAGGCGATGAGCGATAGGAGGGGTTTCGTCTCTCCCGGTATTGGGAGTTCATGATGTGCTGTGCCCGACTGGTTATATCAGCAAGTCCCTGGCCAGGGCTGCTGAGAAATGCTGATAAGTGTTATCAGTAGTTTCTCGATCTGTTATAGACCATTCACCGGCATGACTTATTGAGTTATTGGGGTCGACGTGACCATCCCTAGGCTCGATATGCAGCATATCTGACGAAGAGACCGGACTGTACGGTAGTGTTGCCGGTTGGCTCGACGGGAGTTATAGCAGGTTCGCTTGTTTTCTTCTGATCGCTCAATACCCGGGTGGCCGTTACGTTTAGCTGACCGCTTGCGGTTTGGGGGTACTTGATATGATCATCACCCTCTGCCGGCGTATTGACGAGTCTTAGAGTCCCACACAGGAGTTACCTAGTCCAGGCGAAACGTTGTGGTGCGCGTATGCGATATGCGCATGGACCCGATTAAAATGCGCGTATATGATACCGTACATTGATCGGGCGGCTTGCTTTTGGTGGGGTCATATGTGATATGGCCGGATTAATAAATCAAGTGTTGATTTATCATTTAACCATTAGTTTTCTCACTTAAAACCTTTTCTTGTATGATGGATGTGTGCATGCATGTATGTTTTTCTTTCTTTCTTTCTTACTAGTTTCATGCACATATGGATGTGCATATATACATACATACATACACCCATCTATCATGGTTGTTTATATATGGAATAAGATGGCAATATAAGACTCACACCATGGTTGAATATATGGATTATTATTTGATTTATTGTTTAAAACAAAATAGAAAAGATAAGGATAATTCTTGCTTGCTTCTACATTCTTCTTTAAACCTAACCATTCCCACCTACTTCTAACCTTGAGTTATCCTTCTCTTTATGTTCTAAAACTCAAGTTAAATAATGTCTCCATCATTTTAACCATGGTTCATAGTGAGAAGAAATAAAATATATAATGATACATTTCATTTTTCTTTTATGGTTATCATTCTACTCTTGTTAAAATAAAAAGCCATCTTCTTCCTCCTTCAATACTTGCTCTCTAGTTTCTTCTAGTAAGTAAAATACACATAAAGAAAGGTTTTTGAAGTGAGAATCTTAACCTCAACATCATTCTACACAAGTTTAGCCAACTTGTTTAGAGTGTTCTCTTCGATTCTCGAAGTTGCGAGCTTGGACGAGGAACTCCAGGTGGATCGTCGTGGACGTGAGAAGACTTCAAAAGGACCTTCTTCCAACATCCAAGAGACCAAGGAGTTAAGCAAAAAGGGAGCTACAAAGGTTGTAGTCTCGAAACCCTAATTTAATTAGCTTTAAGTTTCATAACCCTAATTTTCTAGGATCGATTCCTTTGCATGCTTGTTTAGCACCATAAAAATTTAAACTTTGGGACATGTGATGCTTCAAAACTCAGTATAGGATGCTAGGAAAACCTATCAAGCACGTCACTGGCGCCGATCTCTGGTCCTCCGAATACACATCATACATCTGCTCCTGGTGCAAATCTTATTGCAGCAGTGTCCTGGAAGGAATCCTGCTCAAGATCTTTTCCAATCTCGCCTAAGCCGAACTGTACGGAAGCTGGTATTCTGGCATAACCCTTTTCTCTCTCTCTGGACATCTGCGTCCTCGGTACAACATTTACTCGGAAGCTGGTCGCATCCTAACGCCTCTGTATGCATATCGCATCTCTGATGTCAGCGGAGTGGAACGTCATCGTCGAAATCTCTTGCGAACTCTTTACTTCACTCTGCTCCAATGTCGACTGATTCGGACTCGTCTCATCGTAGCTGCATGGACGGCGCTCCAACGGCTATACTCGTATCTGGAGTCTCCCAAGCAGTGCGTCCCATCACAAGATATCCGAATGATGTCGAACCATCCGATCGACTCGTCAGAACCTCATAATCCCCCAAGAGATCAACATCTTGAGCACAGTTTAATAGTATCGAGTACATACCACAGCATTAGTGGTCCAACCGTAGAAGGGAAAACCCAAGCCTCACAAATGGCGCCGCGGAACTGCCGCAAACCCTAAGGTTCAAAGGCTTTCACACGGTCATTATGTCGAGTTAGGGTTTCATTCTTCTAGAGGGTCCATAGACTCGCTTGCATGTATTTCCGAATACTTTAAACTTGGAAAATGGGTTCCTGACATTCGATCGTCTCTATCGACTCTCAACGTACCTGCGTGAAGTCGTCTCTATCTGGAATCAATCTACCTGATGACCTCGCATCGGGGTAAGCGAATGAACCACATGTCCTAGTCATTCATCCTCAGGTGACTAGCGACTCACCATCATATCTCTAAGTATATGCTCAAGCTGCAGTAGCTCCAATCATCTGAGCGATATCTCGTCATTCGCAGCTGCAACTGGCTCATTCGTCTGTACGCTAAACAGCGCCTCGATCATCATGAATAAGTGATATATCAATGGTCATCACGTCCTGGTTGGCCTCTATCAGTGGCTCAATCCTCTGGTACCGATCGGCACATCCAGGAAATCTCGTAAAAGCGATATGTCAAACGCTCATGGCGCGAAAACACAACAAGACGACGCCTCTATATGCAGTCGTATGTCTCTGGAATCATGCCCTGGTCAGTCCTCGTCCACGACGAGCTCATGCTGACGCAACTCGAGCCGTAGCTCACTCTGCCCGTGCAATCGTGGCAGCAAAATCATAACCAGTATCGATGAGGATAGATCATAGGAATGAATATAATACTGTGCAAGGAAATGTACATCCTAAGGCTCCTTAAGCGGAGTGGCGTGTCGTAAGTATGCCACGGAACATACACACGGTACGTCACTCTATTGAAGTCACCTACTCTATCAACCAAGGGCCATCCTACGCGACGAATGTTCGGGTATAATACCCCCTCGACTAAGTCTAAGTTCCGTAAGGTCAAGCCTAAGTTCTGTATATATATAAACGCCCTAGGCTCCACATAGTCAAACTTAGACACGAACCAAGGTTAACCTAGCGCTCTGATACCAACTTTGTCACGACCCGAAATAGCTCATGACTGGCCCTTGAATCATATGAAGTCTATAGGACCCCATCTAATCCAAGTAAGCCAAAGCCCAGAAATCTAAAACCATTTTAAATAATAAATGGGGGGAAATAGTTTAAGAAGGGAAGAAAACATGTTTTAAAAGCAAGGTTTTTAAATCAATAAGCCGAATATGCGTTTTTAAAATGTATTGTCCTTTCTGAAAATTTCGGCAGAGTTTCCTTTGTAAAAACTGGCCCCGAACGGGGTACAACAAGGATAATATATATATATATATGCAATGATAAAAGGCATCCCCAAGCGGGAGCTAGCTCTTCGTCAATCGACGGTCACGACCACGCAAGCAATATAATATACAACGCCAAAGGGCGAGGATCAAAACTCATAAAAAGAAACTCAACAGCCTGAAATCCGTAATACTACAACGCGCGACTCTAAGGCCGAAATAATACAAACTGATTTTCTAAGTCTGAAACAATATACAAGTTTTGGTTGATGGAATTACTAGATACAACTGAATAATACATGTACAATGGTGGTTCTGATGCAGGAGAACCCACCTACCAAAGCAAGTCACCCGTAAGGGAAGCAATGTGCCAGAAAAGCCGCAATGAAACCTGTGCGGCAAAACCTGCAAGAACTGTGGCACAACGGGGGTGAGTTGCCAACTCGTGAATAGAAAATATCTACAAGAAGTTATCGAATGCATGACTCATCCTAGGTCAATACGATCAGATATATATATAAACCTCAATATGAATAAGTCTGAAGCATGCTAAAGTGGCAATATAACCTCTATACATGAGTGTAGTGCCAAATGCTCGTGCCAGTGCCTCAGGTAATAATATATCATAAATATGAGGTATGATCAATGAAATCAAATCTGTATGTATGTGGATCCCGTCCACTCGTCACCCAATGACAATAACCATCATGCATGTAAATATCATAAAGCATATGCATGGAAATATGAGGATATAAACCATCTGTGTCCCTCGCGACACGTCAAAAATCATGGAACCGGAGTGTCCAGCATCGACACTCGAAAACATCATGAAAGATGTGCCCAGCATCGGCACGTAAATCCTCATATATCGGGCTCCGTCAGTCCGGATCAGCCTACGGGCTCCGTCTGCGGAATCGGCCCTCGGCCCCGGCAGTACGCCCATATCCATCTATCGACTCTGGTCAGTATCCTCCGGATAACCGCCAGGTCCAACCAATCACCGGTAGGTACTCGCCACCCTGCCAGGCTCATCGTCTGCTCCACGAAAAACATTTCTTGCCCCGGGGAACCATACCGGGTCCACCATGTACCCGCAATCGGCCTCATCCGCCTCCTCGAATCGGGTTTCACATGTCGCTCTCAGCACCGAGAAAACACATGGTGGACGCACTGAAATATCATATCAAGGGTAACCGGGTTTTTAAAACAATTACATATTCTCTTTTGAAATACCCACAGTTCCCAAATCCAGAAATATCATGGAAACAACATATCTCAATGCGTATAATCAAAAGCACGATGTATGCGACATGTAAAGAAATGAAAGCATATCAGTATGTCATGCAACACGGAATAGTAATATGCACATATTTAGGGAAGACCGCTTCTTTAAAATGAATCAGCTTTAAAAAGTATCTTGCGGTTCCCAAATCTCTAATCAAGCCAGAATCATCAATGTATGTGCAAATACGTATGCATGCGCGTATGGGTGTACAATAGGAACACACGGTATATAGGTAAACAAGTATGCTATGCAAGGGTCATATCCTGAATGCAACACTACTACAGTGTGGTGGCATGGCAATTATCGATGATGAAGTGTGTGAGCCAGCGAGCAGTGTACGTGGAACATATGCATCATCGATAATGGTGCTCGTGTCCTAACAGCATGATTGTAATATAGCAATAAACACAAGCAATGAAATGCAATTAGCATGAATATGCGGAATCGAATAATCAACGCAACAGTGAAGAATCTACCTCAATAAATATATCATGCAGCTTTGCCATTTGAAATAAGACGAATCGGGGTTTTTAGTATAATAAGGGCTACGGTGTTTTAAGAAAAGATGCGCCTTTTGAAAATATCCGTAGAATCCCTTTTTGCCTATCTTTAAAATATCCCCGATTCGTTAGTTTTGAAATAGGTATGACTCGGGTCTAGTCTAATGTCTACTAAGTAATCTACAGACCTAACTAACAAGCTAAACAGGAGGGGTATGGAAACCACCTACATCTGAGTCGATATATATATATATATATATATATATAAATAATAGTCGGTGATCCCGCCTCAATAGTATCACATACGACACAATATACATCATGTAATATCCTCGAGTCATGAGCGCGGATCCATCATCAATATATAGCTCGTACGTAAATCCGTCGTACGGCATCCCAAATCTGGGTACGGGTCAATATCACGGTCAGCTCATCAATTATCCGGTATCCTTATCATCATCTCTCATGATCTGGGGTACTGATCTAAGTCTAGTACAATCGATACCATCCAAACAAATATAAGCGCGTGTGTAAAACACACGTCCAAAGGCCCGCTAAAATCTCGTATCGTATCCCAAACACGAATCACATCATATCGCCGATCTCACGGCACCATGCCCAAACTCAATGACTCATCTCCAGTATCATACATTATCCTCATCATCACGATATAAGTGTAGCAATAAGCATGTGTGTGCGTGTGGGTGTAAACCTATGCTAGGGTTCGCAACTAGGAAAATACACCAGTTCACTTCTAACCCTAAATATCCATAGTACACCTAACACATCTATGATCTCCATGTCACGCAATAAGCTATCATATATATAGTATATACAGTATACTAGACATCGAAATGCTGGGGTGCTATACGCCATCCACCCGACTTCCCCCGTAGATATAATCTACTCACCTTGTATCTTGCGTGTCGGTGTCGATGTTGCCACCATCTTCTTCATCGCCTTGGATCACCGTGGAGGTACCTACATAACACACGTATCGCATCGCATTATAACCAAATCAAAACTAACACGACACACGAAAACCAAAACGATACGCTAAGGTCTATAGGTTAGAACCTATGAACACGCTTTCAAAACCATTTACAATCCTCGATATCGTCGTATAAACGCCAAGTATTCGAGGTAAAACACAGATATATAAATCCAGAATTCAAAATACGGAAACGGAAACACGAATCCAAAACAGCAACTAGAGAAAAAGGCTCCAGATTTCACTCTAGGTCAAATTGGACAATTTTGCACATGCCAGGGGTCTAATCTAGAGATGTAGGAGCCACAGAACCAAAACGAGCCAAAATGGTAGGGTCCAGGCCGCAAATTGCGGCCAATTGGATTAAATCTGCGCCCGAGGTTAGGAGTCAGGGGCTGGGGTCTTGGGGTTATCTTCCAGGGTGCCTGCACATATCACTGTCCAACCAAAATAATTTTCAAAGTCTCGGGGTAATAGCAGATTCAATATAACCTTCACAGATTGCACAAAACTTCCGATATCGGTTTCTAAATCTGTATTTCGGGTTTCAAGTCTCAGGTTTGGGTCTCAAATCTAGCACTAAGGTGTGTGTATGGCCTCTACTGACTTCAATTTCACAGAAAAACCCAAAATTCCCTCAAACCCTAACTAAGTTTTCCTTAAGTCCACAACATCACCCGATACCGATTCAATCTTAACATAGGGGTATAAGTAATACAAAAACTAATTTAATGGTCCAGAAAATACCTCATTTGGCAACTCAAGAATTTTCTTGAGTTGCCCCTAGTGGCCAAAATCCTTGCTTTCTTGGTCCAATGTGTTTGTCTTGAGCTTGTGCATCTTTTTAGTGAAAAGGAGATGAGGTTTTGGTGTTGTTTTTGTGATGATTTGAGGGCTTGAAGGTGGAGGATGAAGAGGGAGGAGCAGCTACAGCAAGGTGAGGAGAGAGGAGAGGAATGAGAGAAGAAGGAAGAGGAATGACCAAGTCAAAGATAACCCCCCCCCCTTTCTCTCCCTCACACCTACTACCATTATTCTAATCCAAACCCTTTTCTTATCGTTTTCTTTAACCCAAATCCTTCTCACTCAAATAGTAAACCCAAAGTGATATAGTAGAAATGCACAAATGTAAAGCAAAAATGCTATGTGCATGTTTTGCACAAAAATGCCAAAAATCCGATTAGCGATTTTTTTAATCGCGATTAGCACTAAATTAGCGTCAAACTAATCATAAAAACTTTAAAATGGCATAATTCCATAAAATACCCTATTTTAGAATTTTCCAAAATTTTTCCCATTTATTTGTATTTAATTATACTGAAATATTAAAATCTTAATTAAAATAATATTAAATTATAAAAATTCCCAAAAAATAATATTTTAATTTTTTTTTTTGAAATGTTACAAAATCGGGGAATTTGTATTCCCTATGGACTTTATTGTTCTTGATATACAGCCTGTAGTAAACCCACGGAACCAAATTCCGATGATTCTAGGTCGTCCCTTTTTGGCTACTTCCAACGCTGTAATCAACTGTAGAAATGGCTCTATGAACCTATCTTTCGGGAATAGGTCAATTGAGCTCAACCTTTACAAGTTGGGAAGTCAACCCTCCGATCCTCATGCTCGAATATGTTCTGTCGAATTAATGGATGTCGACAGCAGCGAATTTGATCAGCTTCACGATACAGATCCAGACTTCCTTTATACGTTGTTGTTTGACCCAAATAAGTATCATATACATACGGACCCTTCTTTTGAGTTGTCCTGGGTCAACATCTAATGTCTATGATGAACCTATTCTGGAGTCTGAGTATCATCCCGTTCTTGCCAATGACATTATTCTTCGGGATATCGATGAAAACTTCGCTGATAGACTTGCATTCTTAGCAAATACGGGTGTTGAGATGAATCATCTCCAAAACAAAAAAATTGAACCTCCACCCCTTCTCCTTGACAGTCATGAGAATGCAAGTAATCCATCACAATCATTGAGTTGTCTCTCCAAAACGAGACGTAAACCCTTTCTTTTCCACCACTTATCTTTTCCCCACTTCTTCTTGGCTCTTTTCAACTTGTTCTTCCACCAACCGATGCACTACACTGATAAAATCTTTGAATTGTTGGTGTTGACTTTTGGTCTTTGTAAGGCTTTGCATTGACCAGTAACTTTGACCCCCTCTTGTGATTTTAAAAAAAATATTAACAATGTTTAACTCAAGTTTGAGGGGTGTATTTTTGGCTCTTGAAAATAACTGTTGTCCTCAATTTTGTGAGCCAAAAATAAGTTTGGGGGAGGATTTTCACTTTAATATATTTTGCCCCCATTAATAAATTTCTTCCCAGGCTTACAAGTTTTTGAGCTTTAGCAGAAAACAACAGTGAGGACACTGTTGAAAACAAGTTTGGGGGAGGTTTGTGCTTATTTGCGCATCATTTGCATCATATTTTGCATAAGCACAAAACATATAAAAAAAATTAAAAAAAAATTGTGCATAAATAAGATAATAAAAGATTAGATAGTGAAAAATTACATCCAAAAGATTGGAAAATTTTAAGAAAACCTAGAAAATTAGAAGTTTTCTTAAACGAAACTAGTAATAAGTAGTTATAAGCCGTTGTCCCAAGGGTTAGTAAGATGAAAGAAGTCACTAATCTGAGGATAAAAATAAGTCTGAAAAATAGTTCCTATTCTGGAAGCCAAACATTTGAACGTTGATACCCTACTATACGCACTTACATACGTCTTTAAGCTCGGGATAGTAATGGATACCTTGAAATGTTCTTGTCTAAAAGCCAAAGTATGAAGGAAATAATAAATGAATAAAAGATAAATGGTGAAGAAAAATGAACACTGGTTTTGTTATCGCCAAGGCAGCAATAAAAAAAATATAGCGACGGTGCTTCATCACCTTGTGCCTTAGACCAACTGGTTTGGGAGTCACTGCTAAACCTTAGGTGTTGCAAGACGAGGAAAATACTAATACGCCTAATAAGCAAGCATACGAGTAATCGGTCAGTTAGTACCTCAAGAAGTATTAACGGTCGCATGAAAAATGTGTGAGCAAATCCATCTAAATATTCATTGATTAAAAAGTACTGAGGTGATGGACAAGAGTATGATAGCTTGAATTGAATTCTCGGAGTGTAGGGATGTCTTTTACACACACGTAGGGGTATATGATCGATGTTTGGAAGAAAGGTAGGAATGAAGAATAAAGACGGTGTTTTATTGAGGGATGATGTGATTTCTAATATCTTTTCATGACTATTAAGATAGGGCTCATGACAACTGAAAAGCTAGTATAATGGGAAACTCTGATTTTCAAAGTCTTTCTTTTATAATTCTTATCTTTACATGTAACTTTCACGGTCTTACTTTTATTATTGGATTTTGTGGGTGCAATCCGCTGAAAACCCTCAGGAGACAACACTCCTCCTACTAGGGACACCTAGAGGTTTAAAGACTTGTTGCACGTGCTCAGTGCAATCGTGTTGCCTACGAAAGTGTGCTAATTAGTTTTTTCTTTTTCTTTATTTTCTCCTTCTCTTTCTAATAAAACAAGTTTGCTCGAGACGACCAAAATTAAGTTTGGGAGAATTTGATCAGTCGAAAATATTACATTTTTAACACATCAATTTCCCTACTCTTTACAATCATCTAAAGGTGTTTGGTATAAATATAGCACATATTAGCAATTTGTCTCCCAAAATACCAAATAACATGTGTTATACATTATAACCAGCATTATGAGGGAAATTGTGTGTTTATTATTGCACGCACGATCTTTTTTGTATCAACACTTGTCTCGAGATTGTGTGCAGGAAATTCTCCAGGTTAAGAAGCCGGAACTGCTAAAAATGCTGATAAAATACGTCAAGTCCAAGACTTGTAATCTGGCAATGATTCTGAAAGAATAAAAAGATTCCAAGCACCCCATGAAGTACCAAAGAGCCAACACATAACAACCCAGAGAAATGAAGCATTGATTCCACTACATGGTCGCGGATCCGCGGCCATGTTGGCCTATTTGCCGCGGATCCGCGGCATTGTTAGCTTCTCAGTGGCTCAGATTCCTCCACGTGTCTCTCTGTAATGGCCTAGCTTCCAGAAGACTCCTAAAATAGCACGTGGCTTCATCCAGAAGGCTCGGCCTAACAACCTTTTCCTAGAATATCCCTTATTCTAGACTATTCCCTCCAACAAACTTCTTCTAGAAGACTCACTCTAACAACCTAGCTTTGGAGGGAAGATTCAAATGAATGGTTATAAAAATGGATCTAGATCTAGGGTTTAGAGGTTGTTGAATTTGGAGGGAAATCATTTTGAGTGGTGAAAATTGTAGATCCAAATCATTTCTAAATCAAATTGAGTGACACAATTTGATCCAAATCAAGATCCACCGAGTACCGAGCCAAAGCAAGCCTTCAACGAGCCTTTTGAAGCGACGCCGATCTTCATCCGAGCAAGAGATCCACGACGAACCACGACTCAAGAAGACGATGTGAAACTAGTTTCAATGATTGAGTTCTCTCCTCAAAATCATGTAATCTTTAAGCGAATTGTAACGAAACGTTGATTTATAAAAGGTGAAAATTCTTGATCTTGCTTTTCTATACATTTGAGCATTATGAAGAGTTATCAATTCTTGATTGTTTTCTTTTTCATTATGTTTGAGTGAAAACTCCGCTTGTGAAGGAATTGAGAAAATAGGTAGATGATGATGATTAAATTCTTGAACGATTCTTAAGTCTTATGAGTTTTGTAAACTTTAGGAAATTGAATCATCGACAACCTAATTTGAGCGAGATGCTTTCTTGAATGTTTTCGCTCCAAATTAGAGATCAACGATCGATGATTGAATTTCCTAGAGGCTAAAATTTGAATGCTAATCAACGAAAGGACAAAGGATAGAAGGAGAAACCCTAGTTTCTTCAATAGATCCCTAATTCTCGTTGATCGTCATCGATCTAGAAACAAATCATCAATAGATAAGAATTTGTAATCATAATTCTTCATCATCATTATCGATTGGATCGATTCCTACAAGCCTCTTTACAAATCTTGATAATTCATTCAATTTGGATATCTTCTTGAACATTATTAATTCTTAATTCTTGATCTATATTCTTTACGTTTCTTGAATTGAAATCTTTCAAATCTTGAATCAACTTTCTTGCATTTTCTTTTACATTTTCATTTCGACTCATCTAAAACAAAATCGATCAAAACACACATCTCAGTGGACGATCCGTATTCATTAACGCGCTACATCGACACCGTTAATTGATTGCGGTATAAATTTCTTTGGTTGTGATTAAAACTTTTCCATACACACGAAGAACGATCAATCAAATTTCTTTGGTTATGATTAAAACTTTTCCATACACACATCTCAGTCGTTGTAGTATAGTGGTAAGTATTCCCGCCTGTCACGCGGGTGACACGTGTAGGGTTCCTAGGCACACACTAGAGGTCTCACAAGGCATCAACCATGCCAATTTCAAAATTGCGGTGCCGAGAAACCCTAGACTACGGATCGTTAACTAGAATTCTAGGCGAAACAGAAACTAGTTTACAACTAAACTAAAAGGACGGAAATACAACCTTTGTAGATCCGTTTCTCCACCTCCATAGCTCCATGAAGAAGTCCTCTCCACTGTACAAATCCGATCTTGGACTCTCGCGTTAGCTTCATCGGAGAAATAGGCGGGCAAGGCCGTCGGCTTCGTGCCGAAGATGATCTACGTCGAGGCATCACTAGATCAAGCTCCAACTTCACCAAGTCAAGAAACTTGTGAAGAAAACACACTCTACTACTTGGTAAGAGGTAGAGGATGAAGAAATAGGAAGTGGGTAGACTTTAGAATTGGATTTCTCACTCATTTCATCAATTCACCATTGATGAAGTTAAGCTTCTTCATCTTCAAGAAAAAGAAGAAGAAAAAAATGATAAGTATTATGATAAGAATAATAATTGAAAAGAAAATGAATTCTTATCATAATTGTAACCATGGTAAAGTGTAGAGAGCTAACTATAGTTCAATGAATGGTTAGGGTTAATGAGATGAAGACAAAAGGTTTCTTTGGTCAAAGCTTCATGAAGCTTCAACAAGCTTCATGAAGAAAAGCAACCTTTTGTTTTCTTTATCTCTTATCTTTTTAATACAAATTAAAAGATAAAAGAATTAATAAATATTTCAAAACCCTAACCATTTACTTAACTAAGGTTTAACTCTTTACACAAACCCTAGCTATCATATATCATCAAACAAGATACTATCAAGTGCACAAAATATATCACATATACAATGTGCACAGTCGAGTGAGAAAATCCATCTTAAGTAAACCGATACTAGTTAATGCAAAGTAATACATCAAATATATAATTATGCATTAAATCATTAAATCAACACTTGATTCAATGATCCGGTCATGTCGCACACAACCGACTAGTATACAATGTATCGGCTTATCGAATCAACGCTTGAATCGATAACTAGGTTATATCGCATACAACCATTCGACACATTGATCGCGAGAATTGAATACGGTATCACATACACGCATTATTCTCGGTCCCGCACATATCTCATATGCGCTCCTATTTCATTTTGCTTGAGCCAGGAAACCTCTGTGTAGGACTCTAAAGACTCGTCAATACGCCGGCAGCAGGTGATGATCATATCAAACACCCACAAGCCGCAAGCGGTCTGCTAAACGTAACGGCCACCCGGGTATTGAGCGATCAGAAGATCGACGAGCAAGCCCGCTCACACTCCAGTGAATCCAACCAGTAACACTACCGTACAGTCCGGTCTGATCGTCTGATATGTCGCATATCTTGCCTAGGGGTGGTAAACGTCAGACCCCAATAGCTCGATAAGTCGTGTCGATATGAGGTCTATAACAGTTCGAGAAACTACTGGTAACACTTACCAGTAAATCTCAGCAACCCTGGCCAGAGATTTCCGGTTATAACCAATCGAACACAGCGCAACATCAACTCCCTATACCGGGAGAGACGAATCCCCTCCTATCGCTCATTGCCTCCATGTGATTCGGGACTGTACCCAAAAACCACCATTTTTCACGCCCTCTTGGACGTGGTAAGGTGGAAATCAAAGCACGGTGGGAATCACACAAGACTCTATGACGATCTCGGGTCAACAGACTACTCTGTACCAGTGTCACCAGAGAACTGCCATCTGACGTAAGGTATAATACCATCTGGGAGTTCTCGGCGAGTCCGTCCAGTGTACCCAGTCTCCACTGAGCACCCGTATATCATCTCTGATGTCAAACACCAATGGATATGGGATCATCCATCGCCCATCTGTATGGGTCGAGAAGGTATACGCTAGTCTACTTTAGGTATATCGATGCCCCGTCTCGATATACCCACGACTAGGGACTTTGAAGGATGTACTTATGGACTACCATGTCCCCACTAGTATGATCCGCATCATAGTCCAGGTAGTCAAGTACACATCCTAAGGGCTTTACCAACATGTAACCGAGAGACAATCAGTGTACACGTTAAGGTAAAGTACAACCAGATAGCATACTATCTGTAGGGTTCCTAGGCACTCTAGTGAGGTCTCACAAGGCATCGAACATGCCAATTTCAAAAAATCTAGGTGCCGAGAGACCCGACTACGGATCGTTTGCTAGAAAACTATGCGAAAAAGCTAACTAGTTAACACTTAACTATGAGAATACGGATATACAACCTTTGTAGGTCCGGTGCTCCACCTCCACGGCTCCGCAATGAAGTCTCCTCGCTGTCCAAGACGGATCCCGGGCTCTAGCGTCGGCTTCATCGGAGAATGGACGGGCTAGGTCATCGACGACGTGCCGAAGATGATCTACGTCGAAGCATCACTAGATCAAGCTCCACCTTCACCGAGCCTTGAAAACTTGTGAAGGATACACACTCTACTACTTGGCAAGAGGTAGAGGATGAAAAAATAGGAAGTGGGTAGACTTTAGAATTGGATTTCTCACTTGTTTCCATCAATCACCATTGATGGAGCTTGCTTTCTTCAAGTGAAGAAATGAAGAAGAAGAAGATGAATATTATGATAAGTTCTTTTCCAAAAAGAAATAATAAGAATACTTATCATAATGTAACCATGGTAATGTGTAGAGAGTTAATCATGGTTGAATGGAATGGTTAGGGTTAAGCATGAGACAAAATGGTCACTTGGTCAAAGTCTTCATGAAGCTTCATAATACATACAAAGAAAGCCACCATTTTCTCATTATGCTAATTATTTTCCAAAACAAATAAATGAATAAATGAATGAATAAATAATCATAACCCCAACCATTCATTTAACCATGGTTCAATCTTCACACAAACACAAGTAAACATGTATCATCAAACATGATACAATCAAGTGCACAAAACTATATCGAATATACAATGTGCACATCCAAGTGAGAAAATCCATTCAAAGTGAACCAATACTAGTTAATGCAAAGTAATATATCAAATACATAATTATACATTAAATCATTAAATCAACGCTTGATTTAACGATCCGGTCATATCGCATATAACCGACCAGTATCCAATGTATCAGCTTATCGAATCAATCCTTGAATCGATAACTAGGTTATATCGCATACAACCATTCGACACATTGATCGCGAGAATGAAATACGGTATCACATACACGCATTATTCTCGGTCCCGCACATATCTCATATGCGCTCCTATTTCGTTTCGCTTGAGCCAGGAAACCTCTGTGTAGGACTCTAAAGACTCGTCAATACGCCGGCAGCAGGTGATGATCATATCAAACACCCACAAGCCGCAAGCGGTCTGCTAAACGTAACGGCCACCCGGGTATTGAGCGATCAGAAGATCGACAAGCAAGCCCGCTTACACTCCAGTGAATCCAACCAGTAACACTACCGTACAGTCCGGTCTGATCGTCTGATATGTCGCATATCTTGCCTAGGGGTGGTAAACGTCAGACCCCAATAGCTCGATAAGTCGTGTCGATATGAGGTCTATAACAATTCGAGAAACTACTGGTAACACTTACCAGTAAATCTCAGCAACCCTGGCCAGGGATTTCCTGTTATAGCCAATCGAACACAGCGCAACATCAACTCCCTATACCGGGAGAGACGAATCCCCTCCTATCGCTCATTGCCTCCATGTGACTCGGGACTGTACCCAAAAACCACCGTTTTGCACGCCCTCTTGGACGTGGTAAGATGGAAATCAAAGCACAGTGGGAACCACACAAGACTCTATGACGATCTCGGGTCAACAGACTACTCTGTACCAGTGTCACCAGAGAACTGCCATCTGACGTGAGGTATAATACCATCTGGGAGTTCTCGGCGAGTCCGTCCAGTGTACCCAGTCTCTACTGAGCACCCGTATATCATCTCTGATGTCAAACACCAATGGATATGGGATCATCCATCGCCCATCTGTATGGGTCGAGAAGGTATACGCTAGTCTACTCTGGTATATCGATGCCCCGTCTCGATATACCCACGACTAGGGACTTTGAAGGATGTACTTATGGACTACCATGTCCCCACTAGTATGAACCGCATCATAGTCCAGGTAGTCAAGTACACATCCTAAGGGCTATACCAACATGTAACAGAGAGACAATCAGTGTACACGTTAAGGCAAAGAGCAACCAGATAGCATACTATCATGTCGAGCAAGAAAGTCCTCCCTATATATGTCCCAGCATCCACTACAATATACATCCAATGTACAGTAATGGCCTCTAGGGCATACATATAACTAACAATATCATGTCGAGCAAGAAAGTCCTCCCTATATATGTCCCAGCATCCACTACAATATACATCCTATGTATAGTAATGGCCTCTAGGGCATACATATAACTAACAATCTCCCACTTGCACTAGGGCCATCTGTAGCAGTGGTTGTAGTATCTCATACTCAACCATCCCATAATAGTCTCTCTCTGGGAATAGGCCTTCGTGAGTGGATCCGCCGTGTTAACCTCTGGGTCTGCTCTCCTAACCTCGATCATTCTGGAGATCAACTATCTCCATGATCAGGTGATGCTGCCTCAGAATATGTCTGGATCACTGATGGGACCTACGTTCCTTGGCATAAGCCACAACTCCATTGTCACACAATAGGAGGAACATAGTTCATCTCATGAACCATTATACACCCAAACAGCTTCTTTGGTAGCATCTTTAGTAGCGATGTATCGTGCCTTTATCGTCTAGTATGTCACGGTATCTAGCTTGGAACTCTTCCAACATACCGTCCTTTTACTGAGGGTAAAGACAATGCCTGCGACTGACATTCAGTCGTCTTTATCACCCTGGAACACTTCCAGTGATTCTCCCCAGGATCGATTGATACCATCTCACTACTGCTAGTGAGTATCCTAACATCCAATTAGATCTATCTCATAGATCCGAAATCCAGGATTTAGTAGGTATCATTTTGATCCTATATGGAGAATCATTGTGATAAGCGGAGATTGACTGAGCGTAGCATAGGAAACTCCTTCCCTTTCAAGAGTATGTCATCCACGTACTCTACGAGGATCACCACCATACTCCCTACTACCTTTTTGTTTATACAAGGTTCATCTACCATTTTGATGATGTCAAACCTTTTGACTATCTATCAAAACAGATGTTCCAACTCCGCGATGCCTGCTTTATCAAATAAAACATCTTGCTCACGTTTCCTTTGCTCCCACTTTCTACGAGGCCCTATGGCTGTGTACTTATAGACGCACTCTTCTAAAATATCATTTAGAAAAGCAGTCATTACACCCAACCGCCAGATATCGTAGTCATGGTATGTAGCCGTGGCAAGTAGTATCTGGATGGACTTAAGCATAGGTACTGGAAAAGGTTTCATCATTATCCAGGCCTGGTCAATGACGAAAACCTTTAACAAGTCTAGCTTTGAAAGTCTCAACTTTTCCATCTACACCAAGTAATCTTCTCAAGATATACTTGCTCCTGATGGGGATTTAACCCTTCAGATATAGCAGCCAAAGTCCATACTTTGCTGGTGTACATGGATTCCATCTCAGATTGCTAAGCATCCAGCCATTCTTACAGAGTCTTACTCCTGATGGCCAGCTCGAAATTAGTTGGGTCATCATCTCATGATGCAATCCTCGCTCCCACTGTCATAGAGAAATCGAAGTATCTCTCAGGTGGGTGAGGAACCCTACTAGATCGGCGGAGAGGATGAGGTTCGTTGGAATCTACTGAATCCTTTGGTTCTATCAAATCATCAGCTGCAGTTTGTATAGCTGGAATATTTCCAGTTCTACATAACAGACCTTGCCTCGAGCTTGTCCGGATTTTTCTTTTAGACATAGGCCGGACAACCCCAAATCTTAACTAACTTAAGATATGGGCTCTTCCCTTATCATATCAAATATGAAGTGGTAGGCAACTGATTTGATTTGAACCCTTTTCAATAGGTATGCAACTTCTCAAGTGCATAACTCCCTAAAGGAAATAGGTAACTCAGTAGTACTCATCATAGAGCACGCCTTATCATATAGGGTGTGATTGCTCCGCCCCGATATACCATCGTGCTATGGTGTATACGGAGGAGTAATGCTGAGAGAGAATCTCATTCTCCTTTAGAATAGTCCAGGACTTCCATGCACAAGTATTCTCCTCCCTGATCTCATCATAGGACATAATACTTATACCCGTATTTTGGTTCTCTACTTCTAACTTATATTCTGTGAATATCTCAAAAGATTCGGACTTGTGTTTCAACAGGAACATAGGTCTGAATCTCGAAAGATCATCAGAGAATGTAATGAAGTATAAAGAACCAGTCCTGGCATGTGTAGACAGGAGACCTTGCATACATCATCATGTATCAGTCCCAAGAGTTCACTAACTCTTTCTCTGTTTCCAATAAACAGAGCTATGGTCATCTTATCTTTGTGACATGACTGGCGAGTTTCACAAGATGTAAATTCAAACTGATTTAAATATGCATCTATATGTAACTCTAGCTAGTCGGGTCACATTGATCTGACCTAGTCTACAATACCTCAAGAAGAATTCATTCATTTCTGAACTCTTCCTCTTGTGTGTGTTCCATATACTAAGAACTGTAGTTTGATTTAGAACATCAATGCTTTTAGATAACATGCCTGAACCGATCAACTTTTGATATAGAAAATGTTCAAAACATTATCCATCTATACAAAATTTTATCATTTCTTTACTAATAAAGAGACTGATATGATTTTGTATATCAGGTTCGGTATCTAATAATATTCGTTCAGAATCAATGTATTACAATACAGGGTGACAGTGACCAACAGACTTGGCTGCAACACTTGCCCCATTTTCTGCCTCATGAAACTTATCACCCGTTCTCAGTATTTCTACCCTTTTGTAGCCCTATGTAACAGATTACATATCTGGGATCCTGATCCGGTATCATATACCCAGGATGCGGAGGATACTGAGAAACAGTTCTTTGTAATGAACACACCCGAAGATGATACATCAACATGCACTCTCTTCGTTTGGGCGGCACGGGAAATCTGGTATTCCCCAATTTCCTGCTCTGTCTTATAACAATTATAAGTTGGAGCGGGACCAACGTTCCCCAGCTCAGTATAACAAGCGGGTTCGGTCAATAATCCGTATTATTATCTTGATTAAGGCGTGATATGGTCGCTACCAGGAGAGAGAGAGAAGAAAACACTCAGCGTATGCTCTTGCAAGAATAGATTGGTTATTATTTTATCTAATCAGGATGGCTCCCACTGCATTTTATCAAATCTTCCTTCAAACCCTAAAAGGAAAGACTAGCCGGGATTAATTACACACTACAAGTTCGCCAATCTTTCAGCCAGGCCAGTGTCGGTACTTTGAGGGAGGTCCCCCGTGCTTTCGCACGAACCTAATTAATGTAAACCTCGTTTTCCCAGAGGCGTAACCCCGTTGACACCTTTCTAGACACCTACTTGATCGGCTAATTGTAATGTGTAAAACTCTCCCAGGAGTAACTCTTACTCGCAGCGGGTATCGGGATCCAACTATCTCATAGAAGGTATGCAATCTCATTGCAAATTTCAACACTTGAAATTCCCGATAATATTTTGCCCCTAGCACCCTATGACCTTGACGGAGCCAACAAACCATAGGCTTCTAGTCAGGTTCAACCCGTCATTTCTTGATTGAATCAAACCCACCCGCACGACCCTTGACGGAGGCCAACAAGGTCGCACGACTACCCTAACTCAATCTGCATCATATGCATAAGCAGATAAATACTGGTTAGCTACCGCACACTGCGCCTTGACGGAGGCCAACAAACGCAGCACGAATACTAAACAGCACTTATCTGAAATGACGGAGGGCTACGACAGGTTTTTCTGAAAACCTATTGCGTAATGAACTTGATATCGTTGTAGGATTGAATGAATTTTAAAATGGAGTGTTTTTAAGGCTTTTCTAGTTTTGCTAAAGGAGTCACTCCCGGTGAAGGGATCGTCGGTCCTTTCCTCATCGAATAAGGTGCAGGATATCTCATATATACCGCTGTGCAAAGCAAAAACTCTTAAAAGCAATCACAAGACAAACCGAGGGTGTAGCATCTGCCAGTTATTGCTAAAGGAGTCACTCCCGGTGAAGGGATCTCGGTCCTTTCCTCATCGAATAAGGTGCAGGATATATCATATATACCGCTGTGCAAAGCAAGAACTGTAGCTACCTGTTTTATTTTGAAATTCGATTCTACAACATCTTAGGTTTCTTTTAATTTCATTAATCTCATTAATGAAGTCCCATCATTTAAATACCTAAACATCACAGATAAATACGACGTACACTTATGCCATCCGCATTCGCCTCGATGTCCCCTCGTGCACCGTTAGGTTAGGTAACTAACGGCAGAGCGGGGCAGGGCTAGCGCGGGTGTAAAACATAAGTAACGTCTATATAATATATCATATATACTATATACTGTATCTATCACAGAACATCACATGATCACATCACAGATATCGCAGCAGAAGAAACATATGAAATATTGGATATATTAGGACGTCCGTGTTTTCAATACGAGCCAGTATAAAACACGGATTCCACGGTCGCGATGAATAGCCAAACCCACACCCCTAGACCCCTACGAGAGCGGCAAGCAACCCTACCAATTCTGGAGTTAGGAGACCCGGCCTCGACTCCTCGAGTTGGTCTCCCACTGGACTCCAGAACCTGGTTACTTGTGCCCTCCTCCTTGGGTCTATCCTAGTGCGGAAAAGTAAATAATATACATCAACGGTGACAACTTCCGCTACCTGGAAGTGCCCCAATAAAAGAATATTACATACAAGTTTTTACATGAATGAAAATGAAAAACACTCATCTCACATAAAAAAAACCCCGGCTATTCGAACACGACGATCCAATATAACATATCCAGCAACACATAACATCACATGTCATCAACGTAAGTAAATATGTCCATCCTAATTGTCGTTGACATATAGCAACGAAACCGGCGATATCACATATTACACTTACGGTCACAGAAAAGAAAGTGTAAAACTACAACAGTTGGAATCCGCAATCACCTCAGACATCGCATGCCTGACCAAATGAATTACTTAGACATCACATGCCTAACAATTATAAACCCCGCATTTTAGTCTCAAAATCGAAAACTCTTTTCAATATCAAGTCGAGCAATTCTACAAGATTCCCGACATCCTGATCGAATGTTCGTCGCAAACTTTAGTAGACGGCCGCACCCCCGACGCCGTCGACGAAGTGCACCAAGGCGGAACACCGCCACCACGAGCACCCGAACGGATGCTTTCGGCGACGGGGTTCTCCTACAGTCACTTGGTCGGGGCTATGGGGTGTAGCTGTCTATTAAGTTTACCCGGCGAGTATCCGCGTACGCTACGTGATTGCGACGGACTTTTGATCACATCAAAATTCCGTGGCAACCGATCAAGTGAGACTAAACTGCTATGTTTATAACATTCATTCAGTTATCTCATAACTTATTGTGAATTCCAATTATTGTATCACATTCTGGATAAACAGAAAATGTTAAACTTTCCGATCGAACAGTCTAACACCCAAGTTTTCCCGATACAGATCAACACATGAAATAAGTCTAACAACATTCAGTTCGTGCCTCAGTACCAACGGTCCAGCCGTAGAAGGGTCAAGCCAACGCCTCACATGTGGCACGCCGTACTGCCCCAAACCCGAAGGTTCAAAGGGCAGTTCAAGACGGTCACATAATCGAGTTAAGGTTTGTTGTCTTCTAGAGGGTCCATCGCGTTACTTGCACTACTTAGAACGTCGTTAAACTACGGAAAAATCCAACACTTGGAAATTTCCCGACAGGGGAAAAATTGGGTATTTATATCCGGTCGAACTTTTTAACATATTCAAAAAATTATCCGGAAAGCCACACAGACAAAATTTGATAATCCGATCGAACATTCGAATCCCCAAAACAACCCAGAAAATTCAACTCTTGAATAAATATTAAAAATTCCCAGAAAATCCAGCATAAAATATGTCACGACCCAAAAATGGTACGTGATGGCCCTAATACTACGCAACGCCTCCAGACGTAACGTAGTAAAAGAAAGCCAAAACCCAGAAATCTAAACCATAAAAAAATACGGAAAAGATAATAAAAAGTTTTGGAAACATTTGAAATCACAACCCAAATTCTTTAAAAGAGTCCACTTTTTCTTTAAAATTTTGGCAGCACCTCCTTTATAAAACAAGCCCCCAAAAAGGGTACAACATGAATATAAAGTAAAACATCCCAAACGGGAGTAAAATCCACGCCCAACGGCGGAAAACAACACCACAACAGATATACGACGCCGTAGCGAAGAAATAAGAGACAAAAGAAAGGAAACTGTATAAAAGCAACAAATCCATAATATATACAAAATCGTCCTCACCAAGTCTCTAAGTCACAATAACTGCTAGTAGATGGAGAGTACAAGATACAACGAATATACAATACATCTCAGATAACCACAAAACCCACATGGGCAAAACTGCACACTAACAGGCGAAGTGGTATCCGCAGCCAAAAGATGATAGATAGTGAATAGCCAAATAGCTGAATAGCTTGAAAGCTGAAAAGCTTGCCTCGACTACTCTGGGGAAACACCTGCAATACCTGTGGCACAACGGGGGTGAGTTGCCAACTCGTGAATAGTAAATAACATATGCAGGTAATCGCAAGAATGTACGTACAGCATGAATCTAATATATGACAATTGCAGTAATAACAGGTCATGAGTACGAAGTAATGGAAAGTACACTAACCAGTACCACCAATATATCAAGCAATAATGATATGACAACAGTATGCAATAATCATGCACTGGGGATATGAGAAAGTAAATGTGCAACACTCATGAAGGTACGCTCACAGGTACTCCTAATACATGGAATAGTGCACAAGTATGTCAAGATGAGGTATGGAGTGAAATATGTCATTTCCATGGAATCCTGACATCGTGGTAGGATCACAATCCAGTAAGACAAATCAATTCCCAATTCCTCAAATCAGTCACCAAATTAGCTCTCATATCATCTAAGTGTCACATCTCCTCAAACTACACAATATCAAGTATATCTCACATAAGTGTCGAATGTACACATCAAGTAGATCTCACATATCTAATATGTACAATAACAGTATATCTCCCATATATCAATGTACCACAGCAAGTGGATCTCACATCTCTCGTATGTACAACATCAGTATGTCTCACATATGTCATATGTACAACACTAAGTGGATCTCACATCTCTCGTGTGTACAATATCAGGTATATCTCACCTATATCAAATGTACAACAGCAAGTGGATCTCACATCTCTCGTATGTACAATATCAGGTATATCTCACCTATATCAAATGTACAATAGTAAGTGGATCTCACATCTCTCGTATGTACAACATCAGTATATCTCACATATGTCATATGTACAACACTAAGTGGATCTCACATCTCTCGTGTGTACAATATCAGTATATCTCACATATATCGGATGTACAACATCAAGTGGATCTCACATCTCTAGTGTGTACAATGTCATCATCCAATCCCAATGAATCTCTTAAATCCCAAAATAAATCTCCAGCACCGTTCTAACATCCTAATATAATATCATAATAAATATGATGAGGGCAATACACATATATTAGCGTCCCATTCCACTAATATTGGTGTAAAGGCATATATAACAGCGGCTCAATCCCCTGTTATATATACAAATGAGTATTTAGAAATATCATGAAACCAATGTGTCAAGCATCGACACAGAAATACTGATAAGTACGTATCACACGCTATCCGGAAAGCACGAGTGCCTAGCTCTGACCCCCGTCTTTCCACGCATCCATACGCACATGACTCCCGTCGGTATCCACTCGATAGCCGATGAGTCATTGGTCCTGTCACCGGAAAGTATGGCTCCCCTAGGCCTCATCGCCTCACTGTGACGTCGACTCACTCCGACAACATTCTTGCTTCGGGGTACCTCCGGGCCCCACCATGTACCCTCATACGGCTCACGACGCCTCCTCGCATGGGGTATATATATCAGCACCGATAAATCTCATGGTGGATGCTATAATATCATCTCAAGGAAACCGGGTTTTTCAATGTATGCATAATTTCATGAACTACCACGGTTCCCAAATCCAGAAAACATCATGAAAAATCCATATAACAATGCGATAATCCATGAATAAAATATACGCAATATGAAAACTGTAATGAAAGCGTATAAATGAAAAGCATAGCATTCACCAGATATATATATGAACACATGAATAGTAAAGCAGAAATATAGGTATCTACCTATAAGATGATGTGATATACCTAACAGGTATAAGTAAAGTATGAAATACAAGTACACCTGTAGCTATGTCCCTAGGTGTATATGTACCTAGCACTAATGGTACAAAACCCTATAGGTAAACAGGAACTAGCATGTCAAGTCTAAGTTATAAACGATAAGAAATATGTATCAAAGTCACAATGTCCCTAACCATACAATATCATTTCTAAATATGGTTGTGTATGACATGGCAATTATTAACGGTGTGTGTGGCATACAATCAGTGCTCTCGCAATCTGAGCCGTCAATAATAGTGCAGTGTCCTGAGGATACTAGTCCAATCACAACTATCACTAAGCAGTAAGGTATATGAGCAATTCTAAACATGATATAGAATATGCGACAAGGTAAGATTTCTAGCCCAGACGCATAACGCCATGCGGGCGATTCCCCTGTAGATGTTAAATCTACTCACCCACACTCCAAGCTAGATGAAGTCTACCACCTGAATCCCCCTGTGGCAGTGTCCGTAGTCCTCGTCTGCGAACCTGCGACATATAAACAACAAGCAAATATATATATTAATAATAGCTACGAAACACGAACAAGCTACAACTAACCGACACAACAACACACAACCACCTCTTAAGTGTTCGTATCGTGGCTAACGAGAGTAGCGACACGACGAAAACAACTTAAGAGCGAAACCACGAAAACTGCACGACCCGTGTCGTAACACGTATCGCGCGGACACGAAACACTAGAAACTACCTAATTGATCCCAGATTTGCCTACTGTGAAAACTAAACAATTTAAATAAGACCAGAGAAACCCAAACCCTAGCAGACACCTACAGACAAAAACCCAAACCCAAACTCCACTGGATGCCCGGCGTCGCCGGCCCCTCTTCTTGCCGTCGCCGGCCCAGGCCGGTGGCATGGGTGTCGTCTCTCAGGTGGTGCTCCAGGTCCTCTAATACATCACAACTACTATGTTTAATTTTTCAGTAAACACTCCGGATCAAAGCAGGTCCTAGAAACCACAAACCGACACACAAATACGATATTTCGTATCAAACCCTAATTTAACAATCTAAACTGAAACTATTAATCAACAAAGCACAAAAACTAACTAAAGAAGAGATAAGGATCAATACCTAACTGAAAGAACACAAGGATCCAAGATTAGAGCACTCCAAGCAAGCAAGAGGCAAAACCATGAAGAAAAATGGAATTTTTGATGAAAAGAGATGGATTTGTGATTGTTTTGTGAAGGAATTATGAGTAAAAGAGATAGAGAATTGGCTAAGGGCAGTAGAAGGGAGAGAGGGCTCGGCCAAGGAGAGTAGGAGAGAGAGAGGGGGAATTTCCTTGCAATTTCCAACACTTAATGCAAATTAATGCATTCAAACACCAAGTCAACCATGCATGCACCTTCTCATCCATTCTTTTCTATTCTTTTCTTTTCTTTTTCCCCATTAAACCTAGGCCACACAATCCTTATGATATATGGTTAAGTTCACTTAGGAAAATTTTTAAGAAAAGTTGCAAAGAAAAGATTTCCAGAAAAGTGCAAACCGGATTAAAATAACATTAAAAATGGGAAAAATTCAAATTGGACCAAAACGTCCCATATACTCTCAAAGTGTGCGCACTAGCTTTATTTTATCAAAACTAGGTGCTGGTAAGTCGATATGGCCGTTTGATCCTAATCGGTATAAAACTGAAAATACCGACGAATTTCACCCAAAAACAGAAACAAACACAAAACGATTTCTAGATCGTTACAAAATAATAAGAGTTACTGTGCAAACAGTGGAGGATGACGTCATCATATTGCCGCGGAACCGCCGCAGAAGCCAGGCTTCTGCCGCGGTTCCTCCGCGGTTTTTACTGTTCATGAGTCAATTTTTGCGTCGTAATTCTTAGAATTCCCTGCTGAATTTTTTAAACATTTTTAATCTGGAAAAATCCCAGTTTTTAGAAAAAGTCCAGAGAGCATGGAAATTTTAGGGTTTCGGGTTCGTTCGGGTTTCAAACGACGTCTAGACTTCGCCTAAGGCTCTAGCTAGGCTCTGATACCACTGTAGGGTTCCTAGGCACACACTAGAGGTCTCACAAGGCATCAACCATGCCAATTTCAAAATTGCGGTGCCGAGAAACCCTAGACTACGGATCGTTAACTAGAATTCTAGGCGCAACAGAAACTAGTTTACAACTAAACTAAAAGGACGGAAATACAACCTTTGTAGATCCGTTTCTCCACCTCCATAGCTCCATGAAGAAGTCCTCTCCGCTGTACAAATCCTATCTTGGACTCTCGCGTTAGCTTCATCGGAGAAATAGGCGGGCAAGGTCGTCGGCTTCGTGCCGAAGATGATCTACGTCGAGGCATCACTAGATCAAGCTCCAACTTCACCAAGTCAAGAAACTTATGAAGAAAACACACTCTACTACTTGGCAAGAGGTAGAGGATGAAGAAATAGGAAGTGGGTAGACTTTAGAATTGGATTTCTCACTCATTTCATCAATTCACCATTGATGAAGTGAAGCTTCTTCATCTTCAAGAAGAAGAAGAAGAAAAAAATGATAAGTATTATGATAAGAATAATAATAGAAAAGAAAATGAATTCTTATCATAATTGTAACCATGGTAAAGTGCAGAGAGCTAACTATAGTTCAATGAATGGTTAGGGTTAATGAGATGAAGACAAAAGGTTTCTTTGGTCAAAGCTTCATGAAGCTTCAACAAGCTTCATGAAGAAAAGCAACCTTTTGTTTTCTTTATCTCTTATCTTTTTAATACAAATTAAAAGATAAAAGAATTAATAAATATTTCAAAACCCTAACCATTTACTTAACTAAGGTTTAACTCTTTACACAAACCCTAGCTATCATATATCATCAAACAAGATACTATCAAGTGCACAAAATATATCACATATACAATGTGCACAGTCGAGTGAGAAAATCCATCTTAAGTAAACCGATACTAGTTAATGCAAAGTAATACATCAAATATATAATTATGCATTAAATCATTAAATCAACACTTGATTCAATGATCCGGTCATGTCGCACACAACCGACTAGTATACAATGTATCGGCTTATCGAATCAACGCTTGAATCGATAACTAGGTTATATCGCATACAACCATTCGACACATTGATCGCGAGAATTGAATACGGTATCACATACACGCATTATTCTCGGTCCCGCACATATCTCATATGCGCTCCTATTTCATTTTGCTTGAGCCAGGAAACCTCTGTGTAGGACTCTAAAGACTCGTCAATACGCCGGCAGCAGGTGATGATCATATCAAACACCCACAAGCCGCAAGCGGTCTGCTAAACGTAACGGCCACCCGGGTATTGAGCGATCAGAAGATCGATGAGCAAGCCCGCTCACACTCCAGTGAATCCAACCAGTAACACTACCGTACAGTCCGGTCTGATCGTCTGATATGTCGCATATCTTGCCTAGGGGTGGTAAACGTCAGACCCCAATAGCTCGATAAGTCGTGTCGATATGAGGTCTATAACAGTTCGAGAAACTACTGATAACACTTACCAGTAAATCTCAGCAACCCTGGCCAGAGATTTCCGGTTATAGCCAATCGAACACAGCGCAACATCAACTCCCTATACCGGGAGAGACGAATCCCCTCCTATCGCTCATTGCCTCCATGTGATTCGGGACTGTACCCAAAAACCACCATTTTTCACGCCCTCTTGGACGTGGTAAGGTGGAAATCAAAGCACAGTGGGAATCACACAAGACTCTATGACGATCTCGGGTCAACAGACTACTCTGTACCAGTGTCACCAGAGAACTGCCATCTGACGTAAGGTATAATACCATCTGGGAGTTCTCGGCGAGTCCGTCCAGTGTACCCAGTCTCCACTGAGCACCCGTATATCATCTCTGATGTCAAACACCAATGGATATGGGATCATCCATCGCCCATCTGTATGGGTCGAGAAGGTATACGCTAGTCTACTTTAGGTATATCGATGCCCCGTCTCGATATACCCACGACTAGGGACTTTGAAGGATGTACTTATGGACTACCATGTCCCCACTAGTATGATCCGCATCATAGTCCAGGTAGTCAAGTACACATCCTAAGGGCTTTACCAACATGTAACCGAGAGACAATCAGTGTACACGTTAAGGTAAAGTACAACCAGATAGCATACTATCATGTCGAGCAAGAAAGTCCTCCTTATATATGTCCCAGCATCCACTACAATATACATCCTATGTATAGTAATGGCCTCTAGGGCATACATATAACTAACAGGTTCGATCCCCGGCAACGGCGCCATTTGATTGATCGTTCTTCGTGTGTATGGAAAAGTTTTAATCACAACCAAAGAAATTTATACCGCAATCAATTAACGGTGTCGATGTAGCGCGTTAATGAATACGGATCGTCCACTGAGATGTCTGTTTTGATCGATTTTGTTTTAGATGAGTCGAAATGAAAATGTAAAAGAAAATGCAAGAAAGTTGATTCAAGATTTGAAAGATTTCAATTCAAGAAACATAAAGAATATAGATCAAGAATCAAGAATTAATAATGTTCAAGAAGATGTCCAAATTGAATGAATTATCAAAATTTATAAAGAGGCTTGTAGGAATCGATCCAATCGATAGTTATGATGAAGAATTATGATTACAAATTCTTATCTATTGATGATTTGTTGCTAGATCGATGACAATCAATGAGAATTAGGGACCTATTGAAGAAACTAGGGTTTCTCCTTCTATCCCTTGTCCTTTCGTTGATTAACATTCAAATTCTAGCCTCTAGTAAATTCAATCATCGATCGTTGATCTCTAATTTGGAGCAAAAACATTCAAGAAAGCATCTCGCTCAAATTAGGTTGTCGATGATTCAATTTCCTAAAGTTTACAAAACTCATAAGACTTAAGAATCGTTCAAGAATTTAATCATCATCATTTACCTATTTTCTCGATTCCTCCACAAGCAGAGTATTCACTCAAACATCATGAAAAAGAAAACAATCAAGAATTGATAACTTTTCATAATGCTCAAATGTATAGAAAAGCAAGATCAAGAATTTTTCACCTTTTATAAATCAACGTTTCGTTACAATTCGCTCAAAGATTACAAGATTTTGAGGAGAGAACTCAATCGTCGAAACTAGCTTCGCATCGTCTTCTTGAGTCGCGGATCGTCGTGGATCTCTTGCTCGGATGAAGATCGGCATCACTTCAAAAGGCTCGTTGAAGGCTTGCTTTGGCTCGGTACTCGGTGGATCTTGATTTGGATCACGATCTTTTTGCAGTATAGAATTCACTGCACCTAATTTAGCTAGAATATTGCTAGTTTGCGGGTTTTGTAAGCCACTTGTAATTTTAGTGTATTTTAATATTTTTCCCTAATTAAAATATTATTTTAAGCTTTTATTTATGCACTAAATTAGTGGTAATTACAATTTGGGTTGGGTTTATTATTACTAAAGTGAATCTTTGCTAAATTAATCACTAAATTAAGCACTAATCCATCCTTGAAAATATCCTAGGAAAATATCTAGATATTTGTTGAATTAAAGGAAAACTTTAATTAGAAAATAAAATGAATTAAGAGGTGGCATTTGTAATAAAGCTTTTATTTTGTTTTTCTTCTAGAAAATTCCACACATTTCCACAAAAAGCCCCCTCCTCTTGCTTTGGCCGAAACCCCCCCCCCCCCCATTTTTCTGCCCTCTCTTGATCTTTGCTTCATTTCATCTTTCCAAAGCCAAAATAAATCATGAAATAATCACACAAACTCATAATTAAATCCAAACCCACCATTCTTCATCACAAATCAAGCTTGGATCTTCGTTAAAGACATCATTTTGGATGCTAAAATGATGAATTGTGTTGCTAAATTGTGTTCTTGAGGAGGTATAAAATTCTAACCCTAATCTATATTTGTTGTTTAAATCATTAAACTAGCGTATTTAGATGTTAATTTAAAGCTTTAATTTGCATGTTTAGAAATTCAAGATATGGTTTTTGATAATCAAGTTAGGGTTTTGTTTAGTGAAAAGGTTAATTGATAAGTTAAGACTTGATGAAAACTTAACCTACTTTCTAGTTTGTTAAATGATATTTTCCTAATTGTATAATTAAGCTAATTAGCAAGCTAAACTTTTACTAATCCTACTTGAGTAAGTTTATGTAGGGTTCCTTGGCACTCTAACAAGGTTCTACTAGGCATCTACCATGCCCGATTAAAATTTTAGCCGTGCCGAACAACCCTAACCAAGATCTTAGACTAGAGATTAGGCGAAACAATGCAAGTAAATACCGTTTACGACTAAGTGAATACGAAATACAACCTTTGTAGATCGGTCCTTCACTTCTTAAGCTCCTTGTAGCAGTCCCTTCGCTGCGATCATAGTGCTTCCGACTCTCGGATGGCTCTTTGAGAAGATAGCAACGGTATTGCTTGAAGTCTTCGAGGCCGAAGATGATCTACGTCGAGGGAATACGAACTCAAGCTTCTACTTCACTAACAAGATAATTAGTGAAGCAAACACCCTAAACTAAAGTGCTAGTCTAGTAGAGGATGAAGAAATAGGAAATGGGTACACTTTAGAATTTCTTTTCTCACTATATTTCTCTCTCTTTATCAAACCCTAGCAAGCATTTGAAGGAGGAAGAAGATGAGCTCAAAAATGAGAATGAAAAACTAAATCAAGAGAGAGAGAGCTAACCATGGGTGAGTGGGTATCATATACTAACTCATGTAGAGACATAACCATGGCTAATTATAGTGGTTAGGTTTATAAATATCCTAAGTAAAACAAAACTAGTGGACTTTGGTCAATACACTCACAAGCTTCATGAAGCTTCATGCACTTGAACAATTATCCACTAATTTTGTATTTACTTTGTATATTAAAACCCCACCAATATAATTATAATGGTATATATCTCATACACCCATGTAGAGTGTATCAACAACCATGATACAAAATGAACACAAATAAATATATATCACATATATATTAAGTTGTGCACAAGAGAGAAAAACAAATGCTTAAGTGAACCAATATTAGTTAATGTAAATTAGTAAATCACATATACAATTATACACTAAATTATTAAATCAACACTTGACTTAATAATCCAGTTATATCACATATAACCGACTAACATCCAATGTATCGACTTATCGAATCAACCCTTGATTCGATAACCTGGTTATATCGCATATAACCGATCGATACAAACATCGCGAGAATAGAATACGGTATCACATACTCGCATTATTCTCGGTCCCGCACATATCATATATGTGCTCCTATTTCGTTTTGCCTGAGCCAGTAAAACCTCTATGTAGGACTCTAAAGACTCGTCAATATGCCGGTAGTAGGTGATGATCATATCAAGAACCCACAAGCCGTCAGCGGTACTAGCTAGACGTAACGGCTACCCGGGTATTGAGCGATCAGAAGATCAGCAAGCAAGCCCGCTCCAACTCCTACAAAAAGCCTGACAGTGACAATACCGTACAGTCCGGTCTCCTCGTCTGATATGTCGCATATCAAGTCTAGGGGTGGTAAACGTCAGACCCCAATAACCGATAAGTCATTCCGATGCGAGGCTCATAACGGGTCGAGAAACTACTGGTAACACTTACCAGTAAATCTCTAAACCAGCCCTGGCCAGGGACTTCCCTGTTATGGACAATCTAGCATAGCGCAACATCAACCCCCAATACCGGGAGAGACGAAACCCCTCCTATCGCTCGTTGCCTCCATGCGACTCGGGACTATACCCAAAAACCACCGTTTTGCACGCCCTCTTGGACGTGGTAAGGTGGAAATCAAAGCACAGTGGGAATCACACAAGACTCTATGACGATCTCGGGTCTACAGACTAACCTGCACCAGTGTCACCAGAGAACTGCCATCTGAAGTGAGGTATAATACCATCTGGGAGTTCTCGGCGAGTCCGTCCAGTGTACTCAGTCTCCACTGAGCACCCGTATATCATCTCTGATGTCAAACACCAATGGATATGGGATCAACCATCGCCCATCTATATGGGTCGAGAAGCTATACGCTAGTCTACTCTGGTATATCGATGCCATGTCTCGATACACCCACGACTAGGGACATTAAAGGATGTACTTATGGACTACTCTATCCCCACTAGTATGATCTGCATCATAGTCCAGGTAGTCAAGTACACATCCTAAGGGCTTTACTAACATGTAACAGAGAGACAATCAGTGTACACATTAAGGTAAAGAGTAACCAGATAGCATACTATCATGTCGAGCAAGAAAGTCCTCCCTATATATGTCCAAGCATCCACTAGAATATACATCTCATGTATAGTAATGGCCTCTAGGGCATACATATAACTAACAATCTCCCACTTGCACTAGGGCCATCTGATAACAGTGGTTGTAGTATCTCATACTCAACCATCCCATAAAAGTCTCTCTCTGGGAAAAGGCCTTTGTGAGTGGATTCGCCGTGTTGTCCTCTGAGTCTACTCTCCTGACCTCGATCCCTGGAGATCAACCATCTCCATGATCAGGTGACACTGCCTTAGAATATGTCCGGATCACTGAAGGGACGGGCGTTCCTAGGCATAAGCCTCAACTCCATTGTCACACAATGGTAGGAACAAAGTTCATCTCATGAACTAATTTACACCCATACTGCCTCTTTGGTAGCATCTTTGGTAATGATGTGTGTTGCCTTTAATCATCTAGTATGCCACGGTATCTGGCTTGGAACTCTTCCAACATACCGTCCCTTTACTGAGGGTAAAGACAATGCCTGTGACTGACTTCCAGTCGTCCTTATCACCCTGGAACCTTTCCAGTGATTCTACCCAGGATCGTTTGATACCATCTCACTACAACTAGTGAGTATCCTAACATCCAATTAGATCTATCTCATAGATCCAAAACCCAGGATTTAGTAGGTATCACTTTGATCATATATGTAGAATCCTTGTAATAAGCGGAGATTAACCGAGCGTAGCATAGGAAACTCCTTTCCTATCAAGAGTATGTTATCCACGTACTCTACGAGGATCTCCACCATACTCTCTACTACCTTTTTGTATATACAAGGTTCATCTACCATTTTGATGATGTCAAACTCTTTGACTAACTCATCAAAATAGATGTTCCAACTCCGCGATGCCTGCTTTATCACATAAAACATCTTGCACACGTTTCCGCTGCTCCCACTTTCTACGAAGCCCTCTGACTGTGTACTTATAGACTCTCTCTTCTAAAACATCATTTAGAAAAGCAGTCATGACACCCAACCGCCAGATATCGTAGTCATGGTATGTAGCCGTGGCAAGTAGGATCTGGATGGACTTAAGCATAGGTTTGAAAGTCTCAAATTTTCCATGTATACCAAGTAATCTTCTCAAGATATACTTGCTCCTGATGGGGATTTAACCCTTCGGATAAGGCAACCAAAGTCCATACTTTGTTGGTGTATAAGGATTCCGTCTCAGATCACTAAGCCTCCAGCCATTCTTACAGAGTCCCACTCCTGATGGCCAGCTCGAAAATAGTTGGGTCATCATCTCATGATGCAATCCTCGCTCCCACTGTCATAGAGAAACTGAAGTATCTCTCGGGTGGGTGAGGAACCCTACTAGATCGGCGGAGAGGCTGAGGTTCGTTGAAAACTATTGAATCCTTTGGTTCTACCAAATCATCAGCTGAAGTTTGTATATCTGGAACTCTTTCCAGTTCTACCTTATGACCATTAATTTCTTCTCAAGAAATTCCTTTTCACAAAGGTGGCATGTTGAGAAACAAAACATCTTTTATTCCTCGGTTAGGTAGAAGATATTCCCTTGCGAATGCTTGGGATATCCGACAAAACTTCTACAGAACTGACTTTGCCTTGAGCTTGTCCGGATTATGCTTTTAGACATAGGCTGGACAACCCCAAATCTTAACAAACTTAAGATATGGGCTCTTCCCTTTCCATATCTCATATGAAGTGGTAGGCAACTAATTTGATCGGAACCCTATTCAATAGGTATGCAACTTCTCCAGTGCATAACTCCCAAAAGGAAATAGGTAACTCAGTAGTACCCATCATAGAGCACACCTTATCACATAGGGTGTGATTGCTCCGCCCCGATACACCGACGTGTTGTGGTGTATACGGAGGAGTAATGCTGAGATAGAATCTCATTCTCCTTTAGAATAATCCAGGAATTCCGTGCTCAAGTATTCTCCTCCTTGATCACATCAAAGGACATAATACTTATACCCGTTTTGGTTCTCTAATTTCTAACTTATATTCTGTGAATATCTCAAAAGCTTCGGACGTGTATTTCAACAGGAACATAAGTCTGAATCTTGAGAGATCATCAGAGAATGTAATGAAGTACAAAGAACCGGTCTTGGCATGTGTAGACAGGGGACCTTCATACATCAACATGTATCATCCCAAGAGTTCACTAACTCTTTCTCTGTTTCCTATCAACAGAGTTATGGTCATCTTATCTCTGTGACATGACCGGCAAGTTTCACAAGATGTAAATATACATCTATATGTAACTTCAGCTAGTCGGGTCACATTGATATGACCTGTCTACAATACCTCAAGAAGGATTCATTCATTTCTGAACTCTTCCTCTTGTGCGTGTTCTATACGTTAAGAATTGTGGTTTGATTTAGAACGTCTATGCTTTTAGATAACGTGCCTGAACCGATCAACTCTTGATATAGGAAATGTTCAAAACATTATCCAACAATACAAAATTATATCCTTCTTTACTAATAAAGAGACTGATATGATGTTGTATATCAGGTTCAGTATCTAATAGCATTCGTTCAGAATCAATGTATTTGCTAATACAGGGTGATAGTTACCAACAGACTTGGCTACAACACTTGCACCGTTTCTATCTCATGAAACTTATCACCCGTTCTCAGTTCTCTACCTATCTGTAGCCCATGTAACAAATTACATTTGCGGGATCCTGATCCGGTATCTCAAACCCAGGACGTAAAGGATACTGAGAAACAGTTCTCTGTAATGAACACACCCGAAGATGATGCATCAACATGCACTTTCTTCGTTTGGGCGGCGCGGGAATTCTGGTAATCCCCTATTTCCTGCTCGGTCTTATAACAGTTATAAGTTGGAGCGGGACCAACGTTTCCCAGCGCAGTATAACAAGCTGGTTCGGTCAATACATCCATATTATTATCTTGATTAAGGCGTGACATGGTCGCTACCTGGAGGGAGAGAGAAGAAAACACTCTGCGTGCGCTCTTGTAAGATTAGATTGGTTATTATTTTATCTAATCAGGATGGCTCCCACTGTTTTTATCAAATCTTCTTTCAAACCCTAAAAGGAAAGACTAGACAGGATTAATTACACCCTACAATTTCGCCAATCTTTCAGTCAGGCCAGTGTCGGTACTTTGAAGGAGGTTCCCCGTGCTTTCGCACAGACCTAATTAAAGTAAACCTCGTTTTCCCAGAGGCGTAACCTCGTTGACACCTTTCTAGACACCTACTTGATCGGCTAATTGTCCTGTGTAAAACTCTCCCAGGAGTAACAATTACTCGCAGTGGGTATCGGGATCCAACTATCTCATAGAAGGTATGCAATCTCATTGTAAATTTCAACACTTGAAATTCCCGATAATATTTTGCCTCAAGCATCCTATGACCTTGACGGAGGTCAACAAACCACAGGGTGCAAGTCAAGTTCAACCCGTCATTTCTTGATTGAATCAAACCCACCCGCACGACCCTTGACGGAGGTCAACAAGGTCGTACGACTACCCTAATCCAATCTGCATCATATGCATAAGCAGATAAATACTAGTTAGCTACCGCACACTACGCCTTGACGGAGGTCAACAAACGTAGCACGAATACTAAGTAGGATTTATCTGAAATCACGGAGGGCTACGTCAGGTTTTTCTGAAAACCTATTGCGTAATGAACTTGATATCGTTGTAGAATCGAGTGAATTTTGAAATGGAGTGATTTTGGGGCTTTCATTAGTTTTGCTAAAGAGGTCACTCCCGGTGAAGGGGTCTCGGCTCTTTCCTTATGGAATAAGGTGCAGGATATATCATATATATCGCTATGCAAAGCGAAAACTCCAAAAGCAATCAAAAAAACCGAGTGTTGTAGCATCTTCCAGTTATTGCTAAAGGGGTCACTCCCGGTGAAGGGATCTCGGCCCTTTCCTTATCGAATAAGGTGCAGGATGCTCTACAAGGAACACCGCTATGCAAAGCAAAAACTGTAGCTACCTTGTTTTTGAAAATTCGATTCTACAACATCTTTTAGATTTCTTTTCTTTCATTAATCACATTAATGAAGTCCCATCATTTAAGTCACCTAAACATCACAGATAAATACGACGTACACTTATGCCTTCCGCATTCGCCTCGATGTCCCCTCGTGCACCGTTAGGTTAGGTAACTAACGGCAGAGCGGGACAGGGCTAGCGTGGGTGTAAAACATAAGTAACGTCTATATAATATATCATATATACTATATACAGTATCTATCAAAACATATCAAATGAGCACATCACAGATATCGCAGCAGAAGAAACATATGAAACATTGGATATACTAGGAGGTCCATGTTTTATTTTGAGCCTCTATAAAACACGGATTCCACGGTCGCGATGAATAGCCAAACCCACACCCCTAGACCCCTACAAGAGCGGCAAGCAACCCTACCAATTCTAGAGTTAGAAGACCCGGACTCGACTCCTCGAGTTGGTCTCCCACTGGACTCTAGAACCCGGTTACTTGTGCTCTCCTCCTTAGGTCTATCCTAGTGCGGAAAAGTAAATAAAATACAAATGGTGACATCAACCTCATCCCGAAAGTTCCCCAATAAAATAATATTACATACAATGAATTTTACATGAATGAAAAACAAAAACTCTCATCTCACATAAAACCCCCGGCTATTCAAAACGCGACGATCCAATATAACATATCCAGCAACACATAACATCACATGTCATCAACGTAAGTAAATATGCGCATCCCAATTGTCGTTGACATATAGCAACGAAACCGGCGATATCACATATTACACTTACGGTCGCAGAAAAGAAAGTGTAAAACTACAACAGCTGGAATCCGCAACCTCCTTAGACATCGCATGCCTAACAATTATAAACCCCGCATTTCAGTCTCTTTATTGAAAACTCTTTTCAATACCAAGTCGGGCAATTCAACAAGATTCCCGACATACTGATCGAATGCTCGTCGCAAACTTTAGTAGACGGCTGCACCCCCGGATGCCGTCGACGAAGTGCCCTAAGGCGGAACACCGCTGCCGCGAGCACCCAAACGGATGCTTTTGGCGACGGGGTTCTCCTACACTCACTTGGTCGGGGCTTTGGGGCGTGGCTGTCTATTAATTTTACCCGGCGAGTATCCGCATACGCTACGTGATTGTAACGGACTTTTGATCGCATCAAAATCCCGTGGCAACCGATCATTTGAGACTGAACTGCTAGATTTATAACATTTAAATTAGTTATCTCATAACTACTTGTGGATTCCAAATATTGTATCACATTCCAGATAAATAGACAATGTTAAAATTTCCGATCGAATAATCAAACACCCAAGTTTTCCCAAATAGTTCTCAACACTTGAGGGGAGTTTAAAAACATCCATCACATGACACAGTACCAATGGTCCAGCCGTAGAAGGGTCAAGCCAACGCCTCATATGTGGCAACGCCGTACTGCCCCAAAACCTAAGGTTTAGAGGCAGTTCAAGACGGTCATATAATCGAGTTAAGGTTTGTTGTCTTCTAGAGGGTCCATCGCGTAACTTGCACGATTTAGAACGTTCTTAAACTACGGAAAAATCCAACACTTGGAAATTTTCCGGCAAGGGAAAAAGTGAGTTATTGATATCCGTTCGAAGTTTTTAACGCGTTCTAAAAATTACCCGGACAAGCTAAACGAAGTTATACTTTCCGATCGAATCAACGAGCTCCCAATACAACCCAGAAAACTCAACTCATGAGTAAAATTAAAAATTCCCAGAAAAATGCAGAGACACCTACAGATGTTACTGTAGAAATATGAGTGCCTGATCTCCACATACGGTCACGGAACCGCGGCCAAAAGCAGGGTATTGCGGCGGATCCGCGGCGCTACAGTGGAATTAGGTATTCATATTCTACAGTTATCCTTAGATTTCCCTGCTGATTTTTTTGAGTATTTTTAATGCAGAAAAAATCACATTTTTGAAAAATATCCAGAAAAGGGTATATATCGGGGTATCCGGGTTCGATCGGACTTTAAACTTCGTCTAGACAACGCCTAAAGCTCTAGCTGGTCTCTGATACCACTGTAGGGTTCCTTGGCACTCTAACAAGGTTCTACAAGGCATCTACCATGCCCAATTAAAATTTTAGCCGTGCCGAACAACCCTAACCAAGATCTTAGACTAGAGATTAGGCGAAACAATGCAAGTAAATACCATTTACGACTAAGTGAATACGAAATACAACCTTTGTAGATCGGTCCTTCACTTCTTAAGCTCCTTGTAGTAGTCCCTTCGCTACGATCATGGTGCTTCCGACTCTCGGACGGCTCTGTGAGAAGATAGCAACGGTATTGCTTGAAGTCTTCGAGGCCGAAGATGATCTACGTCGAGGAAATACGAACTCAAGCTTCTACTTCACTAACAAGAGAATTAGTGAAGCAAACACCGTAAACTAAAGTGCTAGTTTAGTAGAGGATGAAGAAATAGGAAAAAGGTACACTTTAGAATTTCTTTTCTCACTATATTTCTCTCTCTTTATCAAACCCTAGCAAGCATTTGAAAGAGGAAGAAGATGAGCTCAAAAAATGAGAATGAAAAACTAAATCAAGAGAGAGAGAGCTAACCATGGGTGAGTGGGTATCATATACTAACTCATGTAGAGATATAACCATGGCTAATTATAGTGGTTAGGTTTATAAATATCCTAAGTAAAACAAAACTAGTGGACTTTGGTCAATGCACTCACAAGCTTCATGAAGCTTCATGCACTTGAACAATTATCCACTAATTTTGTATTTACTTTGTATACTAAAACCCCACCAATATAATTATAATGGTATATGTCTCATACACCCATGTAGAGTGTATCAACAACCATAATACAAAATGAACACAAATAAATATATATCACATATATATTAAGTTGTGCACAAGTGAGAAAAACAAATGCTTAAGTGAACCAATGTTAGTTAATGTAAATTAGTATATCACATATACAATTATACACTAAATTATTAAATCAACACTTGACTTAATAATCCGGTTATATCACATATAACCGACTAACATCCAATGTATCGACTTATCGAATCAACCCTTGATTCTATAACCTGGTTATATCTCATATAACCGATCGATACAAATATCGCGAGAATAGAATACGGTATCACATACTCGCATTATTCTCGGTCCCGCACATATCATATATGTGCTCCTATTTCATTTTGCCTGAGCCAGTAAAAGCTCTATGTAGGACTCTAAAGACTCGTCAATACGCTGGCAGTAGGTGATGATCATATCAAGCACCCACAAGCCGTCAGCCGTACTAGCTGGACGTAACGGCTACCCGGGTATTGAGAGATCAGAAGATCAGCAAGCAAGCCCGCTCCAACTCCTGCAAAAAGCCTGACAGTGACACTATCGTACAGTCCGGTCTCCTCGTCTGATATGTCGCATATCAAGTCTAGGGGTGGTAAACGTCAGACCCCAATAACCGATAAGTCATGCCGATGTGAGGCTCATAACGGGTCGAGAAACTACTGGTAACACTTACCAGTAAATCTCTAAACTAGCCCTGGCCAGGGACTTCCCTGTTATGGCCAATCCAGCATAGTGCGACTTCAACCCCCAATACCGGGAGAGACGAAACCCCTCCTATCGCTCATTGCCTCCATGCGACTCGGGACTGTACCCAAAAACCACCGTTTTGCACGCCCTCTTGGATGTGGTAAGGTGGAAATCAAAGCACAGTGGGAATCACACAAGACTCTATGACGATCTCGGGTCTACAGACTAACCTGCACCAGTGTCACCGGAGAACTGCCATCTGAAGTGAGGTATAATACCATCTGGGAGTTCTCGGCGAGTCCGTCCAGTATACCCAGGCTCCACTGAGCACCCGTATATCATCTCTGATGTCAAACACCAATGGATATGGGATCATCCATCGCCCATCTATATGGGTCGAGAAGCTATACGCTAGTCTACTCTGGTATATCGATGCCCTGTCTCGATACACCCACGACTAGGGACATTAAAGGATGTACTTATGGACTACTCTGTCCCCACTAGTATGATCTGCATCATAGTCCAGGTAGTCAAGTATACATCCTAAGGGCTTTACCAACATGTAACAGAGAAACAATCAGTGTACACGTTAAGATAAAGAGTAACCAGATAGCATACTATCATGTCGAGCAAGAAAGTCCTCCCTATATATGTCCAAGCATCCACTAGAATATACATCTCATGTATAGTAATGGCCTCTAGGGCATACATATAACTAACAGTTTAAAATTCTAGTAAGAGTTTGTATGGTTTAAACATGCTATATTGTGATGTTTGTGATTTCTAGTTTTGGTAAAACTTGTAGTTTTAAGCTAAAATGTTATAAGTTGCTTACTAGATTTTCGGATAATTTTGGCGTGGGTTTCTTTCGACGTTGCGAAGTTAAATATATTAGATTCCACGTTATATTTTGTGTTGTGAATGCGCGATCGGTACGATCAGGGTCTAGGCTTGGTGGTTGTGTCGTTTAGCGTTCCTAGCTAGGGTTGTACCGATATCGTTCGTGTCTTTGTGTAGTTTTTGCTCTTGATTTGGTTTCATAGTGTCGCTACGCACGTTAGCCACTATACAGACACTTGAGAGTATCTTTGGAGTTGGTGCGTCGGTCAACGTAGTCGGTACGTGTTATTGGTCGATTGCTAATATTTACTTGTTATATTGTTTTATGATCTGTAGGTTCACAGGCGGGGACTTCGGACGCTGCGAAGAAAGGAAAGCGGGTGGTTGGCTTTACTTAGCCTGGATAGTTGTGAGTGGATTTAACATCTACAGGGGAATCGCCCGCATGGTGCTATGCGTCTGGGCTAGATTTAATGACATGACTATTAGTTAGAAGTATATGGACATTAATTGTGCATATACTTTGTGCATTTGGACATCTCATTTACCTATTGCATTTGGACATAGTATTAATGAGGCACAACACTATTATTGACGGTTCATGTTGCACGAGCACTAATTGTATGCTACACCCACACCGTCGAAAATTGTCAAGACACGCACAACACCTATACATATGTGATATTGTATTGGTTAGGGACTTTGAGACATGATCCTTATATTCCTTTGTGCATATGAAACATAGCATACCTGTATACCTACATGCTTACACATATGCCTTGCTATGCATACATACTTACATGTACACTCATATATCTTGCTAGCTACATGTACACCGTGCATACATACTTACATGTATACTCACTTACCTTGTTAGGGCTACACATACCTATGAGGTACTGTTTTGTCATTGACGTGGGGTCATTGATCTTATGCGTTGGCGCATATGATAGGTAGTATACCTTGCCATGCCTACATGTTAATTACCTATATACCTATATGGTATCGTACCATTAGTGACAGGTATATACACACATGAGACATAGCTACATATACAGCTTGCATACATACTTACATATATACCTGGAGGGTATTACATCATTATTGATAGGTAGATACCCATATCTTGTTATACCGACATGGTTATGCATACCTGGCTATAGCTACATGTTCACCTTCATATGATGTTGTGTTGGATTTCGGAGAATTAGGAACCGCATGATATACTTGATAGCTTGTTGCAGTTAAATACCGGATTTTCCTTTATATAGTCATATTACTGTTTCATGTTGCATATATTATATTTCATAGATCTCGCATTGATATATGATTCTCATATGATGTTTTCTGGATGTTTTACTCCTGCGTATATATATCAGGGGTATGGGACGCTGTTATATATGTACGCCTACATAATATATCATCACAATAGTTCATGCAAATATACTTATTCATTACTTGATGTTTTCTGGATTTGAGGACCGTGGTAGTTTCATGAAATTATGTATTATTTGAAAACTGTGGTCTCTCTTGATATGATATTTCAGCGTCCACCAGGAGATTTCTCGGTTCTGAGATTTGTGATATATACCCGATGTGAGGAGTGCAGTGGGCCGTGTGCGGGTACATGGTGGAGCCCGGTATGGACCCCTCGGCAAGAAGATCGCAGATGATGGCGATGAGCCTGGAAGGCTGGCTTGTACCTACCGGTGACAGTATTTGGACTCGGTGGTTATCGTGGGGATACCGACCGGAGTTATGTACGTATGGATATGTGGAATTTCGAGGGTCGAAGCTGGGCACTCGGGTTTCCAGATAGCGTATGATACATACCTATCAGGGCCAGTCGTGGTGACAGCACCTGATAGATCGGTATTTATGTGTCGATACTAGACACTAGTATTCATGATGTTTTCGGGTTTCGGTGTTTGACACTCAGGTTTCATGAGACTTACAGGACGTGTTTTATCCATACTCGGTATTTATTTGATATGCATTGCTTCATGTATTAGTAGTACCTGATAGAGTACTTTACATGACTGTTGCATATACATATTGCCATATTATTGCTTTATGTATTAGTTGTACCTGATGGAGTACCTTTCATGACTGTTGCATACATATGGCCATTTATTTGATATTAGCTTGCATGTGATAGATTCGCGCAGTACGTGCATACTTACGATTACCTGCATATGTTATTTACTATTCACGAGTTAGCAACTCACCCCCGTTGTGCCACAGGGTTTTGCAGGTTGTCCCTCAGAGCAGTCGTTGGTAGGGCTTCTTCTTCCTATCGTATCATCTTTTGCTACGGATACCGCTGCGGCTGACTGTGTGCAGTTTTGCTATAGGTGGGTTTCGCGGTTATCCGTTTATGTTCATTGTATATTCGTTGTATCCAGTACTCTCCATCTACTACTTTCATGTATTGACTTAGAGACGAGTTGTGTGGACGATATTGTATATTTTTGGTGTCTCTGGATGTCTTTTATGCAGTTTTATTTATATCGTCTTTTATTTCTTCGCTACGGCGTCGTATATCTGTTGTGGTGGTTGTTTCCGCCTTTGGGCATAGATTTTCTCCCGTTGGGGATGCTTTACTTTTATATTTGTATGTACCCATTTTTGGGGCTAGTTTTTACAAAGGAGGTGCTGCCAAAATTTTTAAGAAAGCAAATTTGGACTTTAAAGATTTTTATTTGAGATTTCCCAAAAGCTTTTAAACTATGTTCTTACTACTTTTGATGGTTTAGATTGCTGGGTTTTCGGCTTACTTAAATTGCGTTACGCCTGTAGACGTTACGTAGTTTAAGGGCCGTCACGTGCCAAATTTCGGGTCATGACAAATTTGGTATCAGAGTGCTAGGTTTTACCTTTCGGGGTGTAGGATGACCTTGGTATGATGGAGTAGGTAGCTTAAGCAGAGTGATGTAGCGTGTGTATGTCCGCGGCATACTTACGACACGGTACTTCGCCTAAAGTGACCTAAGTACTAATTACTTGAAATTCCTTCCTTGATGATACATATCCTTGTGATTCGATTTCCGTTTTCTTATCGAATCCTATTTCTTTTCATAGCCTTTGCCGCCGATGACTATGAGGGGTCAGGGAGGTGCAGCGAGAGCCGAGATCAGAGTTGACTCGTGTGGGACGAGGACTGACCAGGATGGCATGCTCGTTGCACAGGAGCAGATGGTTCCGCCTTCGATAGATCGTATCGCTAGGCTTAAGGCAGAGATGCAGGACTTGCGCCAGACGATGAAGTCGTTGGTTGAGGCCAGTCGAGCGCAGCGACAGGAGGTTATCACCCATGTTACCCAGTTATTCCTTGCGATCAGCACACAGCATTGTGTTACGTATACAGCACCAGTGGATGCAGCCCTAGTTGATGAGGCACGTCTTCCCGAGACTTTGGAAGTTTCAGGACCGAGGAGGGCTTGTACAGGTGTATCGGCCCAGAGACAGAGGTTCAGTCACCGTGGCAGGTTTCGTGCATGTCGCGGGAGTAGCAGAGGCTTAGGACGAGGACAGTCGTACAGCTCTCATCCCCGGGAGGGTCAGTAGCCATGGAGTGGATGTTTTCGATGCGGGAGCCTTCATCACTTCATCAGGAATTGTTCTTTAGCACCGCGTCAGGCTCATGTTCAGAGAGGTCGTGGTCGCGGAGGGTTTGTTCCGAGAGGACAGTTTGGCAGTGGAAGAGTTCATCCTGTTGCGGGTAGAGGGAAGACACGATAGTTTGCTTCTACTCATCGGGACCCGCGGGCGTCCAATGCAGAGTTTTCAGGTATTCTAAAAATTCGTATGTTCTTTGATTCTTATGTTTGTTTAATTCAGGATCTATGCACTCGTTGTTCTACACACTTCGTGCCGTGGTTGGGCCGAGGGTCGTGCTAGCTAGATTAGCCGTTTGTTGTGTTAATTTCTGTCAGCGATTCTTTTGTTGCGCGACACGTGTTTCGGTCGTGTGCCAAACGGATAGGAGATAGAGATTCGTCCGTCGATTTGGTCCTTCTAGAGATGTTGGACTTTGACATTCTCCTGGGCACGGACTGGTTAGCTACGTGCTATGCGTCTGTGGACTACCGCGAGAAAACAGTCGGGATTTGTTTTCCCGACGAGTCAGTTCTTTTTGTGCGGGGGGGGCTGTGGTGCAGCCCCTCACAGCTTGAATTCAGCCTTTTACGCTAGTCGACTTTTGAGAAGAGGATGTCGAGGGTTCTTAGCTTTCATTTATGATACCGGAGCCACAGTGGATTCGTTGGACTGGGTTTCTTTTGGGCAGGATTTTCCGACGTTGTTCCAGATGAGCCGGCGGAGCTTAGGGAGCTTAAGGATCTGGTGTAGAGTTGCTAGATAGGGGGACTTGTGCGTCCAAGTGTTTCAATTTGGGGAGCTCCTATTCTATTAGTCAAGAAGAAGGACGACGGTTTGAGGTTGTGTATCGATGAATCGTCAATTGAACCGAGTTACGGTACGGATAGGTATCCTTTATCCCGCATTGACAATTTGTTCGATCAGCTCCAGAGTGCGGGACATTTTTTCTAAGTTTGTTTTGGGATCAAGTCATCATTAGTTGCGGATTCGGAGTGATGACATTCCGAGGACTGCTTTTGTGCGCGCTATGGGCTTTATGAGTTTTTGGTGGTGTCGTTGGACTCACCAGTGCCCTAGCAGCATTCGTGGATATGATGAACCAGATTTTTCAGGCCGTTCCTTGACCAGTTTATTGTTGTGTTATTGATGACATTCTAGTCTTTTTCTGTTAGTAATATGTATGCCCTAAAGGCCATTATATGGATAGTGGAAACATGGACATATTATCTATGGAGATAGATGAATTTCTTGCTCAACATGATAGTACGCTATCTGGTTTACTTTATCTGTACATGTAGATTTAATCATTTACACATGTTGATAAAGCCCAAAGGATATTTGCATGACTACTGTGATTATGATGCGGATCATACTAGTGGGGCACATGTAGTCTATAAGCATATCCTTGAACTGTTCCTAGTCGAGGGTGTATCGAGACAGGGCATCGATATTCCAGAGTAGACTAGCGTATACTATTCTTGTCCCATATGATGGGCGATGGATGATCCCATATCCATCTGGTGAGGAGACACCAAAGATTGTATGCGGGTGCTCAGTGGAGACTGGGTACACTGAACGGACTCACAGAGAACTCCTATGTGGTATTATATCTATCGTCGGATAGCAGTTCTCAGGAACACTGGTACAGGTTAGTCTGTAGACCCGAGATCGTCATAGAGTCTTGTGTGTCCTCCTACTATACTTTGATCTCCACCCTACCACGGCTCTACTGAGTCGTGCAAACAGGTGGTCTTTGGGTACAGTCCCGAGGCGCATGGAGGCAATGAGCGATAGGAGGGGTTTCGTCTCTCCCGGTATTGGGGGTTGATGTTGTGCTATGCTCGATTGGCTATAACATGAAGTCCCTGGCCAGGGCTGCTGAGATTTACTGATAAGAGTTATCAGTAGTTTCTCAATCTGTTATGAGCCATACACCAGCATGACTTATTGAGTTACTGGGGTCGACGATACCATCCCTAGACTCGATATGCAGCATATCTGACGAAGAGACCGGACTGTACGGTAAGTGTTGCCAGTTGGCTCGATGGGAGTTTTTACAGCTTCGCTGGTTTTCTTCTGATCGTTTCAATACCCGGGTGGCCGTTACGTTTAGCTGACCTCTTGCGGCTTGTAGATGTTTGATATGATCATCATCTACTGCTGGCGTATTGACGAGTCTTAGAGTCCCACAATGAAGTTTCCTGGCTCAGGCAAAACGATGTGGTGTGCATATGAGATATGCGCGGGACCCGATTAAATACGGTTATGAGATAACGTATATTAATCGGGCATTTTCTATTTGTCCGATCGTATGAGATATGACCGGTTTGCTAAATCGAGTGTTGATTTAACAAAATACATTTAGATAAATTCTTTAAGTAAATCCTTTTGTATGCATGCATGTATGCACATGATGATGTGCATGGACACATACATGCATACATAGTATCATGGTTGTTGATACAAGAATGGTGGCAATATAAGACTTATATTGAAGCTTTTAATTTGTATTTATCATTTTAAGTTAATGTAAAGAATATCCACTCATGCTCCTTTATTCCTTAGTGGGTAAGCTTTACTTAACTTAATGAAAAGAATTTCCACCCATGCTTAATTCTTTAGGAAAAGAATTTCCACTCACAATTATGGTGGTAATGGAATAATGGTGATTATTCCTTTCTTATCACTATAAATAGCTTCATATGTGATATGAAACAAGATGCACACAACAAAGGAAAAATTGTGAGTAAGGGTGTGAAGAATACAAGTTATCATATGTGATATGATAAAAGCTCAAGCCACCATTATCTTCTTCTTCCTCTCTTGATTTCTCTTTTGAGTGAAGATTGACAAAAGAAAGGATTTCAATTGAAGAACATAAACCATATCATCATACTACACACATCTAGCCGATTTGTGTAGGGTGTTTACTCTACTTCGTTTGCGAAACAAGTAAGGTAAGGAGCTTTGGGCAAAGGGACTTCGGGTGGATCATCGTGGACAAGGAAGGCTTCTATCGATCCGTTCCAAACTCACATAGTGCCAAGGAGTCACCGAGGGAGATCTACAAAGGTTGTAATCTTTCCTCTTAGTGATAGTTTTACATTTGCATATGATGCTTATTTGAATGAATCCCTAAAACTTCTAGTTTCGATTCTTGTCGGGTTAACTTAGCACCTCTAAAATTTTGATTATGGCATGTGTGATGCTACCGAACCCTTGACGAGGTGCTAGGCCATCCCTTCAGTGGTATCAGAGCCAAGCTAGAGCTTTAGGCGATGCGTAGGCGATGTTAAACGTCCGTTCGAACCACGAAACACCAATTTGGACCGCTCTCTGGAAATTTTTTGAAAATTGGATTTTTCCAAATTAAAAGGTCCTAAAAAATCAGCAGGCTATTTTAAGAATTTCCATATAAAAATTTTTTAACGATCCCTCCAAAGCACCGCGGATGGGCGGCCAAAGCATGGCTTTGGCCGCGCATCCGCGGCCGTACTGTTGGCTCAGTGGAAATTTTTTATTGCACAGGACCTGATTTATTATATACATGCTTCTGGAATATTTTGAACACACTCAAGTGTTGAGTGTTCTGGAGATATATTGGATTTGGTGATTCGATTGGAAAAGTTTAACTTCGTTCAGATTTTCAGATTTTTTAGAACTTGTTAAAATGTTTGAACGAATATTAGAAACACAATTTTTCCCGTATTGGAAAAATTCCAAGTGTTGGATTTTTCCCTAGTTCGAAACTTTCGAAAAACATGCAAGCATATCTGTGGACACTCTAGAAGAACATAACCTTAACTCGATTATGTGACCGTCAAAACTATCACTGAACCTTAGGGTTTGTGGTAGTTTAGCGTTTCCACATGTGAGGCGTTGGTTTGGCCCTTCTACGGTTGGTCCATAAGGGGCTGTGGCATGTTCTAGAAATTTTTGAACTCGGCTCAAGTGTTGTGCAGTTTGGGAAATCTTGGGTGTTTGTTTATTCGATCGAAAAGTTTAACATTGTCTAATTTATCTGAAATGTGATACAATATGTGGAATTCATATAGTTAGGCATGAAATACGAAGTATGTGATATTTTGAATTTATGATGTCTAAGATGATTGTGGATTCCAAATGTTGTAGTTTTTCATTTTATTTTCTGCGACCGTAAGTGTAGTATGTGGTGTATCGCCGTTTTCGTTGCTATACGTCAACGACAATCGGGATACGCGTACTTACTTACGTTGATGATATGAGATATTATGTGTTGCTGAGATATGATGAGTAGGATTGTCGCGATTGAATAGCCGGGGGTTTTTATGTGAGATGAGAGTTTTATTTTTCATTCATGTATAAATCAATTGTATATTATTTACTTTTCCGCATTAGGATAGACCCAAGGAGGGGAGCACAAGTGACCGGGTTCTAGGGTTCAGTGGGAGGCCATCTCGAGGAGTCGAGACCGGGTCTCCTAAACTCTAGAATTGGCGGGATCACTTGCCGCTCTCGTACACTAGTAAAATAAGGGGTTGCCCCTATGGATAACAACATCCGTAGGGGCAGTTAAAGTTTCGCCCTACGGATTAATCCGTAGGGCAAAGTGGTTGCCCCTACGGTCGTTCAATATTTATTTAAAATATATTAAATTTTAAAGTGTTTTTTGCCCCTACGGTGGCGCAAACCAAGCACCTACGGGTAAATCCGTAGGGGCATATAAATAGGGATTTAAGAGATCGATCCCTACGCCGATTATTTCTTATTCTCTTTCTTTCGCTCGCGCGAAACCAAATTCCCAAATCGAGATCGTCGTCGCCGCCGCGCTGTAGTGATCTCGTCGTCGCCGAATCCAAGCCGAATCGTCGTCGCCACGCCTGCAGTGATCTCGTGGTCGCCACCGTACTCCGTTCTCGTTGTCGCCACCGCCCTCGTCGTCGCCGATTACCTCTCCGTCGTCGCCTACAGGTAATTAGTTAAACATTATTATAATGATGTTAGGGTAGCGATCGATGAGGGTTAGGATTAGGTATCGGTTGTGGTTAGGGTTAGGATTAGGGTTAGGGTATGGGTTCGATCGGCGATTGGGGTTCGACTGGTGTTGGGGTTAGGGTTAGGGTTAGGGTTCGGTTGGGGTTTGGTGTTGGGGTTAGGGTTCGGCTGGGGCTGGGTTGGGGTTAGGGTTAGGCCGGGTTAGGGTTTGGTGTTGGGTTGGGGTTCGGCTGGGGCTGGGTTGGGGTTAGGGTTAGGCCGGGTTAGGGTTTGGTGTTGGGTTGGGGTTCGGCTGGGGCTGGGTTGGGGTTAGGGTTAGGCCGGGTTAGGGTTTGGTGTTGGGTTGGGGTTCGGCTGGGGCTGGGTTAGGGTTAGGGTTAGGGGTGATATTGGAATCGAGAATATGGAATTTGAACACCCAAACTAGAATGAACAAATGTAACAAATCTACTCAATTTTGTGATCTTTGCAATACCTAGCTATAGTTTGATCCTCATGACTGCATATAACTGAAAAGGTTTGTGGTTTTGCAGGATGCTTCTATTATCAAGAATTTACATTGTGTAATTATCCTCATATATGATTTACAACTCTGTATGTGTCTGTGTGCATGTGCATGCGTGTGTGTGGAGGGGTTATTTGCCAGTGCATTTCAACTTGGCTCCTAGGCTTATGCCGTACCTCAGGAATGGGACACAATTCCCTATTACAAAACTCTTTTTATCTCCCCCCTCATCAAGATGCTTTCCTGAGCTATGAGAGTATTTGGGGGACTGTACCTTTCTTTGCACTAGCTTAAACTGCATTATCCTTTCCTCTTTGTTGACTGGTTTGCTGGGGGTTCATCCCTTTGCACTAGCTTAAATTTCATCCCTTCCTTCACCAGGATGTGGGTAGGCTGGATACAGGTTCACTGTTAGTGATAAAATTTTGACAAAATTTCTAGCGATCCTTAATTTTTCTGTATGTAGTTTGATGTCGTTCCCAATAGACGGCTCTATTTTGACTACAAAATTTTTAATCCGTAGGGGCAGATTTAACTTGGCCCTACGGATTAATCCGTAGGGGTAACCCTAAAGGGTTACCCCTACGGGCACAGACGTTCAAGAATTAAAATATTAATTCTTAATTTGGTGTTTGCCTTAGGGTTAGGGTTGGGGTTCGGCTGCTGCTGGGGTGGGGCTGGGGTTAGGGTTTGCCTTAGGGTTGGTGTTGGGGTTTAGCTGGCCACGCTGGGGTTGGGCTGGGGCTGGGGGCTGGGGCTGGGCCACGCGGGGTTTTGGGATCTTTGTAATTTGCTTGCTCTGTTTGGGGTTTCAGTTGATCCTCATTAAAAAATTGGTGATTGATATCTTCATTCATATTATTATCTGTATTTAAAATTTTTGTGAAGCCTTCAGAGTTTGGGAAAATTACTGGGGGAATTTTTCCTAAAATGTCTTGAGAGGGGGTTCAGGTGATGGGATAATTTCATTTGGTAATCTTTTACTTATTTTACATCTCTTATTTTTTCATGCAAAAATCTGAATAGGTTTCTTGCAATTTTGCCTATCGATCAATTATTATATTTATTTCTATTTTTTGTGGATGATTTGGCTTCAATTGAATGGAGGCGATGATGGCTTGCCCTCAAGCTTCCACTTTTATGAGCTTTATAGTTATGAGATTGGCGAGGCAAGCTGGTTTGTAGCCATCTTATTTCTTTTCCTAAATTCAAATCCAAATATAAACTGTCTGATTGAGAGAGAGAGAGTATGGGAGATTATGTATTATTCAATGTGTTTGGAAGCTGGCATGTTCTGAGCGTCATCTCTGCATGAAAGCTATGGTTTTGCAAAGGGTTTGCCCTAACTATTTTCTGTGGGGAAGCTGAAGGCCTGAAGCTTCATCAAACTCAGGATTGGATTCTGGTCGGGTATTGTAAATTCTTGTGAAAGTTCCGTTCAAGATTTGTTCAGAGCTTGCATAACATCCAATATATGATACTCGATGATAATATGAAACCTTCATATTCCCATCGATACTCATATATGAAACTAAAAGCGCCACTTTGTCCCTACGGTGCCCGACATTTTAATTTAAAAATATTATATCTTAATTTGTTGTTTGGCCCTACGGGCACCTAAATGGGAATTTAATTAAAAAAGGCACAGAAATGCCCTACGCCTCGATATCTTTCCCTCTCGTTCCCAAAATTTTATCTCGTTCCCGTGTCTCCAATTTTCTCTTCGTCGCCACCGCGCGCCCTCCGTTCTCAGCCCGCCACCGCCCTCGTTCTTCCTCGTCGAGTTCCTCGTCGCCGATATTTGTGCCTACATTGATGCCTCAAGCAACGAATCAAATGATGTGGATCACAAACTAATTAAATAAATTTTGAATACCAATCTGGACTGGGATTTGAATACCAATCCTAGTTTGCTATATTATATCTTGAATTTGCACGCGCACATAATAAGAAGGAGAAGAGAATAATGTGGCAGAAGAAGAAGGAGAAGACAGTAATGTGGCGGAAGAAGAAAAAAATGACATTCCTCGTTCTCTGTTTCAGCATCAATCCTTTGATATGAACTAATGATGGCTTTCACATAGGCTTTTCCCTTTAGAGACTTCTTAGTGTCAAATGGAAAGCATACATCAGATTTGTGCAGGTCGGGTTCTTCTATGACTTTCAAGAGTCTCAACTGATTCTGTTAATTACACTCTAGTTGGGTGGTACTTTTACCACTTCTCACTGCAGGTGCGCTCTCTAATATCCATTTTGAATGTAATATTATCGATATTCAAAATGGATATTAGAGAGCGCACCTGCAGTGAGAAGTGAGAAGTGGTAAAAGTATCACCCAACTAGGGTGTAATTTACAGAATCAGTTGAGACTCTTAAAAGTCATAGAAGAACCCGACCTGCACAAATCTGATGTATGCTTTCCATTTGACACTAAGAAGTCTCTAAAGGGAAAAGCCTATGTGAAAGCCATCATTAGTTCATATCAGAGGATTGATGCTGAAACAGAGAACGAGGAATGTCATTTTTTTCTTCTTCCGCCACATTACTGTCTTCTCCTTCTGCCACATTACTGTCTTCTCCTTCTTATTATGTTCGCGTGCAAATTCAATGACTATATTGAGAATATGGATTAATAGTGGGTAGGAAAAGTATTTCTCAAATGGCTTTTGCGTCTTAAAACCATAAACTACTAAGTAATGACATACATAATTTTTTTAGTATAAAGGTTGTTATTTTAAGTTTTCCCTTATAGAGATATGATCTAACTGCATCTATCAACTATAAGTGTGCAGAAAATTATGATAAGAAATCATAAGAAAGGGTCATAGCCATGCATAACCTTGAATCTACATACCAAATCATGCAAAAGCATGCACTTATTGTCATCTTGCCTTGGAATATAAAATATCTTGGAAGACTATAAGCGAGCATTTAAATCTTGTTAGCTTTTGACTTCAACATATATTTTTCTCAAGTACCATGAAATATACTTGCTCCGTATAAACCGTTTTCAGGAAGATGGATTAATAATGACAAATTATCCATTGTGACTCACTAGGTTAGAATTTTCTCTTCTATTAACCATCTTTCTAATCAGCTTGGTAAATTTATTCGGAACCGGCTGCGAATCATTAAAAGACATGCATAAGAAAGAAAACTAAAATACAGATATATAGCATACCGATACATCGAAACTTCATAGTTGCGATGGCAATCCAGAGATATTTATTTCTACACACGTGGTGCGCGTGCGAATGCGTCAGGCATCATGGACAAATATTTCAGAACATGAAAAGTATTATTCGTATAAAGTAATTAAAATTTTTAAACACCTTGGGTAGATATTTTCTTAGTTGATGCAATCATATCATGATGACTAAATTTAAGCTATTATACATATGCTTATGTATTTTTCTAATCTAATATATCACACACAGAGAGAGAGAGAGAGAGGGGAGAATACCAGGTAGATAGAGAAATCAGTTAGCAGGATCCTGAAGAAATGGAGTCCACAGCATTGCTCATCATCATCATCTGTGATCCCTTTGAAAAAATATTATCAAAGGGATCATGGATGATGATGATGAGCAATGCTATGGACTCCATTTCTTCAGGATCCTGCTACCTAATTTTTTTACCTACCAGGTGTTCTCTCTCTCTCTTTCTGTGTGTGTGTGTGATATTTTAGGTTAGAAAAATACATATGCATATATATAATAGCTTAAATTTAGTCCTCATGATATGATTGCATCACCTAAGAAAATATCTCTACCCAAGCTTTTTAAAAGTTTTAATTACTTTATACGAATAATACTTTCCATGTTATGAAATATTTGTCCATGTTGCCTGACGCATTCGCACGCGCACCACGTGTGTAGAAATAAATATCTCTGGATTGCCATCGCAACTATGAAGTTTCGATGTATCGGTATGCTATATATCTGTATTTTAGCTTTCGTTCTTATGCTACTCTTTTAATGATTCACAGCCGGTTCCGAATAAATTTACCAAGCAGATTAGAAAGATGGTCAATAGAAGAGAAAATGCTAACCTAGTGAGCCACAATGGATAATTTGTCATTATTAATCCATCTTCCTGAAAACGGTTTATACGGAGCAAGTATATTTCATGGTACTTGAGAAAAATATATGTTGAAGTCAAAAGCTATCAAGATTTAAATGCTCGCTTATAGTCTTCCAAGATATTTTATATTCCAAGGCAAGGTGACAATAAGTGCATGCTTTTGCATGATTTGGTATGTAGATTCAAGGTTATGCATGGCTACGACCCTTTCTTATGATTTCTTATCATAATTTTCTGCACACTTATAGTTGATAGATGCAGTTAGATCATATCTCTATAAGGGAAAACTTAAAATAACAACCTTTATACTAAAAAAATTATGTATGTCATTACTTAGTAGTTTATGGTTTTAAGACGCAAAAGCCATTTGAGAAATACTTTTCCTACCCACTATTAATCCATATTCTCAATATAGTCATTGAATTTGCACGCGAACATAATAAGAAGGAGAAGACAGTAATGTGGCAGAAGGAGAAGACAGTAATGTGGCGGAAGAAGAAAAAAATGACATTTCTCGTTCTCTGTTTCAGCATCAATCCTCTGATATGAACTAATGATGGCTTTCACATAGGCTTTTCCCTTTAGAGACTTCTTAGTGTCCAATGGAAAGCATACATCAGATTTGTGCAGGTCGGGTTCTTCTATGACTTTTAAGAGTCTCAACTGATTCTGTAAATTACACCCTAGTTGGGTGGTACTTTTGCCACTTCTCACTTCTCACTGCAGGTGCGCCCTCTAATATCCATTTTGAATGTAATATTATAGATATCCATGCCTGTTTATGTCAAAATTACTTATATTGTCAATGTTTGATTGTCTAGTTGTTGGTGATGCGTCCATATCAGGGACAGAGGCCACTCCCGTTCCTCCAGGTATGTTTATATATTATATAGGGCATGTATATTGATTTAGAATGCGATATCATAAATATACACACATTTCTTTTGCTCTTAGTCGTCCAACTCATTATCATGGGCTGCTTGATGAGATTAGATTTGCGCCTGATGATCTACAAGAGCTCCTTCACTCCCTGTCATATGTGTAAGCAGCGCTATATGCGAGTTTACCTTGTTAGTATGTATGTACTGAAATTAATTAATATTATTCAAATTTTGATACATGCAGATACCAGAGGAGCACATCTTCTATCTCTGTAGGTAAGGCTTTGAATTTGTTGATTTTGGTGTTTCTTGTCAATTTTATAGACCCGTATGTGCTAAATATAATGTTCTGACAGTTGCTAGGGGAAGGCAACATTCGAGGCTGCTGACCCCAGTCCTGGACGCCGCACACGGACGGCACCACAGAGGTTGGGAGAGAGGCCGAGGACTAGGCTCTAGCAGGGCCCATATGAGGTTGGACTCCACCCCGGTGGTTACTTCCTCCGTCTCCAGTGAGCGACATATCCATCATGAACTAGATAGCTTGAGGGCCAGCGTTCAGGAGTTGAAGGAGATGCTGGTATGTATACTACTTTATAGTAAAATATCATTTCATATTATATACATATCAACATATCCATAATTAGTACGTAGCTTGAGCTTATTTGGTTTTAGACTTAAGTTTGATTAATCATACATACATATGTAATTGAAATAAACAACGCTTTTCCAAACTAGATATCCAAACAGGGTTTCGAAATAACTTAATAATGATACGAATTCGAATAATAAACAGTTCTTACACGCTTCTTACACACGTTATATCCAGACGCGACAGGGTAGATCGGCCGAGCCTCCACACGCAACTCCTTCGGCTGCGGCTCCGCAAGCCACTACATCGGCTGCGGTTCCGCAGACAGCTCATGTAGCTCCACCGCCCACTCAGACTCCCGCAGCCGCGGCTCCGCAAGCGACTACCTCGACGGCAGCTGCGCAGACCACATGCCGCTCAGACTCCCGCTACCGACAAATTGCATAGTTTATTGACCGAGGAGCAGGCGCACGTTATTCTATCGTTATTCAGAGGTGGAGCTGGACCGAGCTAGGGTAGATTTTTGGTTCTTTTTTTTTTAAACATGTATTTATTTATATCATACACATTGTACTACATTTTGAAACGATATTGATATTGGTTTGTATTTATATCATATTCAGTTTTTGGGTTTCTTTTGTATATTATATATATGCGTGAGATGTGATTATGAATACTGCAATATATGATTTGATTGATGTATATATTATTGTGCACAGGGCGGGAAAAATCAAACAGCCCATTTTTATAAAAAAATTTCAGATAATATGTACCTACGGATTAATCCGTAGGCAAACATGTTACCCCTACGGATATCGCCGTAGGGGCAAAATATCAGCAGTAACTGATATTTCCCCCAGATCTCAGTACCAGGGGGTTGGGAAAGCCCCTACGGATATATCCGTAGGGGCCACTGACTCTCCCCTACGGCTTTATCCGTAGGGGCTACATATCAGGAATCCTGAATTTATGCCCCTACGGAAACGTACCTACGCATATATCCGTAGGGGGTAGTACATGCCCCGACGGGTATATCCGTAGGGCAAAGTAATTTATTAAAATAAACCGTAAATAATATAAAATCTTATACCCTACGGATTAATCCGTAGGGGCAACAGGACCTACACAGATATCCGTCGGGGCAAGAATTTGCCCGTAGGGGCAAGTTAAGGGCCTCAACTTGCACCTGCGGCCTTTGCACCTACGGGGTATTTTTTCGCCCCTACGTATATATCCGTAGGGGCAGTAGGTTACCCCTACGGATTTATCCGTAGGGGCAACCCCTATTTGTAGTAGTGGTAGGGGTCTAAGGGTGTGGGCTTGGCTATTCATCACGACCGTGGAATCCGTATTTTCTATTGTTGGCTCGATACAAAATACGGACATCCTAGATATCCTTTTATATGCTTCTGCTGTTGATATTCTGTAATGTGATTACTTAGTATCTGAGACGAATGGATTATTATTATATACATATGATATATAATAAACGTTGCTTATATTTTACACCCGCGCTAGTCCCGCCCCGCTATGCCGTTAGTTAAGTAACCTAACGGTGCATAACGGGACACTGTGGCGAATGCGGATGGTATAAGTATACGTTCTATTCTGTGATGGCTTAGGAACTAAATGATGGGATCGCATTAATGAGATTAATGTAAAGAAAAGAAACCTAATGATGTTGCAGAATCAGATTTGAAACAAACTCGGCTTTTTATGAAAAATGCAAGTTTCAAGAAGATGCGGAGCTTAAGCCACTCCTTTTCTTAACCGTTTGATTCTGCAACGAGATCAAGTTCAAAGCGTTAAAGGTTTTCTTAAAAACCATCCGCAACCCTCCGTCATTTTAGGAAGTAGAGTACTTAGTATTCGTGCTGCGTATGTTGATTATAGTCAAGGCGTAGTGTACGGTAGCTAAGTGATGTCTTCCTACAAAGCATATGATGCGATTAGTTAGGACATTCATGTGATTATGATGATCATAGTCAAGGGTCATATGGGTGGGTCTAGTTAATCACGAAATGACGGGTAGAATTTGACTAGTACTTATGATATGTTGACCATAGCCAAGGTCATAAGTGACTAGGGGTAAAAACCATATCGGGAATTTCAAGAGTTGAAATTTGCAATGAGATTGCATACCATCTATGTGATAGTTGGATCTCGATCTCACTGTGAGTAAGTGTTACTTCCAGGAAAATTATTTCTGGCTAGTTTTCTTTTCAGGTTTTGAAAGAAAATTTGATAAAAGCAGTGGGAGACATTGATTAGATAAAATAATAACCAATCTAATTCTTTGAAAGAGCAATTCGCTAAGTGTATCCTTTTCTCTCTCCGAATGGCAGTTACAGATGTCAGGACTTAAGCTTCTACTTGAGAAAAATAAACTGACAGGACCAAATTATAAAGAATGGTTGAGGAACTTGAACATTGCACTTTCATATGATAAGGTATCATATGTCCTCAATACTGAAGCCCCACCCGTCCCAGGACCTGAATCATCTGTCGCGAGATCCGAAAAACTTGGGAAAATGACTGCAACACGGCCAAGTGCCTCGCGCTCGCTTCTATGGACAATGTCCATCAGAAGCAACACGAGAATATGGATGTGCAATCCATCTTTCTTCACATAAAGGAGTTGTATGAAGAGCAATCTCGTACTTTGAGATACGAGGCATCTAGAAAGCTGTTTCAGATGCGAATGGCCGCTGGTGCATCAGTTGGAGACCATGTTTTGAAAATGATTGGTCTTATTGAAGAACTTGAGGGACTGGGATGGACTATGGATAATGAGCAATATACGGATATTGTTCTACAGTCTCTCCCCCCTGCCTTTGCTCCGTTCATTGTAAATTTCAATATGAATGGTTTGGAGAAATCATTGCCTGAACTTCTCAATATGTTGAGAAGTGCAGAGAACACGTTGAAAACGGCAAAGACTCCTGCTCTGCTTGCTGGGCCATCTTCCTCTTCATTCCCAAAAGCTAAGGCCAAGGGAAAGAAAAAGAAGAAGTCCATCAAACAGAAAGGTGGAGTTAGAAAGGCGAAGGGGAAGGACAAAGTCGGGGCTGTGGGAAGTGGAAAAGGAGAATGTTTTTACTGTAAAAAGTCAGGACACTGGAAACGCAACTGTGCTGAATATCTTGCTGATCTCAAGAAGAAGAAGCATGCTGATGCTTCCACTTCAGGTGTGTTTGTAACTGAAAACTGTTTTTCTTTAAACTCTGCATCCTGGGTATTGGATACCGGTTCTGGTTCTCACATCTGCAATTGTATGCAGGGATTGAGAAATAGTAGAGTTTTAAAGGTAGGAGATCATACTCTGCGGGTTGGAAATGGTTCCAATATACATGTTGTATCCGTGGGAGAGTATCATCTAGGGTTGCCTTCAGGAAGTATTTTGGTTTTGAACCCGTGTTATTTTGTACCAAGTATGTTATGTAATATAATATCCGTTTCTTTGTTGGACAATGAAGGATATCATTTTATGTTGCAAAATAATGTTATGAACATTAACCTGAATCAAGAGTTGATTGGGTTTGGTACACTAAATAACGGTATTTACATCCTGAACCAACACACAGTTTTCAATATACAACATACTAGTAAAAGAAAGTTTTCAGATATAAATGAAGCTTTTCTTTGGCATTGTAGACTTGGTCATATTAACGAAACAAGACTAAACAAGCTACATAAAGATGGATATTTGAATCCGTTTGAATATAAATCTTATGCGACTTGCCAATCTTGTATCAAAGGTAAAATGACCAAAACTCCGTTTAGTGGACACGGAGAGAGAGCTGGTGAACTCTTAGGCCTCATACATAGTGATGTATGCGGACCAATGTCTACACTTGCAAGAGGTGGTTTTTCATACTTCATCACTTTTACTGATGATTTCTCAAGATTCGGACACGTGTTTTTGATAAAGCACAAATCTGAAGCTTTTGAGAAATTCAAGGAGTATAAACTTGAAGTAGAGAAGCAAACAGGCTTGAGCATCAAGAAACTTCGATCGGATCGAGGTGGAGAGTATTTAAGTACAGAGTTTCTAGACTTCTTAAAAGAGAATGGGATTCTCTCTCAGCTCACTCCTCCTTACACACCGCAGCACAATGGTGTGTCAGAACGGAGGAATCGTACCCTATTGGATATGGTACGATCCAAGATGTGTGATGCTGGGTTACCGCTTTCCTTTTGGGGACATGCATTGGAGACAGCAATGTATCTATTGAATAGGGTGCCAACCAAGACCGTGTCTACCACTCCATACGAGATGTGGAATGGAAAGAGATCATCTCTTAAAAGGTTTAGGATTTGGGGTTGTCCGGCTTTTGTTAAAAAGCAGAATCCAGACAAACTCGAGACACGATCGGTCATGTGTAAATTTGTGGGGTATCCAAAACATTCGTATGGATATCCATTCTACCACAAAGAGGAACAAAAGGTGTTTGTTGCTCAGCATGCCACATTTTTGGAAAATGAGTTCTTTACGGAAAGTACTAATGGCAATATGGTAGAACTAGAATAGGTTCTAGAAACACAAATTACTCAGGAGGAATTGGTTGAAACTGATGTTGCAGTAGAACTTCAAGAACCTCAGCCGCTCAGGAGGTCTAGTAGAACTTCTCACCCACCAGAGAGATACTATGGGTTTCTCATAGACGGTGATAGAGAAGATTGCATCATGGATGATGATGACCCTACTAGTTTTCAGCAAGCTATCACGAGTGGTGACTCAGTGAAATGGCTGGAAGCAATGAGATCCGAAATGGAGTCAATGTACACCAACAAAGTATGGACTTTGGACGTTGCGCCTCCTGGGATAAAACCCGTTGGGTGCAAATGGATCTTTAAGAGAAAGATTGGTGTAGATGGACAGGTGGAGACCTATAAAGCAAGGCTTGTAGCGAAAGGTTTTCGTCAAAGACCAGGCTTGGACTATGATGAAACTTTCTCTCCGGTAGCAATGCTTAAATCCATTAGGATCCTACTAGCTATTGCTGCTCACTATGATTATGAAATATGGCAGATGGACGTGAAAACTGCATTTCTAAATGGTGATTTAGAAGAATGCGTTTTTATGGATCAGCCAGAGGGCTTCATTGATAGTAGGAGCAGCGGGAAAGCATGTAGATTGCTTAAATCCATTTATGGATTAAAGCAGGCCTCAAGGAGCTGGAACATCTGCTTTGATGATACAATCAAAGAGTTTGATTTTGTCAGAAATGAAGATGAACCATGTATTTATAAGAAGATTGTAGGGAGTACTGTCACATTCCTCGTATTGTACGTTGATGACATTCTCCTGATAGGAAATGATGTTCCTATGCTACAATCGGTCAAACTATTCTTATCACAAAGGTTCTCCATGAAGGACCTGGGTGATGCCTCGCGCATTTTGGGCATTAGGATCTATAGAGATAGATCCAAGAGGTTATTGGGACTGTCCCAATCAAAGTACATAGACACCATTCTAAAGAGGTTTAGTATGGAAGATTCCAAGCGTGGTGCCTTGCCTGCTAGTCATGGAATCACTCTCTCTAAGGACTTCTGTCCGAAGACTGATGAAGAGAGAGCTCGCATGAGCATTATACCCTACGCTTCAGCTGTGGGATCTATAATGTATGCGATGTTGTGTACTCGTCCTGATGTGGCTTATGCACTGGCTGTAGTAAGCAGGTATCAATCCAACCCAGGGGAGAAACATTGGATAGCAATGAAGAACATTCTTAAGTACTTGCGAAGGACTAAAGAATTGTTCTTGGTGTATGGTAATGGGGATCTCCAGATGGAGGCCTTTACCGATTCAAGCTTCCAAAGTGACAAGGATGACAGTAAATCAATCTCAGGGTTTGTATTTACCCTAAATGGAGGAGCGGTTAGTTGGAAGAGTTCCAAACAGGACACCGTTGCAGACTCCACGATGGAAGCTGAGTATATTGATGTAAGTGATGCTGCTAAGGAAGCCGTCTGGATGAAGAAGTTCATTGCGGAACTAGGAGTAGTTCCAACCATTGTTGATCCAATACCATTGTATTGTGATAATAATGGAGCTATAGCATTAGCCAAAGAACCAAGGTCCCATCAGAAATCCAGACACATCCTAAGGAGATATCATCTGATCCAGGAGATAGTAGATCGCCAGGAGATCGAGATTCGGAGAGTAGATGTAAGTCTACGCTAGCGCCCCGGCCGTCTACAGACGCCAAATGCGGAACAAAAACTTTTAAACTGGCGCTATCGTATACTTTAACCCGGATCTGCCATTATTGCTAAACTAACAAACTGCAAAGAGTGTAGGAATGTTATACCGAATGATCCGAGTCCTTCGTTCTTCAACCATCATCCCACGCTCCGTTGCGGCTGCTCAGATCTCGTCGATCTCCAATCTCCTCGTCGAGGTGGCACCACATGATCGGTTCTTTAAACGGGCTCCCGCCTCTGACTCGAGGCAACTCGATCGTCAAGTTTGCTAAAAGAGACGACCAAGATTGACGTAGAGAATGAGTAGATGACTTTGTCTCACTTCGTCCAAATCCGTGGACGATCGGTTAATGAAGTTGCCGTGGAAATCGGGTGATGGAATGAAATGAACTGTGAATTCCATACACCCCAAAACTATCATATCTTTTCTAACCGATGAAAATCAACCACTATGAGAGAGAGAGAGGGGCCGGCCTCTTATAGTGAAGAGGGAGGTGACCGTAGGAGAGAGGGGTGACCATATGATAAATATCATGAAGAAATATCAAGCATAAAGATCTTTAGCTAAACAAGAAAATGGTTAAAATCAAAGCATGACTCATATTAACATAGTCATCACTTAATAAATGCACCATTAAAGCCAAGATGACTCATTAGCCACTTCATCACTTCTAGAAGCTTCTAGAATGATGACTCACTCATATCTGAAGAAAAGATAAATCCGTCTTTAACCGAATGTTAAAAGACGGCTGATAGAAAACTGGAAACTGGCAACTTCCAAAAGTGATCCTGAAACGACTTTCAGGATAACCCCGAAACTGTATAAATATACCCGCATTTATATTACGACCGAATATAAATGCAACTGAGACAAAGATATTATACCTACTCAATATAATACTCGGATCCGGCTTAAACCAAAGCCGACCAGTATCATCTGTCCGAAAATCGACACGTGCGTAAACGCACGTGCATTTTTCGAACCCTGCCATAAAACCATACGGCCTCTACAACGTTTCGCCCGAACTTAGGAAACTGTCTGTGGGGAACTCTAATGACTCGTCAGCACCCTGGCAGTGGGTTTAACCACAAACCGTCAGCGGCACTAGCTATGCGTAACGGCTGCCCATGGACTGACCTCAAGGGTGGCCGAGGAGCGAACTCAAGGGAGACCGATGAGCGAACTCCTCCGAAAACCCTACTGAGCCTAACAGTGACAATGTATATACAGTCCGGTCCGTTCGTCAATGAGTATCGCATATCCGCCTAGGGGGCTAGTAATGTCATACCCCCATCAGCAGTATAAGTCATGTCGGAGTGTAGCCCAGAACGCCCTGAGATACTACTGGAATACCTACCAGTAAATCTCCTGCCTCGGCCGAGGGCTTTGCGTAATGGCTCTCCTAGACACAGCACGATCTCGCCCCCAATACCGGGAGAGACGAATCCCCTGCCGATCCGCTCACGTGCCTCCATATGGCTCGGGACTGTACCCAAAAGCTACCTGTTTGCACGACTCCTTTGAGCCGTGGTAGGGTAGAAATCAAAGCACAGTGGGAACTCACACGAGACAAATGACGACCTCAGGTCGATGAACTAACCTGTACACATGTCACCAGGGAACTGCTATCTGACGATAGGTATAGTACTAACTAGCAGATTCCCGGCGAGTCCTGTCCGGTGTACTCATAACCCAATGAGCACCTGTATACATCTTAGGTGATCCAACTGACACCAGTGGCTTGTGAGACCGGCCACCGCCCCTCGTCGGGGTCTCGACTGTACACACTAGTCTACTCCGGAGTATCGATGCCCTGTCTCGAAACTCCCATGACTAGGGACCACAATTAAGGATATGCATATAAACTACCCAACTCTCACGTATATGATCGTCATCATACTGTTGGTAGTAAAGCAAGATCCTAAGGGCTCTATCAAAGTGTAACATGCAATCAGTCACCTGAACATGAACACGACTGATAAAGGCAAACCAGATAGCATACTATCATTTCAAGTAAGACTGTCCTACCGGGATAGGTCCTCCGCAATCATTGCAATCACGTACCTGCGATCCAATAATTGACTATGAGGGCACTATTTCCAACAATCTCCCACTTGCACTCAAGGCTAATATTGCGATGTCGACTACTCACAGCCCGTGTGAAACCGAACATCCAACTCCTCTACTAATCAGTTTCACAAAGCCCGTTTGTAAAACTATTGTGTTTGAGAAATAGCCTCGGTGAGTGGATCCGCCTAGAAGTTTCTTTCTGTATCTCTCTTTATCTCAAGTTCGCGGAGAAAGCCATCACCCGAATTGAGTTGTACCTGTCCTAGAATATGTCTGGATATCTGATGGGACCTTAGTTCATAAATGAACTCCATATCCAAACTTCTTAGATTGTATGGATCACTGAACCTAATCAGTATCCGGCACCATGCCACCCACAGTATCCTCTGGAACCACCTGTCCATAATACTGTCCCTCGTCAGAGGGAAAACTAAAACTCTGACAAACACTCTGTCATCCATGTCACCTTTGAAGCCTGGATTGATAACCGTCTCCCGAAAGAGGCTGCCGTTATCAAATCCGCAGAACATGTACCAATGTTCTAAAACTGCTTCCTTATGTTTCTCCAGGATTGGATTAATACAAACTTATTGCATCTAGTGCAAAACCAACATTTGGTGTGGTACTTGACATCACATGATTGACTCAATTGCCTAAGCAAGTGATCTGCCAATCATGCACATCCCTCTCCCCTTTAGTCTGTAAGACATCTTTAGAGAGGGTGACTCCATCACCTGCAGGTACACCACCATGCTAGGAGTCAACTATTCCAAAAACCATTAGAATATCTGTCAAAGTACTCACATTGGGAAACTACCCAAATCCAGATCTAAAACCATAGATCTAGAAACCAAAATGTCAAATATTATATCCATATCCTGTCTGGAGAAACAACTGTGTGACGACCACAGTACAACCGATCGTAGTATAGGAATTTTACTTCCTACTCTGTGTATGTCATTCAGATACCATGACATCACACCCTACTACCTTCTTAACTGATCCATCCCCTATTCTGATTGAAGTCAAACCCATGACTGTCACATCAAAATTAGATGATCTATCTCCGCTATAACTGCTCAAGTCTATAAATAGACATAAGCTACTTGCCCACCATGCTTCCGTTGCTCCCACTGACTACGACAACCCTCCTACCGGGTCTCATATCCTGGAACAACAGTAGTGTCAAGTCTGGGTAGATAAGAACCTCCCTGTCACCGTCCTTGAGGCTACCGAAGTACCTCTCGGGTGTCTGAAGTTACCTACCATACCTGCGGAGTGGCTATTGGAATGTCAAACCTGATTGAATGTATAGGTCCTATTAAATTTTTCCGTAATCGTTCGCGGTTCTGGAATCACTTCCAGTTCTACCATACTCCCACTACTGTTTTCTGAAAAAGATCCATTTTTACTAAAACTGTGGCGAGTCAAGAACAATATCACTATTGATCTTCTATATGGTAGAATATCAACCCTCGTCATAGCCAGGGTCAACCCACAAACAGCCATTACAGAAACGTGCCCTGAGTTATCCAGTGTCTGGTTTTAATCATAAGCTGGACAACTCCCCGTACCTTAATTTCTTTTAAGGTACGAACTATTCTATATCCAATATAGAAACTTTGGCACTAATTTAATTTGGAACCATATTCAAATCCATGCATCTATCTCCAGTGCATATCAACTTAATGGAAAGAGGCTAATCAGTATTACTCAACTTAGGAATCCATCCAATTATGAGTAACCTGTAAGAGAAATACGTTTCTCAAAACCATCACTATCATCTGAATACCATTCACAAGAATCTACATCTTCGATCTCTTTGAAGAATCCCGATACTTGTGATACTTGGTTCTCTATTTTATTCTTATACCCATAACTTCTCAAAACTTAGACCTTGTATTTCAACGAAACACTTGTCTAAATACTAGAGAAGTTATAAGTAAACAGAACATAGTACGAGGACCTACCCCTTTGTCCTGATGGACACTTGGACAACATACAATACTCTGTATAAGTCCGCTGAGTTAAACAACTCAAAACCTGTGCGTCGTAGGTAGAAAACTGTACCCTGGCGATTTCCTCAAATATCACCAATTGCAACGAATTCCGATATAATGAGTATGATCACCTAATTCCCAATATCTTACTCCCACTCATCATCTGTAAAACCATACAGATATGAGAATGAAACCTGGTAAATACATACCCTTGGAGTAAGTGTCTAATCGGGAAAACAATTTTTCTTTAACAATGCACTGAAACGTGAAAATGTTTCGTAGGGGTATCCTGGTATTCATAGCAATGCCTCTTCCATAATCCAATTCATGACTTCAACCGTATATTTTATTGCCATCTCTCCAAATCCCTTTATTTGTCTTTAGTCGTTACCTTCTGTACACCATCGTTAGGCTAACTGGTTTTCTTCCTTCCCTACCGTTCGGCACCAGCCTATGGTTTGGAAGAAGACTATCCAGTAAGCATAATAGGTGTACCCTCCTAAACCAAGGAGTACTCGCAACAGAGAGAAGGTGACGATAAAAGACAACTGAATAATACCTTATTCTTCTTAAAGGTGAAATAGGAGCGGCGATGAAGTACGCGGTTTTGGTCGTGAATGATATTAGTCGCAATTTACTTTGCCCTCTTTCTAATCCCTTTATTTTGTCTTTACATATTACCTTCTGCACACCCTACTTAGGCTAATTGGTTTTCTTCATTCCCTACCTTTCGGCACCAGCCTATGGTTTGGAATAAGACTATCCAATAGGCGTAATGGGTGTACTCTCCTAAACCAAGGAGCTCTCGCAACCTGAGAGAAGGTGATAATAAAAGACAACTGAATAAACCAATTCTATTTCTCCTGAACCTTGATCCATCCTCGAAGAAGTCCCTTCGAGTTCGTATATAACCATACGATGGCTCTATCCAATGGAAGTGGATATCCGTAGCAATACGGGTGTTCTGAGAAATGCAAAGGGTAAAAGAAGGAGTGGCAATGACTTATGCAACTCAGACAATCCAAAAGCCAGTATTTTAAGAAGGTTCGGTCAACCTGGTCACTGAGTCATAGTCTAGGGTCGGTCAAAGGTCGCTGCCAAAGAGAGAGAGAAAAGAAACACTCTGCATGCACTCTAACCTAGATCAGAATGGTCATCATTTTATCTAATCCGGAAACCTCCCACTGTCCTGTCAAATTCTCCTCCAAACCTAAAGAAGAATCAATCGGGATCACCCGAAGAGTAAACCAACTCATCAGTGGGAATCAGGATCCAACTCTCATCGCATGATAACGTGATGGAATGCATCCACGTTACTCATACTCCAGAAGGTATGCGCATACTCGGCAAGTTTCAGTTTCTTTAGAAACTCCTGATATAGTTTTTGCCCCATGCTCTTATAACCTTGGCTTTGGTCAAAATGTCATAAGTCACATGCCAAGTTCTACCCATCACTATCTTGTCAATTTGAACCCACCCGCACATGCCCCTGACTTTGGCCAATCGGCAGAACGACTGTCCCAAACTAACTCATCTATCTATGCAACAATTGAATACCCAGCAGCTACCAAACACTATGCCTTAACTTTGGCTAAAATGCATAGCTTGAATACTACTGAATACCCAAAAGAAGTGACGGAGGGCTACGGCTGGTTTTTGGCGAAAAACCTTTAGCGTAGTGAACTTGATATCGCTGAAGGAACCTGATAGCTTTTTAAAATATAGTGGCGAAAACCTTTTGCTAAAGAGGTCACTCCCGGTAAAGGGATCTCGGCTCTTTCCTCGTGGAATGAGGTGCAGGATATTCCACTGAATACCGCTATGCAAAGCAACTTGTAATCGACTATAGTGAAGTTATTACGCTGACGCAAACTTCTGCCCAAGGGGTCAGTCCCGGTGAAGGGATATCAGCCCTTGCCCCGTCGAATGAGGTGCAGGATATTCCACTGAATACCGCTATGCATAACAAAAGGAAACGTCTTTGCAACAACACCTTTTAAAATTGTTCCAACAACTCAAACAGGTTTGTTTTACTTTGCATTGATCAGAATCAACGCACTCCCATCATTCGATCACACCAGAAAAGAACGAAAATAAAATGTACGTATATGCCATCCGCATTCGTTACTGGGTCCCGTCATCACTCGTTAGGTTACTTAACTAACGACAGAGCGGGGACTGCACTAGCGCGGGTGTAAAACATATACAACATCTAATAGTATATAAACCAATATACATAATCGCTCCAGGCGTGATAGTATGCAACATTACAGAAAAGTAATAAGCATCACAGAACAATACAGATAATCTGGGATCCCCGGGTTTCACAGAGCCGCTGCTGAAACCCGACGTTCCCCTGTCGTGTGGATAGCCTGTGCAATGAAACCTAGACCCCTACGGGTGCGGCAAGTTACCCGCCAAAACCTGAAGCGAGGCAGTCCCATAGCATAGTGAATGGAACACCCGGCACTTCACGGAATCCGGTAATCTTGGGCACCTCTCCTTGGGTCAACCTGTACCCCCTACGAGTGCGGCGAATAGTCTGCCAATTCTGAAGTAGGGCCCCTTTGCCACTCAAAGCCATGAGATGCGGACCCGTTGCTTTCCCGAACCCGGCTATCCGTGCACTCCGTCGCGGGGTAAAACCTAGTACAGTAATGAAAAATAGTACAATAGGTACATCGACCGCAACCTGGTCGTGCCCCAAAAGAATATTATACAACAGGCAGTGACGGCAGTCCACAAGTTGGACGCTCGCCCCGCAATATCAAATGTACAAATAAACTCAAACTGTACTATCATTGCACACTGCTATCCACCACGACAAATCCGCAACATTACAGCACAACACAGAACATCAACGCGAATGTCACGTTCGCAAACCCGTCTAAAAGAACTATAGCAATCAAACGCGGTTTACCGATCAAATGACATTCCCGGTCGGAGATATAATGTAAGCACTGTAAACTAACGTGTTTAAATTACGATCGACCAAAGACCAAATATCAAAAAGTAGGCCCCACGGCTTACTGGTGAACAGTAACAAAACCTGGGCGTAAATGATATATACCAAAAATCACAAAATCCCAAATAAAGCCAACTGAGAAAAACTGGTGCACTGTTCCCTCTGAAGCGCGGCGGTTCCGCGGTCAAACCCTAGGTTTGACCGCGGAAGCGCGGCGCTTTAGTGGGATCACGTGACCGTCTTTTCTCAGATGTCTTAGAAAACCCTGCACTGATTTTTAAGATATACAGAAATCAATTTTGACACCGTTTAAAATCAACAGAAACTGTCGGCTAGGATTTTTTGTGTTTTTCGATTTTCGGTCGGATCGATGTTTTAAACGCGTTAGCACAAGTTAGTATAGCAAAATGGTGAGGCTCTGATACCACTGTAAGTCTACGCTAGCGCCCCGGCCGTCTACAGACGCCAAATGCGGAACAAAAACTTTTAAACTGGCGCTATCGTATACTTTAACCCGGATCTGCCATTATTGCTAAACTAACAAACTGCAAAGAGTGTAGGAATGTTATACCGAATGATCCGAGTCCTTCGTTCTTCAACCATCATCCCACGCTCCGTTGCGGCTGCTCAGATCTCGTCGATCTCCAATCTCCTCGTCGAGGTGGCACCACATGATCGGTTCTTTAAACGGGCTCCCGCCTCTGACTCGAGGCAACTCGATCGTCAAGTTTGCTAAAAGAGACGACCAAGATTGACGTAGAGAATGAGTAGATGACTTTGTCTCACTTCGTCCAAATCCGTGGACGATCGGTTAATGAAGTTGCCGTGGAAATCGGGTGATGGAATGAAATGAACTGTGAATTCCATACACCCCAAAACTATCATATCTTTTCTAACCGATGAAAATCAACCACTATGAGAGAGAGAGAGGGGCCGGCCTCTTATAGTGAAGAGGGAGGTGACCGTAGGAGAGAGGGGTGACCATATGATAAATATCATGAAGAAATATCAAGCATAAAGATCTTTAGCTAAACAAGAAAATGGTTAAAATCAAAGCATGACTCATATTAACATAGTCATCACTTAATAAATGCACCATTAAAGCCAAGATGACTCATTAGCCACTTCATCACTTCTAGAAGCTTCTAGAATGATGACTCACTCATATCTGAAGAAAAGATAAATCCGTCTTTAACCGAATGTTAAAAGACGGCTGATAGAAAACTGGAAACTGGCAACTTCCAAAAGTGATCCTGAAACGACTTTCAGGATAACCCCGAAACTGTATAAATATACCCGCATTTATATTACGACCGAATATAAATGCAACTGAGACAAAGATATTATACCTACTCAATATAATACTCGGATCCGGCTTAAACCAAAGCCGACCAGTATCATCTGTCCGAAAATCGACACGTGCGTAAACGCACGTGCATTTTTCGAACCCTGCCATAAAACCATACGGCCTCTACAACGTTTCGCCCGAACTTAGGAAACTGTCTGTGGGGAACTCTAATGACTCGTCAGCACCCTGGCAGTGGGTTTAACCACAAACCGTCAGCGGCACTAGCTATGCGTAACGGCTGCCCATGGACTGACCTCAAGGGTGGCCGAGGAGCGAACTCAAGGGAGACCGATGAGCGAACTCCTCCAAAAACCCTACTGAGCCTAACAGTGACAATGTATATACAGTCCGGTCCGTTCGTCAATGAGTATCGCATATCCGCCTAGGGGGCTAGTAACGTCAGACCCCCATCAGCAGTATAAGTCGTGTCGGAGTGTAGCCCAGAACGCCCTGAGATACTACTGGAATACCTACCAGTAAATCTCCTGCCTCGGCCGAGGGCTTTGCGTAATGGCTCTCCTAGACACAGCACGATCTCGCCCCCAATACCGGGAGAGACGAATCCCCTGCCGATCCGCTCACGTGCCTCCATATGGCTCGGGACTGTACCCAAAAGCTACCTGTTTGCACGACTCCTTTGAGCCGTGGTAGGGTAGAAATCAAAGCACAGTGGGAACTCACACGAGACAAATGACGACCTCAGGTCGATGAACTAACATGTACACATGTCACCAGGGAACTGCTATCTGACGATAGGTATAGTACTAACTAGCAGATTCCCGGCGAGTCCTGTCCGGTGTACTCATAACCTAATGAGCACCTGTATACATCTTAGGTGATCCAACTGACACCAGTGGCTTGTGAGACCGGCCACCGCCCCTCGTCGGGGTCTCGACTGTACACACTAGTCTACTCCGGAGTATCGATGCCCTGTCTCGAAACTCCCACGACTAGGGACCACAATTAAGGATATGCATATAAACTACCCAACTCTCACGTATATGATCGCCATCATACTGTTGGTAGTAAAGCAAGATCCTAAGGGCTCTATCAAAGTGTAACATGCAATCAGTCACCTGAACATGAACACGACTGATAAAGGCAAACCAGATAGCATACTATCATTTCAAGTAAGACTGTCCTACCGGGATAGGTCCTCCGCAATCATTGCAATCACGTACCTGCGATCCAATAATTGACTATGAGGGCACTATTTCCAACAGTAGATACAAAGGATAACACAGCGGATCCATTCACCAAGGCACTTCCACAGCCTCAGCATGAGCGACTGTTTGAAATGTTGGGTATGAGATACGCCAATAACTGGCCTTAGTGCAAGTGGGAGATTGTTAGTAATATGTATGCCCTAAAGGCCATTATATGGATAGTGGAAACATGGACATATTATCTATGGAGATAGATGAATTTCTTGCTCAATATGATAGTACGCTATCTGGTTTACTTTATCTGTACATGTAGATTTAATCATTTACACATGTTGATAAAGCCCAAAGGATATTTGCATGACTACTGTGATTATGATGCGGATCATACTAGTGGGGCACATGTAGTCTATAAGCATATCCTTGAACTGTTCTTAGTCGAGGGTGTATCGAGACAGGGCATCGATATTCCAGAGTAGACTAGCGTATACTATTCTTGTCCCATATGATGGGCGATAGATGATCCCATATCCATCTGGTGAGGAGACACCAAAGATTGTATGCGGGTGCTCAGTGGAGACTGGGTACACTGAACGGGCTCACAGAGAACTCCTATGTGGTATTATATCTATCGTCGGATAGCAGTTCTCAGGAACACTGGTACAGGTTAGTCTGTAGACCCGAGATCGTCATAGAGTCTTGTGTGTCCTCCTACTATACTTTGATCTCCACCCTACCACGGCTCTACTGAGTCGTGCAAACAGGTGGTCTTTGGGTACAGTCCCGAGGCGCATGGAGGCAATGAGCGATAGGAGGGGTTTCGTCTCTCCCGGTATTGGGGGTTGATGTTGTGCTATGCTCGATTGGCTATAACATGAAGTCCCTGGCCAGGGCTGCTGAGATTTACTGATAAGAGTTATCAGTAGTTTCTCAATCTGTTATGAGCCATACACCAGCATGACTTATTGAGTTACTGGGGTCGACGATACCATCCCTAGACTCGATATGCAGCATATCTGACGAAGAGACCGGACTGTACGGTAAGTGTTGCCAGTTGGCTCGATGGGAGTTTTTACAGCTTCGCTGGTTTTCTTCTGATCGTTTCAATACCCGGGTGGCCGTTACGTTTAGCTGACCTCTTGCGGCTTGTAGATGTTTGATATGATCATCATCTACTGCTGGCGTATTGACGAGTCTTAGAGTCCCACAATGAAGTTTCCTGGCTCAGGCAAAACGATGTGGTGTGCATATGAGATATGCGCGGGACCCGATTAAATACGGTTATGAGATAACGTATATTAATCGGGCATTTTCTATTTGTCCGATCGTATGAGATATGACCGGTTTGCTAAATCGAGTGTTGATTTAACAAAATACATTTAGATAAATTCTTTAAGTAAATCCTTTTGTATGCATGCATGTATGCACATGATGATGTGCATGGACACATACATGCATACATAGTATCATGGTTGTTGATACAAGAATGGTGGCAATATAAGACTTATATTGAAGCTTTTAATTTGTATTTATCATTTTAAGTTAATGTAAAGAATATCCACTCATGCTCCTTTATTCCTTAGTGGGTAAGCTTTACTTAACTTAATGAAAAGAATTTCCACCCATGCTTAATTCTTTAGGAAAAGAATTTCCACTCACAATTATGGTGGTAATGGAATAATGGTGATTATTCCTTTCTTATCACTATAAATAGCTTCATATGTGATATGAAACAAGATGCACACAACAAAGGAAAAATTATGAGTAAAGGTGTGAAGAATACAAGTTATCATATGTGATATGATAAAAGCTCAAGCCACCATTATCTTCTTCTTCCTCTCTTGATTTCTCTTTTGAGTGAAGATTGACAAAAGAAAGGATTTCAATTGAAGAACATAAACCATATCATCATACTACACACATCTAGCCGATTTGTGTAGGGTGTTTACTCTACTTCGTTTGCGAAACAAGTAAGGTAAGGAGCTTTGGGCAAAGGGACTTCGGGTGGATCATCGTGGACAAGGAAGGCTTCTATCGATCCGTTCCAAACTCACATAGTGCCAAGGAGTCACCGAGGGAGATCTACAAAGGTTGTAATCTTTCCTCTTAGTGATAGTTTTACATTTGCATGTGATGCTTATTTGAATGAATCCCTAAAACTTCTAGTTTCGATTCTTGTCGGGTTAACTTAGCACCTCTAAAATTTTGATTATGGCATGTGTGATGCTACCGAACCCTTGATGAGGTGCTAGGCCGTCCCTTCATTTCCAAGAGTCGTGAGGAACGTGAACAGCACTTGAGGATTTGTTTTGCAGACATTGGGAGAGCGCCAGCTGTTTGCTAAATTCTCGAAGTGTTCCTTCAGGCTTGATTTTGTTGAACTTCCTAAGTCATGTGGTTACGGGAGATGGTATTCGTATGGACCCGAAAAAGATCGTGTACGTACAACTTTGGCCCAGACTTATAGCTGGGACAGAAGTCCGCAGCTTTTGGGCTTAGCCGGTTTTTACCGCCGTTTCGTGCAGGATTTCTTATGTATCGCTGCACCGTTGACCGGACTGGCAAGGAAGGAGGTTCTTTTCTTCGACTGTGGCATGCGAGCCGAGTTTTCAGCAGTTGAAGGCTTGGTGGACGACTGCACCAGTTCTATCTTTGCTTTCTAGATCGGGCGACTTTGTTGTTTACTGTGATGTTTCGCGAGTGGGGCTCGATTGTGTACTGATGTGGCACTATAGAGTTATCGCTCATGCTTCCCGACAGTTCAAGGAAGTACGAGCAGGATATCCCACTCCTGATCTGGAGATGGCCACGGTGGTCATGCGTTGAAGATTGGGAGACACTACTTATTCGGAGAGTCGTGTCAGATTATCACAGACTACCAGAGCTTAATGTACATCTTACTGCAGCAGGATCTGAGTTGAGACAGCGCCGTTGGATGGAGCTTGTAAAGGATTGTGATTGTGAGATCATTTATTGCCCGGGGCAAGGCGATTGTGGTAGCTGATGCTTGAGTCATAGGCCGGGGGTTAGCTTGTTCCAGTTGTGCACGGTTCAGAGACGGTCTTTTGCAGATTTGCAGTTCTTGTGCGACCGTTGAGTACAGCTTAAGTTCGCCTCTACTGAGGGGACAGCTTGCTCATGTCTGCGCCCGTCCACTTTTACTTAATCGTTTTCGTGAGGCACAGCCCACCGATGCTCGTTTGTCTGAGATTCTGAGCGTGTTCGCCAGGGTAAAGATTCGAAGTTCTTGATTTATGACCAGGGTGTGCTACGTTTGGGACGTGTTTGTGTGTACCTGATACTGATAGGTAGAGACGCGAAATCCTAGAAAAGGCACACCAGTCAGCTTTCTGTGATCGTCCAAGTTCCACCAAGATGTGACGTGACTTGTGAGATAGTTACGGGTGGGCAGGGATGAAGAGTGAGGTTTCGAATTTCATTTCGAGGTGCTTGTCTTGTTGCGAGCTAAGGTTGAGCATTGAGACCGGCTAGAGAGTTGCAATCTTTTAACCGTTCCGGGGTGGGAATGGGAGCAGATCTCCATGAATTTCATTGTGATGTCTACCCAGGGCTAGACAGGGTGTGACTCCATTTGGGTGCTTGTTGTCCGGTTATGCTCAGTTTGCTCGTTGTTCTTCGATAAGTTTGTGCGTTTGCACGGAGTTCCTTCATGCGTTGTATCCAATAGAGGCATCCAGTTCGCTAGCCGTCTTTGGCAGAAGCTTCAGGAAGCCTTGGTACTGGTTGAGTTTTAGCGCCGCGTTCCATCTGTAGACCGATGGTTAGTGAGAGCGGGCTATACAGACTCTGGAGGATATGCTTGTGGGTACTTGCTAAGTGTTTGTTGGCTGTGGGATCGTCACTTGCCATTGATGGAATTCTCCTACGATGACAGTTATCAGGAGACATTTCAATTGGCAACTTTTAGGCCTTGTGTGTAGGTTGTGTCGATCGCCAGTCTGTTTTACTGACTCTGAGAGAGTAGGATTTTTGGACCCCAGCTAGTCGTAAGGCTTCGGAGAAGATCCAGTTGATTCAGGTTAGGATGAGAGCAGCCCAGTGCAGATAGAAGTCTTATGCCGACCGTGGTGGTCGCAGACTTGAGTTCGCGGTGGAAGATCATGTATTCCTACGGATTTTCTAATGAAATGGCGTGTTGAGTTTTGGGAAGCTTAGTCCCAGATTGTATGTCCTTTTGAAATCCTTTAGCGAGTTAGTACCGTTGCCTATAATATGGCACTTCCACCCAGATTTTTGAGTATTCACCCTGTATTCCTTGTGTCGATACTTCGCAAATACCTTCTTGACCTTTCTCACGTGATTCAGCACCAGACCATTCGATTGGGACGCGATTTTTCGTTCACCAGCAGCCGATAGTGTTAGTGGATCGGCAGGTGGAGAAACTTCGGTCAAAGGTCTTGCAATCTGTGAAGGTTCTTCGGTGTAGCCGTCCAGTGAGGTGATCCCTTGAGAGGCTGCGAGCGAGATGCGGAAGGATTGTTTTCCCTCATGTCTTCGAAGGTATGCATAGATAAATTTTAAATTCGAAGACCGAATTTCTTTAAGGGGGGAAGATTGTAACGTTTTGGAAATTGTTTAGGCGATTTTCCGTTTCTAGGGCAAACTAGTCGGTGTTTTCCGTAAAAACCTAGAAGCGATCTTTTTGCAATATAGAATTCACTTCACCTAGTTTAGCTAGAATATTGCTAGTTTGCGGGTTTTTGTAAGCCACGTGTAATTTTAGTGCATTTTAATATTTTTCCTCAATTAAAATATTATTTTAAACTTGTATTTATGCACTAAATTAGTAGTAACTACAATTTGGGTTGGGTTTATTATTACTAAAGTGAATCTATGCTAAGTTGATCACTAGATTAAGCACTAATCCATCCTTGAAAATATCCTAGGAAAATATCTAGATATTTGTTGAATTAAAGGAAAACTTTAATTAGAAAAGAAAATGAATTAAGAGGTGGCATTTGTAATAAAGCTTTTATTTTGTTTTTCTTCTAGAAAATTCCACACATTTCCACAAAAAGTCCCCTCCTCTTGCTTTGGCCGAACCCGCCCGCCCCCCCCCCCCCCCACCCCATTTTTCTGCCCTCTCTTGATCTTTGCTTCATTTCATCTTTCCAAAGCCAAAATAAATCATCAAAAATCATGAAATAATCACACAAACTCATAATTAAATCCAAACCCACCATTCTTCATCACAAATCAAGCTTGGATCTTCTTTAAAGACATCATTTTGGAGGCTAAAATGATTAATTGTGTTGCTAAATTGTGTTCTTGAGGAGGTATAAAATTCTAACCCTAATCTCTATTTGTTGTTTAAATCATTAAACTAGCTTATTTAGATGTTAATTTAAAGCTTTAATTTGCATGTTTAGAAATTCAAGATATGGTTTTTGATAATCAAGTTAGGGTTTTGTTTAGTGAAAAGGTTAATTGATAAGTTAAGACTTGAAGAAAACTTAACCTAGTTGCTAGTTTGTTAAATGATATTTTCCTAATTGTATAATTAAACTAATTAGCAAGCTAAACTTTACTAATCCTACTTGAGTGAGATTAAAATTCTAGTAAGGGTTTGTATGGTTTAAACATGCTATATTGTGATGTTTGTGATTTCTAGTTTTGGTAAAACTTGTAATTTTGAGCTAAAATGTTATAAGTTGCTTACTAGATTTTTGAATAATTTAGGCGTGGGTTTCTTTCGACATTGCGACGTTAAATATATTAGATTCCACGTTATATTTTGTGTTGTAAATGCGTGATCGGTACAATCAGGGTCTAAGCTTGGTGGTTGTGTCGTTTAGCGTTCCTAACTAGGGTTGTGCCGATGTCGTTCGTGTCTTTGTGTAGCTTTTGCTCTTGATTTGGTTTCGTAGTGTCGATACGCATGCTAGCCACTAGACGGACACTTGAGAGTGTGTTTGGAGTTGGTGCGTCGGTCAACGTAGTCGGTACGTGTTATTGGTCGATTGCTAATATTTACTTGTTATATTGTTTTATGATCTGTAGGTTCACAGGCGGGGACTTCGGACGCTACGAAGAAAGGAAAGCGGGTGGTTGGCTTTACTTAGCCTGGATAGTTGTGAGTGGATTTAACATCTACAGGGGAATCGCCCGCATGGCGTTATGCGTCTGGGCTAGACTTAATGACATGACTATTAGTTAAAAGTATTTGGACATTAATTGTGCATGTGTACCTTTGTTGCATATCTCATTTACCTATTGCATTTGGACATAGTATTAATGAGGCACAACACTATTATTGACGGTTCATGTTGCACGAGCACTAATTGTATGCTACACCTACACCGTCGATAATTGCCATGACACGCACAACACCTATACATATGTGATATTGTATTGGTTAGGGACTTTGAGACATGATCCTTATATTCCTTTGTGCATATGAAACATAGCATACATATATACCTACATGCTTACACATATGCCTTGCTATGCACACATACTTACATGTACACTCATATACCTTGCTAGCTACATGTACACCGTTGCATACATACTTACATGTATACTCACTTACCTTATTAGAGCTATACATACCTATGAGGTACTGTTTTGTCATTGACGTGGGGTCATTGATTCTTATGCGTTGGCGCATATGATAGGTAGTATACCTTACCATGCCTACATGCTAGTTATTTATATACATATATGGTATCGTACCATTAGTGACAGGTATATACATACATGAGACATAGCTACATGTACAGCTTGCATACATACTTACTTATATACCTGGAGGGTATTACATCATTATTGATAGGTAGATACACATATCTTGCTATACCGACATGGTTACGCATACCTGGCTATAGCTACATGTTCACCTTTATATGATATTGCGTTGGATTTCGGAGAAATTAGGAACCGCATGATATACTTGATAGCTTGTTGCAGTTAAATACCGGATTTTCCTTTATATGCTCATATTACTGTTTCATGTTGCATATATTATATTTCAGAGATCTCGCATTGATATATGATTTTCATATGATGTTTTCTGGATGTTTTACTCCTGCGTATATATATCAGGGGTATGGGACGCTGTTATATATGTACACCTACATAATATATCATCACAATGATTCATGCAAATATACTTATTCATTACTTGATGTTTTCTGGATTTGGGGACCGTGGTAGTTTCATAAAATTATGCATTATTTGAAAAACCCGGTTTCTCTTGATATGATATTTCAGCGTCCACCATGAGATTTCTCGGTTCTGAGATTTGTGATATATACTGTAACAACTGGGAATATATTAGTAACTAATTATATTTTAATAAGTGAATTTTTTAAGAAAAGTTTACCAAATTTGACTTTCAAATATTTTATCAAAATTAATAAATATTTTTCTAGAATTTTCCTAAGCTTGCACAAACATGTGCATGTAACCTAGGGTTAAAATTGGGTTAAACCATGTTTAGGCAACATGGTGGTCTAACCCCTTTTGTTAAGCTAATTAGTTTTAAATTAAGAATTTGGTTTTCTAAAACTAAAAAGGGATTAAAATTTCTTTTGGTTGACTTGGGCTGAGGAGAAAGAGGGCATGATGGGTGTCATTTTAGCATTTGATAGAGAGAGAGAAAGAATGGTGGCTTTAGGAAGTGTCACGCCCATTTCACTTCAACACTTTTTGCTTATCTTTCAAACCCTCTTACTCACATCCCTCACATCTCTCACACACACCATCATTACTCACACAACACTACAACTTCAGCCTCACAACAGCCAAAAAATTCAGCAGCTGCACAAGCAACAGCAACAAACACAACAACAAGAGAAGTAGCAAGCAGCAGCATCAGCAATAACAACAGCTTCAGCCATTAACAGCAGCAGCAACAGTTCAGGCAACAGCAGCAGCAGCTCCATGCAGCAACAGCAGCACCCCAGCAGCTCCATCCCCTCTTCTTCTTCTCCTTCTCCTTGTTTGTGAGGTTCCTAGTGGGGTATAACTTCTAAACTCCTTCCTTGTTTGCTTAGTTGTGTCGTTATAGCTTCGATTAGCGATAATTATACGATTTTGAGCTTGTTTTGGTGATATGTGTGAAGTTTTGTTTAAGTGACGTTAGTGTTGGGTTGACTAGCCTAAGTAAGTGTTGTTAGGGCCAATTTGACCTAGGAAAACCCCAGATTACACTAAAATACCCTCAGTTTTCAAATTGTACAAAACTTGACGTTTTTGGGCAAAACTTAGCTTTTTGAGATCTGCTGTTACCCCTGTAAGTTCAGAATGAAATTGAGTGGACCATAGCCTACTGGTGACACCCTGACCCCACCACCAGAGCCCGACCCCACCACTCCAACCCACGGCCGCCGAAAAAATTCATTCTGGCCGCAAATTGCGGCCAGACCAGGGAGTTAGGAGCTAGGGTTTTTGGTACAGGTGTCTGCTATATTTTTTAGGTCCATGGTATATATAGTTTTGTAATATTCTAACCTGGGTAAAATCTGGGGCAGTATGTCGTTTTCTGGTATTTTTAGTTTGCGCGATACGCGAGTGGATTCTGTGATTCAGCGTATCGCGGCGTATCGGGTTGAGTTCTAGACACACACAAACGTTCCAGCGTATCGCGCGCACGCGCGTTGATTCGCGACGCGGGTTTCTCGTTTCGTTCCGATATCGTGTTTTACGAGATTTTGATATATTGGGATTCTTGTGTAAATTCCAGGTTCGCAGGCGGGTACGTCAGACGCCGCCAGGAAAGGGAAGCAGGTGGTCGGCTATACTTAGCACGCGGCCAGGCGAGTAGATTTAACATCTACGGAAAAATCGCCCGTATGGCGTTAAGCGTCAGGCGTAATAGGATATTAGTTTTATGTGTTCATATAGATATACCAGTAGCATACTCTCTTGTTATATATAGAACTGGTAGTATAGAACACTGCACTGTCACTAACGGTCCAAGTTGCACGAGCACGATTTATATGCTACACTCACACCGTTAGTGATTTCCATGACACTCACATTATAGGATTGCTATAAACCGCATATTTGATTCTGCTTATTTGACATTGTCATGATTTGCCGCATACTATCATATGGATATTCATACCATGCACACTGTATACGCACTTTTGTGAGTACCTTCATTGATATATCACTACTTGGGCACATATGCATCATATATCTACAATAGTGCACATGTACATTGCTATATTCACTTTGCATACTTATCCATTCGCACATCCATACCTATACACATATTCATATGCTACATACATGGATGATATTGACTTGATTTAAAACTAAGGGACCGCAAGCGATATTTTCAAAACTAGATCTTTCAAAGGAGCGGTTTTCCCTTTCTTTTACTCTTAGCGTCATACGACACCTTGCATGGCTTACGCATTGTATTTGATTTATGTGATTTCTGGATTTGGGAACCGGAGTACTATTTTAAGAAAATACGCACTGTTTAAAAACCCGGTTTCCCTTGATATGATATTTTAGTGCGTCCACCATGAGTTTTCTCGGTTCCAGAGAGCTTGTGGGAGTATACCCGATTCGAGGAGAGGTAGGCACCGATTGCGGGTACATGGTGGACCCGGTACGGTACCCCGGGGCGAGAAGACTCGTATTGTTAGACGGTGAGCCCGGCGGAGGGACTACTACCTACCGGTGATTGGTTAGACCTGGCGATTATCCGGAGGATACCGACCAGAGTCGATAGATGGATACGGGACGACGCGTACTGCCGGGGGCCGAGGGCCGATTCCGCAGACGGAGCACGTGGGCAGATCCGATGGACGGACGCCCCATACTGGAGGATTTGCATATCGATGCTGGACACGGCTGATTTTATGAGATTTGGGGTGCCGATGTTGGGCACTCACGATTGTATGAGATTCACAGGATTTGAGGGCCGATGTGGATGACGGCGCCTGAGTTTTACTGGGATTTGGGTATATTGATGGACACCGGTCATTTTTCCACGTTGATATTCCGTGTAGACACTATTTATTCCCATGCTCAGCATTTAGTACTGACATCTCATCCTGTACCTATTGTACCTGATATAGTACACATGCTATACATGATTATCGCATACCCTGCTCATGTTATATAGGGTTGTTAGATTCCATATCAGACATGATTATTGCATATCTTGCACATCATATGGAGAGACTTTTAGATTGCATTTGTTGCCTGATGTGAGCATTCAGTTCACTATATAGATGTTATCTGTTGGCATAGGTTAGAGTATCGCAACACGTGCATACTCGCGATTACCTTTATATGTTATCTACTATTCACGAGTTGGCAACTCACCCCCGTTGTGCCACAGTGCTTGCAGGTTGCCCTTTGGAGTAGTCGCGGCTGGCTGTTTACCGCATCTTTTGACACAGATACCATTGCTGAGGCGTGTTAGCCCTTTTGCTATTAGGTGGGTTTGTACGGTATCTGTTTACTTTTCAGTTGCATCTTGATGTATCTAGTACTCTCCATCTACTTTCATGTATTGACTTAGAGACAGTTGTGAGGACGATGTATGTTATTTTGTACTCTGGTGTCGAGCTCGTTGTGAGCCGACTTTATTTATGCAGTTTTACCTCTTATGATATTTGTTTTCACCTTACTGCTCATTCTTCGCTTCGGCGTCGTATATTATATTGTGGTGATTGCTCCGCCGTCGGGCGCGATTCTCTCATTGAGATGCTCTATTTATTTCACATGTTACTTTTACTTATATCTCGCCTTTTACCCGATTTCGGGACAAATTTTTATTAAAGGAAATGTTGTTAAAATTATTTAAATAATAACTTGGACCAAAAAGGATTTCTACTAAACAACTTAAAGTTTTCTAAATGTTTCGACAAATATTCTAATAAATGTTTTAACACTCTATATTTTAATGGTTTTGATTTCTGGGTTCGGCTTACTTAGTCACGTTACACCTGTAGACGTTGCGTGGTTAAGTGCCGGTCACGGGCCGAACTTTGGGTCGTGACAAAGTTGGTATCAGAGCGTAGGTTTTACCTTTGGAGTGTAGGATGACCCTGGTATGATGGAGTAGGTAGCTGCAGCAGGGTAGCGTGGCGTGTGTATGTTCCGCGGCATACTTACGACACGGTACTCCGCCTAAGCGACCTTAGGACTTATTGATTAAAATTCCTTCATGACTGTATACATTTTTGCGATTCGATTTCCGTATCCTTATTGAATCCTACCTTCCTTTTCAGCCACTATGTCGCCAAGGACTACGAGGGCACAGAGAGCGGCTGCGAGAGCTGAGGCTCGTGTTGACTCGTCCGAGACGAGGACTGATCCGGGCAGTGCACCTGTTGCACCCGAGCAGACTATCCCTCCTATGACAGATCAGATCGCCACGCTAGGGGCTGGTATGCAGGAGATGCGCCAGACGGTGGGATCCAGCATGTAGGAGATGCGTCAGATGATAGGGTCGCTAGTTGAGACGCTTCGAGCGCAGCGACCAGAGGTAGCTCCACCAATCACGGGGACCGCGATGGTGTCTACAGCACCAGCTGTTGCCCCTGCAGCCACGGAGGTGATTACAGTATCGTTAGCAGAATTCATGAGGCTGAAGCCTCCGGTCTTCACAGGCACCGACGCAGCCGAGGACCCGCAGTCCTTCATTGATAGGATGGCCCGGATATGTCGTTCCCTTAGATGCTCAGATACGAGATGGGTCGAGTTCGCAAGCTTTCGCCTGGAAGGACTTACGCAGAAATGGTGCGAATCAGTCGAGAAGGGCAGAGCAGCAGGTCTTCCTCCTATGACCTGGACAGAGTTTGTGACGATCTTTCTAGCTCGCTTCCTTCCCCAGAGTGTTAGGGATGCCCGAGCACGCAGATTTGAGTCCTTGCGCCAGACGCCAGAGATGACTGTGGCAGAGTACAATGTGTTGTTCACCGAGCTATCAGTTTATGCTCCGTACCTAGTGGCTACTGAGGAACTGCGAGTCAAGAGATTTTTCCGAGGCTTGCTTACCCCACTGTTCCTTGCGATCAACGCACAGCATTACGAGACATATGCCGCAGCTGTAGACACAGCCCTATTAGTCGAGGAGCGCCTTGCCGAGACTTCAGTAGTTCCAGGTCCGAAGAGGGTTCGTACTGACACAGCAGCTCAGAGACATCCATTCAAACGCCGTGATAGACGTTATACAGGTGGCAGAGACGCGGGGCGATGTCAGATGTTTAGTTCATACCCCCAGGAGGGTCAGCAGTCGTCCCGTGGATGCTTTGGATGTGGTAGTCCTCATCACCGCGTCAGGGATTGTACCGAGACACACCAGAGGGAGCCAGCCGTACCGCATGTCACACTTCCACCTTCCCCACCCCAGAGGGCGTTACCTGTTGTACCCATAGTTGCTCCGCGTCAGACTCATGCACAGAGAGGCTATGGTCGCGGAGGGTTTGTTCCTAGAGGGAGAGGCGGTCGAGGTAGAGGACAGCCAGCCACCGGCAGAGTACAGCCAGCTGCTAGTAGGGGACCGCCAGTTACAGGTGGAGGACAGGCATGGGTTTTCGCTTTGACGCATCAGGACACGCAGGCGTCCAATGCGGTGGTCTCAGGTACCTTATCAGTATGTTCTGTTGATGCACACGTATTATTCGATCCCGGATCCACGCACTCGTACGTTTCCACACATTTTGTGCCGAGTTTGGGTAGAGAGTCTGGGTTGCTTGATCAGCCGCTTGTTGTGACCACTCCCGTGGGAGAGTCGTTTGTTGCTAGGCACGTGTTCGGATCCTGTGTTGTCCGTATTGGCGAGAGAAATTTGCCTGTCGACTTGATCCTTCTGGAGATGTTGGACTTCGACGTTCTTTTGGGCATGGATTGGTTGGCCACGTGCTATGCGTCTGTGGACTGCCGCGAGAAGACAGTTAGGTTTTGTTTTCCCGGCGAGTCGACTTTTGTTGTGCAGGGGGACCGTGGTGCCGCCCCTCACAGATTGATTTCTTCTCTTCGCGCTGGACAGCTTTTGAGGAAGGGATGTCAGGGACTTCTAGCCTATATTTGTGATACTAGAGCCACAGAGGTTCCGTTGGATCAGGTTTCGATTGTATGTGAGTTCCCTGATGTATTCCCTGACGAGCTTCCTGGGCTACCGCCTGAGCGTGATGTTGTGTTCTGTATTGATTTGATTCCCGGCACGGGGCCTATTTCTATACCGCCTTATCGGATGGCCCCGTCGGAGCTTAGTGAGTTGAAGAGTCAGTTGCAAGATTTGCTGGACAAGGGACTCATTCGACCCAGTGTTTCTCCTTGGGTGCTCCGGTCCTGTTTGTTAAGAAGAAGGACGGCAGTTTGTGTCTGTGTATCGACTACCGGCAGCTGAACCGGGTGACCGTGCGAAACAGATATCCATTGCCACGCATCGACGACTTGTTCGACCAGCTTCAGGGGGCAGGATATTTTTCGAGGATCGATTTGCGATCAGGCTATCATCAGCTGAGAGTTCGACAGGAGGACATTCTGAAGACAGCTTTCCGTACGCGTTATGCCCATTATGAGTTTTTGGTGATGTCGTTCGGACTCACCAACGCGCCAGCAGCCTTCATGGACATGATGAACCGTATATTCAGGCCGTATCTTGACTTGTTCATCATCGTATTCATTGACGGTATCTTGGTGTATTCCCGGAGCAGAGAGGAGCACGAGCAGCACCTGTGGATTACACTGCAGACTTTGAGGGAGCACCGGCTTTATGAAAAATTCTCTAAGTGCGCGTTCTGGCTGGACAGCGTAGACTTCTTGGGTCACGTGATTACACAGGATGGTATATGTGTAGACCCGAGGAAGGTCGAGGCCGTTCGGAGTTGGCCCAGACCTACATCCGTTACTGGATACACAGCATTCTAGGACTGGCCGGCTACTACAGGCGATTTGTACAGGATTTCTCCCGTATTGCTGCACCTTTGACCGGTTTGACCAGGAAGGGGGTTCCTTTCGTTTGGACGGAGGAGTGCGAGCACAGTTTCCAGCAGCTACGGACTTGTTTGACTACGGCGTCAGTGTTATCATTGCCTTCAGGATCAGGCGGGTTTGTAGTCTATTGTGACGCTTCACGAGTGGGGCTAGGGTGCGTATTGATGCAGCATAGCAGGGTGATCGCATATGCTTCCCGCAACTGAAGAAACATGAACAGAACTACCCCACTCATGATTTGGAGATGGCTGCAGTGGTTTTTGCACTTAAGATCTGGCGACATTACCTCTATGGCGAGTCATGCCAGATATTCACTGATCACAAGAGCCTAAAGTATATATTTCAGCAGCGAGACCTGAATCTCCGACAGCGCCGTTGGATGGAACTGGTGAAGGACTACGACTGCGAGATCTTGTATCACCCGGGCAAGGCTAATGTAATAGCGGATGCTTTGAGCAGGAGGCCCGAGGGTAGTCTATCGTGTTTGAGTGCAGTACAGAGGCAGTCATCGGCAGATTGGCAGATATTATGCGACGGCCGAGTGCAGTTCGAGTTCACGCAGATAGAGGAACAGCTTGCGCACGTTCGTGCACGCCCACAGTTGCTTGACCGTATATATGAGGCACAGCGCAGGGATGACCGTTGCTCAGAGATCGTGGCACAGATTGGACAGGGCAGATTCTCCGAGTTTATGATCGATGATCAGGGGATATTACGATTTGGGTCTAGACTGTGCGTGCCAGATGCTGAGGGATTGCGGCGCGATATTCTTGAGGAGGCACATCGATCGGTGTACAGTGTCCACCCCGGTTCCACCAAGATGTACCATGATATGAGAGATGTCTACTGGTGGGACGGAATGAAAAGGGACATCGCAGATTTCGTATCGAGATGCCTGACTTGTCAGCAAGTCAAGGCCGAGCACCAGAGGCCCGCAGGAGAGCTACAGCCGTTACCCATTCCGGAGTGGAAATGGGAACAGATTTCGATGGACTTCGTTGTGGGTCTACCCAGGACTAGGCAGGGGTATGACTCCATTTGGGTGATCGTGGATCGTTTGACGAAATCGGCTCATGATCGCACGCCGATGGCGTGTCGGATGTTCAAAGAATTAAAGTGTAACCGCGATCAGGACGGTGTCGCTTTGCAGCTAGCCGGTTGAGCACGGGTCGGTCCACAGGGAGATGGTGTTATTTTACCTTTCTTGTTTTAGACGAGTCAATAAAGAATTTGTATGTGTTTTGTTCAGACTAACCTATGTGTTCGTATTTATGTTCAAGTTAGCTTGTTAAGGTTAAGGTCGGTTAGTAGAGTTAGGATTAGTCTTGTGCTTGTCTTTTGCCATTCTTAAGACGGTGTTGGGATAATCGGAAGTAGCAGGGATTAGGAGGACATAGGAATGTGATTTGCGAGTTTAAGCAAGCTTTCCAACACTAAATCCATTCCTAGTGCCCCTTATCCGTTTGCTAAATACGCTTATTTCCAACCCTCGGCCAAACACCCGCAACCATGTATCCAAATAAGTCATAACTACATGTCACGTTGTAGCGCGCTTAAAGGACTTCTTGACTTAGGTCACGACTATATGTCACGTATAGCGCGCCTAAGTGAGGGGGTTGCGTTTGTTTGGTCGGGGTTCGTTTCAAGATGTTTGGCGAAGAGAAGCACAAGGGATTTCTCCGTCCCTCATACCACCTTCCTTAGCCTTAACAAGAGCGGAATTATTCACACATGATAAAAGAAAAGAAAACAAAACAAGAAAGAAGAAAAGAGGAAAATACGGTTTTACAAGTGAAGCAAGCTAACTCTTGGGTCCTCACCTTAGCAAGGAACTCCGACAAGTATCATCGCTTGAAAAAACGGATAAGAGAAGAAAAGAAAAGAGAACGAACAAGGAAATAACAACAACTAGTTAACAACAAGAATTAAAATTACAATACAAGATAATGAAATTACAATACAAGAATTAAAAGAGACAAGATAATAAAAACCCTCATCTTCATTGATCCTCCACTCAAAAAGCTCTCACTACAATTTTGCATGGAAGAACTATGAAGAAGAAGAAGCTAAACTAAGAAAACAAGAAAATAACACTAACTTATATCCTATTCTCTCTATATCTGTTCTGGTTGTAACGGGGGTATTTATAGGAGGATTTCTGAAGCCCTAGGGCAATATTGTGTGCCCAAATACCATGTTCCACCAACCCCCAAAATCCCACAAATTGCGGAGCCTAACTGGCCGCGCATCCGCGGCCAATACCCCATATTGGCCGCGCATGCGCGGCCATGTGGTGGAGTTGGTGGGTCATTTTTCTCTGCTGGTCTTGTGTTGCTATTTTCTTCTGGTAAATATGTACAGAATTGTAATGTTCTTCTACGATTTCTTCAGATTCCAGAAGTCAATAATGTTGGCTTTACTTTTCAACACTTTTGAATTCAACTCCCTTGGGTCCCACACATCTTTGAATATCTTCAGTGGGCCCCACGCTTGACCAGAAATGACGACTGTTTTCGTCCTGCCCTTTTGAACTGGTAAGCGGTACTAGACGGATGCGGATGACTGAAACCCGGCTTTTATCTGTCTGTGACAGATGTTCTGGATTTTAGCGTAACTGTGGAGATTTAGTGTTGAATTGCAATATTTGGTCTGGAAACCTGTAATCTGTAAATATGTAGCAAACACGGATTAAAAGCACCTACCTATAAACACACGAGCGTAAGAATGGACGGTATAAAATGCAATATTCTGTAATGAACAAATACCCCCAAACTTAACTTTTGCTCGTCCCGAGCAAAACCAATTATTCACAAAAATAAAATGATAACCGCACTTTCGCAGGGAACGCGATTGCACTGAGCGCATGCAACAAGCCGTTAAACCTCTAGGTGTCCCTAGTAGGAGGAGTGTTGTCTCCTGAGGGTTTTCAGCGGATACTACCCACAAAATCCCGTCAAGCTAGTGTCATAAGTTAACAATGATTCTACTCCTATAGTTTAGTATTTACGTTAAAAACTCTATCATCCTAAGTTAGAAATATCCAACCCTTATTTTTCACACCTCCTATCTATTTAACCTTGGATCTCCTGAGTTTTCCTTCTAAAGCGCGGCCTCAAATTAGGGATTTTTATCACCTCTACAGAAAACACAAGTCTTATTCTTCATTTCTATCTTTTATTCAAACATCGATTGTATACCCCTACGTGTGTGTGTATTTGCACCCCTACACTTAAGAATTCAATTCAAGCTATAGTACCATTGCCCTAATACCTAATACTACTTCTTTTCATTAAGGATGGACGGATTTGCTAACACACCTTTCATGCGACTATTAATGCTTCTTGAGGCACTAACGACCGATTACTGAATGTGTGAACTTTAAAGCGTAAATAGCAGTTTCCAGGTCTTGACTTTATTCTATTTTTTTCTTTTTCTTTTTCTTTTTTTTCTTTTTCAAGACCGGATATTTTTTTCAATATGCTCTTTTGGTGTTTAGCTTTAAATACCGTTTTTTTTTCATACTAGGCTTTCAGGCAAGAGTATTTCTTGGTATCCTCTACTATCCCAAGTTTCAAGGTGCGTGTAAGTGCAGTTTGTAGGGTGTATACTTTCTAAATTTGAACTCAAGAAAAGAAACTATTTTTCAGACTTATCCTTCAGTAAAGCTTCAATACTTTCCCTTCATCTTGACTTAACTCAAGAACTGAACTCAACGTATACTTACCAAAGTCAGACAGAATGAGGGTTATTTTTAGGGTTTTCAATTCCTAAGCCTAGAATTTAGTTATTTCTATCATATCGACTAAACTTTCGGAATAAAAATCTAAGTTACCCTATTAGCTAACTTGACGACAAAGTTTTTATATTTTTTGGAAAATTTTTCGATTTTTATAGGTTTTTAAATAAGGTATGCAAATGCAAAATATACAAATGAATGCGAAGGAAGAAAGCTTACCGAGCACACCCCCAAACTTAAACTTGACAGTGCCCTCACTATCAGGCTATACCAAGAGGGTCAAAATTGACGGCGCTCCCTAAAAACAAATTATATACAAAAAAAAAGGAAAACAAAAAATATATACAAAAAAAAAATGTCCCCCCCCAAACTTATGTAAAACAGTGTTTCCACTGTTAAGCGTTGAATTTCAGGATTAGGGGGGAAAGAACAGTATCAAGCTATACAAGGCCTTACACAGGCCAAAAGTGAGCACCAACCATTCAAAGATTCTATCTCTATAATGTGCGGGTTGGTGGAAGAAGGTGAAGAGGAAAGAAATGGGGAATACGCGAGACCGTAAGCGGAGAGAGGCGGAATGCGGTCTCGGTAGATGAGAAGAAGAATGGCGGAAGGGAAAAAGAAGTGGAATACGAACTTGAGGGTGAAAATGGATTGAATAAATTAGTACAATCTGTAATGATCAATGTGAAAGGATGGATTGTACTAATCTATCAATGGGGAATACGCGAGACCGTAAGCGGAGAGAGGCGGAATGCGGTCTCGGTAGATGAGAAGAAGAATGGCGGAAGGGAAAAAGAAGTGGAATACGAACTTGAGGGTGAAAATGGATTGAATAAATTAGTACAATCTGTAATGATCGATGTGAAAGGATGGATTGTACTAATCTATACTTTCCCTTCATCTTGACTTAACTCAAGAACTGAACTCAACGTATACTTACCAAAGTCAGACAGAATGAGGGTTATTTTTAGGGTTTTCAATTCCTAAGCCTAGAATTTAGTTATTTCTATCATATCGACTAAACTTTCGGAATAAAGATCTAAGTTACCCTATTAGCTAACTTGACGACAAAGTTTTTATATTTTTTGGAAAAATTTTCGATTTTTATGGGTTTTTAAATAAGGTATGCAAATGCAAAATATACAAATGAATGCGAAGGAAGAAAGCTTACCGAGCACACCCCCAAACTTAAACTTGACAGTGCCCTCACTATCAGGCTATACCAAGAGGGTCAAAATTGCCGGCGCTCCCTAAAAACAAATTATATACAAAAAAAAAGGAAAACAAAAAATATATACAAAAAAAAATGTCCCCCCCCCCAAACTTATGTAAAACAGTGTTTCCACTGTTAAGCGTTGAATTTCAGGATTAGGGGGGAAAGAACAGTATCAAGCTATACAAGGCCTTACACAGGCCAAAAGTGAGCACCAACCATTCAAAGATTCTATCTCTATAATGTGCGGGTTGGTGGAAGAAGGTGAAGAGGAAAGAAATGGGGAATACGCGAGACCGTAAGCGGAGAGAGGCGGAATGCGGTCTCGGTAGATGAGAAGAAGAATGGCGGAAGGGAAAAAGAAGTGGAATACGAACTTGAGGGTGAAAATGGATTGAATAAATTAGTACAATCTGTAATGATCGATGTGAAAGGATGGATTGTACTAATCTATCAATATGACGAGAAATTGGGTCAAATCCCTCAAGATTCGTAAGAAACCATGGGTACGCCGAACTCGGTAAACCAGACATATGAAATGGAAGTGATACGGGTTCTTGCAAGGTCGGAATGATGGAAAGGATGGAGGGAATTGGTTGAGGAAGGGTATCGGTTAAGGTTTCGGGAGGGTGTACACAGTCAATGAAAGGAACAGGATGAATTGGAAAATCCGACTCATCAATTAAAACAGGTTCATCCTCAACACTATCCTCAGTATTCTCCTCAAAATTTATCTCATCCATGCCTTTATCATCAAAATCAAGACGCATATGGGGTTCGGGAAAAACATTTAATGACTCGGGATGATGATTTGAAGAGGAAATCTCAGCCAAATCTATGGGTTCATCATCCAAAATATTCCCAGCGTCGATATCCTCAATCAAGTGAAAATCAATTTTTTCAGACACCTCATCAAAAGCATGGATATCAATCAGTTCAGGTTCTAAGATGGAGGTGTAGAGGTCAAAAGGTTTGGGATTGGTTTCACTTGGCAAGGTCCCTTCACAATCGGGTAAATCAAACACTACAAAGTCGCACAACTCATTAAACATTCTATCTTCAACTGATAATTCATTTGGGACACTTGATAGACTTTCAACACAGGAGTAGTGGGATTCAATTTGTGGGGTGTAGGTTTGATTCGGAAGGGGGTATATCTCACTCTCTCCACTCAAATTCACAGCCTGTCCTACCGCCTCATCATACATTGGAAAATTTGGAGCTAGCTGGAAACTAGCTTCCGGTTCATAAGATTGTATGAGGGCGGCCATGGACGCATTTACTTCCTCCATTTGGCATGAAGCTACCCTAAAGTCTTCCAAGGACTGTTCTAGACTAGACATTGGTTGTGAAGGGGTTTCAGTAAAAGATTCAAAGTTGTTTGGATACTGAAAACTCCCAATTGGCGGTTCTGATGCAATGTCTAGGGAAGGTGCAAAAGTAGGGTAGGATTGGTAGGAATAGAATGGCTGGACAGGAGTAGGATCAACATTTGGATAGGAAGGTGAATGGAATTGTTGATCCCAAGAATTTGTAGTGGTGAAAGGAGTGAAAGATCGGCTATGAGATTGTTCAATATGTTCAGCAATAGACATAGGTCTCGGGGTTACAACTGGATTTTCAAAAGGTGTATCAACGCAAGAAGGGGTGAATGTTTGAAAGGGTTGATACGAAGTGGATTGCGGGGTCCAGTTGTTTGTCCTAGACGCGTCTATTCGATCTTTCAAAGAAATTTTGGGCATGGATGGATCGTTCGATGTTCGGCCAAAGCAAGACCCGTAGGATGTAATGTCTGGTTGTGGGTACCAAAGTTCGGCAAGAGTTTTGCGAGGTGGAGTACCCATGATATGAAGAGAGAGAATGAAAGAAAGGTAGAGAAAAGGAGAGGAAAAAGAATGTGATTTTTTTATTTTTTTATTTTTTTTTTTTTGGTTAATTGTTAGCAACAGAATGAAATATACACAAAAAAGAATATGGACAAAAATAATCACGACACAAAAATACCCCACACCTAATCGTTCTAGGGTTCACCTAGGTCAACTAGACCTGCTCCAGAACTTGATTGGCGAAGTAAAACTGTGTCGAGAAACGGGCTCAAGATACACTGATCACGAGGCCAGGTAAGTGCAGAGATAAGGGGAGGGAGGTTTTCCAACGCTTTCGCGAAGTTCCTTAATTAAATAACCCTTTCTCTTTTGGCGGTTTCGCCGTTAACACTTTCCTAGACACCCCGTAAACAATATATCATTAAGCAAGGTTCTAAACACAGTCAACTTCTCCTAGTAAGCGCGAAGTCCTTAAGGCTTAAAGTCTAGTTTCTTTTAAATTTGTGCGGGTAAACGTTATGCGCAAGTTCGTGATTTGTGGGCCACGGAAAAGGTGATGAAATCCTTTACCGTATGTTGTGGGGTTCGCTTGCCCTTAAGTCCGTATTAATTGATGCAATGCGCAATTAAAAAAAATTCTTATAAAGAATCAAACAATCGTTTTTTTTTTAGTTTAAGCGCGGCGCTGCAACAAATACGGATTAGTCAATTTTTAGCGTTTGCTAGCGAACTTGCAAAGAATCCTGCAAAGAATAGTATATTGGAGGCGTCGGATTTGAGAAGAAGGTGTTAGTAAAGTACGTACCGTTATGTTTTTGGGTTAGGAAACCCCCGTTGAATCAAATCCGGTAAGCTTGGAAGGTTCGCTTGCGCGGGTCAAACTACCCGGATCTTTGGCACTGTACTTCGTAATCACCTTAGCTTTGTATGTGCACTTTGCTCCCCACAATTGCAGTTTGCAAATACGCAAAAATCTGCACACTTGCCCACAAAAATATTATCCAAAAAAACAAAAAAGAATATTTTTTTTTTATAAATATATACAAAAAAAATATTAACCCGAATAACAAGAAAGAAAATACGCTACCGTCTCCCCGGCAACGGCGCCATTTGATCGCACGCCGATGGCGTGTCGGATGTTCAAAGAATTAAAGTGTAACCGCGATCAGGACGGTGTCGCTTTACAGCTAGCCGGTTGAGCACGGGTCGGTCCACAGGGAGATGGTGTTATTTTACCTTTCTTATTTTAGACGAGTCAATAAAGAACTTGTATGTGTTTTGTTCAGACTAACCTATGTGTTCGTATTTATGTTCAAGTTAGCTTGTTAAGGTTAAGGTCGGTTAGTAGAGTTAGGATTAGTCTTGTGCTTGTCTTTTGCCATTCTTAAGACGGTGTTGGGATAATCGGAAGTAGCAGGGATTAGGAGGACATAGGAATGTGATTTGCGAGTTTAAGCAAGCTTTCCAACACTAAATCCATTCCTAGTGCCCCTTGTCCGTCTGCTAAATACGCTTATTTCCAACCCTCGGCCAAACACCCGCAACCATGTATCCAAATAAGTCACAACTACATGTCACGTTGTAGCGCGCTTAAAGGACTTCTCGACTTAGGTCACGACTATATGTCACGTATAGCGCGCCTAAGTGAGGGGGTTGCGTTTGTTTGGTCGGGGTTCGTTTCAAGATGTTTGGCGAAGAGAAGCACAAGGGATTTCTCCGTCCCTCATACCACCTTCCTTAGCCTTAACAAGAGCGGAATTATTCACACATGATAAAAGAAAAGAAAACAAAACAAGAAAGAAGAAAAGAGGAAAATACGGTTTTACAAGTGAAGCAAGCTAACTCTTGGGTCCTCACCTTAGCAAGGAACTCCGACAAGTATCATCGCTTGAAAAGACGGATAAGAGAAGAAAAGAAAAGAGAACGAACAAGGAAATAACAACAACTAGTTAACAACAAGAATTAAAATTACAATACAAGATAATGAAATTACAATACAAGAATTAAAAGAGACAAGATAATAAAAACCCTCATCTTCATTGATCCTCCACTCAAAAAGCTCTCACTACAATTTTGCATGGAAGAACTATGAAGAAGAAGAAGCTAAACTAAGAAAATAACACTAACTTATATCCTATTCTCTCTATATCTGTTCTGGTTGTAACGGGGGTATTTATAGGAGGATTTCAGAAGCCCTAGGGCAATATTGTGTGCCCAAATACCATGTTCCACCAACCCCCAAAATCCCACAAATTGCGGAGCCTAACTGGCCGCGCATCCGCGGCCAATACCCCATATTGGCCGCGCATGCGCGGCCATGTAGTGGAGTTGGTGGGTCATTTTTCTCTGCTGGTCTTGTGTTGCTATTTTCTTCTGGTAAATATGTACAGAATTGTAATGTTCTTCTACGATTTCTTCAGGTTCCAGAAGTCAATAATGTTGGCTTTACTTTTCAACACTTTTGAATTCAACTCCCTCGGGTCCCACACATCTTTGAATATCTTCAGTGGGCCCCACGCTTGACCAGAAATGACGACTGTTTTCGTCCTGCCCTTTTGAACTGGTAAGGGGTACTAGACGGATGCGGATGACTGAAACCCGGCTTTTATCTGTCTGTGACAGATGTTCTGGATTTTAGCGTAACTGTGGAGATTTAGTGTTGAATTGCAATATTTGGTCTGGAAACCTGTAATCTGTAAATATGTAGCAAACACGGATTAAAAGCACCTACCTATAAACACACGAAAGTAAGAATGGGCGGTATAAAATGCAATATTCTGTAATGAACAGCTCACTTCCTTCCGGTGAAGACGACTTTCAGATTTGCTCAGTACGCCCAGATTTATATCGACGAGATTGTATGACTGCATGGGGTCCCGACGTGTATTGTGTCCGACCGAGGCACCCAGTTTACCAGCAGATTATGGCAGAGACTTCAGGAAGCTTTGGGCACTCGTTTGAGTTTCAGCACGGCATTTCATCCGCAGACCGACGGACAATCAGAGCGGACCATTCAGACTCTCAAGGACATGCTCCGAGCGTGCATTTTAGACTTTGGTGGTAGCTGGGATCATCATTTACCCTTGGTGGAGTTCTCCTACAACAACAGCTTCCAGGACACTATTCAGATGGCACCTTTCGAGGCTTTGTATGGGAGGAGATGTAGATCGCCCGTCTGTTGGACAGAGCTCAGTGAGAGCAGTATTTTAGGGCCACAGATCGTACAGGAGACGACCGAGAAGATACAGCTGATTCGAGACAGGATGAGGACAGCTCAGAGCAGGCAGAAATCGTATGCTGACAGACGTCGCCGCAGATTAGAGTTCGCAGTTGGCGATCACGTTTTTCTGAGGGTCTCTCCGATGAAGGGAGTGATGAGGTTTGGACGGAAGGGGAAGCTTAGCCCCAAATTCATAGGTCCTTTCGAGATCCTCGAGCGTGTCGGCGCAGTAGCGTATCGTTTGGCTCTTCCACCCAGTCTTTCGGATGTCCACCCCGTCTTCCACGTATCGATGCTACGCAGATATCTTCATGACCCTTCCCACACGATCCAGCATCAGACAGTTCAGCTTGAGCCCGACCTTTCGTTCACCGTGCAGCCAGTTGAGATATTGGATCGGCAGGTGAAGAAACTTCGATCTAGGGTCCTGCCATCGGTGAAGGTTCTTTGGCGCAGCCCAAATGGTAAGGAGATCACTTAGGAGGCCGAGGGAGAGGTGCGGAAGAAATTCCCTCATCTCTTTGAAGGTACGCGTAGTTATATATTTTAAATTCGGGGACGAATTTTCTTAAGGGGGAAGACTGTAACAACTAGGAATATATTAGTAACTAATTATATTTTAATAAGTGAATTTTTTAAGAAAAGTTTACCAAATTTGACTTTCAAATATTTTATCAAAATTAATAAATATTTTTCTAGAATTTTCCTAAGCTTGCACAAACATGTGCATGTAACCTAGGGTTAAAATTGGGTTAAACCATGTTTAAGCAACCATGGTGGTCTAACCCCTTTTGTTAAGCTAATTAGTTTTAAATTAAGAATTTGCTTTTCTAAAACTAAAAAGGGATTAAAATTTCTTTTGGTTGACTTGGGCTGAGGAGAGAGAGGGCATGATGGGTGTCATTTTAGCATTTGATAGAGAGAGAGAGAATGGTGGCTTTAGGAAGTGTCACGCCCATTTCACTTCAACACTTTTTGCTTATCTTTCAAACCCTCTCACTCACATCCCTCACATCTCTCACACACACCATCATTACTCACACAACACTACAACTTCAGCCTCACAACAGCCAAAAAATTCAGCAGCTGCACAAGCAACAGCAACAAACACAACAACAAGAGAAGTAGCAAGCAGCAGCATCAGCAATAACAACAGCTTCAGCCATTAACAGCAGCAGCATCGTGCAATAATTACTCATGTTGGGTTTATGTGGGCTTTGTGAAGTCTAACATGTTTCTCCATGGTTTAGGGCCCAGTGCCAAACATTCCTCCTTAAACATATGGCAATGAAGCGCTATACCTTCAACCTCTGTCAAACATTCCATGATTGTTAAGTCTACATTATTGTTAGAATAAATCATGAAATAAAGTGTTTTGCGATAATCAAAATTTAATGGGATGACACCCACATGTACTGAGGTTCAAACCCATCCGCCCGAACCCGCAAGTTTACACAGCCCACACCTGAACCCAAATGCATCCCTACATGTTCTAAAACCAATACAATTTCTATAAAGCTAATCTTAATTCTTAATTGATCACGTATTTCCTCTCGAGGAATATTTACTTCTAGAATCTTTTTCTTATCATTCTATTAATAAAAGTTTGTAACTTTTTAAGTTTCAATCACCCAAGTGTTTGTTGGATACTTTGTAGTGCATTATGAAATATTATGTAATTGAATGGGTTAGAAGTATATTTATAAATGAGTGAACTCGAAAATCCGAGAGAACTCGATTCGTCCGTTGAAAATCCGAAATCCGTCCGAATCCAAAATTGAGCGTTTGAGTATGTCGGTAATCCGTCAGGTTCGGACGGATTTCGGCTTTCGGGTTTAATTTTAAGGCCAAGTATATTTTTTATGCAAAAACAGTCGAGCTCCGCCCTTTTTCATCCCTACTTTCCAAGCTTAGCCTGGTAGGAATTGTACCAGGCCGTTTATACACACGGTACTGATCATAACGTTTGTAGGTAAGGTAAAGTATATGCATCTTTGTTATTGATTTGTTTTGCGCTCCCAATGGATTAGTTTGGTATGTCAAATATCCAGTTGTAAATTGTAAACCCAAATTTTCGAAATGGAGGATTCAGGTTGGCTGGTTGTAATAAAGGAGTGCTACGGGGATTTTATGCGATCGAAACTTTCCGTTAAGATTGAAAGGGAAGTTTTATCGAAACGCTATTTGGTCTGCCTTGTCGTATGGTATGGAATGTTAGGCTCCTAAGAAACATCATGCCCAAAAGATACATGTATCGAAGATGTGCATGCTTCGTTGGATGTATGGTAACACTAAAAAAGATAAGGTGCGAAATGAGGATGTTCGAGCAAACGTTGGTATAGCACCCGTGGAGGAGAAGATACGGGAAAACCGTCTAAAATAGTTTGGTCATGTGCGCCGCAGACCTACAGAAGCACCGGTTCGACCCCTATGCCCAACATATCTTGGATTCTAATGAATATTCTTGATTAGGCTAAGTTAAAAGAGTGAAAGGGAGACCGAAGAAAACGTAGCTGGAGACGATACGAAAAGATATGGATGCCAAAGGTCTTAATGAAAGGTTATTGTTCGATAGGAGTGAGTGGAGATGGAGGACTCATGTACTCGACCCGGCATGATTCTCATGTTGGTTCATACAGCCTACCTCATATGCTTGGGATAAAAGGCTCGGTTGTTGTTTTGTCCTACCAATTTTGACTCTTAACTTGGATGAATTTTGAAACATTGATGTGTTCGATTGGACCCATAATATATATATATATATATACAGAGAGAGAGAGGTCATAGGAGAGGATTTTCTTCTATGGCGTCGAAAAAATACAACCTTCACCTTTTTTTCCGATGATCGGCATCCATCATCATCATCGCTATCTTCTAAGATGTGCATACACCAAATTTTATGTGATTCCACCACTTTTCACCGTTGAATTAGCAATGTAAAAAGTTCTGTTGTCGGTAAACCATTAATTTTGCACCAACTAAATCAACGATGAAAAATGGCATAATCACATGAAATTTGGTGTATCCACATCTTATATGATAAAGATGGAGGTGATGTATACCGATCGTCAAAAAATATCATGGAGGGTGCATTTTTCCGACGCCATAAAAGTAAATCCTCTCCTATGACACATTTCCACCATTAACCTCATATATATATATATATATATATATATATATATATGTGTGTGTGTGTGTGTATGTGTGTATTCCTCCTTTATTCTCGGTTGTCACCGTCTAGTCAAAAATAATAAGAAGAATTAGAATAAATGGACAACTCCATTGATTTTGCTAGTAAAAGTTAAGAAAATTGAGCATCGTCTAATACAGTGAAGAATGTTTTCTTTTGTGTTGGTAAAAATGTCAACTTCTAACTCCCTTTTTTTAAATGATCTGTATTGTCTATCTTCATATCCATTGCCTAAAATATATATACAGGAATTTTCATGTGATTGCATGTTAAGTAAATAAATTTTCTTGTTAATCTTTGACCCATGTAGAAGAAATGTTTTTCTCCTAAGCTGGCTGATCCATTCTCATATGAGTTCTAGCTCTAAATAATTTAAAAGGCCGTGAAGTTGAAGAACATAATGATGGTATATTTCTTTTCCACCTTTTTGTGCTTTATTTATATTTATGTACCAGTGGAAAGGGAATTTGGAACGTAGAAAAGAAAGTAAGAAAATGCTTTAAGAATCAATGAGAAAGCAATAGTATTTCAAGAAATCAGAATCCATTTACATCCACATTAGGCCCCAAAAAGCTCTGCACGCCTGCCACTGGGCAAGCACTCATCTACACAAAAAGTTGCAATATAATCCTTCAAATGTTTCACCCCTGCTGAACATTTATTTCTTAATCGTTTTCTTACAAGTATACTCTGTTACTAATTACCTAGCCTCAATAGCCCGGCATTTGGAGCAGGCAGGCAGCATGCGTCTTTCTCTCTCTACCTACACGATTGCTATGAGCAGCGGTCTCTCTCTCTCTCTGCGCTCACCTTACAGCAACCACCAATCAAATAGCTATATCTTTTACTTTTCCTGATCTCACAGGAATTTTTATTGAGGTCTAGGTGAGACAGCTGCATTTAGAATAATTGAAGACTTGTAGGTTTAGGAGAATGGGGTTAGCTAGAAACAGACTATACTAGGAATTTATAGAGGAAAATTCGCACAAGATATGATGCAGCTATTTACCCATTAAATTAGCAATTTACAACAAAATTTGTTGTCCTTAATGACCATATAGTTTTTAATTGGTTTATTAATAGACCATACATGATGCTTGTTCTGAATCCAAACCTCCCCCGCTCAACTAGAGGAAGGTTTTACATCTTGGCTAAAGGGCACTCACAGAATATATATCAAGTCCAACAACAAATAACTCTGACAAGAGCAGTCAATAAAAATGGGTAGCCATTACTGGCGGACGTTGCATTAGTCAACTATATTCTTTTGAGAGCGTGAGCATATGTTAAAATTATCATACACATCAATTTTGAGTTCCATAAATTAAAACATCCTGATGTGTTTTTCAACACAGTTGCAATGGGAATGAATAAGATAAAATTTAAGTTGTCTCCCCTGAAAATAATAGTGGAAACACCCCTCCTAATCTAACCATACATTTTTTGATACATTATCAAACAGATAGTGTGATGAATTCTGTTTCTCATCATTCATCATCCAACAATGAATGGTGAGATTGGCGGAGCCAAGTGCTGTTCATGATTAAATATAACACAGACCCCAGACCCCATCTGTTCATATAATACCAATTCATTTCACTTTCTTTTATGCTGCAAAGCCTACCGGAAGCATCAATTTTAAGAAAAACCAAACAAGCAGAGGATCATGATTGTTTAAAGCTGATGTCAATGGCAACAAGAACACATCCAATATAATGGTTATCAACCTGTACAAAGTTTTCTAGAAATGCTCAAGACTCAAGACTTGGTTCTCATGCAATCATCTAGACATCAGTTAAAACAGGTAAATTAAAATACGACGCCATGAATTTTTTATTGTACAGATAAATACCACACTTTATAAACTATACTGAAAAACCATAAGCACCAAGTTATTACAGCAAAAACAGTTCAGTTTGTTATCTATGAAGAAACATTACTGTAGAGCCACGCTACCTTCAAATTACCAAAAAAAATTTATTGTATCCTCAAACTTTCCTTATAACTTGGTTTTCTCGCTTCTTTTACTTCTCATTTTGCTCACGTCTTAACACCTTGAAGCAATGTATTTATACTTATAACAAGAAGCGATTCAAGAAAAGCAAGTAAAAGAAAGTATCAAACATGCACAACAGATATATTAATCATTTGAAGATCACATTACAACAGTAACATTTTTTGCGAGATTGACTTCAAGATGGTACTCATTGCAACAGATAGGGATAGTTTATGGCGTTTTAATGTTATCTTACAAACCAAAAAATGGTATATGTTGGCTCAATATTGTGGTTCACAGCCTAGCATGCAATACCGAAAGACTAGAACATTAGGGCGTACCTGATCGTCCACTGAGACTTAAGGATGAATGAACCTAAATAATGCATAAAATAATTAACTGCTCCAATCTGTCTAAAAACAGAAATGCCAACACCTGGATACCAGTGCTATTAATTTCTACCCCATCTAAATCATATGATCTCAAGCAAGTTAGTGTCAAAACCTAAGGAATCATATGGAACGGGCAAGCCTCATATAGATTCTACAATCCAAAACCATAGAAATCTACTTGGTCTATAAAATTCAGACAAGCCACAAAGACATAAAGATCTATCTAGTCTAAGAACATAATAATCAGACAACAAATCACGAATCAGATCAACATCCTGCTAGATGCTGCTACAGGGAACTGCAGGGCAAAATGCGCTAGATGTTACAGGAGAATCTTCTAAGCATAAACTAGCAGAAGCTCTAGTGATCCACTGGAAAAAACCTGTGACATTTAGAACAATGCTGAAGCTAAAGTGCCTATCTCCCATAAGGATGATATCTACCACCAGAGGGCCCTGCGCCGCCGCCATAGCCGGCGCCTCCTCTGCCGCCATAGCTGGCGCCATAAACCCCGCCAGAGACAAAACCACCACCTGAACCTGTATCATATCCACCACCATAGCTAGAACCACCACCATATCCACCAAATCCCTCATCACGCCTATAACCACCTAAGCCACCACCGGCACCATAACCCCCACCACCATAACCTCCGCCATAAGAACCAAAGCGACTAGAATAACCCCCAAGGGATGATTCTCCTCTATAACCACCCCCTAAGCCGCCGCCGCCAAAACTACCATATCCACCAATGCCAAATTCACCTGCACCACTACCATAACCTCCCCCATAATCACCAAGCCTAGGACCGAGACCACCACCAGGTCTCCTATAAGATGGAGCGAAATCGCCCGTACCATAATCGTTATAAGAGCTGCTGTATCCACCAAGACCGCTGCCGCCATAGTGGCGGCCACCCCTAGGTTCACTAGAGAATGATGGTGGGTTTGAGGATATCTTTGGTTCTGCCTTCTTTATCTCAACCTACAATAGAGGAAGAATATTAACCCTAAGGTCTTTCTTAGAATGTGTCTATAGAGGTGAAGTGTGCTAAGCTCTATGGACCCAGGTAATATCAAAAGCCTAAATAACATAAACTTAATATGTAAAGGGTTAGATCTGTATGAGTTGTTCTATAGATGCAGTCATGTTTCATATCTAAGTAATGCATAGAATTCCTTAGTCCTAACCGACCAGGTATTTGCAGTTCTGCTTTATGGTTTGCATATTTAAATGATGCATGCCACTCCTTGCCGACTTCATTAATTGCAACTTTATATTATATTATAGTGCAGTATACTATATTACTATGCATACATATATCAAGATGCAACATGATAAAGATTCATACATCATAGTGTTGACATATGATTGCATTAACTATTATTGCTTTGCAATTCAATAGCAAGGAAATTCCAATTGAAAATGCAGCATTTGAAAATAAATATATGTTGACGAAGAATCCTGCTAGTTTACAGCAGATAGAGTGGAGAAAGCCACATTTTTTATGCGCAGATTTCCCAGAGATAAGAAATGACATAAAAGCACATTATGAGATAGCTGCCAATATTGGCACAAGGAAAATTTCTTAATGAACAATGTTTTGATGTAACCTTTCACTTGACTAACCTGACTACCAGAAAAATCAATCATATTGCCCTTGGATAACAAGTCGTCCACATCTTGTTCAGAGTCGAACACTATAAATCCAAAGCCCCGTGATCGCTTAGTGCTATGGTCACGGATAATCTCATGCTCAACAACCTTTCCATACTTGGAAAAGAAACTCTTCAATTCGTCTGATAAGAGTGTCACATGGTACAAAAATTTAGGGCTTTGTAATTTCTTTATAACATGCAAAATGTCAATTAGAATATCAAGAGAAAAAGAAAATTACCTTCTCCTACAGTTGTTGGTATCCCACCAACAAATATCTTTTTTGTTTTAAAATCTTTAGCTTGAGCAGCACCCTTAGGAATGGTCCTTTTGATTTCAACCTGAAGATGCATGCATTATAGTGAGCTCATTTCTTTGAACTTGAAGGACTGTTATTTATCCAGCAAATTGCGAAAAAGAGATGATTATAAGGATGACCATAAGTAGCCTCCTGAAAAAGTATATGATATTTGACTAACTTAAGCACTCAGCAGATTACCGCAAAAGGGGGGTTTGTAGGTTATGAAAAGAGGGGGGGGCATGTTGTAATTTTTACAATTTTGCTTTGATTTTAGTCCTGTTTTTAAAGAAAGAAAATATAACTTCATTCATCCATAGAAATAAGGCTTATAGTTCAAAAATGTTTAACAAACTTCCAACATATCCTAAACTGAAATGTACTGTCCTAGCAGAAGCTCGCCAATGGACCTTAAAATTGTATAGGTCACTATTATGCTCTCCCCATTGACTCTCGTTCTGTAGAGTTGTGATCTTGGCATCATAGAATTATTAGCATGACATAATGCCGTATCACATTGCGGGCACATTATAATTTGAATATGCACCTTCACTATACAGATATGGACAGAAAATGGCAGGACGTCTATATATGACTTGAAAGTAATTATACATGAAACCACATCATATCCAAATAATATAACGTCACACTATATACAATCACATCATGCTGACAGCATCTAAATGAACGATTCATAGATTTTCTTCCGAGAAACTTAATTTCCATTATTTGTATTTGTTCAGCTATAAAATCTGCTTCCAACAAAATTCCAATTCAGGTTCTTAGGGCACACAAACTCTGATGAGATAATAAATGCAGCACATCTCCAAACTATGAAGACACAGTACACATGTAGCATCACACCATCGATGTTTACAGGACTGATTAAAATTCATATAGCGCTTTGCAAACCCGCAATAGAACAAATCAAGTTCTTTTTTTATCTTAATTTTGTTATAATATAAAAGCTTTCAACATAACCTAAAACCAGGATCCTCGGTCCAGTAAACTTTATGATAAGAGGATAGCTACACATTAAAGTTCAATTGTTCCTTCCAAGCATGAGATTTTGAGATAAGCATGAGATTTTGAGATATAGACAACTATACAGATGGAGACATTGAAAGGAACAGAGAAAATAACCTGAAGATGTCAACAAGACGAATATGCATATACATATAACCTGAATATGTCAACCAAGTATCTATTACATGAGCTAGGTAATTAGTTTACTTGTTAATTGTTGTAAATATAGGTGGTTATGGATATAGTTTGGAATTTGATAATATTTCTACATAGTAATGTCTATATCCTAATAATTACGAACTTTCTGAGTCACTGTATCAGTGCTGAGCTGTATTGTATACATGTCCATGCTTTGGTAGGTTACATCTATGCTAACCATGATTACAGGACTGTGAACACTTTCAAGTAGCCCCCTTGCAGACCTTTCATAGACCAAATCAGGTTTTTTTTTTCACCTCAGCTTTAGTCTAAAGATAAATTTGCATGAAGATAAACAAACCAGGTCTGAGATCAAATAAACTATATGACAAGAGGATGGCCAAGAGTTAGTTCAATTGTTTAATCCCAGCATAAGATTTTAGGCACCAAGCAACTATGTAGGTAAAGAGACATGTTTAGGGAATAAGATTTTAGGGTACCAGGCACGTATCCATATACTGATAACCTGAATATGTCAACCTGGCACCTACATATAAGCTAGAAAATTATTTGGCGATAAGTGTGCATTTTCTGATGAGCACTTTCTTTTTGTGAGCACATAGTTTAGAAAAACTAATTACTGAATGATTATACCATGATAAAGAATGGTCAAATAATGCAACTTATTGAACATAAGGTCAGCAAAAAGTGCCTTTTAATTTATACATAATTGTGTCAGGCTTTAAAAACAAAAAAAATGATGTGCTTGTTGATACAATTTTAGTATTGAAAAGGTAAGGCATGTGTTTTGCTACAAATTGGACAAAATAAAAAGTAAAATTTCACTTCCATCTGCAAAATTTTTATCATTAATTCAATTTCTAATGATCACTGTCTCACAAAGGCCAAGTTGAATAACACCTAAAACGAGATTGTGGAATATAATATATATTGAATGCAAGAATGTAATATCTCAAAACATAAGCATATATTCTGAAATTCCAAAAGGAACATAGAGCATATTTGTACACATGCAACTGCTGCACTGCTCAATATATTCGACTGAGATTCAATTGATAATACTATCTCACTAAAGGCCAAGTTGAAATAAATCATATATAAAAGGAGAATAATGAGGCTCTAGGAGGCTTTTTCGTAAGGTGGCGTCAAAAAATACACCATCCACCATTTTATTCGACGATTGGCAACGGCCATTATGATCTTCATTGTCTAATATGTCATTACACCAAATTTCATGTGATTCTAATACCTTTTCACCGTTGATTTAGCAATGTAAAAAGTTATATTGTCGGTAAACCGTTAATTTTGCACTCATTAAATCATCGGTGAAAAGGTGTCAGAACCACATGAAATTTGGTGTATCGACATATTAGACGGTGAAGATCATGGCCGGTGCCAATCATCGAATAAAATGATGGGGGATGTATTTTTTGACGCCACCTAACGAAAAAAGCCTCCTACGGCATCTTTCATCCATTATTCTCATATAAAAGTGAGGTTATATAGGAAAATGGCATATATTGTAATTTCATGAAATATAAGCTTCTATACTAAACAACACACGAGAAAAAAGAACGTAATGTTGATATGAAAAGGTTTTATTCATCAATATTAGTGTATGTTTGAATGAGATTGACACATCTATCAATATAGAACATCTTAGTGAAGATAAGGCACTTATGTGTATACTTCTCAACTTAGAAAGACATGGTTCCCTGGTTCAGATTTCAATAGATTGGGCCCTATCATATTGCATAGGGCCTATCTTGAGTAAAAGGAATCAGCATTTTTTATCTAGGGGATTTTAGATTTAGAACAATTGATAAAAAGAAAAGATGCCATACCCAAATCATGTGTTGTTATGTTAGTATCTAGTTTAAGATTCTAAAAGTAAACTAAAGAACAACAATTGAAAGAGCAATTATGTTTGATACTGTATTTTTATCTTTCTAAGAGACATGATTTATATTTCCAGTCATCAGGCCAAAGTAGTTTATTGCCCATACCTGACTAACCTAATTCCATTTCGATTTTGATAAGAAAAAATAAAAATATGTTAGCTAATAGCAGATCACATAATAACATTTAGACACAAAAAAAGGTATATATAGAAATAACAGAACTCTTCCTCTCAAAGAAACATCTTATATGAGCATTACGACAAAAAGAAACTGCATGTCCAAGAGCCGAGAAAATACTATTTCATGATGCCCGTGACCATTGGAAGAAAAAAATTGAACAAAGTTAGGTAGAATATTAAAGAGCTATACATTAAAATTGCATATTCACTACCGATCTCCAGAACACCAACAGGGGGAAAAATATAATAAGCATAATCAACAAACATAACAAAATGTGGTTGAAGCAATATTCTACAGTTTCTGATAGGACTTACGGTCTTTCCATTGATAACATGTGTGTCTTCCATAACTTGGTCCACAACAGAAGGGTCCTCATAAGTGATGAACCCAAAACCCCTTGGTTGGTGAGTGTGTCGGTCCTTCATTATCACCGAGTCTACAATCTGGCCGTATTTTCCAAAATGCTTCATGAAACTCGCTGGTGATGTCATAGAGAATGAAACAAATACGGGTAAAATAAGTTAGAAAACGTGGTAAAAGAATCCCAAGTCCTGACCTTACTGTAAAAACTTGTGTTAAGGACATAGAAGAAATGAATCAAATTATGTGCTTTCCATTTTATACTTCAAGGTATCACAACCAGGTTATCAACTAGGGGTTTACTTGTGTATTCATATACCAAATGGTAAATAACTTATTTTACATGTATGACGTCAAGGATCTACTATGAATTGACACTCTCATAGATAAGAGCTTAATAGTATGTATGTACATGTGTGTGTGTGTGTCAACTCGATAGGAAGATGATGACAATAATGATGAAGGTGATGGCTTCTTGTTGAGATGGATTGGAACTGAAGGTGATGCCTATATCAAGATCATTGTTCGAAAGTGGTAAAAAGAAAACTTCTAGTTATTGTTATTGGTTAAATGAATTGCTTAAACTAAAAATTAACTAAACAATTTTTTTTGAAGAAAAGATATCTAGTATAAACAAAAACATAATTAGATAAAAATATAACAATATGATTGTCTATTGTGTTACTGTAACGTTTTTAGAGGAGAACTACTACTAACAATAAAATAAATAGTAAAACTTTTCTACCCGACCTAGTAGATTCCATATAGGCTACCTGGTGGTGATTGATTAACAAAGTGGGGTACCTTTGCGACTTGAACACCTAACCCACTATGTTGGCCAATCACCAACACGTTGTTATCTATCAAGTTGGTGGGTTAAGCATGTTTCTAAAATAAATATGCAGCTTAGTTCTAATGGTGGAAAAATGATTTATATTGGAATTACTAAACGATAATTTGACAGATTTTACTATTGGTATTGATATAATGATTAATATTGCAAAAACAATTAGCGTGAGATGAATACTAGCCAAACAAATATTTTATCATCGACGGTTTAAGAGATTGGTTGTTTCAAATCATACAATAATAAGTCCCCTGTTTTCTGTTTCTCCTTTTATTTTCTTTTTCTCTTTTTTTCTTTCTTTTATGGATTGGATGAGGGAAGGGACTTGGAAGAGGGACTTTTATGTGGAAACGATTTAGTGCATAGTATTCCAACTGATAAGTGAAAACATTATGAGTTGGAACGTAAATGGTAAATATCTTTCCCTCGACTGTAATTTTTTTTGGGTAGGCCTATTGACACAACCCACCCTAGCATGATTTTAAGGTCACAATTTCATAATGCGATGGTATAAACAAGAAGGCAAAGGGTAAGGACTTTTATATTCCCGATTATGTAAAATGTAGGAAAGGGAAGAAAGGTGAAGTGGTCATGATTTTATAGCCCCATAAGTCATTAAAATTTAATAATTAGAAGGTATAGGGTGTAGTTCTCGTAGGTGCCATAGTAGTTATAATTACTGTGCATGGTCAAAGTAGTATCGACAATATACTATGGTTCAATACCCTAGGAAACCCAATCTAGAACATAAAAATATCATTGCATAATGACACAACAACACAGAGAACAATCTGATGGCCAATTGGCAATTTGAAATGAAAACGTCAAGAGACATACCCATATGAAAATAGACTGAATTCGAACTTATAAACGGTAAAAACTGATCATTCGCTCAAATCCCAATATAATAGACGAAAAGAAAATAAAGATGAAGGTCACATCTGATCCATGCCTTAAATTGAAACCAAACAAAATATTCATAACTAATTTGGAGAAAATCAAAGTATCCCACTGGTCAGCAGAAACCCTAATTTAATTTCATATGTTTGAAGGCATAACTAAAAGAAAACCTAAAACAAAAATTCGATTACTCCATCATGTAAAACTGAAATTTGACAAGCTAAACCCTAATTTCGAGATAGATTAAGAAACCCACCCATGCTCGTGTCTCGTGGAAGACCTCCGATAAAAATCTTCCTGCAATCACAAGAACGACGATAAAAAAGAAAGCATCAGAAAAAAAACCTAGATCGAGAAATCAAAGAAGATGAATCGTGTTGAGATATCAACCCAGGGCTCGCTCCATCGTGCTCGTTGCTCTTTGCGTCCATGGGCATGGCTGCGGCTCTTGATCGAGCGCTGGATCTAAAAAACTAGGGTTTCTTTTCTAGGGTTTGGGCGAGAGATTGGGGATTTGGTTTTCTCGCCTCGAATGCGAGAGGTTTATAAAAGGAGAGAGCTTTATCGAAGATCTCACCTTGGATCGATCTCAACCGTTGGTTGCTTTAATGGTTTATTCACGCCCTTGAATTAAATTCCTTAAATTATGGGTTTTAAGGGAAATTTTTCACTTAAATACTCTCAAAAAGCATAGTCACATCGAATAATTCGGGGAATTCACGAATTATTCGTGAATTTTTTATTGGCCGGTTAATTCTCCGATTTAATCGCCGCTGGCGAACGCTTCGAATAATTCAAATAGACAGCGAATAATTCACAAAAACAGCGAATAATTCGCAATATCAAAACCCAGCGCCTCATATATTAATTTCTTGCTCGAAATCCTTCCCGAACATTTCCCGAATCTTTGCCGAATATCTGCCGATTTTTTCCAAATAGTTCACCGAATCCGAATTTTCGACCTCGCCGAATAATTCTCGAACGGCGAATTTGTGACTATGTCAAAAAGATCACTTAAGCTATTTACCCTAATAAATGGACTCTAATGTATTTTAGGACCCGATCGGGGAGTGGCCCTCGCCGCTGCGGCGAGCGCCCGCCGCTCAACACACGACCGCTCCCCGTTTGGGGAGCAGTCGCGCTGTTTCCACCGCTCGATTCGAGCGGTGGGAAAAGCGATCCCACGGTAGCTTTTTATTATTTTTTTTAAATTGAAAGGCAACGGTCAAATTTTTTATTTTGGTAATTTACATTTAAAATTATGATTACAAAACCATGATTTAGATTATCCAAACATCTCATATTTATAAAACATGGTTTCACGCCGCTCTCTCAAACACACCTTAAAATATGATTTTGTTGCAAAACCATGGTTTTGAACCGCTCACCCAAACGGAGCCGTAGTGAGAAAGCAAGATAGTTTAGGGTATTTTAGTGCCCATTTCCATATTTAGTCCCTGAAAGCTTAGGGGTTGTTTGACAATTAGAAAAAGATGAAAGTAAGAAAGTAGGTGCAGAGACAATACCATAAGAAAGTAGAAAGAAACCAAAACCATAAAAAGTAAAAATTATTTGTTAGGTCCAAAAAAAAAGTGAGAAAGATGATGAGTTAAAAATTATGTTATAATATAAAATATATTTTTTTAACCCTCATCATAATTTCGGAGCTTTGGTATAGTGGAAAGGACATTTACTTGGTATCAGAGCAATTTAGGTTTGATTTCTACCGGGTGCGTATTAAATGAGCTTTTATTTAAATTAAAAAATATCGCTGCTGCAAAATCTCTACCTGCAAGGATGTGTTAAAACACATATAAAATATATTCTCTCAACCATCATCATTAACTTCCAAATTTTGGTGCGTGTCTTTGTTTTAGGCATAGGTGAGGGCAAGAAGCCCAATTTTTTTATATATGTTAAAAAAACATAAAAAGGTTACAAAAATGGAAATAAAATACAAACAAGGTCAAGGCTATTATGAAATAATAGCTCAAGATTGAACTTTTAAAAAGGTAGGTAATGCATTCCAATTGCGAGCAATTGATCCACCACCAAGATCCGCAGCATAAAAAAATTGCTATTTTTCTGGAAGTATCGAAAATGACATCACGAAAAATAATCTCTTTAGTCTTACAATAGGACATAAAAATTCGGTTATCTCTCTCTTTTCTTACGTTCCAAACAACGTTCACAACTTGTCACGACTCATAATTGGAACGTGACTGGCACTTGAATCACGTGAAATCTATAGGACCCCACTGTAACCTAAGTAAGCCGAAAGCCCAGAAATCTAAACGTTTTTAGGAAAATAGTGGAGATGAAGTTTTGAAATAAACGTATAATGAAATCAAGTTCTTTCTTTAGATGAATAAGTAATGTTAGATGAAAATACAAGGGGATTGTGTACTATAGTTGAAACACTTTCGTCATTTCAAATTTGGGCAACACCTCATTTGTAAATTTTGATCCAAAAACAAAACATAACAACAATAGTATAGGCATCCCCAAGTGGGAGCTAGCTCTTCGCCAATTGGCGGAAACAACCACACGAATACAAATATACGACGCCCAAGGTGAAGATCAACACAGAAAGAAAATAAAGAAAACCGAAACATTATCAAATCCAATATAGGAATATATACAAATCTCAACTCGAGATACAAAGAATATACAAACCGGTCTCTATGGCTACCAAATATACACAGTCGGTTGATGGAGCTTTTAACTAAATACAAATGAATAAAGAATATACAACGGTGGTTAGGCTCTGTACTGTAACCCATCTACCAATGCAAATCACCCAGAAAAGAGCAATGTGGCAGTAAGCCGCTAATGAATCCGAGCGGTCGATCCTGCAAGAAAACTGTGGTACAACAGAGGTGAGTTGCCAGCTCGTGAGTAGAAGACATCACCAGGTAAAATTCGAATGTATGACGATCTCCTAGGTCATACAGTAATATAATAATAATAATATCGAGTAGTAACAAGGGTGATAGAGTAAACATAAGTATAATAATACTAATATAATTGTGCTCGTGTCATAATCCGGTACTATGTCATCTGTATCATATATGTGTGTATAGGTGTATCATCGAATGTGTGTCCATCAACGACACACCAAATCATCATAAAAAAACCTGAGTGCCCAATATCGACACTCGAAAACATCATAAAATCCGTGTCCAGTATCGACACGTAAATCCTCATATCTCGGGCGTCGTCTCATCGGATCGACCCTCAAATCCATCTGATCACATGACTCCGGTCGGTATCCTCCGGATATCCGCCAAGCCCAATACTATCACCGGTCATTAGTGCTCCCCTGCCGGGCTTAACGTCTCTCTATACGATCTTATTGTCCCGGGATACCGTACCGGGGCCACCATGTACCCGCAGACGGTGCCTCTTCTCTCCCCGAATCAGGTATACACATAACTCAGAACCGAGAAAACGCATAGTGGACGCCACACATCATATCAAGAGAAACCGCGTTTTTAAAACAATCATAAGTTTTCAAAATGTATCTGAGGTTTCTCAAATCCAGAAATCTCATGAAAACAGAAATTTCATAAGCATGAACCAATAATGAAACAATGAGTACAAGCACAGAACAAATCCTTAATGCATAACCAGTGTGTTTATATGAGCGTGGCATCTAAATAAGTAAGAAAATACGATAATTGATCTAGTAAATGTGGTATGGGTACTAAACAATAACTAAAAAAACTACAGGTTACTGGCTTATATGGTGAAGTAATGATTTCTAATGTGTATGTGGCATGGCAATTACTGATGATGAGTGTGTGAGCCGGCGAGTATGTGTACGTGCAATATGCGCATCATCGGTAATGGTGTGTGTGTCCTAATAGACGATGTCATGCAAGATAAGGAAAGAACGTGGTATGTATACCGCAAAAAAATGAGAATAATACGAGCATAGCAGAAAAAGGAAATTGTAAACGCAACAGTATAAAATACATAGCTACATATGAGCCATACAATTATAGATTAAAATAGTACGATTCATTGTTTTTAGAAAAATAGGGGCTACGGTGTTTTTGAGAAAAGATACCATTTGAAAATTAGTAGCGTCCCTTGAGGTTGTCGTTTAAAAATGCCTAACGATTCGTTAGTTTTGAAAATAGGTATGGCTCTAATTATACCTTAATATCTACTTAAGTGATTAGAAAACAATAATTTTCTGAGTCGATACATCCATAAGTTGGTGATTCAGCCTCATAGTATCACGTACAGTATAATCTATCGTACGGCATCATCAAGTCAAGAGTGTGGATCAATCATCGTGTACATCATATTACGTACGGTACAATCCATCGTACGATATTATCAAATCAAGTGTGTAGCTCAATCATCATGTACATCATATCACGTACGGTATAATCCATCGTACCGTATCATCAAATCAAGGGTACGGATCTACGGTCACGTACATCCTTTCATCTTATCTAGTCCCATATCGTCACATGTTATATCATCTCGTATCGTATTATGAACATATATATCGCCTAATCTTTATATAATATAATATACCATATCGTATCCTGCCATTTCATCTCATATCCTGTAACATAGCCTCGTGACATCATGTCCGATCATATCGACTCATATCATTATAACTTGGCATATCCTCATCTCGTGATGTTATGTCGAAGTTATCCTCAAACTTACATGTGTATACACACACACATACACATACACACACATCTGTGTGTGTACAACATATATACCAATGGCTCAAGGCTAAGAAAATAAGAACTAAGAACATACCTCCCTACGAGTACACTTACTATCGCCTATAGTCTCCTAGAACCCTATTAGCAAAGTATACATATTTAATATTTATATATATAACTATATACCTAATACCCTAATACTATGGTTGCGGGGGTGTTATACGCCATCCACCCGACTTCTCCCGTAGATATACATCTACTCACCTACTATTCTCGCTCTAGCCGAAGTCGATGAATGCATTGCTCTCCTTCGTCATCCTGAAAGCCCACACGAATGTACCTTCAAATCAAATCATATCGTATCGAAATTAAAATCAAATCTGAAAATCGATACGGCAAGCGAAACGTATATAAGTTAGAACCTATGGTCCACGCATGCAAGAACAACCAAAAAAGTTCCGACGTTGACGTATGAACGTCAAACGACCGAGTCAAAACTCAAATATCAAAAACCAATTTTCAAATATCATAAAACATCGCCAGAAATCATTTAAAACGGCTCTAGATTTTTATTAATGTAAAATTAGACTTTTTTGCATATATGGTAGGTCTAGTTATCTAAAAAGTGAGCTACAGACCAAGTTTCAGACCCTAACTCCAAAATTGGGCCGCAAATTACGGTCAAATTGAATAAAACGCCGGCCAATATGAAGGCTTGGGCTCGTTTCTAGGATAGCTTCCTAGTGGTCTGCATATCTCACTGTATCTGTTATAAAATTTTCAGAGTTCTAGAGTCATCCCAGATTCCATTTGAATATTAAAAGTCAATGAAAAAACGATATCGGAAATTTCTAAGTCCGTCTTTGAACATTCTAAACTCATTTTAATCAAGGCTACCACCACCACTAGGCCAGTAGACATTTACTAAACCTCCACTACAAGTTTTATCCACTAATTCTCATCTTAGAATTTTCCAAGTTCACTAAATATTAACTTTTAAACTCTAAACTAATGTAGGAGATTAGAAAACTTAAACACTTAACTAAAAATTAGAGGATTACCTTAAAAGAGCAACTCGAGAAAATTCTTAGATGGCCAAATGAACTTAAGACTAGAAATTGATCCCACCATGAAGCTTGTAGTGATGTGAGGAACATTATTTGTGAAGGGAACATGGGATTTTGATGAAGTTTTGGGAGGGTTGTATGGTGGTAGAAAGGGTGGTGGAGGAGTTAAAGAAAATGGAGGAGGAGATGAAGAAGAGAAAGAAGATGAGGAGATGAAGAAGAGAGAAGATGGTTGTAGAATCTTTCTCTCTCTCTCTCTCACACAACCATGCTCTCTTGTCCCTCTTATCATTATTATATCTTCTCTTTTTTCTTTTCTCATTTTTCCTTTTTAAAACAATTTAAAAACAAAAGTAAAAATGCAACTATACATGAAACACAATAAAATGTGTCATGGCACATTAACACATGGTTAACAAAAACAAGTTTAGTTTAAACGAATAATTAGTGAAATAGTAATCAAGTTTAACATAAACTTGTATATAAATAATTGTATACTAATTTATAAAATGCCCAAATCCAATAAATGCCTTCATAATTAATAATTCATATTAATATTCCAATTATTTTCCAAATTATATGTATATAATTATACCATTCCATTAAAACTAATATCCATACTTTTATAATATTCATAAAATTTATTATTTTATTATTTAATTTCCAAAAATAATATTTTATATTTCTAAAATGTTATAGTCTCCCCTCTTAAATAAATTCGGTTCCGGAATTTAAAATTTAAACCCCCTAAATATTAAAACATTTCAGTAAATCAATCAAATCAACGGGGCTCCGAATATCATGAATACGCAAGAATATCACAACGCATCGTGTGCGCATGAAAACGAGTACAAAACTCAAAAATCGAAACTCCGTCAAGCGTCACGCAATCATGGGAGTTATGACGAAAATAAAAGTTTCAAAATCTACTGTAAAAATCAGACATAATATAATCAAGGTTATATAATATATATATAGTACGCATCCTTGTGAAATCGTCTAAACAACTGAATAAAAATGCATGCAAAATTCTTTTCAAATCACCGTGTGATACGTATATTACGGCACAAGTAGCGGACATTCATTTTGTAAAGAAATGGCTATATATCTATATAGGTTTTGCTTAACATATACGTCCTGTCTTTTGAAAATGATTCGGAAGGGTTTTCTTGGTAAAATTTCGTGTCACTCATGGACACGTAGGAAAATATTGAGACTATAGCTCTTTTTGAAAATCCCCCCGGTAAATATTGATGCATGCAAAAATACTCTGGTACTGTCCTCATGCCAGTCCTGTGTTGGCTATAGTGCTCTCAAGTCAATTATTGTAATCGCAGGCACGCGATTGTGATGATTGAGAGAGGACCTATACGGGTAGAACAATCTTACTCAAAATGATAATATGCTATCTGGTTTGTCTTTATCATCATGTACATGCATTATGTGGTATTACAGATCACTATTACATGTTGATAGAGCCCATAGGATTCTTGCTTGACTACCAGCATTATGATGGCGATCATATACGTGGGAGCTGGGTGGTCTATAAGCACATCCTTAAATGTCCCTAGTCGAGAGAGTATCGAGACTGGGTATCGTTACTCCGGAGTAGACTAGTGTATACTTTTCAAGACCCCGACGAGGGGCGGTGGTCGGTCTCACAAGCCATTGGTGTCAGTTAGTCACCTAAGATAGTACACAGGTGCTCATTGGGTTATGAGTTATACTGGACGGACTCGCTGGGAACATGCTAGATGGTATTATACCTATTGTCAGATAGCAGTTCTCAGGTGACATGAGTACAGGTTAGTCTGTCGACCTGATATCGTCATTTGTCTTGTATGAGTTCCCATTATGCTTTGATTACTACCCTATCACGGCTCAAAGAAGTCGTGCAAACAGGTTATAGTTGGATACAGTCCCGAGCCATATGGAGGCAGTGAGCGGATCGTCGGGGATTCGTCTCTCCTGGTATTGGGGGTTGATGTCGCACTATTCATGGGTGACCATCACCAGAAATCCTTGGCCAAGATAGACGAGAATTACTGATTTGGATCAGTAGTTTCTCAGTGGGTGATGAGCTTCACACCGACACGAAATATCGCGTTATTAGGGGTCTGACTTTATCCACCTCCCTAGACCTGATATGCGATACTCTTAGACAAACAGACCGGACTGAATGGAGATTGTCACAGATAGGCTCAGTAGAGGTTCAGATGAGTTTGCTCATCGGCCTTCCTTTCGCTCAATACCTAGGTAGCCGTTACGTACAGCTAGTGCCGCTGACGTGCTTGTGGTTAAACCCACTGCCAGCGTATTGACGAGTCTTTAGAGTCCCACACAGAGGGTTTTCCTGGTTCAAGCGAAATGATGTAGTAGCTGTATTTTGATACGTGCAGGGTTCCGATCGAATGATTGCACTAGTTACTCGGACTTTCGATCGGACGGTTGATAATACTATCCGGCTCAGGATTGAGCCGGATTATTAAATCAGGTATTGATTTAATATATATATTTCGATATGTATATTCTAGTATTATATTCTTTGTGTTATTCTATCTATTTGGGTATTCGTATTTTGGTACTAATACATGTATGTATATACATTTGAGTGTAATCCGTATTTATACGGAAAACATAGAAAAAGGTGGACACCTCATTTTGGTTTATCCATTTATTAAATTAAATGGAAATGAGGTGTAAAGGTGAAGAGAGTATGGTGAGACCCATGCTTGAATAGTGTTGACAAATGAATTGTTAATTCATTTGTGCTCACTATTCAAGTATGGTTGCAATATTATATTTGGAAAATGTGTTTTACAAAACCATACTTGATGTTTTTCTCTCTAGTTTTTGCTTACTTGTTCTTCCACTTGAGTTTTTACTCACTTGGGTTTTTCTTCACTTGAGAGTTTGGCATGGTTGTTTTTGGAAACACTCTCACCATTTGCTTCTTCTCTTTTCACTTACCTTTCTTGACCTCCTCCATCTTCTTGATCTTCTACCCTACTGTTGGAGATAGTGCCCTCAAAGTCAATTATTGGATCGCAGGTACATTATTGCAATGATTGAGACAGGACCTATACCGATATGACAGTCTTGCTCGAGATGATAGTTTGCTATCTGGTTTGTCTTTATCATCGTATACATGTTTTAGTTCACTATTGCATGATGATAGAGCCCATAGGATTCTTACTTGACTACCAGCAGTATGATGGCGATCATATACGTGGGAGCTGGGGTCTGTAAGCACATCCTTAAAGTGTCCCTAGTCGTGGGAGTTTCGAGACAGGGCATCGATACTCCAGAGTAGACTAGTGTATACAGTCGAAACCCCGACGAGGGGCGGTGGCCGGTCTCACAAGCCACTGGTGTCAGTTGGATCACCTAAGATGTATACAGGTGCTCATTAGGTTATGAGTACACCGGACATGACTCGCCGGGAACATGCTAGTTGGTATTATACATATCGTCAGATAGCAGTTCCCTGGTGACATGTGTACAGGTTAGTTTGTCGACCCGAGATCGTCATTTGTCTCGTGTGAGTTCCCACTGTGCTTAGATTACTACCCTATCACGCTCAAAGGAGTTGTGCAAACAGGTTTTAGTTGGGTACTGTCCCGAGCCACATGGAGGCAGTGAGCGGATCGTCGGGGATTCGTCTCTCCCGGTATTTGGGGTTGATGTCGTACAGTGCACGGCTGGCCATCACTAGAAATCCTCGGTCGAGGTAGTGGAGAATTACTGATTTGGATCAGTAGTTTCTCAGGTGGTGATGGGCTTCATGCCGACACGATTTATCGCGTTATTAGGGGTCTGACTTTATCCACCCCTCTAGACTTGATATGTGATACTCTTTAGACCAACAGACCGGACTGTACGTATATTGTCACTGTTAGGCTCAGTAGGGTTTATGGATGAGTTCGCTCGTCAGCTTTTCCTTCCAATCAATACATAGGCAACCGTTACGTACAGCTTGTACCTCTGACGTGCTAGAGGTTATACCCAGTGCCAGTGTGTTGATGAGTCATTAGAGTCCCCTACAGACTGTTTCCCAAGTTCGGGCGAAACGTTGTAGAGGCCGTATGGTTTTATGGCAAGGTTCGGAAAATGCACGTGCGTTTTCGCACGTGTCATTTTTCGGGCAGATAATACTGGTCGGCTTTGGTTTAAGCCGGATAAGAGTATTATACTGTGTATATATAATATCTTTGTCTCAGATGCATTTGTATTCGGTCGTAATACAAATGTGGGTATATTTATACCATTACGGGGTTATCCTGAAATTCGTTTCAGGATCACTTTTGGAAGTTGCCAGTTTCCAGTTTTCTATCAGCCGTATTTAACATTCGGTTAAATTCGGATTTATCTTTTCTTGAAATGAGTGTGGAAGCTTCTAGATGGTGACTAGGATGGTGACTAGGATGGTGAGGTGGCTTAGTGCATTAATGGAGCATTTATGTGTTGATGACTATGTGTTATGAATCATTGTTTCTTTAAATGAGTTCATACTAGGTGTTAGATGACACATTCTCTTCATTAATGCTATGGTCACTCTCCCCTCTCCTACACTCACCCCCCACCATATATGGCCGGCCCTCCCCTTTGAGAAAGGATAATGGTTGTTCATTTGAAGGAAAAAAGATTATGATAGATTTGGGTTCATGAAAATTAGATAGCCTCATTTCTCATTTCACCCGATCCAAAAGGCAACTTCATTAACCGTTCGTCCACGGCTTTGGACGTAACGAGACAAAGTGTTCCACTCATTCTTTACATCATCTTGGTCGTCTCTTCTAGCAAACTTGACGATCGAGGTGCCTCGGTTCAGAGGCGGGAGCCCGTTTAAAGATCCGTCGACGTGGTGCCACCTGGACGAGAAGATTGGAGATTCAGCAGATCGGAGCAGCCGCAACAAAGCGTGGGATGATGCTTGAAGACCGAAGGACTCGGATCGTTCGGTATAACTCTTCTACCCACTTTGTAGTTTGTTAGTTTAGCTTTAATGGCAGATCCGGGTTATAGTACACGATAGCGCCAGTTGTAAAAGTTTTTGTTCTGCATTTGGCGTCTGTTAGACGGCCGGGGCGCTACCGTGGACTTACAGTGGTATCGGAGCCTCACCATTAAGCTATACTAACCTGTGCTAACATGTTTAAAATATCGATCGAACCGATTTTTCGAAATCACAATTTTCAGCACACAGGTTTCTGTCGATTTTTTAAAAGGCCTAAAAATAATTTTGCATATCACAGAAAAGCGTGCAGGGTTTTCTAAGCATTGTGGAAAAATTTGGGCATGTGATCTCACAAGACCACCGCGGAACCGCGGCGCCTTTGTGGGAACAGTGCTTCAACTTTTTCCAGAGAGCTTCACTGAGGATATTGTGGTTTTTGGTAATATTCTTTTGGGCCCAGATTTTGTTACTGTACAACAGATGTACGTGGGGCCTACTTCGGGAAGTTTTGTCAATCGAAATTTTAAACTTGTTAGTATACAGTACTTACTTTATATCTCCGACCGGGAATGTCATTCGAGCGGTAAATTGCGTCTAATTGCTATAGTTCTTTTAGACGGATTTGCGAACGTGACATTCACGTTGATGTTCTGTATTGTACTGTGATGTTGCGGATTTGTCATGGTGGATAGCAGGGTACAATGATAATGCAGTTTGGATTTATTTGTACATTTGATATTGCGGGGCGAGCGTCCAACATGTGGACTGCCGTCACTGCCTGTTGTATAATATTCTTTTGGGGCACGACCGGGTTGAGGTCGATGTACCTGTTGTACATATTTTTATTTCTGTACTAGGTTTATCCCGCGAAGGAGTGCACGGATAGCCGGATTCTGGAGGGCAACGGGTCTGTATCTCATAGCTTTGAGAGGCAAAGGGACCTCACTGTAGAATTGGCAGACTATTCGCCGCACTCGTAGGGAGTACAGGTTGACCCAAGGAGGGGTGCTCAATTTACCGGATTCCGTGAAGTGCCGGGTGTTCCATTCACTATGTTGTGGGGACTACCTCGCTTCTGGTTTTGGCGGGTAACTTGCCGCACCCGTAGGGGTCTAGGTTTTATTGCACAGGCTATCCACACGACCAGGGGAACGTCGGGTTTCAGTAGCGGCTCTGTGAAACCTGGGGATCCCAGATTATCTGTATTGTTCTGTGATGCTTATTACTTTTCTGTAATGTTGCATATTATCACGCCTGGAGCGATTATTGTATATTGGTATATATACTATTAGATGTTGTATATATTTTACACCCGCGCTAGTCCAGCCCCCGCTCTGTCGTTAGTTAAGTAACCTAACGGGTGATGACCGGACCCAGTGGCGAATGCGGATGGCATATACGTACATTTTATTTTCGTTCTTTTCTGGCGTGATTGATTGATGGGACTGCATTGATTCTTATCAATGCAAGGATAAAACAAACATATATTTGATGTTGTTGGAACAAATTTTAAAAGGTGTTATTACAAAGACGTTTCCTTTTGCTTTGCATCGTGATATTCAGTTAGAATATCCAGCACCTCATTCGACGAGGCAGGGGCAGATATCCCTTCACCGGGAGTGACCCCTTGGGCAGAATTTTACATCAGGGTAGTAACTTTAATATAGTCGATTACAAGTTGCTTTGCATCGCGGTATTCAGTTGGAATATCCTGCACCTCATTCCACGAGGAAAGAGCCGAGATCCCTTCACCGGGAGTGACCTCTTTAGCAAAGGTTTTCGCCACTATATTTTTTATAAAAAGCTATCACGTCCCTTCAACGAGATCAAGTTCATTACGTTAAAGGTTTTTCGCCAAAAACCAGCCGTAGCCCTCCGTCATTTCTTTTGGGTATTCAGTAGTATTCAAGCTATGTATTTTGACCTAACGCCAAGGCATAGTATTTGGTAGCTGCTGGGTATTCAATTGTTGCATAGATAGATGAGTTGGTTTGGGACAGTCGTTCTGCCATTTTGACCTAACGCCAAGGGCATGTGCGGGTGAGTTCAAATTAACTTGGATAATGATGGATAGAACTTGACATGTGACTTATGATATTTTGACCTAACGCCAAGGTCATAAGAGCATGGGGCAAAAATAACATCGGGAGTTTCAAACATACAGAAAACTTGCCAGGTATGCGCATACCTTCTGAAGTGTGATAACTTGAGTGGATTCTATCGAGTTATCATGCGATGAGAGTTGGATCCCGATTCTCACTGATGAGTTGGTTTACTCTTCGGGTGATCCCGACTAATTCTTCTTTAGGTTTGGAGGAGAATTTGAGATAACAGTGGGAGGTTTCCTGATTAGATAAATTGATAACAATTCTGATCTAGGTTAGAGTGCACGCAGAGTGTTTATTTTCTCTCTCTCTTTGGCAGCGACCCTTTTACTGACCCTAGACTATGACTCAGTGACCAAGTTGACCGAACCTTCTTAAAATATTGGCTTTTGGATTGTCTGAGTTGCATAAGTCATTGCAGCTCTTTCTTTTACCCTTTGTATTTCTTAGAACACCCCGTATTACTACGGACATCCACTTCCATTGGATAGATCCGTCGTATGGTTATATACGACTCGAAGGTACTACTTCGAGGATGGATCCAGGTTCAGGAGAAATAGAATTGGTTTATTCAGTTGTCTTTTATTATCACCTTCTCTCAAGTTGTGAGGGCTCCTTGGTTTAGGAGAGTACACCTATTACGCTTATTGGATAGTCTAAATTCCAAACCATAGGCTGGTGCCGAAAGGTAGGGAATGAAGAAAACCAATTAGCCTAAGTAGGGTGTGCAGAAGGTAATATGTAAAGACAAGATAAAGGGATTAGAAAGAGGGCAAAGTAAATTGCGACTTTTATCATTCACGACCAGACCATGTACTTCATCGCCACTCCTATTTCACCTTTGCTTTTTTCCCAGTTTGGGAGAAATAGAATAAGGTATTATTCAGTTGTCTTTTATCATCACCTTCTCTCAAGTTGCGAGTACTCCTAGGATTAGGAGAGTACACCAATTATGCTAACTGGATAGTCTTCTTCCAAACCATAGGCTGATGCCGAACGGTAGGGAAGGAAGAAAACCATTTACCCTAACGATGGTGTACAGAAGGTAAAGACTAAAGACAAATAAAGGGATTTGGAGAGATGACAAAGAGATATACGGTTAAAGTCATGAATTGGATTATGGAAGAGGCATTACTAGGAATACCAGGATACCCCTACGAAATATTTTCATGTTTCAGTGCATTGTTAAAGGAAAATTGTTTTCCCGATTAGATACTTACTCCAGGGTATGTATTTACCAGGTTTCATTCTCATATCTGTATAGTTTTTACAGATAATCAGTGGGAGTAAGTTATTGGGAATTAGGTGATCATCCTCATTATATCGGAATTCGTTGTAATTGGTGATATTTGAGGAAATCACCTGGGTACAGTTTTCAACCTACGATACACAGGTTTTGAGTTATTCAACTCAGCGGACTTATACAGAGTATTGTATGTTGTCCAGTATCCGTCAGGACAAAGGGGAAGGTCCTCGTACTATGTTCTGTTTACTTATGACTTCTCTAGTTTTTAGACAAGTGTTTCGTAGAAATACAAAATCTAAGTTTTGAGAAGTTGTGGGTATAAGAATAAAGTAGAGAACCAGGTATCGCAAGTATCGAGATTCTTCAAAGAGATTGAAGATGTAGATTCTTGTGATTGGTATTCAGATGATAGTAATGGTTTTTGAGAAACTTGTTTCTCTTTCAGATTACTCATAATTGGATGCATTCCTAAGTTGAGTAATGCTGATTAGCCTCTCTCCATTAAGTTGATATGCACTGGAGACAGTTGCATGGTTTGAATCTGGTTCCAATTAAATTAGTGCCTCTATTTCTATATTGTATATAGAATGGTTCATATCTTAACGATGTTAAGGTAAGAGGAGTTGTCCAGCTTATGCTTAAAACCAGACACTGGATAACTCAAGGCACGTTTCTGTAATGGCTGTTTGTGGGTTGACCCTGGTTTTGACGAGGGTTGACATTTCTACCATCTGGAAGATCAATAGTGATATTGTTCTTGACTCGCCACAATTTTAGTAAAATGGATTTTATTTTCAGAAAACAGTAGTGGGAGTATGGTAGAACTGGAAGAGATTCCAGAACCGCAAACGATTACGGAAAGTTTAATAGGACCTATATATTCAATCAGGTTTGACATTCCAATATCCACTCCGCAGATATGGTGGGTAACCTCAGACACCCAAGAGGTACTCCGGTAGCCTCAAGGACGGTGACAGGGAGGTTCTTGTTTACCCAGACTTGACATTGCTGTTGTTCCAGACTATGAGACCCGGTAAGAGGATAAGTATAACGTCGTTCTAAACTAGCTTTAGAAGTGTACGTAAGATATTATTCTGCCAGAGGGTTGTCATAGTCGGTGGGAGCAGCGGAAGCAAAGTGGGCAAGGAGCTTATGTCTATTTATAGACTTGAACAGACATAGTGGAGATAGATCATCTATTTTTGATGTGACAGTCATGGGATTGACTTCATCAGAATAGAGGATGGATCTGTTAAGAAGGTAGTAGGGTGTGATGTCCTGGTATTTGGATGACATACACAAAAGTAGGAAGTAAACTACGATCGGTTGTACTGTGGTCATCACACAGTTGTTTCTCCACAAAGGATATGGATATAATATCAGACATTCTGGTTTCTAGATCTATGGTTTTAGATCTGGATTTGGGTAGTTTCCCAATGTGGTTACTGTGACAGTATTCTAATAGTTTTTAGAATAGATGACTCCTGGCATGGTGGTGTACCTGCAGGTGATGGAGTCACCCTCTCTAAAGGTGTCTTAGAGACTAAAGGGGAGAGGAATGTGCATGATTGGCAGATCACTTGCTTAGGCAATTGAGTCAATCATGAAAAGTCAAGTACCACACCAGATGTTGTTTTTGCACTAGATGCGATAAGTTAATATTAATCCAATCCTAAAGAAACATAAGGAAGCAGTTTTAGAACATAAGGTGCATGTTCTATGGATTTGATGACGGCAGCCTCCTTCGGGAGACGGTTATCATTCCAGGCTTCAAAGGTGACATGGATGACAGAGTGATTGTCAGAGTTATAGTTTTCCCTCTGACGAGGGACAGTATTATGGACAGGTGGTCCAAGAGGATACTGTGGGAGGCATGGTGCTGGATACTGATTAGGTTCAGTTATCGATACAGTCTAAGAAGTTTGGATTTGGAGTTCATTTATGAACTAGGTCCCATCAGATATTCAGACATATTCTAAGACACGTATTACTCGATTCGGGAGATGGTTTTCTCCGCGAACTTGAGATTAAGAGAAACATAGAAAGAAACATCAGGGCGGATCCACTCACTGAGGCTATTTCTCGAACACAAGAGTTTTACAAACTAGCTTTGTGAAACTGATTAGTAGAGGAGTTGGATGTTCGGTATCACACGGGCTATGGGTATGCGACATCGCAATAATTAGCCTTAAGTGCAAGTGGGAGATTGTTGGAGATAGTGCCCTCAAAGTCAATTATTGGATCGCAGGTATGTGATTGCAATGATTGAGACAGGACCTATACCGATATGACAGTCTTGGTCGAGATGATAGTTTGCTATCTGGTTTGTCTTTATCATCGTATACATGCTTTAGTTCACTATTGCATGATGATAGAGCCCATAGGATTCTTGCTTGACTACCAGCAGTATGATGGCGATCATATACGTGGGAGTTGGGGTCTGTAAGCACATCCTTAAAGTGTCCCTAGTCGTGGGAGTTTCGAGACAGGGCATCGATACTCCAGAGTAGACTAGTGTATACAGTCGACACCCCGACGAGGGGCGGTGGCCGGTCTCACAAGCCACTGGTGTCAGTTGGATCACCTAAGATGTATACAGGTGCTCATTAGGTTATGAGTACACCGGACATGACTCCCCGGAAACATGCTAGTTGGTATTATACATATCGTCAGATAGCAGTTCCCTGGTGACATGTGTACAGGTTAGTTTGTCGACCTGAGATCGTCATTTGTCTCGTGTGAGTTCCCACTGTGCTTAGATTACTACCCTACCACGCTCAAAGGAGTTGTGCAAACAGGTTTTAGTTGGGTACAGTCCCGAGCCACATGGAGGCAGTGAGCGGATCGTCGGGGATTCGTCTCTCCCGGTATTTGGGGTTGATGTCACACAGTGCACGGGTGGCCATCACTAGAAATCCTCGGCCGAGGTAGTGGAGAATTACTGATTTGGATCAGTAGTTTCTCAGGTGGTGATGGGCTTCATGCCGACACGATTTATCGCGTTATTAGGGGTCTGACTTTATCCACCCCCCTAGACTCGATATGCGATACTCTTTAGACCAACGGACCGGACTGTACGTATATTGTCACTGTTAGGCTCAGTAGGGTTTATGGATGAGTTCGCTCGTCAGCTTTCCCTTCCAATCAATACATAGGCAACCGTTACGTACAGCTTGTACCTCTGACGTGCTAGAGGTTATACCCAGTGCTAGTGTGTTGATGAGTCATTAGAGTCCCCCACAGACTGTTTCCCAAGTTCGGGCGAAACATTGTAGATGTCGTATGGTTTTATGGCAAGGTTCGGAAAATGCACGTGCGTTTTCGCACGTGTCATTTTTCGGGCAGATGATACTGGTCGGCTTTGGTTTAAGCCGGATCAGAGTATTATACTGTGTAGATATAATATCTTTGTCTCAGATGCATTTGTATTCGGTCGTAATACAAATGCGGGTATATTTATACCATTACGGGGTTATCCTGAAATTCGTTTCAGGATCACTTTTGGAAGTTGCCAGTTTCCAGTTTTCTATCAGTCGTATTTAACATTCGGTTAAATGCGGATTTATCTTTTCTTGAGATGAGTGTGGAAGCTTCTAGATGGTGACTAGGATGGTGACTAGGATGGTGAGGTGGCTTAGTGCATTAATGGAGCATTTATGTGTTGATGACTATGTGTTATGAATCATTGTTTCTTTAAATGAGTTCATACTAGGTGTTAGATGACATATTCTCTTCATTAATGCTATGGTCACTCTCCCCTCTCCTACACTCACCCCCCCACCATATATGGCCGGCCCTCCCCTTTGAGGGAGGATAATGGTTGTTCATTTGAAGGAAAAAAGATTATGATAGATTCGGGTTCATGAAAATTAGATAGCCTCATTTCTCATTTCACCCGATCCAAAAAGCAACTTCATTAACCGTTCGTCCACGGCTTTGGACGTAACGAGACAAAGTGTTCTACTCATTCTCTACATCATCTTGGTCGTCTCTTCTAGCAAACTTAACGATCGAGTTGCCTCGGTTCAGAGGCGGGAGCCCGTTTAAAGATCCGTCGACGTGGTGCCACCTGGACTAGAAGATTGGAGATTCAGCAGATCGGAGCAGCCACAACAAATCGTGGGATGATGGTTGAAGACCGAAGGACTCGGATCGTTCGGTATAACTCTTCTACCCACTTTGTAGTTTGTTAGTTTAGCTTTAATGGCAGATCCGGGTTATAGTACGCGATAGCGCCAGTTGTAAAAGTTTTTGTTCCGCATTTGGCGTCTGTTAGACGGCCGGGGCGCTACCGTGGACTTACACCTACCATCTCATGCGTTGAGAAATAAGGGTAGATGAGAGATAGATAAACACTTAGAGCCACTCACTACATCCCTAGGCACTCTAGATTAGCATCCTAGAGTCCCTAGTTACTTCACTAGATTCTTAGTATGGAGCTAGAGCCATGGGCTACATCTCTCGGGTGGATCATCTTCGACGGAGGAAGACCGGCGGCCGAGCTCATTCGAGGACACCTCAAGGAGCTAAAGAAGAGGGTAGAAGACCGAAGGACACGAATCATTCGGTATAACACTTTTATCTTTTGTAGCTAGTTTTATCTTTATAGTTTGATTCTAGGACGGGTGTTTTAGCGCCAAAATTTTTAAACACCATTTTTGTTCCGCATCGGCCACGGTAGATGGCTAGGGCGCTAGCAAACCCCAACATGGTATCAGAGCCACTCCATAAACCTTTACTAGCTAGTTTGCATAAGTTTAAAGTTTCGATCGACGGAATTTTCCGAATCGTATTTCCAAAATTGTTGCTTGTTGTTTGAATTTCAAAGTTATTCAAAAACAATTTCTGGTTGTATTAAAATTATGTGCAGGAAAAACTAGAGCTAAGAAAAAAATTTGGGCACCTAATCCCAAAAAACGGCCGCGGAACAGAAGCAAAATAGCACATTTTGCGGCTGAACCGCGGCTCTTTTTGGGCTACAGTGCCGCATATTTTTTTTGGGGCTTTAGTTCATGAAATATGATTTTTGGGATATTTGGTTTTGGCCCAGATTTGTTTGAGTGCTGGTTTGCATTTGGGGCTAATATGGAAAAGTTTTAGTCAATCGAAATTTTCAATACGTGTTTATCAACGCATATGTTAATATCTGCGACCGTGAATATCATTGAGCGATACAACCCGACTAGTTGCTATATGTTCAATTAGACGGATTTGCGAACATGATATTCACGTTGATGTTCTGTGTTGTGCTGATATTGTGGTTGGATTGTCGTGTTGGATAGCCTATGATGCAATGGTAGTTGTACAGTTCAGATTCATTTGTATATTCATTATTGCAGGGCGAGCGTCCGATATGTGGACAGCCATCTCTAACGGATTGTATATTCTTTTATTAGGGCACGACCGGGTTGAGGTCAATATCACCATTGTATATATACTTTTCTTTTCTGTACTAGGATTACCCCATGGTGGAGTGCTCGAGTAGCCGAGTTCTAGAGGGCAACGGGCCTGCATCTCATGGCATTGAGACGGAAGGGGCCTCACTCTAGAATTGGCGGGCTATTCTTCGCACTCGTAGGGGGTATAAGATGACCCATGGAGGGGTGCTCAAGTTACCGGATTCCGCGAAGTGCTGGGTGGCCCATTCACTTTGTTGATTGGGGTTGCCTCAATTCTGGGATTGGCGGGTAACTTGTCGCACTTGTAGGGGTCTTAGTTATACATTGTACAGGCTATCCACAAGACCGGGGAACGTCGGGTTTCATTTGCGGCTCAAAGGAAACCCGGTGCTCCTAGATTATCCGTTATTTTGTGTTGCTTATCGCTTTTCTGTGATGTTGCTTATATCATGCCTGGGACGAATGTTAAATATATATATTTATATATACTAGTAGATATTGTATATGTTTTGCATTCGCACTAGTCCAGGCTGTTAGGGTTCCCTAGCACCTACTATCGAGTATGGAAGCATCACACATGCCACTTTAAAATTTCTAGAGGTGCTAAGCAAACTAAGCATGGATCTTTAACTAGAATACTAGGGTAACAACACAAGTATCATATACTAAAACTATATTTACACTAAGTGAAAGGAATACAACCTTTGTAGTCCTTTTTGTAGTGACTCCTAAGGTCGTTGAGAGTTGGAAAAACTTGCAAGTGAGCTCCTTTGTCCACGATGATCCATCCGAAGTCCACTTAGTCCAAGCTTGTAGCTCCACTTGATGCAAGAAGAAGATGAAGCTAAACACTCTAAACTAATTAGCTAGATTAGAGTAGAATGATGAAGTGGTGAGTTTTCTTTTGTCAAATCCCTTTCTTTTTATCTCTCTCTCTCACTATGGAAAAACCTAGAGAGCAAGGAGGAAGAAGAAGATGAAGGCAAAAGCTTTTGTGAAATGATAAAGCTTGATGAAATAATAGAAAAGATAAGTATATATATTTTCTACTCTTCATCTCAAACCATGGTCACTTAATTTAGATATTATTGCACTTGAGTTAAAAGGCAAAAGGAATATTAATCCAAGGTTAAAAAGTGGGTGAGCAAGGTTAACTTCAAGAAGAGTGTAGAAGATAACTATGGATGAATAATCCTTTTCTTTTCCTTTTAATTTAAATGCAAAAAGAATATATATAAATCAAGTTTCATGTAAGTCTTATATTGCCTTCATTTGTGTATCAACAACCATGACACTTTGCATGTATGTATCTATGCACATCAACATGTGCATCCATGCATGCATTCTTCCTCTTTAATAAAAAAGAGTTTTGAATAAAGAATAAAATAAAACTAAAAGTCAAAATGTTAAATCAACAATTGATTTAACAATCCGGTCATATCACATACGACCCGACCAATAGAAAAATGCCCGATTAACATACGGTATCACATAGTCGTATTCAATCGGGTCCCCGCGCATATCTCATATGCACACCACATCTTTTCGCCTGGGCTAGGAAACTTCTGTGTGGGACTCTAAGACTCGTCAATACGCCGGCAGTGGGTGATGATCATATCAAACACCCACAAGTCGCAAGCGGTCAGCTAAATGTAACGGCTACCCGGGCATTGAACGATCAGAAGAAAACCAGCAAAGCTGTCAAAACCCCCGTCGAGCCATCTGGCAACACTTACCGTACAGTCCGGTCTTCTCGTCAAATATATTGCATATCGAGTCTAGGGATGGTATCGTCGACCCCAATAACTCAATAAGTCATGCTGGTGTATGGCTCATAACAGATCGAGAAACTACTGATAACCCTTATCAGTAAATCTCAGCAGCCCTGGCCAGGGACTTGCTGTTATAGCCAATCGAGCATAGCACAACATCAACCCCCAATACCGGGAGAGACGAAACCCCTCCTATCGCTCATCGCCTCCATGTGCCTCGGGACTGTACCCAAAGACCACCTGTTTGCACGACTCAGTAGAGCTGTGGTAGGGTGGAGATAAAAGTACAGTGGGAGGACACACAAGACTCTATGACGATCTCGGGTCTACAGACTAACCTGTACCTGTGTCACCAGAGTACTGCTATCCGACGATAGATATAATACCACATAGGAGTTCTCTGTGAGTCCGTTCAGTGTACCCAGTCTCCACTGAGCACCCGCATACATTCTTTGGTGTCAGCACACCAGATGGATATTGGATCATCCATTGCCCATCATATGGGGCAAGAATAGTATACACTAGTCTACTTTGGAATATCGATGCCCCGTCTTGATATACCCACGACTAGGAACAATTCAAGGATATGCTTATAAACTACACGTGCCCCACTAGTATGATCCGCATCATAGTCACAGTAGTTTAGCAAATATCCTGAGGGCTTTATCAACATGTGCAAATAAATAAAAGCATGATCAAATCAACATGTCAGATAAAGTAAACCAGATAGCATACTATCATGTTGAGTAAGAAAGTAATCTATATATGTATATATATATATACACACACACACACACATGTCCAAGCATCCACTATACATATAATGGCCTATAGGGCATACATATATCCAACAATCTCCCACTTACACTAAGGCCAATTATTGGCGTATCTCATACCCAACATCTCAAAAAGTCGCTCATGCTGCGGCTGTGGAAGGGCCTTGGTGAGTGGATCCGCGGTGTTATTCTTTGTATCTACTCTCTGAATCTCGATCTCGTGGCGATCTACTATCTCCCGGATTAAATGATATCGCCTTAGGATGTTTCTGGACTTCTGATGGGATCTGGGTTCTTTGGCTAACGCCATAGCCCCATTATTATCACAATACAATAGTATTGGATCAACAATGGTTGGAACTACTCCTAGTTCCGTAACGAACTTCTTCATCCAGACGGCTTCCTTGGCAGCATCATTTGCAGCAATATACTCAGCTTCCATCGTGGAGTCTGCAACGGTATCCTGTTTGGAACTCTTCCAACTAACCGCCCCTCCATTGAGGGTAAATACAAACTCTGAGATAGATTTGTTGTCATCCTTATCAGTTTGGAAGCTGGAATCGGTAAAGGCCTCCATTTGGAGATCTCCGTTACCATACACCAAGAACAATTCTTTAGTCTTTCGCAAGTACTTAAGAATGTTCTTCACTGCTATCCAATGTTTCTCCCCTGGGTTGGATTGATACCTGCTTACTACAGCTAGTGCATAAGAAACATCAGGGTGTGTACATAATATTGCATACATTATAGATCCTACGGCTGAAGCGTAGGGTATAATGCTCATGCGAGCTCTCTCTTCATCAGTCTTCAGACAGAAGTCTTTGGAGAGAGTGATTCCATGACAAGCGGGTATGGTATCAATCTCAATAACCTATTGGAATCTTCCATACTAAACCTCTTTAGGATGGTGTCAATGTACTTTGATTGGGAAAATCCCAATAACCTCTTGGATCTATCTCTATAGATCCTTATGCCCAAAATGCACGAGGCATCACCCAGGTCCTTCATGAAGAACCTTTGTGATAAGAATAGTTTGACCGATTGCAGTATAGGAATTTCATTTCCTATCAAGAGAATGTCATCTACGTACAATACGAGGAATGTGACAGTACTCCCTACAATTTTCATATAAATGCATGGTTCATCTATATTTTTGATAAAATCAAACTCTTTGATTGTATCATCAAAACAGATGTTCCAGCTCCGTGAGGCCTGCTTTAATCCATAAATGGATTTAAGTAATCTACATGCTTTCTCGCTGCTCCCACTGTTAATGAAGCCCTCTGGCTGATCCATAAAAATGCATTATTCTAAATCACCATTTAGAAATGCAGTTTTAACGTCCATCTGCCAGATTTCATAATCATAGTGAGCAGCAATAACAAGTAGGATCCTAATGGGTTTAAGAATTGCTACCGGAGAGAAAGTTTCATCATAGTCCAATCCTGGTCTTTGATGAAAATCTTTCGCTACAAGCCTTGCTTTAAAGGTCTCTACCTGTCCATCTACACCAATCTTTCTCTTAAAGATCCATTTGCACCCAACGAGTTTTATCTCAGGAGGCGCAACGTCCAAAGTCCATACTTTGTTGGTGTACATGGACTCCATTTCGGATCTCATGGCTTCCTGCCACTTCACTGAGTCACCACTCGTGATAGCTTGCTGCAAACTAGTAGGATCATCATCATCCATGATGCAATCTTCTCTATCACCATCAATGAGAAACCCATAGTATCTCTCTTGTGGGCGAGAAGTTCTACTAGATCTCTGGAGCGGCTGAGGTTCTTGAAGTTCTACTGCAACATCAGTTTCAACCAATTCGTCCTGAGCAATTTGTGTCTCTAGAACCTCTTCTAGTTCTACCGCATAGCCATCAGTACTGTCTGTAAAGATTTCATTTTCCAAAAATGTGGCATGCTGAGCAACAAACACCTTTTGTTCCTCCTTGTGGTAGAATAGATATCCATACGAATGTTTTGGATATCCCATAAATTTACACATGACCGATCGTGTCTCGAGTTTGTCTGGATTCTGCTTTTTAACAAAAGCCGGACAACCCCAAATCCTAACTCTTTTAAAAGATAGTCTCTTTCCACTCCATATCTCATATGGAGTGGTAGACACGGTCTTGGTTGGAACCCTGTTTAACAGATATATTGCTGTCTCCAATGCATGTCCCCAAAAGGAAAGCGGTAACTCAGCATCACACATCATGGACCGTACCATATCTAATAGGGTACGATTCCTCCGTTCTGACACACCGTTGTGCTGTGGTGTGTAAGGAGGAGTGAGCTGAGAGAGAATCCCATTCTTTTTTAAGAAGTCTAAAAATTCTGTACTTAAATACTCTCCACCTCGATCTGATCGAAGTTTCTTGATGCTCAAGCCTGTTTGTTTTTCTACTTCAAGTTTGTACTCCTTGAATTTCTCGAAAGCTTCAGATTTGTGCTTTATCAAAAACACGTGTCCGAATCTTGAGAAATCATCAGTAAAAGTGATGAAGTATGAAAAACCACCTTGTGCATGTGTAGACATTGGTCCACATACATCACTATGTATGAGGCTTAAGAGTTCCACAGCTCTTTCTCCGTGTCCAGTAAATGGAGTTTTAGTCATTTTACCTTTGATATAGGACTGGCAAGTTGCATAAGATTTATATTCAAAAGGATTTAAATATCCATCTTTATATAGCTTGTTTAGTCTTGTTTCATTAATATGACAAAGTCTACAATGCCAAAGAAAAGTTTCATTTATATCAGAAAATTTTCTTTTATCAGTATGTTGTATGTTGAAAACTGTGTGTTGGTTCAGGACGTAAATACCGTTATTTAGTGTACCATACCCAATCAACTCTTGATTCAAGTTAATGTTCATAACATTATTTTGCAACACAAAATGATATCCTTCATTTTCTAACAAAGAAACGGATATTATATTACATGGCATACTTGGCACAAAATAACAAGGGTTCAAAACCAAAATACAACCCGAAGGCAACCCAAGATGATACTCTCCTACAGATACAGTATGTATATTGGAACCATTTCCAACCCGCAGAGTATGGTCTCCAGTCTTCAAAACTCTACTGTTTCTCAGCCCCTGCATACAATTGCAGATGTGAGAACCAGAACCGGTATCTAATACCCAAGATGCAGAGTTAATTGAAAAACAGTTCTCAGTTACAAACACACCTGAAGTGGAAGCATCAACATGCTTCTTCTTCTTGAGATCAGTAAGATACAAAGCACGGTTCCGTTTCCAATGTCCCGTCTTGTGGCAGAAAAAACATTCCCCTTTTCCACTTCCCGCGGCCCCGGTTTTGTCTTTCCCCTTCGCCTTTTGGACTCCTCCTTTCGGTTTGATGGACTTCTTCTTCTTCTTCTTTCCATTGGCCTTGGCTCTTGGGACGGAAGAAGAAGATGGCCCAGCAAGCAGAGCGGAAGTCTTCGCTGTTTTCAGCGTGCTCTCTGCACTTCTCAACATATTAAGACGTTCAGGCAATGATTTCTCTAAATCGTTCATATTGAAATTCACTATGAACGGAGCAAAGGCGGGGGAGAGAGACTGCAGAACAACATCCGTATATTGCTCATTATCCATAGTCCATCCCAGTTCCTCAAGTTCTTCAATAAGACCAATCATCTTCAAAACATGGTCTCCTACTGATGCACGAGAGGCCATTCGCATCTGAAACAGCTTTCGAGATGCCCCGTATCTCAAAGTACGAGATTGCTCTTCATACAACTTCTTTGTATGAAGAAAAATGGATTGTACATCCATCTTCTCGTGCTGTTTCTGATGGATGTTGTTCATAGAAGCAAGCGCGAGGCACCTGGCCGTGTTGCAATCAATATCCCATGTTTTTCGGATTTCCCTATCCGAAACAGATGATTCAGGTCCTGGGACGGGTGGGGCTTTGGTAGTGAGGACATATGATACTTTATCATATGCGAGTGCAATGTTCAAGTTCCTCTTCCATTCTTTATAATTCGGCTTAGTCAGTTTGTTTTTCTCTAGTAGAAGCTTAAGTCCCGTCATCGGTATCTGCCATTAGGAGAGAGAAAAGAATACACTCAGCGAAATGCTCTTGCAAGGAATTAGATTGGTTATTATCTTATCTAATCGATATCTCCCACTGCTTTAATCAAATTTTCTTTCAAAACCTGAAAAGAAAACTAGCCAGGATTAATTACATTCTACAGTTTCGCTAACCGGTCAGCCAGGCCAGTGTTGGTACTTTGAGAGAGGTTCCCCGTACTTTCGCACGGACCTAATTAAAATAAACCTCGTTTTCCCAGAGGTCATACCCCGTTGACACCTTTCTAGACACCTACTGGATTAGCTAATTGTAAAGTGCAAAACTCTCCCGGAAGTAACACTTACTCACAGTGGGATCGGGATCCAACTATCATATAGATGGTATGCAATCTCATTGCAAATTTCAACTCTTAAAACTCCCGATATGATTTTTACCCCTAGGTGCTTATAACCTTGGCTATGGTCAAAATATCACAAGCACTAGTCAAGTTCCACCCGTCATTTCGAGATTAACTAGACCCACCCATATGACCCTTGACTATGATCAACATAATCACATGAATGTCCTAACTGATCGCATTATATGCTTTGTAGGAAGACATCGCTTAGCTACCGTACACTACGCCTTGACTATGTTCAAAATACGCAGCACGAATACTAAGTACTCTGCTTCCTAAAATGACGGAGGGTGGAGGATGGTTTTTATGAAAACCTTTAACGCTTTGAACTTGATCTCGTTGTAGAATCAAAACAGTTTAGAAAAGGTGTGGGTTAAGCTCCGCATCTTTTGAAACTTGCATTTTTCATAAAAAGGCCGAGTGGGTTTCAAATCCGATTCTACAACATCTTTAGGTTTCTTTTACTTTACATTAATCTTATTAATGTAATCCCATCATTTAAGTTTCTAAGCCATCACAGAAAAGAAATGAAAATAGAACGTATACTTATACCATCCGCATTCGCCACAGTGTCTCGTTATGCACCGTTAGGTTACTTAACTAACGACATAGCGGGTCGGGACTAGCGCGGGTGTAAAATATAAGCAACGTTTATTATATATCATATATATAATAATAATCCATTCGTCTCAGATACTAAGTAATCACATTACAGAATATCAACAGCAGCAGAAGCACATATGAAAATAAAAAGGATATCTAGGAGGTCCCTATTTTGTATTCAGCCTGTAATAGAAAATACGGATTCCACGGTCGCGATGAATAGCCAAGCCCGCACCCCTAGACCCCTACGAGAGCGGCAAGTGATCCTGCCAATTCTAGAGTTTAGGAGACCCGGTCTCGACTCCTCGAGATGGCCTCCCACTGAACCCTAGAACCCGATCACTTGTGCTCCCCTCCTTGGGTCTATCCTAATGCGGAAAAGTAAATAATATACAATAATGGTGACATCATCCTCAACCCGGAAGTGCCCCAAATAAAAGAATATTACATACAATTGACTTTTACATGAATGAAAATAAATACTCTCATCTCACATAAACCCCTCGGGTTTTCGATCGCGACAATCCTGCATCATATCTCAGCAACACATAATATCTCATATCATCAATGTAAGCAAGTATGCGTATCCCGATTGTCGTTGATGTATAGCAATAAAGCCGGCGATACACCACATACTACACTTACGGTCGCAGAAAAGAAAGTGAAAAACAACAATTGCAATCAAAGAAATCAAGACGATATTTAACGTTTCGATCGAATCAACATACACCCACATTTTACCCCAAGAGCTCAACACTTGAGCAAAGTTACATGTACCCAAAATCGCGCCACAGTGACTATGGTCCAGCCATAGAAGGAGTTAACCAACGCCTCACCTATGACACCACGGAACTACGGCAAACCCGAAGGTTCGATCGCGGTTCCGTGGGCATAGAATCGAGTTAAAGTTATTATGATCTTCTAGAGGGCCCATAGGAATACTTGCGCGACTATTGAATACAAAGGTAACTTAGGAAAAACACAACACTTGGAAATTTCAGCGGGGTAGAAAGTGTCGTGTTCGATGTCCGTTCGAACTGTTAAAAATAGTCTAGGTTACCAATTTAGTGTTAAAAAAATACGACTTCGAAGTACTAAGAGTTAGCCCTAAGTATAAACAATCATCACATGAAAATTGGGCTAAGCAAACAATATCACAAAACCCAAAATGAACCCAAAAGAGCACTGGGGAAATTAGGGGGGAGGGGTTCTGGGTGAAGGAGGCCGGCCTGGCCGGAAATAAGCCTATGGTGGCCGGTCCAAATCCGATGACCCCCCCCCCCCCCCCCCCCCCGTGTATTTCACCTGTGTGCTTATGTCAGTCCAAATATGACTCTGTACCTGTTTGAAAAATTTTTAGACGACTTTTTAAAAAAAATTCAGAGAGCATATCAAGGGTTCCGTAATATCGTATTCTCGTAGTCGGATTCGTTTTCGTATTTGTTATAACACCAAGTCCAGAATTCTAACCTGGCTCTGATACTATTGTTAGGGTTCCCTATCACCTACTATCGAGTATGGAAGCATCACACATGCCACTTTAAAATTTCTAGAGGTGTTAAGCAAACTAAGCATGGATCTTTAACTAAAATACTAGGGTAACAACACAAGTATCATATACTAAAACTATATTTACACTAAGTGAAAGGAATACAACCTTTGTAGTCCTCTTTGTAGTGACTCCTAGGATCGTTGAGAGTTGGAAAAACTTGCAAGTGAGCTCCTTTGTCCACGATGATCCACCCGAAGTCCACTTAGTCCAAGCTTGTAGCTCCACTTGATGCAAGAAGAAGATGAAGCTAAACACTCTAAACTAATTGGCTAGATTAGAGTAGAATGATGAAGTGGTGAGTTTTCTTTTGTCAAAACCCTTTCTTTTTATCTCTCTCTCACTATGGAAAAACCTAGAGAGCAAGGAGGAAGAAAAAGATGAAGGAAAAAGCTTTTGTGAAATGATAAAGCTTGATGAAATAATAGAAAAGATAAGTATATATATTTTCTACTCTTCATCTCAAACCATGGTCACTTAATTTAGATATTATTGCACTTGAGTTAAAAGGCAAAAGGAATATTAATCCAAGGTTAAAAAGTGGGTGAGCAAGGTTAACTTCAAGAAGAGTGTAGAAGATAACTATGGATGAATAATCCTTTTCTTTTCCTTTTAATTTAAATGCAAAAAGAATATATATAAATCAAGTTCCATGTAAGTCTTATATTGCCTTCATTTGTGTATCAACAACCATGACACTTTGCATGTATGTATCTATGCACATCAACATGTGCATATTAACAACCAGTTTGGAAACCCTTTCTTTAAAAATTCGTGTAAAATTTATTTTACAGTAAAACTTAACCAAATGTTTTTGGCTAAATGATATGGCAATTATCTACAACTTTTTAGTTTTAACCATCAGCTAATTATCAATAGATAGTCATCAAAAAAATTCAAAACCCCTAACATGTCACTGATATTCAGCCAGCAAGTAAAACTCACTTTCACTTCAAAATTTAAAAGCAAGATTATATTTACCTATATGGAATGAGAACAAAGAAATTCCAATTCAAGAATTGTATGATGAAAGCTCTTAGGTGTTGTAGTGAACCAAGATTGAGGTGGTGAACAATTTGATGAAGGGACATGGCTTCTTTCTTTGATATGATGAATACTTGGGAATTTTGTTGTATTAGGAGCTTGAAGAATTAAGTTTGTTCAGTTGAGAAAGTTAAAGGAATTCCTATGTGTTGTGTTGTGTAGAGAGAGCATGAGGTGGAGGGTTGTACGGTGGAGGTGTCAATTGAGAAGGAGGAGGTGTAAAGTGAGAAGAAGAAGGTGAGGGTGTGTTTAAGGTGAGGGTTAAACCTAGATAACATAAACTCATCCTCATTTTAAATAAAAGAAACAAAAGAAAACCCTTCATGTAGAAAATCTAAATTCATGTTTAAAAAGAATGAAATACTTATTCTAACTCTTATATATCATTATCTTAATGTAAAATACAATGTCATGTTAAAATAATTAAAAATATCATTTTTATGATATCATAGACTTTTCTTCACAGTTACCAAAATAATTACATTTTTACGGATATAATTCCGATACCAAAATTTGTATGTGATATCGCTTTTGTAAACTCATTATCCCCATATTTAAAAATATTTATAATTTTCCAAAATGTTACAATATTCCCCCCTTAAAGAAATTCGGTCCCCGAATTTAAATTAAACCCCATCTTAAAACATTTTTCTCAATCCAATCAACTCAATTCAATACAATTTGCCGGGGTCCAAATTTTAAAACATATAATCCGCTCAATATAACGGAACTCCAAAGTCCCATACGAGCTAAGACGTAACATAACGCAACAGTGTGCGTGAAAACTCAAAAAAAAGATATAAAACTCTCATAACTGTAACTCTAGCGATTGCTATGAGATTTGCGCCAGTTATGATTTAAAAATTCCAAATATAAAAACCGTTGTGTATACCAAGTACACAATCAATGCCATAGTCGTAGTGCAATATCGGTAGCACACGAACAAGCGAAAATATATAAATCAATCCATAAGATATTCTCTCAAGTGCAAATCATGAAAACAAAATCAACCCTAACGGGTTTGCATGCAAATCTCAAACCACACGTCACGGTGTGCATGAAAACCAAAAACAGCGTTAAGTGCAACAAGTGTGCACAAAACAATATCCACTGCATCAAATGTGCAAGGAGCAATTACCGAGTGCATCTAGAATGCACAAGATCAATATCCAGTGCATCGGAGTGCACAAAATAAATCTCAAGTGTATCGGGGTGCACAAAACAAATCTCAAGTGCATCAGGTGCACAAAACATCAAAACGTGCAACTGGTGTGCACAAAATCTTACCGAGTATACCTAGAGTATATATATATATATATATATATATATATATATATAAATCTATTAATCATGTGCAACTGATGTGCACGGAAAATATCAGTTTAGTGCATCCGGTGTACACAACACTCCAATTGAGTGCAGTCACCTCGCACGAAAATCTCAAACAAGTGCACCTGGTGTGCACAAAACATAAATCAAAGTGCAATCACCGTGCACGGAAATCTCATCAAGTGCATCTGGTGTGTACAAAACATCGTGTGACCCTCAAATCTTCAAAATACATATGTCAAAATAACGGACGTTGAGTTGTCCTCTTTTTAACGTTGAAAACGAAATATTCGGATCATAAAAACGTAAATCGAAAAACAAATGACATCGAAGTATATCTTCTTCAATGTCGAAAGGTGTCTATACACCCGGAACTGGCATAGCAAGGATTACTACTTGCCTTCTGCCACGGTCTAGCGTTCTCTGTCTATGAATTCTGGTTCTTCCTGCCGATCACTAACGCCACGGCCTCTTTATACAATCGTCCGGTGAGGAGCAACGACGCAATCAGTCCTACTGTTGATACCTCCCAGAGCATCTTCTTAACAATTAGTCCAGTCTCTCTCAACCCAACATGTGGACGACGGCGATCTCAAACCTCTGCGTGTGCGCCAAACAACTGATCCTGGGTCCAATCTTACTTATTATTAAATTCTGGAAAGAATCCATCAAGTCTCCTGCTGATATCATTTATCCAGCCTGCCCGGAACTAGCACTCATTACTGAATCCATTTTCTTTTTCGTAACAACTGCCATCTCCTCAAGATTTTCCTCTGAAAGTGTGGCCGTACGCACCTCTGCATTCACATCGAATCATCAATATCGACGGTGAAGAACAACTGCCCACTGAGACTTCACACCAATCTCTTATTCCATTATTCTCCAATATTAATCAATTAAGGAGCGTATCACGATGATCACGCGAATTGCAAGTCATACTCGGTTATGACTAAGCTCGGAGTCTTACACAATAACTCGAAAATACGAATCCGGCATCTCTGACACTCTGTAGAAGAACTTAGCTAAGCTCACCTTCACGAATTCGCCCTAATTCGTCGGAAGAAAACTTACTACACGATCTTTCTCGCGCGACTTCCATCAGGTCTGAGCAGAACCCATCAAAAAGAAACTAATCAACTTCACCAATCTCGCATCGGAGCGCCACAACGGATTAAATATCCTAGCCATCACTCATCTGAATGACTGCAAATCCTCTGATCCATTTAAACTCGTAAACATCGGCCACCTTTAACTTCATGAATTCTGGAAGCAACACCTCGACAATCTCAGCAATGATTCGTACCACTTTCTGAATAGTAGGAAACACCACGATCTTTGGAGTAAGGCAAATGTCACGTCTCAAGGTCCGGCTGGTCTCCAGCAATGACCCAACCCACTTTTGCGGATCCCAAAGAAACTCGCTTCAACATTAGAAACCCGATCATATAAGGATAAACAACATGTCCCTATGTCACCGGAATGTCCCCTGGTCAGTCCTCGTCCCAGATAAGTCTTCCCTGACCGTGTCTCTAATCGCAGCCCTCTCGGCTCACGTAGACATAGCGACGGGAACAATCAACATGTATTGACAAGGATAGATCAACGAAACGAATAGAAAAAAAGATCTCAAGATATATATCCTAAGGTAACTTAGGCGGAGTATCAAATCGTAAATATGCCGCGGAACATATGTACGGTGTGTCACTCTACTTAGTACCTACTCCATCAACCAAGGTCATCCTATGTAACGAAAGTTCGGGTATAAGACCCCCAAAGTCAAGTCTAAGTCCTATAAGGTCAAGCCTAGGTAACAAAAGTGTATGCCTAGACTTCATATAGTCAAACCTAGACTTGAACAAAGATTAAACCAAACGCTCTGATACCAACTTTGTCACGACCCGAATGTGGCACGTGACCGTGTAATATTTCAGAAAAATAAAATATTATTTTTGGGAATTTTTATAATTAAATAATAAATATTATGAATATTTTAATATTTCGGTATAATTAAATACCGATAAATTGGAAAATTATAGAAATTACTAAAAAGAGGGTGTTTTATATGAATTAAGCGATTTTAAGTTTATTGTGATTTATTATACACTATTTTAATGCTAATCGCGATCAAATATCGCTAATCTTGTATTAGTCCGGTTTTGTGCACATGACATGCACCATGTCACATTTTAGCACTTGTTACATTTTGTCATGACTTTTCTTCATTTTTATGCAAGGTTTTGTTTTAATATGAAGAGAAGAAAAGAAAATGGAAAAAAAAGAAAAGAAATGAATATAGAAATGAAGGATGGGCAAGAGAGAGAGAGAGAGGGTGAGGGGTCAACTTGACCAAGCTCCCATTGTTTGTTCCCTTCATTATTTCTTCATCACTCTCCCTCTTCACTCACCATGGCAGCACCCATCTCCCTCCTCCTCTTCATCCTCTCAAACACCCCTAAAACAACATCCAAAGTCCATATCCACTTTATAGAAAACATGCACAAGCTCACTAGCTACACTTTGGACCAAGAAAGCAAGGATTTTGGGCACTTGGGGCAACTCAAGAAAATTCTTGAGTTGCCAAATGAGGTAATTTCATCCCCATTAGTGTAGTATTTAGTTCACCTTAACACATATGCATGTTTAGAAGTGATTTAATTCGGTTTAGTGAACTTAGAAAATTCCAAGTTAGGGTTTGTGAAATTCTTCTAGTTGTGATGTGTAATTGAGATTAGTAGAGGCCTTATAACCCCTCTAGAGTTAGTTTCATGGACTGAAACCTGAGACTTAACCCCAAATATGAACTTTGAAATTCTGCCGATACGGGAAATTGTGGAATTTGTGATGGTTTATTGATATCTGCTAACACCCGGGGACTCTAAAAATGTTTTAGCAAACACAGAGGGATGTGCAGGCAGTGTGGAGTATACCCTGAAGACCCGAGACCCTACCTCCAAGTTTTGGCTGCAGATTAATTGTTCCTGGCAGCAAATTGCGGCCAGGGTAGGGATGTCTGCCCCCAGGTTTTGTCCATGTCCCCATTTGCCTTAAATTAGACCCTTTGCATATGCAAAATTGGTTATTTTCACATAGGGTAAAATCTGGAGCTAATTTTCAAGGTTTCTGAAATTGTTTTGCGGCTTTTAATGAATTTGAATTTAGTATTTGGATTTGTGTTTCCGTCGTGTGGCGTTTGAACGTCAACGACTAGGGTTACTGATCGTGTTTTGCATGCTTAGGCCATAGGTTTTGACATATGAACGATACGCGTGCCGATTTGGTTTTCGTGCTTGATTTCTATTTACGATGTCATGTGATATCCTTATAGGTACCCTCGAGTGGGCTCGGAGCAACAAGGATAGGCATGGCGACATCGACTCCGGGAAGGAAGGATCAAGTGAGTAGATATATATCTACGGGGGAAGTCGGGTGGATGGCGTATAGCACCCCCGCAGTTTCGTAGTGTTGTATACGAATACGTATACCTATTATATATATATATATATATATATATATATATATATATATATATGTTTAATGTGAGACCATGATTATCTTGATAGGGTTAGTTTAGTGTAATTAGAAGTAACTTAGTTTAGCTTCTTACTCGCGAAACCCTAGATCAGAGATTACACCCCCCCACAGACTTGTATACATTTTATTATTGTGCGTATATGGGGATATATATATATACACATGGGTATGGGACTATGTATATATATATATATATATATATATATATATATATATATATATATATATATATATACACGTATACATATACATGGATGATGAGGATAGTACATGGTATTTGGAGATGAGTCGATGAGATTGGGCATGATGCCATGGGATCGGTGATATGATATGGTTCGTATTATGAGATACGACATGATTAGCATAGCGGGTCCTTGGGCGATGTGTTTTCATACACACGCATACATATATGTAGATGGTATCAGTATTGTACTAGACTTAGATCAGTACCCCGGATCATGATGTGATGATAAGGATACCAGATAAATGATGAGATAAATGTGATATTCGACCCGTACCTAGATTTGGGATGCCGTACGATGGATTTACCATACGCGATATGATATTGATGGTAGATCCGCACTCTTGACTCGAGGATGTCATATTATATGTATATTGTATCGTATATGATACTATTGAGGAGGAATCACCGACTACTAGATATATATATAGATCGACTCAGACTTAGGTGGTTTTCCTTACCCTGTTGACTAGTCTGTAGCTTAGTCCTGTAGTTTACCTATTAGATGTAGATTCTTTACTGTCGCATTTATTATTCAGCTCCCGCATATTCTTGCTGTTCGCATCGCATTGCATGCTTATATTGTGTTTTCATATGCTATCATGCTGTCAGGACACCAGCACCATTACCGATGATGCGTATGTTCCACGTACACTTGCTTGCCGGCTCACACACATCTTCATCGGTAATTGCCATGTCACGTACACATTAGAAAATACTAGTCATCAATACAAATTGTCATGCATATTTATATTTTCATGGTCATGCATTATTATTTAAGGCCAATCCGGATTGCCGGAGCCCAATACTTTTAATTCATTGTTTATTTATTTTTTGATTTCGGGTTTTGCATGAGATTTATGGATTTGGAGAAACCGCAAGATTTTATAAACTTATTATCATTTTAAACTGAAAGTTGCGGTTTTCTCATGATATGATTTGAGATATGTCCACCATGAGTTTTCTCGGCTGTTGAGCGATATCATACACCCGATTCGAGGAGGAGGAGGAACCGTCTGTGGGTACATGGTGGACCCGGTGCGGTACCTCGGGGCAAGAAGGTCGTAGATGAGTGCGTTGAGCCTGAGACAGGGGAGCACTACTGATCGGTGATTTTAGTGTGACTCGACGGATATTCGGAGGATACCGATCGGAGTCGGGCCAGTCCGGATAGCCGGAGCCCGAGATATTGGATATTTGGATATATGTTTTGTGTCGATGCTAGACACTGATTTATATTGAATTATTGATGATACCTCATTTTAAATATACAGAAATCTCACTAAATTAAGAAAACAGTTTCTTCATTTACATGTATTCTGTTTTCATGCATTCATACCTCATACATATGATATATTGCTACCTGAGGCACTGACACGAGCACATGGTATTACACTTATGTATAGATGTTTACCCTTACCACCTTTTCATGCTTCAGACCTTATCATATTGAGGAAATTTATTACTGATCGTATTGACCTAGGATTGAGTCATACCTACGATTTCTGCTCTGTGATATTTTCTACTCACAAGTTGGCAACTCACCCCCGTTGTGCCACAGTTTTTGCAGGTTTTGCCGTACAGGTTCGCTGCGGCTTTCTGGCACACTGCTTCCATTCCAGGTGATTGCTTTGGTAGGTGGGTCCACTTGCATCGTGGCCACCCTTGTACCTTTTATTTATATTCAGTTGTATTAAGTAACTCCAACAACCAAACTTGTATTTATTTTGATAACCTTAGAAGACCAGTGTATATCATTTCGACCGTAGAGTCGCGCGTTGTATTATTATGGTTTTCATGTTGTTTTTGAGTTTCCTTTTGAGTTTTGATCATCTCCCTTCAGCGTTGTATATTAAATTGTTTGCGTGGCTGTGACCGTCGATTGACGAAGAGCTAGCTCCCGCTTGGGGATGCCTTTTATCATTATGTATATATTATTCATGTTGTACCCCGTTCGGGGCCAGTATTTACAAAGAAAACTCTGCCGAAATTTTCAGAAAAGACTTGAGGTTTTAAAAATGCATAATTCGGCTTATTTTAATAAAACACTTCTTTAAAATGGTTTTAGATTTCTGGGACTTTTGGCTTACTTGAATTAGATGGGGTCCTATAGACTTCATAATATTCAAGTGCCAGTTGTTAGTTGTATGTATGCCCTAGAGGCCAGTATTGTACAGATGATGTATATTATATTGGATGCTTGGACATATATAGAGAGGACTTTCTTGCTCGATATGATAGTATGCTATCTGGTTGCTGTTACGCCCCTCTTCCCAAAATACGGGAAACGAGGGATGACTAGGCCAGCCATGCTCCTACGGTCAAGGAATCATCCCGCCGTAGTCACACTTCGGCTTCTAGCATTACATGGTAATCAGTAAATAAAGCGCAATGGTAAAGGAATCACATCACTAATTTATTACATTAATATTCCATTGTTCACAAATTACAGATAACAAGAACAAATACTAACCAAATTCAATCTCACGATCACTTTTATGGAAAGCAGTAAATGAAGAAGGTACACCAAACTATATCTCCGTGAACTCAAAGGGTAGATCCGTCTCCTGTGCTGGTCCTCCCGCGGAATCTGAGCATGCATACTCAGGTCGTCAGAGCGACACAATAACAATATTATTATAATAGGGTGAAACAGGTGTATGAGGTAATACTGGTGTAGAAACAATGCAAGTAATCACTATGTCACTATATGATGCAGAATATGTTATGTGTCCCTATCGGTCTCTAGGTCATGTTTGAAATCACATAGTGTAAGGAGGATCATGTTTAACAGGAGTCTCGTACATACCCGAGACAACGGCCCACATGCCCGGGACATAACCCTGTCAGCCGGATCGCTAGATCCTACCCTATATGTATCAGTATCACGGTTCGAATGATCATCCTCTAAACACGGTCCCGCTAAATACGATACTCTTTCCACTTTGATTTCCCCTTTTCCCCCAGGTTTACACTAGTTATGATCTTGATTTAGTCGTGTGCGAGTATACCAATGGCACGGTTTTATCACTGTTCACTGTATTAATCACTGTCACGAATATTCACTTTCCATTGGTGTACTCGTCACTCCTAAACCAACATCTATCACGCACGATAATGCAATGTCCACACGCACTAACACTGAGTATATGGTAAGGGTATGATATATGTATGTAAGCTACCAATAAGCTATGTATGTTATGAATCAACATGCATGTCATTGACCAAAATAAATTGCATAAATTAATATGTTAAGAATTCAGCAAAATGATACAAGTAAGATAAATAGAACACTAAGTCAGAAATTTATCAAAATTTGTTTCATTTCAATCGGAATTCCGGTTTTCAAGATATAGCTGTTTCATTTTAAGTGCTCGCGGCTGGAAATTCAGTTTCAGAACTGAACGTCCGTTTCGCGACACGAATTGCACCCAGTTGGGCTCAGAATTTAGCGATGTTGCAGTTGAATTAAATCTAGTGTTTTCGATAAAGTATTCAACGCAATAGACGGATCCTCAATCGCATCTGTACGTTGAAAGTTATACGCAGTTTAGCCTCAGTATGTCATTTCAGAATCGGTTCTGGACATATATACGTTCTGCCCTTTTATTTACAGTTTAAAATAGCAAATGGCAATGAAACGGAATGGAACCACTTGTTTTATTTAGCTAACAGAATTATCTTTAATCTACTGCATAGTTCCGTAATATACGACTCCAGGAAAACACAGTGACACAGGTATTGGGACAGTACACAATAATCTGAAACGCTCTGGACTGCAGTCCAGAGTCGCATTCCGATCTAATTATCATCACGGTTACAGAACAGAAATCATTGAAATTTTACATAGGGTTAAAGTTCGTCGAGTCGGCTTCGATTTAAGCCCTCGAGCGTATCATTCCAGTTTGTGTGTAATTTACGGTGATTTTATTCATCTTCAGATACGAGAAAATATTAATTTTAACGGCATATTTGGGGGTATCAATTTTTGTCACTAACAATCGTATTTTCCAGCAAGATTCATACACTATATTTATCATCATATGGGCCAACAGAAAATATTGGTTTCCGTCAAAATAAAGAATTATATTCGTTGGAGACTAGAATCGAGCACTTAGGTCACACAATATATCGGTAATTGTCAAATCCGTAAACTAGATGTTTTAGGTTTGTACCACTTTTATTATAGCATGAAGCAAGTAAACACTTGCCTGGAAAATGTCTCGGGGTCGCATGACAGCAACGGTGTCACGAAAGCGCGATGTACGCCGCAAAACGAATTGCGCGAGCTTGGCTCGCGACACGGGTTTGACGTCGGAGTTTCCCGGAGCCGTCAAGTGCTTGCTGGAAGCGGAGGTGGTGTTCTGTGGTTGGCCTGGGACTTGCTGGGGTCGAAGATGTCGGCGATGGTCGCTCCGGCGACGTGCACAGTGAGGTGCTAGGAACAATAATGGGTTTTGTGTGGGTTTTTGGAGAGAGGGAGAGATTAAGCAGTGGGGCTTGGGGATTGTGGTGAGGGTGATGATGCTGAGGAGGTGGAGGTCGACGACGTGGTGGGGGTCACCGGCGTCGAGGAGGCGTGCAGGGGTGACTCGAGCTCGGCGGGTAATGGGTTTTTGTGTGCAGAGGTTGGATTGATGGAGGGGCTCGGGTTGTTGAAGATGGAGTCGTAGAGGGAGAAAGTTGGTGGAGGAGGAATGAGCGAAGGTTGCTGAGGGCTGTCGAGGGTCGTCGCCGGCGGCGAAGTGAGGGAAAATTTTTGTGCTCGGTGAGTTTTTTGTGAGGAAGAGAAATGAGGTATAGATTTGAGATGCAGAGAAGAGAGAGGTGAGGGTGTGAGGAAGGGAACGAGGTTGAAATCGTGGGTGTAACGTTGCGAGAACGGGGGCGAGGGCGTGGGCGTGAGGCGCGGCGGAGGGATAGGATCGCACGTGGGATTTCGGGATGTTACCGTTGGGAAAAATTTTAAAGAAGATGAACAGGAGTAGCGGGTCGGGTCTGATGTGGAGGCAGCCGGAGGGAGTGGGCCGGGCCCGCTTAAAAAAATAATTCCCTTTTTAAAAAAAAAATAGAGTGGGCTGAGAAAGGATTGGGCCGGGAAATATTTTAAAGGATTTATTTAAAAAAACAAGAGTGGGCTGAGGGAAAAATTTATTAAGGAATTTATTTAAAAATGTGTGGGCTTGGTAATGGAAACGGGCTGAGGAAAATGCATTTAAGTTCTAAATTTTAAATGGGGATTTCCAATTGGGCTGGGGTTTTGATTAAGTTAAATCTTGAATCTCGAGTAACCAATTACCAACGAAAATACGAGAAAATCAGGAGACAAACAGGATTTGGAAAATACAGGAAAATTTTTATAGATGGAAAACGGGGATTTACAGTTGCTCTTTACTTTGACATGTATACATGTCTCTTTATACTGTCTTATAGTTACATGTTGGTAAAGCCCTTAGGATGTGTACTTGACTACCTGGACTATGATGCGGATCATACTAGTGGGGACATGGTAGTCCATAAGTACATCCTTCAAGGTCCCTAGTCGTGGGTGTATCGAGACGGGGCATCGATATACCAGAGTAGACTAGCGTATACGCTCCTCGACCCATGAGATGGGCGATGGATGATCCCAAATCCATTGGTGTTTGACATCAGAGATGGTATACGGGTGCTCAGTGGAGACTGGGTACACTGGACGGACTCGCCGAGAACTCCCAGATGGTATTATACCTCACGTCAGATGGCAGTTCTCTGGTGACACTTATGCAGGTTAGTCTGTAGACCCGAGATCGTCATAGAGTCTCGTGTGATTCCCACTGTGCTTTGATTTCCACCTTACCACGTCCATGAGGGCGTGCAAAACGGTGGTTTTTGGGTACAGTCCCGAGTCACATGGAGGCAATGAGCGATAGGAGGGGTTTCGTCTCTCCCGGTATTGGGGGTTGATGTTGCGCAGTGCTCGATTGGCCGTAACAGGAAAGTCCTTGGCCAGGGCTGATTAAAGATTTACTGGTAAGTGTTACCAGTAGTTTCTCGACCCATTATGAGCCTCACATCGGCACGACTTATTGGTTATTGGGGTCTGACGTTTACCACCCCTAGACTTGATATGCGACATATCAGACGAGGACACCGGACTGTACGGGAAGTGTTACCGGCAGGCTTTTACAGGAGTTGGAGCGGGCTTGCTTGCTGATCTTCTGATCGCTCAATACCCGGGTAGCCGTTACGTCCAGCTAGTACCGCTGACGGCTTGTGGGTGCTTGATGTGATCATCACCTACTGCCGGCGTATTGACGAGTCTTTAGAGTCCTACACAGAGGTTTTACTGGCTCAGGCGAAACGAAATAGGAGCACGTATGTGATATATGCGAGACCGAGAATAAATGCGTGTATGTGATACCATATTCTATTCTCGCGACTTTTTGTATCGGTCGGTCATATATGATATGACCGGGTTATCGAATCAAGTGTTGATTCGATAAGTCGATACGATGGATGTTAGTCGGTTATATGAGATATGACCGGATTATTAAGTCAAGTGTTGATTTAATAATTAAGTGTATAATTGTATATTAGATATACTAATTTATATTTGCTAACACTTGTTCACTTTAGGGGTTTTCTCACTTTCACACATCTTTACTACATATATATATATATATATATGATATATATATTAAAATGTGTTATATATATTTGTATCATGGTTGTTGATACACTAGACATGGATGTGTAAGACTTACACCATTCTATTTTTAAATGGTGGTTTATATTTATCTAAAGTAATTACAAATTAGTGGAATTTTTTCATAAGCATAAAGCTTGTAGAAGCTTGTGGATGCTTTGAAAAAGTCCACAAGTTTTGTTTTACTTTAGATTTTTATTGACCTAACCATTTACATTTAGCTATGGTTATGTCTCACCATGAGTTAGTATATGATACTCACTCACCATGGTTAGCCTTCTCACTTGATCATTATCCTCATTTTCTTTTCTATTTGTTCATCATCTTCTTCTTCATTGAGCAAGAGAAAAGCTTGCTAGGGTTTGATCTAAAGTGAGAAAGAAAGTGAGAAACAAAATTCTAAAGAGAACCCACTTCCTGTTTCTCCATCCTCTACTAGATTAGCACTTTAGTATAGGATGTTTGCTTCACTAATTCTCAAGTTAGTGAAGTGGAAGCTTGAGTCGGAATTCCCTCGACGTAGATCATCTTCGGCCTCGGAGACTTCAAGCAAGGTCGCACCTTTCGCCTCGTGAAGTCATGCAAGGGTCCGGGAGAACCACGATCGCAGCGAAGGGACTTCATCAAGGAGCTAAAGAAGTGGAGGAATGATCTACAAAGGTTGTATTTCGTATCCCTTTAGAGTAAAGTTGTTTACTTGCTATATGATTCGCCTAAACTCTAGTTTACGATCTTGCTTAGTGTTATTCGGCACATAAAAATTTTAATTTTGGCATGGTCGATGCCTTGTAGAGCCTCGTTAGTGTGCCTAGTAACCTTACAGTGGTATCAGAGCTACTAGGCATTAGATGTCGACCTATGGGGGGTTCTCACTGTGTGACAGTGTGGCGAAGCATATGCTCTTACCCCCAAGGTGTCCCGAGACCGGAAGGTGTTCCGGCGGGTTGTAGTCCTCGCGAGGGGGCATGCGTAAAAAGTAGCTGCTGAGGGACCCGTTGGTGCCACGGTGACCCCATTGGATTGGGTGGCTGCCTGACTAACAGTGGTATCAGAGCCTAGCTAGAGCATTAGGCGATGTGTTAACGAAGTTAAAACCCTAATCGAACCCGGAAACTACACTTTAAACCCCTCTCTGTACAATTTTTGAAATCTGGTATTTTTCCGAATTAAAAATTCCAAAAAAATTCAGCAGGGTTTTCTAAGAATAACCATGAAAAACGAGCCCCTAAGTCTTCCACGTGGCCGCGGAACCGCGGCAATAACCCACCTTTGGCGGCGGTTCCGCGGCAAGGTAATGGTATTAGGGACTGGGTTTTGCACAGTAATTCTTTATTCTGTTGTTACTATATTTTGGGTATTTTTAATCTGACTCAAGGGTTGAGTGTTCTGGGGTTTATTTTGTATTCGTAGATTCGATCGGAAATTTTAATTTCGTTGTTTATTCCGGATAATTTAGAAAGTATTAAAATGTTCGAACGGATATCATTAACTCAATTTTTTCCCGGCACGAAAAACATTCAAGTGTTGAATTGTTATCGGGTTTTAAATCTTTCGGAAAAACGTGCATGTGATGTGACGGACCCTCTAGAAGACAACAAACCTTAACTCGATTATGTGACCGTCTTGAACTGCCCTTTGAACCTTAGGGTTTGGGGCAGTACGGCGTGCCACATGTGAGGCGTTGGCTTGACCCTTCTACGGCTGGACCGTTGCTACTGTGACGTATTCTGGAATTTTTGAACTCCGCTCAAGTGTTGAGCTATTGAGGAAATCTTGGGCATTTGATAATTCGATCGGAAAGTTTAATACTGTCTATTTATCTGGAATGTGATATAATATGTGGAATTCATACAGTTAGGCATGAAATGCGGAATATGTGATATTTCGCATTTACGATGTCTAAAGAGATTGTGGATTCCAAATGTTGTAGTTTTACACTTTCTTTTCTGTGACCGTAAGTGTAATATGTGATATCGCCGGTTTTGTTGCTATATGTCAACGACAATTGGGATGCGCATATTTACTTACGTTGATGACATGTGATGTTATGTGTTGCTGGATATGTTATATTGGATCGTCGCGTTTTGAATAGCCGGGGGTTTTATGTGAGATGAGAGTTTTTATTTTCATTCATGTAAAATTTAAATGTATGTAATATTATTTTATTGGGGCACTTCCGGGATGAGGTTGATGTCACCTTTTGTATATTATTTACTTTTCCGCACTAGGATAGACCCAAGGAGGGGAGCACAAGTAACCGGGTTCTAGGGTCCAGTGGGAGACCAACTCGAGGAGTCGGGTCCGAGTCTCCTAACCCTAGAATTAGCAGGGTTGCTTGCCGCTCTCGCAGGGGTCTAAGGGTGTGGGTTTGGCTATTCATCGCGACCGTGGAATCCGTGTTTTATAGAGACTCAAAATAAAACACGGACGTCCTAGTATATCCAATGTTTCATATGTTTCTTCTGCTGCGATATCTGTGATGTGATCATGTGATGTTCTGTGATACATACTGTATATAGTATATATGATATATTATATATGCGTTACTTATGTTTTACACCCGCGCTAGCCCTGCCCTGCTCTGCCGTTAGTTACCTAACCTAACGGTGCACGAGGGGACACCGAGGCGAATGCGGATGGCATAGTGTACGCCGTATTTATCTGTGATGTTTAGGTGACTTAAATGATGGGACTTCATTAATGTGATTAATGAATGAAAAGAAACCTAAAAGATGTTGTAGAATCAAATTTTAATAAAAAAGGGTAGCTACAGTTTTGCTTTGCATAGCGGTATATATGATATACCCTGCACCTTATTCGATGAGGAAAGAGCCGAGACCCCTTCACCGGGAGTGACCTCTTTAGCAAAACTGGCAGATGCTACAACACCCGGTTTGACTTTTGACTGCTTTTAGAGTTTTGCTTTGCATAGTGATGTATATGATATATCCTGCACCTTATTCCATAAGGAAAGAGCCGAGATCCCTTCACCGGGAGTGACCTCTTTAGCAAAACTAATAAAAGCCTCAAAATCACTCCATTTCAAAATTCACATAATTCTACGACGATATCAAGTTCATTACGCAATAGGTTTTCAGAAAAACCTGTCGTAGCCCTCCGTCATTTCAGATAAGAACTGTTTAGTATTCGTGCTGCGTTTGTTGGCCTTTGTCAAGGCGTAGTGTGCGGTAGCTAAATGGTGCTTATCTGCTTATGCATATGATGCAGATTGTTTTGGGGTAGTCGTACGACCTTGTTGGCCTTTGTCAAGGGTCGTGCGGGTGGGTTTGATTCAATCAAGAAATGACGGGTTGAACTTGACTAACATCCTATGATTTGTTGGCCTTTGTCAAGGTCATAGGGGTTAGGGGCAAAATATTATCGGGAATTTCAAGTGTTGAGATTTGCAATGAGATTGCATGCCTTCTATGAGATAGTTGGATCCCGATACCCACTGCGAGTAATTGTTACTCCCGGGAGAGTTTTACACAGGACAATTAGCTGATCAAGTAGGTGTCTAGAAAGGTGTCAACGGGGTTATGCCTCTGGGAAAACGAGGTTTTCTTTAATTAGGTCCGTGCGAAAGCACGGAGAACCTCCCTCAAAGTACCGACACTGGCCTGGATGAAAGATTGGCGAAGTTGTAGGGTGTAATTAATCCCGGCTAGTCTTTCCTTTTAGGGTTTGAAGGAAGATTTGATAAAAAACAGTGGGAGCCATCCTGATTAAATAAGATAATAACCAATCTGGTCTTGCAAGAGCATACGCTAAAGTGTTTTCTTCTCTCTCTCTTCAGGTAGCGACCATATCATGCCTTAATAAAGATAATAATATGGATATATTGACCGAACCTGCATGTTATACTGTGCTGGGGCACGTTGGTTCCGTTCTTTCTTATAAGAGTTATAAGACTGATCAGGATATAGGGGAATACCAGGATTCCCATGCCACCCGTATGAAGAAAGTACATGTTGATGCATTTTCTTCGGGTGTGTTCGTTACAGAGAACTGTTTCTCCATTTCCTCTATGTCCTGGGTATTAGATACCGGGTCAGGATCCCATATATGTAATCAGTTACATGGGCTTAGGAAAGGTAGAGAACTTGGAGAAGGTGATAAAGATATAAGGGTTGGAAATGGTGCAATTGTTGCAGCTAAAACCGTCGGGGAATATCACCTTGTATTGCCAGCAGGTAATACATTGATTCTGAACGAATGCTATTACATGTCGAACCTGATATGCAACATTATATCGGTTTCTTTGTTGAGTAAAGAGGGATATAATTTTGTATTACAGGATAATGTTATGAACATTTTCCTAAACCAAATGTTGGTCAGATCAGGCACGATGTGCAATGGCATTTATGTTCTAAATCAATCAACAGTTCTGAGCATAACAAACACACACAAGAGGAAGAGTTCAGAAATGAACGAATCCTTCTTGTGGCATTGTAGACTGGGTCACATCAATGCGACACGACTAACAAAGTTGGATAAAGATGGATATTTGAATCCGTTTGAATTTTCATCTTATGACACTTGCCAGTCATGTCTCAAAGGCAAGATGACCAAAACTCCGTTTACGGGACACGGAGAGAGAGTTACGGAACTCTTGGGACTGGTACATAGTGATGTATGCAGCCCCATGTCTACACATGCCAGGAATGGTTCTGCGTACTTCATTACATTCACTGACGATCTCTCTAGATTCGGATATGTGTTCCTGATGAAACATAAATCAGAAGCTTTTGAGAAATTTAGAGAATATAAACAAGAAGTCGAGAACCAAACCGGGAAAAGTATTAAAATCCTTCGATCTGATCGAGGAGGTGAATACTTGAGCAATGAATTCCTGGACTTCCTAAAAGAGAATGGGATTCTCTCTCAGCTGACTCCTCCATATACACCACAGCACAACGGTGTATCTGAACGGAGGAACCGCACCCTATTAGATATGGTGCGCTCTATGATGAGCACAGCTGAGTTACCTATTTCCTTCTGGGGGTATGCGCTAGAAACTGCGGCATACCTATTGAATCAAGTTCCATCTAAATCTGTACCTACCACACCATATGAGATATGGAGTGGGAAGAGACCATGTCTTAAACGTGTTAAGATATGGGGTTGTCCGGCCTATGTTAAAACGCAAAATCCGGACAAACTCGAGGCACGGTCAGTTCTATGCAAGTTTGTGGGATATCCCAAACATTCACATGGATATCTTTTCTACCATACTGAGGAAAAAAAAGTGTTTGTTTCTCGACATGCCACCTTTTTAGAAAAAGAATTTCTTACAAAAGAAATTAGTGGCGACCAGGTAGAATTGGAAGAAATTCCGGCTACACAAACTCAAACTGAAGATTTAGTGGAACCAGAGGATTTTATAGTTCCCAACGAACCTCAGCCACTCCGCCGATCTAGTAGGGTTCCTCGCGCACCTGAGAGATACTACGGTTTTCTCATGGATGGTGGGAGCGAGGATTGCATCATGGTTGATGATGACCCAACTAGCTTCGAGCAGGCCATCACGAGTGGGGACTCGGTGAAATGGCTGGATGCAATGCGGTCCGAGATGGAATTCATGTACACCAACAAAGTATGGACTTTGGAAGATGCTCCTGAAGGGGTAAAACCCATTGGGAGCAAGTGGATCTTCAAGAAAAAACTTGGTGTAGATGGGAAAGTGGAGACTTTCAAAACTAGACTTGTTGCAAAAGGTTTTCGTCAAAGACCAGGTGTGGACTTTGACGAAACATTTTCTCCAGTAGCTATGCTTAAATCCATCCGGATCATGCTTGCCATCGCTGCATATCATGACTACGAAATCTGGCAAATGGATATTAAGACCGCCTTTCTAAACGGTGATTTAGAAGAGTGCGTGTACATGACTCAGCCAGAGGGCTTCGTAGATAGTGGGAGCAGCGGGAAGGTGTGCAAGCTGCTTAAATCCATTTATGGATTAAAGCAAGCATCGCGGAGTTGGAACATCTGCTTTGACGTCGTTATCAAAGAGTTTGATTTCGTCAAAAACGTAGATGAACCTTGTATCTACAAGAAGGTGGTAGAGAGTAAGGTTGTCTTCCTCGTATTGTACGTGGATGACATACTCTTGATAGGAAATGACATTCTTATGCTGCAATCGGTCAAGCTCTTCTTATCACAAAGATTCTCAATGAAAGATCTTGGTGATACCTCCTGCATATTGGGAATAAGGATCTATAGAGATAGATCTAAACGGATATTGGGATTGTCTCAATCCAGGTACATTGACACCATACTAAAGAGGTTTAGTATGGAAGAGTCCAAATGTGGGCTTTTACCCACGATCTCAGGGCTCACTCTCTCCAAAGAGATGTCTCCCAAGACTGATTTGGAGAGAGCTCGCATGCAAGGGATACCCTATGCTTCTGCAATAGACTCTATCATGTATGCGATATTATGTACCAGACCCGATGTAGCATACTCACTGAGTGTAGTGAGTAGGTATCAAGCCGATCCTGGAGAGAGTCACTGGACAGCTGTGAAGAGCATTCTCAAGTACTTACGAAGGACTAAAGAGATGCTCTTGGTGTATGGTAACGAAGAACTCCAAGTGGTGTTCTTTACCGATTCGAGCTTCCAGAGTGATAAGGACGACTCTAAGTCGTAGTCGGGATTTGTCTTTACCCTTTACGGAGGGGCGGTTAGCTGGAAGAGTTCCAAGCAGGAAACCGTGGCAGACTCGACGATGGAAGCTGAATACATCGCTGCCAACGATGCTGCCAAAGAGGCTGTCTGGATCAAGAAGTTCATTACTGAACTTGGAGTGGTTCCATCCATTGAGCATCCAATACCTTTGTATTGCGATAACAATGGAGCGGTGGCTTTGGCCAAGGAACCCAGGTCCCATCAGCGATCCAGGCATATTTTGAGGCGGTATCATTTGATCCGGGAGATAGTTGATCGCCGGGAGATCGAGGTCAGGAGGGTTGACACGAAGAACAACACTGCGGATCCACTCACGAAGGCCATTCCCCAGATACAGTTTGAGAGACTCTTCGGGATGCTCGGTATGCGATACTGTAACACCTGGCCCTAGTGCAAGTGGGAGATTGTTAGTTGTATGTATGCCCTAGAGGCCAGTATTGTACAGATGATGTATATTATATTGGATGCTTGGACATATATAGAGAGGACTTTCTTGCTCGATATGATAATATGCTATCTGGTTGCTCTTTACTTTGACATGTATACATGTCTCTTTATACTGTCTTATAGTTACATGTTGGTAAAGCCCTTAGGATGTGTACTTGACTACCTGGACTATGATGCGGATCATACTAGTGGGGACCTGGTAGTCCATAAGTACATCCTTTAAGGTCCCTAGTCGTGGGTGTATCGAGACGGGGCATCGATATACCAGAGTAGACTAGCGTATACGCTCCTCGACCCATGAGATGGGCGATGGATGATCCCATATCCATTGGTGTTTGACATCAGAGATGGTATACGGGTGCTCAGTGGAGACTGGGTACACTGGACGGACTCGCCGAGAACTCCCAGATGGTATTATACCTCACGTCAGATGGCAGTTCTCTGGTGACACTTATGTAGGTTAGTCTGTAGACCCGAGATCGTCATAGAGTCTCGTGTGATTCCCACTGTGCTTTGATTTCCACCTTACCACGTCCATGAGGGTGTGCAAAATGGTGGTTTTTGGGTACAGTCCCGAGTCACATGGAGGCAATGAGCGATAGGAGGGGTTTCGTCTCTCCCGGTATTGGGGGTTGATGTTGCGCAGTGCTCGATTGGCCATAACAGGGAAGTCCCTGGCCAGGGCTGATTAGAGATTTACTGGTAAGTGTTATGAGCCTCACATCGGCACGACTTATCGGTTATTGGGGTCTGACGTTTACCACCCCTAGACTTGATATGCGACATATCAGACGAGGAGACCGGACTGTACGGGAAGTGTTACCGGCAGGCTTTTACAGGAGTTGGAGCGGGCTTTCTTGCTGATCTTCTGATCGCTCAATACCCGGGTAGCCGTTACGTCCAGCTAGTACCGCTGACGGCTTGTGGGTGCTTGATGTGATCATCACCTACTGCCGGCGTATTGACGAGTCTTTAGAGTCCTACACAAAGGTTTTACTGGCTCAGGCGAAACGAAATAGGAGCACGTATGTGATATGTGTGAGACCGAGAATAAATGCGTGTATGTGATACCGTATTCTATTCTCGCGACTTTTTGTATCGGTCGGTCATATATGATATGACCGGGTTATCGAATCAAGTGTTGATTCGATAAGTCGATACGATGGATGTTAGCCGGTTATATGAGATATGACCGGATTATTAAGTCAAGTGTTGATTTAATAATTAAGTGTATAATTGTATATTAGATATACTAATTTACATTTGCTAACACTTGTTCACTTTAGGGTTTTTCTCACTTTCACACATCTTTACTACATATATATATATATATATATATATATATATATGATATATGTATTAAAATGTGTTATATATATTTGTATCATGGTTGTTGATACAATAGACATGGATGTGTAAGACTTACACCATTCTATTTTTAAATGGTAGTTTATATTTATCTAAAGCAATTACAAATTAGTGGAATTTTTTCATAAGCATAAAGCTTGTAGAAGCTTGTGGATGCTTTGAAAAAGTCCACAAGTTTTGTTTTACTTTAGATTTTTATTGACCTAACCATTTACACTTAGCTATGGTTATGTCTCACCATGAGTTAGTATATGATACTCACTCATTATGGTTAGCCTTCTCACTTGATCATTATCCTCATTTTCTTTTCTATTTGTTCATCATCTTCTTCTTCATTGAGCAAGAGAAAAGCTTGCTAGGGTTTGATCTAAAGTGAGAAAGAAAGTGAGAAACAAAATTCTAAAGAGAACCCACTTCCTATTTCTCCATCCTCTACTAGATTAGCACTTTAGTATAGGGTGTTTGCTTCACTAATTCTCAAGTTAGTGAAGTGGAAGCTTGAGTCGGAATTCCCTCGACGTAGATCATCTTCGGCCTCGGAGACTTCAAGCAAGGTCGCACCTTACGCCTCGTGAAGTCATGCAAGGGTCCGGGAGAACCACGATCGCAGCGAAGGGACTTCATCAAGGAGCTAACGAAGTGGAGGAACGATCTACAAAGGTTGTATTTCGTATCCCTTTAGAGTAAAGTTGTTTACTTGCTATATGATTCGCCTAAACTCTAGTTTACGATCTTGCTTAGTGTTATTCGGCACATAAAAAATTTAATTTTGGCATGGTCGATGCCTTGTAGAGCCTCGTTAGTGTGCCTAGTAACCCTACACCAGTCACGTGCTATTTTGGGTCGTGACAAAGTTGGTATCAGAGCGCTAGGTTAACCTTGGTTCGAGTCTATGTTTGACTATGCGGAGTCTAGGGCGTTTATATATTCGGAACCTAGGCTTGACCTTACGGAACTTAGACTTGGTCGAGAGGGTGTTAGACCCGAACTTTCGTCGCGTAGGTTGACCTTGGTTGATGGAGTAGGTGACTTAAGGAGAGTGACGTACCGTGTGTATGTTCCGCGGCATACTTACGATACGCTACTCCGCTTAAGAAGCCTTAGGATGTACATTTCCTTGCACAACATTATATTCAGTCATATTATCTATCCTCATCGATATCGGTTTATGGTTTTGGTGCCACGATTACACGGGCAGAGAGAGCTACGGCTAGAGTTGCGTCAGCACGAGCTCGCACGGACAAGGATTGACCAGGGCATGAATCCAGGGACATACGATTTGCATTGATGCGTCGTTTTATTGTGTTTTCGTGCCATGAGTGTTTGATGGATCGCTTTTACGAGATTTCTCGGACGTTCAGATCAACACCAGAGGATCAGGCTACTGCTAGAGGCCAGCCAGCATGTGATGACCGTCAATGCACCGATTATTTTGATGATTGAGGCACTGTTCAGCGTGCGGACAAATGAGCCAGTTGCTGCTGCGATTGACGAGATATCGCCGCAGATGTTAGAGCTATTGCCGCACGAGTTGTACTTAGAGATATTATAGAAGATCGCTAGTCACCCAAGGAGGAATGACTAGGACATGCGATTCGTTGCCTACCCCGATGCGAGGTCATCAGATTGATTGATTCCAACTAGAAATGACTTCACGCAGGTACGTTGAGAGTCGATAGAAGACGATCGAATGTCAGAAACCCATTTTTCCAAGTTTAAAGTATTCGGAGAAACATGCAAGTAATTCCGTGGACCCTCTAGAAGAATGAAACCCTAATTCGATAAAATGACCATGAGAACGCTTCGAAACCTTAGGGTTTGCAGCAGTTCAGCGGTGCAATTAATGAGGCTTGGGTTTGCCCTTCTACGGCTGGTCCATAGGTACTGTGGCATATACTAGAATACTATTAAACTGTACTCAAAATGTTGAGCTCTTGGGGGAAATTATGGAACTTTGACAAATCGATCGAAAAGTTGGACTTCGTTCGGATATCATGTGATGGGATACATTGCTTGGAAGACTCCAGATACGAGTATAGCCGTTGGAGCACAGTCCATGCAGCCACGAAGAGACGAGTCCGAAGCAGTCGACATTAGAGAAAAGTGGAGTAAGAGGTTCGTACGAGATCTTGATGAGATGACGTTCCGCTCCGCTGACATCAGAGATGTGATACGCATGCAGAGGTGTTGTACATGGAGATATCTTCCAGAAGGAGTCGCGATGAGTATGCAGCCGTTCCGGAATAAGAAAAAGATTTAGTAAAGGATGACGACTTCCGGGCAGTTCGGCAGAAATGAGATTAGGGAGAGACCCCGGCAAGAACCTTTCGGGGATACTAAACGAGAAGACTTGGACCCAGGAGCGGTCATATTGTGCACACCCAGCGGGCCATAGTTCGGCATCGTTGACGAGACATGTTATGAGCGACCATGGCAGTTGGCCAGAGATCATTAGAGGATGTGCTAGAGCGAGACTGTTTTCGCCATCTTTGATTTCGGTATTTTGGGCGATCTATTCGCATGATTGAGTTTTGATGACTGAGTTTCATGATATTGTTTTCGTGCACCATGGTTGCACCTACCGGGTCTTTGTATTTTGTGCAAAATTATTGCACTTGAGATATGCTTTATACACCGTTGTGTTGATTTATGATTTGTGCACAGTTATTGCACTTAATGTCGTTTTTGTGCCTTAGCTGCACATGTTTATGATTTCATGGATTTCATACAGTAGGGTTGATTTTGTGCATGTGGCACTCACTCGATTCGGTTTCTGCACTCGGTATAGTTCACATATGCTTGCAGTGCATTGATACGTATTTTGTGCACCACAGTTACACTTGACTTCGTTTTGATGTCATTCGAGATATTGATTTTTGGTTTCATGCCTATGTTATGCATGTGATTTGACTTATGTTTCCAGCATAGTTTACATGCACTTTTAGTATTTTTGATTCGATGTTATGCATGCAGATGCATACAGTTGCGAGATTATATACCACGGTATACCTGACTTGGATTTGGATTGAAATGTGTTATATACCGTCGATTTCGATTGTGATACTCGATATTTGTTTTCGTGCACCGTGTGCACTGGATTGGATTCTTGCGCGTAATTGACGCGCTTGGATTCGATTTTTGCGCATGTTCGGCGCTTGATATTGGATTTCGTGCATGTTCGATGCACTTGATTTAGATTTTATTCGTGCATGATGGATGCAGTTGATTTGGATTTCGCGCATGTTGGGCGCATGATATGAGATGCGATTTTGGTGCACACCAGATGCACTAAGTCGAGATTCTTTGTGCATATCAGATGCAGCTGATATTGCTGTCAGGCATACCCGTTGCCTATGACAGGTGTTTCGTGTACACCCGTTGCACTTAGATTTTGTTCTGTGCCCATGTATGGCACATTCATTGAGTTCGATTTCCGTGTGCACCAGACGCACATGGCATTCTTATATGCATTTTGGGATTGATTTCCTTTGAGCAGCATGTTTTTATGATATTTACTATTTGATATAGTAGCTGAGCAGGACTAGTCCGAGGATAGTACCTGAGCATATTTTGCATGCATTGATAGTTATCGAAGGGATTTCCAAAGATAGAGCTATAGTCTCAGTATTTTCCTACATTTCCGAGATGACACGACAAATGTTACAGGGAAACCCTTCTAAATTATTTTCAAAACGGTGGGACGTACATATTATGCAAAGGATATATATATATATAGTTATTTTCTTACAATAGACGTCCGCCACTGTGCAATGTTATGCTCATTGCACAACGACTTAAAAAGGTTTGGCATACATTTCCTTCAGATATTTACATACATAGTTTTGATGTTTACATGTATGGTTTTGATGTATATCATATTGGTTTTCGTTTTGGGCTTGGCATTGTTGTCTTCGCCATAACTCCGATGATTGCGGGATGCTTGACGGAGTTTTGATTTTGAGTTATCTGCTCATTTTTTTCATGCGCAGGCATTGCGCTACGATGTGATTTATGTATTTATGATTTCGGAGCCCCGACGCCATGGCCATTTTACTGAAATGTTTTAGTATTTGAGGGGTTTAAATTTAAATTCGGGGACCGAATTTCTTTAAGTGGGGAAGACTGTAACATTTCAGAAAAATAAAATATTATTTTTGGGAATTTTTATAATTAAATAATAAATATTATGAATATTTTAATATTTCGTTATAATTAAATACCGATCAATTGTAAAATAATAGGAATTACTAAAAAGAGGGTGTTTTATATGAATTAAGCGATTTTAAGTTTATTGTGATTTATTATACACTATTTTAATGCTAATCGTGATTAAATATCGCTAATTTTGCATTAGTCCGGTTTTGTGCACATGACATGCACCATGTCACATTTTAGCACTTGTTACATTTTTTCATGACTTTTCTTCATTTTTATGCAAGGTTTTGTTTTAATATGAAGAGAAGAAAAGAAAATGGAAAAGAAAAGAAAAGAAAAGAAAAGAAAAGAAATGAATATAGAAATGAAGGATGGGCAAGAGAGAGAGGGTGAGGGGTCAACTTGACCAAGCTCCCATTGTTTGTTCCCTTCATTATTTCTTCATCACTCTCCCTCTTCACTCACCATGGCAGCACCCATCTCCCTCCCCCTCTTCATCTTCTCAAACACCCCCAAAACAACATCCAAAGTCCATCTCCACTTCATAGAAAACATGTACAAGCTCACTAGCTACACTTTGGACCAAGAAAGCAAGGATTTTGGGCACTTGGGGCAACTCAAGAAAATTCTTGAGTTTCCAAATGAGGTAATTTCATCCCCATTAGTGTAGTATTTAGTTCACCTTAATACATATGCATGTTTAGAAGTGATTTAATTCGGTTTAGTGAACTTAGAAAATTCCAAATTAGGGTTTGTGAAATTCTTCTAGATCTGATGTGTAATTGAGATTAGTAGAGGCCTTATAACCCCTCTAGAGTTAGTTTCATGGACTGAAACCTGAGACTTAACCCCAAATACGAACTTTGAAATTCTGCCGATACAGGAAATTGTGGAATTTGTGATGGTTTATTGATATCTGCTAACACCCGGGGACTCTAAAAATGTTTTAGCAAACACAGAGGGATGTGCAGGGAGTGTGGAGTATACCCTGAAGACCCGAGACCCTACCCCTAAGTTTTGGCCGTAGATTAATTATTCGTGGCTGCAAATTGCGGCCAGGGTGGGGATGTCTGCCCCTAGGTTTTGTCCATGTCCCCATTTGCCTTAAATTAGTCCTTTTGCATATGCAAAATTGGCTATTTTCTCATAGGGTAAAATCTGGAGCTAATTTTCAAGGTTTCTGAAATTGTTTTGCAGATTTTAATGAATTTGAATTTAGTATTTGGATTTGTGTTTCCGTCGTGTGGCGTTTGAACGTCAACGACTAGGGTTACTGATCGTGTTTTGCATGCTTAGGCCATAGGTTTTGACCTATGAACGATACGAGTGCCGATTTGGTTTTCGTGCTTGATTTCTATTTACGATGTCATGTGATATCCTTGTAGGTACCCTCGAGTGGGCTCGGAGCAACAAGGATGGGCGTGGCGACATCGACTCCGGGAAGCGAGGATCAAGTGAGTAGACATATATCTACGGGGGGAAGTCGGGTGGATGGCGTATAACACCCCCGCAGTTTCGTAGTGTTGTATACGAATACGTATACCTATTATATATATATATGTTTATTGTGAGACCATGATTATCTTGATAGGGTTAGTTTAGTGTAATTAGAAGTAACTTAGTTTAGCTTCTTACTCGCGAAACCCTAGATTAGAGATTACACCTACACGCGCACGCGCGCACACACACACACTTGTATACATTTTATTATTGTGCGTATATGGGGATATGTATACACACACACATGGGTATGGGACTATGTATATATATACGTATACATATACATGGATGATGAGGATAGTACATGGTATTTGGAGATGAGTCGATGAGATTGGGCATGATGCTATAAGATCGGTGATATGATATGGTTTGTATTATGAGATACGACATGATTAGCATAGCGGGTCCTTGGGCGATGTGTTTTCATACACACGCATACATATATGTAGATGGTATCAGTATTTTACTAGACTTAGATCAGTACCCCGGATCATGATGTGATGATAAAGATACAAGATAAATGATGAGATAAATGTGATATTCGACCCGTACCCAGATTTGGGATGCCGTACGATGGATTTACCATACGCGATATGATATTGATGATAGATCCGCACTCTTGACTTGAGGATGTCACATTATATGTATATTGTATCGTATATGATACTATTGAGGCGGAATCACCGACTCCTAGATATATATATATAGATCGACTCAGACTTAGGTAGTTTTCCTTACCCTGTTGACTAGTCTGTAGCTTAGTCCTGTAGTTTACCTATTAGATGTAGATTCTTTACTGTCGCATTTATTATTCAGCTCTCGCATATTCTTGCTGTTCGCATCGCATGCATGCTTATATTGTGTTTTCATATGCTATCATTGAAATCATGCTGTCAGGACACCAGCACCATTACCGATGATGCGTATGTTCTACGTACACTTGCTTGCCGGCTCACACACATCTTCATCGGTAATTGCTATGTCACGTACACATTAGAAAATACTAGTTATCATTACAAATTGTTAGCTGAAAGTTTCGACATGGTATTAGCGTACTTGCTGTTATTGCTACTTTAGACATTGCATTTATTACTGTGATTGTCATGCATATTTATATTTTCATAGTCATGCATTATTATTTAGGGCCAGTCCGGATTGCTGGAGTCCAATACTTTTAATTCATTGTTTATTTATTCTTTGATTTTGGGTTTTCCATGAGATTTATGGATTTGGAGAAACCGCAAGATTTTATAAACTTATTATCATTTTAAACTGAAAGTTGCGGTTTTTTCATGATATGATTATAGATATGTCCACCATGAGTTTTCTCGGCTCTTGAGCGATATCATACACCCGATTCGAGGAGGATGAGGAACCGTCTGTGGGTGCATGGTGGACCCGGTGCGGTACCCCGGGGCAAGAAGGTCGCAGATGATGGCGTTGAGCCTGAGACAGGGGAGCACTACTAACCGGTGATTTTAGTGTGACTCGACGGATATCCGGAGGATACCGATCGGAGTCGGGCAAGTCCGGATAGCCGGAGCCTAGGGGCCAGTCCGGATAGCCGGAGCCCTAGATATTGATATTTGAGAGTTTATGATACGGGTCAGTCCGGATAGCCGGAGCCCGAGATATTGGATATTTGGATATATGTTTTGTGTTGATGCTAGACACTGATTTATATTGAATTATTGATGATATCTCGTTTTAAATATACAGAAATCTCACTAAATTAAGAAAACAGTTTCTTCATTTACATGTATTCTGTTTTCATGCATTCATACCTCATACATATGATATATTGCTACCTGAGGCACTGACACGAGCACATGGTATTACACTTATGTATAGATGTTTACCCTTACCACCTTTTCATGCTTCAGATTTTATCATATTGAGGATATTTATTACTGATCGTATTGACCTAGGATTGAGTCATACATACGATTTCTGCTCTGTGATGTTTTCTACTCACGAGTTGGCAACTCACCCCCGTTGTGCCACAGTTCTTGCAGGTTTTGCCGTATAGGTTCGCTGCGGCTTTCTGGCACACTGCTTCCATTCCGGGTGATTGCTTTGGTAGGTGGGTCCACTCGCATCGTGGCCACCCTTGTACCTTTTATTTATATTCAGTTGTATCTAGTAACTCCATCAACCAAACTTGTATTTATTTGATAACCTTAGAAGACCAGTGTATATCATTTCTACCGTAGAGTCGCGTGTTGTATTATTATGGTTTTCATGTTGTTTTTGAGTTTCCTTTTGAGTTTTGATCCTCGCCCTTCGGCGTTGTATATTATATTGTTTGCGTGGTTATGACCGTCGATTGACGAAGAGCTAGCTCCCGCTTGGGGATGCCTTTTATCATTATGTATATATTATTCATGTTGTATCCCGTTCGGGGCCAGTATTTACAAAGGAAACTCTGCCGAAATTTTCAGAAAAGACTTGAGCTTTTAAAAATGCATAATTCGGCTTATTTTAATAAAACACTTCTTTAAAATGGTTTTAGATTTCTGGGATTTTTGGCTTACTTGAATTAGATAGGGTCCTATAAACTTCATATGATTCAAGTACTAGTCACGTGCTATTTCGGGTCGTGACAGACCGGCACTTAAATCACGTGACATCTAAAGACGTCGACGCGGTTCAAGTAAGCCAAAACCCGGAATCTAAACCCTTTTTGAAAATATTAGAGGTGAGGTTTAAATTAGTCATTAGATAGGATCAGTTTAAAATAAACATTTAAGTTTAACTAAGTATGTTTGAAAAAGCATCTACTACGTTTTGAAATTTGACAGCATCTCCTTTGTAAATTTTGAATAAAAATCCGCTACAACATAAAAGTATAAATAGCATCCCCAACGGGAGCTAGCTTCCACGTCCAAACGGCGGAGCAACCAAACAACAATATACGACGCACAAAGGCGAAGAAAAGAAAAACGAAACCAAATCAGTAATATAAACAGGTCGACTCCAAGGAGTACGACGTCCACAACACACAATTCTATGTCTCGCTTCTAAGTCCACAATATACCAGTTCTAAGTCGATGGAGTTTTACTAGATACAAGAATATATATGTATACAAATGTGGGTATGAACAACAGTAGCCCACCTGCCAAAATAATCACCGAGAAGAAGGGTGTGCCGCAATCCACCGATAATCCGAGCGGTAAAACCTGCAAGAAACTGTGGCACAACGGGGGTGAGTTGCCAACTCAGTGAATAAAAGTACATCACTAGATAGAAATCGAAATGCATAACGATACCTAAGTCATAAGTACAGTACTATCACATTTTGTACTAATATATATATATATATATATATATATATATATATATATATATATATATAATATGCATATGTATCATAAATGCAATCTCTATCCTTCACATGAATCCTAAAATAGAATATATCATATGCAAATGACCTGTATCTAGGTATATGCCCATAAGTAGCCGAAAATATATATGTAAAACCTCTCCTTTAAAATAGCCACGGAATACATATGTCACGACATAAAAGCAGACGTAATAGTATGAAATGTAATAGGTATCTTATTTAAGATATACGTCCTGCCGTTTTTGTCACGACCCAAAGTTTGGCCCGTGACCGGCACTTAACCACGTAACGCCTACAGGCGTAACGCGACTAAGTAAGCCGAAAACCCAGAAATCTAAAACCCTTTTTAAGAATAAGTAAAGAACTACATGTTTAAAAATCAATGTTTTTAAATAACTAAGCCGAATATGCAATTTAAAAACAGTACAGTCTTTTCTAAAAATTTCGGCAGAGTTTCTTTTGTAAAACTGGCCCCGAATGGGGTACAACAAGAATGACAATATATATGCAATGATAAAGGCATCCCCAAGCGGGAGCTAGCTCTTCGTCAATAGACGGTCACAACCACATATGCAACAATAATATACAACGCCAAGTGGCGAGGATCAAACCCAAAAGAAAGCTCAAGCAACAAGAAACCCCAATACTACTAAGCGCGACTCTAAGGTCGAATAATACAATACTGTCTCTAAGTCTGAAAGAATATACAAGTTTTGGTTGATGGAAATTCTAGATACAATGAATAAAGTAAATACAAGGGTGGTTCTTGATGCAAGAGAATCCACCTACCAAAAGCAAACCACCCGCAAGAAAGTAGTGTGCCAGAAATGCCGCAATAAAACCTGTACGGCAGAACCTGCAAGAACTGTGGCACAACGGAGGTGAGTTGCCAACTCGTGAATAGAAACATCTACAAGGATAAATCGAATGCAAGACATAATCCTAAGTCAACGATCAGTAATACAATCCACAAAAGTGCATCAGAGTGTAATAAGGTGGCAAGGTAACATCTAAAAATGTATGTGGTGCCAAGTACTCAGGTAATAACATGTCATGAATATAAGGTATGCTGTATGAAGTAAATATGATGAAGTATCAAATGATATCAATACACATATATTAGCGTCCCATTCCACTAATATTGGTGTAAGGGTATATATAACAGCGCCCTCATACCCTGTTATATATACAAATGAAGTATGATAAGTGTAAATCCAGTCTGTATATGATCCATGTCTGTATATGATCCATATCTGTATATGATCTATGTCTGTATATGATCCGTATCTGTATATGATCTATGTCTGTATATGATCCATATCTGTATATGATCTATGTCTGTATATGATCCGTATCTGTATATGATCTATGTCTGTATATGATCCATATCTGTATATGATCTATGTCTGTATATGATCCATATCTGTATATGATCTATGTCTGTATATGCGTGGAACCCGTCCACCCGTCACCCAATGACAATAAACATCATGTATGCAATATGAGGATATAAACAACATCATGGTAAAACATCATGAAACCCGTGCCAAGCATCGACACGTAAATCCTCATCCATATGGGGCTCCGTCTGCGGTATCGGCCCTCGGCCCCGGCAGTACGGGTCAGCCCATATCCATCTCTGGGCTCCGGTCGGAATCCTCCAGATATCCGCCGAGCTAAAGTACAATCACCGGTAGGTAGTAGTCCCTCTGCCGGGCTCACCGTCTATCACACAGCGAAACCGTTCTCGCCCCGGGGTACCATACCGGGTCCACCATGTACCCGTAATCGGCCTCAACCGCCTCCTCGATTCGGGTTTTCATGTATCACTCTAGCACCGAGAAAACACATGGTGGACGCACCGAAATATCATGTCAAGGGAACCGGGTTTTTAAATGATTACATATTTGAAATAGCCACGGTTCCCAAATCCAGAAATCACATATAATCCAAACCAAAATGTAAGTCACTAATCTGATATGATATGTGCGTCAAACATAAATATCATGTCAAGTCACAAATAGATGAGCTACAATATAATGATCAGATGTGATATAAGCATCAATGTGAGTATCAAGTCATGTCACATATAAATGAGCTACAATATGATGATCAGATGTGATATAAGCATCAATGTGAGTATCAAGTCATGTCACATATACATGAGCTACAATATGATGATCAGATGTGATATAAGCATCAATGTGAGTATCAAGTCATGTCACATATAAATGGCTACAATATGATGATCAGATGTGATATAAGCATCAATGTGAGTATCAAGTCATGTCACATATAAATGAGCTACAATATGATGATCAGATGTGATATAAGCATCAATGTGAGTATCAAGTCATGTCACATATAAATGAGCTACAATATGATGATCAGATGTGATATATGTATCAGGTATGAATATCAAGTCATGTCACATGTAAATGTGTACAGGTCTATGTGTACAATATGCTATGCGGGAATCATACCATGAATGCAGCAGTACTACAGTGTAGTGGCATAGCAATTATCGATGATGAAGTGTGTGAGCCGGCAATCAGTGTACGTGGAACATACGCATCATCGATAATGGTGCTGGTGTCCTAACAGCATGATGGCAATATAACAATAAGCACAAGTGATGCCATGCAATCAGTATGAACAGGTGCAATCGAATAATCAACGCAATAGTGAAGAATCTAACTCAAAAGCTATATCATGCAACCTTTCCTTTTGAAATAAGACGAATCGGGGTCTTTGGTAAAACAAGGGCTACGGTGTTTAGAAAATAGACACTACACATTTGAAAATATCCGTAGAATCCCCTTTTTCTTATCTTGTAATATTCCCGATTCGTTAGTTTGAAATAGGTATGACTCTGGTCTAATCTAACATCTACTATGCAACTACTGATCTAAGTATCATGCAAGTCTGAAGGGTTATGGAAACCGCCTAAATCTGAGTCAATACATATATAAGGGTATATAGTCGGTGATCTCGCCTCAATGTCATATCATAAGATATCCTCGAGTTATGAGTGCGGATCTATCATCAATATCGGCTCGTACGGAAATCTTCGTACGGCATCCCAATAGCTGGGTAGGGGTCAGTGTCACACTATCTCATCACATATCAGATATCCCTATCGTCAGATCATATAGCCTGGGGTACTACTCTATGTCTAGCACCAAACGATACCATCAGTGAAGTATACATGCGGGGTAAACACATATCACAAGCCCGCAAGAAATCACAAATTATATCCCACAATGAATCGTATCCAATCACCGATCTCACGTCATCAAGCCCACATCATCGACTCATCTCCAAAGTCATCCCATATCATCAAACACCGTGTAAGTACAAGTAATATGCAAGGGTGTGTGTGTAGGTGCAATTCTATCCTAGGGCACGCAACTAGGAACTACACTAATCACTTCTACCCTACACTATCTACAATACTTCTAACACAAAGCTACAACACACTAAAACTATCACACATCTACTATATATATTATACTAACTACGGACTGCGGGGGTGCTATACGCCATCCACCCGACTTCCCCCTGTAGATATAATCTACTCACCTTGCTTCTCATTTGCGGACGTCGCCACGCATTTGCCCGTCGTCCCGAAGTCTTCATGGGTACCTACACATCAAATATCGCATATGCGCATTAAAATCAAATCCAAGCTAAAACGGCGCATGAAATCCAAAACGATACGATAAGGGGGCCTATAGGTGAGAACCTATGGCACGCCTTCAAAACCATCAACAAATCCTCTATATCATCGTATAAACGACAAATAGTCGAGGTAAAACGAAACACACCAATGCAGAAATGAAAATACGGAATACGGAAACTAAAGTCCAAAACAGCAACTCACGAAATATGTCCCAGATTTTACCCTAGATCACTTTATACAAATCTATGAATACCAGGGGCCTAAACTAACAATGTAGGAGCTACAGAACCAACACGAGCAAAATTGGTGGGACCCAGGCCGCAATTGGCGGCCAAAAGGAGGAAATTGGCGGCCGTACGGATGAGTTGGGGGCTGGGGTTTGGGGTGTTGCCTCTATGGTGCCTGCACATCTCAATTTCCACTCAATATCATTTTAGGAGTCTCGGGTTGATAGCAGATTCCATTTAACCCTCACAGATTACACAATTTCCCCGATATCGGTTTCTAAAATCCGTATTTCTGGTTCTAGCTTCAGGTTTTGGGTTCCAATTCATGCACTAGGGTGTTTACAAGTCCTCTACTGAGCTCAATTTCATCATACAACACCAATTCCCTAAAACCCTAACTAGGTTATCACCAAGTCCATAATATCACACAATATCGATATATTCTTAACATGGGGTTAAAGGAAATGCTAAAACTAAGCAAATGGCTCAGAAATTACCTTGATTGGCAACTCAAGAACTTTCTTGAGTTGCCCTCTAGTGGCCAAATCCATGCTTTCTTAGTCCATTGCGTAGATCTCAAGCTTGTGCACATTTTTAATGAAACCGATATATGGTTTTGGGGTTGTTTTTGAGTTGAAAAGAGGGCTTGAAGAGGGGAGGGAGATGAGGAAGTGGCAGCAGCAGCAAGAGCCAAAGGAGAGGGAGAGAAATGAAGAGGAGAACAATGGCTAAGTGTTGGTCAAATGTGCCCATACCCTCTCTCACCAACTCTATTCTAATTTCTTTTTCTTTTTCTTTTCTTTTCCTCTTTTAATCCTTAACCCTAACCTTCTCACCTCAATAGTAAACCCAAATAAGAAACACATGAAAGAAAATGCATAAGTGTGAGAAAATGTGATATGTGCATGTTTTGCACAAAATTGCCAAAAAACCCGATTAGCGATTTTAATCGTGATTAGCGCTAAATTAGTGTCAAACTAATCACAAAAACTTAAAAATGTCATAATTCACTAATTTACCCTATTTTAGAATTTTCCATAATTTTTCATAATTTTTCTAACATTTTTCCTATTTATTTGCAGTTAATATTAAAATAATCAATAAAATAATATTAAATAATAAAAATTCCCAAAATTAATATTTTATATTTTAGAAAATGTTACAATCTACCCTCCTTAAAGAAATTCGGTCCCCGAATTTAAATTTAAACCCCCACTACTAAAACAATTTCAGTAATAATCCATTTGTCGGGGCTCCGAAAACATCAACACATAGAGAATATCATAAAAAAAAAGTACTACTCTACTAGAAATCAATCCCTAAAATGCATATATAAGAATATCCTATGCGTCTGGTGCGCAAGGAATCAAAATCCATATATGTGTCAAACAGGTATAGAAAACAACATCTAAGTGCAACGGGTGTGCACGAAACATCTGTCGTAGGCAACGTGTGTGCTTGACAGAAAAAAGCAGGTGCATATGAAATGCACGAAGAATTCCGATTTAGTGCATCTGGTATGCACCAAAATCGTATATCAAAACACTAAAGATACATGAAAACTACGCTGGAAGTGCAAATCAAATCACTGAATACGATAGGCATGAAATCTCAATCAATATCATAAATGTAATAACTCAGCGCAAAATATATAAATATCCAGTGGGTGCATGAAACCAATATCATAAAACTCAGTCATCAAATCTAAATCATGCAAACAGAATGCCCAAAATACCGAAATCCAAAATGACGGATACGTGATAATCGAATCACAAAATCACAAATCATAAATACCGTCCTCGGTAGTTCCTCCTTCGAGATCGAGAAGGAGTCGGTGCAATCCACTGCTAGAAGCGCAAGATATCTACGTGCCTCTTGCTCACGGTCTGGCGTCCTCTGACTCTGGGTCCTTATCTTCTCTGCGGATTTCCTATCTCGCGGTCAATCGGCTCATCGGCCCTGTCAGGTGTGCTAACGGGGACGATTCCGTTCTGGCACTTCTCTGGTCACCTCTCGGTCAATCCTCATGACCACTCGTAAGGCAGCATATCACTGGCGTCGGCCTCTGGCTCTCTGAATGTACGTCACACATCTGATCCTGGGTGCAAACATCATTGCAGCAATGTCCTGGAAGGAATCCTGCTCAAGGTCTCTTCCAATCATGCCTATGCCGATCTGTACAGAGGCTGGCTCTCTTGTACTACCTCTTCTCGTTTGATAGACATCTGTGTCCTCAGCACAACATTCTCTCGGAAATTGGTCACATCCCACGTCTCTGTAAGCATATCAGGTCTCTAGTCTCGACGGGAAGTAATGACAGCTCGCCAGTGTCTCACACGAACCTCTGGTTCCACTTGTCTCCATCGTCGTCCACTATGACGTCACGCCAAGCTACCTTGCACTGCACTGTTCTCGGCCACGGTCAATCTGAAGTCTCTCACACAGACTCGAAATCGCGTACTCTGTAGCTTCATCATTCTGTAAAAGATGTCAGGCTGAACTGGTCCTCGGGAACACGTCCCAACCATCGGAGGAATACTCATCCCTCGTCCGTCCTTGATCAATTAGCAACGCATCTGGGTAAGTTCCTTTATCCGAACCTGGTCAACTACCTCAATGCCGAACTCTGTCCTGCTGGGTGTGCGCAATGCTACCACTCCTGGTCTAGGTCTTCTCGTATCGTACTCCAGAAAGGTCCTGTCGAGGTCCCTTTCTCAAATCTCATTCCTGCCGAAATGCCCCGGAAGTCGTCATCCAATGCTGAAGCTAAAGCTTATTCCGGAACGGCTACATACTTATCGCATTCTTTCTAGAAGATCTATCCACATACCACGCCTCGGGGTGCGTATCACATCTCTGATGTCAGCGGAGTGGGACGCCATCTCGTCGAAACCTCGTACGAACTCTCTACTCCACATTGCTCAATGTCGACTGATTCAGAGTCGTCTCATCCTGGCTGCATGTACTGTGCTCCAACGGCTATGCTCGCATCTGGAGTCTCCCAAGCAGTGTCCCATCACGATATCCGAAAGATGTCGAACCATCCCGATCGACTCGTCAGATCCTCATAATCCCCCAAGAGCTCTCATCTCGGGTACAGTTTAATAGTATCGAGTACATGCCACAGCGTCGGTGGTCCAGCCGTAGAAGGGCAAACCCAAGCCTCACTAATGGCGCCGCGGAACCGCCGTAAACCCTAAGGTTCAAAGGCTGTCACACGGTCATTAAGTCGAGTTAGGGTTTCATTCTTCTAGAGGGTCCATAGAATCACCTGCATGTCTTTCCGTATACTTTAAACTTGGAAAATGGGCTCCTGACATTCGATCGTCTCCATCGACTCTCAACGAACCTGTGTGAAATCGTCTCTAGCTGGAAACAATCTATCTGATGACCTCGCATCGGTAACGAACGAACCACATGTCCTAGTCATTCATCCTCAGGTGACTAGCGACTCGCTATCATCTCTCTGAGTATATGCTCACGCTGCAACAGCTCCAATCATCTGGGCGATATCTCATCATTTGCCGCAACAACTGGTTCATACGCCTGTACGCCGAAAAATGCCTCAATCCTCCAGGAAGGGCGATACATAGGCGGTCAGCTCTGGATCGGTCTGCTCTAGATCTGAGTAAGATTCTCCACACTGGAATTCTTCAACTCAACTGGGCCCGCTCTGGCGCAAAATCGGACGAATCACCTTCGTCTCTCAAATCGGGTAGACTAGCTATCATCTGTCTCATATCTGTCTGAAAGCTCCGGCAATCTCAGCTCGTAAGCTCCGAAAGCACTATCTTGTCGATCTCAGCAACAGCTGGTCCATCTGTCTGCACGGTAGGCGACATCACTATCTCTGAGGTATGCCGTACATCAACAGTCCTCTTTCACTGGCAGTTCTAACAATGGCCCGAGCATCCGGTGCACAACCAAGCACTCACCTCCACTAGAGGTCACAATCACCAATACTAACTCGAGACATTCCCATGTCACCAGAAAACACAATGGTCGGCCCTCGTACCAAACGAGCTCACACCGGCCGTAACCCTAGCAACAGCCCAAACTGTGCTCAAACATGGTGACAGGAATCTCAATCGAGTATCAAAGAGAGCACATCAGTGACAAGAAGGAAAACAACAAATCCAAAGTGGATACATGATCATAGGAAGGAACAGCATCAATGAAGATATGATCATGAACTAATAGAATCGGGGATCTCAAATGGATGTATAATCCTGGATATGAAGGGAATCACTGATCTCGAAAAGTATGCACATCCTAAGGTTCCTTAAGCGGAAGTGGCGTGTCGTAAGTATGCAACGGAACATACCAACGGTACGTCACTCTACTTTAGTCACCTATTCCATCAACCAAGGGTCATCCTAATACGACGAAAGTTCGGGTCTAATACCCCCCTCGACCAAGTCTAAGTTCCGTAAGGTCAAGCCTAAGTTCCGTATATATATAAACGCCCTAGGCTCCACATAGTCAAACTCAGACTCGAACCAAGGTCAACCTAGCGCTCTGATACCAACTTTGTCACGACCCAAAGTTTGGCCCTGTGACCGGCACTTAACCACGTAACGCCTACAGGCGTAACGCGACTAAGTAAGCCGAAAACCCAGAAATCTAAAACCCTTTTTAAGAATAAGTAAAGAACTACATGTTTAAAAATCAATGTTTTAAATAACTAAGCCGAATATGCAATTTAAAAACAGTACAGTCTTTTCTAAAAATTTCGGCAGAGTTTCTTTTGTAAAACTGGCCCCGAATGGGGTACAACAAGAATGACAATATATATGCAATGATAAAGGCATCCCCAAGCGGGAGCTAGCTCTTCGTCAATAGACGGTCACAACCACATATGCAACAATAATATACAACGCCAAGTGGCGAGGATCAAACCCAAAAGAAAGCTCAAGCAACAAGAAACCCCAATACTACTAAGCGCGACTCTAAGGTCGAATAATACAATACTGTCTCTAAGTCTGAAAGAATATACAAGTTTTGGTTGATGGAAATTCTAGATACAATGAATAAAGTAAATACAAGGGTGGTTCTTGATGCAAGAGAATCCACCTACCAAAAGCAAACCACCCGCAAGAAAGTAGTGTGCCAGAAATGCCGCAATAAAACCTGTACGGCAGAACCTGCAAGAACTGTGGCACAACGGAGGTGAGTTGCCAACTCGTGAATAGAAACATCTACAAGGATAAATCGAATGCAAGACATAATCCTAAGTCAACGATCAGTAATACAATCCACAAAAGTGCATCAGAGTGTAATAAGGTGGCAAGGTAACATCTAAAAATGTATGTGGTGCCAAGTACTCAGGTAATAACATGTCATGAATATAAGGTATGCTGTATGAAGTAAATATGATGAAGTATCAAATGATATCAATACACATATATTAGCGTCCCATTCCACTAATATTGGTGTAAGGGTATATATAACAGCGCCCTCATACCCTGTTATATATACAAATGAAGTATGATAAGTGTAAATCCAGTCTGTATATGATCCATGTCTGTATATGATCCATATCTGTATATGATCTATGTCTGTATATGATCCGTATCTGTATATGATCTATGTCTGTATATGATCCATATCTGTATATGATCTATGTCTGTATATGATCCGTATCTGTATATGATCTATGTCTGTATATGATCCATATCTGTATATGATCTATGTCTGTATATGATCCATATCTGTATATGATCTATGTCTGTATATGCGTGGAACCCGTCCACCCGTCACCCAATGACAATAAACATCATGTATGCAATATGAGGATATAAACAACATCATGGTAAAACATCATGAAACCCGTGCCAAGCATCGACACGTAAATCCTCATCCATATGGGGCTCCGTCTGCGGTATCGGCCCTCGGCCCCGGCAGTACGGGTCAGCCCATATCCATCTCTGGGCTCCGGTCGGAATCCTCCAGATATCCGCCGAGCTAAAGTACAATCACCGGTAGGTAGTAGTCCCTCTGCCGGGCTCACCGTCTATCACACAGCGAAACCGTTCTCGCCCCGGGGTACCATACCGGGTCCACCATGTACCCGTAATCGGCCTCAACCGCCTCCTCGATTCGGGTTTTCATGTATCACTCTAGCACCGAGAAAACACATGGTGGACGCACCGAAATATCATGTCAAGGGAACCGGGTTTTTAAATGATTACATATTTGAAATAGCCACGGTTCCCAAATCCAGAAATCACATATAATCCAAACCAAAATGTAAGTCACTAATCTGATATGATATGTGCGTCAAACATAAATATCATGTCAAGTCACAAATAGATGAGCTACAATATAATGATCAGATGTGATATAAGCATCAATGTGAGTATCAAGTCATGTCACATATAAATGAGCTACAATATGATGATCAGATGTGATATAAGCATCAATGTGAGTATCAAGTCATGTCACATATACATGAGCTACAATATGATGATCAGATGTGATATAAGCATCAATGTGAGTATCAAGTCATGTCACATATAAATGGCTACAATATGATGATCAGATGTGATATAAGCATCAATGTGAGTATCAAGTCATGTCACATATAAATGAGCTACAATATGATGATCAGATGTGATATAAGCATCAATGTGAGTATCAAGTCATGTCACATATAAATGAGCTACAATATGATGATCAGATGTGATATATGTATCAGGTATGAATATCAAGTCATGTCACATGTAAATGTGTACAGGTCTATGTGTACAATATGCTATGCGGGAATCATACCATGAATGCAGCAGTACTACAGTGTAGTGGCATAGCAATTATCGATGATGAAGTGTGTGAGCCGGCAATCAGTGTACGTGGAACATACGCATCATCGATAATGGTGCTGGTGTCCTAACAGCATGATGGCAATATAACAATAAGCACAAGTGATGCCATGCAATCAGTATGAACAGGTGCAATCGAATAATCAACGCAATAGTGAAGAATCTAACTCAAAAGCTATATCATGCAACCTTTCCTTTTGAAATAAGACGAATCGGGGTCTTTGGTAAAACAAGGGCTACGGTGTTTAGAAAATAGACACTACACATTTGAAAATATCCGTAGAATCCCCTTTTTCTTATCTTGTAATATTCCCGATTCGTTAGTTTGAAATAGGTATGACTCTGGTCTAATCTAACATCTACTATGCAACTACTGATCTAAGTATCATGCAAGTCTGAAGGGTTATGGAAACCGCCTAAATCTGAGTCAATACATATATAAGGGTATATAGTCGGTGATCTCGCCTCAATGTCATATCATAAGATATCCTCGAGTTATGAGTGCGGATCTATCATCAATATCGGCTCGTACGGAAATCTTCGTACGGCATCCCAATAGCTGGGTAGGGGTCAGTGTCACACTATCTCATCACATATCAGATATCCCTATCGTCAGATCATATAGCCTGGGGTACTACTCTATGTCTAGCACCAAACGATACCATCAGTGAAGTATACATGCGGGGTAAACACATATCACAAGCCCGCAAGAAATCACAAATTATATCCCACAATGAATCGTATCCAATCACCGATCTCACGTCATCAAGCCCACATCATCGACTCATCTCCAAAGTCATCCCATATCATCAAACACCGTGTAAGTACAAGTAATATGCAAGGGTGTGTGTGTAGGTGCAATTCTATCCTAGGGCACGCAACTAGGAACTACACTAATCACTTCTACCCTACACTATCTACAATACTTCTAACACAAAGCTACAACACACTAAAACTATCACACATCTACTATATATATTATACTAACTACGGACTGCGGGGGTGCTATACGCCATCCACCCGACTTCCCCCTGTAGATATAATCTACTCACCTTGCTTCTCATTTGCGGACGTCGCCACGCATTTGCCCGTCGTCCCGAAGTCTTCATGGGTACCTACACATCAAATATCGCATATGCGCATTAAAATCAAATCCAAGCTAAAACGGCGCATGAAATCCAAAACGATACGATAAGGGGGCCTATAGGTGAGAACCTATGGCACGCCTTCAAAACCATCAACAAATCCTCTATATCATCGTATAAACGACAAATAGTCGAGGTAAAACGAAACACACCAATGCAGAAATGAAAATACGGAATACGGAAACTAAAGTCCAAAACAGCAACTCACGAAATATGTCCCAGATTTTACCCTAGATCACTTTATACAAATCTATGAATACCAGGGGCCTAAACTAACAATGTAGGAGCTACAGAACCAACACGAGCAAAATTGGTGGGACCCAGGCCGCAATTGGCGGCCAAAAGGAGGAAATTGGCGGCCGTACGGATGAGTTGGGGGCTGGGGTTTGGGGTGTTGCCTCTATGGTGCCTGCACATCTCAATTTCCACTCAATATCATTTTAGGAGTCTCGGGTTGATAGCAGATTCCATTTAACCCTCACAGATTACACAATTTCCCCGATATCGGTTTCTAAAATCCGTATTTCTGGTTCTAGCTTCAGGTTTTGGGTTCCAATTCATGCACTAGGGTGTTTACAAGTCCTCTACTGAGCTCAATTTCATCATACAACACCAATTCCCTAAAACCCTAACTAGGTTATCACCAAGTCCATAATATCACACAATATCGATATATTCTTAACATGGGGTTAAAGGAAATGCTAAAACTAAGCAAATGGCTCAGAAATTACCTTGATTGGCAACTCAAGAACTTTCTTGAGTTGCCCTCTAGTGGCCAAATCCATGCTTTCTTAGTCCATTGCGTAGATCTCAAGCTTGTGCACATTTTTAATGAAACCGATATATGGTTTTGGGGTTGTTTTTGAGTTGAAAAGAGGGCTTGAAGAGGGGAGGGAGATGAGGAAGTGGCAGCAGCAGCAAGAGCCAAAGGAGAGGGAGAGAAATGAAGAGGAGAACAATGGCTAAGTGTTGGTCAAATGTGCCCATACCCTCTCTCACCAACTCTATTCTAATTTCTTTTTCTTTTTCTTTTCTTTTCCTCTTTTAATCCTTAACCCTAACCTTCTCACCTCAATAGTAAACCCAAATAAGAAACACATGAAAGAAAATGCATAAGTGTGAGAAAATGTGATATGTGCATGTTTTGCACAAAATTGCCAAAAAACCCGATTAGCGATTTTAATCGTGATTAGCGCTAAATTAGTGTCAAACTAATCACAAAAACTTAAAAATGTCATAATTCACTAATTTACCCTATTTTAGAATTTTCCATAATTTTTCATAATTTTTCTAACATTTTTCCTATTTATTTGCAGTTAATATTAAAATAATCAATAAAATAATATTAAATAATAAAAATTCCCAAAATTAATATTTTATATTTTAGAAAATGTTACAGTTTTAGTGAAGAGTGTTAAGAGGTTTACAATTTAAAAGATCCCAGTGTCATATCAGACACGTCAAAATAATGAGGCTATAGCTCGATTTTGAAATCCTTTTTAAATGCAATGACCTATAAGAAGATGTGCAGGTACTATGCCCCGGATCAATCCTGGTCGGCTATAAAAACTCATAACATAACTGTATACCTCATATGATAGCAACATATCAACATCTGGATGTCCAGCATCGACACCCGAAATCAGAAATCTCTCGTGTCTATCACCGACACGCAAAAAGAACGGTACGTTCACAAGCGAAATGGGCACGGATGAAAACCCGAAAGGGCGCCGTGAGTAAAAACAACAGGACTACCGGCGAGTTTGTGAAAACCCGAAAGGGCGCAGACTCGTTTAAAAAAAAGAAAAGAAAAAAAGGACACCTGCAAGGTCCTCTCGACCTCATGAGGAGAAAATACCTGCGTGAGATCCTTACGACTCACAAGGGGGAAACACACTTAGGGATCCCCACGATCCCTAAGGAGAAATTACACTTACGAGATCCTCACGACTTGTAAGGAGAATCCCCCTATAAGACTCTCACGGCGCATAGGATTCAAAAGCCTTAAGCTGCATGGATCTGAACCTGTTCTTAAGCCATCACATCTCCCAGTTTGCCCTACAAGCGGTTCAATATTGGCCCTTGTATACAATCCACGGGCACGAATAAACATTTCCCCCACCGAGTTCCACCAATGGTGCGAAATTTCCCTATTTGGTGAACGACACTTGTAAGTCCTCTCGACTTATAAGGAGAAAACATTCTTGTAAGATCCCAATGACTTATAAGAGAACACACACTTAAGAATCCTTATGATTCCTAAGGAGAAAACGCACCTACGAGATCCTCATGACTCGTAGGGAGAAACATCTTTATGAGACCTTTATGGCTCATGAAGTCAAAAGCCTTAGTCGACAGGATCCTAACCCTGTTTGCTGAGCCACCTTTGTTCGAATCGACAAAGGTAAATGACGATTCGCTCCTGGAAATATTCCAGTCGCAGCGATGCTGATGCTAAGATTGGTATCAGGTCTTGAGTTCCATACTCGCAGCAAAAAAATCAGCGAGCCAAAAATGCATATAAAATAGCCGAAATGAAAGGGCAACTTGCAAAAAAATTAGCAAGTAAAATATATGCATACAAAAATAGCCGAAATGATTGGGCAACTCGCAATAAAAAGCAGCGAGCAAAGAAAAAGAAAATAACCGAAATGATTGGGCACCGCGAAAAATAGCCAAAATGATTGGGCGATCGCGACTTTCGCGATATAAAAAGCTGAAATGATAGAGCATCACGGAAAGAAACAAAAAAATGAAACGCTGCCCTGCAGGTGAGATCACATTGACCCCTGTATACAATCCATTGGCACAAACAGAAAGGGAACCATATCGTCCCACGAGGCTTCGTCAAAGGGAAGCCAGATCTCGATGGCTACACCTACAGCCTAAAAATCAATAACGGTGTTCCTTCTCGTTCCAACCAGAAGCAGATACGACGTCGGCAAAAAGGAGCCACGGCGAAGTCCCCTAGTTCCAAATTTCGACGGTTCACAGACAACCTAGAGACTACATCAGATCCACGGCAAAGTCCCCTAGTTCCAAATCTCAACGGTTCACAGACAGCTTAGAGACTACCCCGGAACCATGGCAAAGTCCCTAGTTCTGAGTCTTGACGGCGGCATCCATAGCCTAGAGATCAACCAACAGCGTTCTTCCTCCCTCCAGCAGGATACATACGCGACATCAACAAACGGAGCCATGGCAAAGTCCCCTAGTTCCAAATCTCGGCGGTTCACAGATAACCCAGAGACAACCTCAACATTCGTCGCAATATTGCAGACACAAGGTCAACAAACGAAGAAAAGGAAGATCCTTAGCTTCAGGGTCCTGACGGCAACTCAAACGAGACCTGAAACACTATCGGAGACCATCCCACTCCAGCTCGGAGTGGTCATGACTCATCGGGGCTCCCAAGCTGAGCCTAACCTCAAGTAAAAAGCGACATGGAAAATCCCTAACGTTTGCTCTTTTGACTGTAATATCACCTAGAAGATTACTTGAAAACGTCTTGTCCAGCCCCCGAAGGGATCAGAGACACGACAGTCGCGGGGCTACCCGAACAGCAAGATTGCATATCGGGGAATATATCGGCCAACGCGACGGTGCAACGGGTAAAAAACCCTAGTACCACAGACCCTAACGGACTTCTATTAGTAGGAGTTAACTGTGACGTTAGGACACCCTTGCGAGAACTTCTTGATACGTCTCAACTCGTGAGGAAATTAGTGTCCCTTGCAAGAACTTCTCGATTCGTCTCGACTCGTAGGGAAAAGCCTTAGGCAATGGAGATAAGGACCTGTTTCCTAAGCACTGGGGCCCTGCAAATCGGTCCAAGATGGACTATTGCATACTATTCACGGCCACACTCTCCAAAGTCAAATATCGACAAGGAGGGAAACAACCACTTACGAGTCCTCTCGACTTGTAAGGGGAAAAATTCTCTTGTGAGATCCTTACGACTCTCAAGAGAAAACGCACTTAGGAGTCCTCACGACTCCTAAGGAGAAAATACACCTATTGGATCCTTTCGACTCGTAGGGAGAAAAACCCTTTATGAGACCCTCACGTCTCATAAAGTTGAAAAATCTTAGGCGGCCGATCTGAACCTGTCTCCTAAGCCATCGCTGCCCTTGAAGGGTTACGGGAGCGCCCCGACCATCCAACCGTGGCCAAATGCGTAACAAATTTTTTATAAAACCCGGCACTACCATTACCCGATTTCCAAGATCGAAACCATTAACCCTAAAACTAGCAAACTTAACTAAAGGAGATAGAATGGTTATACCTAATGAACCAAGTCCTTCGGGTCTTCAACCATTTCCAAGCTCCTAGTGATGCGGATCAACTTTGGTCGCCGGTCTTCCTTCATCTCCGATGATCCACCCGAGGGAAACGGCACAAGCTCCGGGTTCGCCAAGCGGACCAACCGACTCTCTAAGATTGCTAGTAGTAGAGAGTGGGGGGTGTAGGATAGTGTCACTATAATTCTCTCTACAAAATCTAATGCTCATAGAGCAACCATGGAAGATGTGGAGGTGATGATCAAAGGCATAAGCTAAAAATGGCTAAGTTTCTTTTTGGATGTTTGAATGAATGTGAGCTAGAGAGTAAGAGAGTGTGATGATCCAAAATGAGCAAGCCTCTCACCTCTTCTTAAAGTGGCCGGCCCCCTCTCTCCTCTCTCCAATAATCATCCACCCAAAAACTTATCCAATTTGCAATAAAGAAATCAACCCATACCAATCACAACATGCACAAAAGCCATGCTTTGACCTAAAGCCCATGCCTTTGCCATGTCACCATTTCCACCTCATCTAAAACAAATGATTTTCAAAAGAAAATCAATAATGAGGTGGCATCTTCTAGAAGCCATTCCGTATAAAATACGGAATGCTTCCCGGTATATGTATCGAAATACACATACGCGTATTCGTACGAAAATACGAATAGCCAAAGAGAGAAAATGAATAGTGAGAAATAATACTAGAATACATATATATAAATATACATGTAAATTATTAAATCAAAACTTGATTTAACAATCTGGCTTAATCCTAAGCCGCTAGTATTATCAACCGTCCGATTAAAGTCTGTGCAGCCTGTGCACATATTCAATCGGACACCTGTATGTATCAACATACGTCACCTACACCATATTGCCTGAACCGTGAAAACCCTATGTGTGGGACTCTAAAGACTCGTCAACATACTGGCAGTGGGTTTAACCACAAGCACGTCAGCGGCACTAGCTGTACGTAACGGCTACTCAGGTATTGAGCGAAAGGAAGGCCGACGAGCAAACTCATCCAAACCCCTACTGAGCCTGTCAGTGACAATATCCGTACAGTCCGGTCTGTTCGTCTAAGAGTATCGTATATCGGGTCTAGGGGATGGATAAAGCCAAACCCCTAATAACGCGATAATTCATGTCGGTATGAAACCCATCACTACCCGAGAAACTATCGATCCTGGATCGGTAATTCTCACATACCCCGGCCGAGGATTTCTAGTGATGGCCACCCGTGCACTGCGCGACATCAACCCCCAATACTGGGAGAGACGAATCCCGACGATCCGCTCACTGCCTTCATATGGCTCGGGACTGTACCCAACTAAAACCTGTTTGCACGACTCTTTGAGCCGTGGTAGGGTAGTAATCAAAGTACAGTAGGAACTCACACGAGACAAATGACGATCTCAGGTCGACAGACTAACCTGTACACATGTCACCAGGGAACTGCTATCTGACTATAGGTATAATACCAACTAGCATATTCCCGGCGAGTCCGTTGATTAATCTCAAAAATACTTGTTAACCGCAATCAGAAACGGCGTCGCTTTGCAGCTAGCCGGTGAGTACGGGTCGATCCACAGAGATGGGTAATTTTCTTAATGTGTTTTTACGAGTTGATTCCAAATGTTGTTTGGATTGATTAAATCTAAAACCTAGATCTATCACTAAACTAAATTAATTTAAATTAAAGTCTTGCTAGGGTTAGGCTTAGGGGAAGTTTGGAGATTAAAGGTTTCCTCACCGCTTTCAATGCCTTATTTTTGATCTATTAGATGTTACGGTAATTATCAATGAAGTGGATTAGAATCTTTTGGGAAGATGTTTCTTCCTCTAGATTCTTATCCTTCCTATATCGATAATTACCCTAACCTCCATGGAAAACACGCGCAAGCGGTCCTTTATACTATGGTGTCACCATTACCTCGATGGATAAGGTGCCGTAGGGAGCGGGGTGTGCGTGCATGCATGGAGTTCTAATTCTTAGGTATGAAATGGCATGATAGGGGTGAGAGATCTCATCTCTCAAAACTTTCCCTAAGGCTAACCCTAACAAGCGAGGAGATTACTCGCTCATTAGGGGATTAAAAGACATTCTAATTAAAAGAGAATTAAAGGCGAAGAATTAAAAATAACTTACTAATTTTATTGATGGCTCCCTCCAAGCAATAATACAGAACAGATCTGAATTTGTGTATTGAAAAGAGGCATGAGTTTTACAGATCTGTGATTACAATTTATTGGAAAACAGTAAAACTAGGGTTACAGAGTCTCGCGCATGTGCAATTACAGATATGCCCACGAAAAATCCCAACACCCGCACCGACGCACCGACACGAGAAAAATCCACCGACACGGGCACTTAATAGCCGCGGAACCGCGGCATTAGTGGACTTGGGCCGTGGTTCCGCGGCCCTTTGGGGAGATCTCTTAGTGAAATTTCCTGTGTTGCTTCTTGTTGGCTTGGGCTTCTTATTTATATATATCTTTTTCCATTTGGGCTTCTAGGTTGGTTCCAGATCTTCAGTGAACAATTTGCAATGGATTTTTAACCGTTCGCTTTGAGTCGATGTCTTGAATCTTGCTTTGTGAATTGTTCCTTACGTAGGCTTGATCAAGATTCTCTGTTTGTTGGTTAAAGTCCACATTTTCATCGTCTTTACATCGTTTGCACTGTTTTCTGTCCAAGAACCTGTATCCTGTAATATGCAGCAGACATGCGTCAAAAGCACCTGTTTATTTATAAAACGAATAAGAATTGGGGAATATAAACTGCAATATTATGATATGAACATCCGTCCAGTGTACTCATAACCCAATGAGCACCTGCATACTATCTTAGGTGAACAACTAACACCAATGGCTTGTGAGACCGGCCACCACCCCTAGTCAGGGTCTAGATAAGTATACACCAGTCTACACTGGAGTATCGATGCCCAGTCTCGATACTCCCACGACTAGGGACATTTAAGGATGTGCTTATAGACCCCCAGCTCCCACATATGTGATCGCCATCACAGTGCTGGTAGTCAAGCAAGAATCCTATGGGCTCTATCAACATGTACATGATGATAAAGGCAAACCAGATAGCATACTATCATCTCGAGTAAAACTGTTTTATCGGTATAGGTCCTCCCTCAATCATCATGATCACCTGTCTGTGACTATGATAATTGCCTTGAGGGCACTATAGCCGACAATCTCCCACGTGCACTTAAGGCTAATTATTGCGATGTCGCATACTCACAGCCCGTGTGATACCGAACATCCAACTCCTCTACTAATCAGTTTCACAAAGCTCGTTTGTAAAACTATTGCGTTAGAGAAATAGCCTCAGTGAGTGGATCCGCTCCAGTGTTTCTTTATATGTCTCTCTTTATCTCAACTTCGTGGAGAAAACTATCTCCCGAAATGAGCAATACCCGTCTTAGAATATTTCTGGATATCTGATGGGACCCAGTTCACAAATGAACTCCAAATCCAGCAAACTTCTTAGACTGTATCGTTTACTGAACTTAATCAGTATGCTGCACCATGCCTTCCTCAGTATCCGCTTGGACCACCTGTCCAAACTACTGCCCCTCGTCAGAGGGAAAAACTATAACTCTGACAGTCACCCTGTCATCCAGGTCACCTTGGAAGCCTGGAATGATAACCGTCTCCCAAAGGAGGCTGCCGTTATCAAATCCCTAGAACATCCACTTATGTTCATAAACTGCTTCCATTTGTTTTTCTCCAGGATTGGATTAATATATCAACTTATTGCATCTAGTGCGAAAACAACATCTGGTGTGGTACTTGACATGTCATGATTGACTCAATTGCCTAAGCAAGTGATATGCCAATCATGCACATCCCTCTCCCCTTTAGTCTGTAAGACACCTTTAGAGAGGGTGACACCATCACCTGCAGGTTCACCTCTATGCCAGGAGCCGTCCATTCTAAAATACTTTTAGAATATTGTCTAATTACCCAGATTGGGACACTTCCCAAATCTAGATCTAAAACCATAGATCCATATCCCATATAGAGAAACCTCTGTGTGACAATCACAGTATAACCGATCGTAGTATAGGAATTTCACTTCCTACTATGTGTATGTCATCCAAATACCAGGACATTACACCCTACTATCTTCTTAACAGATCCATCTCCTATTCTGATGAAGTCAAAAACCTATGACTGTCACATCAAAAATAGATGATCTATCTCCGCTATATCCGCTTTAGTCTATAAATAGACACAAGCTACTTGTCCACTACGCTTCCGCTGCTCCCACTGACTACGACAACCCTCTGGCAGAGTCATATACACGTGCACTTCTAAAGCTAGTTTAGAATGATGCTATACTCGTCCTCCTGCCGGGTCTCATAGTCTGGAACAACAGTAGTGTCAAGTCTGGATAAACAAGAACCTCCCTATCACCGTCCTTGAGGCTACCGAAGTACCTCTCGGGTACTTGAGGTTACCCACCATATCTGCGGAGTGGCCAATGGAATGTCAAACCTGATTGAATCTTTAGGTTCTTATTAAATTTTCAGTAATCATTTGTGGTTCTGGAATCACTTCCAGTTCTACCATACTCCCACTCATGTTTTCTGAAAAAGTCCATTTTACTAAAACTGTGGCGAGTCAAGAACAATATCACTATTGATCTTCCAGATGGTAGAAAATTAACCCTCGTCAAAGCCCGGGTTAACCCACAAGCTGCCATTACAGAAACGTGCCTTGAGTTATCCAGAGTTTGGTTTTAAGCATAAGCTGGACAACTCCCCGTACCTTAACATCGTTAAGATATGAACCATTCTATATATAATATAGAAATGGAGGCACTGATTTAATTGGAACCAGATTCAAATCATGCAGCTGTCTCCAGTGCATGTCAACTAAATGGAGAGAGGACGATCAACATTACTCAACTTAGGAGCGCATCCAATTATGAGTAACCTGAAAAAGAAACAAGTTTCTCAAAACCATTACTATCAACTGAATACCATACGCAAGTATCTACATCTTCGATCACCTTGAAGAATCTCGATACTTGCAACACATAGTTCTTTACTTTATTCTTGTACCTATAACTTCTCAAAACTTAGACTTTGTATTTCTACGAAACACGTGTCTAAATCTGAAGAAGTCACAAGTAGACAGAATATAGCACGAGTACCAACCCCTCTGTCCTAATGGACATTGGACAACATACAATACATTGTATAAGTCCCCTAAGTTTAATAACTCAAACCTTGTGCGTCGTAGGTTGAAAACTGTACTATGGTTATGAAGACTTACACCGCTGTTGAATGCTCCTTACCTAACCATCAACTGATATAGGTAAATATCATGGACATAATTTCAAAAGGTTATATCTCACTTTTTAAAAATAAACGTAAAGATATATCAGTTTGAAATTGGTGCATAACAACGGGTATTCAAAACCAAATACTTGCCGTCCGGCAAACAACCCAGGCGATTTCCTCAAATATCACCAATTACAACGAATTCCGATATAATGAGGATGATCACCTAATTCCCAATAACTTACTCCCACTCATCATCCGTAAAACCATACAGATGTGAGAATCAAACTTGGTAAATACATACCCTGGAGCAAGGACCTAATGGGGAAATCAGTTTTCAATTAACAACGCATAGTGAAACTGAAACATTAAAATGTTTTGTAGGGGTATTCTGGTATTCCTAGTAATGCCTCTTCCATTATCCAGATTCATGACTGAAACCATATATTTCCTTGCCATCACTCCAAATCCCTTTATTTTTCTTTAGTCGTTACCTTCTGTATACCTTCGTTAGGCTTAAATGGTTTTCTTCCTTCCCTACCGTTCGGCACCAGCCTATGGTTTGGAAGAAGACTATCCAATAAGCATAATAGGTGTGCTCTCCTAATCCTAGGAGTACTCGCAACCTGAGAGAAGGTAAAGATAAAAGGCAACTGAATAAACCTTATTCCTATTTCTCCTGAACCAGAATCCATCCCCGAAAAAGGTTCCTTCGAGTTCGTATATAACCATACGATGGATTTATCCAATGGAATTGGATGTTCGTAGTGATATGGAGTGTTCTGGAGAAATACAAAGGTGAAGTAGGAGTGGCGTTGAAAGACTTGGTTTTGTCGTGAATAGCAGTCGCAATTTACTTTGCCCTCTTTCTAATCCCTTTATTTGTCTTTACTCATTACCTTCTGCACACCACACTTAGGCTAATTGGTTTTCTTCATTCCCTACCTTTCGGCACCTGCCTATGGTTTGGAAGAAGACTATCCAATAAGCGTAATAGGTGTACCGTCTCCCAATCCTAGGAGCCCTTACAACCTGAGAGAAGGTAAAAAGGAAAAGATAACTGAATAATCCTATTCATTTTCTCCAGAACCGGAAACCATCTGTCACGTCCTGAAAGTACGGAACATGACCGGCACTTAGACTACGAAACGTCTCGAGGCGTACGTAATCTAAGTAAGCCGAAAACCCAGAAATCCAAACCAAGAAAAGTAATAGAGTGAAGGAAAAACCAACTTAAAGCAAGTAGTTTAATAGCATAATGCCGAATTATGCGTTTTTAAAAACATCAAATATTTCCTGAAAATTTCGGCAGAGTCTCCTTTGTAAATACTGGCCCCCAAACGGGATACAACATGAATAGTATACGAAATCAATAAAAGACATCCCCAAGCGGGAGCTAGCTCTTCATCAATCGACGGTCACAACCACACAAGCAATATAATATACAACGCCAAGGGCGAGGATCAAAACTCAAAAGGAAACTCAAAGCAGCAAGAAATCCATAGAAATACAACGCGTGACTCTACGGTCGAAAGAATAACATCACTGGTCTCTATCTCTGAAATAAATACATGTTTGGTTGGTGGAACTTCTAGATACAACAGAGTAATAATATACAAGGTATATAATGGGGGGTACGATACAAATAAACCCACCTACTAGCAAATCACCCGGAAAAGGAAGTAGTGCCAGCAAAGCCATAATGAAACCTGTACGGCAAAACCTGCAAGAACCTGTGGCACAACGGGGGTGAGTAGCCAACTCGTGAGTAGAAAAATATCTACGAACAGAAACCACATGAACAACGCAATCCTAGGTCAACGATCATAATATATCCTCAAATATATATAACATGCAGCCTATAACAATAACTAGGGTATGTTAGGTTTACCTAGCACCTCATAAAGGGTTTGCAAGCATCACATGTCTCAAAATTAAATTTTTTAAGGTGCTAAGTGAACATGCAAAGATCACTAGAAATTTAGGGTTTCTTAAACATACCAACAACACAAGTAGAAAAGGTTAGGGTTTTGAGAGTACAACCTTTGTAGCTCCCTACGCTAAACTCCTCGGCTACTTGGGGTTTGGAAAAGGTCCGCTTGAACTCCTCTAGGTCCACGATGATCCACCCGGAGTCCGCTTTGTCCAAGCTTGTAACTTCGCAAGATCAACAAAAGAAAATGGAAGCTAACACTCTTTACAAGTGGGCAAGACTTATGTAGAATGATGTTGTGGTTGTTTTTCTCACTTCAAAATCCTAACTTGGTGAAGGTTTTGCTCACTTGAAAAATCTAGAGAGCAAGAGAGCAAGGAGGAAGAAGATGATGGCTTTTGAAATATCAAGAGAATGATAATTGTTATGTGAAAAATAGAAAATATAAGTATATATATTTTCTATCTCTCATCTCAAACCATAGTTACAATATATGGATATTATTGTGCTTGAGTTAAAACCCAAAAGAAAAATTAACACATGGTTAAAAGGTAGGTGAGCATGGTTAGATCAAAGAAGAGTGTAGAAGATAATCATGTATTAATCTTTTTCTTTTCTTTTGTTTTAAAACAAATACAATATATATCCATATATGTAATTATAAGGTGTGAGTCTTATATTGCCACCATCTCCTATATATACAACCATGATAACCTTTATGTATGCATGTATGTGTGCATGCACATCCTATATGCATGAATGAGAATGAATGAGAATGAGTGCATACATGCATGCATAAAGACAAGAAAGGATTTTAAGTGAGAAGCTAATGGTTAAATGATAAATCAACACTTGATTTATCAACCCGGTCATATCATATACGACCCGACCAAAAGCAAGCCGCCCGATTAATATACTGCATCTCATATGCGCATTTTAACCGGGCCCACGCACATATCGCATATGCGCGCCACAACGTTTCGCCTGGACTAGGTAACTCCTTTGTGGGACTCTAAGACTCGTCAATACGCCGACAGTGGGTGATGATCATATCAAGCACCCCCAAGCCGCAAGCCGTCAGCTAAACGTAACGGCCACCCGGGTATTGAGCGATCAGAAGATAACAAGCGAACCTGCTACAACTCCCGTCGAGCCAACCGGCAACACTACCGTACAGTCCGGTCTCTTCATCAGATATGCTGCATATCGAGTCTAGGGATGGTAACGTCGACCCCAATAATTCAATAAGTCGTGCCGATGAAAGGTCTATAACAGATCGAGAAACTACTGATAACACTTATCAGCAAATCTCAACAGCCATGGCCAGGGACTTACTGATATAGCCAGTCGAGCACAGCACAGCATCAACTCCCAATACCGGGAGAGACGAAACCCCTCGTATCGCTCATCGCCTTCGTGTGTCTCGGGACTGTACCCAACGGCCACCTGTTTGCACGACTCAGTAGAGCCGTGGTAGGGTGGTAATCTAAGTACAGTGGAAGAACACACAAGACTCTATGACGATCTTGGGTCTATAGACTAACCTGCACCAGTGTCACCTGAGAACTGCTATCCGACGATAGATATAATTCCATATAGGAGTTCTCGGCGAGTCCGTCCAGTGTACCCAGTCACCACTGAGCACCCGTATACGATATCGATGTCAAACATCGATGGATGTGGGAACATCCATCGCCCATCATATGGGTCTAGTATCATATACGCTAGTCTACTCTGGTATATCGATGCCCCGTCTCGATACACCTACGACTAGGGACATTTCAGGATATGCTTATAAACTACAGATGTCCCACTAGTATGATCTCTATCATAATCACTGTAGTCAAGCCAATATCCTCAGGGCTTTATCAACATGTATGAATGAGTAAAAGCATGATCAAATCAACATGTCATATAAAGAAGAACCAGATAGCATACTATCATGTCGAGCAAGAATGTACACTGAATATATATATATACATGTATAAATAAATCCACTATCACATAATGGTCTCTAGGGCATACATATATCCAACAATCTCCCACTTGCACTAAGGCCAGTTATTGGCGTATCTCATACCCAACATCTCAAAAATTCTCTCATGCTGCGGCTGAAGGAGGGCCTTGGTGAGTGGATCCGCGGCGTTATTCTTTGTGTCTACTCTCTTAATCTCGATCTCGCGGCGATCTACTATCTCCCGGATCAAATGAAAGCGCCTCAGGATGTGTCTGGATCGCTGATGGGACCTGGGCTCCTTGGCTAACGCCATAGCCCCATTATTATCACAATACAATGGTATTGGATCAATAATGGTTGGAACTACTCCTAGCTCCGAGACGAACTTCCTCATCCAGACGGCTTCCTTGGCAGCATCATTTGCAGCAATGTACTCAGCTTCCATCGTAGAGTCTGCAACGGTATCCTATTTGGAACTCTTCCAACTTACCGCCCCTCCATTGAGGGTAAATACAAACCCTGAGATAGTTTTGCTGTCGTCCTTATCGCTCTGGAAGCTTGAATCGGTAAAGGCCTCCATTTGGAGATCTCCATTACCATACACCAAGAACAATTCTTTAGTCCTTCGCAAGTACTTAAGAATGTTCTTCACAGCTATCCAGTGATTCTCCCCTGGGTTGGATTGATACCTGCTTACAACACTAAGTGCATAAGCTATATCTGGGCGTGTACATAACATCGCATACATTATAGATCCTACTGCCGAAGCATAGGGTATAATGCTCATGCGAGCTCTCTCTTCATCGGTCTTTGGATAAGAATCCTTGGAGAGAGTGACCCCATGGCAAGCGGGTAAGGCACCCCGCTTGGAGTCTTCCATACTAAAGATTTTTAGGATGGTGTTGATGTACTTGGTTTGGGACAATCCCAATAACCTCTTGGATCTATCCCTATAGATTCTTATGCCCAGAATGTATGTGGCATCACCCAGGTCCTTCATGGAGAACCTTAGTGATAAGAAAGATTTGACCGACTGTAGCATAGGAATATCATTTCCTATCAGAAGAATGTCATCCACGTACAATACGAGGAATGCGACAGCTCTCCCTACAGCCTTCTTATAAACACAAGGTTCATCTGGATTTTTGATGAAATCAAACTCTTTGATAACATCATCGAAACAGATGTTCCAACTCCGTGATGCCTGCTTTAACCTATATATGGATTTAAGCAATCTACATGCTTTCCCGCTGCTCCCACTGTCAATGAAGCCCTCCGGCTGATCCATATAAACGCATTCTTCTAAATCCCCATTTAGAAATGCCGTTTTAACGTCCATCTGCCAGATTTCATAGTCATAGTGAGCAGCAATAGCAAGTAGGATCCGAATGGATTTAAGCATGGCTACGGGCGAAAAAGTCTCGTCATAGTCCAAGCCTGGTCTTTGACGAAAACCCTTCGTCACAAGTCTTGCCTTGTAGGTCTCTACCTGCCCATCTACACCAATCTTTCTTTTAAAGATCCATTTGCATCCCACAGGTTTTACCCCACGGGGTACAACGTCCAAAGTCCAAACTTTGCTGGTGTACATAGACTCCATTTCGGATCTCATGGCATCCAGCCACTTCACATAGTCACCATTCGTGATAGCTTGCTGAAAACTGGTAGGATCATCATCTTCTATGATGCAGTATTCTCTATCACCATCAATGAGGAAACCATAGTACCTCTCCGGTGGGAGAGAAGTCCTACCAGACCTACGGAGTGGCTGAGGTTCCTCAGTTTCTATTGCAACAGCCGGTTCAACCAAGTCGTCATTTGTAGTTTGTGTCTCTAGAACCTCTTCTAGATCCACCACATTGCCATCATCTTTATCTGTGAAAAACTCTTTTTCTGAGAATGTGGCATGCTGAGAAACAAACACCTTTTGTTCCTCCTTGTGGTAGAATAGATATCCATAATAGTTCCTTGGATATCCCACAAAGTTACACATGACTGACCGTGTCTCGAGTTTGTCCGGATTCTGCTTTTTAGCATAGGCCGGGCAACCCCAAATCTTAATTCTCTTAAGAGATGGTCTCTTCCCATGCCATATCTCATATGAGGTGGTAGATACGGTTTTGGTTGGAACCCTGTTCAAAAGAAATGCTGCAGTCTCCAATGCATGCCCCCAAAATGAGACAGGGAACTCAGCGTCACTCATCATGGACCGGACCATATCTAATAGGGTCCTATTCCGTCGTTCAGACACACCGTTGTGCTGTGGTGTGTAAGGAGGAGTGAGCTGAGAGAGAATCCCATTCTCTTTTAGGAAGTTTGCAAATTCTGTACTGAGGTATTCCCCACCTCGATCTGATCGAAGCATCTTGATACTCAAGCCGGTTTGTTTTTCTACTTCTTGTTTATATTCAGTGAATTTCTCGAAAGCTTCGGATTTGTGCTTTAATAAAAATACATGACCGAATCTTAAGAAATCGTCAGTGAAAGTAATGAAGTAAGAAAAACCGCCTCTAGCTTGTGTAGACATTGGCCCACATACATCACTATGTATGAGTCCTAGGAGCTCGGTAGCTCTTTCTCCGTGTCCGGTAAACGGAGTTTTGGTCATTTTACCCTTGATACAAGACTGGCGAGTCGCATAAGATTTATATTCAAAAGGGTTTAAATATCCATCTTTGTGTAACTTGTTTAGTCTTGTTTCGTTAATATGACCAAGTCTACAGTGCCAAAGAAAAGCTTCATTTATTTCTGAAAGTTTTCTTTTCTTAGTGTGTTGTATACTGAAAACTGTGTGTTGATTTAGGACGTATATCCCGTTATTAAGTGTACTATACCCAACCAACATTTGATTCAGGTGAATGTTCATAACATTGTTCTGCAATACAAAATTATATCCTTCATTGTCTAACAAAGAAACATATATTATATTACAAAGCATACTTGGTACAAAATAACATGGGTTCAAAACCAATATACACCCAGATGGCAACCCCAAGTGATACTCTCCCGCTGCGACTGTATGTACATTGGAACCATTTCCAACGCGGAGAGTATGGTCACCTGTCTTCAAAACCTCGCTATTTCTCAGCCCCTGCATAGAATTGCAAATGTGAGAACCTGAACCGGTATCTAATACCCAGGAAGCAGAGTTTATTGAAAAACAGTTTTCTGTCACAAACACACCTGAAGCGGAAGCATCCCCATGCTTCTTCTTGAGATTTAAGTACTCCGTACAGTTGCGCTTCCAATGTCCCGCTTTGTGGCAATGAAAACATTCACCTTTCCCCGAGTCTCCAGCTTTGGACTTTTCCTTTCCCTTCACCTTTTTAACTCCACCCTTAGGATTGGTGGGCTTCTTCTTTTTCTTTCCTTTGGCCTTAGCCTTTGGGCGAGAAGAGGAAGATTGTCCAACAGTCATAACAGGAGTTTTCACTGATTTCAGTGTGCTCTCTGCACTCCTTAACATATTAAGGAGTTCAGGTAGTTCCCTCTCCATGTTGTGCATGTTGAAGTTAACTATGAACTGAGCAAAGGTGGAGGGGAGGGACTACAGAATAATATCCGTATATTGTTCATTGTCCATCGTCCATCCAAGGTCCTCAAGCTCTTCTATTAGAGCTATCATCTTCAGAACATGGTCTCCTACTGATGTGCCAGGGGCCATACGCATCTGAAACAATTTCTTTGATGCTTCGTATCGTAATACGGGGGATTGCTCTCCATACAACTCCTTTGTATGGAGGAATATGGTTTGAATGTCCATATTCTCGTGCTGCTTTTGATGTGTATTGTCCATCGATGCAAGCGCGAGGCATTTGGCCGTGGCACAGTCAGCGTCCCATATCTTGCGGACTTCAATGTCCGCAACTGAGGATTTTGGACCTGGGGTGGGCGGGGCTGAAGCCGTGAGGACATATGATACTTTATCATAAGTCAAGGCTATTTTCAGATTCCTTAGCCAGTCTTTATAATTGGTCCCATTCAATTTGTTTTTATCTAGTAGAAGCTTGAGTCCAGTCATTGGTATCTGCCATTAAGAGAGAGAAAATAATACACTCAGCGAAAGCTCTTGCAAAGATCAGATTGGTTATTATCTTGTCTAATCGATGTCTCCCACTGCTTTAATCAAGTTTTTCTTTCAAACCTTAAAAAGAAAACTAGCCAGGATTAATTACAGTCTACAACTTCGCTAACCGTTCAGCCAGGCCAGTGTCGGTACTTGAGGAAGGTTCCCCGTGCTTTCGCACGGACCTAATTAAAGTAAACCTCATTTTCCCAGAGGCGTAGCCCCGTTAACACCTTTCTAGACACCTAATGAGTTAGCTAATTGTAAACTGCAAAACTCTCCTAGGAGCAACTATTGCCCACAGTGGGATCGGGATCCAACCATCATATGGAAGGTATGCAATCTCATTGCAAATCTCAACACTTGAAATTCCCGATATGATTTTTACCCCTAGTACCTATGACCTTGGCTATGGTCAACAAATCATAAGTACTAGTCAAGTTCAGCCCGTCATTTTTTGATTAATCAGACCCGTTTACATGACCCTTGGCTAAGGTCAACAGAGTCATATGCCCGTCCTAATTAATCTGCATCATATGCATTATAGGAAGACATCACTTAGCTACCGTACACTACGCCTTGGTTAAGGTCAACAAACGTAGCACGAATACTAAGTACCCTACTTCCTAAAATGACGGAGGGTTGCGGATGATTTTTAAGAAAATCTTCAACGCTTTGAACTTGATATCGTCGTAGAATCAAATGGTTTTCAAAAGAAGTGGCTTGTGCTCCGCAGTTTTTGAAATACAGCTTTTTCATAAAGAGCCGAGTGGTTTTCAAATCCGATTCTACAACATCTTTTTAGGTTTATTTTCTTTACATTAATCATATTAATGTAATCCCATCATTTAAGTCCTTAAGCCAATCACAGAAAAGAAACGAAAATACAACGTATGCTTATGCCATCCGCATTCGCCACAATGTTTCGTTATGCACCGTTAGGTTACTTAACTAACGGCATACCGGGACGGGACTAGCGCGGGTGCAAAACATAAGCAACTTCTACTATATATCTCATATATAATATATCATTCGTCTCAGATATCACAGAACACAGGCAGCAGAAATATATATATAATGTGGGATATACTAGGACGTCCGTATTTAGTATTTAGCCAACAATAGAAAATACGGATTCCACAGTCGCGATGAATAGCCAAGCCCACACCCTAGACACCTACGAGAGCGGCAAGCGACCCTACCAATTCTGGAGTTTAGGAGACCCGGTCTCGACTCCTCGAGATGGCCTCTCTCTGAACCCCAGAACCCGGTCACTTATGCTCCCCTCCTTGGGTCTAACCTAATGCGGAAAAGTAAATAATATACAACACTGGTGACATCAACCTCAACCCGGAAGTGTCCCAAATAAAAGAATATTACATTACATTTGAATTTTACATGAATGAAAAATAAAACTCTCATCTCATATAAAACCCCCCGGCTATTCAATCGCGACAATCCTGCACATCATATCTCAGCAACACATAATATCGTATATCATCAACGTAAGTAAGTATGCGTACCCCGATTGTCGTTGATGTATAGCAACGAAACCGGCGATATCGAACATACTGCACTTACGGTCACAGAAAAGAAAGTGTAAAACTACAATATTTGGAATCCACATTCTCTTTAGACATCGTAAATGCGAAATATCACATACTTCGTATTTCATGCCTAACTATATGAATTCCACATATTGTATCACATTCCAGATAAATAGACAGTATTAAAGTTTTCGATCGAATGATCAAATACCCAAAATTCCCTAAAGCTCAACACTTAAGCGGAGTTCAAAAACCCGGAGTGTGACACAGTAGTAGCGGTCCAGCCGTAGAAGGGTCAAGCCAACGCCTCACATGTGGCACGCCGTACTGCCCCAAACCCTAAGGTTCAAAAGGCAGTTCAAGACGGTCACATAATCGAGTTAAGGTTTGTTGTCTTCTAGAGGATCCACCACAAAACTTGCACGTATTTCCGAAAGATTTAAACCCCGTGAAAAAGTGAGTTAATGATACTCGTTCGAACTTTTTAATACTTTCTAAGTTACCCGGAAAAAAAAGCACGAAATTAAAATTCCGATCGAATCATAGAATTTAAAACAATCTCCAGAACATACAGCACTAAATTCAGATTAAAAATACCCCAAAAACTATACAAGCAGACAAAACAGTTACTGTACAAAAACGACACAATAATTCATCCGTACGGCCGCGGAACCGCGGCCCAAGCAGGCTCTTGCCGCGGTTCAGCGGTGGAATATACTGTTCATGGCATCGTTTTTTACAGTTGTCCTTAGATTTACCTGCTGAATTTTTTGCATATTTTTAATTCTGAAAAATATCAGTTTTGAAAAAATGTCCAGAGAGTGCTAAAAATCCGTATTTTTCGGTTCGATCGGAGTTTTAACTTCGTTAAAGTGTCGCCTAAAGTTCTAGGTCGGCTCTGATACTAATGTTATGTTTACCTAGCACCTCATGAAGGGTTTGCAAGCATCACATGTCTCAAAATTAAATTTTTAAGATGCTAAGTGAACATGTAAAGAATCATCACTAAAAATTTAGGGTTTCTTAAACATACCAACAACACAAGTAGAAAATGTTAGGGTTTTGAGAGTACAACCTTTGTAGCTCCCTACGCTAAACTCCTCGGCTACTTGGGGTTTGGAAAAGGTCCGCTTGAACTCCTCTAGGTCCACGATGATCCACCCGGAGTCCACTTTGTCCAAGCTTGTAATTTCGCAAGATCAAGAAAAGAAAATGGAAGCTAACACTCTTCACAAGTGGGCAAGACTTGTGTAGAATGATGTTGTGGTTGTTTTTCTCACTTCAAAATCCTAACTTGGTGAAGGTTTTGCTCACTTGAAAAATCTAGAGAGCAAGAGAGCAAGGAGGAAGAAGATGATGGCTTTTGAAATATCAAGAGAATGATAATTGTTATGTGAAAAATAGAAAATATAAGTATATATATTTTCTATCTCTCATCTCAAACCATAGTTACAATATATGGATATTATTGTGCTTGAGTTAAAACCCAAAAGAAAAATTAACACATGGTTAAAAGGTAGGTGAGCATGGTTAGATCAAAGAAGAGTGCAGAAGATAATCATGTATTAATCTTTTTCTTTTCTTTTGTTTTAAAACAAATACAATATATATCCATATATGTAATTATAAGGTGTGAGTCTTATATTGCCACCATCTCCTATATATACAACCATGATAACCTTTATGTATGCATGTATGTGTGCATGCACATCCTATGTGCATGAATGAGAATGAATGAGAATGAGTGCATACATGCATGCATAAAGACAAGAAAGGATTTTAAGTGAGAAGCTAATGGTTAAATGATAAATCAACACTTGATTTATCAACCCGGTCATATCACATATGACCCGACCAAAAGCAAGCCGCCCGATTAATATACTGCATCTCATATGCGCATTTTAACCGGGCCCACGCACATATCGCATATGCGCACCACAACGTTTCGCCTGGACTAGGTAACTCCTTTGTGGGACTCTACGACTCGTCAATACGCCGGCAGTGGGTGATGATCATATCAAGCTCCCCCAAGCCGTAAGCGGTCAGCTAAACGTAACGGCCACCCGGGTATTGAGCGATCAGAAGAAAACAAGCGAACCTGCTACAACTCCCGTCGAGCCAACCGGCAACACTACCATACAGTCCGGTCTCTTCATCATATATGCTGCATATCGAGTCTAGGGATGGTAACGTCGACCCCAATAACTCAATAAGTCGTGCCGATGAAAGGTCTATAACAGATCGAGAAACTACTGATAACACTTATGAGCAAATCTCAACAGCCCTGGCCAGGGACTTACTGATATAGCCAGTCGAGCACAGCACAGCATCAACTCCCAATACCGGGAGAGACGAAACCCCTCGTATCGCTCATCGCCTTCGTGTGTCTCGGGACTGTACCCAACGGCCACCTGTTTGCACGACTCAGTAAAGCCGTGGTAGGGTGGTAATCTAAGTACAGTGGGAGAACACACAAGACTCTATGATGATCTCGGGTCTACAGACTAACCTGCACCAGTGTCACCAGAGAACTGCTATCCGACGATAGATATAATTCCATATAGGAGTTCTCGGCGAGTCCGTCCAGTGTACCCAGTCACCACTGAGCACCCGTATACGATATCGATGTCAAACATCGATGAATGTGGGAACATCCATCGCCCATCACATGGGTCTAGTATCATATACGCTAGTCTACTCTGGTATATCGATGCCCCGTCTCGATACACCTACGACTAGGGACATTTCAGGATATGCTTATAAACTACAGATGTCCCACTAGTATGATCTCTATCATAATCACTGTAGTCAAGCCAATATCCTCAGGGCTTTATCAACATGTATGAATGAGTAAAAGCATGATCAAATCAACATGTCATATAAAGAAAAACCAGATAGCATACTATCATGTCGAGCAAGAATGTACACTGAATATATATATATATATATATATATATACACACACACACACACACATGTATAAATACATCCACTATCACATAATGGCCTCTATTGCATACATATATCCAACAGGGTAAATATCTAACCCGAGTGTAATCCCATGTGCCCGTGTCAGTGCCTCAGGTAGCAATATAACATATGGATGATGTATGAAGGCATGAAACAGAATAAAACTGCTTTCATAATTTAGTGAGATTTCTGTACTTTTAAAAGAGGTATCATAAATGAAATCAACATAAACAGTGTCTAGCATCGACACAAAACATAAATCCTAATGTCTTGATATCTCAGGATCTCAATGTCTCAATCTCACTATCTAGGGCGCCGTCAATCCAGACCGGCCCCTACCATCAATCTCAAGACCACGACGGTATCCTCCGGATATCCGACGCGTCGGGTAATATCACCGGTCGGTAGTGCTCCCCTGCCAGGCTCAACGCCATCATCTGCGATCCTCTTGCCCCGGGGTACCGCACCGGGTCCACCATGTACCCGAAACGGTTCCTCCACTCCTCGAACTCGGGTCTCGAAATCCATCAGCAAAACTCATGGTCGACGACTCATACATCATGGGAAAACCGCACTTTTTATTTAAAAAGAGAGAAAAAGGTTTATTTATGTTTTTGCGGTTTTCCTCCAAATCCAAGAAATCTCATGAAATCCAAATCCAAATCATCAATAGCACGTAAACAGTGAATATAGGCATGAAAATCCATAAATGCGGCACAACAGTGAATAATAACATGCATGAAGTAGCAGGCATAACTACAATGTCTAAACTATTAGCTAACAACCTATGTCAATGAAATAGTATTTCTAAAGTGTTCGTGACATGGCAATTACCGATGAAGATGTGTGTGTGCCGGCAAGTAAGTGTACGTGGTACATACGCGTCATCGGTAATGGTGCTGGTGTCCTAACAGCATGATATCAACAATAGAATATGAATCATAATACAAGCATGCGATGCGGAGCGAACAACAATAATGAGCGGGAGCTAAATACTAGACACAATGATAACAAATCTGCATTTAATGTAATATGAGTCATACAGCTACACTAAACTATATGGCTGAGCTAACAGGCTAACCGAATGTAAGGAAACCGCCTAACATCTGAGTCGATACATACACACACACACACACACACACACACACATATATATATATATATATATATTAGTCGGTGATCCCGCCTCGATAATATCACGTCCGATACCATATCTATAATCAGTTATTCCCAAGTCAAGAGTTCCGGATCAAACATCAATATATAGCTCGTACGTAATCCGTCATATGACATCCCCAAATCTGGGTACGGGTCAATATCTTGTAGTGTTCCTAGGCATACTCAAGAGGTTCCACAAGGCATCTACCATGCCAAATTCAAAAATTTATGTGCCGAACAACCCTATGGAAGATCGTTACTAGAGGATAGGTGAAACACTAAGCTAGCAAACAACTTTACTAATAAGTGAAAGGGATTACAACCTTTGTAGATCTGGTCCTCCACTTCTTTAGCTCCGTGTTGACGTCCCTTCGCTGCGATCATCGGGATCCCTGACCCTAGCGTTGGTTTCATCGGAGAAATGAGCGGGCTAGGTCGTTGACTTTGATGCCGAAGATGATCTACGTCGAGGCGACTCAAACTCAAGCTCCATCTTCACTAGGTCATGAAACTTGTGAAGATAACACCCTATACAACATGGCAAGTGGTAGAGGATGAAGAAATAGGAAGTGGGTTCACTTTGGATTTGGATTTCTCACTTGATTTCATCACTTGAAATTTTTCTAGCAAGGTTTTCTTCTTCATGAAGAAGAAGAAAAGAAAATGAATTATTTAAAATCATAAATCAAGTGAAGACTTATCATAATGCAACCATGGGTAAGTTTAACTCATGTAGAGAGCAAACCATAGTTTAGGTAATGGTTAGGTTTAAGAACAAAACAAAATGGCTAGACTTTTCAAAGATACTAAAAGCTTCATGAAGCTTCAAGTATAATACAAGAAAAGCACTAATGAGCGGGAGCTAAATACTAGACACAATGATAACAAATCTGCATTTAATGTAATATGAGTCATACAGTTACACTAAACTATAGGGCTGAGCTAACAGGCTAACCGAAGGTAAGGAAACCGCCTAACATCTGAGTCAATACATACACACACACACACACACACACACACATATATATATATATATTAGTCGGTGATCCCGCCTCGATAATATCACGTCCGATACCATATCTATAATCAGTTATTCCCAAGTCAAGAGTGCGGATCAAACATCAATATATAGCTCGTACGTAAATCCGTCGTACGGCATCCCCAAATCTGGGTACGGGTCAATATCTCATTCATCAAATTATTCATCTGGTATCCTCTTTATCCAAGATCATAATCTGGGTACTGATCTACGTCTAGTACGATACTACTATCATCAATATAGTCATGATCTGACTGCTGATCTACAGCCTCATACAACCCGATATCATCATCATATATCGTCATAAAGAGGTATACATCGCCTAATGAGACCTATTATGAATATCTTAACATATCCTATCTCATATCACGATCACATGTCAACCATTCAATGTATAACACTATTCACATGTATCGTCGTCCCAAGATCCGCTATAACATCAGGACATATCTCAATTACGAATCCTGCTATATCACCGATCTCACGGTCTCAAATCAATTTCATCGACTCACCTCAAATCCCAAACATTATCCTCAAATCCAGTATATGAACACATAGTCCCATACCCATGTGAACACATAAACACATATCCCCATATACGCATAGGTAATAACATAGATGTATGCATGTGTGTGTGCATGTGTGGGTGTAACAACTAATCTAGGGTTTCGCAACTAACACTAAACTAATCCATGAACACCTAACATCTACCTTTATCCACAAAGCCTCATATTAATATAATATATAATTAAGTGTATACGTATTCGTATACATCACTGCGAACTGCGGGGGTGCTATACGCCATCCACCCGACTTCTCCCCGTAGATATAAATCTACTCACCTGGTCCTCGCTCGCCGGTGCCGACGTCGCCACGTGCTTACTTGTCGTCTCGAAGTCCACATGGGGTACCTATATATCATAACGCACCGTATCGCATTAAAATCCGACTCATGACCAAAACGACACACGAATCCCACATAGGTCAAAACCTATGGCTGCTTTCACAATCAACCCAAAAACCCTCGACGTCGGCGTACAAACGCCAAACCACCGAGAAAAATCCAAACACACTCATTTGGACGATCATAAGCACTAATTATACTATAAAATAGGTTAAAATTCACAAAAACCCCAAACTCACTTTAAAAGCCATTTTTCCGAAAATCTAGCAAGCAAATATTACCCGTTTTAGTATAAAACCCGACGTTTAAAACGGCCATAATACTTATTAAACATCTTAAATAATTCATAAAAACAATTTCCACAATTTAATCTCGTTAAATTTCATTAACTTCAAAATTCTAGTTTGCAATATACCCAATTTTAACAATTTTATAGCAAAAATGCACAAACAACAATTTAGTTTGGATTTTCATGAAATAAAGTATTAAACTACACTTTATAATGTTAATGAAGTCATGAAAAACCTAATTACATTTTTAAACCCAATTATTTAACCAATTTTAAAAACCTAGTTAGCAAAATTAGCACAATTTTCCATTTTAACTCAAAACTTGGTGTTTTAATCAACTTTAAATATTTTAACAATTCTAGTAGCCATAATTCTCATTAAAAAATATTAACTAAGCCACACAACCATTAACTAGAATTTAATCTCACTACTTTATATAAATTACAAAAATCTAGTTTTGCAAAACAATCATAATTAGGACAATTTAAATTTAACAATCTAGAAATAAGCAACAAGGTTTAGTTTTGCATAGAATTAACATGCTAATCACTCATTAGAACCATAATCTAATGCTAGAAACCCTCACTTAAATTTTACAAATCCTAATCCCAAAATCAAACCCTTTTCTAGAATATCCTAAACTAGCAATTACACCAAAATTAACACTTGAATAAGATAGACTATCATAGTTAAACAACAATTTAACAAAAAGTCAAGATTTATACCTCACAAGATTTGAGATGTAGCATGAAAATCTTGACCTCCAATTTGAAAACTTTTCACCAAAATCAATGCTAGAATGGTCAAGTAAAAATGGGTAGGGATTAGATTTTGATTTTGTGGGATTTTTGAAGCATTTTGAATGATTTTTTTGATGAAATTGGAGAACTTTTCTTGAAGAGAAAGAGGTGGGGAAAGATGGGGGAGGCTGCTGAAATGGGGTCAGCTGGAATTGGGGGAGGGGGAGAGAGAGAAAAGGTAGGTGTGTGTCAAAGTCAACTAAAGCCCATACATCTTTCTTCTTCTCATTTTCTTTTTATTTCATTTTAAAAGTAGTGAAAAATGAGGTGATTGGAGAGAGAGAGAGAGGGCTGTCAAAGAGGGGGGGCGACCACATGGTGGGGAGGAGAGAGAGTGTGTGTGTGTGTGGAGCAATGAACACCAAACACCAATTCAATATGCACCAAAACCCTTTTATTTTCACAAAATAAGCCCTTTTCTTCAATATTTTCTAAAACCGATTAACAACTTCATTTCATTTCAAAAACAACGTGTTAATATTTTGTTTAATTTGTTATGATGCACAAAATTTGTTTCAACCCATTCTAATTTGTAATTTTCCCTAATTAAATATATTAGTGACGGCTTAAAATAATATTAAAATAATTAATTTCGGAAAAAAATTCAGAAAATTTGAAATTTCACCAGTGGCTCAATAAACACCAAATACTAGCAATTACATAGCTAGAATATGTATATTTAATTTTATAATAAACATATTTGCATTTTGACTTTTTACAGAAAACCCCCTTATTTTACCGTTTTTCCGAAATTTCACCGAAACGATTTTCAAAACGTTACAATCTTCCACCCTTAAAGAAATTCAGTCCCTGAATTTAAATTAAAACTCCCCCCAATTTCTAAAACATCTAAGCAAAACCATCAAGTCGTCGGGGCTCCGAAATCATAAATACCTAAAACAAATCGTAGCGCAGCGCATGCGTATGAGAAATGAGCATATAACTCAAAATCAAAACTCCATCATGAATCCCGCAATCATCGGAGTCATGGTGAAGACACAATGTCTAAATCCAAAATGAAAATCAGTACGATATACATCATTAAAATATCTGGAAGCAATGCATGCCAAATCTTCTTCAAATCGCTGTGCAATGCTCGCAGCACTGCACAGTGGCGGACGTCTATTGTAAGAAAATAACTACATATATATATATATATATATATATATATATCCTTTGTTTAATATGCACGTCCCGCCGTTTTGGGAAACAATTTAGAAGGGTTTCCTTGTTTTAAACATTTCTGTTAGTCCACGTTGCGACCCCCGGTTCTTACGGGGAGGCGGAAACGGTATAAAAATTAAATTTTTAGTGCAAGAGGCAACATGGACTAAACAAGGTCGGGATCGTTACCTAAACTAAAACTAGCAAACTTGCTAAAGAGATTTAGCTACTCGGATGAAGATGGTTATACCTAAACTTGAACTCCTTCTTCTTCAAACTTTGTGGAGGTTGATGGTTCTCTTCTTGTCGCCTTCTTCCGTCGAAGATGGATCCACCTCGAAGGTTCGACCTTTGGGCTCTTTCTCGAACTTGGAGTGAACTAGAATCTCCGGCTTGCTAAACCCTTGATCCTAGAATGAGTAGTGAGTGATTAAGGGGTGCTTTTCTTTTTAAAGAGAATGATTCTCAACACATGAGAAGGGTTCTCTTTTGCTAGAGGAAGAAGAAGATGAAATGAAGAGAGAGAAGAGTTATGATAGAATGAGCTCACTTTTTCCTTCTTGCAACCATAATGCAAAAGAAAAAGAATTATCAAATAATAATAATAATGATAATGAAAAGGTTGATGGAAAGTTTTAGAATGACCATTATCATTACCAACATTAAATGGTTTTGCAAGAATCAAAAAGCATCTTGCTTTTGTAATGATGATGGTCAAATCTTCAACCATGGTCAACAAGTCAACCATGGTCAACAAGTCAACAAAAACCAACCATGACACTTTTCATTTTATTAATATTATTAATTGATAAAACATAAATCCATTAGGGTTTGGAAAAAGACGACTGTCAACTGTGCATACGCACCCGTTCCGAAACCCTAATGACAGTCCTCCTCCTCTTCCTCAAATAACTGTGCATACACACCTGTATCCTTGTTCCGAGGAACATGAATACCGAGAGATAAAAGCAACCCCAAAACACATACCGGTATCTGACTCAAACCAGAGCCAACCAGTAAAATCCGTCCGGACTCCAAACGTGCATAAGTGCGCGGATGAGAACGAACCCTGTCGCAAAACCATGCGACCTCTACTCTGTTTTGCCCAGAGGCGAATACCCTCTGTGTGGGACTCTAAAGACTCGACACTACGCTGGCAGTGGGTTTAACCACAGACCGCAAGCGGCACTAGCTGTGCGTAACGGTCCCCAGGTAGATGTCGACAAGAAGGCTGACGAGGTGAAACCCCATCTGAACTCCTACTGAGTCTGAATGTGACAGTCTCCGTACAGTCCGGTCTGTTCGTCTGATACATCGCATGGCGGGCCTAGGGGGCGGTAAACGTCAGTCCCCCAATAGCGGTACAAGTCGTGCCGGAGCGAAGCCCAAAACACCCTAAGATAACACTGGAAACCTACCAGTATATCTCGTTTGCCCTGGCCAGGGACTACTCGTGCAATGGCTCTCCTAGACACAGCGCGATGTCAACCCCCAATACCGGGAGAGACGAATCCTGTCTAACCGTCACTGCCTCCAAGTGCTTCGGGACTGCACCCAACCACAACCTGTTTGCACGACTCCTTTGAGCCGTGGTAGGGTAGTGATCAAAGTGCAGTGGGAACACACTTGAGGCGAAGTGCCAGTGTCAAGTCAGCGGACTAAGCTGTACTCATGTCACCTGGGAACTGATAACTGACGATAGGTATAATACCAACTAGTCAGTTCCCGACGAGTCCTGTCCAGTGTACTCGTAACCCAACGAGCACCCGTATACTATCTCCAGTACGACGTACTGATGGCTGGGGGACAGACCATCTCCCACACTGGGATGAGAAGCGCATACGCTAGTCTACTCCGGAGTATCGATGCCCTGTCTCGATAGTCCTGCGACTAGGGACCTGTATAAGGATGTGCTTATAGATTACCCAGCCCCCACTAGTGTGACTGCCATCACAACGCTGGTAATCAAGCAAAGATCCTAAGGGCTCCACTAATGCGTATAAGTGATATACTGAAATAAACAAAAGTACACATTGAAGTAGAAACAAACCAAGTAGCATACTACTATTTTGAGCAAGATTGTATATACAAGGTGAATATCCCAAGCATCCATTAAGTAATATACAAACTAGTATGATACAGTAATGGCCTCTAGGGCATATACACTAACAATCTCCCACTTGCACTAAGGCCATGTACTGGCGTATCGAAGACCTATCATCTCGATCAGCCGCTCGAACTGAGTCTGGGGCAAGGCCTTGGTGAATGGATCTGCAGTGTTGTCTTCTGAAGCGACTCTCCGAACCTCGATCTCCTGGCGATCCACGATCTCCCTGATCAGGTGATACCGCCTCAAGATGTGCCTGGATCTCTGATGGGACCTGGGTTCCTTCGCTAAAGCTATAGCCCCGTTGTTGTCGCAATACAGAGGTATTGGATCAACAATGGACGGAACCACCTGAAGTTCTTTTAAGAACTTCCTCATCCAGACAGCTTCTTTTGCGGCATCTGATGCAGCGATGTATTCCGCTTCCATCGTCGAGTCTGCAACGGTTTCCTGTTTGGAACTCTTCCAACACACCGCCCCTCCATTGAGGGTGAAGACAAAACCCGACACGGACTTGGAATCATCCTTGTCACTCTGGAAGCTGGAGTCAGCAAAGGCCTCGATCTGGAGGTCCTTTCCGCCATACACCAAGAACATCTCCTTAGTCCTTCTCAGGTACTTGAGAATGTTCTTTACCGCTATCCAGTGTTTCTCCCCAGGGTTAGACTGATACCGGCTTACCACACTCAGTGCATAAGCTACATCCGGTCTGGTACACAACATCGCATACATTATAGAGCCTACCGCAGAAGCGTAGGGTATAATAGACATGCGATCCCTCTCCAAATCAGTCTTGGGAGACATCTCTTTAGAGAGGGTGATCCCGTGACAAGCCGGTAGGTTACCGCGCTTGGAATCTTCCATACTGAATCTCTTCAGTATGGTGTCGATGTACCTGGACTGTGAAAGTCCTAATATCCTCTTGGATCTGTCACGGTAGATCCGGATACCCAGAATGTACGAGGCATCACCCAGGTCTTTCATGGAGAACCTGTGTGACAAGAACCCCTTGACAGATTGTAGCATAGGAATGTCATTTCCTATTAAGAGAATGTCATCCACGTATAAAACGAGGAATACTACAGTTCTCGCTACAAATCTACTATAGATGCATGGTTCATCTGGATTTTTGATAAAGCCAAATTCTTTGACCGTCTCATCAAAGCAGATGTTCCAACTCCGCGATGCCTGCTTTAGTCCATAGATGGACTTAAGCAACTTGCACACTTTTCCGCTGCTCCCACTCTGAATGAAACCCTCTGGCTGGTCCATATAGACACACTCCTCTAAATTTCCATTTAGAAAAGCTGTCTTTACGTCCATTTTCCAAATCTCATAATCGTGGAAGGCAGCAATGGCAAGAAGGATCCGAATGGATTTCAGCATGGCTACTGGAGAGAAGGTTTCGTCATAGTCCAAGCCAGGTCTTTGACGAAAACCCTTTGCTACCAGCCTAGCTTTATAGGTCTCAACCTGTCCATCTACACCAATCTTCCTTTTGAAGATCCACTTGCATCCTACGGGTTTTACCCCGTCTGGAGCAATGTCCAACGTCCATACCTTGTTGGTGTACATGGACTCCATTTCGGTCCGCATTGCATCCAGCCATTTCACTGAGTCAACGCTCTGAACGGCCTGCTGGAAGCTAGTAGGCTCATCATAATCTATGATGCAATCCTCTCTATCCCCGTCTATGAGAAAACCGTAGTATCTCTCGGGCGGATGAGACTGCCTACTACTTCTGCGGAGCGGCGTAGGAATGTCCTGTTCTTCCGAACCCTCTGGTTCCACTAAACTTTCAGTAATAGTCCGTGGTTCTGGAATCTCTTCCAGTTCTACTGCGCTCCCACTTATTTCCTTTTCTATGAACTGGTGTTCTAGAAAGTGGGCATGACGAGAAACAAGAACTTTTTGTTCCTCTTCGCAGTAGAAGAAATATCCCTTGGAATTCTTTGGATATCCCACAAACTTGCACAGTACTGAGCGTGCCTCGAGCTTGTCCGCATGCTGCTTTTTGACAAAAGCTGGACTTCCCCATATCTTAATGTGATTAAGATGGGGTCTCTTCCCACACCACATCTCAAATGGCGTAGTAGGCACAGTCTTAGTGGGAACTCGGTTCAAAAGGTATGCGGCGGATTCTAGCGCATATCCCCAGAATGATCGCGGCAACTCAGCGTTACTCATCATGGACCGAACCATATCCAATAGGGTTCGGTTCCGTCTCTCCGATACACCGTTATGTTGCGGAGTGTATGGAGGAGTAAGCTGAAAGAGAATACCATTCTCTTTTAAGTAATTCAGGAATTCGGCACTTAAGTATTCTCCACCTCGATCCGATCTTAGAATCTTAATACTTTTGCCGGTCTGTTTCTCTACTTCATTCTTATACTCCTGGAATTTTTCAAAAGCCTCGGACTTATGTTTCATTAAGAAGACATAACCGTACCTTGAGAAGTCATCCGTAAAAGTAATGAAGAATGTCCGCTTCGGGCATGTGTAGACATTGGACCGCACACGTCACTGTGTACGAGTCCTAAGAGCTCGCTCGCTCTTACTCCATGTCCAGTAAACGGAGTCTTTGTCATCTTTCCTTTGAGACAGGATTGACAAGTGGCATACGACTGATATTCGAACGCATTCAAATACCCTTCTGTATGTAACTTCGTCAACCTTCTCTCATTGATGTGACCCAATCTACAATGCCATAAGAAAGTCTGATTTATTTCTGGAGACTTTCTTTTGTGTGTATTCTGGACATTAAAAATCTGTGGTTGATTCAATACGTATATACCATTACTCAATGTACCTGACCCAATCAGAACTTGATTAAGGTGAATGTTTACAACATTACTTACAAACGCAAATTCATAACCTTCTTTAGAAACTAAAGATACAGAAATGATATTACAAGTTGCGTTGGGTACAAAAAAGCAATTACGCAAAACCAAAAGATGTCCATCTGACATTCCTAGGTGATAGTCCCCCACGGCTTTAGCATCCATGCTAGCTCCATTCGCAACTCTGAGGGTCATGTCACCTTCCTTCAAAACCCTACGGTTTCTCAACGCCTGCAAAGAATTACAGATATGAGATCCTGATCCGGTATCCAATACCCAGGAAGTAGAGTTTATTGAAAGACAGTTTTCAATAACATACACACCTGAAGCTGAAGCTGCAACCTGCTTCAATTCCTGTGTTCTGGCCTTCCAGGCCCTGCAATCATTCTTCCAGTGTCCTTTCTTATGACAATAGAAGCACTCTTCCTTATCCACAAGCTTCCCCGCTATCTTTGCTGCTTTACCTTTTCCCTTCGTATCCACTTTACTAACACCGCCCCTTGGTTTGGCGGGGGCCTTCTTCTTCTTTCCCTTGGCTTTCGCCTTGGACCTAGAAGAAGATGATCCTCCTACAAACAAAGTGGATGTTTCCCTACCTTTCTGTAGGGTGCCCTCTGCGCTCCTCAGCATGTTGAGGAGCTCTGAAAGTTCAACCTCCTTTTCTTGTAGGTTGAAGTTCAGTATAAACTGGGCGTAAGTGGAAGGAAGGGACTGGAGAACTATATCCGTATATAGCTCACTCTCCAATGTGATCCCTAGGTCAGCGAGCTCCTCAATGTAGCCGATCATCTTTAGCACATGCTCGGCTACTGATGATCCGACGGCCATTCTTGTCGAGAATAACTTTTTCGACGCTTCGTATCTTGCGATACGAGATTGCTCTCCATACAGTTCTTTTGTATGGAGCAATATGGATTCCATGTCCATATTCTCATGCCTCCTCTGATGTTCGTTGTCCATCGAGGCAAGCAGGAGGCACTTGGCCTTCGCGCTATCAAGTTCCCAAGTCTTGCGGATTTCCTTATCCGCGACACTGGAAGTTGGACCAGGGACAGGGGGAGCTTTGGTGGTAAGAAGATACCCCAGCTTGTCATAATTGATTGCTATCTTGACATTCCTGAGCCAATCTTTGTAGTTTGGCCCTGTCAGTTTGTTTTTATCTAGGAGTAACTTAAGTCCAGTCATGTTGATTTGGTCGCTGCAATTAGGAGAGAGAAGAAGAAACACTCAGCATGATGCTCTTGCAAGTTTAGAGTGGTTTTTAGTTTGTCTAAACAGGATGGCTCCCACTGTTTCTCGAATCCCTCTTCAAACCATAAAGGAAGAATTAGTCAGGATCAATCCCACCGTACAATACTTGCTTAACCGTTCGGCCAGGCTGGTGTCGGTACTTCGAGGGAGGTTTTCCAACGCTTTCGCGAAGTTCCTTAATTATATAACCTCTTTTCCCTGGGGGCGTAGCCCCGCTAACACCTTTCTAGGCACCTACTAGGTTTATAGCATTGATCGTTAAGTGAGAAATTTCCCGAGGAGTAGCATATACTCACAGTAGGATCGGGATCCAAATATCATTGCGTGACGAAACTGAAGGAATCCTACCAGAATCATCACACTCCAAATGGTATGCAAATCTAGCAAGTTTCAGTACTTATGAAACTCCCGATGTGGATTTTTGCCCCATGCTCTTATGACCTTGACTTTGGCCAAAATATCATAAGTCACATGTCAAGTTCTACCCGTCATTATCCAGGTTAATTTGGATCCATCCGTACCTACCCTTGACTTTGGCCAAAATGGCAGTACGACTGTCCCAAACCAACGCATCTATCTATGCTACACATGAACACCCAATAGCTACCAATCACTGTGCCTTGACTTTGGCCAACATACACAGCTTGAATACTATTGATTATTCATGCGAAACGACGGAGGGCTACGAATGGTTTTGGCAAAACCGTGAACGTAGTGAACTTGATTTGGTCGATGGAACGAGATAGCTTTTAAATGGAGTGGCTCAAACTCCGTATTTTAAAAATTGGTTTTGAAAAGAACCGAGTGGTTTTTCGAAAGTGTTCCAACGACTTTAACTTGGTTTATTATCTTGCATTAGTTCTTTTAATGCGTGATATTCTTGCATTAGTTCTTTTAATGCGTCCCATCATTTAATCCTACCATTGCAGAAAACAACCAAAATATGACGTACGCTTATGCCATTCGCATTCGCCACTGGGCCCCATCATTACCCGTTAGGTTACTTAACTAACGACAGAGCGGGGGCTGGGCTAGCGCGTATGTAAAACATAAGCAACGCCTAAATAATATCATATATAGATATACTGCAATGATAAACATTTCAGATTACAGATAAATACATTGGATATGCTAGGAATCTGTAATTTGTACGAGCCTGTAACAAAAACAGATTACACGGTCGCGGTGAATAGCCAATACCCCACCCAAGACCCCTACGGGTGCGGCAAACTACCCGCCAAGTACCCGAAGCGTAGCAACCTCCCTCATCTCCATGAGTAGGCCACTGGACACTTCGGCATACCCGGTAGTTTGTGCACCCCACCATGGGTCTATCCTAGGAGCAAAAACAGTAAAAAGAAATTATACAATGACGGCTACAACCCCGACCCGGTTGTGCGGCCATACAAATAATTATTACATCAATTTACAAATTTACATGAATTGCAAGAAAAGAAAAATCTCGTCTCACAACCCCCGGCTATTCACCCGCGACAATCCAACATATTTATATACACATTCCAGCACATTACAGATCATGTATAACCCCGACTAATCGACTTATAGCGATTAGCCGACGTTCAATACATGCAAACATCACAGATATAACCATCATAGTCAAAGTGCAGTGAAGTTCGGAAAAAAATACGGAATTACAGGACCCCAAAAGTGAATTTCAGTTCTGGAAAATCTGGGCACATATAATATATTTTAAAAATCCCAAAACCAACACACAAACACACTGCACGAAAAACGATGCACAGTAGACGACAAAGCGCGGCGCTTCCGCGGCGTATGCCTAGCTCATGCGGCGGAAGGGCGGCGGTTTGGACGAATCACTGTATCGTTTTTCTTGGGTGTTCACACAAAACCCTGAGCCGAATTTACAAGTATAAAGTTTTTCATTTTGAGCCAAAAAAATTTCAACAGAAACTCAGGTTTTGTAATTTCTCCGGTTTTGTGATTTTTCGTTTCCGAACTTCGTTACACTTCACTACCAAGCTAGTTTAAGTTTAGTTAGGCTCTGATACCACTGTTAGTCCACATTGCGACCCCCGGTTCTTACGGGGAGGCGGAAACGGTATAAAAATTAAATTTTTAGTGCAAGAGGCAACATGGACTAAACAAGGTCGGGATCGTTACCTAAACTAAAACTAGCAAACTTGCTAAAGAGATTTAGCTACTCGGATGAAGATGGTTATACCTAAACTTGAACTCCTTCTTCTTCAAACTTTGTGGAGGTTGATGGTTCTCTTCTTGTCGCCTTCTTCCGTCGAAGATGGATCCACCTCGAAGGTTCGACCTTTGGGCTCTTTCTCGAACTTGGAGTGAACTAGAATCTCCGGCTTGCTAAACCCTTGATCCTAGAATGAGTAGTGAGTGATTAAGGGGTGCTTTTCTTTTTAAATAGAATGATTCTCAACACATGAGAAGGGTTCTCTTTTGCTAGAGGAAGAAGAAGATGAAATGAAGAGAGAGAAGAGTTATGATAGAATGAGCTCACTTTTTCCTTCTTGCAACCATAATGCAAAAGAAAAAGAATTATCAAATAATAATAATAATGATAATGAAAAGGTTGATGGAAAGTTTTAGAATGACCATTATCATTACCAACATTAAATGGTTTTGCAAGAATCAAAAAGCATCTTGCTTTTGTAATGATGATGGTCAAATCTTCAACCATGGTCAACAAGTCAACCATGGTCAACAAGTCAACAAAAACCAACCATGACACTTTTCATTTTATTAATATTATTAATTGATAAAATATAAATCCATTAGGGTTTGGAAAAAGACGACTGTCAACTGTGCATACGCACCCGTTCCGAAACCCTAATGACAGTCCTCCTCCTCTTCCTCAAATAACTGTGCATACACACCTGTATCCTTGTTCCGAGGAACATGAATACCGAGAGATAAAAGCAACCCCAAAACACATACCGGTATCTGACTCAAACCAGAGCCAACCAGTAAAATCCGTCCGGACTCCAAACGTGCACAAGTGCGCGGATGAGAACGAACCCTGTCGCAAAACCATGCGACCTCTACTCTGTTTTGCCCAGAGGTGAATACCCTCTGTGTGGGACTCTTAAGACTCGACACTACGCTGGCAGTGGGTTTAACCACAGACCGCAAGCGGCACTAGCTGTGCGTAACGGTCCCCAGGTAGATGTCGACAAGAAGGCTGACGAGGTGAAACCCCATCTGAACTCCTACTGAGTCTGAATGTGACAGTCTCCGTACAGTCCGGTCTGTTCGTCTGATACATCGCATGGCGGGCCTAGGGGGCGGTAAACGTCAGTCCCCCAATAGCGGTACAAGTCGTGCCGGAGCGAAGCCCAAAATACCCTGAGATAACACTGGAAACCTACCAGTATATCTCGTTTGCCCTGGCCAGGGACTACTCGTGCAATGGCTCTCCTAGACACAACGCGATGTCAACCCCCAATACCGGGAGAGACGAATCCTGTCTAACCGTCACTGCCTCCAAGTGCTTCGGGACTGCACCCAACCACAACCTGTTTGCACGACTCCTTTGAGCCGTGGTAGGGTAGTGATCAAAGTGCAGTGGGAACACACTTGAGGCGAAGTGCCAGTGTCAAGTCAGCGGACTAAGCTGTACTCATGTCACCTGGGAACTGATAACTGACGATAGGTATAATACCAACTAGTCAGTTCCCGACGAGTCCTGTCCAGTGTACTCGTAACCCAACGAGCACCCGTATACTATCTCCAGTACGACGTACTGATGGCTGTGGGACAGACCATCTCCCACACTGGGATGAGAAGCGCATACGCTAGTCTACTCCGGAGTATCGATGCCCTGTCTCGATAGTCCTGCGACTAGGGACCTGTATAAGGATGTGCTTATAGATTACCCAGCCCCCACTAGTGTGACTGCCATCACAACGCTGGTAATCAAGCAAAGATCCTAAGGGCTCCACTAATGCGTATAAGTGATATACTGAAATAAACACAAGTACACATTGAAGTAGAAACAAACCAAGTAGCATACTACTATTTTGAGCAAGATTGTATATACAAGGTGAATATCCCAAGCATCCATTAAGTAATATACAAACTAGTATGATACAGTAATGGCCTCTAGGGCATATACACTAACAATTTCGTGTCATATCAGACACGTAGGTAAATACTGAGACTATAGCTCGCTTTTTAGAATTCCCTTCGATAGCTATCAATGCATGCAAAATACATTCAGGTACTGTCCTCTGACTAGTCCTGCTCAGTACGAAAACACATAGCAAATATCATAAAAACGTACTGCTCTATAAGAAATCAATCCCAAAATACGCGTATGAATACTACGTGCGTCTGGTGCGCACAGAAATCAAAATCCATATACGTGCCATACAAGTGCACAGAAACAATATCTAAGTGCATCGGGTGTGCACGAAGCATCTGTCGTAGGCAACGTGTGTGCCTGACAGCAAAATCAAGTGCATCTGACATGCACGAAAAATCTCGATTTAGTGCATCTAGTGTGCTCCAAAATCGCATCTCAAAACATGCGCTCAACATGCACGAAAATCCAAATCAGGTGCATCCATCGTGCACGAAATCATGAAATCCAATATAAAGCGCTGAACATGCGCAAAATCCAATCAGGAGCACAAGGTGCACAAAACAAATATCGAGCATCACCATCGAAATCGAAGTCCAGTGCAACTGTAGTGCACAAAAAGCGTATCACTACACTGCAAGCATATGTGAACTATACCGAGTACAAAAACCAAACAATATGCGTATATACGCACAAATCAACTCAACTGTATGAAATCCATAATATCACAAACATGAGAAACCAAGGCACGAAAACGATATCAAGTGCAACAACTGTGCAAAAATCGCAAATACTCAGCGGGTGCAATCTATGAAAACAAATATCATGAAACTCAATCATCAAAATCAATCATGCGAATAGATCGCCCAAAATACCAAAATCAAATATGGCGGAATAGTCCCGCTCAAGCACACCCTCTAAGAATCTCTGGCCAACTGTCGTGGTCACTCATAGCATGTCTCGTCGACAATCCTGAAATCTGGCCTGCTGGTGTGCGTATCATGACCACTCCTGGGTCCAAGTCTTCTCGTAATTCATCCCAGAAAGGTCCTGTCGAGATCTCTCCCAAATCTCTTCTCTGCCAACTTTCCGGAAGTCATCGTCCTTTACTATATCAGTTTCCTGTTCCGGAACGACTGCATACTCATCGCGACTCCATCTGGAAGGTATATCCAAGAACAATGCCTCGGCAGGCGTATCGCATCTCTGATGTTGGCAGATTGGAACGTCATCTTATCCAGATCTGGTATGAACCTCTTACTCCACTTTTCTCTAATGTCGACTGCTTCGGACTCGTCTCGTCGTGGCTGCATGGACTGAGCTCCAACGGCTATCCTCGTATCTGGAGTCTCCCAAGAATGCATCTCACCACCTAGCATCCGAATGAAGTCGAACCATCCGATCGATTTGTCAAAACCTCATAATCCCCAAGAGCTCAACATCTTGGGTACAGTTTAACAGTATCGAGTACATACCTCAGCATCGATGGTCCAGCCGTAGAAGGGCAAACCCAAGCCTCGCTAATGGCGCCGCGGAACTGCCGCAAACCCTAAGGTTCAAAGGCTTTCACACGGTCATTAAGTCGAGTTAGGGTTTCATTCTTCTAGAGGGTCCATAGAATTGCCTGCATGCTCTTCCGAATACTTTAAACTTGGAATAATAGGTTTTTGACATTCGATCGTCTCTGTCGACTTTCAACGTCTCCGCGTGAAGTCGTCTCTAGCTGGAATCAATCTATCTGATGACCTCGCTTCGGGGTAGGCGAACGAACCACATGTCCTAGTCATTCATCCTCGGGTGACTAGCGACCTTCTATCATCTCTTAGTACAACTCGTCCTGCAATAGCTCCAACATCTGGGGTGATATCTCGTCGTTTGCAGCAATGACTGGCTCACTCGTCTGCACGCTGAACAGTGCTTCAATCATCATGAATAAGCAATACACCAACGGTCATCAAAATCTGGTTGGCCTTTGTCATTGGCTCAATCCTCTGGGGCTGATCTGCACGTCTGAGTAATCTCATACAGCAATCAACCCAACGCTCGTGGCGTGAAAACACAATGAAAAGACACATCCCTGCGATCGTGTGTCGCCGGAATCACGCCCTGGTCAGTCCTCGTTCTTGACGAGCTCGTGCTGACCGCAACTCTAGCCGTAACTCTCCCTGCCCGTAATCGTGGCAGCAAACCGTAACTGGTACCGATGAGGCTAGATCAGGAATGAATATAATACTGAGCAAAGAAATGTTTATCCTAAGGCTCCTTACGTGGAGTAACGTATCGTAAGTATGCCGTGGAATATACCCACAGTACGTCACTCTACTTTAGTCACCTATTCCATCAACCAAGGGTCATCCTACGCTCCGAAGGTAAAACCTAACGCTCTGATACCAACTTTGTCACGTCCCGAAAGTACGGAACATGACCGGCACTTAGACTACGAAACATCTCGAGGAGTACGTAATCTAAGTAAGCCGAAAACCCAGAAATCCAAACCAAGAAAAGTAATAGAGTGAAGGAAAAACCAACTTAAAGCAAGTAGTTTAATAGCATAATGCCGAATTATGCGTTTTTAAAAACAACAAATATTTCCTGAAAATTTCGGCAGAGTCTCCTTTGTAATACTGGCCCCCAAACGGGATACAACATGAATAGTATACGAAATCAATAAAAGGAATCCCCAAGCGGGAGCTAGGTCTTCGTCAATCGACGGTCACAACCACACAAGCAATATAATATACAACGCCAAGGGTGAGGATCAAAACTCAAAAGGAAACTCAAAACAGCAAGAAATCCAAAGAAATACAACGCGCGACTCAACGGTCGAAAGAATAACATCACTGGTTTCTATCTCTGAAATAAATACATGTTTGGTTGATGGAACTTCTAGATACAACAGAGTAATAATATACAAGGTATATAATGGGGGTACGATACAAATAAACCCACCTACTAGCAAATCACCCGGAAAAGGAAGTAGTGCCAGCAAAGCCGTAATGAAACCTGTACGGCAAAACCTGCAAGAACCTGTGGCACAACGGGGGTGAGTTTCCAACTCGTGAGTAGAAAAACATCTACGAACAGAAACCGCATGAACAACGCAATCCTAGGTCAACGATCATAATATATCCTCAAATATATATAACATGCAGCCTATAACAATGACTAGGGTAAATATCTAACCCTAGTGTAATCCCATGTGCCCGTGTCAGTGCCTCAGGTAGCAATTTAACATATGGATGATGTATGAAGGCATGAAACAGAATAAAACTGCTTTCATAATTTAGTGAGATTTCTGTACTTTTAAAAGAGGTACCATAAATGAAATCAGCATAAACAGTGTCTAGCATCGACACAAAACATAAATCCCAATGTCTCGATATCTCAGGATCTCAATGTCTCAATCTCACTATCTAGGGCGCCGTCAATCCAGACCGGCCCCTACCATCAATCTCAAGTCCACGACGGTATCCTCCGGATATCCGACGCGTCGGGTAATATCACCGGTCGGTCGTGCTCCCCTGTCAGGCTCAACGCCATCATCTGCGATCCTCTTGTCCCGGGGTACCGCACCGGGTCCACCATGTATCCGAAACGGTTCCTCCACTCCTCGAACTCGGGTGTCGAAATCCATCAGCAAAACTCATGGTCGACGACTCATACATCATGGGAAAACCGCACTTTTTATTTAAAAAGAGAGAAAAAGGTTTATTTATGTTTTTGCGGTTTTCCTCAAAATCCAAGAAATCTCATGAAATCCAAATCCAAATCATCAATAGCATGTAAACAGTGAATATAGGCATGAAAATCCATGAATGCGGCACAACAGTGAATAATAACATGCATGAAGTAGCAGGCAATAACTACAATGTCTAAACTATTAGCTAACAACCTATGTCAATGAAATAGTATTTCTAAAGTGTTCGTGACATGGCAATTACCGATGAAGATGTGTGTGAGCCGGCAAGTAAGTGTACGTGGTGTTGTGCCACGGCAGCGCCCCGGCCTCGTACTCGAGGCCAAAATGCGGAATCAAAAATTTTCCTTACTCGGAAACCGGCGCTACCGTGGACAATGAAAACCCGGATCGTTTACCATTAACCTAATGCTAGCAATCAAGAGATGGGAAGAAAAGTCTACCGAGTGATCCGACTCCTCCGGTCTTCTCGTCATCGTCCCGATCTCCCGCGGAAAGTGTAGTCTCCATATCGTCGCCTCCTCGCCGGAAAGGGCACCACATCGCCTGCATCTTTTACGGGCTCCCGCCTCAATACCGAGGCAACTCGGGCATGAAGCCGGCAACTCGACATGCTCAAGATATGCTGTAGAATGTAGTGTAGAAGATGCTTGTCTCTTTGGGGTTATGTTGTTGCCATTGAGGATGATGGAGGAAACAAGGATTAGAAAAATGGTGCTTGCATTTTTCTAGCATGAAAATGAGATCAAGAAAGAAACTCTCAAGAATGAAGCTCTCTTTTTCTTCTTCTCTCTACCATGAAAAAACTTCTTCTCTCAAAATGGTGGAGGAAAAAGAATATATGAAACAAGAGGGAGGTGAGTGTAGGAGAGCATGAAGGGTGACCATAAACAAAACATTATCATAACAAACTTACATCAACACTCATCTCATTTCAAATCAATCTTAATCACCTTTATGCAAGAAATGATTAAGGAAAAGAATGGAATAAAAAGATGCTCTCATCTTACAAATAAACCCTCCACAAAATGTTATTTACAAACTTGCAAATAACACCCTCCATCGAAAAAGTCCGGCCGGGAAAGAACAAAGGAAAACCGGCCGGAACGGAATGCAAACTGGCAACTCCAGAAAACTGGTCCCGTAATAAATTACAGGAAAACCCCGATACTGTGCATACACACCCGCATCTGTATTCCGACCGGATACAAATGCAATGAGACAAAATCTACACTGTACTAAACTAGGACCGGCTTAAGCCAAAGCCGACTAGTAATATCCGTCCGATCCTGATCCGTGCAATACCGCACGTATCAGATCGAACCCAGCCATATAACTATAGGCCACTAGTACAAAACTGTCCGATCCTGATCCGTGCAATACCGCACGTATCTGATCGGACCCTGCCATATCTCCATACGGCCTCTACAGCGTTTCGCCCGAAAGCTTGAGTAACTGTAAGTGTGGTGGACTCTAAAGACTCGTCAATACTATGGCTGTGGATTTAACCACTAGCACGTCAGAGGTATTAGCCAATACGTGACGGGCCACCAGCTATTGACCAAAAGGGACGTCGATGAGCGAACTCATCCTGACACCCTACTGAGCCTGTCAGTGACAATATCCGTACAGTCCGGTCCGTTCGTCTATGAGCATCGCATGTCGGGCCTAGGGGGTTGGTAAAAGTCAGACCCCCAAAAGCGGTACAAGTCATGTCGGAGTGTGGCCCAGAACGCCCTGAGATACTACTGGAATACCTACCAGTAAATCTCCTGCCTCGGCCGAGGGCTTTGCGTAATGGCTCTCCTAGACACAGCGCGACCTCACCCCCAATACCGGGAGAGAGGAACCCCTGCAGATCCGCTCACTGCCTCCATGTGGCTCGGGACTGTACCCAACTAAAACCTGTTTGCACGACTCCTTTGAGCCGTGGTAGGGTAGTAATCAAAGCACAGTGGGAACTCACACGAGACAAATGACGATCTCAGGTCGATGAACTAACCTGTACACATGTCACCAGGGAACTGCCATCTGACGTCTGGTATAATCCCAACTGGCAGGTTCCCGGCGAGTCCTGTCCGGTGTACTCATAACCCAATGAGCACCTGTATACATCTTAGGTGAACCAACTGACACCAGTGGCTTGTGAGACCGGCCACCGCCCCTCGTCGGGGTCTCGACTGTATACACTAGTCTACTAATGGAGTATCGATGCCCTGTCTCGAAACTCCTACGACTAGGGACCTTTCAAGGATGTGCTTATAGACTACCAGCTCCCACGTATATGATCGCCATCATACTGCTGGCAGTCAAGCAAGAATCCTAGGGGCTCTATCAACGTGTAATAGCGACATGCCAGGTCACCTAAAGCAGTACACGATGATAAAGGTAAACCAGATAGCATACTATCATCTCGAGTAAGACTGTCCTACCGGGATAGGTCCTCCCTCAATCATTGCAATCACGTGCCTGTGATCCAATAATTGACTCTGAGGGCACTATCTCCAACAATCTCCCACTTGCACTCAAGGCTAATTATTGCGATGCCGCATACTCACAGCCCGTGTGATACCGAACACCCAACTCCTCTACTAGTCAGTCTCACAAAGCTCGTTTGCGAAACTATTGCGTTCGAGGAATATCCTCAGTGAGTGGATCCGCTGTGATGTTTCTTTCTATGTCTCTCTATATCTCAAGTTCGCGGAGAAAGCCATCTCCCGAAATGAGCAATACCTGTCTTAGAATGTCTGGATGTCTGATGGGACCTAGCTCATAAATGAACTCCAAATCCAAACTTCTTAGACTGTATCGTCAACTGAACTTAATCAGTATCCTGCGCCATGCCACCCTCAGTATTGCCTTGGACCACCTGTCCAAAATACTGCCCCTCGTCAGAAGGAAAAACTATAACTCTGACAACCTTCTTGTCGTCCATGTCACCTTGGAAGCCTGGAATGATAACTGTCTCCCAAATGAGGCTATCGTTATCATATCCCTAGAACATCCACTTATGTTCTAAAACTGCTTCCGACTGTTTCTCCAGGATTGGATCAATGTCAACTTATTGCATCTAGTGCAAGAACAATTGTCACGACCCGCAATTCGGCCCGTAACCGGCACTTAACCTACGTAACGTCTACAGGCGTACGTAACTTAAGTAAGCCGAAAACCCAGAAATCTAAACCACCCAAAACTGGATCAACGGAAAAAAACATAATTTAAAAGAATTAGATGTCGCCATTTAAAATCTCTAATTCTAGTTTTCTTTCATAAAAATTTCGGCAGCACCTCCTTTGTAAAACTGGCCCCGTAAACGGGTACAACACTGTTGGAGATAGTGCCCTCATAGTCAATTATTGGATCGCAGGTACGTGATTGCAATGATTGCGGAGGACCTATCCCGGAAGGACAGTCTTACTCGAGATGATAGTATGCTATCTGGTTTGCCTTTATCAGTCGTGTACATGTTCAGGTGACTGATTGCATGTTACACTTTGATAGAGCCCTTAGGATCTTGCTTTACTACCAACAGTATGATGGCGATCATATACGTGAGAGTTGGGTAGTTTATATGCATATCCTTAATTGTTGTCCCTAGTCGTGGGAGTTTCGAGACAGGGCATCGATACTCCGGAGTAGACTAGTGTGTACAGTCGAGATCCCGACGAGGGGCGGTGGCCGGTCTCACAAGCCACCGGTGTCAGTTGGATCACCTAAGATGTATACAGGTGCTCATTGGGTTATGAGTACACCGGACAGGACTCGCCGGGAATCTGCTAGTTAGTACTATACCTATCGTCAGATAGCAGTTCCCTGGTGACATGTGTACAGGTTAGTTCATCGACCTGAGGTCGTCATTTGTCTCGTGTGAGTTCCCACTGTGCTTTGATTTCTACCTTACCACGGCTCAAAGGAGTCGTGCAAACAGGTAGCTTTTGGGTACAGTCCCGAGCCATATGGAGGCACGTGAGCGGATCGGCAGGGGATTCGTCTCTCCCGGTATTGGGGGCGAGGTCGTGCTGTGTCTAGGAGAGCCATTACACAAATCCATGGCCATGGTAGGAGATTTACTGGTAGGTACTCCAGTAGTATCTCAGGGTGTATTTGGGCTTCACTCCGACATGACTTATACTGCTATTGGGGGTCTGACGTTGCTAGCCCCCTAGGCAGATATGCGATACTCATTGACGAACGGACCGGACTGTATATACATTGTCACTGTTAGGCTCAGTAGGGTTTTCGGAGGAGTTCGCTCATCGGTCTCCCTTGAGTTCGCTCCTCGGCCACCCTTGAGGTCAGTCCATGGGCAGCCGTTACGCATAGCTAGTGCCGCTGACGGTTTGTGGTTAAACCCACTGCCAGGGTACTGACGAGTCATTAGAGTCCCCCACAGGCAGTTTCCCAAGTTCGGGCGAAACGTTGTAGAGGCCGTATGGTTTTATGGCAGGGTTCGGAAAATGCACGTGCGTTTACGCACGTGTTATTTTTCGGGCAGATGATACTGGTCGGCTTTGGTTTAAGCCGGATCCGAGTATTATATTGAGTAGGTATAATATCTTTGTCTCAGTTGCATTTGTATTCGGTCGTAATATAAATGCGGGTATATTTATACAGTTTCGGGGTTATCCTGAAAGTCGTTTCAGGATCACTTTTGGAAGTTGCCAGTTTCCAGTTTTCTATCAGCCGTCTTTTAACATTCGGTTAAAGACGGATTTATCTTTTCTTCTGATATGAGTGAGTCATCATTCTAGAAGTTTCTAGAAGTGATGATGAGGCTAGTGACTCATTAGTGCATTAATGGTTTCATTTATTACTTGATGAGGTGTAATTAGTGATTCATGCTTTGTTATTAAAGCTTCTTGTTTTCCTTAGGATATTAAGTGAGAAGCTTCTTGCTTAAGGTCACCACTTGCTCCTACACTCACCCTCCTCCTTCATAATGAGTGGAAGGCCTCCTCTCTCTCTCACTCTCTCACTTGATTCAAGAGAGAAAAGATTATGATAGTATTTGGGGTGCATGGAATTTTACAGATCATTTCATTCCATCACCCGATTCCCTCGGCAACTTCATTTACCGATCGTCCACGGATTTGGACGAAGTGAGACAAAGTCATCTACTCATTCTCTACATCAATCTTGGTCGTCTCTTTTAGCAAACTTGACAATCGAGTTGCCTCGAGTCAGAGGCGGGAGCCCGTTTAAAGAACCGATCATGTGGTGCCACCTCGACGAGGAGATCGGAGATCGACGAGATCGGAGCAGCCGCAACGGAGCATGGGATGATGGTTGAAGAACGAAGGACTCGGATCGTTCGGTATAACCATTCTACACTCTTTACAGTATGTTAGTTTAGCAATAATGGCAGATCCGGGTTAAAGTATACGATAGCGCCAAGTTTAAAAGTTTTTGTTCCGCATTTGGCGTCTGTAGACTGCCGGGGCACTAGCGTAGACTTACAGTGGTATCAGAGCCTAACCATTTTGCTATACTAACTTGTGCTAACGCGTTTAAAACATCGATCCGACCGGAAATCGAAAATTGCAAAAATCACAAAATTCCTACCCGACAGTTTCTGTTGATTTTAAACGGTCTCAAAATTCATTTCTGTATGTCTTAAAAATCCGTGCAGGGAATTATAAGAACCACGACCAAATTTGGGGTCGTGATCCCACCAGACTGCCGCGGAAGGGCGGCCAAACCCATGGTTTGGCCGCGCAACCGCGGCCACGTGGGGAGCACGTGCTCCCAAATTTGGTCAGTGGGTTCTGTGATTGATTTTGGGGTTTTTGGAATATGAAGTTTTGGCCCAGATTTTGTTACTGTTCACCAGTAAGCAGTGGGGCCCACTTTTTGAAATTTGGTCTTTGGTCGATCGAAATTTAAACACGTTAGTTTACAGTGCTTACATTATATCTCCGACCGGGAATGTCATTTGATCGGTAAACTGCGTCTGATTGCTATAGTTCTTTTAGACGGGTTTGCGAACGTGACATTCGCGTTGATGTTCTGTGTTGTGCTGTATTGTTGCGGATTAGTCGTGGTGGATAGCAGTGTGCAATGGTAGTACAGTTTGAGTTTATTTGTACATTTGATATTGCGGGGCGAGCGTCCAACTTGTGGACAGCCGTCGCTGCCTGTTGTATAATATTCTTTTTGGGCACGACCAGGTTGCGGTCGATGTACCTATTGTACTATTTTTCATTACTGTACTAGGTTTTACCCCGCGACGGAGTGCACGGATAGCCGGGTTCGAGAAAGCAACGGGTCCGCATCTCATGGTTTTGAGAGGCAGAGGGGCCCCACTTCAGAATTGGCAGACTATTCGCCGCACTCGCAAGGGGTACAGGTTGACCCAAGGAGGGGTGCTCAATTTACCGGATTCCGTGAAGTGCCGGGTGTTCCATTCACTATGCTGTGGGGACTGCCTCGCTTCAGGTTTTGGCGGGTAACTTGCCGCACCCGTAGGGGTCTAGGTTTCATTGCACAGGCTATCCACACGACAGGGGAACGTCGAGTTTCAGCAGCGGCTCTGTGAAACTCGGGGATCCCAGATTATCTGTATTGTTCTGTGATGCTTATTACTTTCTGTAATGTTGCATATTATCACGCCTGGAGCGATTATGTATATTGGTTTATATACTATTAGATGTTGTATATGTTTTACACCCGCGCTAGTCCAGCCCCCGCTCTGTCGTTAGTTAAGTAACCTAACGAGTGATGACGGGACCCAGTGACGAATGCGGATGGCATATACGTACATTTTATTTTCGTTCTTTTCTGGTGTGATTGAATGATGGGACTGCGTTGATTCTGATCAATGTAAAGTAAAAACAAACCGGTATACAGTTGTTGGAACAGTTTAAAAAGTGTTATTGCAAAGACGTTTCCTTTTGTTATGCATAGCGGTATTCGGTGGAATATCCAGCACCTCATTCGACGAGGCAAGGGCCGATATCCCTTCACCGGGACCGACCCCTTGGACAGAAGTTTGCGTCAAAGTAATAACTTCACTATAGTCGATTACATGTTGCTTTGCATAGCGGTATTCAGTAGAATATCCTGCACCTCATTCCACGAGGAAAGAGCCGAGATCCCTTTACCGGGAGTGACCTCTTTAGCAAAAAGGTTTTCGCCACTATATTTTAAAAAGCTATCAGGTTCCTTCAGCGATATCAAGTTCACTACGCTAAAGGTTTTTCGCCGAAAACCAGTCGTAGCCCTCCGTCACTTCTTTTGGGTATTCAGTAGTATTCAAGCTACGTATTTTGACCAACGCCAAGGCATAGTGTTTGGTAGCTGCTGGGTATTCAATTGTTGCATAGATAGATGAGTTAGTTTGGGACAGTCGTTCTGCCGATTGGCCAACGTCAGGGGCATGTGCGGGTGGGTTCAAATTGACAAGATAGTGATGGGTAGAACTTGGCATGTGACTTATGATATTTTGACCAACGCCAAGGTTATAAGAGCATGGGGCAAAAACAATATCAGGAGTTTCTAAAGAAACTGAAACTTGCCGAGTATGCGCATACCTTCTGGAGTATGAGTAACGTGGATGCATTCCATCACGTTATCATGCGATGAGAGTTGGATCCTGATTCCCACTGATGAGTTGGTTTACTCTTCGGGTGATCCCGATTGATTCTTTTTTAGGTTTGGAGGAGAATTTGACAGGACAGTGGGAGGTTTCCGGATTAGATAAAGTGATGACCATTCTGATCTAGGTTAGAGTGCACGCAGAGTGTTTCTTTTCTCTCTCTCTCTTTGGCAGCGACCTTTGACCGACCCTACACTATGACTCAGTGACCAAGTTGACCGAACCTTCTTAAAATACTGGCTTTTGGATTGTCTTAGTTGCATAAGTCATTGCCACTCCTTCTTTTACCCTTTGAATTTCTCAGAACACCCGTATTACTACGGATATCCACTTCCATTGGATAGATCCATCGTATGGTTATATACGAACTCGAAGGGACTTCTTCGAGGATGGATCCAGGTTCAGGAGAAATAGAATTGGTTTATTCAGTTATCTTTTATTATCACCTTCTCTCAGGTTGCGAGAGCTCCTTGGTTTAGGAGAGTACACCTATTACGCTTATTGGATAGTCTTATTCCAAACCATAGGCTGGTGCCGAAAGGTAGGGAATGAAGAAAACCAATTAGCCTAAGTAGGGTGTGCAGAAGGAAATATGTAAAGACAAAATAAAGGGATTAGAAAGAGGGCAAAGTAAATTGCGACTGATATCATTCACGACCAAAACCGCGTACTTCATCGCCGCTCCTATTTTCACCTTTAAAAGAACAAGGTATTATTCAGTTGTCTTTTATCGTCACCTTCTCTCGAGATGTGAGTACTCCTTGGTTTAGGAGGGTACACCTATTATGCTTACTGGATAGTCTTCTTCCAAACCATAGGCTGGTGCCGAATGGTAGGGAAGGAAGAAAACCATTTATCCTAATGATGGTGTACAGAAGGTAACGACTAAAGACAAATAAAGGGATTTGGAGAGATGGCAATAAAATATACGGTTGAAGTCATGAATTTGATTATGGAAGAGGCATTGCTATGAATACCAGGATACCCCTACGAAACATTTTCATGTTTCAGTGCATTGTTAAAGAAAAACTGTTTTCCCGATTAGACACTTACTCCAAGGGTATGTATTTACCAGGTTTCATTCTCATATCTGTATGGTTTTACAGATGATGAGTGGGAGTAAGATATTGGGAATTAGGTGATCATCCTCATTATATCGGAATTCGTTGGAATTGGTGATATTTGAGGAAATCGCCAGGGTACAGTTTTCTACCTACAAGGCACAGGTTTTGAGTTGTTTAACTCAGCGGACTTATACAGAGTATTGTATGTTGTCCAAGTGTCCATCAGGACAAAGGGGTAGGTCCTCGTACTATGTTCTATTTACTTATAACTTCTCTAGTTTTTAGACAAGTGTTTCGTAGAAATACAAAGTCTAAGTTTTGAGAAGTTGTGGGTATAAGAATAAAGTAGAGAACCAGGTATCACAAGTATCGGGATTCTTCAAAGAGATCGAAGATGTAGATTCTTGTGATTGGTATTCAGATGATAGTGATGGTTTTGAGAGACGTGTTTCTCTTTCAGGTTACTCATAATTGGATGGATTCCTAAGTTGAGTAATGCTGATTAGCCTCTTTCCATTAAGTTGATATGCACTGGAGACAGCTGCATGGATTGAATCTTGGTTCCAATTAAATTAGTGCCAAAGTTTCTATATTGGATATAGAATAGTTCGTACCTTAAAAGATATTAAGGTACGGGGAGTTGTCCAGCTTATGATTAAAACCAGACACTGAATAACTCAGGGCACGATTCTGTAATGGCTGTTTGTGGGTTGACCCTGGCTATGACGAGGGTTGATATTCTACCATTTGGAAGATCAATAGTGATATTGTTCTTGACTCGCCACAGTTTTAGTAAAAATGGATCTTTTTCAGAAAACAGTAGTGGGAGTATGGTAGAACTGGAAGTGATTCCAGAACCGCGAACGATTACGGAAAAATTTAATAGGACCTATACATTCAATCAGGTTTGACATTCCAATAGCCACTCCGCAGGTATGGTAGGTAACCTCAGACGCCCGAGAGGTACTTCGGTAGCCTCAGAGACGGTGACAGGGAGGTTCTTATCTACCAAGACTTGACACTACTGTTGTTCCAGGATATGAGGCCCGGTAGGAGGGTTGTCGTAGTCAGTGGGAGCAGCGGAAGAATAGTGGGCAAGATGCTTATATCTATTTATAGACTTGAGCAGTTATAGCGGAGATAGATCATCTAATTTTGTTATGACAGTCATGGGTTTGACTTCAATCAGAATAGGGGATGGATCAGTTAAGAAGGTAGTAGGGTGTGATGTCATGGTATCTGGATGACATACACAGAGTAGGAAGTAAAATTTCTATACTACGATCGGTTGTACTGTGGTCGTCACACAGTTGTTTCTCCAGACAGGATATGGATATAATATTTGACATTCTGGTTTCTGGATCTATGGTTTTAGATCTGGATTTGGGTAGTTTCCCAATGTGGGTACTTTGACAGATATTCTAATGGTTTTTGGAATAGTTGACTCCTAGCATGGTGGTGTACCTGCAGGTGATGGAGTCACCCTCTCTAAAGGTGTCTTACAGACTAAAAAGGAGAGGGATGTGCATGATTGGCAGATCACTTGCTTAGGCAATTGAGTCAATCATGAGATGTCGAGTACCGCACCAAATGTTGTTTTTGCACTAGATGCAATAAGTTTGTATTAATCCAATCCTGGAGAAACATAAGGAAGCAGTTTTAGAACATTGGTACATGTTCTACGGATTTGATGACGGCAGCCTCCTTCGGGAGACGATTATCATTCCAGGCTTCAAAGGTGACATGGATGACAGAGTGATTGTCAGAGTTTTAGTTTTCCCTCTGACGAGGGACAGTATTATGGACAGGTGGTCCAAGAGGATACTGTGGGTGGCAAGGTGCCCGATACTGATTAGGTTCAGTGATCGATTCAGTCTAAGAAGTTTGGATATGGAGTTCATTTATGAACTAAGGTCCCATCAGATATCCAGACACATTCTAAGACAGGTACTACTCAATTCGGGAGATGGCTTTCTCCGCGAACTTGAGATTAAGAGAGATACAGAAAGAAACTTCTAGGCGGATCCACTCACCGAGGCTATTTCTCGAACACAATAGTTTTACAAACGGGCTTTGCGAAACTGATTAGTAGAGGAGTTGGGTGTTGGTTTCACACGGGCTGTGAGTAGTCGACATCGCAATATTAGCCTTGAGTGCAAGTGGGAGATTGTTGGAGATAGTGCCCTCATAGTCAATTATTGGATCGCAGGTACGTGATTGCAATGATTGCGGAGGACCTATCCCGGAAGGACAGTCTTACTCGAGATGATAGTATGCTATCTGGTTTGCCTTTATCAGTCGTGTACATATTCAGGTGACTGATTGCATGTTACACTTTGATAGAGCCCTTAGGATCTTGCTTTACTACCAACAGTATGATGGCGATCATATACGTGAGAGTTGGGTAGTTTATATGCATATCCTTAATTGTTGTCCCTAGTCGTGGGAGTTTCGAGACAGGGCATCGATACTCCGGAGTAGACTAGTGTGTACAGTCGAGACCCCGACGAGGGGCGGTGGCCGGTCTCACAAGCCACCGGTGTCAGTTGGATCACCTAAGATGTATACAGGTGCTCATTGGGTTATGAGTACACCGGACAGGACTCGCCGGGAATCTGCTAGTTAGTACTATACCTATCGTCAGATAGCAGTTCCCTGGTGACATGTGTACAGGTTAGTTCATCGACCTGAGGTCGTCATTTGTCTCGTGTGAGTTCCCACTGTGCTTTGATTTCTACCTTACCACGGCTCAAAGGAGTCGTGCAAACAGGTAGCTTTTGGGTACAGTCCCGAGCCATATGGAGGCACGTGAGCGGATCGGCAGGGGATTCGTCTCTCCCGGTATTGGGGGCGAGGTCGTGCTGTGTCTAGGAGAGCCATTACACAAATCCATGGCCATGGTAGGAGATTTACTGGTAGGTACTCCAGTAGTATCTCAGGGTGTATTTGGGCTTCACTCCGACATGACTTATACTGCTATTGGGGGTCTGACGTTGCTAGCCCCCTAGGCAGATATGCGATACTCATTGACGAACGGACCGGACTGTATATACATTGTCACTGTTAGGCTCAGTAGGGTTTTCGGAGGAGTTCGCTCATCGGTCTCCCTTGAGTTCGCTCCTCGGCCACCCTTGAGGTCAGTCCATGGGCAGCCGTTACGCATAGCTAGTGCCGCTGACGGTTTGTGGTTAAACCCACTGCCAGGGTACTGACGAGTCATTAGAGTCCCCCACAGGCAGTTTCCCAAGTTCGGGCGAAACGTTGTAGAGGCCGTATGGTTTTATGGCAGGGTTCGGAAAATGCACGTGCGTTTACGCACGTGTTATTTTTCGGGCAGATGATACTGGTCGGCTTTGGTTTAAGCCGGATCCGAGTATTATATTGAGTAGGTATAATATCTTTGTCTCAGTTGCATTTGTATTCGGTCGTAATATAAATGCGAGTATATTTATACAGTTTCGGGGTTATCCTGAAAGTCGTTTCAGGATCACTTTTGGAAGTTGCCAGTTTCCAGTTTTCTATCAGCCGTCTTTTAACATTCGGTTAAAGACGGATTTATCTTTTCTTCTGATATGAGTGAGTCATCATTCTAGAAGTTTCTAGAAGTGATGATGAGGCTAGTGACTCATTAGTGCATTAATGGTTTCATTTATTACTTGATGAGGTGTAATTAGTGATTCATGCTTTGTTATTAAAGCTTCTTGTTTTCCTTAGGATATTAAGTGAGAAGCTTCTTGCTTAAGGTCACCACTTGCTCCTACACTCACCCTCCTCCTTCATAATGAGTGGAAGGCCTCCTCTCTCTCTCACTCTCTCACTTGATTCAAGAGAGAAAAGATTATGATAGTATTTGGGGTGCATGGAATTTTACAGATCATTTCATTCCATCACCCGATTCCCTCGGCAACTTCATTTACCGATCGTCCACGGATTTGGACGAAGTGAGACAAAGTCATCTACTCATTCTCTACATCAATCTTGGTCGTCTCTTTTAGCAAACTTGACGATCGAGTTGCCTCGAGTCAGAGGCGGGAGCCCGTTTAAAGAACCGATCATGTGGTGCCACCTCGACGAGGAGATCGGAGATCGACGAGATCGGAGCAGCCGCAACGGAGCATGGGATGATGGTTGAAGAACGAAGGACTCGGATCGTTCGGTATAACCATTCTACACTCTTTACAGTATGTTAGTTTAGCAATAATGGCAGATCCGGGTTAAAGTATACGATAGCGCCAAGTTTAAAAGTTTTTGTTCCGCATTTGGCGTCTGTAGACTGCCGGGGCACTAGCGTAGACTTACAAACACAGATAATATAAAACATCCCAAGTGGGAGAAAAATCACGCCCACCGGCGGAGACAATCACCACAACAAGTATACGACGCCAAAGCGAAGAAATATCAAGAGAACGACTATAAAGGAAGTAAACATTTCCAAAAATAACCTGCTTCTACGAGCATGGCTCCCAAAACCAATATAATACAACACTGATCTCTCACAAGTCGTCTCTAAGTCATATACAACAAGGGTAGATGGAGAATACTAGATCCAACCAAAAAAAAATATACAATGTACAACGGATAACCGCAAACCCACCTATAATGCAACGGCCTCACTGCCAAGGTAGCGGTATCCACAAAAGTAGTGATGATAAGCTGCCCTGCCGCGACTACTCAGAGGGTAAGTCCTGCAAAAACTGTGGCACAACGGGGGTGAGTTGCCAACTCGTGAATAGTAATTAACATCATACAGTAATCGCAAGTATGCACTAACAGCAATGATCGATAACATGTGAACTGATAGCATGAGTATGACAATATGAATATGCAACTATCATGATATCCCTATCAATTGAATACTGAGTGCGGAATAGTAAATAATCTCATGCATATATCATAAGCATGGAAAACACGGTGTAACTCAACAACACCCAAATCCCAAAATACTCAGATCGGCCCTCAGATCGGCCCTCAAATCCTGTACGTCTCATGAAACCTGAGTGTCAAACATCGACACTCAAAAACATCATGAAAACCAGTGCCTATCATCGACACATAAATACTGATATCCATACGTTCCTCGAAACTCAAGTATCCCACCTCGACACTTGTATTTCCACGTATCGGTTTTCCTGATATTCATACGTTCCTCGAAACCCAAGTATCCCATCTCGACACTTGTATTTCCACGTATCGGTCTGTCAAACCCCATATATCTCTCGGAAAGTAAGTGCCCAAGATCGACACTTTAATTTCCCATATCGCATCTCAATGCATAAATCCATATAAAGTAGCATATGCAACATAAAACATCAATATGAGCATATCACGGAACGATTCGCCAAATAATGCATCAAGTCATTAAATGTATCTCGCGGTTCCCAAAAATCTCAAATCCAGAATATATATATATACAGCGTCCCATACCACCGATATATATGCAATACAAATCATGTAAATCCAAAACCAAAATACATATATATACAGCGTCCCATACCACCGATATATATGCAATACAAATTGATCATATAACAATAGCAAGGTATATGTGCGAACGAGTAATATAGCATGGCATACATATGAGCATGTAGGTATACAGGTATGTTCTATGTAATATGCATTGTCGCACAAGTATAACTGTTTAAAGTCGCTAACTAATAGCAAGGTATACAATAAGCATTTGTATTGTGCGTGTCATGGCAATTACCGACAGGGTGTGTGTAGCATATCATTGGTGCTCGTGCAACATGGACTGTCGATAATAGTGCAGTGTACAACAGGTACAGTATTAAGCACAAGTAACTATATGCAACATGAATCATGCAATGTTTCTATATAAGCAAATAAGCATACGGCTAATATTATATCATGTCTAGCCCCGACGCGTAGCGCCATACGGGCGATTCCCCGTAGATGTTAAATCTACTCACACTGTGGTCTCCAGCTATGAAGATCCGACCACCTGCTTCCCTTTGTTTGCAGCGTCTGAAGTCCCCGCTTGCGACGCTATAATATCACAAACACAAGAAATAAAGCGAACATCTCAGAAGCAATCACAATAACGTAAAACTATGTATAATAAAACGCATCCACGCACTAAACCAACTCACAAGTGCACGTCTAGTGCAAACACACGAAACGATACCTAAACCCAAACTGAGTACGTCGCAGCACGACACACGACTCGTGTCGCAACACGTATCACGCGAACTCAAAACACACGATTATAGGTAATCGATCCCAGATTTTGCATACTGCATTTACTAAGTAAATCAACAGTACCAAACAACCCAAAACCATAGCAGACAACACCCCCAGAAAACCCACCCCAAAACTACCCAAGTCGGCCGGCGTCGCCGGCCCCCTCTTCAAGTCTCGCCGGCCCCGGCCGGTGGGATGGCCCCCGTCTCCTAGGTGGTGTCTCAGGTCAACCTGCACATCTCTCTAAAGTTGTTGAAACAGACACTAAATCTCCCAGGTCACAGCAGATATTAATATCTCAAAAAAGACACTAAAAAACCCGATATCGCCTCAATCGAAATAAACTACGCTCTACGCAGAAATTAACGATCAAAACCACACAAAAACTATAAATTACCAGTAAAGGGAATATACCTAACAACTTTGCTCCTAACTCCAAGCTTTTCCCTATCTCCAAGTGATCAAGAGCAAGAAAAACCCAAGTTTTAGCTATTTTGCGATATATTTCAGAAATTTGAGGATTTTTGTGAGTTAGAATGAATAAAAATGATATGGGAATTGATCAAGTGCAGTAGGAAGGAGGGGATTTCGGCCAAGGGGTGAGGTGGAGGATTTGTGATGAATTTCCTAGCAATTTCCCTCATTTATTGCTAATTAATGCATACACACATACACACTCACTCATGCATGCATCTAATTATCTCTTTCTTTTCTTTTTCTTTTAAATTCCTAACTTAAATCCTAGGCCACACATAATTCCCTAGGTGAAGTGAGAAGGAAATTCTTAACTCAATTATTTTAAAGAAAAGATCGCTAAAAGAAATTTTCCCAAAATTTGAATACCGCATTAAAATAATATTAAAAATTGGGAAAAAATCAAATTGAACCAAAACGTCCCATATACTCCCAAAGCTCGCGCACTAGCTTTATTTTAGCTAATCTAGGTGCTGGCAAGTCTATATGGTCGTTTGTTCACAGTCGGGTAAAAACGGAAAATACCGACAAACTTACCCTAAAACGGACAAATTCACATAACGATTTCTAAAACGTTACAACAATATCTGGTGTGGTACTTGACATCTCATGATTGACTCAATTGCCTAAGCAAGTGATCTGCCAATCATGAGTATCCCTCTCCCCTTTAGTCTATAAGACACCTTTAGAGAGGGTGACTCCATCAACTGCAGGTACACTACCGTGTCAGGAGTCGTCCATTCTAAATACTCATAGAATGCTGTCAAGGTACCCAGATTGGGAAACCACCCAAATCTAGATCTAAAACCATAGATCTAGTAACCAGAATGTCAGATATTATGTCCAAGTCCCATGTGGAGAAACCACTGTGTGACGACCAAAGTATAACCGATCGTAGTATAGGAATATCACTTCCTACTACCTTCTCAAAAGATCCACCCCCTATTCTGATGACGTCAAACCTATGACTGTCACATCAGAAATAGATGATCTATCTCCGCTACATCTGCTTTAGTCTATAAATAGACATAAGCCTGATGTCCACCAATGCTTCCGCTGCTCCCACTGACTACGACAACCCTCTGGCAGAGTCATATAGACGTGCACTTCCAAAGCTAGTTTAGAACGACGCTATACACATCCTCCTGCCGGGTCTCGCAGCCTGGAACAACAGCAATGGCAAATGTGGGTAAACAAGAACTTCCCTGTCACCGTCCTTGAGCATACCGAAGTACCTCTCGAGTGCCTGAGGTTACCCATCATATCTGCGGAGTGGCCAATGGAATGTCAAATTAGATTGAATCTTTAGGTTCCTTATCAAATCTTCAGTAATCGTTTGTGGTTCTGGAATTACTTCCAGTTCTACCATACTCCCACTACTGTTTTCTGAAAAAATCCATTTCTTTTAAAATTGTGGCGAGTGAAGAACAATATCACTATTGATCTTCCAGATGGTAGAAAATCAACCCTCGTCATAGCCTGGGTCAACCCACAAACAGCCATTACAGAAACGTGCCTTGAGTTGTCCAGTGTCTGGTTTTAAGCATAAGCCGGACAACTCCCCATACCTTAACATCGTTAAGATATGAACTGTTCTATATCCAATATAGAACCAGAGGCACTGATTCAATTGAACCAGATTCAAATCATGCAGCTATCTCCAGTGCATGTAAACTAAATGGAAGGAGGCCGATCAGCGTTACTCAACTTAGGAATGCTTCCAATTATGAGTAATCTGAAAGAGAAGCAATTTCTCTTTATCATTACTATCAACTGAATACCATACACAGGTATCTACATCTTCGATCACTTTGAAGAATCCCGATACTTGCTATACCTGGTTCTCTACTTTATTCAAATACCTATAACTTCTCAAAATTCGGACCCTGTGTTTCCACGAAACACCTGTCTAAAAACTAGAGAAGTCATAAGTAAACCGAATATAGTACGAGGACCTACCCCTCCGTCCTGATGGACCCTGGACAACATACAATACTCTGTATAAGTCCCTTGAGTCTGATAACTTATTCACTGTGTGTCGTAGGTTGAAAACTGTACTTATGGTTAAGAAGAATTACACCGCTGTTTAATGCTCCTTACCTAACCATCCATTGATATAGGTAAATGTCATCGACATAACTTCAAAAGGTATATCTCACTCTATAAAAATAGACGTACAGATATATCAATTTGAAATTGGTGCATAACCGCGGATATTCAAAACCAAATAATTGCCGTCCGGCAAACAGCCCAGGTGACTTCCTCAAATAATGAGGATGATCACCTAATTCCCAATAACTTACTCCCACTCATCATCTGTAAAACCATACAGATGTGAGAATCATACCTGGTAAATACATACCCTGGAGTAAGTGTCTAATCGGGAAATCAGTTTTCCATTAACAGTACACAGTGAAACTGAAACATTGAAATGTTTCGTTGGGGTATCCTGGTATTCCTAGTAATGCCTCTTCCATCATCCAGATTCACAACTATAACTGTATAATTCTTTGCCACCTCTCCAAATCCCTTTATATGTCTTTAGTCATTACCTTCTGTACACCCCTTTAAGCCAAATGGTTTTCTTCCTTCCCTACCGTTCGGCACCAGCCTATGGTTTGGAAGAAGACTATCCAAAAAGCATAAGGGGTGTACTGTCCTAATCCTAGGAGCACTCGCATCGCGAGAGAAGGTGAAGATAAAAGACACCTGAATGTACTTTATTCCTATTTCTCCTGAACCAGAATCCATCCCCGAACTGGAACAAGTTCCTTTCGAGTTCGTATATAACCATACGATGGAGCATCCAATAAACTGTGGATCTTCGTAGTGATACGGAGTGTCCTGGAGAAATACAAAGGTGGTCTAGGATTGGCGAAGAAATACTTGGTTTGGTCGTGAATAGTAGTCGCAATTTACTTTGCCCTCCTACTAATCCCTTGCTTTGTCTTAACTTAATACCTTCTGTACACCGTTTAGGCTAACTGGTTTTCTTCATTCCCTACCGGTCGGCACCAGCCTATGGTTTGGAAGAAGACTATCCAATTTGCGTAATAGGTGTACTACTCCTAAACCAAGGAGTACTCGCAATGAGAGAAGGTGAAAAGAAAAGACAACTGAATAATCCTATTCGTTTTCTCCAGAACCAGAAACCATCCTCGAAGTCCTTCGAGTTCGTATATAACCATACGATGGTTTTGTCCAATGGAAGTGGACGTTCGTAGTAATACGGGGTGTCCTGGAGAAAAGGGTAAAAGTAGGAGTGGCAATGAGGTCTGCAACTCTGACAATCCAAAAGCCAGTGTTAAGAAGGTTCGGTCAACTTGGTTACTGAGTCATAGTCCAGGGTCGGGTCACTGGTCGCTGCCAAAGAGAGAGAGAGAAAAGAAACACTCAGCGTGCACTCTAACCTAGATCAGAATGGTTATCACTTTGTCTAATCTGGAAACCTCCCACTGTACCTCAAATTCTCCTCCAAACCTGAAAGAAGAATTAGTCGGGATCACCCGAGGAGTAAACCAACTCATCAGTGGGAATCGGGATCCAACTATCATCGCATGATAACGTGACGGAATCCACTCACGTCACCACACTCCAGAAGGTATACGCATGCCTGGCAAGTTTCAGTTCTTTTGAAACTCCCGATGTGATTTTTACCCCTAGGACCCAAGTGACCTTGACAATGCCAACATATCAAAGAGTCCTAGTCAAGTTCAGCCCGTCATTATCTTGATTGCATTAAACCCACCCGTACGAGTCCTTGACAATGCCAACATAACCGTACGACTGTCCTAACCAATCCACTTATCCATGCGACAGAAAAGTATTACACAGCTACCGAACACTACGCCTCGGCAATGCACGACATACGTAGCACGAATACTAAGCAATACTAATCTGAAATGACGGAGGGCTACGGATGGTTTTTGGCGAAAAACCTTTTACCGTAATGAACTTGATATCGTTGAAGGAACTGGATAACTTTTTAGAAAATATAGTGATGAAAACCTTTACTAAAGAGGTCACTCCCGGTGAAGGGATCTCGGCTCTTTCCCCGTAGAATGAGGTGCAGGATATTCCAACTGAATACCACGATGCAAAGCAAAAGTAATCGGCTATAGTGAAGTTAATGCCCTGACGCAAACTTTTGTCCAAGGGGTCACTCCCGGTGAAGGGATCTCGGCCCTTGCCTCGTCGACTGAGGAGCAGGATATTCCAAATGAATACCACGATGCAAAACAAAAGTGAACGTCCTTGCAATAACAGCTTTTTGAAAAATGTTCCAACAACATCAGAATAGGTTTGTTTATCTTGCATTGATCCGAATCAACGCAGTCCCATCAATTAATCACACCACAAAGAACGAAAATATACTGACGTACGTATATGCCATCCGCATTCGCCACTGGGTCCCGTCATCACCCGTTAGGTTAGCTAACTAACGGCAGAGCGGGGACTGGACTAGCGCGAATGAAAAACATATACAACATCTACTAATATATATACCAATATATTATTTTTCGCTCAAGGCGTGATAAGAAATGCAACATCACAGAAATGTACAGCATCACAGAACAATACAGATATCTGGGATCCCCGGGTTTCACAGAGCCGCTGCTGAAACCCGACGTTCCCCTGGTCGTGTGGATAGCCTGTGCAATGAAATCCTAGACCCCTATGGGCGCGGCAAGTCACCCGCCAAAACCTGAAGCGAGGCAGCCCCCTTCAGTGCCATGAATGGACCACCCAGCACTTCACGGAATCCGGTAACTTGGGCACCCCTCCTGGGTCAACCTGTACCCCCTACGAGTGCGACGAATAGCCCGCCAATCCTAGAGTGAAGCCCCCTCCGTCTCAATGCCATGAGATGCGGGCCCGTTGCCCTCTAGAACCCGGCTATCCGTGCACCCCTCCGCGGGGTAATCCTAGTACAGAAAGTAAAATATACATACACCGGGTACATCGACCGCAACCAGGTCGTGCCCCAAAAGAATAATACAAACAGGCAGTGACGGCAGTCCACATGTCGGACGCTCGCCCCGCAATATCAAATGTACATATAAAACAAAACTGTACTAGCATTGCATCCATGCTATCCCCCACGACCGATCCGCAACATCACAGCATAAACATAGAACATCAACGTGAAAATCACGTTCGCAAATCCGTCTAACCGGGCTATAGCAGTTAGACCGGATTTACCGATCGAGTGACATTCACGGTCGCAGATATAATGTAAATACTGTGAAATAATATGTTTAAAAATATCCGATCGATCAAACAATTAACAAGTGGGCCCCAAGAAAAACTGTAGCACTCACAGAAATAATTGGCCCAAATTTAATATTCCAAAACCCTTAATTATAGCCCAGAAGCCCACTGGGGAAATTCGAAGCAGTGACACCACCAACTTGCGGCGGAACCGCGGCAACTAGGGGGGTTATGCCGCGGTTCCGCGCTCTTGGTGTGGGATCATTGTCTCGAATTTTCCCAGATGTCTTAGAACTCCCTGCACATCATTCTGAGATCACCTGAAAAATTTTTAGAGCTCGGGAAAAATCGACAGAAAACTGATGCACACGAAAATGTAGATTTTGGAATTTTGGTCGATCGGAAATGCAAAACACATCAGAAAAAGCTGGGTAAGGTTAATGGCGTGGCTCTGATACCATGTTGCACCACGGCAGCGCCCCGGCCTCGTACTCGAGGCCAAAATGCGGAATCAAAAATTTTCCTTACTCGGAAACCGGCGCTACCGCGGACAATGAAAACCCGGATCGTTTACTATTAACCTAACGCTAGCAATCAAGAGATGGGAAGAAAAGTATACCGAGTGATCCGAGTCCTCCGGTCTTCTCGTCATCGTCCCGATCTCCCGCGGAAAGTGTAGTCTCCATATCGTCGCCTCCTCGCCGGAAAGGGCACCACATCGCCTGCGTCTTTTACGGGCTCCCGCCTCAATACCGAGGCAACTCGGGCATGAAGCCGGCAACTCGACATGCTCAAGATATGCTGTAGAATGTAGTGTAGAAGATGCTTGTCTCTTTGGGGTTATGTTGTTGCCATTGATGATGATGGAGGAAACAAGGATTAGAAAAATGGTGCTTGCATTTTTCTAGCATGAAAATGAGATCAAGAAAGAAACTCTCAAGAATGAAGCTCTCTTTTTCTTCTTCTCTCTACCATGAAAAAACTTCTTCTCTCAAAATGGTGGAGGAAAAAGAATATATGAAACAAGAGGGAGGTGAGTGTAGGAGAGCATGAAGGGTGACCATAAACAAAACATTATCATAACAAACTTACATCAACACTCATCTCATTTCAAATCAATCTTAATCACCTTTATGCAAGAAATGATTAAGGAAAAGAATGGAATAAAAAGATGCTCTCATCTTACAAATAAACCCTCCACAAAATGTTATTTGCAAACTTGCAAATAACACCCTCCATCGAAAAAGTCCGGCCGGGAAAGAACAAAGGAAAACCGGCCGGAACGGAATGCAAACTGGCAACTCCAGAAAACTGGTCCCGTAATAAATTACAAGAAAACCCCGATACTGTGCATACACACCCGCATCTGTATTCCGACCGGATACAAATGCAATGAGACAAAATCTACACTGTACTAAACTAGGACCGGCTTAAGCCAAAGCCGGCTAGTAATATCCGTCCGATCCTGATCCGTGCAATACCGCACGTATCAGATCGAACCCTGCCATATAACTATACGGCCACTAGTACAAAACTGTCCGATCCTGATCCGTGCAATACCGCACGTATCTGATCGGACCCTGCCATATCTCCATACGGCCTCTACAGCGTTTCGCCCGAAAGCTTGAGTAACTGTAAGTGTGGTGGACTCTAAAGACTCGTCAATACTATGGCTGTGGATTTAACCACTAGCACGTCAGAGGTATTAGCCAATACGTGACGGGCCACCAGCTATTGACCAAAAGGGACGTCGATGAGCGAACTCATCCTGACACCCTACTGAGCCTGTCAGTGACAATATCCGTACAGTCCGGTCCGTTCGTCTATGAGCATCGCATGTCGGGCCTAGGGGGTTGGTAAAAGTCAGACCCCCAAAAGCGGTACAAGTCGTGTCGGAGTGTGGCCCAGAACGCCCTGAGATACTACTGGAATACCTACCAGTAAATCTCCTGCCTCGGCCGAGGGCTTTGCGTAATGGCTCTCCTAGACACAGCGCGACCTCACCCCCAATACCGGGAGAGACGAACCCCTGCAGATCCGCTCACTGCCTCCATGTGGCTCGGGACTGTACCCAACTAAAACCTGTTTGCACGACTCCTTTGAGCCGTGGTAGGGTAGTAATCAAAGCACAGTGGGAACTCACACGAGACAAATGACGATCTCAGGTCGATGAACTAACCTGTACACATGTCACCAGGGAACTGCCATCTGACGTCTGGTATAATCCCAACTGGCAGGTTCCCGGCGAGTCCTGTCCGGTGTACTCATAACCCAATGAGCACCTGTATACATCTTAGGTGAACCAACTGACACCAGTGGCTTGTGAGACCGGCCACCGCCCCTCGTCGGGGTCTCGACTGTATACACTAGTCTACTAATGGAGTATCGATGCCCTGTCTCGAAACTCCTACGACTAGGGACCTTTTAAGGATGTGCTTATAGACTACCAGCTCCCACGTATATGATCGCCATCATACTGCTGGCAGTCAAGCAAGAATCCTAGGGGCTCTATCAACGTGTAATAGCGACATGCCAGGTCACCTAAAGCAGTACACGATGATAAAGGTAAACCAGATAGCATACTATCATCTCGAGTAAGACTGTCCTACCGGGATAGGTCCTCCCTCAATCATTGCAATCACGTGCCTGTGATCCAATAATTGACTCTGAGGGCACTATCTCCAACACGTGGTACATACGCGTCATCGGTAATGGTGCTGGTGTCCTAACAACATGATATCAACAATAGAATATGAATCATAATACAAGCATGCGATGCGGAGCGAACAACAATAATGAGCGGGAGCTAAATACTAGACACAATGATAACAAATCTGCATTTAATGTAATATGAGTCATACAGCTACACTAAACTATAGGGCTGAGCTAACAGGCTAACCGAAGGTAAGGAAACCGCCTAACATCTAAGTCGATACATACATACATATATATATATATATATATATGAATATATATACATATATATATATATATATGAATATATATACATATATATATATATATATATGAATATATATATATATATGAATATATATATATATATATATGAATATATATACATATATATATATATATATATACATATATATATATATATACATATATATATATATATATATATATGTATATATATTAGTCGGTGATCCCGCCTCGATAATATCACGCCCGATACCATATCTATAATCAGTTATTCCCAAGTCAAGAGTTCCGGATCAAACATCAATATATAGCTCATACGTAAATCTGTCGTACGGCATCCCCAAATCTGGGTACGGGTCAATATCTTGTAGGGTTTCTAGGCACACTCAAGAGGTTCCACAAGGCATCTACCATGCCAAATTCAAAAATTTATGTGCCGAACAACCCTATGGAAGATCGTTAACTAGAGGATAGGCGAAACGCTAAGCTAGCAAACAATTTTACTAATAAGTGAAAGGGATTACAACCTTTGTAGATCCGGTCCTCCACTTCTTTAGCTCCGTGTTGATGTCACTTCGCTGCGATCATCGGGATCCCGGACCCTAGCGTTGGTTTCATCGGATAAATGAGCGGGTTAGGTCGTTGACTTCGATGCCGAAGATGATCTACGTCGAGGCGACTCAAACTCAAGCTCCATCTTCACTAGGTCATGAAACTTGTGAAGATAACACCCTATACAACATGGCAAGTGGTAGAGGATGAAGAAATAGGAAGTGAGTTCACTTTGGATTTGGATTTCTCACTTGATTTCATCACTTGAAATTTTTCTAGCAAGGTTTTCTTCTTCATGAAGAAGAAGAAAAGAAAATGAATTATTTAAAATCATAAATCAAGTGAAGACTTATCATAATGCAACCATGAGTAAGTTTAACTCATGTAGAGAGCAAACCATAGTTTAGGTAATGGTTAGGTTTAAGAACAAAACAAAATGGCTAGACTTTTCAAAGATACTAAAAGCTTCATGAAGCTTTAAGTATAATACAAGAAAAGCCACCATTTTGTTTAATCAAAATAAATAAAGAAAATAAAACCCTAACCATTAACTAAACATGGTGTAAATCATACACATACCCAAGTTTGCATGTATCATCCAACATGATACAATCTTGTGCACAAAAAAATATATCACATATACAACTTGTGCACATCAAGTGAGAAAATCAATCTTAAGTGAACCAATACTAGTTAATATAAAGTGATATATCAAATATATAATTACACATTAAATCATTAAATCAATACTTGATTTAATGATCCGGTCATATCGCATATAACAGACTAATATCTAGTGTATCAATGTATCGAATCAACACTTGATTCGGTAACTCGGCTATATCACATATAACCGTCCCATGATACAAATCGCGAGAATAGAATACAGTATCTCATACTGGTATTATTCTCGGTCCCTCACATATCTCATATGCGCTCCTATTTCGTTTCGCTTGAGCCAGGAAACCCCTGTGTAGGACTCTAAAGACTCGTCAATACGCCGGCAGTAGGTGGTGATCATATCAATCACCCACAAGCCGCAAGAGGTCTGCTAAACATAACGGCCACCCGGGTATTGAGCGATCAGAAGATCAACGAGCAAGCCCGCTCACACTCCTGTGAATCCAACCAGTAACACTTACCGTACAGTCCGGTCTCGTCGTCTGATATGTCGCATATCTCGCCTACGGGTGGTAAACGTCAGACCCCAGTAGCTCGATAAGTCGTGTCGATATGAGGTCTATAACAGTTCGAGAAACTACTGGTAACACTTACCAGTAAATCTCAACAACCCTGGCCAGGGATTTCCAGTTATAGCCAATCGAACACAGCACAACATCAACTCCCTATACCGGGAGAGACGAATCCCTTCCTATCGCTCATTGCCTCCATGTGATTCGGGACTGTACCCAAAAACCACCGTTTTGCACGCCCTCTTGGACGTGGTAAGGTGGAAATCAAAGCACAGTGGAAATCACACAAGACTCTATTACGATCTCGGGTCAACAGACTACTCTGTACCAGTGTCACCGGAGAACTGCCATCTGACGTAAGGTATAATACCATATGGGAGTTCTCGGCGAGTCCGTCCAGTGTACCCAATCTTCACTAAGCACCCGTATATCATCTCTGATGTCAAACACCAATGGATATGGGATCATCCATCGCCCATCTGTATGGGTCGAGAAGGTATACGCTAGTCTACTCTGGTATATCGATGCCCTGTCTCGATACACCCTCGACTAGGGACCTTGAAGGATGTACTTATGGACTACCATGTCCCCGCTAGTATGATCCGCATTATAGTCCAGGTAGTCAAGTACACATCCTAAGGGCTTTACCAACATGTAACAGAGAGACAGACAGTGTACACGTTAAGGTAAAGAGCAACCAGATAGCATACTATCATGTCGAGCAAGAAAGTCCTCCCTATATATGTCCAAGTATCCACTACAATATACATCCTATGTAAAGCAATGGCCTCTAGGGCATATATATAACTAACAATCTCCCACTTGCACTAAGGCCATCTGACAGCAGTGGTTATAGTATCTCATACTCAACCATCCCATAACTAGTCTCTCTCTGGGAAAAGGCCTTCGTGAGTGGATCCGCCGTGTTGTCCTCTGAGTCTACTCTCCTAACCTTGATCCCCTGGAGATCAACCATCTCCATGATCAGGTGACACTGCCTTAGAATATGTCTGGATCACTGATGGGACGTACGTTCCTTGGCATAAGCCACAACTCCATTGTCACACAATGGTAGGAACGAAGTTCATCTCATGAACTAATATACACCCAGACTTCCTCTTTTGTAGCATCTTTGGTAGCGATGTATCTAGCCTTTATCGTCTAGTATGTCACGGTATCTCTCTTGGAACTCTTCCAACATACCGTCCCTTCACTGAGGGTAAAGACAATGCATGTGACTGACATTCAGTCATCCTTATCACCCTGGAACCTTTCCAGTGATTCTCCCCAGGATCGATTGATACCATCTCACTACAACTAGTGAGAATCCTAACATCCAATTAGATCTATCTCATAGATCCAAAACCCAGGATTTAGTAGGTATCAGTTTGATCCTATATGGAGAATCATTGTGATAAGCGGAGATTGATCGAGCGTAGCATAGGAAACTCCTTCCCTATCAAGAGTATGTCATCCACGTACTCTACGAGGATCACCACCATACTCCTTACTACCTTTTTGTATATACAAGATTCATCTACCATTTTGATGAAGTCAAACTCTTTGATTACCACATCAAAACAGACGTTCCAACTCCGCGATGCCTGCTTTATCACATAAAATATCTTGCACGCGTTTCCGCTGCTCCCACTATCTACGAAGCCCTCTGACTGTGTACTTATAGACTTTCTCTTCTAAAACATCATTTAGAAAAGCAGTCATGACACCCAACCGCCAGATATCGTAGTCATGGTATGTAGCCGTGGCAAGTAGGATCTGGATGGACTTAAGCATAGCTACTTAGAAAAGGTTTCATCATATTCCATACTTGGTCAATGATGCAAACCTTTAACAAGTCTAGCTTTGAAAGTCTCAACTTTTCCATGTACACCAAGTAATCTTCTCAAGATATACTTGCTCCTGATGGGGATTTAACCCTTCAGATAAAGCAACCAAAGTCCATACTTTGTTGGTGTATAAGGATTCCATCTCAGATCGCTAAGCATCCAGCCATTCTTATAGAGTCCCACTCCTGATGGCCAGCTCGAAACTAGTTGGGTCATCATCTCATGATGCAATCCTCGCTCCCACTGTCATAGAGAAACCGAAGTATCTCTCAGGTGGGTGAGGAACCCTACTAGATCGGCGGAGAGGCTGAGGTTCGTTGGAAACTATTGAATCTTTTGGTTCTACCAAATCATCAGCTGCAGTTTGTATAGCCGGAACATTTCCAGTTCTACATAACAGATCTTGCCTCGAGCTTGTCCGGATTTTGCTTTTAGACATAGTCCGGACAACCCCAAATCTTAACAAACTTAAGATATGGGCTCTTCCCTTTCCATATCTCATATGAAGTGGTAGGCAAATGATTTGATCGGAACCCTATTCAATAGGTATGCAACTTCATAAGTGCATAACTCCCAAAAGGAAATAGGTAACTCAGTAGTACTCATCATAGAGCACATCTTATCATATAGGGTGTGATTGCTCCGTCCCGATACATCGACGTGCTGTGGTGTATACGGAGGAGTAATACTGAGAGAGAATCTCACTCTCCTTTAGAATAATCCAGGAATTCCGTGCTCAAGTATTCTCCTCCTTGATCACATCAAAGGACATAATACTTATACCCGTTTTGGTTCTCTGTTTCTAACTTATATTCTGTGAATATCTCAAAAGCTTCGGACTTGTGTTTCAACAGGAACATATGTCTGAATCTTGAAAGATTATTCGAGAATGTAATGAAATACAAAGAACCGGTCTTGGTATGTGTAGACAGGGGACCTACATACATCAACATGTATCATCCCAAGAGTTCACTAACTCTTTCTCTGTTTCCAGTAAACGGAGATATGGTCATCTTATCTCTGTGACATGACTGGCAAGTTTCACAAGATGTAAATTCAAACTGATTTAAATATGCATCTTAATATAACTTGAGCTAGTCGGGTCGGATTGATATGACCCAGTCTACAATACGTCAAGAAGGATTCGTTCATTTCTGAACTCTTCCTCTTGTGTGTGTTCTGTATACTAAGAACTGTAGTTTGATTTAGAACGTCAATGCTTTTGGATAACGTGCCTGAACTGATCAACTTTTGATATAGGAAATGTTCAAAACATTATCCAACAATACAAAATTATATCCTTCTTTACTTATAAAGAGATTGATATGATGTTGTATATCAGGTCCGGTATCTAACAACATTCGTTCAGAATCAATGCATTCTGATAATACAGGGTGATAGTGACAAACAGACTTGGTTGCAACACTTGCGCCGTTTTCTATCTCATGAAACTTATCACCCGTTCTCAGTTCTCTACCTATCTGTAGCCCATGTAACAAATTACATATGCGGGATCCTGATTCGGTATCTCATACCCAGGACGTAAAGGATACTGAGAAATAGTTCTCTGTAATGAACACACACGAAGAAGATGCTGTAAGTGCACGGCGGCGCCCCGGCCGTCAATCCGACGGCCAAACGCGGAAACGGTGATAAACTTTAATTTTGCGGACTTGGCAAAACGGCACCACCGCGCACTAAAACCGGATCGGGCCATTAAACTAAATCTAGCTAACTACAAAGTGAAGGGGAAGAGATATACCGACGATCCAAGTCCTCCGGTCTTCATCTCCACTCCGATCTCCTCGCGGGATCTCCGTCCGTCTCCTCCTCGTCGGAAAGGGCACCACGAAGCCGGATACTTTTACGGGCTCCCACCTCAATACCGAGGCAACTCGCGCATGAAGCCGGCAACTCGACATGCTCAAGATATGCTGTAGGAAGTGTAGTGTAGAATCATAGCTCACTTTGGGGTTGGTTGCCATAGATGGAGGAATCGGATTAGGAAAAATGGTACTTTCATTTTTCCAAAACAAGAAGAAGAAGGAGATGAAGAATTCCTTCCAAAACTAAGATGAACTCTCTCATTCTTTTTCTTTCTCTCTTTTCTTTTTCTTCTTTTCTTTTTCTTCTTTCTTTCTTTCTACCATTTTTCATCAAGTGAGAAGAATAAGGTGGAGGAATGAATATGAAGCATAACCATAGAAGGAAGGTGAGTGTAGGAAAAGTAGAAAGGTGACTATATCCTAAACATCATCATAACAATCTTTCTTATCAACCTCAAATCCTTTCTAATCTCATTAATACAAATCAAGTGATGGTTGAAAAGAAAAGATGCTTTCATAATTAATCATCTTGCAAATAAGTCCTCCACAAAGTGTTATTTGCAAAACTGCAAATTACCCCCTCCATCAGAAAAGTCCGGCCGGGAAAGAACAAAGGAAAAACCGGCCGGAACGGAAAGCAAAATGGCAACTCCAGAAAACTGGTCCCGTAATAAATTACAGGATAACCCCGATACTGTGCATACACACCTGCATTTGTATTCCGTCCGGATACAAATGCAAAGAGACAGAATCTACACTGTACTAAACTAGGACCGGCTTAAACCAAAGCCGGCTAGTAAAATCCGTCCGATCCTGATCCGTGCAATACCGCACGTATCTGATCGAACGCTGCCATATATCCATACGGCCACTAGTACAAAACTGTCCGATCCTGATCCGTGCAATACCGCACGTATCTGATCGGACCCTGCCATATCTCCATACGGCCTCTACAGCGTTTCGCCCGAAAGCTTGAGTAACTGAAAGTGTGGTGGACTCTAAAGACTCGTCAATACTATGGCTGTGGATTTCACCACTAGCACGTCAGAGGTATAAGCCAATACGTGACGGGCCACCAGCTATTGACAAAAAGGGACGTCGATGAGGAAGCTCACCCCGACACCCAACTGAGCCTGTCAGTGACAATATCCGTACAGTCCGGTCCGTTCGTCTATGAGCATCGCATGGCGGGCCTAGGGGGTTGGTAAAAGTCAGACCCCCAAAAGCGGTACAAGTCGTGTCGGAGTGTAGCCCAGAACACCCTGAGATACTACTGGAATACCTACCAGTAAATCTCCTGCCTTGGCCAAGGTCTTTGTGTAATGGCTCTCCTAGACACAGCGCGACCTCACCCCCAATACCGGGAGAGACGAACCCCTGAAGATACGCTCACTGCCTCCATGTGGCTCGGGACTGTACCCAACTAAAACCTGTTTGCACGACTCCTTTGAGCCGTGGTAGGGTAGTAATCAAAGTACAGTGGGAACTCACACGAGACAAATGACGATCCCCAGGTCGATGAACTAACCTGTACACATGTCACCTGGGAACTGCTATCTGACGTCAGGTATAAGACCAACTAGCATGTTCCCGGCGAGTCCTGTCCGGTGTACTCATAACCCAATGAGCACCTGTATACATCTTAGGTGAACCAACTGACACCAGTGGCTTGTGAGACCGGCCACCGCCCCTCGTCGGGGTCTCAACTGTATACACTAGTCTACTCTGGAGAATCGATGCCCTGTCTCGAAACTCCTACGACTAGGGACCTTTTAAGGATGTGCTTATAGACTCCAGCTCTCACTTATATGATCGCCCTCATACTGCTGGCAGTCAAGCAAGAATCCTAGGGGCTCTATCAACGTGCAATAGCGACATGTCAGGTCGCCTAAAGCAGTACACGATGATAAAAGTAAACCAGATAGCATACTATCATCTCGAGTAAGACTGTCGTCCCGGGATAGGTCCTCCCTCAATCACTGCAATCACGTGCCTGTGATCCAATAATTGACTCTGAGGGCACTATCTCCAACAGATGCATCATCATGCACTTTCTTCGTTTGGGCGGCACGGGAATTCTGGTAATCCCCTATTTCCTGCTCTGTCTTATAACAATTATAAGTTGGAGCGGGACCAACGTTCCCCAGCTCAGTATAACAAGCGGGTTTGGTCAATACATCCGTATTATTATCTTGATTAAGGCGTGATATGGTCGCTACTTGGAGAGAGAGAGAAGAAAACACTCTGCGTGCGCTCTTGCAAGATCAGATTGGTTATTATTTTATCTAATCAGGATGGCTCCCACTGTTTTTTATCAAATCTTCCTTCAAACCCTAAAAGGAAAGACTAGCCGGGATTAATTACACCCTACAACTTCGCCAATCTTTCAGCCAGGCCAGTGTCGGTACTTTGAGGGAGGTTCCCCATGCTTTCGCACGGACCTAATTAAAGTAAACCTCGTTTTCCCAGAGGCGTAACCCCGTTGATACCTTTCTAGATACCTACTTGATCGGTTAATTGTAATGTGTAAAACTCTCCCAGTAGTAACAATTACTCGCAGTGGGTATCGGGATCCAACTATCACATAGAAGGTATGCAATCTCATTGCAAATTTCAACACTTGAAATTGTTAGTTATGTATATGCCCTAGAGGCCATTGTTGTACATATGATGTATATTATGATGGATGCTTAGATATATACAGAGAGGACTTTCTTGCTCATCATGATAGTATGCTATTTGGTTTCACTTTATCTTAATATGTTGACTTGTATTGGTTTACTGTTTTACTCTCACATGTTGATAAAGCCCTTAGGATCTGTACTAGACTACTGGGACTATGATGAGATCATACTAGTGGGGCCGCGGTAGTCGATGAGTACATCCTATAACTGTTCCTAGTCGAGGGTATATCGAGACAGGGCATCGATACACCAGAGTAGACTAGCGTATACGCATCTTGACCCATATGATGGGCGATGGATGATCCCATATCCATCGGGGTTAGACATCAGAGATGGTGTACGGGTGCTCAGTGGAGACTGGGTACACTGGACGGACTCGCTGAGAACTCCCAGATGGTGATATACCACACGTCAGATGGCAGTTCTCCGGTGACACAGGTACAGGGTAGTCTGTAGAACCGAGATCGTCATGGAGTCTCGTGTGATTCCCACTGTGCTTTGATTTCCACCTTACCACGTCCAAGAGGGCGTGCAAAACGGTGGCTTTTGGGTACAGTCCCGAATCACATGGAGGCAATGAGCGATAGGAGGGGATTCGTCTCTCCCGGTATAGGGAGTTGATGTTGTGCTGTGTTCGATTGGCTATAACTGGAAGTCCCTGGCCAGGGCTGATATGGAGATTTACTGGTAAGTGTTACTAGTAGTTTCTCGACCCGTTATGAGCCACACATCGACACGACTTATCGGTTACTGGGGTCTGACGTATACCACCCCTAGACTTGATATGCGACATATCAGACGAACAGACCGGACTGTACGGGAGTGTTACTGGTTGGATTCACAGGAGAACGCACATGCTAGATTGTTGATCTTCTGATCGCGTAATACCTGGGTGGCTGTTACGTTTAGCTGACCGCTTGCAGCTTGTGGGTGTTTGATATGATCATCGCCTGCTACCGGCGTATTGACGATTCTTTAGAGTCCTACACAGAGGTTTCTTGGCTCAGACGAAATGGAGTAGTGGCACATATGTGATATGCGCAGGACCGAGAATAATGCGATATGGGATACCGTATTATATTCTCAGGATATTAAGTTGATGAACCGGGTCATCAGATCAAGTGTTGATTCGATGAATCGGTACATGAGATATTAGTCGGTAATATTCGATATAGCCGGATCGTCGGATCAAGTGTTAATTCGATGATTTAATGTATAATAATATATATGATATATTGTATTACATTATCTAATATTGGCTCGCTTTATTATTTCATTTTCTCAGTGGATGATACATTGATATATATACGATATATGTTAATTGTATTATTTTCTTTTGTTGCAAATATATAATATATATGTGATATATATTATTGTGACATGATATGATTAATTGTTAAACATGTTTAAGGATGATTAATTGAGGTTAGGGTTTGATTAGGGTTAGTTGCTTCATGCACCTTCTAGAAGCTATTTCTTTTGTCATGGTTTAGATATTTTGTGATGACACATTCTTAACCCAACCAAACCCTAACTCTAGTTTATTCTCTACTAAATCCTAGCCACTCATACTTGACCATGGTTTACAAATCAATCATATAGCTTTTATTCTATTCATCACAAAAGGATTAATATGATTATTGATTTTCTATTATCATCTTCTTCTCTCTTGAAAAGCTTGCTAGAAAATCCTTAAGTGATGAATAAATATGAGAAAATGATATAAAAAGAAAGCAAAATTACTACTCTCTCATCCTCATCTCATCTAGCCCATGGGATTAGTGTGTTCATCTCTTTTGAGTGAGAAATCTTGAGTCTTTGCAACTTCGAGGTAGATCATCGGAGATTTGGAATACTTCGAGTTAGCATGGATCGTTCGAGTCGTGGAGCCTCTCATGAGTCCGGGAGATCGTGGATCGCGGCAAAGGGACTTCTACTCGGAGCTTGTGAAGCGAAGGAGCGGACTACAAAGGTTGTAATCCCTCACACTTAGATAAAAGTTATCATCTTGCATGTTTAAACCTAATAATCTAGCAAAGATCCCGGCTTTGGGTTGTTCGGCACGTCTAAATTTTTATCCGGGCATGTTTGATGCCTTTTGAACCTTCACAAGAGTGCCTAGGAACCCCACAGTGGTATCAGAGCTACTAGGCATTGGATGTCGACCTATGGGGGGTTCTCACTGTGTGACAGTGTGGCGAAGCATAGGCTCTTACCCCCAGGGTGTCCCGAGACCGGAAGGTGTTCCGGTGGGTTGTAGTCCTCGCGAGGGGGCATGCGTAAAAAGTAGCGACTGAGGGACCCGTTGGTGCCACGGGGACCCCATTGGATGGGGTGGCTTCCTGACCAACAGTGGTATCAGAGCCTAGCTAGAGCATTAGGCGATGTGTTTACGAAGTTAAAACTCCGATCGAACCCGAAACGGCAAAATTAGACCCCTCTCTGGAAATTTTTTAAATTTTGGGATTTTTCTGAATTAAAAATATGTAAAAAAATCACCAGGGAATTCTAATAATTACCATAAAACACGAGCCCCCAATTCGTCCAAACGGCGGCGGAACCGCGGCGCAAGCATGCCTTGAGCGGCGGTTCCGCGGTGGAACAGTGAATTTGTGACACGTGGATTTTATGGTAATGTCCGTAGGTACTTGTTGATGTTTCTGGATATTTTTAACAGTGATTCCAGTATTGTTTTAATCTGTGTTTTATTTTGTAATAGTAGATTCGATCGGAATATTTAAGTTCGTATTTCTTTCCGGATATTTAGAAATTGTTAAACTATTTGAACGGATATCATTAACTCACTGTTTCCCGGTACGGCAAACTTTCAAGTGTTGAAATTTTTTTGGGGTTTAAATCTTTCGGAAAATTGTACAAGTTAAGTGGTGGACCCTCTAGAAGACAACAAACCTTAACTCGATTATGTGACCGTCTTGAACTGCCTTTTGAACCTTCGGGTTTAGGGCAGTACGGCGTGCCACATGTGAGGCGTTGGCTTGACCCTTCTACGGCTGGATCACCGGTACTGTGACATATTCTGGGATTATTTGAACTCCGCTCAAGAGTTGAGCACTTTGGGAAGTTTTGGGTGTTTTATTATCTGTTCGAAAAGTTTAATACTGTCTATTTATCTGGAATGTGATACAATATGTGGAATTCATAGAGTTAGGCATGAAATGCAGAGTATGTGATATTTCGGATTTACGATGTCTAAAGTGATTGTGGATTCCAAATGTTGTAGTTTTACACTTTCTTTTCTGTGACCGTAAGTGTAATATATGACATCGTCGGTTTCGTTGCTATATGTCAACGACAATTGGGATGTGCATATTTACTTACGTTGATGATATGTGATATTATGTGTTGCTGTGATATGTTATATTGGATCGTCGCGTTCTGAATAGCCGTGGGTTTTATGTGAGATGAGGGTTTTTTTATTTTCATTCATGTAAAATTCATTTGTACTGTAATATTCTTTTATTTGGGGCACTTCCAGGTTGCGGTTGCTGTCACCAGTGTATATTATTTACTTTTCCGCATTAGGTAGACCCAAGGAGGGGAGCACAAGTAACCGGGTTCTAGGGTCCAGTGGGAGGCCATCTCGAGGAGTCGAGACCGGGTCTCCTAACCCTAGAATTGGCAGTGTTACTTGCCGCTCTCGTAGGGGTCTTGGGATGTGGGTTTGGCTATTCGTCGCGACCGTGGAATCCGTGTTTTATACAGGCTCGTATTGAAAACACGGACGTCCTACTATATCCAATATTTCATATATGTTCTTCTGCTGCAATGTTCTGTGATGAGATCATATTACTGCCTGAGACGAATGCTTATACTATATATATATGCTGATATATAAATATTACTGCTTTCGTTTCTTCTGTGATGCTTATGAAGCATAAGCTGATGGGATTTTATTAATGAGATTAATAAAAAGAAAAGAAACCTAAAGATGTTGTAGAATCAAAAACTTTATAAAAAGGGTAGCTACAGTCTTGCTTTGCACAGCGATATATATGATATATCCTGCACCTTATTCGATGAGGAAAGGACCGAGATCCCTTCACCGGGAGTGACTCCTTTAGCAAAACTGGCAGATGCTACAAAACACGGTTTGTCTTTTGATTGCTTTTAGTGTTTTGCTTTGCACAGTGGTATATATGATATATCCTGCACCTTATTCGATGAGGAAAGGGCCGACGATCCCTTCACCGGGAGTGACCCCTTTAGCGAAACTAAGAAAAGCCTCAAAAACACTCCTTTTCAAAAACCACTCGATTCTACGACGATATCAAGTTCATTACGCTCAGGGTTTTCTGAAAAACCTGCGTAACCCTCCGTCATTTCAGATAAAGACTAGTTAGTATTCATGCTACGTTTGTTGACCTCCGTCAAGGCATAGTGTGCGGTAGCTGATTAGTATTTACCTGCTTATGCATATGATGCAGATTGGATTAGGGTAGTCGTACGGCCTTGTTGACCTCCGTCAAGGGTCGTGCGGGTGGGTTTAATTCAATCAAGAAATGACGGGTTGAACTTGACTAGTACCCTATGGTTTGTTGACCTCCGTCAAGATCATAGGACACTAGGGGCAAAACACTATCAGGAATTTCAAGTGTTGAAATTTGCAATGAGATTGCATACCTCCTATGAGATAGTTGGATCCCGATACCCACTGCGAGTAAGAGTTACTCCTGGGAGAGTTTTACACAGGACAATTAGCCGATCAAGTAGGTGTCTAGAAAAGTGTTAACGGGGTTACACCTCTGGGAAAATGAGGTTTACTTTAATTAGGTCCGTGCGAAAGCACGGGGAACCTCCCTCAAAGTACCGACACTGATCTGGCTGAAAGATTGACGAAATTGTAGGGTGTAATTAATCCCGGCTAATCTTACCTTTTAGGGTTTTAAGGTAGATTTGATAAAAACAGTGGGAGACATCCTGATTAGATAAGATAATAACCAATCTAATCTTGCAAGAGCATACGCTAAAGTGTTTTCTTCTCTCTCTCTCCAGGTAGTGACCATGTCAGGCCATAATCAAGATAATAATATTGATGTATTGACTGAACCCGATTATTGTACTGAGCAAGGGAACGTTGGACCCATTTTTTCTTATAAGAGTTATAAGACTGAACAGGAAACAGGAGAATATCTAGATTCTCACGCCGCCCAAAAGAACATGCATGTTGATGCATCTTCTTCAGGTGTGTTAGTTATTGAGAACTGTTTCTCAGTTCACCCTACATCCTGGGTATTAGATACCGGATCAGGATCCCACATATGTAAACAGTTACATGGGCTACGTAAAGGTAGAGAACTGGGAAAAGGTGATCATTCCGTTCAAGTAGGGAACGGTGCAAATGTTGCAGCCAAAGCAGTTGGCGAATATCACCTGGTATTACCAAGTCGTAATACACTGATTCTAAATGAGTGCTATTATATACCGAACATGATGTGCAACATTATATCAGTTTCTTTATTAAGTAAAGAAGGATATAATTTTGTAGTAAAGGATAATGTTATGAACATATTCCTAGATCAAAAGTTGATTGCATTAGGCTCGTTACATAATGGCATATTCATTCTAAATCAGAATACAGTCCTAAATATACAAAACACACACAAGAGGAAAAGTTCAGATATGAACGAATCCTACTTGTGGCATTGTAGACTTGGTCATATCAATGCGACACGACTGGCTAAGTTACATAAGGATGGTTATTTGAATCCGTTCGAATTATCATCTTATGATACTTGCCATTCATGTCTCAAAGGAAAAATGACCAAAGCTCCGTTTAGTGGACACGGAGAAAGAGTTACCGAACTCTTAGGACTGGTACATAGTGATGTATGCGGTCCCATGTCTACGCATGCCAGGAACGGTTCTTCCTACTTCATTACATTCACTGACGATCTCTCTAGATACGGACATGTGTTTCTGATGAAACACAAGTCTGAAGCTTTTGAGAAATTCAGAGAATATAAGCACGAAGTAGAGAACCAAACGGGCAAAAGTATTAAGATTCTTTGATCTGATCGAGGAGGTGAATACTTAAGCGGTGAGTTTTTAGATTATCTAAAAGAGAATGGGATTCTCTCTCAGCTTACTCCTCCTTATACACCACAGCACAACGGTGTATCTGAGCGGAGGAATCACACCCTATTAGATATGGTACGCTCTATGATGAGCGAGGCTGAGTTACCTATTTCCTTTTGGGGATATGCACTGGAGACAGCTGCATACATACTGAATAAAGTTCCTACCAAATCTGTGCCTACCACCCCATATGAGATATGGGAAGGGAAGAGACCATATCTTAATTTTGTTAAGATATGGGGTTGCCCGGCTTATGTCAAAAGACGAAATCCGGACAAACTCGAGGCAAGATCTGTTTTATGTAAGTTTATTGGATATCCCAAGCATTCGCGAGGGTATATTTTCTACCACAGTGAGGAACAAAGAGTGTTTGTTGCTCAACACGCCACTTTTTTAGAAAAGGAATTTCTTGCAAAAGAGATTAGTGGCTCTGAGGTAGAACTGGAAGAAGTTCCAGCAGAACAAACTACAACAGATGATTTAGTGGAACCAGAGGATTCAGTAGTACCCGACGAACCCCAGCCTCTCCGCCGATCTAGTAGGGTTTCTCGTCCACCTGAGAGATACTACGGTTTTATACTACGGTTTTCTCATTGATGGTGGAAGCGAGGATTGCATCATGGATGATGATGAACCGACTAGTTTCGAGCAGGCCATCACGAGTGGTGACTCTGTGAAATGGCTGGATGCTATGCGATCTGAGATGGAATCCATGTACACCAACAAAGTATGGACTTTGGAAAATGCTCCTGAAGGGGTAAAACCCATTGGGAGCAAGTGGATCTTTAAAAAGAAATTTGGTGTAGATGGAAAAGTTGAGACTTTCAAAGCTAGACTTGTAGCAAAAGGTTTTCGTCAAAGACCAGGTGTGGACTATGACGAAACCTTTTCTCCAGTGGCTATGCTTAAGTCCATCCGGATCTTACTTGCCATTGCTGCATACCATGACTACGAAATCTGGCAAATGGATGTTAAGACCGCCTTTCTAAACGGTGATTTAGAAGAGTGCGTGTACATGACTCAGCCAGAGGGTTTCGTAGATAGTGGGAGCAGCGGAAAGGTGTGCAAACTGCTTAAATCCATTTATGGGTTAAAGCAAGCAACGCGGAGTTGGAACATCTGTTTTGATGTTGTAGTCAAAGAGTTTGACTTCATCAAAAATATAGATGAACCTTGTATCTATAAGAAGGTAGCAGAGGGTAAGGTTGTCTTCCTCATATTGTACGTGGATGGCATACTCTTGATAGGAAATGATATTCCTATGCTGCAATCAGTCAAGCTCTTCTTATCACAGAGATTCTCAATGAAAGATCTAGGTGATGCCTCCTGCATATTGGGAATCATGATCTATAGAGATAGATCTAAACGGATACTGGGTTTGTCCCAATCCAGGTACATTGACACCATACTAAAGAGGTTTAGTATGGAAGAATCCAAACGTGGGAATCAGCCCACGATCTCTGGACTCACTCTCTCCAAAGAGATGTCTCCCAAGACTGATTTGGAGAGAGCTCGCATGCAAGGGATACCCTATGCTTCGGCAGTAGGCTCTATCATGTATGCGATGCTATGTACCAGACCCGATGTAGCATACTCACTGAGTGTAGTGAGTCGGTATCAAGCAGATCCAGGAGAGAGTCATTGGACAGCTGTGAAGAACATTCTCAAGTACTTGCAAAGGACTAAAGAGATGTTCTTGGTGTATGGTAACGGAGAACTCTAGGTGGAGTCCTTTACCGATTCCAGCTTCCAAAGTGATAAGGACGACTCTAAGTCGCATTCGGGTTTTGTCTTTACCCTCAATGGAGGGGCGGTATGTTGGAAGAGTTCCAAACAGGATACCGTTGCAGACTCGACTATGGAGGCTGAATACATCGCTGCCAACGATGCTGCCAAAGAGGCTGTCTGGATAAAGAAGTTCATTAGTGAACTTGGTGTGGTTCCATCCATTGAGCATCCAATACCTCTGTATTGCGATAACAATGGAGCTGTGGCTTTGGCCAAGGAACCCAGGTCCCATTAGAAGTCCAGACATATTCTGAGGCGGTATCACCTGATCAGGGAGATAGTTGATCGACGGGAGATCGAGGTCAGGAGAGTAGATACGAAGGACAACACTGCGGATCCATTCACGAAGGCTATTCCCCAGATACAGTTTGAGAGATTATTCGGGATGCTAGGTATGAGATACTACAGCAGCTGGCCTGAGTGCAAGTGGGAGATTGTTTGTTATGTATATGCCCTAGAGGCCATTGTTGTACATATGATGTATATTATGATGGATGCTTAGATATATACAGAGAGGACTTTCTTGCTCGTCATGATAGTATGCTATTTGGTTTCACTTTATCTTAACATGTTGACTTATATTGGTTTATTGTTTTACTCTCACATGTTGATAAAGCTCTTAGGATCTGTACTAGACTACTGGGACTATGATGAGATCATACTAGTGGGGCCGCGGTAGTCGATGAGTACATCCTATAACTGTTCCTAGTCGAGGGTATATCGAGACAGGGCATCGATACACCAGAGTAGACTAGCGTATACGCATCTTGACCCATATGATGGGCGATGGATGATCCCATATCCATCGGGGTTAGACATCAGAGATGGTGTACGGGTGCTCAGTGGAGACTGGGTACACTGGACGGACTCGCTGAGAACTCCCAGATGGTGATATACCACACGTCAGATGGCAGTTCTCCGGTGACACAGGTACAGGGTAGTCTGTAGAACCGAGATCGTCATGGAGTCTCGTGTGATTCCCACTGTGCTTTGATTTCCACCTTACCACGTCCAAGAGGGCGTGCAAAACGGTGGCTTTTGGGTACAGTCCCGAATCACATGGAGGCAATGAGCGATAGGAGGGGATTCGTCTATCCCGGTATAGGGAGTTGATGTTGTGCTGTGTTCGATTGGCTATAACTGGAAGTCCCTGGCCAGGGCTGATATGGAGATTTACTGGTAAGTGTTACTAGTAGTTTCTCGACCCGTTATGAGCCACACATCGACACGACTTATCGGTTACTGGGGTCTGACGTATACCACCCCTAGACTTGATATGCGACATATCAGACGAACAGACCGGACTGTACGGGAGTGTTACTGGTTGGATTCACAGGAGAACGCACATGCTAGATTGTTGATCTTCTGATCGCGTAATACCTGGGTGGCTGTTACGTTTAGCTGACCGCTTGCAGCTTGTGGGTGTTTGATATGATCATCGCCTGCTACCGGCGTATTGACGATTCTTTAGAGTCCTACACAGAGGTTTCTTGGCTCAGACGAAATGGAGTAGTGGCACATATGTGATATGCGCAGGACCGAGAATAATGCGATATGGGATACCGTATTATATTCTCAGGATATTAAGTTGATGAACCGGGTCATCGGATCAAGTGTTGATTCGATGAATTGGTACATGAGATATTAGTCGGTAATATTCGATATAGCCGGATCGTCGGATCAAGTGTTGATTCGATGATTTAATGTATAATAATATATATGATATATTGTATTACATTATCTAATATTGGCTCGCTTTATTATTTCATTTTCTCAGTGGATGATACATTGATATATATGCGATATATGTTAATTGTATTATTTTCCTTTGTTGCAAATATATAATATATATGTGATATATATTATTGTGATATGATATGATTAATTGTTAAACATGTTTAAGGATGATTAATTGAGGTTAGGGTTTGATTAGGGTTAGTTGCTTCATGCACCTTCTAGAAGCTATTTCTTTTGTCATGGTTTAGATATTTTGTGATGACACATTCTTAACCCAACCAAACCCTAACTCTAGTTTATTCTCTACTAAATCCTAGCCACTCATCCTTGACCATGGTTTACAAATCAATCATATAGCTTTTATTCTATTCATCACAAAAGGATTAATATGATTATTGATTTTCTATTATCATCTTCTTCTCTCTTGAAAAGCTTGCTAGAAAATCCTTAAGTGATGAATAAATATGAGAAAATGATATAAAAAGAAAGCAAAATTACTACTCTCTCATCCTCATCTCATCTAGCCCATGGGATTAGTGTGTTCATCTCTTTTGAGTGAGAAAGCTTGAGTCTTTGCAACTTCGAGGTAGATCATCGGAGATTTGGAATACTTCGAGCTAGCATGGATCGTTCGAGTCGTGGAGCCTCTCATGAGTCCGGGAGATCGTGGATCGTGGCAAAGGGACTTCTACTCGGAGCTTGTGAAGCGAAGGAGCGGACTACAAAGGTTGTAATCCCTCACACTTAGATAAAAGTTATCATCTTGCATGTTTAAACCTAATAATCTAGCAAAGATCCCGGCTTTAGGTTGTTCGGCACGTCTAAATTTTTATCCGGGCATGTTTGATGCCTTTTGAACCTTCACAAGAGTGCCTAGGAACCCCACAGTGGTATCAGAGCTACTAGGCATTGGATGTCGACCTATGGGGGGTTCTCACTGTGTGACAGTGTGGCGAAGCATAGGCTCTTACCCCCAGGGTGTCCCGAGACCGGAAGGTGTTCCGGTGGGTTGTAGTCCTCGCGAGGGGGCATGCGTGATTTGCAAACTATGGTCATCGCAAAGGGGTGCTTGTATCGGCAGCCGATTGGAAAACACGGCATTAACCTCATCTTCCGAGTCACTTCCGAAGACTAATATGGGGGCGGACGTTCCCGGGTTGCTGCGTCGAGATGGCCCTGCATAAACTATCTCTTCCTCTTCTTCGGTATCGCTCCCGAAAACAGGGATGGTGGCGGCGGCTTTGTTCTCCGGGTTGCGACACCTTTCTGTATCCTCGAAATCTGGCAAAAAGTATTTCGCATCCTCGTATTTGCGGACTTCGTTCACGGAAAATGGGTTCAACTCGCCTGTTACAGTATACTCGAAACCATCTTTAAAGTACTTCATACACTGATGTTGTGTAGAAGGGATGATGTTGTACTCGTGTAGCCAAGGACGGCCGAGCAAGGCGTTGTAGCAGGTCTTGGCGTCAATGACATGGAATTTGTTGTCTGTGACGAGAAGTCCAAAGCGTAATGTTAGTATCACAGATCCGAGAGTCCGTGACGATTGTGAATCGAAACCGGAGATAGTAATTTTGTCACGAGCGAGATGTTGCACACTCATGCAGATTTCCTTCAACACCCGAACATTAAGGAGATTGACGGAGGATCCATTATCCACCAGGATCTTGCCTATCTTGATATCATGGCAGTATCCGGAGACATATAGGGGATGGTTATGGTCGCACGTCCCGAGAAGGAGGTCTTCATCACCGAAAGTAATATCGGCTGTATGCACTTCCTCCAGTTCATCCTTCATCTTTTCAGTGGCGAGGAAGGCTTGGAATTGTTCAGGTTCTTGTAATGCCTTAATTAGTGAGTCTCGCGCTTCTTTTGATAATAGGAGGGCGTCGAGAATGCTAAGCTGAGAAGGTAGCTTCCTTAGGTGCGCGAGGATGTTATAGTCCACTTTACTCCTCCTAGGAGGGTCTTTGGCAGCAAGTTCTTTCATGACTTGGTCATCTAAAGTGATATCTTCAGTGACCTTTTCCTTTCCCTTATCTTTTCTACTCACGGGCCCGAGATTCTTTTCTGGGAGTGTGCGATTGCGCAGCTGAATGTTTTCGCAGGCTTCTAGTTTCTCCTCTTTCTCTAAGATGGATTCTTTAAAGAGAGGGCCCAGAGCCATTTCTTCATCAGAGTCGCTCCCAAAGGTGAGAACTTGTGACCCCCCGGCGTTGACCATGTAACAGTTGCCAGTAGTTCTGTTGTGCCCTTCGACAGTACTTCTTCGCTCCCGACGGCTCTTGCGTTTCATGCGCTTAAAATGTTGCTGACGAGTAACATATCCTTGCCACCATATTTTAAAGGCGTCGCACTCCTCCGTGGGGTGTGAGATTTTTCGATGATATGCGCAATAATTAGGGTGCCTCTCCGCCCCATCGTGTGTATTCCCTTCCGAGGGTGGTAGCTTCATCCCCATTGACATAGCTTTGGCAAACCTTTTCCTCGTCTTGAATATCTTTTTGTCTACTTCGGACGCCTTTTGATCTGGCGGGGGTAGTTCAACTCTTTCATTCAGTCGCCTGCATTTGGTTCTTTCTGACGTCGCCATCTCATGCTCCTGATCCGCCTTACTTTTTAGACGAATTTCGTCTAAGAAGGCTTTGATCATTTCATTTGTCAGCCACGCACGCTCTGGTTCAGGTTCCGCTTCCAGCTTCTTAGTGCTAGGAGTTTTCTCATCATCGGTAAACGAGTGGGAGATTACGTTACAACTCGCCACATACTCTTCGGATTCATCCGATGAGCTCTCTTCATCATCTCCCTCTTGAAAGATGTGGTTGAGGAACTCTTGCAGTGTGACAGGAGTTCGAGCCTTTTGATTGTATTCTTCCAGCGCGTCGATTTGCTTCTGCAAGCTTGTGTGCTCGTCTCCAGGCTTCGCGGGCTTCTTGGATTTCTTCTTCTTTTTCTTCGAAGATTTCGACGGCTTTTGATTTTATTCTTCTTTTTCTTCGAAGACCTTCTTGGATTTCTTCTTCAGGGATCACGAGCCTTCGTAGTTGTACGGGGCTTCAACATCCCCTCGATAATTTGAGGTTCAAGAGGGTCTTTCCATTCGATCGCAGGGCACGCGTGAAGGTCTCTCAGCATTCTTTTGGTTTTCGTTGATAGCACGACCTCCCAAGGAGCTTCTTCAATAAAGGAGCAGGTTGCTCCCAATGTATCTATTTTCTTAGGAGTATGTGGCTGTGGTGGGCTCACCTTCCACTTCTCGGACAGTACAAACTTCCCCTGGAGGTATTGATCTTCAATCCATCCTTTGAAGACGAAGCAATCTTCAATCGGATGACTTACCGTTTGATGGTAAGGGCAATAGCTAGGGTTATTCACCTCGGTGGGTTGTGGCGGTCGCCTTGGATTCGGTAGGTTTATAAGTCTGTTGCGTATTGCCAGCTCGAATAACCGTTTCGTCTTGTCTCGTGGGAAAGAGTAGGGACGTTTCATCTTCTCATTATAATACCGGCGTCTTTCTTCCAATTGATCTGCCGGTTTCGGGGCGTTAGGTTGCTGTTGGGCATTTGCGACGAAGGTCGCCCTTCCTTTACTCTTGTCATTCCGAGGTTCCGACTTCGGGGGAGGTGGTCTATGACCCATCTGGTCCATCTGAGCCAACTTGTCGATTAAAGCCTGGAATGCGGTTGGCTTAAAGAACATCATAAACTGGGAGATAGTTGCGTGGGGGTCTAAGGTTCCCACGAACATGCCCACTGCGGGTGCCTCCTCAATGCGTTGCTCGCATCTCGACCACAAATTTCGCCAGCGTATAGCATACTGGACCCAGGTTTCGCCTGGTTTTACCCTGGCGTTAATCAAAGCAGTTATTGGAGTGCGTTCGCTGGCACTTGCGAATCGCTGAGTGAATAACAACTCCATTTCAGCGAACGTTTTGATAGAATCGTTCGGGAGTTCCGAATACCATTCGAATGCTGTTTCTGATAAGCTGCCCACGAACTGTCGGAGCAACAGTTTATCATCACCGCCGGTGTTACCGCAGAGGGCCCGGAACTGGACGACATGTTGATGGGGATTGCCGGTCCCCTTGTATACGTGGAATTTTGGTATCGTATAGCCTTGCGGGTATTTGATTTGGTCGTACCAGCTTGGATACGGCCGCCCCGTTTTCACGACTTGACCAGCTGCCTCAGTCGCATGATGGACCCGGATTTGCTGGGCTATGTAGTCAGCCAAGTCCGCCTTAGAGATTGCCTCCTCCTTGGCCGTTGAGAGGGCCGGCAGTGGATTCGACGTTTCTCCTCGGTCGTCTTCAAGAACGATTGGGGGATATTCGGCGGGCAAGTCCTGCTGGATCATCATTCCTATCATATCTTGGAAGAGAAGGCCCATACGTTGTATGTTGGCTGCTTTTTCAGCAGCCTCTTTGTCCTTTTTCTCCAGTATCCGGCGAAGGAATTCAGCGTCGGTTTCTTCTTCTTGGCGCGCGTCTGAGGATGTTTCTGGGCTTTCTTTTGGCCCGGTAAGTGCGGCTATAGCACTCATCATTTCTTGGAGCTTTTGTTGCTGCTCCTAGGCTTTCGTCACGGATCGGGTAAGTGGTCGGTGGCCTGTAGAAGTGCGGCTCTCCTCCTTTCCAGAGGCCATGTATACGGTGTGGACCATCATCCCCCCAGACTTAGGGCGTCTGGGCTCAGTGCTTTTAGCCGTCGTTGCACGTTGGGGGGTCTTCTCTGGCCTCCTCCTTTTATGAGCCATGGAGGTTGAGGGGGCCGTTGAGGTGGGCGTCCCGACAGCCTTTCGGGGTTCAGCCTGGTGACCAGCTTCCGGTTGGATTTTCAGCTTCTTGTGCTGGCGGGAGGAGTTTGGATCAATGGTCGAGTCTCGGGCCTGCCGCCAAACCTTATAGATTTTGGAAGACAGCCGTTGAGGAGATTGGGGCTGTTCTGATTCCATTTCCACAACCTTTTTTAACGGGGGAGGAGACCTCTTCAGCACTGCCGTAGGAGAATTTCTTCGCACCTTATTTAGCATTTAGAAGCTGTTCCCAGTTGGAACAGCAGCATTAACTTCTGCCACCGGGGCTGATGGAGTCAACCCAGAGGGGGAGTTGCCCCCAGCCTTCCTTACTCGGCGCCAATGGCGACGTCGAGCGTGTCGAGCGGATGGCGTTGGGTCAGCGGTAAGAATGGTCTTGTCTTGCCTCCTGTGTGGGTGGGGGGTTGTTGTTGGTGTTAGCCTGTCAAAGACCGACGTCTTTTGGATAGCAGGAGCGGGAGCTGGAGCCGTCAATCTTGAAAAGACCGACTTTGTGGCAGGGGAAGTCGCTTTGATGTCTTCAGGAGCAGGACCGGTCACTTTCTTAGAAGCAGCCTTCTCTGAGATTGTAGGCCCTATGATGAGTTCACAGGATTTCCGGCCCAATCTAGAGAAGACCGAGGCGCTGACGTTGGGCGACTCATTGAGAGGAGCCGCGGCAGGGGTAAGACGATCAAAGACTGACTTCTTGGGAGCTTCCTTTGTCAGTACCGGCGCCGCGAAGCTTGACGATGGGAGTATAGTCCCGAAGAACAATCCGGTAGTGGCTTGAGTCACTTGGTCCACCGGCATTGTGAACAACGAAGCAGCTTGGGGTCCATAGGCTCTACCTCCTGGCGAGGTAGAGCGTTGGTCGCAATTGCAGTTTGAGCAGTTGGAGGACTTCGCGGAAGTAGAAGCCATCGATCCTTTGTTTTCTGCAATAGGCAAGACGCCAATTCTTAGTATCTTGAAACCCAAGGGCAACCATTAGCGAACCGCGATTGGTTCGCGAATCACGACACACGAAGTGTGGAGTGGAAAGAGGAAAAGGTCCCACCGGGCGTGCCAGAATCTGTTCCCCTCCGAACGGCGGCGCGACATGGAATGCCTTGCCTGAGATTCGGGGCAGATGCTAATTGGTGCTATCTGTCCATCTCTCCGAAGATGCCAAGTTGTTTATGGCACCGTGCATCGGAGGTTTAGACCGATGCGGCCGATGTAGCAGACTTCGTCAGATTCCCCCTCGTTTGAGGGGTTTTTGATTGTGGAGACGCTCTTCCCTGCAGGCGCAAGCCCCTGTAGTTAATTACGCTACCGCATCGCGGTAACAACTTTCTCCTTCTCCAGATGGTCACTTCGTGTCGTGTGTGTTTATTTTATGTTTTGTTGCCCGTGGATTGTTTACGGAGACTGAGTTATGTCGTCGCCCATAGGGCGTGGACTAGTCCAAATCCGTGTTTATCTTAGATTTGGGTTTGGGGGTCTGGTTTGAGGATACGTCAGCCATACTTGAGGCTAAGATCAGCTCAAACGTTTGTTAAGGATACGTTAGTCCGATTTGAGACTAAGATCGACTTAACAGGATCGTTTAGATCCGACAAAAGAGCGTTTAGGCTCCATTGTTCCAGTTTAGGGACATAGTGGTCCATCGTATATGTGGCCGTCGGGACCCGTCACCTCTCTGACGACGTTGAAGGATTACAACGACGGATGTCAGAGGAGTTCAGAGATGTACCCTCGAGCCAGAGTTAATTTGGGGGATTCATAGTCCAGTCTGTTTGAAGGTTTAAGGATACGTTAACCATCTTTGAGGCTAAGATCAACTTAAACGGGACCGTTTAGATCCGACAAAAGAGCATGCTAGGCTCTATTGTTCTAGTTTAAGGACATTGCGGTCCATGAGTAGTTTAAGGACATTGCGGTCCATGGGTAGTTTAAGGACATTGCAGTCCATGGGTAGTTTTAAGACATCTCGGTCAAGGTTAAGGACGTCATAGTCCATGGGTTTAAGGACTCCACAGTCCGGTATGTGCTCTGGATGCTTCACACGGGTTCACTGCCGCGCTTGGCGAGGACCAGGCTCCGCTCTGGATGCTTCACACGGGTTCGCTGCCGTGCTTGGCGAGGACCAGGATCCTCTCTGGATGTTTTCCACGGGGTCAAAGAGTGACATTATCCGCGTTCCACGTAACCTGTTTGCACGACTCCTTTGAGCCGTGGTAGGGTAGTAATCAAAGCACAGTGGGAACTCACACGAGACAAATGACGATCTCAGGTCGATGAACTAACCTGTACACATGTCACTAGGGAACTGCTATCTGACGTCTGGTATAAGACCAACTAGCAGGTTCCCGGCGAGTCCTGTCCGGTGTACTCATAACCCAATGAGCACCTGTATACATCTTAGGTGAACCAACTGACACCAGTGGCTTGTGAGACAGGCCACCGCCCCTCGTCGGGGTCTCGACTGTATACACTAGTCTACTAATGGAGTATCGATGCCCTGTCTCGCAACTCCTACGACTAGGGACCTTTTAAGGATGTGCTTATAGACTACCAGCTCCCACGTATATGATCGCCATCATACTGTTGGTAGTCAAGCAAGAATCCTAGGGGCTCTATCAATGTGTAATAGCGACATGTCAGGTCACCTAAAGCAGTACACGATGATAAAGATAAACCAGATAGCATACTATCATCTCGAGTAAGACTGTCCTATCGGGATAGGTCCTCCCTCAATCATTGCAATCACGTGCCTGTGATCCAATAATTGACTCTGAGGGCACTATCTCCAACATTATTTCTAAGGTTGCGTCGCAAAGTGAGCTTACACGGCTTGATAGGGCGACGCGTGGCGAACATATTGTCGTGTGAAAAAAGGGTTCGGCCGTAAATTCTCGGAGAGGGAGTTGGCCTTTAAGGCGTTGAGCGAGCTTCATGCGAGTCTTAGGCCAACAAAGTGTATGAACTCTGGCGAGTGCTCCAGGAGCCTATAAAGGAGGTGGTGGCTCTCGATAAAGCCGCCACGTTTACTCGCGAGAGGGTTGAGGCTCATAAGGCCACTGAGAAAGAGCTCGAAGCTCGGCTTGCTTCGTATCAGGCTTAGCAAGCTCAGGCGGAGGCTCGTCTTCTGGAGATCTTACGTCATGAAGCCGTGGTTCAGCAACAGAACGATGAGCTGGTAAAATTACTACACCGTCCGCCGGCTTGAGGACTTGTATCTTTTCTCCCCTTTTTGTACATACTCATGAATGAGAGTATCTCTTTTTTTTGTTTCTTTCATAAATTGTACTTTGTATCCATTTTGGTTTATGAATAAAAGATATAATTTTCCTCTCAATGATATGTCCCCTTTTTATTGAATGCATTCTGCGGATACTATATCTTGATCTCCTTGCAGGACAGTGATGGCTTAGGGTTCAGGGTTAAGATCTGCTTCCTAAGACCTTTGCACTTTATGAGCCACGAGGGTCTTATAAAGAGTTTTTCTCCCTACAGGTCGAGAGGATCCCATAGGTGTAAGTTCTTCTTAAGAATCGTGAAGATTCTTAAGCGGGTTTTCCCTTGAGAGTCGCAAGGATCTCACAAGAGAAATTTTTCTTCCTTACAGGTCGTGAGGACTTGTAAGTGCTGGGTGTGGTCGCCCTTATCCGTGTTTTACGGAGTCAGGGGTTTCTCCAGGTATTGTAGTTTAAAGACGTTGCGGTCAAGGTTAAGGACCTCATAGTCCGTGGATTTAAGGACTCCACAGTCCGATGTTAGTTTTAAGACATCGCGGTCATGGTTAAGGACCTCATAGTCCATGGATTTAGGGATTCCACAGTCCGATGTTAGTTTTAAGACATCACGGTCAAGGTTAAGGACCTCATAGTCCGTGGATTTAGGGACTCCACAGTTCGATGTTAGTTTTAAGACATCACGGTCAAGGTTAAGGACCTCATAGTCCGTGGATTTAGGGACTCCACAGTCCGGTGTTTGGTTGCAGGGACCCGTCACCTCTTTGAAGACGTTGAGGAATTACAACGCCAGGTATCAAAGGAGTGAAGAGATGTACCCTTAATCCAAGGTAGAATCCGTAGGGAATCGGGGGGGTTGATCGTTAGTTTTAAGACATCACGGTCGAGGTTAAGGACGTCATAGTCCGTGGATTTTAAGGACTCCACAGTCCGGTATTGCTCTGGATGCTTCACACGGGTTCACTGCCGTGCTTGGCGAGGACCAGGCTCCGCTCTGGATGCTTCACACGGGTTCGCTGCCGTGCTTGGCGAGGACCAGGATCCGCTCTGGACGTTTTCCACGGGGTCAAAGAGTGACATTATCCGCGTTCCACATAACCAGGAATTTTGCGCTAGATGCTTCACACGGGTTCACTGCCGCGTTAGGCGAGGACTAGGCTCCGCTCTGGATGCTTCACACGGGTTCGCTGCCGTGCTTGGCGAGGACCGGGATCCGCTCTGGACGTTTTCCACGGGGTCAAAGAGTGACATTATCCGCGTTCCACGTAACCAGGAATTTTACACTAGATGCTTCACACGGGTTCACTGCCGCGTTAGGCGAGGACTAGGCTCCGCTCTGGATGCTTCGTACGGGTTCACTGCTGTGTTCTGCGAGGACCAGGATCTGCTCTGGACGTTTTCCATGGGGTCAAAGAGTGACATTATCCTCATTCCACGTAACCAGGAATTTTGCACTAGATGCTTCACACGGGTTCACTGCCGCGTTAGGCGAGGACTAGGCTCCGCTCTGGATGCTTCACACGGGGTCAAAGAGTAACATTATCCGCGTTCCACGTGACCAGGAATTTTGCACTAGATGCTTCACACGGGTTCACTGCTGTTGGAGATAGTGCCCTCAGAGTCAATTATTGGATCACAGGCACGTGATTGCAATGATTGAGGGAGGACCTATCCCGGTAGGACAGTCTTACTCGAGATGATAGTATGCTATCTGGTTTATCTTTATCATCGTGTACTGCTTTAGGTGACCTGGCATGTCGCTATTACACGTTGATAGAGCCCCTAGGATTCTTGCTTGACTGCCGGCAGTATGATGGCGATCATATACGTGGGAGCTGGTAGTCTATAAGCACATCCTTAAAAGGTCCCTAGTCGTAGGAGTTTCGAGACAGGGCATCGATTCTCCAGAGTAGACTAGTGTATACAGTCGAGACCCCGACGAGGGGCAGTGGCCGGTCTCACAAGCCACTGGTGTCAGTTGGTTCACCTAAGATGTATACAGGTGCTCATTGGGTTATGAGTACACCGGACAGGACTCGCCGGGAACCTGCCAGTTGGGATTATACCTGATGTCAGATGGCAGTTCCCTGGTGACATGTGTACAGGTTAGTTCATCGACCTGAGGATCGTCATTTGTCTCGTGTGAGTTCCCACTGTGCTTTGATTACTACCCTACCACGGCTCAAAGGAGTCATGCAAACAGGTTTTAGTTGGGTACAGTCCCGAGCCACATGGAGGCAGTGAGCGGATCTTCAGGGCTTCGTCTCTCCCGGTATTGGGGGTGAGGTCGCGCTGTGTCTAGGAGAGCCATTACGCAAAGCCCTCGGCCGAGGCAGGAGATTTACTGGTAGGTATTCCAGTAGTATCTCAGGGCGTTCTGGGCCACACTCCGACACGACTTGTACCGCTTTTGGGGGTCTGACTTTTACCAACCCCCTAGGCCCGACATGCGATGCTCATAGACGAACGGACCGGACTGTACGGAAATTGTCACTGACAGGCTCAGTAGGGTGTCAGGATGAGTTCGCTCATCGACGTCCCTTTTGGTCAATAGCTGGTGGCCCGTCACGTATTGGCTTATACCTCTGACGTGCTAGTGGTTAAATCCACAGCCATAGTATTGACGAGTCTTTAGAGTCCACCACACTTTCAGTTACTCAAGCTTTCGGACGAAACGCTGTAGAGGCCGTATGGAGATATGGCAGGGTCCAATCAGATACGTGCGGTATTGCACGGATCAGGATCGGACAGTTTTATACTAGTGGCCGTATAGTTATATGGCAGCGTTCGATCAGATACGTGCGGTATTGCACGGATCAGGATCGGACGGATATTACTAGGCGGCTTTGGCTTAAGCCGGTCCTAGTTTAGTACAGTGTAGATTTTGTCTTATTGCATTTGTATCCGGTCAGAATACAGATGCGGGTGTGTATGCACAGTATCGGGGTTTTCCTGTAATTTATTACGGGACCAGTTTTCTGGAGTTGCCAGTTTGCATTCCGTTCCGGCCGGTTTTCCTTTGTTCTTTCCCGGCCGGATTTTCCGATGGAGGGGGTAATTTGCAGTTTTGCAAATTACATTTTGTGGAGGGTTTATTTGTAAGATGAGAGCATCTTTTTTATTCCATTCTTTTCCTTAATCATTTCTTGCATAAAGGTGATTAAGATTGATTTGAAATGAGATGAGTGTTGATGTAAGTTTGTTATGATGATGTTTTGTTTATGGTCACCATTTCTATCTCCTACCATCACCTCCCTCTTGTGATTTATGTTTCATTCTCTCCACCATTTTGTTTAAGTGAGAAAGAGAGGAAAAAGAAAGAGAGAAGAAGAAGAAGAGAGCTTCATTCTTGAGAGTTTCTTTCTTTCATGCTAGAAAAATGCAAGCACCATTTTTCTAATCCTTGTTTTCCTCCATCATCCTCAATGGCAACAACATAACCCCAATGAGACAAACATCTTCTACACTACATTCTACAACATATCTTGAGCATGTCGAGTTGCCGGCTTCATGCCCGAGTTGCCTCGGTATTGAGGCGGGAGCCCGTAAAAGACGCAGGCGATGTGGTGCCCTTTCCGGCGAGGAGGCGACGATATGGAGGCAAGACTTTCCGCGGGAGATCGGGACGATGACGAGAAGACCGGAGGACTCGAATCATTCAGTATACTTCTCACCCTTTCTCTTTATTGCTAGCATTAGGTTAATGGTAAACGATCCGGGTTTTCTTTGTCCGCGGTAGCGCCGGTTTCTGAGTAAGGAAAATTTTTGATTCCGCATTTTGGCCTCGAGTACGAGGCCGGGGCGCTGCCGTGGCGCAACATGGTATCAGAGCCACGCCATTAACCTTTTCTAGCTTGTTCTAATGCGTTTTGCTTATCCGATCGACCAAAATTCCAAAAACCTCATTTTTGTTCACATCAGTTTTCTGTTGGAATTTTTTGGAGTCTAAAAATTTTTCAGGTTGCAGAAAAATGATGTGCTGGAAAATATAAGGATACTGTAGAAAAACGATAAAGTGATTCTCTGGTTGGAGCGCGGAACCGCGGCCAAAACCCCCGTGGGGCCGCGGTTCCGCCGCACTATGGTGAGTTCACTTGGTCGTTTTTTTCCAGTTGCTTTCTGGGCTGAAAATAGGGCTTTTGGGATATTAAATTTGGGCCCAGGTTTTCTGTGACTGCTGCAGTATTGGTTGGGGGCCCACTTGTTAATTGTTTGATCGATCGGATATTTTAAACACATTATTTCACAGTATTTACATTATATCTGCGACCGTGAATGTCACTTGATCGGTAAATCCCGTCTAACTGCTATAGCCCGGTTAGACGGATTTGCGAACGTGACTTTCACGTTGATGTTCTATGTTTATGCTGTGTTGTTGCGGATCGGTCGTGGGGGATAGCCTGGATGCAATGCTAGTACAGTTTTGTTGTATTATGTACATTTGATATTGCGGGGCGAGCGTCCGACATGTGGACTGCCGTCACTGCCTGTTTGTATTATTCTTTTGGGGCACGACCTGGTTGCGGTCGATGTACCCGTTGTATGTATATTTTACTTTCTGTACTAGGATTACCCCGCGGAGGGGTGCACGGATAGCCGGGTTCTAGAGGGAAACGGGCCCGCATCTCATGGCATTGAGACGGAGGGGGCTTCGCTCTAGGATTGGCGGGCTATTCGCCGCACTCGTAGGGGGTACAGGTTGACCCAGGAGGGGTGCCCAAGTTACCGGATTCCATGAAGTGCTGGGTGGTCCATTCACGGTGCTGGAGGGGGCTGCCTCGCTTCAGGTTTTGGCGGGTGACTTGCCGCGCCCGTAGGGGTATAGGATTTCATTGCACAGGCTATCCACACGACCAGGGGAACGTCGGGTTTCAGCAGCGGCTCTGTGAAACCCGGGGCTTCCAGATATCTGTATTGTTCTGTGATGCTGTACATTTCTGTGATGTTGCATTTTATCACGCCTTAAGCGAAATATAATATATTGGTATATATATTAGTAGATGTTGTATATGTTTTACATCCGCGCTAGTCCAGTCCCCGCTCTGCCGTTAGTTAGCTAACCTAACGGGTGATGACGGGACCCAGTGGCTAATGCGGATGGCATATACGTACGTCAGTATATTTTCGTTCTTTGTGGTGTGATTAATTGAGGGGACTGCGTTGATTCGGATCAATGCAAGCTAAACAAACCTATTCTGATGTTGTTGGAACATTTTTCAAAAAGCTGTTATTGCAAGGACGTTCACTTTTGTTTTGCATCGTGGTATTCATTTGGAATATCCTGCTCCTCAGTCGATGAGGCAAGGGCCGAGATCCCTTCACTGGGAGTGACCCCTTGGACAGAAGTTTGCGTCAGGGCAATAACTTCACTATAGCCGATTACTTTTGCTTTGCATCGTGGTATTCAGTTGGAATATCCTGCACCTCATTCTACGGGGAAAGAGCCGAGATCCCTTCACCGGGAGTGACCTCTTTAGTAAAGGTTTTCGTCACTATATTTTTATAAAAGGCTATGCAGTTCCTTCAACGATATCAAGTTCATTACGTTAAAAGTTTTTCGCCAAAAACTAGACGTAGCCCTCCGTCATTTCTTACAAGTATTACTTAGTATTCGTGCTGTGTTTGTTGACTGTGTCAAGGCGTAGTGTGCGGTAGCTAAGTAGTGTTTGTTTGCAGCATATTAATGGGATTGGTTAGGACAGTCGTGCGGCCTTGTTGACTGTATCAAGGGCTCGTACGGGTGGGTTTAATGCAATCCAGGATAATGACGGGTTGAACTTGACTAGGACTCTTTGATTTGTTGACTGTGTCAAGGTCACTTAGGTCCTAGGGGTAAAAATCTCATCGGGAGTTTCAAAAGAACTGAAACTTGCCAGGCATGCGCATACCTTCTGGAGTGTGGTGACTTGAGTGGATTCCGTCAAGTTATCATGCAATGATAGTTGGATCCCGATTCCCACTGATGAGTTAGTTTACTCCTCGGGTGACCCCGACTAATTCTTCTTTGAGGTTTGGAGGAGAATTTGAGGTACAGTGGGAGGTTTCCAGATTAGACAAAGTGATAACCATTCTGATCTAGGTTAGAGTGCATGCTGAGTGTTTCTTTTCTCTCTCTCTATGGCAGCGACCATTGACCCGACCCTGGACTATGACTCAGTGACCAAGTTGACCGAACCTTCTTAACACAGGCTTTTGGATTGTCAGAGTTGCAGACCTCATTGCCACTCCTACTTTTACCCTTTTCTCCAAGACACCCCGTATTACTACGAACGTCCACTTCCATTGGACAAAACCATCGTATGGTTAGATACGAACTCGAAGGACTTCGAGGATGGTTTCCGGTTCTGGAGAAAACGAATAGGACTATTCAGTTGTCTTTTCTTTTCACCTTCTCTCATTGCGGGTACTCCTTAGTTTAGGAGATAGTACACCTATTATGCAAATTGGATAGTCTTCTTCCAAACCTTAGGCTGGTGCCGACCGGTAGGGAATGAAGAAAACCAATTAGCATAACGATGGTGTGCAGAAGGTATTAAGTTAAGACAAAGCAAGGGATTAGTAAGAGGGCAAAGTAAATTGCGACTGCTATTAACGACCGAACCAAGTGTTTCTTCGCCAATCCTAAATCACCTTTGTATTTCTCCAGGACACTCCGTATCACTACGAAGATCCACAGTTTATTGGATATTCTATCGTATGGTTATATACGAACTCGAAAGGAACTTGTTCCAGTTCGGGGATGGATTCTGGTTCAGGAGAAATAGGAATAAAGTACATTCAGGTGTCTTTTATCTTCACCTTCTCTCGCATTGCGAGTGTTCCTAGGATTAGGACAGTACACCCTTCATGCTTTTTGGATAGTCTTCTTCCAAACCATAGGCTGGTGCCGAATGGTAGGGAAGGAAGAAAACCATTTGGCCTAAAGGGGTGTACAGAAGGTAATGACTAGAGACATATGAAGGGATTTGGAGAAGTGGCAAAGAATTATACGGTTACAGTTGTGAATCTGGATAATGGAAGAGGCATTACTAGGAATACCAGGATACCCCAACGAAACATTTCAATGTTTCAGTTTCACTATGTACTGTTAATGAAAACTGATTTCCCGATTAGACACTTACTCCAGGGTATGTATTTACCAGGTATGATTCTCACATCTGTATGGTTTTACAAGATGATGAGTGGGAGTAAGTTATTGGGAATTGGGTGATCATCCTCATTATATCGGGATTCGTTGTAATCGGTGATATTTGAGGAAGTCACCTGGGTTGTTTGCCGGTCGGCAAATACATGGTTTTGAATATCCGCTGTTGTGCACCAATTTCAAATTGATATATCTGTACGTCTATTTTTATAGAGTGAGATATACCTTTTGAAGTTATGTCGATGACATTTACCTATATCAGTGGATGGTTAGGTAAGGAGCATTAAACAGCGGTGTAATTCTTCTTAACCATAAGTACAGTTTTCAACCTGCGACACACAGTGAAAGAGTTGTTAGACTCAGCGGACTTATACAGAGTATTGTATGTCGTCCAGTGTCCATTAGGACAGAGGGGTTGGTCCTCATACTATATTCTGTTTACTTTTAACTTCTCTAGTTCTTAGACATGTGTTTCGTGGAAACACAGGGTCTGAGTTTTGAGGAATTATAGGTATTTGAATAGAGTAGAGAACCAGGTATAGCAAGTATCGGGATTCTTCAAAGTGATCGAAGATGTAGATACTTGTGTATGGTATTCAGTTGATAGTAATGATAAAGAGAAATTGCTTCTCTTTCAGGTTACTCATAATTGGAAGCATTCCTAAGTTGAGTAACGCTGATCGGCCTCCTTCCATTTAGTTTACATGCACTGGAGACAGCTGCATGATTTGAATCTGGTTAAATTAAATCAGTGCCTCTGGTTCTATATTGGATATAGAACAGTTCATACCTTGACATTGTTAAGGTACGGGGAGTTGTCCGGCTTATGATTAAAACCAGACACTGGACAACTCAAGGCACGTTTCTGTAATGGCTGTTTGTGGGTTGACCCAGGCTATGACGAGGGTTGACTTTCTACCATCTGGATGAACAATAGCAATATTGTTCTAGACTCGCCACAGTTTTTATTAAAAATGGATTTTTCAAAAACAGTAGTGGGAGTATGGTAGAACTGGAAGAGATTCCAGAACCGCAAACGATTACTGAAGATTTGATAATGAACCTAAAGATTCAATCTGATTTGACATTCCATTGGCCACTCCGCAGATATGATGGGTAACCTCAGGCACTCGAGAGGTACTTCGGTATGCTCAAGGAAGGTGGCAGGGAGGTTCTTGTTTACCCAGACTTGCCATTGCTGTTGTTCCAGGCTGCGAGACCCGGCAGGAGGATGAGTATAGCGTCGTTCTAAACTAGCTTTGGAAGTGCACGTCTATATGACTCTGCCAGAGGGTTGTCGTAGTCAGTGGGAGCAGCGGAAGCATTGGTGGACATCAGGCTTATGTCTATTTATAGACTAAAGCAGATGTAGCGGAGATAGATCATCTATTTCTGATGTGACAGTCATAGGTTTGACGTCATCAGAATAAGGGGTAGATCTGTTGAGAAGGTAGCAGGAAGTGATATTCCTATACTACGATCGGTTAAACTTTGGTTGTCACACAGTGGTTTCTCCACACAGGACTTGGACATTATATCAGACATTCTGGTTACTAGATCTATGTTTTTAGATCTAGATTTAGGTGGTTTCCTAATCTGGGTACCTTGACAGCATTCTATGAGTATTTAGAATGGACGACTCCTGGCACGGTAGTACACCTGCAGGTAATGGAGTCACCCTCTCTAAAGGTGTCTTACAGACTAAAGTAGAGAGGGATGTGCATGATTGGCAGATCACTTGCTTAGGCAATTGAGTCATTCATGAGATGTCAAGTACCACACCAGATGTTGTTCTTGCACTAGATGCAATAAGTTGACATTGATCCAATCCTGGAGAAACAGTCGGAAGCAGTTTTAGAACATAAGTGGATGTTCTAGGGATATGATAACGACAGCCTCATTTGGGAGACAGTTATCATTCCAGGCTTCCAAGGTTACATGGACGACAAGGAGGTTGTCAGAGTTATAGTTTTCCTTCTGACGAGGGGCAGTATTTTGGACAGGTGGTCCAAGGCAATACTGAGGGTGGCCTGGCGCAGGATACTGATTAAGTTCAGTTGACGATACAGTCTAAGAAGTTTGGATTTGGAGTTCATTTATGAGCTAGGTCCCATCAGACATCCAGACATTCTAAGACAGGTATTGCTCATTTCGGGAGATGGCTTTCTCCGCGAACTTGAGATATAGAGAGACATAGAAAGAAACATCACAGCGGATCCACTCACTGAGGCTATTCCTCGAACGCAATAGTTTCGCAAACGAGCTTTGTGAGACTGACTAGTAGAGGAGTTGGGTGTTCGGTATCACACGGGCTGTGAGTATGCGGCATCGCAATAATTAGCCTTGAGTGCAAGTGGGAGATTGTTGGAGATAGTGCCCTCTGAGTCAATTATTGGATCACAGGCACATGATTGCAATGATTGAGGGAGGACCTATCCCGGTAGGACAGTCTTACTCGAGATGATAGTATGCTATCTGGTTTATCTTTATCATCGTGTACTGCTTTAGGTGACCTGGCATGTCGCTATTACACGTTGATAGAGCCCCTAGGATTCTTGCTTGACTGCCGGCAGTATGATGGCGATCATATACGTGGGAGCTGGTAGTCTATAAGCACATCCTTAAAAGGTCCCAAGTCGTAGGAGTTTCGAGACAGGGTATCGATTCTCCAGAGTAGACTAGTGTATACAGTCGAGACCCCGACGAGGGGCGGTGGCCGGTCTCACAAGCCACTGGTGTCAGTTGGTTCACCTAAGATGTATACAGGTGCTCATTGGGTTATGAGTACACCGGACAGGACTCGCCGGGAACCTGCCAGTTGGGATTATACCTGATGTCAGATGGCAGTTCCCTGGTGACATGTGTACAGGTTAGTTTATCGACCTGAGGATCGTCATTTGTCTCGTGTGAGTTCCCACTGTGCTTTGATTACTACCCTACCACGGCTCAAAGGAGTCGTGCAAACAGGTTTTAGTTGGGTACAGTCCCGAGCCACATGGAGGCAGTGAGCGGATCTTCAGGGGTTCGTCTCTCCCGGTATTGGGGGTGAGGTCGCGCTGTGTCTAGGAGAGCCATTACGCAAAGCCCTCGGCCGAGGCAGGAGATTTACTGGTAGGTATTCCAGTAGTATCTCAGGGCGTTCTGGGCCACACTCCGACATGACTTGTACCGCTTTTGGGGGTCTGACTTTTACCAACCCCCTAGGCCCGACATGCGATGCTCATAGACGAACGGACCGGACTGTACGGAAATTGTCACTGACAGGCTCAGTAGGGTGTCAGGATGAGTTCGCTCATCGACGTCCCTTTTGGTCAATAGCTGGTGGCCCGTCACGTATTGGCTTATACCTCTGACGTGCTAGTGGTTAAATCCACAGCCATAGTATTGACGAGTCTTTAGAGTCCACCACACTTTCAGTTACTCAAGCTTTCGGGCGAAACGCTGTAGAGGCCGTATGGAGATATGGCAGGGTCCGATCAGATACGTGCGGTATTGCACGGATCAGGATCGGACAGTTTTGTACTAGTGGCCGTATAGTTATATGGCAGGGTTCGATCAGATACGTGCGGTATTGCACGGATCAGGATCGGACGGATATTACTAGCCGGCTTTGGCTTAAGCCGGTCCTAGTTTAGTACAGTGTAGATTTTGTCTTATTGCATTTGTATTCGGTCAGAATACAGATGCGGGTGTGTATGCACAGTATCGGGGTTTTCCTGTAATTTATTACGGGACCAGTTTTCTGGAGTTGCCAGTTTGCATTCCGTTCCGGCCGGTTTTCCTTTGTTCTTTCCCGGCCGGATTTTCCGATGGAGGGGGTAATTTGCAGTTTTGCAAATTACATTTTGTGGAGGGTTTATTTGTAAGATGAGAGCATCTTTTTTATTCCATTCTTTTCCTTAATCATTTCTTGCATAAAGGTGATTAAGATTGATTTGAAATGAGATGAGTGTTGATGTAAGTTTGTTATGATGATGTTTTGTTTATGGTCACCATTTCTATCTCCTACCATCACCTCCCTCTTGTGATTTATGTTTCATTCTCTCCACCATTTTTTTTAAGTGAGAAAGAGAGGAAAAAGAAAGAGAGAAGAAGAAGAAGAGAGCTTCATTCTTGAGAGTTTCTTTCTTTCATGCTAGAAAAATGCAAGCACCATTTTTCTAATCCTTGTTTTCCTCCATCATCCTCAATGGCAACAACATAACCCCAATGAGACAAACATCTTCTACAGCATATCTTGAGCATGTCGAGTTGCCGGCTTCATGCCCGAGTTGCCTCGGTATTGAGGCGGGAGCCCGTAAAAGACGCAGGCGATGTGGTGCCCTTTCCGGCGAGGAGGCGACGATATAGAGGCAAGACTTTCCGCGGGAGATCGGGACGATGACGAGAAGACCGGAGGACTCGGATCACTCGGTATACTTCTCACCCTTTCTCTTGATTGCTAGCATTAGGTTAATGGTAAACGATCCGGGTTTTCTTTGTCCGCGGTAGCGCCGGTTTCCGAGTAAGGAAAATTTTTGATTCCGCATTTTGGCCTCGAGTACGAGGCCGGGGCGCTGCCGTGGCGCAACAACTGCCGCGTTAGGCGAGGACTAGGCTCCGCTCTGGATGCTTAGCACGGGTTTACTGCCGTGTTCTGCGAGGACCAGGATCCGCTCTGGACGTTTTCCACGGGGTCAAAGAGTGACATTATCCGCGTTCCATGTAACCAGGAAGTTTGCACTAGATGCTTCACACGGGTTCATTGCCGCGTTAGGCGAGGACTAGGCTCCGCTCTGGACGTTTTCCACGGGGTCAAAGAGTGACATTATCCGCGTTCCACGTAACCAGGAAGTTTGCACTAGATGCTTCACACGGGTTCATTGCCGCGTTAGGCGAGGACTAGGCTCCGCTCTGGATGCTTCGCACGGGTTTACTGCCGTGCTCTGCGAGGACCAGGATCCGCTCTGGACGTTTTCCACGGGGTCAAAGAGTGACATTATCCGCGTTCCACGTAACCAGGAATTTTGCTGATTGTATCCGCATTTCACGGGATGGAGGTTTGACTCTCGGTGATATGTATACCGCCGAGCCATGGAACTGGGAGGTCGCCGCTGTTCCGTTTCGCTTGATGTTGTGTCTGCCGTCATGAGACGAACGACGAGATGACCTCTAGGCTATCTGTGAACCGTCGAGATTTGGCTTCTCCTTATGATGAAACCTGGGGAAGGAGTATGATCCCTTCTTTGTTTGCGCCCCTGGATTGTATACAGAGGTAGATGTAACATCATCCGTAGGGCGGGGATTTCACTTTTGTTTTATTTCTTTTTCCGCGATGCTCTATCATTTCAGCTTTTATATAGCGAAGGTCGCGATTGCCCCATCATTTCGGCTATTTTTCGCGGTGCCCAATCATTTCGGCTATTTATTTATTTTCTGCTCGCTGCTTTTTATTGCGAGTTGCCCCATCATTTCGGCTATTTTTTCATGCCTTCATTTTTACTTGCTGCTTTTTATTGCAAGTTGCCCCATCATTTCGGCTATTTTGTAGGCATGTGTGGCTTGCTAGCTTTTTCGCTGCGAGCCTGGATTTTAGGCACCGATTTCGGCATCAGCACCGCTACAACTGGAATGTTGCCAGGAGCGAATCATCATTCGCCTCTGTCGATGTTGAACAAAGGTGGCTTGGCAAACAGGGTTAAGGGTCCTGTCGACCAAGGCTTTTGACTTCATGAGCCGTAAGGGTCTCACAAAGGTATTTCTCCCTACAAGTCGTGAGGATCTTGCAGGTGTATTTTCTACTTAGGGATCGTGAGGAGTCCTAAGTGTGCGCTCCTCTGTAAGTCATAAGGATCCTACAAGAGGGCTTTCTCCTTATGGGTCGAGAGTACCTACAAGGGTTGGACTTTGCCGGGGAAGTGTTTATTCGCGCCCGTGGATTGTATACAAGGATCAGTATGAGCCGCTTGTAGGGCAATATCGAAGGTTGTGGGGGATCTGCTTAAGAACAGGTTTAGGTTTATGTAACTTAAGACTTTCAAATCTTATGAGCCGTGAGGGTCCTACAAGAGAGTTCTCCCTACGATTCGTGAGGATCTCGTAAGTGTATTTTCTCCTTAGGAATCGTGAGGATCCCTAAGTGTGTTACTCCTTTGCGAGTCGTAAGGATCTCACGCGGGTGGTTTCTCCTTACAAGGTCGAGAGGAACCTATAAGTGTCTTTTAACGAGGTTGCGCCCTTTCGGGTTTTCACAAACACTCGCCGGTAGTCCTGCTGTTTTTACTCACGGAGCCCTTTCGGGTTTTCATCCGTGCCCGTTTTGCTTGTGGACGCACCATTTTTTTTTTTATTTTTATTTTTTATTTTTTATTTTTTTATTTTTTTTTATCTCGTCAGCCTAAGGATGCCGCGGTAGTAGTTTAGGGACTTTTCGGTCTGTCGTTAGTTTAAAGACATTTCGGTCCGTCGATAGTTTAAGGACGTTTCGGTCCGTCGATAGTTTAAAGACATTTCGGTCCATCGATAGTTTAAGGACGTTTCGGTCCGTCGTTAGTTTAAGGACGTTTCGGTCCGTCGTTAGTTTAAGGACGTTTCGGTCCGTCGTTAGTTTAAGGACGTTTCGGTCCGCCGTTAGTTTAAAGACGTTTCGGTCCGTCGATAGTTTAAGGACGTTTCGGTCCGCCGTTAGTTTAAGGACATTTCGGTCTGTCGATATGGGAGGGCCAGCCACTGCCTGCAAAGTCTGAGCCTAGGAAGATAGCGAGCGGACATAGTCGTCGTCATCTATCATTGACCCAGGCTATGGCTCATCAAGCATAGTATTTCTTTAAGAAGCGGCTGTTTATTGGCCTGAAAGGCCTTTCACCGTGCATGTCCATGAGTAGATAGGCTCTACCCTGATAGACCTTGTCTATGATGTAGGGGCCTTCGTAGTTTGGCTCAAATTTCCCCCGTTTGGCACGATTGGGGATCATAGGTCTCTTGACCACTAGCACGAGTTCGCCTTGGCGGAATGTCCTCGGCCTGGTCAATCTCTCGTACGAGCGCGTCATCTTTGCTTTGTAGGCTTCCAGATGTTGTTGCGCTATGAGCCGGGTTTCGTCGAGGGCATCAAGCTCCTCAAGCCGAAGGTGAGCATTTTCTTCGTCCGTCAGCTCGTGGTGGACTGCCACTCGTAGAAAGGGTAACTCTATCTCGAGGGGGAGCACTGCTTCCGTCCCAAATACCAACGCGTACGGCGTTGTGTTCGTGGCCGTTTTGAATGTAGTTCGATAGGCCTAAAGGGCTTCTTGCAGCCTCTCGTGCCAGTCTCTCTTATTCCGGGAAACGGTCTTTTTTATGATCTTTGTCAAGGTCTTATTGAAGGCCTCGGCCAGACCGTTAGCTCGTGGGTTGTAAACTGAAGAATATCTCCAGTCTATATTGTGCTGCTGCGCGAAGCGGCTAATCTTATGGCTTCGATAGGCTGGCCCATTATCGGAGATAATCCGCCGTGGGGTTCCAAACCGATAGATGACGTGCGTTTTGAAGAAGTGGAGGATATTCTCCGTCTTCACTTCCCTCAGTGGTACTGCTTCTGCCCATTTGGAGAAGTAATCAGTTGTCGCCAGGATAAAACGATGTCCCCGGGATGATGCTGGCTCGATGGGGCCGACTATGTCAGTCCCCCACATTTCGAATGGCCAACTAGCCACCGTTGGGTGTAGTGGATTCGGATGTTGGTGGATGAAGTCTCTATGAATCTGGCACGCGTGGCATTGCTTCGCATACTCAAGGCAGTCCTGGATCATCGTGGGCCAGTAGTAACCCATCCGTTTAATTTTTAACTTCATCTTTGGGCCTGCTTGGTGAGAACCGCAAAGTCCGTCATGAACTTCCTGAATGACTCTTTCCGCTTCGTCAGGTCCTAGGCATCTCAGCCATAGAGAATCAAACGATCTCTTGTATAGAGTATCGTTGACGTAGGCGAAAGATAGAGCTCGTTTCATGAGCTGATGCCTGGAGGATGTATCTTTGGGCATTCGGTGGGACTTAAAGTAGTCTATGAAGACATCCCTCCAGTCCTCGGCCTTCTCATGGTCTTTTATTTGTAGGGTCGTCTGCTCAGTCGCTCCCTTTTCTTTATATAATTCCGGAGGTATTTCTGCCGGGGCAAGCACTCGACGGCTTTGTACCATGATTCTTACATCATCAAGGTTTTCATCCGCCAGTTCTTTAGCAAGTTTGGCTAACGCGTCTGCTTTGCTGTTTTCCGCGCGTGGTATGTTCTCCAAAGTATAGGAGGGAATTTGGGTCAATAGTTGTTGCACCTTTTCGCCGTACTTCACCAACTCCGGTTTGCACGTTTGGTAATCACCATTTACTTGACTGACAACCAGTTGAGAATCCCCGTATATAAGGAGGTCTTCAATTCCCAAGTCGATGGCGATTTCGAGGCCCGCTATCAGAGCTTCATATTCAGCTTCATTGTTTGTCCTCGGCTCTGTTAAGGAGAAGGCGAAGCGCATTATCCCTCCTTGTGGAGTTGCAAAGATGAGGCCTATCCCCGATTTGATCATTGGGATACCCTGTTTCTGTTTCTTTACGGAGGACGCTCCATCGAAATAGAGTTCCCATCGGATGCTACCGCCGCCAATCGCATCAAATGCATGCTCGTCCGGCAAATCACAGTTCAGAGGAGAATCGGCCGGTATCGGGTGCTCAGCGAGGAAATCGGCAATGGCTTGGCCTTTTACTGCCTTGAGAGGTTGATACGTTATCGAGAACTCCATCAAGAGCAGGGCCCATTTAGCGAGTCGTCCCGTCAATATGGCTTTTGACATTAAGTATTTAAGGGGGTCCACCTTTGAAATAAGACGGACTTCATGCGCCAACGCATAGTGCCTGAGCTTTGTTATCGCGAAGATCAATGCCAAGCAATGTTTTTCAATGGGAGAGTAGTTGTTTTCTGCCCCCAGCAGAACTCGACTTAAGTAGTAGAGTGCTCTCTCTTTCCCCTGATCGTTCTCTTGTGCCCATAATGCGCCCAAGGAACCTTCGAGGGCGGTCGTATAAAGAATGAGGGGTTTTCCCTTGACCGGCGCAGCCAACACCGGAGGGTTCTGCAGGTACTGCTTGATCTTGTCTAGTGCACCTTGGCATTTGTGATCCCAAACGAATGGAGTTCCCTTTTTTATCAGGTGACTGTAAGGACGGCATTTGCCTGAAAGATTTGCGATAAACCGCCGGATGTATGCGAGCTTCCCTTGGAGAGACCGCAACTGTTTGAGGGTTCTTGGCGGAGGCATTTCCATAATCGCTTTAATCTTTGACGGATCTATTTCAATACCTCGGTGTCGAACGATGAATCCCAGGAATTTGCCCGAGGAGACTCCAAACACGCATTTGAGGGGATTCATTTTCAAGTTATATTGCCGAAGGCGTTGAAATACAGTCTCCAGATGCTTTAAATGATCTTCGTATGGCATGCTCTTTACTACGAGGTCATCGATATAGCACTCGACGATGTCATGTATGAGGTCGTCGAAGATCTTTGTCATGGCCCTTTGATAGGTAGCGCCCGCGTTCTTTAGACAAAAGGGCATAACCCTGTAGCAGAATATACCCAAAGGGGTCCGGAAAGCGGTGTGCTTCTGGTCTTCGGGATGCATCTTTATCTGATTGTATCCTGACGAACCGTCCATAAAGGAGAAAACCTCGTGAGTGGACGTGTTATCTATCATCAGCTCGGTTACCGGTACCGGGAAATCATCCATTGGACAGGCTTTATTGAGATCCCTGAAATCCATACATATGCGTACTGTCCCATTCTTTTTCATTACCGGGACGATATTGGCGATCCAATCGGGATATTGGACTTCTTGAATAAATCCAGAATCGATCAGCTTCTTGACTTCGGCGTTGATGCTCATCTCAAGCTCGAGTCGCATCCTTCTTGGCGCTTGCTTGACTGGCTTGATATCCGGGGATATTGCTAATTTATGCACGGCAACCTCCGGATCTAATACTGGCATCTCAGAGTAGTTCCATGCGAAGCAGTCTTTATGCCGTAGAAGCACGTTCTTTAACGCGGCCACCTTTTCTTCAGAGAGTAGCTCGCTGACAAATGTCGGTCGCGGGTCATCTGCCGATCCCAACTCAATCTTCCTGAGGTTATCCGCCGTAGTATGTATACCATCTTCCAGTTCTCTCGGAGCTGGCGGAAATTCTGAGATCACCTGGTCGTCGCTGTTCTCAAAGCACTGGGGAAAGTCATCCATGTTCTCGCGCTCTTCTTTTAATATCGTAATCGTATAATAGGTGCGAATCCGCTCCCAGGACTGAGGTAGATCCGGTTTTGCTCTTGCGGCCTTGGGTTCATGCTTTTGTGGCGGCGTTACCCTCCAGCCGTTGGATAAAGCGAATCTGCCCCGTTGGTACTGGTCCTCGACCCAGTTCTTGAAGGTGAAGCAGTCTTCGGTAGGATGTCCTATGGCTCGGTGATAAGAGCAATAGCTCAAACGAGAAGCCTTGTTAGCTTGCTCAGGGTGTCTAGACTCTGGAAGCGCGATCATTTGATGTTTTAAAGCGAGCTTGAGTAACTTCTCCGTCTTGTCTCGGGGGAAGGAATACGCTCGACTCATCTTTTGCATGAGGGACGGATCCGAGCCGCGCAGTACCCGTAACCCTCTAATCCTGCGTCGTTGTTGTCGGCTCCTCTTCCCGCTTCTTAATTTATTTCCGTCTCCGCATCGAGCCTTTCGCACAACGGGTTGACAAAGATGAGCATCTTTGTCTTTTGGAGCCTGTTGAAATAGGCGTTGCGTCTTGGCCTTCTCATAGAGGGCCATTTCGCAGTTGTGGTTTTCCTGAGCTTTCGGACCCATTTTCCTGGTAGGCTTGTCCGTTCGTTCTCCAAACGACGGACTCGGCGTTTCGATCGCGGGGTGTAATTTTGACGAGGGGTTGGCATCTCCTGACAGGGCGTCCTCTTCTTCATCAAAGGTGTATATGGCGTAGTTACTGTGGGCCCGTTCCCGTTTTCCGGCTCTCGCGTATCCAAGCCCGAGTGTTTCCATTTTCCCGTTGGGCAATTTGCGCTGAGTCCCAGGAACATCCCAAATCTTGTTGTAGAACCGAGCCTGCTGAACAGTCTGTTTTAAGGGTACTCCTTGGCGCTTCAATAGTTTCTTTAATCCATTTGTATAGTATCTGGGCAGACGGATGAGTTGGAGTCTGTCGCATGTAGCATCCGCGCCATGCCAGATCTCTTTCTCTATTTTCGACTCTGAGGATCGGTAGAATAGGATCACCTTCTCACCCCTTCGCCTGGGAGGGATGTAAAATGTTTGCAGGTCCTGCACATTGTGAGCTTGAAGCGTGTCGAGATCCTTGTAGTGTTCTCGCGGTACCATGGTGATTTGCAAACTATGGTCATCGCAAAGGGGTGCTTGTCTCGGCAGCCGATTGGAGAACACGGCATTAACCTCATCTTCCGAGTCACTTCCGAAGACTAACATGGGGGCGGACGTTCCCGGGTTGCTGCGTCGAGATGGCCCTGCATAAACTATCTCTTCCTCTTCTTCGGTATCGCTCCCGAAAACAGGGATGGTGGCGGCGGCTTTGTTCTCCGGGTTGCGACACCTTTCTGTATCCTCGAAATCTGGCAAAAAGTATTTCGCATCCTCGTATTTGCGGACTTCGTTCACGGAAAATGGGTTCAACTCGCCTATTACAGTATACACGAAACCATCTTTAAAGTACTTCATACACTGATGTTGTGTAGAAGGGATGATGTTGTACTCGTGTAGCCAAGGACGGCCGAGCAAGGCGTTGTAGCAGGTCTTGGCATCAATGACATGGAATTTGATGTCTGTGACGAGAAGTCCAAAGCGTAATGTTAGTATCACAGATCCGAGAGTCCGTGACGATTGTGAATCAAAACCGGAGATAGTAATTTTGTCACGAGCGAGATGTTTCACACTCATGCAGATTTCCTTCAACACCCGAACATTAAGGAGATTGACGGAGGATCCATTATCCACCAGGATCTTGCCTATCTTGATATCATGGCAGTATCCGGAGACATATAGGGGACGGTTATGGTCGCACGTCCCGAGAAGGAGGTCTTCATCACCGAAAGTAATATCGGCTGTATGCACTTCCTCCAGTTCATCCTTCATCTTTTCAGTGGCGAGGAAGGCTTGGAATTGTTCAGGTTCTTGTAATGCCTTAATTAGTGAGTCTCGCGCTTCTTTTGATAATAGGAGGGCGTCGAGAATGCTAAGCTGAGAAGGTAGCTTCCTTAGGTGCGCGAGGATGTTATAGTCCACTTTACTCCTCCTAGGAGGGTCTTTGGCAGCCAGTTCTTTCATGACTTGGTCATCTAAAGTGATATCTTCAGTGACCTTTTCCTTTCCCTTATCTTTTCTACTCACGGGCCCGAGATTCTTTTCTGGGAGTGTGCGATTGCGCAGCTGAATGTTTTCGCAGGCTTCTAGTTTCTCCTCTTTCTCTAAGACGGATTCTTTAAAGAGAGGGCCCAGAGCCATTTCTTCATCAGAGTCGCTCCCAAAGGTGAGAACTTGTGACCCCCCGGCGTTGACCATGTAACAGTTGCCAGTAGTTCTGTTGTGCCCTTCGACAGTACTTCTTCGCTCCCGACGGCTCTTGCATTTCATGCACTTAAAATGTTGCTGACGAGTAACATATCCTTGCCACCATATTTTAAAGGCGTCACACTCCTCCGTGGGGTGTGAGATTTTTCGATGATATGCGCAATAATTAGGGTGCCTCTCCGCCCCATCGTGTGTATTCCCTTCCGAGGGTGGTAGCTTCATCCCCATTGACATGGCTTTGGCAAACCTTTTCCTCGTCTTGAATATCTTTTTGTCTACTTCGGACGCCTTTTGATCTGGCGGGGGTAGTTCAACTCTTTCATTCAGTCGCCTGCATTTGGTTCTTTCTGACGTCGCCATCTCATGCTCCTGATCCGCCTTACTTTTTAGACGAATTTCGTCTAAGAAGGCTTTGATCATTTCATTTGTCAGCCACGCACGCTCTGGTTCAGGTTCCGCCTCCAGCTTCTTAGTGCTAGGAGTTTTCTCATCATCGGTAAATGAGTGGGAGATTACGTTACAACTCGCCACATACTCTTCGGATTCATCCGATGAGCTCTCTTCATCATCTCCCTCTTGAAAGATGTGGTTGAGGAACTCTTGCAGTGTGACAGGAGTTCAAGCCTTTTGATTGTATTCTTCCAGCGCGTCGATTTGCTTCTGCAAGCTCGTGTGCTCGTCTCCAGGATTCGCGGGCTTCTTGGATTTCTTCTTCTTTTTCTTCGAAGATTTCGACGGTTGGGCGTGAGTATTTGGGCCTTTATCACGAGCCTTCGTAGTTGTGCGGGGCTTCAACATCCCCTCGATAATTTGAGGTTCAAGAGGGTCTTTCCATTCGATCGCAGGGCACGCGTGAAGGTCTCTCAGCATTCTTTTGGTTTTCGTTGATAGCACGACCTCCCAAGGAGCTTCTTCAATAAAGGAGCAGGTTGCTCCCAATGTATCTGTTTTCTTAGGAGTATGTGGCTGTGGTGGGCTCACCTTCCACTTCTCGGACAGTACAAACTTTCCCTGGAGGTATTGATCTTCAATCCATCCTTTGAAGACGAAGCAATCTTCAATCGGATGACTTACCGTTTGATGGTAAGGGCAATAGCTAGGGTTATTCACCTCGGTGGGTTGTGGCGGTCGCCTTGGATCGGTAGGTTTATAAGTCTGTTGCGTATTGCCAGCTCGAATAACCGTTTCGTCTTGTCTCGTGGGAAAGAGTAGGGACGTTTCATCTTCTCATTATAATACCGGCATCTTTCTTCCAATTGATCTGCCGGTTTCGGGGCGTTAGGTTGCTGTTGGGCATTTGCGAAGAAGGTCGCCCTTCCTTTACCCTTGTCATTCCGAGGTTCCGACTTCGGGGGAGGTGGTCTATGACCCATCTGGTCCATCTGAGCCAACTTGTCGATTAAAGCCTGGAATGTGGTTGGCTTAAAGAACATCATAAACTGGGAGATAGTTGCGTGGGGGTCTAAGGTTCCCACGAACATGCCCACTGCGGGTGCCTCCTCAATGCGTTGCTCGCATCTCGACCATAAATTTCGCCAGCGTATAGCATACTGGACCCAGGTTTCGCCTGGTTTTACCCTGGCGTTAATCAAAGCAGTTATTGGAGTGCGTTCGCTGGCATTTGCGAATCGCTGAGTGAATAACAACTCCATTTCAGCGAACGTTTTGATAGAATCGTTCGGGAGTTCCGAATACCATTCGAATGCTGTTTGTAAGCTGCCCACGAACTGTCGGAGCAACAGTTTATCATCACCGCCGGTGTTACCGCAGAGGGCCCGGAACTGGGCGACATGTTGATGGGGATTGCTGGTCCCCTTGTATACATGGAATTTTGGTATCGTATAGCCTTGCGGGTATTTGATTTGGTCGTACCAGCTTGGATACGGCCGCCCTGTTTTCACGACTTGACCAGCTACCTCAGTCGCATGATGGACCCGGATTTGCTGGGCTATGTAGTCAGCCAAGTCCGCCTTAGAGATTGCCTCCTCCTTGGCCGTTGAGAGGGCCGACAGTGGATTCGACGTTTCTCCTCGGTCGTCTTCAAGAACGATTGGGGGATCTTCGGCGGGCAAGTCCTGCTGGATCATCATTCCTATCATATCTTGGAAGAGAAGGCCCATACGTTGTATGTTGGCTGCTTGTTCAGCAGCCTCTTTGTCCTTTTTCTCCAGTATCCGGCGAAGGAATTCAGCATCGGTTTCTTCTTCTTGGCGCGCGTCTGAGGATGTTTCTGGGCTTTCTTTTGGCCCGGTAAGTGCGGCCATAGCACTCATCATTTCTTGGAGCTTTTGTTGCTGCTCCTGGGCATTCGTCACGGATCGGGTAAGTGGTCGGTGGCCTGTAGAAGTGCGGCTCTCCTCCTTTCCAGAGGCCATGTATACGGTGTGGACCATCATCCCCCCAGACTTAGGGCGTCTGGGCTCAGTGCTTTTAACCGTCGTTGCACGTTGGGGGGTCTTCTCTGGCCTCCTCCTTTTATGAGCCATAGAGGTTGAGGGGGCCGTTGAGGTGGGCGTCCCGACAGCCTTTCGGGGTTCAGCCTGGTGACCAGCTTCCGGTTGGATTTTCAGCTTCTTGTGCTGGCGGGAGGAGTTTGGATCAATGGTCGAGTCTCGGGCCTGCCGCCAAACCTTATAGATTTTGGAAGACAGCCGTTGAGGAGATTGGGGCTGTTCTGATTCCATTTCCACAACCTTTTTTAACGGGGGAGGAGAATTTCTTCGCACCTTATTTAGCATTTCGAAGCTGTTCCCAGTTGGAACAGCAGCATTAACTTCTGCCACCGGGGCTGATGGAGTCAACCCAGAGGGGGAGTTGCCCCCAGCCTTCCTTACTCGGCGCCAATGGCGACGTCGAGCATGTCGAGCGGATGGCGTTGGGTCAGCGGTAAGAATGGTCTTGTCTTGCCCCCTGTGTGGGTGGGGGGTTGTTGTTGGTGTTAGCCTGTCAAAGACCGACGTCTTTTGGATAGCAGGAGCGGGAGCTGGAGCCGTCAATCTTGAAAAGACCAACTTTGTGGCAGGGGAAGTCGCTTTGATGTCTTCAGGAGCAGGACCGGTCACTTTCTTAGAAGCAGCCTTCTCTAAGATTGTAGGCCCTATGATGAGTTCGCAAGATTTCCGGCCCAATCTAGAGAAGACCGAGGCGCTGACGTTGGGCGACTCATTGAGAGGAGCCGCGGCAGGGGTAAGACGATCAAAGACTGACTTCTTGGGAGCTTCCTTTGTCAGTACCGGCGCCGCGAAGCTTGACGATGGGAGTATAGTCCCGAAGAACAATCCGGTAGTGGCTTGAGTCACTTGGTCCACCCGCATTGTGAACTACGAAGCAGCTTGGGGTCCATAGGCTATACCTCCTGGCGAGGTAGAGCGTTGGTCGCAATTGCAGTTTGAGCAGTTGGAGGACTTCGCGGAAGTAGAAGCCATCGATCCTTTGTTTTCTGCAATAGGCAAGACGCCAATTCTTAGTATCTTGAAACCCAAGGGCAACCATTAGCGAACCGCGATTGGTTCGCGAATCACGACACACGAAGTGTGGAGTGGAAAGAGGAAAAGGTCCCACCGGGCGTGCCAGAATCTGTTCCCCTCCGAACGGCGGCGCGACATGGAATGCCTCGCCTGAGATTCGGGGCAGATGCTAATTGGTTCTATCCGTCCATCTCTCCGAAGATGCCAAGTTGTTTATGGCACCGTGCATCGGAGGTTTAGACGGATGCGGCCGATGTAGCAGACTTCGTCAGATTCCCCCTCGTTTGAGGGGTTTTTGATTGTGGGGACGCTCTTCTCTGCAGGCGCAAGCCCCTGTAGTTAATTACGCTACCGCATCGCGGTAACAACTTTCTCCTTCTCCAGATGGTCACTTCGTGTCGTGTGTGTTTATTTTATGTTTTGTTGCCCGTGGATTGTTTACGGAGACTGAGTTATGTCGTCGCCCGTAGGGCGTGGACTAGTCCAAATCCGTGTTTATCTTAGATTTGGGTTTGGGGGTCTGGTTTGAGGATACGTCAGCCATACTTGAGGCTAAGATCAGCTCAAACGTTTGTTAAGGATACGTTAGTCCGATTTGAGACTAAGATCGACTTAACAGGATCGTTTAGATCCGACAAAAGAGCGTTTAGGCTCCATTGTTCCAGTTTAGGGACATAGTGGTCCATCGTATATGTGGCCGTCGGGACCCGTCACCTCTCTGACGACGTTGAAGGATTACAACGACGGATGTCAGAGGAGTTCAGAGATGTACCCTCGAGCCAGAGTTAATTTGGGGGATTCATAGTCCAGTCTGTTTGAAGGTTTAAGGATACGTTAACCATCTTTGAGGCTAAGATCAACTTAAACGGGACCGTTTAGATCCGACAAAAGAGCATGCTAGGCTCTATTGTTCTAGTTTAAGGACATTGCGGTCCATGGGTAGTTTAAGGACATTGCGGTCCATGGGTAGTTTAAGGACATTGCGGTCCATTGTTAGTTTTAAGACATCTCGGTCAAGGTTAAGGACGTCATAGTCCATGGGTTTAAGGACTCCACAGTCCGGTATGTGCTCTGGATGCTTCACACGGGTTCACTGCCGCGCTTGGCTAGGACCAGGCTCCGCTCTGGATGCTTCACACGGGTTCGCTGCCGTGCTTGGCGAGGACCAGGATCCGCTCTGGACGTTTTCCATGGGGTCAAAGAGTGACATTATCCGCGTTCCACGTAACCATGAATTTTGCGCTAGATGCTTCACACGGGTTCACGGCCGTGCTCGGCGAGGACTAGGCTCCGCTCTGGGCGTTTTCCGCGGGGTCAAAGAGTGACGTTATCCGCGTTCCACGTGACCAGGAATTTTGCACTAGATGCTTCACACGGGTTCACGGCCGTGCTCGGCGAGGACTAGGCTCCGCTCTGGGCGTTTTCCGCGGGGTCAAAGAGTGACGTTATCCGCGTTCCACGTGACCAGGAATTTTGCATTAGACATGGGTTTAAGGACCCCACAGTCCATATCATGGGTGGTCATCGGGACCCGTCACCTCTTTGAAGACATTGAGGGATTACAATGCCAAGTATCAAAGGAGTGAAGAGATGTACCCTAGAACCGGAATGGATTAAATAGTCCTTGGCCCAATTTGGGATCAAGACCCATTAATTATATTATGAGCCCATTGGCCCAGTTAATTACGAATTGAGGACTTATGGCCAGCTTGGGCTAAGTCCTATCATGTCTGGAATATTGACTTCTTGTGGGTCTATTGAGGGAGAGGGTTTGCCTCTATCCCTTTAGCCAATTGGGCCAAAGCCTAGTGTTAAACACTTCAGAGCAATCAGTGTTGAACACTGGGAATGAGGTTGACAAGTTAATGTTTAACACTAAAAGATTATTGGTGTTAAACACCAGCAACAAGGCTTTCAGCTTAGTGTTAAACACTAAAACAGATCAGCATCAAGCATCGGCAACAGAGCTCTCAAATTAGTGTTAAACACTAGGGTAGTCAGTGTTGAACACTGCAAGTAAAGTTCTTTGATTGGTGTTGAACACTACGGCCCAACAGTGTTTTAACACTGGATTCAGGAGTTCCAACTTAGTGTTAAACACTAAAGCAAGAGGGGTCACGTGGCGACACGTGAGAGCGCCCTCTCTCCATTCATTCTGCTGAGATTATTGCATCTTTCAGAGCATCACGTGCCATCACGTGACGGGCATTCATATGCCTATGTGTTAAAGCTTCTGTCAAGGGTCACGTGGGTCACGTGGGGGACTTTGTCACGACCCGAAATTCGGTCCGTAACCGGCACTTAAATTACGTAACGTCTACAGGCGTACGTAACTTAAGTAAGCCGAAACCCAGAAATCTAAACCACCCAAAACTGGATCAACGGAGAAACAAGTTTAAAAGTATTAGTGTTGCCATTTAAAATCTCTAACTCTAGTTTTCTTTCATAAAAATTTCGGCAGCACCTCCTTTGTAAAACTGGCCCCGTAAACGGGTACAACACAGATAATATATAAAACATCCCAAGTGGGAGAAAAATCACGCCCACCGGCGGAGACAATCACCACAACAAGTATACGACGCCAAAGCGAAGAAATATCAAAGAGAACGACTATATCAAGAAGTAAACATATCCACAATAACCTGCTTCTACGAGCACGGTTCCCAAAACCAAAATAATACATCACTGATATCTCACAAGTCGTCTCTAAGTCATATACAACAGGGGTAGATGGAGAATACTAGATCCAACAAATGATATACAATATACAACGGATAATCGCAAACCCACCTATAATGCAACGGCCTCACTGCCAAGGTAGCGGTATCCCCAAAAGTAATGATGATAAGCTGCCCCGCCGCGACTACTCAGAGGGTAAGTCCTGCAAAACTGTGGCACAACGGGGGTGAGTTGCCAACTCGTGAATAGTAATTAACATCAAACAGTAATCGCAAGTATGCACTAACATCAATAATCAATAACATGTGAACTGATAGCATGAGTATGACAATATGAATATGCAACTATCATGATATCCATATCAATATAATACTGAGTGCGGAAAGTAAATAATCTCATGCGCATATCATCAGCATGAAAAATACGGTGTATCTCAACAACACCCAAATCCCAAAATACTCAGATCGGCCCTTAAATCCTGTACCTCTCGTGAAACCCGAGTGTCAAACATCGACACCCAAAAACATAATATCCATACGTTCCTCGAAAACCAAGTATCCTACCTCGATACTTGCGTTTTCACGTATCGGTCTTTCTGATATCCATACGTTCCTCGAAACCAAGTATCCCACCTCGGTACTTGCGTTTCCACGTATCGGTCTGTCAAACCCCATATATCTCTCGGAAATTAAGTGCCCACATCGACACCTTAATTTCCCATATCGCATCTCAAATGCATAAGTCCATATAATGTATCTCGCGGTTCCCAAGAACCCCAATCCAGAATACATATATATACAGCGTCCCATACCACTGATATATATGCAATACAATCATGTAAATCCAAATCCAAAATACATATATATACGGCGTCCCATACCACCGATATATATGCTATAAAAACTATAATATCTAAATCCAGAATACATATATACACAGCGTCCCATACCACTGATATATATGCAATAATAACTGATCATATAACAATAGCAAGGTATATGTGCTAACAAATAATATAGCATGGTATATGTGCGAACAAGTAATATAGCATGGTATATGTGCGAACAAGGAATATAGCATGGTATATATATGAGCATGTAGGTATACAGGTATGTTCTATGTAACATGTACTATCGCACAAGTATAACTGTTTAATGTCGCTAACTACTAGCAAGGTATATGAATTAGCAATTGTGTTGTGCCTATCATGTCAATTATCAACAGTGTGTGTGTAGCATATCATTGGTGCTCGTGCAACATGGACTGTCGATAATAGTGCAGTGTACATCAGATATAATATCATGCACTACAAGTAACTATATGCAATGTGAATCATGCAATGTCTCTATATAAGCAAATGAGCATACGGCTAATATTATATCATGTCTAGCCCCGACGCGTAGCGCCATACGGGCGATTCCCCGTAGATGTTAAATCTACTCACCCTGTGGTCTCCAGCTATGAAGATCCGACCACCTGCTTCCCTTTGCTCGCAGCGTCTGAAGTCCCCGCTTGCGACGCTATAATATCACAAACACAAGAAATAATGCGAATAACTTAGAAGCAATCACAATAACGCAAAACTACGTATTATAAAACGCAACAACGCACTAAACTAACTCACGAATACACGTCTAGCGCAAACACACGAAACGATACCTAAACCCAAACTGAGTACGTCGCAGCACGACACACGACTCGTGTCGCAACACGTATCACGCGAACTCAAAACACACGATTATAGGTAATCGATCCCAGATTTTGTATACTGCATTTACTAACAAATTCAACAGTACCAAAAGACCCAAAACCATAGCAGACAACACCCACAGAAACCCCACCCCAACCCTCATCCATTCGGCCGGCGTCGCCGGCCCTCTCCTTAGGGCTCGCCGGCCCAAACCGGTGGGATGGCCTCCGTCTCTCTGGTGGTGCCTCAGGTCAACCTGCACATCTCTCTAAAATTGTTTCCTCAATCACTAAAATCCCCAGATCATAGCAGATACCAATATCACTAAAAAGTCACTAAAAACCCGATATCGTCTCAATCGATACAAACTACGTTCTACGCAGAAATTAACGATCAAACCTACACAAAAACTATAAATTAACAGTAAAGGGAATATACCTAACAACTTTGCTCTCAAGTTCCAAGCTTTCCCCTCTCCAAGTGATCAAGATCAAGAAATTCCAAAGCTTTTGGTATTTTTGTGATAGGTTTCAGAAATTTTGAGGATTTTTGAGAGTTTGATTGAATTAAAATGAGAAACCAAGGATTAAGTGCAGTAGAGGGAGAGGGAAATTCGGCCAAGGGAGTGAGGTGGAGGATTGAGAGGGTTTCCTAGCAATTACCTCATAAATGCATCATTAAAGACTTGCACACATACACACACATGCATGCATCTAAATCCTTCTCTTTTCTTTTCTTTTTCTTTTAATTCCTAACTTAAATCCTAGGCCACACATTAATCCCCTAGGTGAAGTGAGAAGGATTCTTTAACTTAAAGGTTTTAAAGAAAAGATCGCAAACGGCAATTTTCCCAAAAATTTAAATACCGCATTAAAATAATATTAAAAATTAGGAAAAACCAAAATGAACCAAAACGTCCCATATACTCCCAAAGCTCGTGCACTAGCTTTATTTTAGCTAATCTAGGTGCTGGCAAGTCTATATGGTCGTTTGTTCACAGTCGGGTAAAAACGGAAAATACCGACAAACTTACCCTAAAACGAACGAAATCGCCTAACGATTTCCTAAACGTTACAATCTCCCCCCCTTATAGAAATTCGGTCCCCGAATTACAATTTCATAAAAAGACGTACCTTCAAAAAGATAAGGGAATCTCTCCCGCATCTCGCTCTCGATCTCCCAAGTGATCTCCTCACCAGTCGGACTACGCCATAGAACCTTTACAGAAGGCAAGTCCCTAGACCGAAGTTTCTTCACCTGCCGATCCAGAATAACTATCGGCTGCTCGGTGAAAGAAAGATCACGCTCAAGCTGAACGGTCTCGTGCTGAATCATATGGGAAGGATCATGAAGGTATCTACGAAGCATCGACACATGAAAAACGGGGTGAACCTCTGGAAAACTAGGCGGGAGCGCTAAACGATAAGCAACCGAACCTACTCGCTCAAGGATCTCGAAAGGACCTACAAATCTGGGACTGAGCTTCCCTCTCTTCCCAAATCGCATAACGCCCTTCATCGGAGAAATCTTCAGGAATACATGATCTCCCACTGCGAACTCAAGTCTGCGACGACGACGGTCGGCATAAGACTTCTGCCTGCACTGGGCTGCTCTCATCCTGTCCTGAATCAGCTGGATCTTCTCCGTAGTCTCCTGAACAAGCTGGGGTCCCAACACCAAACTCTTACTAAGCTCGGTCCAACAGATTGGCGATCGACACTTTCTACCATATAAAGCCTCAAAAGGTGCCATCTGAATAGTCTCCTAAAAGCTGTTATTATAGGAGAACTCAATCAACGGCAAGTGACGATCCCAACTGCCCCCAAAATCAAGCACACATGCACGGAGCATATCCTCCAGAGTCTGAATAGTCCGCTCCGTCTGACCATCTGTCTGCGGATGAAAAGCGGTGCTAAAACTCAATCTGGTACCCAAAGCTTCCTGAAGTTTCTGCCATAGACGGCTAGTAAACTGGGTACCTCTGTCGGATACTATGCATGTGGGAACACCGTGCAAACGCACAATCTCATCTATATAAAGCTGAGCGTACTGAGCATAGCCGAAAGTGGTCTTCACTGGAAGGAAGTGAGCCGCTTTCGTCAACCGGTCTACAACAACCCAAATGGAGTCATACCCTCTACTGGTCCTGGGTAGACCCACAATAAAGTCCATGGAAATCTGCTCCCATTTCCACTCCGGAATGGGTAAAGGCTGCAACTCTCCAGCCGGTCTCTGATGCTCAGCCTTGACTTGTTGACAAGTCAGGCACCTCGAAACGAAGTCCGAAATATCGCGCTTCATCCCTTTCCACCAGTAGAAGTCTCTCAAGTCTCTGTACATCTTGGTGGAACCTGGATGAACGCTAAAAGTCGACTGATGTGCCTGCTCTAGGATCTCGCGTCTCAACCCATCAACATCCGGTACACACAAGCGAGTCCCGCATCGTAGCACACCCTGGTCATCAATCATGAACTCCGAAACTGTACCCCGTCGAACAAGCTCAAGAATCTCAGACAAACGAGCATCACTGGGTTGCGCCTCACGAATACGATCAACAAGTAGAGGACGGGCGCGGACATGAGCAAACTGTCCCCCAGTGGAGGTAAACTCGAACTGCACTCTACTATCACACAAGAGCTGCCAATCTGCAGAAGACTGACACCGAACTGCGCTCAGCTGGGACGAGCTACCCATGGGCCTACGACTCAAAGCATCGGCTACCACATTCGCCCTGCCCGGGTGATAACGGATCTCACAATCATAATCCTTCACTAGCTCCATCCATCGGCGCTGTCTCAGGTTCAGATCTCTCTGCTGGAAGATGTACTTCAGGCTCTTGTGATCCGTGAAGATCTGACACGACTCCCCATACAAGTAGTGCCTCCAGATCTTCAACGCAAATACAACCGCTGCCATCTCCAGATCGTGAGTGGGGTAATTCTGCTCGTGCTTCTTCAACTGCCTGGAAGCATATGCAATCACCCTATCATGCTGCATCAAAACACAGCCGAGCCCCACTCGAGAAGCATCACAATACACAACGAAACCTCCCGATCCAGAAGGTAAAGAAAGAACTGGTGCTGTCGTCAACCGAGTCTTCAACTCCTGAAAACTCTGCTCGCACGCATTAGTCCAGAGAAAAGAAACCCCCTTCCGGGTCAGTCCAGTCAGCGGTGCAGCGATACTCGAAAAATCCTGCACAAAACGGCGATAATAACCAGCTAAGCCCAAAAAGCTGCGGACCTCAGTCACCGATCCAGGTCTGGGCCAAAGCTGTACAGCCTCGATCTTCCTCGGGTCCACAAGAATCCCATCACTAGTCACCACATGACCCAGGAAGTCCACTCGATCAAGCCAAAACGCGCACTTTGAGAATTTAGCATACAGCCGGTGCTCTCTCAATATCTGCAAAGTAATCCCCAAGTGCTGCTCATGCTCCTCTCGACTCCTAGAGTAAACCAGTATGTCATCAATAAACACGATAATGAACTGGTCGAGGAACGGCCTGAAAATCCGGTTCATCAGATCCATGAACGCTGCTGGCGCATTGGTGAGTCCGAACGACATCACCAAAAACTCATAATGCCCATAGCGTGTACGAAAAGCAGTCTTCGGAATGTCATCATCCCGAACCCGCAACTGATGATAACCCGAACGCAAATCAATCTTCGAAAAATGTTTCGCACCCTGGAGCTGATCGAATAAATCGTCAATACGGGGTAAAGGATACCTGTTTCGCACCGTAACACGGTTCAACTGACGATAATCCACACATAGCCTCAAACTGCCGTCCTTCTTCTTGACGAACAGAACAGGAGCTCCCCACGGCGAAACACTCGGACGCACAAGTCCCAAATCAAGCAACTCTTGCAATTGATCTTTAAGCTCTCTAAGCTCTGCCGGAGCCATCCGATAAGGCGGTATAGAAATAGGCTCCGTGCCAGGAATCAGATCAATGCAAAACTCAATATCGCGCTCTGGCGGCATCCCAGGTAGCTCATCGGGAAAAACATCGGGAAACTCTCTCATGGTAGAAACCTGGTCCAACAACTCCACTGTGGCTCCAGTATCATGAATGAACGCCAAGAATCCCCGACATCCCCTCCTCAAAAGCCGACTAGCGCACAAAACAGAAATCAAGCTGTGAGGGGCGGCACTACGGTCCCCCTGCACAACAAACACCGACTCGCCGGGAAAACAAAATCTAACTGTCTTCTCGCGGCAGTCCACGGACGCATAGCAAGTAGCTAGCCAATCCATGCCCAACAACACGTCGAAGTCCAACATCTCCAGAAGGATCAAGTCGACGGGCAGATCTCTGTCACCAATATGAACGACACAAGATCGAAACACAAACGCGCTACAAACGACTCTCCCACAGGAGTAGTCACGATCAGCGGCTGATCCAGCAAACACGACTCTCGGCCTAACCTCGGCACGAAGTGCGTAGAAAACATACGAATGCGTGGATCCCGGATCAAAAAGAACATGCGCATCATAAGAACATACAGAAAGAGTACCTAAAACCACTGCATTGGACGCCTGAGCGTCCTGGTGAGTCAAGGCAAAAACCCTAGCCTGACCTCTACCGACTACTTGGCTGTCCTCTGCCTCTGCCACCTCGTCCTCTCGGTACAAACCTCCGCGACCACGACCTCGCTGAACAGGAGTCTGACGCGGCGCAACTACAGGAACAAGAGGCAACGCTCTCTGAGGTGGAGAAGGTGGTAAGGTAACCTGCGGTACAGCTGGCTCGTTCACAACGCGGCTCTATACAATCTCGAACCCGATGACCCAAACTACCGCACCGGTAACATCCCGAAACAAACTGCCGATCATCCTGAGGGTAAGAACCATAAAGCCTACCTCGTGCCGAACCGCCACTATCGGAACGAAAACTGTCTCGACGTCTAAACGTCTGTCTCGCTGCCAAATCACCTATACGAACTCTCTTTGGTCCCGGAACAACTGATAACTCAGCTAGACGCTCCTCTACCGAAAGAGCTTCATCCACCGCTGCCGCATACGTGTCACAATGCTGAACACTGATGGCTAAGAATATCTGGGTAAGTAGGCCTCGAACAAACCTCTTCACCCTCATCTCCTCAGTCGCCACCAGGTATGGAGCATATATCGACAGCTCAGTAAACAATACATCATAATCCGACACCGTCATCCCCGGCGTCTGACGTAAAGACTCAAATCTGCGCGCTCGCGCATCTCTGACGCTCGGTGGAAGAAAACGAATGAGAAAAGACGTCACAAACTCAGCCCATGTCATAGGAGCAAGACCAGCGGCTCTGCCCCTCTCCAACGACTCACACCACTTCTGGGCCATGCCCTCCAGACGAAAACTGGCAAACTCTACCATCTCTCGTCGGAACACCGAAGTGAGCGACAAATCCTGGCCATCCGGTCGATAAACGACTGCGGATCCTCGGTAACATCTGTACCCGTAAACACCGGAGGTCTCAGCCTCATGAAATCTGTCAACGACACAGCAATAACCCCCGGAGCTGCAACTGCGACTATCGGAACCGTAGGTACCATCGTGGCCTCCGCAGCGGGTGGAACAACCGCCTGCCCCTGCGCTCGGATGGTCTCTACCAAAGTCCCCACAATCTGGCGCAGATCCTGCATACCAGCTCCCAATCATAGCAATATACTCCGGTACAACAGGCGTACCATCCCGGTCAGTCCCCGCCTCAGGCGAGTCAACTCTGACCTCGGCCCTCGCGGCCGCTCTCTGAGCCCTCGTAGTCTTCGACGGCATATGGGCTATAAATTGAAACAAGATTCGATAAGGAAACGGAAATCGAATCACAAGATGTATATCAATCACGGAAGGAATATCAATCAACAAGTCCTAAGGTCACTTAGCGGAGTACCGTGTCGTAAGTATGCCGCGGAACATACACACGCTACGTCACTCTGCTTAAGCCACCTACTCCATCATACCAAGGTCATCCTAGACTCCGAAAGGTAAAACCTAACGCTCTGATACCAACTTTTTCACGACCCGAAATTCGGTCCGTAACCGGCACTTAAATTACGTAACGTCTACAGGCGTACGTAACTTAAGTAAGCCGAAACCCAGAAATCTAAACCACCCAAAACTGGATCAACGGAGAAAACAAGTTTAAAAGTATTAGTGTTGCCATTTAAAATCTCTAACTCTAGTTTTCTTCATAAAAATTTCGGCAGCACCTCCTTTGTAAAACTGGCCCCGTAAACGGGTACAACACAGATAATATATAAAACATCCCAAGTGGGAGAAAAATCACGCCCACCGGCGGAGACAATCACCACAACAAGTATACGACGCCAAAGCGAAGAAATATCAAAGAGAACGACTATATCAAGAAGTAAACATATCCACAATAACCTGCTTCTACGAGCACGGTTCCCAAAACCAAAATAATACATCACTGATATCTCACAAGTCGTCTCTAAGTCATATACAACAGGGGTAGATGGAGAATACTAGATCCAACAAATGATATACAATATACAACGGATAACCGCAAACCCACCTATAATGCAACGGCCTCACTGCCAAGGTAGCGGTATCCCCAAAAGTAATGATGATAAGCTGCCCCGCCGCGACTACTCAGAGGGTAAGTCCTGCAAAACTGTGGCACAACGGGGGTGAGTTGCCAACTCGTGAATAGTAATTAACATCAAACAGTAATCGCAAGTATGCACTAACATCAATAATCAATAACATGTGAACTGATAGCATGAGTATGACAATATGAATATGCAACTATCATGATATCCATATAAATATAATACTGAGTGCGGAAAGTAAATAATCTCATGCGCATATCATCAGCATGAAAAATACGGTGTATCTCAACAACACCCAAATCCCAAAATACTCAGATCGGCCCTCAAATCCTGTACCTCTCGTGAAACCCGAGTGTCAAACATCGACACCCAAAAACATAATATCCATACGTTCCTCAAAAACCAAGTATCCTACCTCGATACTTGCGTTTTCACGTATCGGTCTTTCTGATATCCATACGTTCCTCGAAACCAAGTATCCCACCTCGGTACTTGCGTTTCCACGTATCGGTCTGTCAAACCCTATATATCTCTCGGAAATTAAGTGCCCACATCGACACCTTAATTTCCCATATCGCATCTCAAATGCATAAGTCCATATAATGTATCTCGCGGTTCCCAAGAACCCCAATCCAGAATACATATATATACAGCGTCCCATACCACTGATATATATGCAATACAATCATGTAAATCCAAATCCAAAATACATATATATACGGCGTCCCATACCACCGATATATATGCTATAAAAACTATAATATCTAAATCCAGAATACATATATACACAGCGTCCCATACCACTGATATATATGCAATAATAACTGATCATATAACAATAGCAAGGTATATGTGCTAACAAATAATATAGCATGGTATATGTGCGAACAAGTAATATAGCATGGTATATGTGCGAACAAGGAATATAGCATGGTATATATATGAGCATGTAGGTATACAGGTATGTTCTATGTAACATGTACTATCGCACAAGTATAACTGTTTAATGTCGCTAACTACTAGCAAGGTATATGAATTAGCAATTGTGTTGTGCCTATCATGTCAATTATCAACAGTGTGTGTGTAGCATATCATTGGTGCTCGTGCAACATGGACTGTCGATAATAGTGCAGTGTACATCAGATATAATATCATGCACTACAAGTAACTATATGCAATGTGAATCATGCAATGTCTCTATATAAGCAAATGAGCATACGGCTAATATTATATCATGTCTAGCCCCGACGCGTAGCGCCATACGGGCGATTCCCCGTAGATGTTAAATCTACTCACCCTGTGGTCTCCAGCTATGAAGATCCGACCACCTGCTTCCCTTTGCTCGCAGCATCTGAAGTCCCCGCTTGCGACGCTATAATATCACAAACACAAGAAATAATGCGAATAACTTAGAAGCAATCACAATAACGCAAAACTACGTATTATAAAACGCAACAACGCACTAAACTAACTCACGAATACACGTCTAGCGCAAACACACGAAACGATACCTAAACCCAAACTGAGTACGTCGCAGCACGACACACGACTCGTGTCGCAACACGTATCACGCGAACTCAAAACACACGATTATAGGTAATCGATCCCAGATTTTGTATACTGCATTTACTAACAAATTCAACAGTACCAAAAGACCCAAAACCATAGCAGACAACACCCACAGAAACCCCACCCCAACCCTCATCCATTCGGCCGGCGTCGCCGGCCCTCTCCTTAGGGCTCGCCGGCCCAAACCGGTGGGATGGCCTCCGTCTCTCTGGTGGTGCCTCAGGTCAACCTGCACATCTCTCTAAAATTGTTTCCTCAATCACTAAAATCCCCAGATCATAGCAGATACCAATATCACTAAAAAGTCACTAAAAACCCGATATCGTCTCAATCGATACAAACTACGTTCTACGCAGAAATTAACGATCAAACCTACACAAAAACTATAAATTAACAGTAAAGGGAATATACCTAACAACTTTGCTCTCAAGTTCCAAGCTTTCCCCTCTCCAAGTGATCAAGATCAAGAAATTCCAAAGCTTTGGTATTTTTGTGATAGGTTTCAGAAATTTTGAGGATTTTTGAGAGTTTGATTGAATTAAAATGAGAAACCAAGGATTAAGTGCAGTAGAGGGAGAGGGAAATTCGGCCAAGGGAGTGAGGTGGAGGATTGAGAGGGTTTCCTAGCAATTACCTCATAAATGCATCATTAAAGACTTGCACACATACACACACATGCATGCATCTAAATCCTTCTCTTTTCTTTTCTTTTTCTTTTAATTCCTAACTTAAATCCTAGGCCACAACATTAATCCCCTAGGTGAAGTGAGAAGGATTCTTTAACTTAAAGGTTTTAAAGAAAAGATCGCAAACGGCAATTTTCCCAAAAATTTAAATACCGCATTAAAATAATATTAAAAATTGGGAAAAACCAAAATGAACCAAAACGTCCCATATACTCCCAAAGCTCGCGCACTAGCTTTATTTTAGCTAATCTAGGTGCTGGCAAGTCTATATGGTCGTTTGTTCACAGTCGGGTAAAAACGGAAAATACCGACAAACTTACCCTAAAACGAACGAAATCGCCTAACGATTTCCTAAACGTTACAGACTGCCTCAAAGGGCTTTCTGTAGATCTTTTGAGGGGGTCACGCGGTGGCACGTGACCCTGCCTCCATGTATATTGTTTAGAGAATCTGTTGATCCCTTTTCAGGAATTAAATTCCTCGAGCTTTAATTTTCAAAGGAATTAAATTCCTACTTCCTTTGAAGACTTATATTCTGGAGTAGAATTGAACCCTGAATCTTCTGTAGGAATTAAATTCCTCGTTTATGTGAAGAACCGAATAGGGTTAAACCCTAATAAAAGCTTTTTAAGGAATTAAACTTCCAGTCCCTGTTAAATTATGATTAAGGGAATTGAATTCCCGTTGTTTCAACAGAACTAAGTTCTTAATTAGGGTTAAACCCTGTTTCTCTCTGTTCTGAAGGAATTAAATTCCCATAACACAGGGTCAAGCCCTACTTTTATCTTAGAGGAATTAAATTCCTATAATTCTGTGAGAATTAAATTCTCGTTTTTCCGTTCCCTCTCCATGTTTTGGATCTGCATGGCAGGGTCTCAACCCATTGAGAATTAAATTCTCAACCTAAAGGGGAGTTGTGCACTTTGCAGATCCTCTATCAAAGAGAGAAGAAATATGTTCTTCTGTTTTTTATTTTGTCAGAGTTAAACTCTGTTGAGAATTAAATTCTCCTTCTTTCAGGAAGCCTTCCCTTTCTTACCTAGGGTTTTCTTTTTGCAGAAGCTCCGAATTCCTCAAAGTATCAAGGCTCTCTCCTTTTTTCTCCCTCTGCGTGTATCTATATCTTTCTTTTGTGTCCCTAGGTGTCACGACCCGAAATTCGGTCCGTAACCAGCACTTAAATTACGTAACGTCTACAGCGTACGTAACCTAAGTAAGCCGAAACCCAGAAATCTAAAACCACCCAAGAATGGATCAACGGAGAAAAACATAATTTAAAAGTATTAGTGTTGCCATTTAAAATCTCTAACTCTAGTTTTCTTTCATAAAAATTTCGGCAGCACCTCCTTTGTAAAACTAGCCCCGTAAACGGGTACAACACAGATAAATATAATAAACATCCCAAGTGGGAGAAAAATCACGCCCACCGGCGGAGACAATCACCACAACAAGTATACGACGCCAAAGCGAAGAAATATCAAAGAGAACGACTATATCAAAAAGTATACATATCCACAATAACCTGCTTCTACGAGCACGGTTCCCAAAACCAATATACAACGCTGATATCTCACAAGTCGTCTCTAAGTCATATACAACAAGTAGATGGAGAATACTAGATCCAACCCAAAATGATATACAATACAACGGATAACCGCAAACCCACCTATAAAGCAACGGCCTCACTGCCCAAGGTAGCGGTATCCCCAAAAGAAATGATGATAAGCTGCCCCACCGCGACTACTCAGAGGGTAAGTCCTGCAAAACTGTGGCACAACGGGGGTGAGTTGCCAACTCGTGAATAGTAATTAACATCATACAGTAATCGCAAGTATGCACTAACATCACTAATCAATAACATGTGAACTGATAGCATGAGTATGACAATATGAATATGCAACTATCATAATATCCATATCAATATAATACTGAGTGCGGAAAGTAAATAATCTCATGCGCATATCATCAGCATGAAAAATACGGTGTATCTCAACAACACCCAAATCCCAAATACTCAGATCGGCCCTCAAATCGGCCCTCAGATCGGCCCTCAGATCGGCCCTCAGATACTGTACATCTCAATGAAACCCGAGTGTCAAACATCGACACCCAAAAACATGATATCCGTACGTTCCTCGAAAACCAAGTATCCCACCTCGATACTTGCGTTTCCACGTACCGGTCTGTCAAATATCCATACGTTCCTCGAAAACCAAGTATCCACCTCGATACTTGCGTTTCCACGTATCGGTCTGTCAAATCCCATATATCTCTCGGAAATTAAGTGCCCACATCGACACCTTAATTTCCCATATCGCATCTCAAATGCATAAGTCCATATAATGTATCTCGCGGATCCCAAGAATCCAAATCCAGAATACATATATACACAGCGTCCCATACCACTGATATATATGCAATACAAATACATATATATACGGCGTCCCATACCACCGATATATATGCAATACAAATACATATATATACGGCGTCCCATACCACCGATATATATGCAATACAATCTATAATATCTAAATCCAGAATACATATATACACAGCGTCCCATACCACTGATATATATGCAATACAAACGATCATATAACAATAACAAGGTATATGTGCTAACTAATAGCATAGCAGGATATATGTGCGAACAAGTAATGTAGCATGGTATACATATGAGCATGTAGGTATACAGGTAGGTTCTATGTAATATGCAATGTCGCACAAGTATAACTGTTTAATGTCGCTAACCGATAGCAAGGTATATGAATTAGCAATTGTGTTGTGCCTATCATGTCAATTATCAACAGTGTGTGTGTAGCATATCATTGGTGCTCGTGCAACATGGACTGTCGATAATAGTGCAGTGTACATCAGATATAATATCATGCACTACAAGTAACTATATGCAATGTGAATCATGCAATGTCTCTATATAAGCAAATGAGCATACGGCTAATATCAGATCATATCTAGCCCCGACGCGTAGCGCCATACGGGCGATTCCCCGTAGATGTTAAATCTACTCACACTGTGGTCTCCAGCTAGGAAGATCCGACCACCTGCTTCCCTTTGTTCGCAGCGTCTGAAGTCCCCGCTTGCGACGCTATAATATCACAAACACAAGAAATAATGCGAATATCTTAGAAGTAATCATAATAACGCAAAACCACGTATTATAAATCGTAACAACGCACTAAACCATATCACGAATACACGTCTAGCGCAAACACACGAAACGATACCTAAACCCAAACTGTGCACGTCGCAGCACGACACACGACTCGTGTCGCAATACGTATCACGCGAACTCAAAACACACGATTATAGGTAATCGATCCCAGATTTTGCATACTGCAGTTACTAACAAATTCAACAGTACCAAAAGACCCAAAACCAAAGCAGACAACTACCACAGAAGACCCACCCCAAAATCTCCCCAAGTCGGCCGGCGTCGCCGGCCCCCTCTTCGAATCTCGCCGGCCCAGACCGGCGGGGTGGTCCCCGTCTCCTGGGTGGTGCCTCAGGTCAACCTGCACATCACTCTAAAGTTGTTTCTTTCATCACTAAAATTCCCAGGTCACAGCAGATACTCATATCTCTAAAAATACACTAAAAACCCGATATCGCCTCAAACGATATAATTTACGTTCTACGCAGAAATTGACGATCAAAACTACACAAAAACTATAAATTAGCAGTAGAGGGGTTATACCTAACAATATTGCTCTCAAGTCCAAGCTTTTCCCCTCTCCAAGTGATCAAAATCAAGAAAAACCCAAGCTTTTGGTATTTTTGTGCAAAGTTTCAGATATTTTGAGAAGTTTTGTGATAGAATTGATGAAATATGAAGAATAATGGAGCAAGGGCAGTAGGGGGATGAAGGAATTCGGCCAAGTGATGAGGAGGTGGAGAATTGATGAATTTCCAAGCATTTTCCTTCATTTAATGCCCATTAATGCATACACACATACACACACACTCATGCATGCATCTCATAATCTTTTCTTTTCTTTTTCTTTTAATTTCTAGTTTAATTCTAGGCCACACAATATATCCTAGGGTGAAAGTGAGAAGGATTTCTAACTTAGAGGTTTTAAAGAACAGATCGCAAACGGTTATTTTCCCAAAATTTAAATACCGCATTAAAATAATATTAAAAATTGGGAAAAACCAAATTGAACCAAAACGTCCCATATACTCCCAAAGTTCGCGCACTAGCTTTATTTTAGCTAATCTAGGTGCTGGCAAGTCTATATGGTCGTTTGTTCACATTCGGGTAAAAACGGAAAATACCGACAAACTTACCCTAAAACGAACGAAATCGCATAACGATTTCCAAAACGTTACAATCTCCCCCCCTTATAGAAATTCGTCCCCGAATTACAATTTCATAAAAAGACGTACCTTCAAAAAGATAAGGGAATCTCTCCCGCATCTCGCTCTCGATCTCCCAAGTGATCTCCTCACCAGTCGGACTACGCCACAGAACCTTTACTGAAGGCAAGTCCCTAGACCGAAGCTTCTTCACCTGCCGATCCAAAATAACTATCGGCTGCTCGGTGAACGAAAGATCACGCTCAAGCTGAACGGTCTCGTGCTGAATCATATGGGAAGGATCATGAAGGTATCTTCGAAGCATCGACACATGAAAAACGGGATGAACATCCGGAAAACTAGGCGGGAGCGCTAAACGATAAGCAACCGAACCTACTCGCTCAAGGATCTCGAAAGGACCTACAAATCTGGGACTGAGCTTCCCTCTCTTCCCAAATCGCATAACGCCCTTCATCGGAGAAATCTTCAGGAATACATGATCTCCCACTGCGAACTCAAGTCTGCGACGACGACGGTCGGCATAAGACTTCTGCCTGCACTGGGCTGCTCTCATCCTGTCCTGAATCAGCTGGATCTTCTCCGTAGTCTCCTGAACAAGCTGGGGTCCCAACACCAAACTATCACTAAGCTCGGTCCAACAGACTGGCGATCGACACTTCCTACCATATAAAGCCTCAAAAGGTGCCATCTGAATAGTCTCCTGAAAGCTATTATTATAGGAGAACTCAATCAACGGCAAGTGACGATCCCAACTGCCCCCAAAATCAAGCACACACGCACGGAGCATATCCTCCAGAGTTTGAATAGTCCGCTCCGTCTGACCATCTGTCTGCGGATGAAAAGCGGTGCTAAAACTCAATCTGGTACCCAAAGCTTCCTGAAGCTTCTGCCATAGACGGCTAGTAAACTGGGTACCTCTGTCGGATACTATGCATGTGGGAACACCGTGCAAACGCACAATCTCATCTATATAAAGCTGAGCGTACTGAGCATAGCCGAAAGTGGTCTTCACTGGAAGGAAGTGAGCCGCTTTCGTCAACCGGTCTACAACAACCCAAATGGAGTCATACCCTCTACTGGTCCTGGGTAGACCCACAATAAAGTCCATGGAAATCTGCTCCCATTTCCACTCCGGAATGGGTAAAGGCTGCAACTCTCCAGCCGGTCGCTGATGCTCAGCCTTGACTTGCTGACAAGTCAGGCACCTCGAAACGAAGTCCGCAATATCGCATTTCATCCCTTCCCACCAGTAGTAGTCTCTCAAGTCTCGGTACATCTTGGTGGAACCTGGATGAACGCTAAAAGTCGACTGATGTGCCTGCTCTAGGATCTCGCGTCTCAACCCATCAACATCCGGTACACACAAGCGAGTCCCGCATCGTAGCACACCCTGGTCATCAATCATGAACTCCGAAACTGTACCTCGTCGAACAAGCTCAAGAATCTCAGACAAACGAGCATCACTGGGTTGCGCCTCACGAATACGATCAACAAGTAGAGGACGGGCACGGACATGAGCAAACTGTCCCCCAGTGGAGGTAAACTCGAACTGTACTCTACTATCACACAAGAGCTGCCAATCTGCAGAAGACTGATACTGAACGGCGCTCAGCTGGGATAAGCTACCCACGGGCCTACGACTCAAAGCATCGGCTACCACATTCGCCCTGCCCGGGTGATAAAGGATCTCACAATCATAATCCTTCACTAGCTCCATCCATCGGCGCTGTCTCAGGTTCAGATCTCTCTGCTGGAAGATGTACTTCAGACTCTTGTGATCCGTGAAGATCTGACACGACTCCCCATACAAGTAGTGCCTCCAGATCTTCAACGCAAAAACTACCGCAGCCATCTCCAGATCGTGAGTGGGGTAATTCTGCTCGTGCTTCTTCAACTGCCTGGAAGCATATGCAATCACCCTATCATGCTGCATCAAAACACAGCCGAGCCCCACTCGAGAAGCATCACAATACACAACGTAGCCTCCCGATCCAGAAGGTAAAGAAAGAACTGGTGCTGTCGTCAACCGAGTCTTCAACTCCTGAAAACTCTGCTCGCACGCATCAGTCCAGAGAAAAGGAACCCCCTTCCGGGTCAATCCAGTCAGCGGTGCAGCGATACTCGAAAAATCCTGCACAAAACGGCGATAATAACCAGCTAAGCCCAAAAAGCTGCGGACCTCAGTCACCGATCCAGGTCTGGGCCAAAGCTGTACAGCCTCGATCTTCCTCGGGTCCACAAGAATCCCATCACTAGTCACCACATGACCCAGGAAGTCCACTCGATCAAGCCAAAATGCGCACTTTGAGAATTTAGCATACAACTGGTGCTCTCTCAATATCTGCAAAGTAATCCCCAAGTGCTGCTCATGCTCCTCTCGACTCCTAGAGTAAACCAGTATGTCATCAATGAACACGATAATGAACTGGTCGAGGAACGGCCTGAAAATCCGGTTCATCAGATCCATGAACGCTGCTGGCGCATTGGTGAGTCCGAACGACATCACCAAAAACTCATAATGCCCATAGCGTGTACGAAAAGCAGTCTTCGGAATGTCATCATCCCGAACCCGCAACTGATGATAACCCGAACGCAAATCAATCTTCGAGAAATGTTTCGCACCCTGGAGCTGATCGAATAAATCGTCAATGCGGGGTAAAGGATACCTGTTCCGCACCGTAACACGGTTCAACTGACGATAATCCACACATAACCTCAAACTGCCGTCCTTCTTCTTGACGAACAGAACAGGAGCTCCCCACGGCGAAACACTCGGACGCACAAGTCCCAAATCAAGCAACTCTTGCAATTGATCTTTAAGCTCTCTAAGCTCTGCCGGAGCCATCCGATAAGGCGGTATAGAAATAGGCTCCGTGCCAGGAATCAGATCAATGCAAAACTCAATATCGCGCTCTGGCGGCATCCCAGGTAACTCATCGGGAAAAACATCGGGAAACTCTCGTACGGTAGAAACCTGGTCCAACAACTCTACTGTGGCTCCAGTATCATGAATGAACGCCAAGAATCCCCGACATCCCCTCCTCAAAAGCCGACTAGCGCACAAAACAGAAATCAAGCTGTGAGGGGCGGCACTACGGTCCCCCTGCACAACAACCACCGACTCGCCGGGAAAACAAAATCTAACTGTCTTCTCGCGGCAGTCCACGGACGCATAGCAAGTAGCTAGCCAATCCATGCCCAACAAAACGTCGAAGTCCAACATCTCCAGAAGGATCAAGTCGACGGGTAGATCTCTGTCACCAATATGGATGACACAAGATTGAAACACATAACGCGCAACAAACGACTCTCCCACAGGAGTAGTCACGATCAGCGGCTGATCCAGCAAACACGACTCTCGGCCTAACCTCGGCACGAAGTGCGTAGAAACATACGAATGCGTGGATCCCGGATCAAAAAGAACATGCGCATCAAAAGAACATACAGAAAGAGTACCTGAAACCACGGCATTGGACGCCTGAGCGTCCTGGTGAGTCAAGGCAAAAACCCTAGCCTGACCTCTACCTGCTACTGGCTGTCCTCTGCCTCTGCCACCTCGTCCTCTCGGTACAAAACCTCCGCGACCACGACCTCGCTGAACAGGAGTCTGACACGGCACAACTACAGGAACAAGAGGCAACGCTCTCTGAGGTGGAGAAGGTGGTAAGGTAATCTGCGGTACAGCTGGCTCGTTCACATGCGGCTCTATACAATCTCGAACCCGATGACCCAAACTACCACACCGGTAACATCCCGCAGTAAACTGCCGATCATCCTGAGGGTAAGAGCCATAAAGCCTGCCTCGTCCCGAACCGCCACCATCAGAACGAAAACTATCTCGACGTCTAAACGTCTGCCTCGCTGCCGGATCACCTATACGAACTCTCTTCAGTCCCGGAACAACTGATAACTCAGCTAGACGCTCCTCTACCGAAAGAGCTGCATCCACCGCTGCCGCATACGTGTCACAATGCTGAATACTGATGGCTAAGAATATCTGGGTAAGTAGGCCTCGAACAAACCTCTTCACCCTCATCTCCTCCGTCGCCACCAGGTATGGAGCATATATCGACAGCTCAGTAAACAATACATCATAATCCGACACCGTCATCCCCGGCGTCTGACGTAAAGACTCAAATCGGCGCGCTCGCGCATCTCTAACGCTCGGTGGAAGAAAACGAACGAGAAAAGACGTCACAAACTCAGCCCAGGTCATAGGAGCAAGACCAGCGGCTCTGCCTCTCTCCATCGACTCACACCACTTCTGGGCCATGCCCTCCAGACGAAAACTGGCAAACTCTACCCATCTCTCGTCGGAACATCGGAGTGAGCGGCAAATCCTGGCCATCCGGTCGATAAACGACTGCGGATCCTCGGTAACATCTGTACCCGTAAACACCGGAGGTCTCAGCCTCATAAAATCCGTCAATGACACAGCAATAACCCCCGGAGCTGCAACTGCGACTATCGGAACTGTAGGTACCACCGTGGCCACCGCAGCGGGAGGAACAACTGCCTGCCCCTGCGCTCGGATGGTCTCTACCAAAGTCCCCACAATCTGGCGCAGATCCTGCATACCAGCTCCAATCATAGCAATATACTCCGGTACAACAGGCGTACCATCCCGGTCAGTCCTCGCCTCAGGCGAGTCAACTCTGACCTCGGCCCTCGCGGCCGCTCTCTGAGCCCTCGTAGTCTTCGGCGGCATATGGGCTATAATGGAAACAAGATTCGATAAGGAAACGGAAATCGAATCACAAGATGTATATCAATCACGGAAGGAATATCAATAAACAAGTCCTAAGGTCACTTAGGCGGAGTACCGTGTCGTAAGTATGCCGCGGAACATACACACGCTACGTCACTCTGCTTAAGCCACCTACTCCATCATACCAAGGTCATCCTAGACTCCGAAAGGTAAAACCTAACGCTCTGATACCAACTTTGTCACGACCCGAAATTCGGTCCGTAACCAGCACTTAAATTACGTAACGTCTACAGGCGTACGTAACCTAAGTAAGCCGAAACCCAGAAATCTAAAACCACCCAAGAATGGATCAACGGAGAAAAACATAATTTAAAAGTATTAGTGTTGCCATTTAAAATCTCTAACTCTAGTTTTCTTTCATAAAAATTTCGGCAGCACCTCCTTTGTAAAACTAGCCCCGTAAACGGGTACAACACAGATAAATATAATAAACATCCCAAGTGGGAGAAAAATCACGCCCACCGGCGGAGACAATCACCACAACAAGTATACGACGCCAAAGCGAAGAAATATCAAAGAGAACGACTATATCAAAAAGTATACATATCCACAATAACCTGCTTCTACGAGCACGGTTCCCAAAACCAATATACAACGCTGATATCTCACAAGTCGTCTCTAAGTCATATACAACAAGTAGATGGAGAATACTAGATCCAACCCAAAATGATATACAATACAACGGATAACCGCAAACCCACCTATAAAGCAACGGCCTCACTGCCCAAGGTAGCGGTATCCCCAAAAGAAATGATGATAAGCTGCCCCACCGCGACTACTCAGAGGGTAAGTCCTGCAAAACTGTGGCACAACGGGGGTGAGTTGCCAACTCGTGAATAGTAATTAACATCATACAGTAATCGCAAGTATGCACTAACATCACTAATCAATAACATGTGAACTGATAGCATGAGTATGACAATATGAATATGCAACTATCATAATATCCATATCAATATAATACTGAGTGCGGAAAGTAAATAATCTCATGCGCATATCATCAGCATGAAAAATACGGTGTATCTCAACAACACCCAAATCCCAAATACTCAGATCGGCCCTCAAATCGGCCCTCAGATCGGCCCTCAGATCGGCCCTCAGATACTGTACATCTCAATGAAACCCGAGTGTCAAACATCGACACCCAAAAACATGATATCCGTACGTTCCTCGAAAACCAAGTATCCCACCTCGATACTTGCGTTTCCACGTACCGGTCTGTCAAATATCCATACGTTCCTCGAAAACCAAGTATCCACCTCGATACTTGCGTTTCCACGTATCGGTCTGTCAAATCCCATATATCTCTCGGAAATTAAGTGCCCACATCGACACCTTAATTTCCCATATCGCATCTCAAATGCATAAGTCCATATAATGTATCTCGCGGATCCCAAGAATCCAAATCCAGAATACATATATACACAGCGTCCCATACCACTGATATATATGCAATACAAATACATATATATACGGCGTCCCATACCACCGATATATATGCAATACAAATACATATATATACGGCGTCCCATACCACCGATATATATGCAATACAATCTATAATATCTAAATCCAGAATACATATATACACAGCGTCCCATACCACTGATATATATGCAATACAAACGATCATATAACAATAACAAGGTATATGTGCTAACTAATAGCATAGCAGGATATATGTGCGAACAAGTAATGTAGCATGGTATACATATGAGCATGTAGGTATACAGGTAGGTTCTATGTAATATGCAATGTCGCACAAGTATAACTGTTTAATGTCGCTAACCGATAGCAAGGTATATGAATTAGCAATTGTGTTGTGCCTATCATGTCAATTATCAACAGTGTGTGTGTAGCATATCATTGGTGCTCGTGCAACATGGACTGTCGATAATAGTGCAGTGTACATCAGATATAATATCATGCACTACAAGTAACTATATGCAATGTGAATCATGCAATGTCTCTATATAAGCAAATGAGCATACGGCTAATATCAGATCATATCTAGCCCCGACGCGTAGCGCCATACGGGCGATTCCCCGTAGATGTTAAATCTACTCACACTGTGGTCTCCAGCTAGGAAGATCCGACCACCTGCTTCCCTTTGTTCGCAGCGTCTGAAGTCCCCGCTTGCGACGCTATAATATCACAAACACAAGAAATAATGCGAATATCTTAGAAGTAATCATAATAACGCAAAACCACGTATTATAAATCGTAACAACGCACTAAACCATATCACGAATACACGTCTAGCGCAAACACACGAAACGATACCTAAACCCAAACTGTGCACGTCGCAGCACGACACACGACTCGTGTCGCAATACGTATCACGCGAACTCAAAACACACGATTATAGGTAATCGATCCCAGATTTTGCATACTGCAGTTACTAACAAATTCAACAGTACCAAAAGACCCAAAACCAAAGCAGACAACTACCACAGAAGACCCACCCCAAAATCTCCCCAAGTCGGCCGGCGTCGCCGGCCCCCTCTTCGAATCTCGCCGGCCCAGACCGGCGGGGTGGTCCCCGTCTCCTGGGTGGTGCCTCAGGTCAACCTGCACATCACTCTAAAGTTGTTTCTTTCATCACTAAAATTCCCAGGTCACAGCAGATACTCATATCTCTAAAAATACACTAAAAACCCGATATCGCCTCAAACGATATAATTTACGTTCTACGCAGAAATTGACGATCAAAACTACACAAAAACTATAAATTAGCAGTAGAGGGGTTATACCTAACAATATTGCTCTCAAGTCCAAGCTTTTCCCCTCTCCAAGTGATCAAAATCAAGAAAAACCCAAGCTTTTGGTATTTTTGTGCAAAGTTTCAGATATTTTGAGAAGTTTTGTGATAGAATTGATGAAATATGAAGAATAATGGAGCAAGGGCAGTAGGGGGATGAAGGAATTCGGCCAAGTGATGAGGAGGTGGAGAATTGATGAATTTCCAAGCATTTTCCTTCATTTAATGCCCATTAATGCATACACACATACACACACACTCATGCATGCATCTCATAATCTTTTCTTTTCTTTTTCTTTTAATTTCTAGTTTAATTCTAGGCCACACAATATATCCTAGGGTGAAAGTGAGAAGGATTTCTAACTTAGAGGTTTTAAAGAACAGATCGCAAACGGTTATTTTCCCAAAATTTAAATACCGCATTAAAATAATATTAAAAATTGGGAAAAACCAAATTGAACCAAAACGTCCCATATACTCCCAAAGTTCGCGCACTAGCTTTATTTTAGCTAATCTAGGTGCTGGCAAGTCTATATGGTCGTTTGTTCACATTCGGGTAAAAACGGAAAATACCGACAAACTTACCCTAAAACGAACGAAATCGCATAACGATTTCCAAAACGTTACACTAGGCTCCTATTTATAGGAGAAGCAGCCGAATCAATTAGTTTTTTGATGAATCTTTATTAAGAGATTTGATTTGTATCCATCATTTGTTTTTGACCCTTGGATTATTAGGTGAATTTTATTCACCATTGGATTTCAAATCCAGGGATTCTCCTTTGTTATTTCTGTTAGATTTAAAGGGGAAATCTTTCCAAACTCGAGATTTTCCATAGATAGATGATATTTAATTATCTCTGAATCTTTAATTTGATCGGTTCCAGATAATTGTTTTCCTTTGGAAAGATTTGAATCTCTTTCAGAATTTAATTCTGTTAGCAAAATGGGCTTTGAAAGCCGGTCACGTGTGACCACGTGACCCATGGTCACGTGTGGACACGTGACTCCCTTGTAACGAGCCCTTTCCTTCTTTTGCACTCTGCCTTCTTCTGCTGCTTAGCCGTCACGTGCTACCACGTGACCCCTGGTCACGCGTGAGCACGTGACCCTTGTCTGGCGCCTCTTTCCTTGGTTCAACTGGAGAGCGAGTCTGCTGCTTTGAACGTCACGTGCCAATACGTGACCCTGGTCACATGGGAGCACGTGGCCTCTTCTGAAGCCCTTTTCCTTGACTTGATCAGGGAACCGATGTGCCCTTTTCCGCTGCTTTATATGTCACGTGTCAACACGTGACTGCTGGTCACGTGTAAGCACGTGGTCCCTTTTTGAAGCTTTTCCCAGATGCTTTCCTGATTTTAAATCAGGAAACAAATGCCCCCACAGCGTTGTTCTCACGTGTCTGCACGTGAGTGCAACGCTGTCACCTCTTGTGACCGTTGGATTCCTCTAGGGATCTGGGGAGATGAAACGTTTCCACTGTCTTCTATAAATACCTCTGTCTCTTCATAGGAGCCTTCACTTTGCTCATCTTCTTCTTCCGAGAATTTCTTCTTTGAGAATTTAATTCTCGCTTTCAGAGCTAAGTTCTCTGTCTTGAAACAATCTTCAGAGTTTAACTCTGTTTGAAAAGAACCCTTTTTTCCTCAGGTAATGTTCTTGGACAACGATGGACCTTCACATTTCTCTGGATTTTAAATCCGAAACAAGGGTTTTCGCCCTTTTTCCTTCATATTTTCCATAAGAACATGAAACCGCCTAACCTTCGAACTGTAGATCTCTTAGGGTTTAGATGATCTTTGGGGAGATGATGATGGCGTTTCAACCCCATGGAATTTAATTCCATCAAAAATGTTTCTGGGAATTTAATTCCCTTTTCTTAACAAGGAATTTAATTCCTATGAAGAACTCAGTTTCTTCGCATGGAGGCTTCCTGAGGTCTCTTGGCCCTAGGTGGTTCTTCCTGCCATTAATGAAATAGGGGTTTTCTAACGATTCTCGTGACTTTTATTTCAGGTATCATGGATGCCCATCTGTATAGTCTTGACGAGATCATTTCCTACGGGAATATTCGTGCGCTGGGCCGCAGTCAGAACCAGGAATTCACCGATGCTCAGTGTGCCGAGATCATGAGCCGCTTTGACGAGTACAACTATCGGCTACTCCCCCGTCGCTCTTCTCTTCTGAGGCTGATCGTGCTGGCGATCAGGGAGGCTCTCCCTTTATTTTGTGCGGGTGTGCCGCTTGGGTCATTGGACGCCGCCGAGGATAAAGTACACTCGGTGTATCTGATGCACTTGATTTCCAAGAGGAGGCGGGATAATCTCATTGATCTCCTGCATCAGATTTTTCAGCAATCAGCCATACTTGCCGCCTACCGGAGGGTAGAGGACATCCGCGGGGACCCCGACGCTTGTGATCGTGAGAGAAAGCATACTCGGGAGGTTCGAAATGCTTGGAAGATCTTGAATAAAGTTAATTTTGAGTTTCTCAACCCATGCCCCGCATCTGAAGTTTTACCATTGTAAATGTGTCCTCTATATTTTTGTATGAACCTCTTGAAGTGTGAGTGACAAGTTTTATTATGTTTTCCCATGTTTGCATGCCTTTTCTCTGGGATTTTATCATTTTGCTACTATTGTTGTTTGTGCTTTTAATATGCAGGGTACTGCTCCATATATTTCCCTTTAAGTGCACATCAGGTTTAGTCCTCATGTGTTCTGCACGTGGGGTCCCTTGATGGGGCTGTTCACAGAATTTACCCCATGCCATATTTTCAGTGCACAATATTAGATGCAGAAAGAGGGCCTTGGAAATAGTTCCATCTCCTTGATTTTCAATGCCTTTCCTTTTTTGGGCCTTGGAAATAGCTTCACCATGCAAGATTTTCCGCGCACAGCACTTAATGCATTTCTTTATATATGAGGCTATAGCTTTCTTTTCCCTTCACAAAGAGATTTATATTATTTTTTTTTATCTTGGAGTAACTTGTCTTGAGAAACAAACGAGCGCTATGGCCTGCAGTCGCCCTCATGCTCGTCGACAGCCATGGGAAGTTCCACTTGAGGAGATGATCCCCCGTTTTGCTGCTCGGTTGGTGGACCCCCTCCTTTCCGACAATGAATGTGACCTAGCTATGCATGAGCTCTCGATCCGTAGAGGGTCTCCCCTCCCGATGGGTTCCCTTTGGCTCCGGATGATTCTCATGGCCGTGCTTGCCGATATCCCTCCTCGCCCGGCGGAGATGACCCTGGCGATGCTCGACGCGGCGGAAGAAAAGCTCGAGGGCTTTCATGAAGCGTGCCTGATTACTCAGACTTTGAAGGACTGCTCAATTCATCTGCTGAGCGAGATAAAGGCCCAGCGAGCTGTTATGTCTGCTTTCGCAGACGAACATGGCGCCAATCGATAGGGAGCGACTCCTCGTGAGAACCGTCGCTTTGACGTGCTGGAGAGAGCGGAGAGAGAGATGGAGAACCTTGTCCTTTGTTTTGTTAACCCTTGTGCCGTCGATCCCGTGTTTGGTGACCTTTTTCCATTAGCGTAGCATTTTTAAATTAGTCCCTCCTTTTTGTACGCTTTATGTTGAACTTCCATGTAGGCTTGGTACTCGTATGTATGTTTCCGCTTGCATGAATAAATTTTGTGTTTCTTTTATGAAAACTTTCTTCAATTATCAATACTGTTGTCATGTCGCGTGCATATTAAAGCTTCGAATTTTATTTCTTTTTCGGATGTTCATATGATTGCGAACACATGCTTGATAGGATAATCATCGGAAAGTTTTTCGTTGCTTTTCATTCCGGGTTGTGTGAGCGCGTTCTGGATCGATTATTGCTGTCGATCGAAAGCCCATTTATATGGTCTCGAGCGTGTATGTCTTATTTTTTGCGCCACGGCAGCGCCCCGGCCGTCTATCCGAGGCCAAAATGCGGAATCAAAAATTTTCCTTACTTGGAAACCGGCGCTACCGCGGACAATGAAAACCCGGATCGTTAACTATTAACCTATACTAGCTATCAAGAGATGGGAAGAAAAGTATACCGAGAGATCCGAGTCCTCCGGTCTTCTCGTCATCGTCCCGATCTCCCGCGGAAAGTCTAGTCTCCATATCGTCGCCTCCTCGCCGGAAGGGCACCACATCGCCTGCGTCTTTTACGGGCTCCCGCCTCAATACCGAGGCAACTCGGGCATGAAGCCGGCAACTCGACATGCTCAAGATATGCTATAGAATGTGTAGTGTAGAGGCTATGTCTCATTTGGGGTTTGTTGCCTTTGAAGATGATGGAGGAATCAAGATTAGAAAAATGGTGCTTGCATTTTTCTAGCATGAAAATGAGATCAAGAATGAAACTCTCAAGATGAAGCTCTCATCTTCTCTTTCTCTCAACCATGAAAAACTTATCATCTTGGAAAAATGGAGGAGCAAAGAATATGAAGTATGAAGGGAGGTGAGTGTAGGAAAAGAGAGAGGGTGACCATATCCAAACCTCATCATAACAAATCTACATCAACTACAAATCACTTCTAATCAAGAAAAAGCAAGTGATGAGAATGGTTTCAAAAGATGCTTTCATAATTAAAACATTTGCAAGAAAAACCTCCACAATGTGTTATTTGCAAACTTGCAAATAACACCCTCCATCGGAAAAGTCCGGCCGGGAAAGAACAAAGGAAAACCGGCCGGAACGGAATGCAAACTGGCAACTCCAGAAAACTGGTCCCGTAATAAATTACAGGAAAAACCCTGATACTGTGCATACACACCCGCATCTGTATTCCGACCGGATACAAATGCAATGAGACAAAATCTACACTGTACTAAACTAGGACCGGCTTAAGCCAAAGCCGGCTAGTAATATCCGTTCGATCCTGATCCGTGCAATACCGTACGTATCAGATCGAACCCTGCCATATAACTATACGGCCACCAGTACCAAAACTGTCCGATCCTGATCCGTGCAATACCGCACGTATCTGATCGGACCCTGCCATATCTCCATACGGCCTCTACAGCGTTTCGCCCGAAAGCTTGAGTAACTGTAAGTGTGGTGGACTCTAAAGACTCGTCAATACTATGGCTGTGAATTTAACCACTAGCACGTCAGAGGTATAAGCCAATACGTGACGGGCCACCAGCTATTGACCAAAAGGGACGTCGATGAGCGAACTCATCCTGACACCCTACTGAGCCTGTCAGTGATAATATCCGTACAGTCTGGTCCGTTCGTCTATGAGCATCGCATGGCGGGCCTAGGGGGTTGGTAAAAGTCAGACCCCCAAAAGCGGTACAAGTCGTGTCGGAGTGTAGCCCAGAACGCCCTGAGATACTACTGGAATACCTACCAGTAAATCTCCTGCCTCGGCCGAAGGCTTTGCGTAATGGCTCTCCTAGACACAGCGCGACCTCACCCCCAATACCGGGAGAGACGAACCCCTGAAGATCCGCTCACTGCCTCCATGTGGCTCGGTACTGTACCCAACTAAAACCTGTTTGCACGACTCCTTTGAGCTGTGGTAGGGTAGTAATCAAAGCACAGTGGGAACTCACACGAGACAAATGACGATCTCAGGTCGATGAACTAACCTGTACACATGTCACCAGGGAACTGCTATCTGACGTCTGGTATAAGACCAACTAGCAGGTTCCCGGCGAGTCCTGTCCGGTGTACTTATAACCCAATGAGCACCTGTATACATCTTAGGTGAACCAACTGACACCAGTGGCTTGTGAGACCGGCCACCGCCCCTCGTCGGGGTCTCGACTGTATACACTAGTCTACTAATGGAGTATCGATGCCCTGTCTCGAAACTCCTACGACTAGGGACCTTTTAAGGATGTGCTTATAGACTACCAGCTCCCACGTATATGATCGCCATCATACTGTTGGTAGTCAAGCAAGAATCCTAGGGGCTCTATCAACGTGTAATAGCGACATGTCAGGTCACCTAAAGCAGTACACGATGATAAAGATAAACCAGATAGCATACTATCATCTCGAGTAAGACTGTCCTATCGGGATAGGTCCTCCCTTAATCATTGCAATCACGTGCCTGTGATCCAATAATTGACTCTGAGGGCACTATCTCCAACAATCTCCCACTTGCACTCAAGGTTAATTATTGCGATGCCGCATACTCACAGCCCGTGTGATACCGAACACCCAACTCCTCTACTAGTCAGTCTCACAAAGCTCGTTTGCGAAACTATTGCGTTTGAGGAATAGCCTCAGTGAGTGGATCTGCTGTGATGTTTCTTTCTATGTCTCTCTATATCTCAAGTTCGCGGAGAAAGCCATCTCCCGAAATGAGCAATACCTGTCTTAGAATGTCTGGATGTCTGATGGGACCTAGCTCATAAATGAACTCCAAATCCAAACTTCTTAGACTGTATCGTCAACTGAAGTTAATCACTATCCTGCGCCATGCCGCCCTCAGTATTGCCTTGGACCACCTGTCCAAAATACTGCCCCTCGTCAGAAGGGAAAACTATAACTCTGACAACCTCCTTGTCGTCCATGTCACCTTGGAAGCCTAGAATGATAACTGTCTCCTAAATGAGGCTGTCGTTATCATATCCCTAGAACATCCACTTATGTTCTAAAACTGCTTCCGACTGTTTCTCCAGGATTGGATCAATGTCAACTTATTGCATCTAGTGCAAGAACAACATCTGGTGTGGTACTTGACATCTCATGATTGACTCAATTGGCTAAGCAAGTGATCTTCCAATCATGCGTATCCCTCTCCCCTTTAGTCTGTAAGACAACTTTAGAGAGGGTGACTCCATCACCTGCAGGTATACTACCGTGCCAGGAGTCGTCCATTCTAAATACTCATAGAATGCTGTCAAAGTACCCAGATTGGGAAACCACCCAAATCTAGATCTAAAACCATAGATCCAGTAACCAGAATGTCTAATATAATATCCAAGTCCTGTGTGGAGAAACCACTGTGTGACGACCAAAGTATAACCGATCGTAGTATAGGAATATAACTTCCTACTCTGTGTATGTCATCCAAATACCAGGACATCATATTCTACTACCTTCTTAACAGATCCATCCCCTATTCTGATGAAGTCAAACCTATGACTGTCACATCAGAAATAGATGATCTATCTCCGCTGTTACTGCTTTAGTCTATAAATAGACATAAGCCTGATGACCACCAATGCTTCCGCTGCTCCCACTGACTACGACAACCCTCTGCCAGAGTCATATAGACGTGCACTTCTAAAGCTAGTTTAGAACGACGCTATACTCATTCTCCTGCCGGGTCTCACAGTCTGGAACAACAGTAATGGTAAGTCTGGGTAAACAAGAACCTCCCTGTCACTGTCCTTGAGCATACCGAAGTACCTCTCGAGTGCCTGAGGTTACCCACTTTATCTGCGGAGTGGCCAATGGAATGTCAAACCTGATTGAATCTTTAGGTTCCTTATCAAATCTTCGGTAATCGTTTGCGGTTCTGGAATCACTTCCAGTTCTACCATACTCCCACTTCTGTTTTTGAAAAAATCCATTTTTTTTTAATAAAACTGTGGCGAGTCTAGAACAATATTTCTATTGATCTGCCAGATGGTAGAAAGTCAACCCTCGTCATAGCCTGGGTCAACCCACAAACAGCCATTACAGAAACGTGCCTTGAGTTGTCCAGTGTCTGGTTTTAATCATAAGCCGGACAACTCCCCGTACCTTAACATCGTTAAGATATGAACTGTTCTATATCCAATATAGAACCAGAGGCACTGATTTAATTGAACCAGATTCAAATCATGCAGCTATCTCCAGTGCATGTGAACTAAATGGAAGGAGGCCGATCAGCGTTTCTCAACTTAGGAATGCTTCCAATTATGAGTAACCTGAATGAGAAGCAATTTCCCTTTATCATTACTATCAACTGAATACCATACACAAGTATCTACATCTTCGATCACTTTGAAGAATCCCGATACTTGCTATACCTGGTTCTCTACTCTATTCAAATACCTATAACTCCTCAAAACTTAGACCCTGTGTTTCCACGAAACACATGTCTAAGAACTAGAGGAGTTAAAAGTAAACAGAATATAGTATGAGGACCAACCCCTCTGTCCTAATGGACACTGGACAACATACAATACTCTGTATAAGTCCGCTGAGTCTAACAACTCTTTCACTGTGTGTCGTAGGTTGAAAACTGTACTTATGGTTAAGAAGAATTACACCGCTGTTTAATGCTCCTTACCTAACCATCCACTGATATAGGTAAATGTCATCGACATAATATCAAAAGGTATATCTCACTCTATGAAAATAGACGTACAGATATATCAATTTGAAATTGGTGCACAACAGCGGATATTCAAAACCAAATATTTGCCGACCGGCAAACAGCCCAGATGATCTCCTCAAATATCACTGATTACAACGAATCCCGATATAATGAGGATGATCACCCTATTCCCAATAACTTACTCCCACTCAGCATCTGTAAAACCTTACAGATGTGAGAATCATACCTGGTAAATACATACCCTGGAGCAAGTGTCTAACTGGGAAATCAGTTTTCCATTAACAGTACACGGTGAAACTGAAACATTGAAATGTTTCATCGGGGTATCCTGGTATTCCTAGTAATGCCTCTTCCATTGTCCAGATTCACAATTGTAACCGTATAATTCTTTGCCACCTCTCCAAATCCCTTTCTATGTCTTTAGTCATTACCTTCTGTACACCCCTTTAGGCCAAATGGTTTTCTTCCTTCCCTACCGTTCGGCACCAGCCTATGGTTTGGAAGAAGACTATCCAAAAAGCATAAAGGGTGTACTGTCCTAATCCTAGGAGCACTCGCAACGCGAGAGAAGGTGAAGATAAAAGACACCCGAATGTACTTTATTCCTATTTCTCCTGAACCAGAATCCATCCCCGAACTGGAACAAGTTCCTTTCGAGTTCGTATATAACCATACGATGGAGTATCCAATAAACTGTGGATCTTCGTAGTGACACGGAGTGTCCTGGAGAAATACAAAGGTGATTTAGGACTGGCAAAGAAATATTTGGTTTGGTCGTGAATATCAGTCGCAATTTACTTTGCCCTCCTACTAATCCCTTGCTTTGTCTTAACTTAATACCTTCTGCACACCATCGTTATGCTAATTGGTTTTCTTCATTCCCTACCGGTCGGCACCAGCCTAAGGTTTGGAAGAAGACTATCCAATTTGCGTAATAGGTGTACTATCTCCTAAACCAAGGAGTACTCACAACTTGAGAGAAGGTAAAAGGGAAAAGACAACTGAATAATCCTATCCGTTTTCTCCAGAACCGGAAACCATCCTCGAATTCCTTCGAGTTCGTATCTAACCATACGATGGTTTTGTCCAATGGAAGTGGACGTTCGTAGTAATACGGGGTGTCCTGGAGAAAAGGGTAAAAGTAAGAGTGGCAATGAGGTCTGCAACTCTGACAATCCAAAAGCCAAAGTTAAGAAGGTTCGGTCAACTTGGTTACTGAGTCAAAGTCCAGGGTCGGGTCAATGGTCGCTGCCAAAGAGAGAGAGAAAAGAAACACTCAGCGTGCACTCTAACCTAGATCAGAATGGTTATCACTTTTTCTAATCAGGAAACCTCCCACTGTACCTCAAATTCTCCTCCAAACCTGAAAGAAGAATTAGTCGGGGTCACCCGAGGAGTAAACTAACTCATCAGTGGGAATCGGGATCCAACTATCATCGCATGATAACTTGACGGAATCCACTCAAGTCACCACACTCCAGAAGGTATGCGCATGCCTGGCAAGTTTCAGTTCTTTTGAAACTCCCGATGTGTGTTTTTACCCCAAGCGGTTTATGACCTTGACTAGGTCAACAAACCATAAACCGCCAGTCAAGTTCAACCCGCCATTATTCTGGATTGCATTAAACCCACCCGTACGTGCCCTTGACTAGGTCAACAAGGCCGCACGACTGTCCTAACCAATCCCATTTATGCAACAAACAAGTGCCACTTAGCTACCGAACACTACGTCTTGACTAGGTCAACAAACGCAGCACGAATACTAAATAATACCCGTAGGAAATGACGGAGGGCTACGGCTGGTTTTTGGCGAAAAACCTTTAACGTAATGAACTTGATATCGTTGAAGGAACTGCATAGTTTTTATAAAAATATAGTGACGAAAACCTTTACTAAAGAGGTCACTCCCGGTGAAGGGATCTCGGCTCTTTCCCCGTAGAATGAGGTGCAGGATATTCCAACTGAATACCACGATGCAAAGCAAAAGTAATCGGCAATAGTGAAGTTAATGCCCTGACGCAAACTTCTGTCCAAGGGGTCACTCCCGATGAAGGGATCTCGGCCCTTGCCTCATCGACTGAGGAGCAGGATATTCCAAATGAATACCACGATGCAAAACAAAAGTGAACGTCCTTGCAATAACAGCTTTTTTGAAAAATGTTCCAACAACATCAGAATAGGTTTGTTTATCTTGCATTGATCCGAATCAATGCAGTCCCATCAATTGATCACACCACAAAGAACGAAAATATACTGATGTACGTATATGCCATCCGCATTCGCCACTGGGTCCCGTCATCACCCGTTAGGTTACTTAACTAACCACAGAGCGGGGACTGGACTAGCGCGGATGTAAAACATATACAACATCTACTAATATATATACCAATATATATTATATTCGCTCAAGGCGTGATAAAAAGCAACATCACAGAAATGTACAGCATCACAGAACAATACAGATATCTGGAAGCCCCGGGTTTCACAGAGCCGCTGCTGAAACCCGACGTTCCCCTGGTCGTGTGGATAGCCTGTGCAATGAAATCCTAGACCCCTACGGGCGCGGCAAGTCACCCGCCAAAACCTGAAGCGAGGCAGCCCCCTTCAGCACCGTGAATGGACCACCCAGCACTTCACGGAATCCGGTAACTTGGGCACCCCTCCTGGGTCAACCTGTACCCCCTACGAGTGCGGCGAATAGCCCGCCAATCCTAGAGTGAAGCCCCCTCCGTCTCAATGCCATGAGATGCGGGCCCGTTGCCCTCTAGAATCCGGCTATCCGTGCACCCCTCCGCGGGGCAATCCTAGTACAGAAAGTAAAATATACATACAACGGGTACATCGACCGCAACCAGGTCGTGCCCTAAAAGAATAATACAAACAGGCAGTGACGGCAGTCCACATGTCGGACGCTCGCCCCGCAATATCAAATGTACATATAAAACAAAACTGTACTAACATTGCATCCAGGCTATCCCCCACGACCGATCCGCAACAACACAGCATAAACATAGAACATCAACGTGAAAGTCACGTTCGCAAATCCGTCTAACCGGGCTATAGCAGTTAGACGGGATTTACCGATCAAGTGACATTCACGGTCGCAGATATAATGTAAATACTGTGAAATAATGTGTTTAAAATATCCGATCGATCAAACAATTAACAAGTGGGCCCCCAAGTAATACTGTAGCAGTCACAGAAGATCTGGGCCCAAATTTAATATCCCAAAACCCCCAAAATCAGCCCACAAGCCCACTGTAAAATTTTGACACAGTGAAGACACCAACACGCGGCGGAACCGCGACCCAAGGGGGGTTTGGCCGCGGTTCCGCGCTTAAGTCAACGACTGACTGAGTCGAAATTTTACAGCAGTCTTAGAAATTTCAATACATCAGTTTTATACAACCTGAAAAAAATTTTGAGACCAAAAATTTTCAACAGAAAACTGATGTGAACAAAATGAGGTTTTTTGGAATTTCGGTCGATCGGATAAGCAAAACACATTAGAACAAGCTAGGTAAGGTTAATAGCGTGGCTCTGATACCATGTTGCGCCACGGCAGCGCCCCGGCCGTCTATCCGAGGCCAAAATGCGGAATCAAAAATTTTCCTTACTTGGAAACCGGCGCTACCGCGGACAATGAAAACCCGGATCGTTAACCATTAACCTATACTAGCTATCAAGAGATGGGAAGAAAAGTATACCGAGTGATCCGAGTCCTCCGGTCTTCTCGTCATCGTCCCGATCTCCCGCGGAAAGTCTAGTCTTCATATCGTCGCCTCCTCGCCGGAAGGGCACCACATCGCCTGCGTCTTTTACGGGCTCCCGCCTCAATACTGAGGAAACTCGGGCATGAAGCCGGCAACTCGACATGCTCAAGATATGCTGTAGAATGTGTAGTGTAGAGGCTATGTCTCATTTGGGGTTTGTTGCCTTTGAAGATGATGGAGGAATCAAGATTAGAAAAATGGTGCTTGCATTTTTCTAGCATGAAAATAAGATCAAGAATGAAACTCTCAAGATGAAGCTCTCATCTTCTCTTTCTCTCAACCATGAAAAACTTATCATCTTGGAAAAATGGAGGAGCAAAGAATATGAAGCATGAAGGGAGGTGAGTGTAGGAAAAGAGAGAGGGTGACCATATCCAAACCTCATCATAACAAATCTACATCAACTACAAATCACTTCTAATCAAGAAAAAGCAAGTGATGAGAATGGTATCAAAAGATGCTTTCATAATTAAAACATTTGCAAGAAAAACCTCCACAATGTGTTATTTGCAAACTTGCAAATAACACCCTCCATCGGAAAAGTCCGGCCGGGAAAGAACAAAGGAAAACCGGCCGGAACGGAATGCAAACTGGCAACTCCAGAAAACTGGTCCCGTAATAAATTACAGGAAAAACCCCGATACTGTGCATACACACCCGCATCTGTATTCCGACCGGATACAAATGCAATGAGACAAAATCTACACTGTACTAAACTAGGACCGGCTTAAGCCAAAGCTGGCTAATAATATCCGTTCGATCCTGATCCGTGCAATACCGCACGTATCAGATCGAACCCTGCCATATAACTATACGGCCACTAGTACAAAACTGTCCGATCCTGATCCGTGCAATACCGCACGTATCTGATCGGACCCTGCCATATCTCCATACGGCCTCTACAGCGTTTCGCCCGAAAGCTTGAGTAACTGTAAGTGTGGTGGACTCTAAAGACTCGTCAATACTATGGCTGTGGATTTAACCACTAGCACGTCAGAGGTATAAGCCAATACGTGACGGGCCACCAGCTATTGACCAAAAGGGACGTCGATGAGCGAACTCATCCTGACACCCTACTGAGCCTATCAGTGACAATATCCGTACAGTCCGGTCCGTTCGTCTATGAGCATCGCATGGCGGGCCTAGGGGGTTGGTAAAAGTCAGACCCCCAAAAGCGGTACAAGTCGTGTCGGAGTGTAGCCCAGAACGCCCTGAGATACTACTGGAATACCTACCAGTAAATCTCCTGCCTCGGCCGAGGGCTTTGCGTAATGGCTCTCCTAGACACAGCGCGACCTCACCCCCAATACCGGGAGAGACGAACCCCTGAAGATCCGCTCACTGCCTCCATGTGGCTCGGGACTGTACCCAACTAAAACCTGTTTGCACGACTCCTTTGAGCCGTGGTAGGGTAGTAATCAAAGCACAGTGGGAACTCACACGAGACAAATGACGATCTCAGGTCGATGAACTAACCTGTACACATGTCACCAGGGAACTGCTATCTGATGTCTGGTATAAGACCAACTAGCAGGTTCCCGGCGAGTCCTGTCCGGTGTACTCATAATCCAATGAGCACCTGTATACATCTTAGGTGAAACAACTGACACCAGTGGCTTGTGAGACCGGCCACCGCCCCTCGTCGGGGTCTCGACTGTATACACTAGTCTACTAATGGAGTATCGATGCCCTGTCTCGAAACTCCTACGACTAGGGACCTTTTAAGGATGTGCTTATAGACTACCAGCTCCCACGTATATGATCGCCATCATACTGTTGGTAGTCAAGCAAGAATCCTAGGGGATCTATCAATGTGTAATAGCGACATGTCAGGTCACCTAAAGCAGTACACGATGATAAAGATAAACCAGATAGCATACTATCATCTCGAGTAAGACTGTCCTATCGGGATAGGTCCTCCCTCAATCATTGCAATCACGTGCCTGTGATCCAATAATTGACTCTGAGGGCACTATCTCCAACATTATTTCTAAGGTTGTTGTCGCAAAGTGAGCTTACACGGCTTGATAGGGCGACGCGTGGCGAACATATTGTCGTGTGAAAAAAGGGTTCGGCCGTAAATTCTCGGAGAGGGAGTTGGCCTTTAAGGCGTTGAGCGAGCTTCATGCGAGTCTTAGGCCAACAAAGCGTATGAACTCTGGCGAGTGCTCCAGGAGCCCATAAAGGAGGTGGTGGCTCTCGATAAAGCCGCCACGTTTACTCGCGAGAGGGTTGAGGCTCATAAGGCCACTGAGAAAGAGCTCGAAGCTCGGCTTGCTTCGTATCAGGCTCAGCAAGCTCAGGCGGAGGCTCGTCTTCTGGAGATCTTACGTCATGAAGCTGTGGCTCAGCAACAGAACGATGAGCTGGTAAAATTACTACACCGTCCGCCGGCTTGAGGACTTGTATCTTTTCTCCCCTTTTTGTACATACTCATGAATGAGAGTATCTCTTTTTTTTGTTTCTTTCATAAATTGTACTTTGTATCCATTTTGGTTTATGAATAAAAGATATAATTTTCCTCTCAATGATATGTCCCCTTTTTTATTGAATGCATTCTGCGGATACTATATCTTGATCTCCTTGCAGGACAGCGATGGCTTAGGGTTCAGGGTTAAGATCTGCTTCCTAAGACCTTTGCACTTTATGAGCCACGAGGGTCTCATAAAGAGTTTTTCTCCCTACAGGTCGAGAGGATCCCATAGGTGTAAGTTCTTCTTAAGAATCGTGAAGATTCTTAAGCGGGTTTTCCCTTGAGAGTCGCAAGGATCTCACAAGAGAAATTTTTCTTCCTTACAGGTCGTGAGGACTTGTAAGTGCTGGGTGTGGTCGCCCTTATCCGTGTTTTACGGAGTCAGGGGTTTCTCCAGGTATTGTAGTTTAAAGACGTTGCGGTCAAGGTTAAGGACCTCATAGTCCGTGGATTTAAGGACTCCACAGTCCGATGTTAGTTTTAAGACATCGCGGTCAAGGTTAAGGACCTCATAGTCCGTGGATTTAGGGATTCCATAGTCCGATGTTATTTTTAAGACATCACGGTCAAGATTAAGGACCTCATAGTCCGTGGATTTAGGGACTCCACAGTCCGATGTTAGTTTTAAGACATCACGGTCAAGGTTAAGGACCTCATAGTCCGTGGATTTAGGGACTCCACAGTCCGGTGTTTGGTTGCAGGGACCCGTCACCTCTTTGAAGACGTTGAGGAATTACAACGCCAGGTATCAAAGGAGTGAAGAGATGTACCCTTAAGCCAAGGTAGAATCCGTAGGGAATCGGGGGGGTTGATCGTTAGTTTTAAGACATCACAGTCGAGGTTAAGGACGTCATAGTCCATGGATTTTAAGGACTCCACAGTCCGGTATTGCTCTGGATGCTTCACACGGGTTCACTGCCGTGCTTGGCGAGGACCAGGCTCCGCTCTGGATGCTTCACACGGGTTCGCTGCCGTGCTTGGCGAGGACCAGGATCCGCTCTGGACGTTTTCCACGGGGTCAAAGAGTGACATTATCCGCGTTCCATATAACCAGGAATTTTGCGCTAGATGCTTCACACGGGTTCATTGCCGCATTAGGCGAGGACTAGGCTCCGCTCTGGATGCTTCACACGGGTTCGCTGCCGTGCTTGGCGAGGACCGGGATCCGCTCTGGACGTTTTCCATGGGGTCAAAGAGTGACATTATCCGCGTTCCACGTAACCAGGAATTTTGCACTAGATGCTTCACACGGGTTCACTGTCGCGTTAGGCGAGGACTAGGCTCCGCTTTGGATGCTTCGCACGGGTTCACTGCCGTGTTCTGCGAGGACCAGGATCCGCTCTGGACGTTTTCCACGGAGTCAAAGAGTGACATTATCCGCATTCCACGTAACCAGGAATTTTGCACTAGATGCTTCACACGGGTTCACTGCCGCGTTAGGCGAGGATTAGGCTCCGCTCTGGATGCTTCACACGGGGTCAAAGAGTGACATTATCCGCGTTCCACGTGACCAGGAATTTTGCACTAGATGCTTCACACGGGTTCACTGCCGCGTTAGGCGAGGACTAGGCTCCGCTCTGGATGCTTCGCACGGGTTTACTGCCGTGTTCTGCGAGGAACAGGATCCGCTCTGGACGTTTTCCACGGGGTCAAAGAGTGACATTATCCGCGTTCCACGTAACCAGGAAGTTTGCACTAGATGCTTCACACGGGTTCATTGCCGCGTTAGGCGAGGACTAGGCTCCGCTCTGGACGTTTTCCACGGGGTCAAAGAGTGACATTATCCGCGTTCCACGTAACCAGGAAGTTTGCACTAGATGCTTCGCACGGGTTCATTGCCGCGTTAGGCGAGGACTAGGCTCCGCTCTGGATGCTTCGCACGGGTTTACTGCCGTGCTCTGCGAGGACCAGGATCCGCTCTGGACGTTTTCCACGGGGTCAAAGAGTGACATTATCCGCGTTCCACGTAACCAGGAATTTTGCTGATTGTATCCGCATTTCACGGGATGGAGGTTTGACTCTCGGTGATATGTATACCGCCGAGCCATGGAACTGGGAGGTCGCCGCTGTTCCGTTTCGCTTGATGTTGTGTCTGCCGTCATGAGACGAACGACGAGATGACCTCTAGGCTATCTGTGAACCGTCGAGATTTGGCTTCTCCTTATGATGAAACCTGGGGAAGGAGTATGATCCCTTCTTTGTTTGCGCCCCTGGATTGTATACAGAGGTAGATGTAACATCACCCGTAGGGCGGGGATTTCACTTTTATTTTATTTCTTTTTCCGCGATGCTCTATCATTTCAGCTTTTATATCGCGAAGGTCGCTATTGCCCCATCATTTCGGCTATTTTTCGCGGTGCCCAATCATTTCGGCTATTTATTTATTTTATGCTCGCTGCTTTTTATTGCAAGTTGCCCCATCATTTCGGCTATTTTTTCATGCCTTCATTTTTACTTGCTGCTTTTTATTGCAAGTTGCCCCATCATTTCGGCTATTTTGTAGGCATGTGTGGCTTGCTAGCTTTTTCGCTGCGAGCCTGGATTTTAGGCACCGATTTCGGCATCAGCACCGCTACAACTGGAATGTTGCCAGGAGCGAATCATCATTCGCCTCTGTCGATGTTGAACAAAGGTGGCTTGGCAAACAGGGTTAAGGGTCCTGTCGACCAAGGCTTTTGACTTCATGAGCCGTAAGGGTCTCACAAAGGTATTTCTCCCTACAAGTCGTGAGGATCTTGCAGGTGTATTTTCTACTTAGGGATCGTGAGGAGTCCTAAGTGTGCGTTCCTCTGTAAGTCATAAGGATCCTACAAGAGGGCTTTCTCCTTATGGTTCGAGAGGACCTACAAGGGTTGGACTTTGCCGGGGAAGTGTTTATTCGCGCCCGTGGATTGTATACAAGGGTCAGTATGAGCCGCTTGTAGGGAAATATCGAAGGTTGTGGGGGATCTGCTTAAGAACAGGTTTAGGTTTCTGTAACTTAAGACTTTCAAATCTTATGAGCCGTGAGGGTCCCACAAGAGAGTTCTCCCTACGAGTCGTGAGGATCTCGTAAGTGTATTTTCTCCTTAGGAATCGTGAGGATCCCTAAGTGTGTTACTCCTTTGTGAGTCGTAAGGATCTCCCGCGGGTGGTTTCTCCTTACAAGGTCGAGAGGGCCCTATAAGTGTCTTTTAACGAGGTTGCGCCCTTTCGGGTTTTCACAAACACTCGCCAGTAGTCCTGCTGTTTTTACTCACGGAGCCCTTTCGGGTTTTCATCCGTGCCCGTTTTGCTTGTGGACGCACCATTTTTTTTTATTTTTTATTTTTTATTTTTTATTTTTTTATTTTTTTTTATCTCGTCAGCCTAAGGATGCTGCGGTAGTAGTTTAGGGACTTTTCGGTCTGTCGTTAGTTTAAAGACATTTCGGTCCGTCGATAGTTTAAGGACGTTTCGGTCCATCGATAGTTTAAAGACATTTCGGTCCATCGATAGTTTAAGGACGTTTCGGTCCGTCGTTAGTTTAAGGACGTTTCGGTCCGTCGTTATTTTAAGAACGTTTCGGTCCGCCGTTAGTTTAAGGACGTTTCGGTCCGCCGTTAGTTTAAAGACGTTTCGGTCCATCGATAGTTTAAGGACGTTTCGGTCCGCCGTTAGTTTAAGGACATTTCGGTCCGTCGATATGGGAGGGCCAGCCACTGCCTGCAAAGTCTGAGCCTAGGAAGATAGCGAGCGGACATAGTCGTCGTCATCTATCATTGACCCAGGCTATGGCTCATCAAGCATAGTATTTCTTTAAGAAGCGGTCGTTTATTGGCCTGAAAGGCCTTTCACCGTGCATGTCCATGAGTAGATAGGCTCCACCCTGATAGACCTTGTCTATGATATAGGGGCCTTCGTAGTTTGGCTCAAATTTCCCCCGTTTGGCACGATTGGGGATCATAGGTCTCTTGACCACTAGCACGAGTTCGCCTTGGCGGAATGTCCTCGGCCTGGTCAATCTCTCGTACGAGCGCGTCATCTTTGCTTTGTAGGCTTCCATATGTTGTTGCGCTATGAGCCGGGTTTCGTCGAGGGCATCAAGCTCCTCAAGCCGAAGGTGAGCATTTTCTTCGTCCGTCAGCTCGTGGTGGACTGCCACTCGTAGAGAGGGTAACTCTATCTCGAGGGGGAGCACTGCTTCCGTCCCAAATACCAACGCGTACGGCGTTGTGTTTGTGGCCGTTTTGAATGTAGTTCGATAGGCCCAAAGGGCTTCTTGCAGCCTCTCGTGCCAGTCTCTCTTATTCCGGGAAACGGTCTTTTTTATGATCTTTGTCAAGGTCTTATTGAAGGCCTCGGCCAGACCGTTAGCTCGTGGGTTGTAAACTGAAGAATATCTCCAGTCTATATTGTGCTGCTGCGCGAAGCGGCTAATCTTATGGCTTCGATAGGCTGGCCCATTATCGGAGATAATCCGCCGTGGGGTTCCAAACCGATAGATGACGTGCGTTTTGAAGAAGTGGAGGATATTCTCCGTCTTCACTTCCCTCAGTGGCACTGCTTCTGCCCATTTGGAGAAGTAATCAGTTGTCGCCAGGATAAAACGATGTCCCCGGGATGATGCTGGCTCGATGGGGCCGACTATGTCAGTCCCCCACATTTCGAATGGCCAACTAGCCACCGTTGGGTGTAGTGGATTCGGATGTTGGTGGATGAAGTCTCCATGAATCTGGCATGCGTGGCATTTCTTCGCATACTCAAGGCAGTCCTGGATCATCGTGGGCCAGTAGTAACCCATCCGTTTAATTTTTAACTTCATCTTTGGGCCTGCTTGGTGAGAACCGCAAAGTCCGTCATGAACTTCCTGAATGACTCTTTCCGCTTCGTCAGGTCCTAGGCATCTCAGCCATAGAGAATCAAACGATCTCTTGTATAGAGTATCGTTGACGTAGGCGAAAGATAGAGCTCGTTTCATGAGCTGATGCCTGGAGGATGTATCTTTGGGCATTCGGTGGGACTTAAAGTAGTCTATGAAGACTTCCCTCTAGTCCTCGGCCTTCTCATGGTCTTTTATTTGTAGGGTCGTCTGCTCAGTCGCTCCCTTTTCTTTATATAATTCCGGAGGTATTTCTGCCGGGGCAAGCACTCGACGGCTTTGTACCATGATTCTTACATCATCGAGGTTTTCGTCCGCCAGTTCTTTAGCAAGTTTGGCTAACGCGTCTGCTTTGCTGTTTTCCGCGCGTGGTATGTTCTCCAAAGTATAGGAGGGAATTTGGGTCAATAGTTGTTGCACCTTTTCGCCGTACTTCACCAACTCCGGTTTGCACGTTTGGTAATCACCATTTACTTGACTGACAACCAGTTGAGAATCCCCGTATATAAGGAGGTCTTCAATTCCCAAGTCGATGGCGATTTCGAGGCCCGCTATTAGAGCTTCGTATTCAGCTTCATTGTTTGTCCTCGGCTCTGTTAAGGAGAAGGCGAAGCGCATTATCCCTCCTTGTGGAGTTGCAAAGATGAGGCCTATCCCCGATTTGATCATTGGGATACCCTGTTTCTGTTTCTTTACGGAGGACGCTCCATCGAAATAGAGTTCCCATCGGATGCTACCGCCGCCAATCGCATCAAATGCATGCTCGTCCGGCAAATCACAGTTCAGAGGAGAATCGGCCGGTATCGGGTGCTCAGCGAGGAAATCGGCAATGGCTTGGCCTTTTACTGCCTTGAGAGGTTGATACGTTATCGAGAACTCCATCAAGAGCAGGGCCCATTTAGCGAGTCGTCCCGTCAATATGGCTTTTGACATTAAGTATTTAAGGGGGTCCACCTTTGAAATGAGACGGACTTCATGCGCCAACGCATAGTGCCTGAGCTTTGTTATCGCGAAGATCAATGCCAAGCAATGTTTTTCAATGGGAGAGTAGTTGTTTTCTGCCCCCAGCAGAACTCGACTTAAGTAGTAGAGTGCTCTCTCTTTCCCCTGATCGTTCTCTTGTGCCCATAATGCGCCCAAGGAACCTTCGAGGGCAGTCGTATAAAGAATGAGGGGTTTTCCCTTGACCGGCGCAGCCAACACCGGAGGGTTCTGCAGGTACTGCTTGATCTCGTCTAGTGCACCTTGGCATTTGTGATCCCAAACGAATGGAGTTCCCTTTTTTATCAGGTGACTGTAAGGACGGCATTTGCCTGAAAGATTTGCGATAAACCGCCGGATGTATGCGAGCTTCCCTTGGAGAGACCGCAACTGTTTGAGGGTTCTTGGCGGAGGCATTTCCATAATCGCTTTAATCTTTGACGGATCTATTTCAATACCTCGGTGTCGAACGATGAATCCCAGGAATTTGCCCGAGGAGACTCCAAACACGCATTTGAGGGGATTCATTTTCAAGTTATATTGCCGAAGGCGTTGAAATACAGTCTCCAGATGCTTTAAATGATCTTCGTATGGCATGCTCTTTACTACGAGGTCATCGATATAGCACTCGACGATGTCATGTATGAGGTCGTCGAAGATCTTTGTCATGGCCCTTTGATAGGTAGCGCCCGCGTTCTTTAGACAAAAGGGCATAACCCTGTAGCAGAATATACCCAAAGGGGTCCGGAAAGCGGTGTGCTTCTGGTCTTCGGGATGCATCTTTATCTGATTGTATCCTGACGAACCGTCCATAAAGGAGAAAACCTCGTGAGTGGACGTGTTATCTATCATCAGCTCGGTTACCGGTACCGGGAAATCATCCATTGGACAGGCTTTATTGAGATCCCTGAAATCCACACATATGCGTACTGTCCCATTCTTTTTCATTACCGGGACGATATTGGCGATCCAATCGGGATATTGGACTTCTTGAATAAATCCAGAATCGATCAGCTTCTTGACTTCGGCGTTGATGCTCATCTCAAGCTCGAGTCGCATCCTTCTTGGCGCTTGCTTGACTGGCTTGATATCCGGGGATATTGCTAATTTATGCACGGCAACCTCCGGATCTAATACTGGCATCTCAGAGTAGTTCCATGCGAAGCAGTCTTTATGCCGTAGACGCACGTTCTTTAACGCGGCCACCTTTTCTTCAGAGAGTAGCTCGCTGACAAATGTCGGTCGCGGGTCATCTGCCGATCCCAACTCAATCTTCCTGAGGTTATCCGCCGTAGTATGTATACCATCTTCCAGTTCTCTCGGAGCTGGCGGAAATTCTGAGATCACCTGGTCGTCGCTGTTCTCAAAGCACTGGGGAAAGTCATCCATGTTCTCGCGCTCTTCTTTTAATATCGTAATCATATAACATGTGCGAATCCGCTCCCAGGACTGAGGTGGATCCGGTTTTGCTCTTGCGGCCTTGGGTTCATGCTTTTGTGGCGGCGTTACCCTCCAGCCGTTGGATAAAGCGAATCTGCCCCGTTGGTACTGGTCCTCGACCCAGTTCTTGAAGGTGAAGCAGTCTTCGGTAGGATGTCCTATGGCTCGGTGATAAGTGCAATAGCTCAAACGAGAAGCCTTGTTAGCTTGCTCAGGGTGTCTAGACTCTGGAAGCGCGATCATTTGATGTTTTAAAGCGAGCTTGAGTAACTTCTCCGTCTTGTCTCGGGGGAAAGAATACGCTCGACTCATCTTTTGCATGAGGGACGGATCCGAGCCGCGCAGTACCCGTAACCCTCTAATCCTGCGTCGTTGTTGTCGGCTCCTCTTCCCGCTTCTTAATTTATTTCCGTCTCCGCATCGAGCCTTTCGCACAACGGGTTGACAAAGATGAGCATCTTTGTCTTTTGGAGCCTGTTGAAATAGGCGTTGCGTCTTGGCCTTCTCATAGAGGGCCATTTCGCAGTTGTGGTTTTCCAGAGCTTTCGGACCCATTTTCCTGGTAGGCTTGTCCGTTCGTTCTCCAAACGATGGACTCGGCGTTTCGATCGCGGGGTGTAATTTTGACGAGGGGTTGGCATCTCCTGACAGGGCGTCCTCTTCTTCATCAAAGGTGTATATGGCGTAGTTATTGTGGGCCCGTTCCCGTTTTCCGGCTCTCGCGTATCCAAGCCCGAGTGTTTCCATTTTCCCGTTGGGCAATTTGCGCTGAGTCCCAGGGACATCCCAAATCTTGTTATAGAACCGAGCCTGCTGAACAGTCTGTTTTAAGGGTACTCCTTGGCGCTTCAATAGTTTCTTTAATCCATTTGTATAGTATCTGGGCAGACGGATGAGTTGGAGTCTGTCGCATGTAGCATCCGCGCCATGCCAGATCTCTTTCTCTATTTTCGACTCTGAGGATCGGTAGAATAGGATCACCTTCTCACCCCTTCGCCTGGGAGGGATGTAAAATGTTTGCAGGTCCTGCACATTGTGAGCTTGAAGCGTGTCGAGATCCTTGTAGTGTTCTCGCGGTACCATGGTGATTTGCAAACTATGGTCATCGCAAAGGGGTGCTTGTATCGGCAGCCGATTGGAGAACACGGCATTAACCTCATCTTCCGAGTCACTTCCGAAGACTAACATGGGGGCGGACGTTCCCGGGTTGCTGCGTCGAGATGGCCCTGCATAAACTATCTCTTCCTCTTCTTCGGTATCGCTCCCGAAAACAGGGATGGTGGCGGCGGCTTTGTTCTCCGGGTTGCGACACCTTTCTGTATCCTCGAAATCTGGCAAAAAGTATTTCGCATCCTCGTATTTGCGGACTTCGTTCACGGAAAATGGGTTCAACTCGCCTGTTACAGTATACTCGAAACCATCTTTAAAGTACTTCATACACTGATGTTGTGTAGAAGGGATGATGTTGTACTCGTGTAGCCAAGGACGGCCGAGCAAGGCGTTGTAGCAGGTCTTGGCGTCAATGACATGGAATTTGATGTCTGTGACGAGAAGTCCAAAGCGTAATGTTAGTATCACAGATCCGAGAGTCCGTGACGATTGTGAATCGAAACCGGAGATAGTAATTTTGTCACGAGCGAGATGTTGCACACTCATGCAGATTTCCTTCAACACCCGAACATTAAGGAGATTGACGGAGGATCCATTATCCACCAGGATCTTGCCTATCTTGATATCATGGCAGTATCCGGAGACATATAGGGGACGGTTATGGTCGCACGTCCCGAGAAGGAGGTCTTCATCACCGAAAGTAATATCGGCTGTATGCACTTCCTCCAGTTCATCCTTCTTCTTTTCAGTGGCGAGGAAGGCTTGGAATTGTTCAGGTTCTTGTAATGCCTTAATTAGTGAGTCTCGCGCTTCTTTTGATAATAGGAGGGCGTCGAGAATGCTAAGCTGAGAAGGTAGCTTCCTTAGGTGCGCGAGGATGTTATAGTCCACTTTACTCCTCCTAGGAGGGTCTTTGGCAGCCAGTTCTTTCATGATTTGGTCATCTAAAGTGATATCTTCAGTGACCTTTTCCTTTCCCTTATCTTTTCTACTCACGGGCCCAAGATTCTTTTCTGGGAGTGTGCGATTGCGCAGCTGAATGTTTTCGCAGGCTTCTAGTTTCTCCTCTTTCTCTAAGACGGATTCTTTAAAGAGAGGGCCCAGAGCCATTTCTTCATCAGAGTCGCTCCCAAAGGTGAGAACTTGTGACCCCCCGGCGTTGACCATGTAACAGTTGCCAGTAGTTCTGTTATGCCCTTCGACAGTACTTCTTCGCTCCCGACGGCTCTTGCGTTTCATGCGCTTAAAATGTTGCTGACGAGTAACATATCCTTGCCACCATATTTTAAAGGCGTCGCACTCCTCCGTGGGGTGTGAGATTTTTCGATGATATGCGCAATAATTAGGGTGCCTCTCCGCCCCATCGTGTGTATTCCCTTCCGAGGGTGGTAGCTTCATCCCCATTGACATGGCTTTGGCAAACCTTTTCCTCGTCTTGAATATCTTTTTGTCTACTTCGGACGCCTTTTGATCTGGCGGGGGTAGTTCAACTCTTTCATTCAGTCGCCTGCATTTGGTTCTTTCTGACGTCGCCATCTCATGCTCCTGATCCGCCTTACTTTTTAGACGAATTTCGTCTAAGAAGGCTTTGATCATTTCATTTGTCAGCCACGCACGCTCTGGTTCAGGTTCCGCCTCCAGCTTCTTAGTGCTAGGAGTTTTCTCATCATCGGTAAACGAGTGGGAGATTACGTTACAACTCGCCACATACTCTTCGGATTCATCCGATGAGCTCTCTTCATCATCTCCCTCTTGAAAGATGTGGTTGAGGAACTCTTGCAGTGTGACAGGAGTTCGAGCCTTTTGATTGTATTCTTCCAGCGCGTCGATTTGCTTCTGCAAGCTCGTGTGCTCGTCTCCAGGCTTCGCGGGCTTCTTGGATTTCTTCTTCTTTTTCTTCGAAGATTTCGACGGTTGGGCGTGAGTATTTGGGCCTTTATCACGAGCCTTCATAGTTGTGCGGGGCTTCAACATCCCCTCGATAATTTGAGGTTCAAGAGGGTCTTTCCATTCGATCGCAGGGCACGCGTGAAGGTCTCTCAGCATTCTTTTGGTTTTCGTTGATAGCACGACCTCCTAAGGAGCTTCTTCAATAAAGGAGCAGGTTGCTCCCAATGTATCTGTTTTCTTAGGAGTATGTGGCTGTGGTGGGCTCACCTTCCACTTCTCGGACAGTACAAACTTCCCCTGGAGGTATTGATCTTCAATCCATCCTTTGAAGACGAAGCAATCTTCAATCGGATGACTTACCGTTTGATGGTAAGGGCAATAGCTAGGGTTATTCACCTCGGTGGGTTGTGGCGGTCGCCTTGGATTCGGTAGGTTTATAAGTCTGTTGCGTATTGCCAGCTCGAATAACCGTTTCGTCTTGTCTCGTGGGAACGAGTAGGGACGTTTCATCTTCTCATTATAATACCGGCGTCTTTCTTCCAATTGATCTGCCGGTTTCGGGGCGTTAGGTTGCTGTTGGGCATTTGCGACGAAGGTCGCCCTTCCTTTACCCTTGTCATTCCGAGGTTCCGACTTCGGGGGAGGTGGTCTATGACCCATCTGGTCCATCTGAGCCAACTTGTCGATTAAAGCCTGGAATGTGGTTGGCTTAAAGAACATCATAAACTGGGAGATAGTTGCGTGGGGGTCTAAGGTTCCCACGAACATGCCCACTGCGGGTGCCTCCTCAATGCGTTGCTCGCATCTCGACCACAAATTTCGCCAGCTTATAGCATACTGGACCCAGGTTTCGCCTGGTTTTACCCTGGCGTTAATCAAAGCAGTTATTGGAGTGCGTTCGCTGGCACTTGCGAATCGCTGAGTGAATAACAACTCCATTTCAGTGAACGTTTTGATAGAATCGTTCGGGAGTTCCGAATACCATTCGAATGCTGTTTCTGATAAGCTGCCCACGAACTGTCGGAGCAACAGTTTATCATCACCGCCGGTGTTACCGCAGAGGGCCCGGAACTGGGCGACATGTTGATGGGGATTGCCGGTCCCCTTGTATACGTGGAATTTTGGTATCGTATAGCCTTGCGGGTATTTGATTTGGTCGTACCAGCTTGGATACGGCCGCCCCGTTTTCACGACTTGACCAGCTGCCTCAGTCGCATGATGGACCCGGATTTGCTGGGCTATGTAGTCAGCCAAATCCGCCTTAGAGATTGCCTCCTCCTTGGCCGTTGAGAGGGCCGGCAGTGGATTCGACGTTTCTCCTCGGTCGTCTTCAAGAACGATTGGGGGATCTTCGGTGGGCAAGTCCTGCTGGATCATCATTCCTATCATATCTTGGAAGAGAAGGCCCATACGTTGTATGTTGGCTGCTTGTTCAGCAGCCTCTTTGTCCTTTTTCTCCAGTATCCGGCGAAGGAATTCAGCGTCGGTTTCTTCTTCTTGGCGCGCGTCTGAGGATGTTTCTGGGCTTTCTTTTGGCCCGGTAAGTGCGGCCATAGCACTCATCATTTCTTGGAGCTTTTGTTGCTACTCCTGGGTAAGTGGTCGGTGGCCTGTAGAAGTGCGGCTCTCCTCCTTTCCAGAGGCCATATATACGGTGTGGACCATCATCCCCCCAGACTTAGGGCGTCTGGGCTCAGTGCTTTTAGCCGTCGTTGCACGTTGGGGGGTCTTCTCTGGCCTCCTCCTTTTATGAGCCATGGAGGTTGAGGGGGCCGTTGAGGTGGGCGTCCCGACAGCCTTTCGGGGTTCAGCCTGGTGACCAGCTTCCGGTTGGATTTTCAGCTTCTTGTGCTGGCGGGAGGAGTTTGGATCAATGGTCGAGTCTCGGGCCTGCCGCCAAACCTTATAGATTTTGGAAGACAGCCGTTGAGGAGATTGGGGCTGTTCTGATTCCATTTCCACAACCTTTTTTAACGGGGGAGGAGACCTCTTCAGCACTGCCGTAGGAGAATTTCTTCGCACCTTATTTAGCATTTCGAAGCTGTTCCCAGTTGGAACAACAGCATTAACTTCTGCCACCGGGGCTGATGGAGTCAACCCAGAGGGGGAGTTGCCCCCAGCCTTCCTTACTCGGCGCTAATGGCGACGTCGATCGTGTCGAGCGGATGGCGTTGGGTCAGCGGTAAGAATGGTCTTGTCTTGCCCCCTGTGTGGGTGGAGGGTTGTTGTTGGTGTTAGCCTGTCAAAGACCGACGTCTTTTGGATAGCAGGAGCGGGAGCTGGAGCCGTCAATCTTGAAAAGACCGACTTTGTGGCAGGGGAAGTCGCTTTGATGTCTTCAAGAGCAGGACCGGTCACTTTCTTAGAAGCAGCCTTCTCTGAGATTGTAGGCCCTATGATGATTTCGCAGGATTTCCGGCCCAATCTAGAGAAGACCGAGGCGCTGACGTTGGGTGACTCATTGAGAGGAGCCGTGGCAGGGGTAAGACGATCAAAGACTGACTTCTTGGGAGCTTCCTTTGTCAGTACCGGCGCCGCGAAGCTTGACGATGGGAGTATAGTCCCGAAGAACAATCCGGTAGTGGCTTGAGTCACTTGGTCCACCGGCATTGTGAACAACGAAGCAGCTTGGGGTCCATAGGCTATACCTCCTGGCGAGGTAGAGCGTTGGTCGCAATTGCAGTTTGAGCAGTTGGAGGACTTCGCGGAAGTAGAAGCCATCGATCCTTTATTTTCTGCAATAGGCAAGACGCCAATTCTTAGTATCTTGAAACCCAAGGGCAACCATTAGCGAACCGCGATTGGTTCGCAAATCACGACACACGAAGTGTGGAGTGGAAAGAGGAAAAGATCCCACCGGGCGTGCCAGAATCTGTTCCCCTCCGAACGGCGGCGCGACATGGAATGCCTCGCCTGAGATTCGGGGCAGATGCTAATTGGTGCTATCCATCCATCTCTCCGAAGATGCCAAGTTGTTTATGGCACCGTGCATCGGAGGTTTAGACGGATGCGGCCGATGTAGCAGACTTCGTCAGATTTCCCCTCGTTTGAGGGGTTTTTGATTGTGGGGACGCTCTTCCCTGCAGGCGCAAGCCCCTGCAGTTAATTACGCTACCGCATCGCGGTAACAACTTTCTCCTTCTCCAGATGGTCACTTCGTGTCGTGTGTGTTTATTTTATGTTTTGTTGCCCGTGGATTGTTTACGGAGACTGAGTTATGTCGTCGCCCGTAGGGCGTGGACTAGTCCAAATCCGTGTTTATCTTAGATTTGGGTTTGGGGGTCTGGTTTGAGGATACGTCAGCCATACTTGAGGCTAAGATCAGCTCAAACGTTTGTTAAGGATACGTTAGTCCGATTTGAGACTAAGATCGACTTAACAGGATCGTTTAGATCCGACAAAAGAGCGTTTAGGCTCCATTGTTCCAGTTTAGGGACATAGTGGTCCATCGTATATGTGGCCGTCGGGACCCGTCACCTCTCTGACGACGTTGAAGGATTACAACGACGGATGTCAGAGGAGTTCAGAGATGTACCCTCGAGCCAGAGTTAATTTGGGGGATTCATAGTCCAGTCTGTTTGAAGGTTTAAGGATACGTTAACCATCTTTGAGGCTAAGATCAACTTAAACGGGATCGTTTAGATCCGACAAAAGAGCATGCTAGGCTCTATTGTTCTAGTTTAAAGACATTGCGGTCCATGGGTAGTTTAAGGACATTGCGGTCCATGGGTAGTTTAAGGACATTGCGGTCCATTGTTAGTTTTAAGACATCTCGGTCAAGGTTAAGGACGTCATAGTCCATGGGTTTAAGGACTCCACAGTCCGGTATGTGCTCTGGATGCTTCACACGGGTTCACTGCCGCGCTTGGCGAGGACCAGGCTCCGCTCTGGATGCTTCACACGGGTTCGCTGCCGTGCTTGGCGAGGACCAGGATCCGCTCTGGACGTTTTCCACGGGGTTAAAGAGTGACATTATCCGCGTTCCACGTAACCAGGAATTTTGCGCTAGATGCTTCACACGGGTTCACGGCCGTGCTCGGCGAGGACTAGGCTCCGCTCTGGGCGTTTTCCGCGGGGTCAAAGAGTGACGTTATCCGCGTTCCACGTGACCAGGAATTTTGCACTAGATGCTTCACACGGGTTCACGGCCGTGCTCGGCGAGGATTAGGCTCCGCTCTGGGCGTTTTCCGCGGGGTCAAAGAGTGACGTTATCCGCGTTCCACGTGACCAGGAATTTTGCATTAGACATGGGTTTAAGGACCCCACAGTCCATATCATGGGTGGTCATCGGGACCCGTCACCTCTTTGGAGACATTGAGGGATTACAATGCCAAGTATCAAAGGAGTGAAGAGATGTACCCTAGAACCGGAATGGATTAAATAGTCCTTGGCCCAATTTGGGATCAAGACCCATTAATTATATTATGAGCCCATTGGCCCAGTTAATTACGAATTGAGGACTTATGGCCAGCTTGGGCTAAGTCCTATCATGTCTGGAATATTGACTTCTTGTGGGTCCATTGAGGGAGAGGCTTTGCCTCTATCCCTTTAGCCAATTGGACCAAAGCCTAGTGTTAAACACTTCAGAGCAATCAGTGTTGAACACTGGGAATGAGGTTGACAAGTTAATGTTTAACACTAAAAGATTATTGGTGTTAAACACCAGCAACAAGGCTTTCAGCTTAGTGTTAAACACTAAAACAGATCAGCATCAAGCATCGGCAACAGAGCTCTCAAATTAGTGTTAAACACTAGGGTAGTCAGTGTTGAACACTGCAAGTAAAGTTCTTTGATTGGTGTTGAACACTACGGCCCAACAGTGTTTTAACACTGGATTCAGGAGTTCCAACTTAGTGTTAAACACTAAAGCAAGAGGGGTCACGTGGCGACACGTGAGAGCGCCCTCTCTCCATTCATTCTGCTGAGATTATTGCATCTTTCAGAGCATCACGTGCCATCACGTGACGGGCATTCATATGCCTATGTGTTAAAGCTTCTGTCAAGGGTCACGTGGGTCACGTGGGGGACTGCCTCAAAGGGCTTTCTGTAGATCTTTTGAGGGGGTCACGTGGTGGCACGTGACCCTGCCTCCATGTATATTGTTTAGAGAATCTGTTGATCCCTTTTCAGGAATTAAATTCCTCGAGCTTTAATTTTCAAAGGAATTAAATTCCTACTTCCTTTTGAAGACTTATATTCTGGAGTAGAATTGAACCCTGAATCTTCTGTAGGAATTAAATTCCTCGTTTATGTGAAGAACCGAATAGGGTTAAACCCTAATAAAAGATTTTTAAGGAATTAAACTTCCAGTCCCTGTTAAATTATGATTAAGGGAATTGAATTCCCGTTGTTTCAACAGAACTAAGTTCTTAATTAGGGTTAAACCCTGTTTCTCTCTGTTCTGAAGGAATTAAATTCCCATAACACAGGGTCAAGCCCTACTTTTATCTTAGAGGAATTAAATTCCTATAATTCTGTGAGAATTAAATTCTCGTTTTTCCGTTCCCTCTCCATGTTTTGGATCTGCATGGCAGGGTCTCAACCCATTGAGAATTAAATTCTCAACCTAAAGGGGAGTTGTGCACTTTGCAGATCCTCTATCAAAGAGAGAAGAAATATGTTCTTCTGTTTTTTATTTTGTCAGAGTTAAACTCTGTTGAGAATTAAATTCTCCTTCTTTCAGGAAGCCTTCCCTTTCTTACCTAGGGTTTTCTTTTTGCAGAAGCTCCGAATTCCTCAAAGTATCAAGGCTCTCTCCTTTTTTCTCCCTCTGCGTGTATCTATATCTTTCTTTTGTGTCCCTAGGCTCCTATTTATAGGAGAAGCAGCCGAATCAATTAGTTTTTTGATGAATCTTTATTAAGAGATTTGATTTGTATCCATCATTTGTTTTTGACCCTTGGATTATTAGGTGAATTTTATTCACCATTGGATTTCAAATCCAGGGATTCTCCTTTGTTATTTCTGTTAGATTTAAAGGGGAAATCTTTCCAAACTCGAGATTTTCCATAGATAGATGATATTTAATTATCTCTGAATCTTTAATTTGATCGGTTAAAGATAATTGTTTTCCTTTGGAAAGATTTGAATCTCTTTCAGAATTTAATTCTGTTAGCAAAATGGGCTTTGAAAGCCGGTCACGTGTGACCACGTGACCCATGGTCACGTGTGGACACGTGACTCCCTTGTAACGAGCCCTTTCCTTCTTTTGCACTCTGCCTTCTTCTGCTGCTTAGCCGTCACGTGCTACCACGTGACCCCTGGTCACGCGTGAGCACGTGACCCTTGTCTGGTGCCTCTTTCCTTGGTTCAACTGGAGAGCGAGTCTGCTGCTTTGAACGTCACGTGCCAACACGTGATCCTGGTCACGTGGGAGCACGTGACCTCTTCTGAAGCCCTTTTCCTTGACTTGATCACGGAACCAATGTGCCCTTTTCCGCTGCTTTATATGTCACGTGTCAACACGTGACTACTGGTCACGTGTAAGCACGTGGTCCCTTTTTAAAGCTTTTCCCAGAAGCTTTCCTGATTTTAAATCAGGAAACAGTTGCTATATGTCAACGACAATTGGGATGCGCATATTTACTTACGTTGATGACATGTGATGTTATGTGTTGCTGGATATGTTATATTGGATCGTCGTGTTTGAATAGCTGGGGTTTTTTTATGTGAGATGAGTGTTTTTCCATTTTCATTCATGTAAAAACTTGTATGTAATATTCTTTTATTGGGGCACTTCCAGGTTGCGGAAGATGTCACCGTTGATGTATATTATTTACTTTTCTGCACTAGGATAGACCCAAGGAGGGGAGCACAAGTAACCGGGTTCTGGGGTCCAGAGGGAGACCAACTCGAGGAGTCGAGTCCGGGTCTCCTAACCCTAGAATTGGTAGGGTTGCTTGCCTCTCTCGTAGGGGTCTAGGGGTGTGGGATTGGCTATTCATCACGACCGTGGAATCCGTGTTTTATACTGGCTCGTATTGAAAACACGGACGTCCTAGTATATCCAATATTTCATATGTTTCTTCTGCTGTGCTTTATCTGTGATGTGATCATGCGATGTTCTGTGCTCTGTTCAGATAGATGTAGTATATAGTATATATGATATATTATATAGACGTTGCTTATGTTTTACACCCGCGGTAGCCCTGCCCCGCTCTGCCGTTAGTTACCTAACCTAACGGTGCAGACGGGACATCGAGGCGAATGCGGATGGCATAAGTGTACGTCATATTTATCTGTGATGTTTAGGTAATTTAAATGATGGGATTTTCATTAATGTGATTAATGAAAGATAATAAACCTAATTGATGTTGTGGAATCGAATTTCAAAATAAAACAGGTAGCTACAGTTCTTGCTTTGCATCGCGGTGTTCCTTGTAGAACATCCTGCACCTTATTCGATAGGGAAAGGACCGAGATCCCTTCACCGGGAGTGACTCCTTTAGCAATAACTAGCAGATGCTACAACCCTCGGTTTGTTTTTGATAGCTTCTTTAGTTTCTGCTTTGCACAGTGATATATATGATATATCCCGCACCTCATTCGACGAGGAAAGGGCCGACGATCCCTTCACCGGGAGTGACCCCTTTAGCAAAACTAGAAAAGCATCAAAAACATTCCATTTAAAACCATTTGATTCCGCAACGAGATCAAGTTCAAAGCGTTAAAGGTTTTCACAAAAACCATTCGCAACCCTCCGTCATTTTAGGAAGTAGAGTACTTAGTATTCGTGCTGTGTTTGTTGACCATAGTCAAGGCACAGTGTACGGTAGCTAAGTGATGTCTTCCTACACCGCATATGATGCGATTAGTTAGGACAGTCGCGTGACTTTGTTGACCTTAGTTAAGGGTCATGTGGGTGGGTCTAATTAATCACGAAATGACGGGTAGAACTTGACTAGTACTTATGATTTGTTGACCATAGTTAAGGTCATAGGTGCTAGGGGTAAAAACCTTTATCGGGAGTTTCAAGTGTTGAAACTTGCAATGAGATTGCATACCTTCTATATGATAGTTGGATCCCGATACCCACTGCGAGTAATTGTTACTCCTGGGAGAGTTTTACACTTTGCAATTAGCCGATCAAGTAGGTGTCTAGAAAGGTGTCAACGGGGTTACGCCTCTGGGAAAACGAGGTTTACTGTAATTAGGTCCGTGCGAAAGCACGGGGAACCTCCCTCAAAGTACCGACACTGGCCTGGCTGAAAGATTGGCGAACTTGTAGAGTGTAATTAATCCCGGCTAGTCTTTCCTTTTAAGGTTTGAAGGAAGATTTGATAAAAACAGTGGGAGTCATCCTGATTAGATAAAATATATAACCAATCTGATCTTGCAAGAGCGCACGCAGAGTGTTTTCTTTTCTCTCTCTCTCCAGGTAGCGACCATATCACGCCTTAATCAAGATAATAATATGGATGTATTGACCGAACCCGCTTGTTATACTGAGCTGGGGAGCGTTGGTCCCGCTCCAACTTATAATTGTTATAAGACAGAGCAGGAAATTGGGGAATACCAGAATTCCTATGCCGCCCAAACGAAGAAAGTGCATATGATGCATCTCCTTCGGGTGTGTTCATTACAAAGAACTGTTTCTCAGTATCCTCTGCATCCTAGGTATATGATACAGGATCAGGATCCCAGATATGTAATTTGTTACATAGGGCTACAAAAAGGGTAGAAAAACTGAGAACGGATGATAAGTTTCATGAGACAGAAAACGGGGCAAGTGTTGCAGCCAAGTCTGTTGGTCACTGTCACCCTGTATTGCCAATACATTGATTCTGAACAAATGCTATTAGATACCGAACCTGATATACAAAATCATATCAGTCTCTTTATTAGTAAAGAAATGATGTAATTTTGTATTGATGGATAATGTTTTGAACATTTCCTATATCAAAAGTTGATCGGTTCAGGCACGTTATCTAAAAGTATTGAAGTTCTAAATCAAACTACAGTTCCTAGTATACAGAACACACACAAGAAGAAGAGTTCAGAAATGAAAAAATCCTTCTTAAGGATTGTAGACTAGGTCACATCAATGCGACCCGACTGGCTGAAGTTACATTTTAGATGCATATTTAAATCAGTTTGGATTTACATCTTGCGAAACTTGCCAGTCATGTCACAAAGATTAGACGACCATAGCTCTGTTTATTAGAAACAGAGAAAGAGTTAGTAAACTCTTAGGACTGATACATGATGATGTATGTAAAGTCTCCTGTCTACACATGCCAAGACTGGTTCTTTATACTTCATTATATTCTCTGATAATCTCTCAAGATTCAGTCATATGTTCATGTTGAGACATAAGTCCGAACCTTTTGAGATATTCACAGAATATAAGTTAGAAGTAGAGAACCAAAATACGGGTATAAGTACTATGTCCTATGATAAGATCAGGGAGGAGAATACTTGTGCATAGAATTCCTGGACTATTCTAAAGGAGAATGAGATTTTCTCTCAGTGTTACTCCTCTGAATACACCACAGCACAACGGTGTATCAGGGCGGAGCAATTGCACAATATTAGATATGGTGTGCTCTATGATGAGTATTACTGAGTAACCTATTTCTTTTTGGGGTTATGCACTTGAGAAGCTGCATACCTATTGAATTAGGTTTGAATCAAATCAGTGCCAACCACTCCATATGAGATATGGTATGGGAAGAACCCATCTCTTAAGCTAGTTAAGATTTGGGGTTGTCCGGCCTATGTTTAAAGCAAAATTCGGACAAGATCGAGGCAGGATCAGTTCTGTAGAACTGGAAAGGTTCCAGCTATACAAAACTGCAGTTGATGATTTGACAGAACCATAAGATTCTATAGTTCCCGACGAACCTCAGCCTCTCCACCGATCTAGTAGGGTTCCTCATCCGCCTGAGAGATACCTCGGTTTCTCGATGACAGTGGGAGCAAGGAATGCATCATGAGATGATGACCCAACTAGTTTCGAGCAGGCCATCAAGAGTAGGGACTCTGTAAGAATGGCTGGATGCTTAGCGATCTGAGATGGAATCCTTATACACCAGCAAAGTATGGACTTTAGCTGCTATATCTGAAGGGTTAAATCCCCATCAGGAGCAAGTATATCTTGAGAAGATTACTTGGTGTAGATGGAAAAGTTGAGACTTTCAAAGCTAGACTTGTTAAAGGTTTTCGTCATCGACCAGGCGTGGATAATGATGAAACCTTTTTCCAGTAGCTATGCTTAAGTCTATCCAGATCCTACTTACCACGGCTACATACCATGACTACGATATCTGGCGGTTGGGTGCCATGACTGCTTTTCTAAATACTGATTTAGAAGAGAACGTCTATAAGAACACAGCCAGAGGTCTTCGTAAATAGTGGGAGCAGCGGAAACGTGTGCAAGTTGCTTCACATAATGAAGCAGGCATCGCGGAGTTGGAACGTCTCTTTTGATGTTATAGTCAAAGTGTTTGACTTCATCAAAATGGTAGACGAACCTTGTATATACAAAAGGGTAGTAGAGAGAAAGGTGGTCATCTTCGTATTGTACGTAGACAACATACTCTTGATAGGAAAAGAGTTTCCTATACTACGATCGGTCAATCTCCTATTATCACAAGGATTCTCCAAATAGGATAAAGATGATACCTCCTAAATCCTGAGATTTGGACCTATGAGATAGATCTAAAGGGATATTAGGGTTCTCACTAGGTATAGTGAGATTGTATCAATCGATCCTGGGGAGAATCACTGGAAGTGTTCTAGGGTGATAAAGACGACTGAATGTCAAACGCAGGCACTGTCTTTACCCTCAGTAAAGGGACGGTATGTTGGAAGAGTTCCAAGCTCGATGCCGTGGCAAACTAGACGATAAAGGCCGGTAACATCGCTATTAAAGATACTGCCAAAGAGGCAGTTTGGGTGTATATTGGTTCATAAGATGAACTAGGTTTCTTCCATTGTATGACAATGAAAGTGTGGCTTCGGCCCTGGAACCTTGGTCCCATCAGTGACCCAGACAAATTCTGAGGCAGCATCACCTGATCATGAAGATAGTTGATCTCCAGGGTGATCGAGGTTAGGAGAGAAGATTCAGAGGACAACACGGCGGATCCACTCACGAAGGCATTTTCCCAGATAGAGACTCATATGGGATGGTTGAGTATTAGATACTGCGACCACTGCTACAGATGGCCCTAGTGCAAGTGGGAGATTGTTAGTTATATGTATGCCCTAGAGGCCATTACTGTACATTGGATGTATATTGTAGTGGATGCTGGGACATATATAGGTAGGACTTTCTTGCTCGACATGATAGTACGCTATCTGGTTGTACTTTATCTTAACATGTATACTCTCTGTCTCTCTTATTACATGTTGATAAAGCCCTTAGGATGTGTACTCGACTTTCAGGACTATGATGCAGATCATACTAGTGGGGCCTGGGTAGTCAATGAGTACATCCTTCATTGTTCCTAGTCGTGGGAATATCGAGACGGGGCATCGATATTCCAGAGTAGACTAGCGCATATCTTCTCGACCCATGCGATGGGCGATGGATGATCCTATATCCATTGGTGTTCGACATCGAAGATGGTATGCGGGTGCTCAGTGGAGACTGGGTACACTGAACGGACTCGCCGAGAACTCCCAGATGGTATTATACCTCACGTCAGATGGCAGTTCTCTGGTGACACTGGTACAGCTTAGTCTGTTGACCCGAGATCGTCATAGAGTCTTGTGTGTCTCCCACTGTGCTTTGATTTCCACCCTACCACGGCTCTACTGAGTTGTGCAAACAGGTGGTTTTTGGGTACAGTCCCGATTCACATGGAGGCAATAAGCGATAGGAGGGGATTCGTCTCTCCCGGTATTGGGGGTTGATGTTGTGCTATGCTCGACTGGCCATAACAGGAAATCCCTGGCCAGGGTTGCTGTGACCTACTGGTAAGTGTTATCAGTAGTTTCACGAATGTTATGGACCTCACGTCGGCATGACTTATCGAGCTATTGGGGTCTGACGTTTACCACCCTAGGCGAGATATGCGACATATCAGACGAACAGACCGGACTGTACGGTAAGTGTTACTGGTTGGATTCACAGGACTGTGAGCGGGCTTGCTCGTCGATCTTCTGATCGCTCAATACCCGGGTGGCCGTTACGTTTAGCAGACCGCTTGCGGCTTGTGGGTGTTTGATATGATCATCATCTGCTGCTGGCGTATTGACGAGTCTTCAGAGTCCTACACAGAGGTTTCCTAGCTCAAGCGAAACGAAATAGGAGCGCATATGAGATACGTGCGGGACCGAGAATAATGCGTGTATGTGATACCGCATTCCATTCTCGCGACGAATGTATCGATTGGTTATATGCGATATAACCTGGTTATCGAATCAAGGATTGATTCGAGAAGCCGATACATTGGATACTAGCCGGTTATATGCCACATGACCGGATCATTGAATCAAGTGTTGATTTAATGATTTATTGTATAATTATATATTTGATATATTACTTTGCATTAACTAGTATTGGTTCACTTTAAATGGATTTACTCACTTGGTTTGTGCACATTGCATATGTGATATATTTTGTGCACATGATTGTATCATGTTTGATGATACATGCAAGCTAGGGTTAGTGTAAAGAATTAGACCATGGTTAAGATTATGATTAGGGTTTTCTTTTTCCTTATTTATGTATTTATTTATTTTGGAAAAAGATGAGAAAAGAATGGTTGCTATTTTTGTTCGCTAGTTGAAGATTCTTGAAGCTTTGAATTAATCCACCATCCTTGTCTTATACTTAACCCTAACCATTCTAGTTAACCATGGTCCATTCTCTACAACTAACCAAGGGTTAGTAAATGATAAGTATTAATTTATTTATCATTTACATAATACTTATCATATTCTTTTCCATCATCTTCTTCTTCTTCAACAAAAGAAAAAGCTTGCTACATCAATGGTGTTTGATGAAAAAGTGTGAGAAATCCAAATCTAAAGTCTACCCACTTTCTATTTCTTCATCCTCTACCTCTTGCCAAGTTGTATAGGGTGTTTACTTCACAAGTTTTCAAAGCTTGGTGAAGTTGGAGCTTGTTCTTGCGATGCCTCGACGTAGATCATCTTCGGCATCGAACCGACGATCAAGCCCGCCCATTCTTCGATGATGCCGATGCTTGAGTCATGGGTTCGATTTGGACAGCGGAGGGAGATCATCGCGGAGCTTAGGAAGTGGTGGACCGGATCTACAAAGGTTGTAGCCCCTTTCCTTTAGATACATTTCCGTTTACTTGCTTGTTTCGCCTAGATATCTAGTAAACGATCCGTATTAGGGTTTGTAGGCACCCGTAAAATTTGATTTGTGCATGTTTGATCACTTGTGAGACTCCACAAGAGTGCCTATGATCCCTACAGTAACAGAGAGACAGACAGTGTACACGTTAAGGTAAAGAGCAACCAGATAGCATACTATCATGTCGAGCAAGAAAGTCCTCCCTATATATGTCCAAGTATCCACTACAATATACATCCTATGTATAGCAATGGCCTCTAGGGTATACATATAACTAACATATCTCATTCATCAAATTATTCATCTGGTATCCTCTTTATCTAAGATCATAATTTGGGTACTGATCTACGTCTAGTACGATACTAATATCATCAATATAGTCATGATCTGACTGCTGATCTACAGCCTCATACAACCCGATATCATTATCATATATCGTCATAAGAGGTATACATCGCCTAATGCGACCTATTATGAATATCTTAACATATCCTATCTCATATCACGATCACATGTCAACCATTCAATGTATAACACTATTCACATGTATCGTCGTCCCAAGATCCGCTATAACATCAGGCCGTATCTCAATTACGAATCCTGCTATATCACCGATCTCACGGTCTCAAATCAATTTCATCGACTCACCTCAAATCCCAAACATTATCCTCAAGTCCAGTATGTGAACACATAGTCCCATACTCATGTGAACACATAAACACATATCCCCATATACGCATAGGTAATAACATAGATGTATGCATGTGTGTGTGCGTGTGTGGGTGTAACAACTAATCTAGGGTTTCGCAACTTACACTAAACTAATCCATGAACACCTAACATCTACCTTTATCCTCAAAGCCTCATATTAATATAATATATAATTAAGTGTATACGTATTCGTATACATCACTGCGAACTGCGGGGGTGCTATACGCCATCCACCCGACTTCTCCCCGTAGATATAAATCTACTCACCTGGTCCTCGCTCGCCGGTGCCAACGTCGTCACGCGCTTACTTGTCGTCTCGAAGTCCACATGGGGTACCTACATATCATAACGCACCGTATCGCATTAAAATCCGACTCATGACCAAAACGACACACGAATCCCACATAGGTCAAAACCTATGGCTGCTTTCACAATCAACCCAAAAACCCTCAACGTCGGCGTACAAATGCCAAACCATCGAGAAAAACCCAAACATACTCATTTGCACGATCACAAGCACTAATTATACTATAAAATAGGTTAAAATTCACAAAAAACCCAAACTCACTTTAAAAGCCATTTTTCCGAAAATCTAGCAAGCAAATATTACCCGCTTTAGTATAAAACCCGACGTTTAAACAAATCTAACGGCCATAATACTTATTAAACATCTTAAATAAGTCATAAAAACAATTTCCACAATTTAATCTCATTAAATTTCATTAACCCCAAAATTCTAGTTTGCAATATACCCAATTTTAACAATTTTATAGCAAAAATGCACAAACAACAATTTAGTTTGGATTTTCATGATATAAAGTATTAAACTACATTTTATAATGTTAATGAAGTCATGAAAAACCTAATTACATTTTTAAACCCAATTATTTAACCAATTTTAAAAACCTAGTTAGCAAAATTAGCACAATTTTCCATTTTAACTCAAAACTTGGTGTTTTAATCAACTTTAAATATTTTAACAATTCTAGTGGCCATAATTCTCATTAAAACATATTAACTAAGCCACACAACCATTAACTAGAATTTAATCTCACTACTTTATATAAACTACAAAAATCTAGTTTTGCAAAACAATCATAATTAGGACAATTTAAATTTAACAATCTAGAAATAAGCAACAAGGTTTAGTTTTACATAGAATTAACATGCTAATCACTCATTAGAACCATAATCTAATGCTAGAAACCCTTACTTGAATTTTACAAACCCTAATCCCAAAATTAAACCCTTTTCTAGAATATCCTAAACTAGCAATTACACCAAAATTAACACTTGAATAAGATAGACTATCATAGTTAAACAACAATTTAACAAAAAGTCAAGATTTATACCTCATAAGATTTGAGATGTAGCATGAAAATCTTGACCTCCAATTTGAAAACTTTTCACCAAAATCAATGCTAGAATGGTCAAGTAAAAATGGGTAGGGATTAGATTTTGATTTTGTGGGATTTTTGAAGCATTTTGGATGATTTTTTTTGATGAAATTGGAGAACTTTTCTTGAAGAGAAAGAGGTTGGGAAAGATGGGGGAGGCTGCTGAAATGGGGTCAGCTGGAATTGGGGGAGGGGAGAGAGAGAAAAGGTAGGTGTGTGTCAAAGTCAACTAAAGCCCATACATCTTTCTTCTTCTTATTTTCTTTTTATTTCATTTTAAAAGTAGTGAAAAATGAGGTGATTGGAGAGAGAGAGAGAGGGGGCTGTCAAAAGGGGGGGCGACCACATGGTGGGGAGGAGAGAGTGTGTGTGTGTGTGGAGCAATGAACACCAAACACCAATTCAATATGCACCAAAACCCTTTTATTTTCACAAAATAAGCCTTTTTCTTCAATATTTTCTAAAACCGATTAACAACTTCATTTCATTTCAAAAACAACGTGTTAATATTTTGTTTAATTTGTTATGATGCACAAAATTTGTTTCAACCCATTCTAATTTGTAATTTTCCCTAATTAAATGTATTAGTGACGGCTTAAAATAATATTAAAATAATTAATTTCGGAAAAAATTTCAGAAAATTTGAAATTTCACCAGTGGCTCAATAAACACCAAATACTAGCAATTACATAGATAGAATATATATATTTAATTTTATAATAAAGATATTTGCATTTTGACTTTTTACAGAAAACCCCCTTATTTTACCGTTTTTCCGAAATTTCACCGAAACGATTTTCAAAACGTTACACCATCTTCGAAGAAGTTCCTTCGAGTTCGTATATAACCATACGATTGTTTTATCCAATGGAAGTGGATGTTCGTAGTGATACGGGGTGTTCAGCAAAGGGTAAAAGAAGGAGTGGCAATGATGTATGCAACTTGGACAGTCCAAAAGTCAGTGTTTTTAAGAAAGTTCGGTTAACTTGGTCATTGAGTCATAGTCTAGGGTCGGGGCATGGTCCATGCCAGAGAGAGAGAGAAAAGAAACACTCAGCGTGCACTCTAAACTAGATCAGAATGGATAATCATTTTATCTAATCTGGATGGCTCCCACTGTTTCCTCGAATTCTCCTCCAAACCTAAAAGGAGAATTAGTCGGAATCACCCGAGGAGTAATCCTACTCATCAATGGGAATCGGGATCCAACTATCATTGTATGATAGCTTGATGGAAGCCACTCAAGTTATCACACTCCAGAAGGTATGCGCATGCCTGGCAAGTTTCCTGTATGTTTGAAACTCCCGATATGATTTTTACCCCAAGCAGCTTATGACCTTGACGGATGCCAACAAATCATAAGTTGCAAGTCAAGTTCTACCCATCATTGTCCTGATTAATCTAGACCCACCCGTACTCACCCTTGACGGATGCCAACAAAGCTGCACGACTGTCCTAGATTAATGCATATCCATGCTACATAAAAGTAACACATAACTACCGCACACTATGTCTTTACGGAAGCCAACAAACATAGCACGAATACTAGGTGCTGCTTTTCTGAAATGATGGAGGGCTACGGCTGGTTTTTGGCGAAAAACCTTTAACGTAATGAACTTGATATCGTTGAAGAAATCCAAGTGGTTTTTACAAATATATAGTGGCGAAAACTTTTGCTAAAGAGGTCACTCCCGGTAAAGGGATCTCGGCTCTTTCCCCGTCGAATGAGGTGCAGGATATTCCAAACTGAATACCATGATGCAAAGCAAAAAGTAAACGACTATAGTGAAGTTATTACGTTGACGCAAACTTTTACTCAAGGGGTCACTCCCGATGAAGGGATCTCGGCCCTTGCCTCGTCGAATGAGGTGCAGGATATTCCAAACTGAATACCACTGTGCAAAGCAAAAGCGTACGTCTGTAATGTCAGTTTTTTAAAAACTTGGTTCCAACAACATCAGAATAGGTTTGTTTTATCCTTGAATTGATAAGAATCAACGCAGTCCCATCAATTAATCACACCAGAAAAGAACGAAAATAAAATGTACGTATATGCCATCCGCATTCGCCACTGGGTCCCGTCATCACCCGTTAAGTTACTTAACTAACGACAGAGCAGGGACTGGGCTAACGCGGGTGCAAAGCATATACAACATCTACTAGTATATATAAATATATATATAACAATCGTCCCAGGCATGATAAATGCAACATCACAGAAAAGTAATAAGCATCACAGAACAATACAGATAATCTGAGAGCCCCGGGTTTCCTTTGAGCCACAACTGAAAACCCGACGTTCCCCTGGTCGTGTGGATAGCCTGTGCAATGAACTCCTAGACCCCTATGAGCGCGGCAAGTTACCCGCCAAAACCTGAAGCGAGGCAGCCCCCTTCAGCAAAGTAAATGGACCACCCAGCACTTCACGGAATCCGGTAACTTGGGCACCCCTCCTTGGGTCAACCTGTACCCCCTACAAGTGCGGCGAATATCCCGCCAATTCTAGAGTGAAGCCCCCTCCATCTTAATGCCATGAGATGCGGGCCCGTTGCCCTCCAGAACCTGGCTATCCGTGCACTCGACCGCGGGGTACTCCTAGTACAAAAAAGAAAATAATATACAAGGGTGACATCAACTTCAACCCGGTCGTGCCCCAAAAGAATAATATACAAACAGGCAGTGACGGCAGTTCACATGTCGGACGCTCGCCCCGCAATATGAAATGTACAAATAAATCTAAACTGCACTACCATTGCACACAAGCTATCCACCATGACAAATCCGCAACATCACAGCATAACACAGAACATCAACATGAATGCCACGTTCGCAAATCCGTCTAAAAGGACTATAGCGATTAGACTAGATTTACCGATCAAATGACATTCACGGTCACAGATAGAAATGTAAAGTACTGCAAACTTTAAACAATATTAAAACTTATTGACTCCGAAATAACCCCCGAATAGCCCCAAGTAATCTGATAAAACTTTATCCAAAATGGGTCAACCAAACAACACCACTGAACCAACTTCCCAGAGAACAAACCACACCCAAAACACCAACCCACAAGGCCTCTAGAAACCGGCCTCCTCGGTTTTGGTGCCCTTGGGCTCGGCCAAAAACCGAGGGGTGGGGTCCGTCTTTGGGGTGTGGTCTTGTGTCTTCTTGAGTAGTCTTCTGCACATGTTTAAATAATTTTTCTGGACCTTTTGAAAAACAACAGAGAAGCAAATCTGTAGGGCAGTGAATCGGGTTTTTTTTCGATTTTGATATGTTAACATTGTCTAAAAAAGCTAGATTACGGGTTAATGGGTGGCTCTGATACCATGAAGGGTTACGGGAGCGCCCCGGCCATCCAACCGTGGCCAAATGCGAAACAAAATTTTTATAAAACCCGGCACTACCGTTACCCGATTTCCAAGATCGAAACCATTAACCCTAAAACTAGCAAACTTAACTAAAGGAGATAGAATGGTTATACCTAATGAACCAAGTCCTTCGGGTCTTCAACCATTTCCAAGCTCCTAGTGATGCGGATCGACTTTGGTCGCCGGTCTTCCTTCATCTCCGATGATCCACCCGAGGGAAACGGCACAAGCTCCGGGTTCGCCAAGCGGACCAACCGACTCTCTAGGATTGCTAGTAGTAGAGAGTGGGGGGTGTAGGATAGTGTCACTATAATTCTCTCTACAAAATCTAATGCTCATAGAGCAACCATGGAAGATGTGGAGGTGATGATCAAAGGCATAAGCTAAAAATGGCTAAGTTTCTTTTTGGATGTTTGAATGAATGTGAGCTAGAGAGTAAGAGAGCGTGATGATCCAAAATGAGCAAGCCTCTCACCTCTTCTCAAAGTGGCCGGCCCCCTCTCTCCTCTCTCCAATAATCATCCACCCAAAAACTTATCCAATTTGCAATAAAGAAATCAACCCATACCAATCACAACATGCACAAAAGCCATGCTTTGACCTAAAGCCCATGCCTTTGCCATGTCACCATTTCCACCTCATCTAAAACAAATGATTTTCAAAAGAAAATCAATAATGAGGTGGCATCTTCTAGAAGCCATTCCGTATAAAATACGGAATGCTTCCCGGTATATGTATCGAAATACACATACGCGTATTCGTACGAAAATACGAATAGCCAAAGAGAGAAAATGAATAGTGAGAAATAATACTAGAATACATATATATAAATACATATGTAAATTATTAAATCAAAACTTGATTTAACAATCTGGCTTAATCCTAAGCCGCTAGTATTATCAACCGTCCAATTAAAGTCTGTGCAGACCGTACACATATTCAATCGGATACCTGTATGTATCAACATACGTCACATACACCATATCGCCTGAATCGTGAAAACCCTCTGTGTGGGACTCTAAACACTCGTCAATACACTGGCAGTGGGTTTAACCACAAGCACGTCAGCGGCACTAGCTGTACGTAACGGCTACCCAGGTATTGAGCGAAAGGAAGGCCGACGAGCAAACTCATCCAAACCCCTACTGAGCCTGTCAGTGACAATATCTGTACAGTCCGGTCTGTTCGTCTAAGAGTATCGCATATCGGGTCTAGGGGGTGGATAAAGTCAGACCCCTAATAACGCGATAATTCGTGTCGGTATGAAACCCATCACTACTCGAGAAACTATCGATCCTGGATCAGTAATTCTCACATACCCCGACCGAGGATTTCTAGTGATGGCCATCCGTGCACTGTGCAACATCAACCCCCAATACCGGGAGAGACGAATCCCCGACGATCCGCTCACTGCCTCCATGTGGCTCGGGACTGTACCCAACTAAAACCTATTTGCACGACTCCTTTGAGCCGTGGTAGGGTAGTAATCAAAGCACTGTGGGAACTCACATGAGACAAATGACGATCTCAGGTCAACAGACTAACCTGTACACATGTCACCAGGGAACTGCTATCTGACTATAGGTATAATACCAACTAGCATGTTCCCGGCGAGTCCGTCCAGTGTACTCATATCCCAATGAGCACCTGCATACTATCTTAGGTGAACAACTAACACCAATGGCTTGTGAGACCGGCCACCGCCCCTCGTCAGGGTCTAGATAAGTATACACCGGTCTACACTGGAGTATCGATGCCCAGTCTCGATACTCCCACAACTAGGGACATTTAAGGATGTGCTTATAGACCCCCAGCTCCCACGTATGTGATCGCCATCACAGTGCTGATAGTCAAGCAAGAATCCTATGGGCTCTATCAACATGTACATGATGATAAAGACAAACCAGATAGCATACTATCATCTCGAGTAAGATTGTTTTATCAGTATAGGTCCTCCCTCAATCATCATGATTACCTGTCTGCGACTATGATAATTGCCTTGAGGGCACTATAGCCAACAACCCTGCAAGTAGTTCCAAGATGGACTATTGTATATTATCCACGGGCCACACTCTCCAAAGTCAAATATCGACAAGGAGGGAAAAAACCACTTACGAGTCCTCTCGACTTGTAAGGGGAAATGTTCTCTTGTGAGATCCTTACGACTCTCAAGAGAAAACGCACTTAGGAGTCCTCACGACTCCTAAGAAGAAAATACACCTATGGGATCCTCTCGACTCGTAGGGAGAAAAGTCTTTATGAGACCCTCACGGCTCATGAAGTTGAAAAGTCTTAGGCGGCAGATCCAAACCTGTTTCCTAAACCATCGCTGCCCTACAAGGAGGTCAAGATGGACTATCTACGGGCCATATTTGCCAAAGCCACATTCGCCGATAAAATAGAGAAGCTACTTACGGGTCCTCATGATTCGTAACGAAAAATACCCGAGTGAGATCCTTACGACTCACGGAGGCGACGAACACTTAGAAATCCCCATGATTTCTAAGGAGAAAATAAACCTTTGAGATCCTTTCGACTCGTAAGGAAATTAGTGTCCTTGTGAGAAATTCTCGATTCGTCTCGACTCGTAAGGTTATTAGTGTCCTTGCGAGAACTTCTCGATTCGTCTCGACTCGTAAGGAAATTAGTGTCCTTGCGAGAACTTCTCGACTCGTCTCGACTCGTAAGGAAATTAGTGTCCTTGGGAGAACTCCTCGACTCGTCTCGACTCGTAAGGAAATTAGCGTCCTTGCGAGAACTTCTCAACTCGTCTCAACTCGTAAGGAAATTAGTGTCCATACGAGAAATTCTCGATTCGTCTCGACTCGTAAGGAAATTAATGCTCTTGCGAGAACTTCTCGATTCGTAAGGAAATTAGTGTCCTTGTGAGAACTTCTCGATTTGTCTCGACTCGTAGGGAAAATAGTGTTCCTGCGAGAACTTCTCGACTTGTCTCGACTCACGGCTCATAAAGTTGGAAAGTCTTAGGCTACAAGGACCCTAAACTTGTCTCCTAGACCATCAATTCTATGGCCACACTGAAAGGTTCCTAGGCACCCTATAGAGGTCTCACAAGGCATCGAACATGCCAATTTAAAATTTTATGGGTGCCGAGAGACCCTAACGCGGATCGTAGACTAGATGTTTAGGCGAAAAACTAAACTAGTTAACATATTAACTAAAGGTTAGATGCTACAACCTTTGTAGATCCGGTTACCCTCTTCCTTGGCTCCACGAAGGCATCCTCTCGCTGTCCATCTCGATTCCTAAACTCGAACGTTGGCTTCATCGGAGAAACGGGCGAGCTAGGTCGTCGGCTTTGTGTCAAAGACGATCTACCTCGAGGCATTACAAGTTCAAGCTCCGACTTCAACAAGTGGTGAAACTTGTGAAGAAAACACCCAAAATAACTTGGCAAGAGGTAGAGGGTGAAGAAATAGGAGGTGGGTTCACTTTAGAATTGGATTTCTCACTTTAGAAATCAAGTTGCCATTGATGGCATCAAGCTTTCTCTTTTAAGAAGAAGAAGATGATGAAGAAAGAATGATAAGTGTTCTATCTTAAAAATAAAACTAATATGAATACTTATCATATCTTGACCATGGTCAAGTGTAGAGATTAAACTAAGGTTAGTGGGAAAGGTTAGGGTTAAGGATGAGATAAGAATGGTTGACTTAATCAAAGCTTCAAGAAGCTTTAACATAAAAACAAAATAAGCCACCATCCTTACAATATCCAAAATGAATAAATAAATAAATAAATAAGTGAGTAAACAAAACCCTAACCATTCATATAACCATGGTCTAATCTTTACACAAACCCAAGTGAGCAAGCATCATCAAACATGATACAAACTAATGTACAAAAGTATATCACATATACAATGTGTACATCAAGTGAGAAAATCCATATAAAGTGAACCAATACTAGCTAATGCAAAGTAATATATCAAATATATAATTATACATTAAATCATTAAATCAACACTTGATTTAACGATCCGGTTATATCGCATACAACCGACTAGTATCTAATGTATCGATTTATCAAATCAATGATTCGATAACTAGGTCATATCGAATATAACCAATCGAAACATTTATCGCGAGAATGAAATACGGTATCACATACACGCATTATTCTCGGTCCCGCACATATCTCATATGCGCTCCTATTTCGAACCAGGAAACCTCTGTGTAGGACTCTAAAGACTCGTCAATACGCCGGTAGCAGATGATGATCATATCAAGCACCCACAAGCCGCAAGCGGTCTGCTAAACGTAACGGCCATCCGGGTATTGAGCGATCAGAAGATCGACGAGCTAGCCCGCTCACACTCCTGTGAATCCAACCAGTAACACTTACCGTACAGTCCGGTCTGTTCGTCTGATACGTCGCATATCAAGTCTAGGGGTGGTAAACGTCAGACCCCAATACTCGATAAGTCGTGCCGATGTGAGGCTCATAACGGGTCGAGAAACTACTGGTAACACTTACCAGCAAATCTCTGATCAGCCCTGGCCAGGGACTTCCCTGTTACGGCCAATCGAGCACAGCGCAACATCAACCCCCAATACCGGGAGAGACGAAACCCCTCCTATCGCTCATTGCCTCCATGTGACTCGGGACTGTACCCAAAGACCACCATTTTGCACGCCCTCATGGACGTGGTAAGGTGGAGATCAAAGCACAGTGGGAATCACACAAGACTCTATGACGATCTCGGGTCTACAGACTAACCTGTACAAGTGTCACCTGAGAACTGCCATCTGACGTGAGGTATAATACCATCTGGGAGTTCTCGGCGAGTCTGTCCAGTGTACCCAGTCTCCACTGAGCACCCGTACACCATCTCTGATGTCAAACACCAATGGATATGGGATCATCCATCGCCCATCACATGGGTCGAGAAGCGTATACGCTAGTCTACTCTGGTATATCGATGCCCCGTCTCGATACACCCACGACTAGGGACCTTGAAGGATGTACTTATGGACTACCATGTCCCCACTAGTATGATCTGCATCATAGTCCAGGTAGTCAAGTACACATCCTAAAGGCTTTACCAACATGTAACTATAAGACAGTTTAAAGAGACAAGTGTACATGTTAAGATAAAGAGTAACCAGATAGAATACTATCATATCGAGCAAGAAAGTCATCTATATATATGTCCAAGCATCCAATATAATATACAATATCTGTACAATACTGGCCTCTAGGGCATACATACTACTAACAATCTCCCACTTGCACTAGGGCTAGCTGCTGTAGTATCGCATACCGAGCATCCCGAAGAGTCTCTCAAACTGTGTCTGGGGAATGGCCTTCGTGAGTGGATCTGCCGTGTTGTTCTTCGTGTCAACCCTCCTGACCTCGATCTCCCGGTGATCAACTATCTCCCGGATCAGGTGATACCGCCTCAGAATATGCCTGGACTGCTGATGGGACCTGGGTTCCTTGGCCAAAGCCACCGCTCCATTGTTATCGCAATACAAAGGTATTGGATGCTCAATGGATGGAACCACTCCAAGTTCAGTAATGAACTTCTTGATCCAGACAGCCTCTTTGGCAGCATCGTTGGCAGCGATGTATTCAGCCTCCATCGTCGAGTCTGCCACGGCTTCCTGCTTAGAACTCTTCCAGCTAACCGCCCCTCCGTAAAGGGTAAAGACAAAGCCCGACTGCGACTTAGAGTCGTCCTTATCACTCTGGAAGCTCGAATCGGTAAAGGACTCCACTTGGAGTTCTCCGTTACCATACACCAAGAACATATCTCTAGTCCTTCGCAAGTACTTGAGAATGCTCTTCACAGCTGTCCAGTGACTCTCTCCAGGATCAGCTTGATACCTTCTCACTACACTTAGTGAGTATGCTACATCGGGTCTGGTACATAGCATCGCATACATGATAGAGCCTACTGCCGAAGCATAGGGTATCCCTTGCATGCGAGCTCTCTCCAAATTAGTCTTGGGAGACATCTCTTTGGAGAGAGTGACTCCAGAGATCGTGGGCAAGTTCCCACGCTTGGACTCTTCCATACTAAACCTCTTTAGTATGGTGTCAATGTACCTGGATTGGGACAATCCCAAAATCCGTTTGGATCTATCTCTATAGATCCTAATTCCCAATATGCAGGAGGCATCACCAAGATCTTTCATTGAGAATCTTTGTGATAAGAAGAGCTTGACCGATTGCAGCATAGGAATATCATTTCCTATCAAGAGTATGTCGTCCACGTACAATACGAGGAAGACAACCTTACTCTCTGCCACCTTCTTGTAGATACAAGGTTCATCTGGATTTTTGACGAAATCAAACTCTTTGATAATGACGTCAAAGCAGATGTTCCAACTCCGCGATGCTTGCTTTAATCCATAAATGGATTTAAGCAGCTTGCACACCTTCCCGCTGCTCCCACTATCTACGAAGCCCTCTGGCTGAGTCATGTACACGCACTCTTCTAATTGTAACACCTTAGAATGTGTTTTGTAGCTAATTATATTTTAATATATGGTTTTTAATAAAAAAAGTCTACCAAATTAGTTTTTAAATATTTTATCCTAATTATTGAGTATTTTACTAGAATTTTGTTAGGCACACACACACTTGTGCATGTTATCTAGGGTTGTTTTTGGAGTTAAACCATGATTAGCAACCATGGTTAACTAACCATCTTCTCCCTAATATAGTTTTAATGTTTGTTTAGGTGCATGGTTGTTTTTAGTAGTGATAGTTTTTAAAATGGAAAAAAGGGTTTTATCATTGGTTGACTTGGGGAGAGAGAGAGAGAGAGCATGGGCATTATGGCCTTGCCCATGCTTCATTTAATGAGGTGAGAGAGAGTGAGAAGAGGGGTTTTTGTTGTGTTCTTTCATTTTCACTCTTTCCTCTCATTCTCTCACTCTCAATCTCACACACACACACACTCACCTGCACAAGATAGCAACAGCAGCAGAAGTAGCAGAAGCAGCAGCAATGGCAACATCATCATCATCATCCTCTTCAGCAACAGCTCCAACACGAAGGGTAGTAACAACAACAACATCAACTACAACAACAGCAACAACTTCATCACACACACACACCCACAGCAGGGGGCAACAGCAGCAGCAGCCATCAGCATCATCATCATCAGCAGCAGTTGCAGCAGCACCAGAAGTAGCAGCAGTTGCAACAGCAAGCAGCAGCAGCAGGAGGAGTCCCAGCACTTGCAGGAGCTCTCACCTCCTCCCTACACCTCTTCACCAGCTTTCTAGGGCTCCTTAGGGTATAATTTCTGAACCCAATTCCTAGTTTGCTTAGTTGTGTGATAATTGGTGTCGGTTTGTGTTAATTATGAGATTAGTGCTAGATTTAGTGATTTGTGAGATATTGTGGTAAATTGTTGATTTGGTTAGCTACCCTAGGTAAATTTAGTGTTAGTAAGGCCACTTCAACTGAGGAATAGCCAGATTACACTAAAATACTATAGGTTTTCCTTAATGGGCAATTTGGTGTTTTTAGAGCGATATTAGTGACTTTTGGAATCTGCTTTAGACCCGATGCCTTCAGGTCAAAATTGAGGAGACTGGGACATGATACCTAGGTCTAGAATACACCACCAGAAGACGAGACCCCCATTCCCTACTGTGGCCGCCAATTTCTTCAGTTTGGCCGCAAATTGCGGCCAAGTTAGGGAATTGGGTGTTGGGTTTTTGGCTAGGGGTCCCTGCTGTGTTGTCTAGGTCTTTGGCATGTCTAGTTTTCTAATATCTTACCTGTAGGAAAATCTGGGGCTATATGTCGTTTTTGTGTTCGTGGTGTATGCGCGATACGCACGATACGTGAGTGGGTTCTGTGATCCAGCGTGTCGCGGCGTGTCGCGATGGTTTTGGACGCGTACACACACGATTCAGCGTATCGTGCACACGCGCGCTTAGTTCGCGACGCGAGTTTCTCGTTTTGGTTCGATATCGCGTTTCGCAGGATTTTTGGCTTATATGTGATTTCCATGTCTTATTTGCAGGTTTGCAGACAGGGACTACAGACACCACTACAGAGGGAGCAGACTGTAGGATTTACCCAGCGTGGAGTTTAGGTGAGTAGATATAACATCTACAGGGGAATAGCCCGCATGGCGTTATGCGTCTGGGCTAGGATTCAATTACCTGTCGCACATTCTACGTCATTGTAGAATTGCGCCTTACTGCATTTCCTAGATATAGCTATATACTGTGACTAGTAGCCGTAGTACACTGCACACATTATTGACGGTTCATGTTGCACGAGCACGGATTGCATGCTACACACACACCGTCAATAATTGCCATGTCACACACTACCCCTTATAGCTACCATTGCTTGCCACACTTGACATCTAGTTTATCGGTATACCTATAGTGTATCATACCTTTAGTGATAGGTATATTTTCACTTTGGGATACAGCTACAGGTATACCTTATACATATTTTACATATACCGGGAGGGATTTCCTACATACGTTACTTATACCCAGGGGGGTATACGACATCAGTTCTTATAGGTAGATACCTATACCATGCTACACCTGTATGTTAGACACATATTCAGTTGCTGTCGCATATTTACATTTACTGAGGTTACTTAGCTGTACCTTATCTTGAGTTCGCATACATCTGGTTCAGCTTTATACTTGTGTTTACCTGCTCGCATTCAGATATATCGCATACATTTATTCCTGGATTGCGCATTGTTTATCTGGATTTTACATGATGTTTTCGGGATTTGGGAACCGCGGGAGTTCATGAAATTATGCATACATGTAACAACCCGGTTTCCTTGATATGATATTTCGAGCGTCCCCCATGAGTTTTATCGGTGCTGATTTTATGCTCCATACGATGTGTGGTTGCCGTATGAGAGTACATGGTGGGGCCCGGTACGGTTCCCCTCGGCAAGAAGATCGATGGGTTTGCCGATTGAGCCTGGAGGCGGGCGAGTACCTACCGGTGATTGTTTGGACCTGGCAGTTGTCTGGAGGCTACTGGCCAGAGTAGAGAGGTGGATGCGGGATGACCTGTACTGTCGAGGCCGAGGGCCGACACTGCAGACGGACCCCGTGGGCTGATCCGGACTGACGGAGCCCCACATACGAGGATTTCTGTGTCGATGCTTGGCACACGTTTTCATGATATTTCTTTAACCCCTTTTTGTATATATAACAGGGGATTTAGCCGTTGTTATATATACCCTTACACCAATATTAGTGGTATGGGACGCTAATATATGTGTATTGCCCCCATCATATTTATTTCTGTACATATATTTACTTTTAGGATGCTAGAAACTTACTTGAGATTGGACTTGGGATACTAGGTGATTCATTGGGATTTGGACATTGGATATACCTATGTGATTGGTGATTTGTACATTCGGGATATAGGAGATTACTCGATATTGTACATTGAAGAGATGTGAGACTTATATGATGTGAGTGCCCTATGTGGGGGATGATTTGAGGATTTGGGATTGGAGTATCTTGATGGATTGTGATCCTGCCACGACGTCAGGTTTCCGTGGAAAATGACATATTCCACCCTATACCTCACCCTTACCTACCTTATGCACAGATTCTTATATTGGTGGTACTTGTAGTGTACCCTTATGATAGTTGCATATTTGCTTTCTCATATCTCTATTGCATAGTTATTGCATACCATTAGCATGTCATCACTGCTTCACATATTGATTGTACCTGCTAGTGTACTCTTCTTAATTCAGTATTGCATGACATATTACTATTGTAATCGCATATCTTAGATTCATGCTGTACGTGCATTCCTGCGATTACCTGCATATGTTTTATACTATTCACGAGTTGGCAACTCACCCCCGTTGTGCCACAGGTGTTTCAGGTTTTTCCCCAGAGTAGTCGAGGCAGGCTATTCCTCTATTCAGCTATTCAGCTACCACCTTTTGCTACAGATACCGCATCAGCTCACAGTACTTTTTGCTTAGGTGGGTTAGACGGTTATCTGTATTTCATATTGTACCTTCGTTGTATATTGTACTCTCTCTCCATCTACTATCGTATAATTGACATAGAGACTTGGTGAGGACGTTAGTGTGTATTATTGTGGATTTGATGTCTTTTTTATACATCTTTCTCTCTACTGTCATTATTTCTTCGCTACGGCGTCGTATATTTGCATTGTATTCATCTTTGCTGGGTTTTACAAAAAGGGGTGTTGCTAAAATTTTAAAGAAAGAAAGTAAGACTTTTAAAGAATTTGGGTTGCGATTTCAAATGTTTCAAAACTTATATTATCTTTTCCGTATTTTTATGGTTTAGATTTCTGGGTTTGGCTTTCTTTTACTACGTTGCGTCTTTAGGCGTTGCGTAGTATTAGGGCCGTCACGGGCCAATTCTGGGTCGTGACAAAGTTGGTATCAGAGCGTTAGGTTTTACCTTTCGGAGTGTAGGATGACCTTAGTATGATGGAGTAGGTAGCTTAAGCAGAGTAACGTAGTGTGTGTATGTCTGCAGCATACTCACAGCGCGGTACCTTGCATTAAGTGACCTAAGTACAATTTGCTTGACATTCCTTCCTTGATGATTCATATCTTTGAGATTCGATTTCCTCATTCTTATCGAATCTCATCTTATATCTATTTATAGCCTTGCCGCCGACGACTATGGGGACTCAGAGCGATGCAGCGAGGGCCGAGGTCAGAGTTAGCTCGGGTGAGACGAGTACTGACCAGGATGGCACTCTAGTTGCACAGGTGTAGACGGATCAGCCTACGACTTATACTATGGATAGACTTTTGGTAGAGATGCAGGACTTTCGCCAGACGATGAGTTCTTTGGTTGACGTCGTTCGGGAGCTACGACAGGAGGTTGTCACCCCTGTTACTCAGCTGTCCCTTACGATCAGTATGCAGCAGTCCGTCACCTACATAGCACCAGTGGTTGCAGCTCCAGTTGACGCGGCGCATATTCCAGAGGCTCAGAGGGTTCCAGGACAGTGGAGGACTCGTACCAGTGTACCAGCCCAGAGACAGAGGTTCGGTCTTCGAGACAGATTTCGTGGCCATCGCGGGAGTAGCAGAGGCTTGGGACGAGGACAGTCGTTCAGCTCTCATCCCCAGGATGGTCAGCAGTCAGCACGTGGATGTTTTCTATGCGGAAGCCTTCAGCACTTCGTCAGGGATTGTTCCTCAGCACGGCGTCAGGATCGTATTCAGAGAGGCCGTGGACGTGGAGGATTCGCTCAGAGGGCTCAGTCTACCAGAGGAGTTCATCCAGCTGCGAGTAGAGGGCAGACACAGGAGTTTGCTTCTACTCATCGGGACGCGCAGACGTCCAATGTGGAGTTTTCAGGTACCCTTGAGTTATATTTTCTCTTGGTGTATTTGTTTGGTTCTTGCTTGTACCTTGGTTGGGTAGATTAGTAGTAGTTGTTTTAACTTCTGGCAGCGATTCTTTTGTTGCGCGACACGTATTTCAGTTTTGTGCCAATCGGATAGGAGATGTGGGATTTGACGTTCTCCTGGGCACGGATTGGTTACTACGTGTTAGGCGTCTGTGGACTACCGTGTGGAAACAAGTTAGGTTTTGTTTTCCCCGGCAAGTCAGTTCTTGTTGTACAGGTGGATAGTTGTGCCGCCTCTTACAGCCTGAATTCAGCCTGTTTAGCTAGTCGGCTACTGAGGAGATGTCGTGGATTCTTGACGTTCCTTCGTGATACCGGAGCCACCGTGGGATTGTTGGACCGGGTTCTTTTCGTGCGAGAGTTTTTCCGACGTTGTTCCAGATGAGCCGGCGAAGCTGAGGGAGCTAAAGGATCAGCTGCAGAGTCTTGGTTTGGGGAGTTTTGTGCGTCTGAGTGTTTCGCTTTTGGGAGCTCCTATTTCTGTTCGTCAAGGAGAAAGACGGCAGTTGAGGTTGTGTATCGACGGATCGTCAATTGAACCGGCTTACGGTGCGGATAGGTATCCTTCATCTCGCCATGACGATTCCTCCGATCAGCTCCAGAGTGCGAGACATTTTCTAAGTGTGTTTGGGATCAGGTCATCATTATTGCGGATTCGGAGTGACGGCATTCCGTAGACTGCCTTATGCGTGCTACGGGCTTTGTGTGTTTTGTGAGTCGTTGGATTCACTGTCGCCCTAGCAGCATTCGTAGATATGATGAACCAGATTTCTGCAGGCCGTTCCTCGACCAGTTTTGTTGTGTTAGCTACGACATCCTGGTCTACTTAATGTGTCTTGAGGGACAGGAGTAGCACTTGAGGATTTGTTATGCAGATACTGGGAGAGTACCAGCATGTTGCTAAATTCTCGGGGTGTTTCTTCAGGCTTGCTTTGTGTTGACTCCTAGGTCTTGTAGTCACGGGAGACGGTTCCGTATGGTTCCGAGGGAGATCGTGGTCGTACAGCTTAGGCCCAGACTTGTGTGCAGGACGGAGATCCGCGAATTGTTGGGCTTAGCAGGTTTTTGCCGCCGTTTCATGCAGGATTGCCAGAGTAGTGCTGCACCGTCGACTGAATTGACCAAAAAGGAGGTTTCTTTTCTTTGGACTGAGGCATGTGTACGGAGTTTTCAGCAGTTGAAGATTCAGTTAACAGCTGCATCAGTTCTTTCTTTGCTTTTGGTTCGGGCGACCTTGTTGTTTAACTGTAATGTTTCTTGAGTGGGCTCGAGTGTGTACTGAGGTGACACTATAGAGATATCACTTTTGCTTTCCCTACATTGGAGGAAGTATGAGGAGGATATTCCACTCAGGATCTGGAGATGACCGTGGTGGTTTTACGTTGGAAATTTGGAGACACTTCTTGTTTGAAAGTCGTGTCCGATTTTCCACGGACCACCAGAGCTTAATGTACATCTTCCTGCAGCAGTTTTGGATTGTTGTGATGGTCTTCTGCAGATTTACAGTTCTTGTGTGATCGTCGAGTATAGCTTAGTTCGTCTCTACGGAGGGGGACAGCTTGCTCATGTCCGCGCCCGACCACTTTCCTTAAATCGTTTTCGCGAGACACTGCCCATCGAAGCTCGTTCGTCAGCGATACTTGAGCATACTCGGCTGGGTAATGATTCGGAGACCTTGATTTATGACAATGATGTGCTAAGTTAGGGACGCGTTTGTGTACCTGGTTTCACCGGGTAGAGACGTATAATCCTAGAGCATGCACATCTGTCAACTCTCTTTATGCATTCAAGTTCCACCAGCTTTGGCGTGACTTGTGGGATAGTTACGAGTGGACGGGGATGTAAAGAGAAGTTTCAGGTTTCGTTTCGAGTGTCTGTCTTGTTGTGTGCTTTGGGTCGAGCATCTGAGGCCGGCTGGAGAATTACAATCTTTAACCGTTCCGAAGCAGGAATGGGAGCAGATCTCCACAAATTTCGTTATGGTTTCTACCCAAGTTTGGATAGGGTGTGACTCCATTCGGATTCTTGTCATCCGGTTATACTCAGTGCTCAGTTGTTTGGTTAAATTTGTGTGTTTGTTTGTTTGTTGTCAGCGGTTGGGGATCGTCACTCGCCATCGTTAGGGTTCTCTTTCGATAGCTGTTATCAGGAGACACTCCAATTGGCCACCCTTAGGCTTAGGGATTAGGTCGTGTCGATCGCCAGCCTGTTGTTTTCTGACTCTGCGTAAGTAGGACTTTGGACCCCAGCTAGTCTAGAGACTTCGGAGATAGTCCAGCTGTGTTAGGTCAGGATGGAACTGTCCAGTGCCAACAGATGTCTTTTGCGACCGTGCTGGTCGCAGGCTTGAATGCGCAGTTGCAAATCATGTATTCCTACGGACTTTCCGATGAATGACGTGTTGGATTTTGGGAAGTTGTCCCAGGATTTTAGGTCCTTTTTAGATCCTATAAGAGAGTTAGTTTCGTTGCCTTTAATTTGGCACTTCCGCCCAGATTATTGGATTTTCACTCCGTATTCCTTGTGATGATACTTTATAATTACCTTCATGACCTTTCTCACATGATTTAGCACCAGACCATTTAGCTGGACGCGATCTTTCGTTCACCCGCAGCCATGTGTGTTAATGGCTCGACAGGTGGAGAAACGTCGGTCAAAGGTCTTGCCATCTGTGAAGGGTTTTCTTGGACGTAGCCGTATAGTGAGGTAGTCACTTGGGAGGCTGCGAGCGAGATTTGAGGATTTTAATCTTCTTTTTGAAGGTATAGGTAACAGTATAAGTTTTAAATTCGGGGACGAATTTCTTTTAAGGGGGGAGATTGTAACACCTTAGAATGTGTTTTGTAGCTAATTATATTTTAATATATGGTTTTTAATAAAAAGTCTACCAAATTAGTTTTTAAATATTTTATCCTAATTATTGAGTATTTTACTAGAATTTTTTTAGGCACACACACACTTGTGCATGTTATCTAGGGTTGTTTTTGGAGTTAAACCATGATTAGAAACCATGGTTAACTAACCATCTTCTCCCTAATCTAGTTTTAATGTTTGTTTAGGTGCATGGTTGTTTTTAGTAGTGATAGTTTTTAAAATGGAAAAAAGGGTTTTAACATTGGTTGACTTGGAGAGAGAGAGAGAGAGAGAGCATGGGCATTATGGCCTTGCCCATGCTTCATTTAATGAGGTGAGAGAGAGTGAGAAGAGGGGTTTTTGTTGTGTTCTTTCATTTTCACTCTTTCCTCTCATTCTCTCACTCTCAATCTCACACACACACACACTCACCTGCACAAGATAGCAACAGCAGCAGAAGTAGCAGAAGCAGCAGCAGTGGCAACATCATCATCATCATCCTCTTCAGCAACAGCTCCAACACGAAGGGTAGTAACAACAACAACATCAACTACAACAACAGCAGCAACTTCATCACACACACACACCCACAGCAGGGGACAACAGCAGCAGCAGCCATCAGCATCATCATCATCAGCAGCAGTTGCAGCAGCACCAGAAGTAGCAGCAGTTGCAACAGCAAGCAGCAGCAGCAGGAGGAGTCCCAGCACTTGCAGGAGCTCTCACCTCCTCCCTACACCTCTTCACCAGCTTTCTAGGGCTCCTTAGGGTATAATTTCTGAACCCAATTCCTAGTTTGCTTAGTTGTGTGATAATTGGTGTCAGTTTGTGTTAATTATGAGATTAGTGCTAGATTTAGTGATTTGTGAGATATTGTGGTAAATTGTTGATTTGGTTAGCTACCCTAGGTAAATTTAGTGTTAGTAAGGCCACTTCAACTGAGGAATAGCCAGATTACACTAAAATACTATAGGTTTTCCTTAATGGGCAATTTGGTGTTTTTAGAGCGATATTAGTGACTTTTGGAATCTGCTTTAGACCCGATGCCTTCAGGTCAAAATTGAGGAGACTGGGACATGATACCTAGGTCTAGAATACACCACCAGAAGACGAGACCCCCATTCCCTACTGTGGCCGCCAATTTCTTCAGTTTGGCCGCAAATTGCGGCCAAGTTGGGGAATTGGGTGTTGAGTTTTTTGCTAGGGTTCCCTGCTGTGTTGTCTAGGTCTTTGGCATGTCTAGTTTTCTAATATCTTACCTGTAGGAAAATCTGGGGCTATATGTCGTTTTTGTGTTCGTGGTGTTTGCACGATACGCGCGATACGTGAGTGGGTTCTGTGATCCAGCGTGTCGCGGCGTGTCGCGATGGTTTTGGACGCGTACACACACGATTCAGCGTATCGTGCACACGCGCGCTTAGTTCGCGACGCGAGTTTCTCGTTTTGGTTCGATATCGCGTTTCGCGGGATTTTTGGCTTATATGTGATTTCCATGTCTTATTTGCAGGTTTGCAGACAGGGACTACAGACACCACTACAGAGGGAGCAGACTGTAGGATTCACCCAGCGTGGAGTTTAGGTGAGTAGATATAACATCTACAGGGGAATCGCCCGCATGGCGTTATGCGTCTGGGCTAGGATTCAATTACCTGTCGCACATTCTACGTCATTGTAGAATTGCGCCTTACTGCATTTCCTAGATATAGCTATATACTGTGACTAGTAGCCGTAAGACACTGCACACATTATTGACGGTTCATGTTGCACGAGCACGGATTGCATGCTACACACACACCGTCAATAATTGTCATGTCACACACTACCCCTTATAGCTACCATTGCTTGCCACACTTGACATCTAGTTTATCGGTATACCTATAGTGTATCATACCTTTAGTGATAGGTATATTTTCACTTTGGGATACAGCTACAGGTATACCTTATACATATTTTACATATACCGGGAGGGATTTCCTACATACGTTACTTATACCCAGGGGGGTATACGACATCAGTTCTTATAGGTAGATACCTATACCATGCTACACCTGTATGTTAGACACATATTCAGTTGCTGTCGCATATTTACATTTACTGAGGTTACTTAGCTGTACCTTATCTTGAGTTCGCATACATCTGGTTCAGCTTTATACTTGTGTTTACCTGCTCGCATTCAGATATATCGCATACATTTATTCCTGGATTGCGCATTGTTTATCTGGATTTTACATGATGTTTTCGGGATTTGGGAACCGCGGGAGTTCATGAAATTATGCATACATGTAACAACCCGGTTTCCTTGATATGATATTTCGAGCATCCCCCATGAGTTTTATCGGTGCTGATTTTATGCTCCATATGATGTGTGGTTGCCGTATGAGAGTACATGGTGGGGCCCGGTATGGTTCCCCTCGGCAAGAAGATCGATGGGTTTGCCGATTGAGCCTGGAGGCGGGCGAGTACCTACCGGTGATTGTTTGGACCTGGCAGTTGTCTGGAGGCTACTGGCCAGAGTAGAGAGGTGGATGCGGGATGACCTGTACTGTCGAGGCCGAGGGCCGACACTGCAGACGGACCCCGTGGGCTGATCCGGACTGACGGAGCCCCACATACGAGGATTTCTGTGTCGATGCTTGGCACACGTTTTCATGATATTTCTTTAACCCCTTTTTGTATATATAACAGGGGATTTAGCCGTTGTTATATATACCCTTACACCAATATTAGTGGTATGGGACGCTAATATATGTGTATTGCCCCCATCATATTTATTTCTGTACATATATTTACTTTTAGGATGCTAGAAACTTACTTGAGATTGGACTTGGGATACTAGGTGATTCATTGGGATTTGGACATTGGATATACCTATGTGATTGGTGATTTGTACATTCGGGATATAGGAGATTACTCGATATTGTACATTGAGGAGATGTGAGACTTATATGATGTGAGTGCCCTATGTGGGGGCTGATTTGAGGATTTGGGATTGGAGTATCTTGATGGATTGTGATCCTGCCACGACGTCAGGTTTCCGTGGAAAATGACATATTCCACCCTATACCTCACCCTTACCTACCTTATGCACAGATTCTTATATTGGTGGTACTTGTAGTGTACCCTTATGATAGTTGCATATTTGCTTTCTCATATCTCTATTGCATAGTTATTGCATACCATTAGCATGTCATCACTGCTTCACATATTGATTGTACCTGCTAGTGTACTCTTCTTAATTCAGTATTGCATGACATATTACTATTGTAATCGCATATCTTAGATTCATGCTGTACGTGCATTCCTACGATTACCTGCATATGTTTTATACTATTCACGAGTTGGCAACTCACCCCCGTTGTGCCACAGGTGTTTCAGGTTTTTCCCCAGAGTAGTCGAGGCAGGCTATTCCTCTATTCAGCTATTCAGCTACCACCTTTTGCTACAGATACCGCATCAGCTCACAGTACTTTTTGCTTAGGTGGGTTAGACGGTTATCTGTATTTCATATTGTACCTTCGTTGTATATTGTACTCTCTCTCCATCTACTATCGTATATTTGACATAGAGACTTGGTGAGGACGTTAGTGTGTATTATTGTGGATTTGATGTCTTTTATATACATCTTTCTCTCTACTGTATTTATTTCTTCGCTACGGCGTCGTATATTTGCATTGTATTCATCTTTGCTGGGTTTTACAAAAAAGGGTGTTGCTAAAATTTTAAAGAAAGAAAGTAAGACTTTTAAAGAATTTGGGTTGCGATTTCAAATGTTTCAAAACTTATATTATCTTTTCCGTATTTTTATGGTTTAGATTTCTGGGTGTAGCGTTTTGAAAATCGTTTCGGTGAAATTTCGGAAAATCGGTAAAATGAGGGGGTTTTCTGTAAAAAGTCAAAATACAAATATCTTATTATAAAAATTAAATATAAATATTCTAGATATGTAATTGCTATTATTTGGTGTTTATTGATCTGCTGGTGAAATTTCAAATTTTCTGAAAAAAATATTATTTTATTATTATTTTAAGCCGTCACTAATACATTTAATTAGGGAAAATTACAAATTGGAATGAGTTGAAACAAATTTTGTGCATCATAAAACATTTAATAAAAATTTATCATGTGGTTTTTGGAACGAAATCATTTGCCAAAATGGTTTAGAAATTATTGAAAAAAAAGGCTTTTTTTAGCGTAAATGGATGTTTGGGGTATTGTATTTATCATTTTTCATCACCCCACACCGTGCCCACACCCACACACCCCCACTTACTCCTCCCCATGGCTGAATTCAGCACCCACCATATTTTTCCCCACTTGATTTTCAAGGAAAAAGAAATGAAAGAAAAGAAAAGAAATTGAGTGAAGTAGTTAGACTTTTGACTTTGTTTGACCCTGACCTTGTTCCCCCCATTTTCCTTACCTCCCTCTCTCTCCCCCACCCACTTTTCTGGCCGAAAATTCCTTCTCCCCACAGCAGCCCCCCCTCCATTTCCCCCTCTCTTTTCCCTTCAAAACTTCATGAAAAATTGCATCAAAAATCCACCAAAAATCCCACAAAATCAAAATTAAAGTCCTACCCATTTTAGCTTAGCCCGTTTAGCATGGATCCTTGTGAAAAGAGAGTATTTTGGGAGGCCATGGAGTCTTGTAGACCTTCATATATTTTTGGGTATAATTCTAAAACTTTTTGTTGCTTAAATTGTTACTAATTTCTTAAGCTAATTTAATTAAGTGTTATTTGGATATGTGAGTTTAATTGCAAGTTTTAGAATTCAAGTTGTGAAATTGAATGCAAGTTAGGGTTTATAAAATTGGTGTATGGTTGTGTGTTATAATTAGGCTTTGTTGTCATGTTAATACAAGTTTAGTAGCTAGTGCTAATGGCTAGCTTTAAAAATTTTGTTATTTTGCTAATTTGCTTACTAGGTTTTTGAAATTTGTTAAATGCTTGGGATTAAAAATGTGATTAGGTTTTTCTTGGCTTCATTAACTTTATTAAGTGTGGTTTAATGCTTTGGATCATGCAATTCTAAGCTAGATTGTAGTTTGTGCATTTTGCTTTGAAATTGTTAAAAAGGGTATTTTTGGTAAACTAGAATATTAGGATTTTTGGAATTTAATGAGATTAAATTCCGGAAATTGTTTATACGACTTATTTAAGATATTTAATAAATATATTGGCCGCTACATTCATTTAAACATCCTGTTTTGTACAAAAACGGCGAATTGTGCTTGCTAGATTTTCGGAAAAATGACTTTTTAAGCAAAATTGAGGTTTTTGTGAGTTTTAACCTAGTTTATATTAAAATTAGTGTTCGTGAATGTGCAAATGAGTGTGATTGGATTTTTCTCGATGGTTTGACGTTTGTATATCGACATCGAGGGTTGGTTTGACTATTCTTGCATGCGTAGGCGATGGGTTTGGACCTATGCGTGATACGCGTGCCGATTTGATTTTCGTATGCCGTTTCGATTTCGAATTTAGTTTTAATGCGATATGGTGCGTTATGATATGTAGGTACCCCCATGTGGACTTCGAAATGACAAGCAAGCGCGTGGCGACGTCGGTACCGGCTAGCGAGGACCAGGTGAGTAGATTTATATCTATGGGGAGAAGTCGGGTGGATGGCGTATAGCACCCCCGCAGTCCGTGGTGATGTATACGGATGCGTATACACACCAACAATTTATGATATATTGTTAGGATTTATTATTGATGATTTTAGATGGATATTGGTGTTGGATTGGCGCATGGTTACGAAACCTTAGGTAGTGGGTGCACTACACTTACACATACACACATATACATACTTGCATACATTCCTTATTTCATATGTGCGTGTATGGGAATATATTTATATGTTCACATGGGTATGGGACTATGTGTTCACATACGGATTTGAGGAGGATACTTGGGATTGAGCTGAGTCGATGAGATTTGTTTGTGGTTGTGATCTCGGTGATATGGCAGGATTCGTACTTAAGGTACGTCCTGGTGTTATAGCGGATCTTGCGGCGGCGATACGGGTGAATAGTGTTATAAATAAATGGTCGACATGTGATCGTGATATGAGGCATAATATGCTAGGATATTGATATTAGGCCGTATCGGGCGATGTATACCCCTTGATGATGATATATGCCGACGATATCGGTTTGTACGAGATTGTCGATCAGTAGTCAGATCATGAGTATATTGAGGATATTAGTATTGTACTAGACATAGGTCAGTACCCTAGACGATGATCTTGGATAAAGAGGATACCAGAGGAATAGTGTGAGGAATATGATATTGACCCGTACCCAGATTTGGGGATGCCGTACGACGGATTTACGTACGAGCTATATCTTGATGATTGATCCGCACTCTTGACTTGGAATGTCTGATTATAGATATGGTATCGGATATGATATTATTGAGGCGGGATCACCGACTAATATATATACAGGTATGTATATGTATCGACTCAGATGTTAGGCGGTTTCCTTACCTGTAGTCTAGCTTATAGCGTAGCCCTTTAGTTTAGTTAGTTGTTAGATTAGATTCGGTTCCTACCTATTTCAAAGCTTACAAATCGTGCGTATTTTTAAAGACAGCCTAAGGGATCCTACGGGTATTTCAAAAAACGTATCTTTTCTTAAAAACACCGTAGCCCCTATTTTCAAAACCCCACGATTCGTGTTATTTCAAAAGGCACCATTGTAGGACTTATATTAGGTTAAAACAGATTAATTATCGTTGCGTCTAGTATTCAGCTCCCGCTCATTATTGTTGTTTGCTCCGCATCACATGCTTATATTATGCTTCATATTCTACTGTTGATATCTTGTGGTTAGGATACCAGCACCATTACCGATGATGTGTATGTACCACGTACACTTACTTGCCGGCTCACACACATCTTCATCGGTAATTGCCATGTCACGTACACCTTAGAAAATATTATTGCTTGACATAGCCTGTTAGCTAATAGTTTAGACATGATATTAGTGTACTTGCCTTATATGTTAGTTTAGATATTATAGTTATTACCTGCTACCTCATGCATACTGTTATTCATTGTTATGCCGCATTCATGGATTCTCATGCATATATTCACTTTTTACGTGCTATTGAGGTTTTGGATTTGGATTTCCATGAGATTTTCTGGATTTGGAGAAAACCGCAAAACATATACAAACTTCTTCTTTCTCTTTTTAAATAAAAAGCGCGGTTTTTCCCATGATGTATGAGTCGTCCACCATGAGTTTGCTGATAGATTTGGAGACCCGATTCGAGGAGTTGGATGAACCGTTTCGGGTACATGGTGGACCCGGTAAGGTACCCCGGGGCAAGAAGCTCGTGGTGATGACGATGAGCCTGGCAGGGGGAGACTACCTACCGGTGATTTTACCCGACGCGTCGGATATCCGGAGGATACCGTCGTGGTCTTGAGATGGATGGTAGGGGCCGGTCTGGACTGATGGCGCCCTAGATATTGAGATTGAGACATTGAGATTTCGAGATATTGAGGTACTGAGATTTGATGATACAGGCCAGTCCGGATGGCCGGAGCCTGCGGTTTTGAGACATTGAGATTTATGTTTTGTGTCGATGCTAGACACCGTTGATGCTGATTTCATTTATGATACCTCATTTTAAAAATACAAAGGAAATCTCACTAATTTATGAAAACAGTTTCTTCATTTACATGTATTCTGTTTTCATGCATTCATACCTCATTCATATGATATATTGCTACCTGAGGCACTGACACGGGCACATGAGATCACACTCGGGTTAGATATTACCCTAGCCATTGTTATAGGCTGCTTGTTATTCATATATTTGAGGATATATTATGATCATTGACCTAGGTTGCGTTATTCATGCGATTTTCTGTTCGTGGATCTTTTTCTACTAACGAGTTGGCAACTCACCCCCGTTGTGCCCCAGTTTCTTGCAGGTGTTGCCGTACGGATTTCATTACGGCTTTGCGGGCACGGTTTCTTTTCGGGTGACTTGCTAGTAGGTGGGTTTATTGTATCTTACCCATCATTATACCTTGTATATTATATTTCAGTTGTATCTAGAAGTTCCATCAACCAAACTTGTATTTTTGAGATAGAGACCAGTAACGTTATTCTTTCGACCATAGAGTAGCATGCTATATTTCTTGAGTTTCTTGCTGGTTGAGTTCCATTTCTGTTGTGATCCTCGCCTTTAGGCGTTGTATATTATGTTGCATACAGGTTGATTTGATATGGTTCTTCCTATTCTCTACTACTTCTCTTGGTTTGGATTTCTGGGTTTCGGCTTACTTAGCATACGTACTCCTTGAGACGTTCGTAGTCTAAGTGCCGGTCATGTTCCGTATTTTCGGGTCGTGACACTGGGTTTGGCTTTCTTTTACTACGTTGCGTCTTTAGGCGTTGCGTAGTATTAGGGCCGTCACGGGCCAATTCTGGGTCGTGACACTAAATCACCATTTAGAAAGGCGGTCTTAACATCCATTTGCCAGATTTCGTAATCATGATATGCAGCGATGGCAAGCATGATCCGGATGGATTTAAGCATAGCCACTGGAGAAAAGGTCTCGTCATAGTCCATACCTGGTCTTTGACGAAAACCCTTTGCTACAAGTCTAGCTTTGAAAGTCTCCACTTTCCCATCTACACCAAGTTTCTTCTTGAATATCCACTTGCTCCCAATGGGTTTTACCCCTTCAGGAGCAACTTCCAAAGTCCATACTTTGTTGGTGTACATGGAATCCATCTCAGACCGCATAGCATCCAGCCATTTCACTGAGTCCCCACTCGTGATGGCCTGCTCGAAGCTAGTTGGGTCATCATCCTCCATGATGCAATCCTCGCTCCTACCATCCATGAGAAAACCGTAGTATCTCTCAGGTTGGCGAGAAACCCTACTAGATCGGCGGAGAGGCTGAGGTTCATTGGGAGCTACTGAATCTTCTGGTTCCACTAAATCTTCAGTTACAGTTTGTGTATCTGGAACCTCTTCCAGCTCTACCACTTTGCCACTAATTTCTTTTTCAAGGAATTCCTTTTCTAAAAAGGTGGCATGTTGAGCAAAAAACACTTTTTGTTCCTCACTGTGGTAGAAAAAATACCCATAAGAATTCTTTGGATATCCCACAAACTTGCAGAGAACTGACCGTGCCTCGAGCTTGTCCGGATTTTGCCTTTTGACATAGGCCGGACAACCCCATATCTTAACTCGTTTAAAATATGGTCTCTTCCCACTCCATATCTCATATGGTGTGGTAGGTACAGATTTAGATGGAACTTGATTCAATAGGTATGTTGTTGTTTCCAGTGCATAACCCCAGAAGGAAATAGGTAACTCAGCCGTGCTCATCATAGAGCGCACCATATCTAATAGGGTGCGATTCCTTCGTTCAGATACACCGTTGTGCTGTGGTGTATATGGAGGAGTCAGCTGAGAGAGAATCCCATTCTCTTTTAGGAAGTCCAGGAATTCATTGCTCAAGTATTCACCTCCTCGATCAGATCGTAGGATTTTAATACTTTTTCCGGTTTGGTTCTCAACTTCTTGTTTATATTCCCTAAATTTCTCAAAAGCTTCTGATTTGTGTTTCATCAGGAACACATACCCGAACCTAGAGAGATCGTCAGTGAATGTAATGAAGTATGAAGAACCATCCCTGGCATGTGTAGACATGGGACCGCATACATCACTATGTATAAGTCCCAAGAGTTCGGTAACTCTTTCTCCGTGTCCCGTAAACGGAGTTTTGGTCATCTTGCCTTTAAGACATGACTGGCAAGTGTCATAAGATGAAAATTCGAAAGGTTTCAAATATCCATCCTTATGCAACTTAGCCAGTCGTGTCACATTGATGTGACCCAGTCTACAATGCCACAAGAAGGATTCGTTCAGTTCTGAACTCTTCCTCTTGTGTGTGTTTGTTATGCTCAGAACTGTTGATTGATTTAGAACATAAATGCCATTGCACAATGTGCCTGATCCAACCAACTTTTGGTTACGGAAAATGTTCATAACATTATCCAATAATACAAAATTATATCCCTCTTTACTTAATAAAGAAACCGATATAATGTTGCATATCAGGTTCGGCATGTAATAGCATTCGTTCAGAACCAATGTATTACCAGTTGGTAATACAAGGTGATATTCCCCGACAGTCTTAGCTGCAACAATTGCACCATTTCCGACTCTAATGTCTTTATCACCTTCTCCAAGTTCTCTACCTTTCCTTAGCCCATGTAACTGATTACATATATGGGATCCCGACCCGGTATCCAATACCCAGGACGTAGAGCAAATAGAGAAACAGTTCTCAGTAACGAACACACCCGAAGAAAATGCATCAACATGTACTTTCTTCATTCGGGTGGCATGGGAATCCTGGTATTCCCCTATATCCTGTTCATTCCTATAACTCTTATAAGAAAGAACGGAACCAATGTTCCCCAGCACAGTATAACATGCGGGTTCGGTCAATACATCCATATTATTATCTTGATTAAGGCATGAACTGGTCGCTACCTGGAGAGAGAGAGAAGAAAACACTTTAGCGTATGCTCGTGCAAGATCAGATTGGTTATTATCTTATCTAATCAGGATGGCTCCCACTGCTTTTTATCAAATCTTCCTCCAAACCCTAAAAGGAAAGACTAACCGGGATTAATTACACACTACAGGTTCGCCAATCTTTCAGCCAGGCCAGTGTCGGTACTTTGAGGGAGGTCCCCCGTGCTTTCGCACGAACCTAATTAATGTAAACCTCGTTTTTCCAGAGGCGTAACCCCGTTGACACCTTTCTAGACACCTACTTGATCAGCTAATTGCAATGTGTAAAACTCTCCCAGGAGTAACTCTTACTCGCAGTGGGTATCGGGATCCAACTATCTCATAGAAGGTATGCAATCTCATTGCAAATTTCAACACTTGAAATTCCCGATAATGCTTTTGCCCCGAACGATCTATGAGCTTGACAAGGTCAACAAGCCATAGACCGCAAGTCAAGTTCAACCCGTCATTTCTTGATTGAATCAAACCCACCCGCACGACCCTTGACAAGGTCAACAAGGCCGTACGACTACCCTAACCCAATCTGCATCATATGCATAAGCAGACAAATACTGGTTAGCTACCGCACACTGCGCCTTGACAAGGTCAACAAACGCAGCACGAATACTAAACAGGATTTATCTGAAATGACGGAGGGCTACGCCAGGTTTTTCTGAAAACCATGAGCGTAATGAACTTGATATCGTTGTAGAATCAAATGAAGTTTTGAAATGGAGTGATTTTGAGGCTTTTCTAGTTCTGCTAAAGGAGTCACTCCCGGCGAAGGGATCTCGGTCCTTTCCTCGTCGAATGAGGTGCGGGATATATCATATATATCGCTGTGCAAAGCAAAAACCCAAAAGCTGTCAAAAGCAAACCGAGTGTGTAGCATCTTCCAGTTATTGCTAAAGGAGTCACTCCCGGTGAAGGGATCTCGGTCCTTTCCTCATCGAATAAGGTGCAGGGTATATCATATATACCGCTGTGCAAAGCAAGAACTGTAGCTACCTGTTTTGTTTAAAATTTGATTCCACAACATCTTAGGTTTCTTATCTTTCATTAATCACATTAATGAAGTCCCATCATTTAAATACCTAAACATCACAGATAGATATGACGTACACTTATGCCATCCGCATTCGCCTCGATGTCCCCTCGTGCACCGTTAGGTTAGGTAACTAACGACAGAGCAGGGCAGGGCTAGCGCGGGTGTAAAACATAAGTAACGTCTATATAATATATCATATATACTATATACTATATCCATCACAGAATCACAACACAGATATCGCAGCAGAAGAAACATATGAAATATTGGATATACTAGGACGTCCGTGTTTTCAATACGAGCCAGTATAAAACACGGATTCCACGGTCGTGATGAATAGCCAATCCCACACCCCTAGATCCCTACGAGAGCGGCAAGCAACCCTGCCAATTCTAGGGTTAGGAGACCCGGACTCGACTCCTCGAGTTGGTCTCCCTCTGGACCCCAGAACCCGGTTATTTGTGCTCCCCTCCTTGGGTCTATCCTAATGCGGAAAAGTAAATAATATAAAAAGGGTGACAACTTCCGCTACCTGGAAGTGCCCCAAATAAAAGAATATTACATACAAGTTTTTACATGAATGAAAATGAAAAACACTCATCTCACATAAAAACCCCCGGCTATTCGAACACGACGATCCAATATAACATATCCAGCAACACATAACATCACATGTCATCAACGTAAGTAAATATGCGCATCCCAATTGTCGTTGACATATAGCAACGAAACCGGCGATATCACATATTACACTTACGATCACAGAAAAGAAAGTGTAAAACTACAACAATTGGAATCCGCAACTTCTTTAGACATCGCATGCCTAATCAAATGAAATACTTAGACATCACATGCCTAACAGATATAAATCCCGCATTTTAGTCCCATTATCGAAAACTCTTTTCAATATCAAGTGAGACTAAACCGCTAGATTTATAACATTCATCCAGTTATCTCATAACTGTTTGTGAATTCCAATTATTGTATCACATTCCAGATAAACAGAAAATGTTAAACTTTCCGATCGAACATTCGAACACCCAAGTTTTCCCGATACATTCCAACACATGAAATAAGTCTAGCAACATTCAGTTCGTTCCTCAGTACCAACGGTCCAGCCGTAGAAGGGTCAAGCCAACGCCTCACATGTGGCACGCCGTACTGCCCCAAACCTGAAGGTTCAAAGGGCAGTTCAAGACGGTCACATAATCGAGTTAAGGTTTGTTGTCTTCTAGAGGGTCCATCGCGTTACTTGCACTACTTAGAATGTCGTTAAACTACGGAAAAATCCAACACTTGGAAATTTCCCGACAGGGGAAAAATTGGGTATTTATATCCGGTCGAACTTTTTAACATATTCTAAAAATTATCCGGAAATACATAAAGACGAAATTTGATAATCCGATCGAAACATCGAAGCTCTAATACACCCCAGAAAATTCAACTCTTGAAAAATTATTAAAATTACCCATAAAACTAAGCTGCTGAAAAGATGAATTACTGTGCAAAGAATGGGGGATGACATCATCAATCTGCCGCGGAACCGCCGCCTGAAGCAGGCATATGCCGCGGTTCCGCCGCAGGTTGCACTGTTCATGACCCCAATTTTGCATCGTAATTCTTATATTTCCCTGCTGAATTTTTTGAGCATTTTTAATCTGGAAAAATCCCAGTTTTTAGAAAAAGTCCAGAGAGCATCATGTGTTAGGGTTTCGATGCGTATTCGGGTTTCAAACGTCGTCGGGACTTCGCCTAAGGCTCTAGCTAGGCTCTGATACCAGTGAAAGGTTCCTAGGCACCCTATAGAGGTCTCACAAGGCATCGAACATGCCAATTTAAAATTTTATGGGTGCCGAGAGACCCTAACGCGGATCGTAGACTAGATGTTTAGGCGAAAAACTAAACTAGTTAACATATTAACTAAAGGTTAGATGCTACAACCTTTGTAGATCCGGTTACCCTCTTCCTTGGCTCCACGAAGGCATCCTCTCGCTGTCCATCTCGATTCCCAAACTCGAACGTTGGCTTCATCGGAGAAACGGGCGAGCTAGGTCGTCGGCTTTGTGTCAAAGACGATCTACCTCGAGGCATCGCAAGTTCAAGCTCCGACTTCAACAAGTGGTGAAACTTGTGAAGAAAACACCCAAAACAACTTGGCAAGAGGTAGAGGGTGAAGAAATAGGAGGTGGGTTCACTTTAGAATTGGATTTCTCACTTTAGAAATCAAGTTGCCATTGATGGCATCAAGCTTTCTCTTTTAAGAAGAAGAAGAAGATGAAGAAAGAATGATAAGTGTTCTATCTTAAAAATAAAACTAATATGAATACTTATCATATCTTGACCATGGTCAAGTGTAGAGATTAAACTAAGGTTAGTGGGAAAGGTTAGGGTTAAGGATGGGATAAGAATGGTTGACTTAATCAAAGCTTCAAGAAGCTTTAACATAAAAACAAAATAAGCCACCATCCTTACAATATCCAAAATGAATAAATAAATAAATAAATAAGTGAATAAACAAAACCCTAACCATTCATATAACCATGGTCTAATCTTTACACAAACCCAAGTGAGCAAGCATCATCAAACATGATACAAACTAATGTACAAAAGTATATCACATATACAATGTGTACATCAAGTGAGAAAATCCATATAAAGTGAACCAATACTAGTTAATGCAAAGTAATATATCAAATATATAATTAAACATTAAATCATTAAATCAACACTTGATTTAACGATCCGGTTATATCGCATACAACCGACTAGTATCTAATGTATCGATTTATCAAATCAATGATTCGATAACTAGGTCATATCGAATATAACCAATCGAAACATTTATCGCGAGAATGAAATACGGTATCACATACACGCATTATTCTCGGTCCCGCACATATCTCATATGCGCTCCTATTTCGAACCAGGAAACCTCTGTGTAGGACTCTAAAGACTCGTCAATACGCCGGTAGCAGATGATGATCATATCAAGCACCCACAAGCCGCAAGCGGTCTGCTAAACGTAACGGCCATCCGGGTATTGAGCGATCAGAAGATCGACGAGCTATCCCGCTCACACTCCTGTGAATCCAACCAGTAACACTTACCGTACAGTCCGGTCTGTTCGTCTGATACGTCGCATATCAAGTCTAGGGGTGGTAAACGTCAGACCCCAATACTCGATAAGTCGTGCCGATGTGAGGCTCATAACGGGTCGAGAAACTACTGGTAACACTTACCAGCAAATCTCTGATCAGCCCTGGCCAGGGACTTCCCTGTTACGGCCAATCGAGCACAGCGCAACATCAACCCCCAATACCGGGAGAGACGAAACCCCTCCTATCGCTCATTGCCTCCATGTGACTCGGGACTGTACCCAAAGACCACCGTTTTGCACGCCCTCATGGACGTGGTAAGGTGGAGATCAAAGCACAGTGGGAATTACACAAAACTCTATGACGATCTCGGGTCTACAGACTAACCTGTACAAGTGTCACCTGAGAACTGCCATCTGACGTGAGGTAAAATACCATCTGGGAGTTCTCGGCGAGTCCGTCCAGTGTACCCAGTCTCCACTGAGCACCCGTACACCATCTCTGATGTCAAACACCAATGGATATGGGATCATCCATCGCCCATCACATGGGTCGAGAAGCGTATACGCTAGTCTACTCTGGTATATCGATGCCCCGTCTCGATACACCCACGACTAGGGACCTTGAAGAATGTACTTATGGACTACCATGTCCCCACTAGTATGATCTGCATCATAGTCCAGGTAGTCAAGTACACATCCTAAGGGCTTTACCAACATGTAACTATAAGACAGTTTAAAGAGACAAGTGTACATGTTAAGATAAAGAGTAACCAGATAGCATACTATCATATCGAGCAAGAAATTCATCTATATATATGTCCAAGCATCCAATATAATATACAATATCTGTACAATACTGGCCTCTAGGGCATACATACTACTAACACACACATTACTTTGCACTACTTCACCCACGAACATACATACGTGGGCAAAGTATTGGGGGGCATTTGTTCCCGCCAAAATTTTCGGCCAAGAGCTACTTGTTCCCTTACAAAAAAGGGGCAGTCATTAAAATTAGGCCTCACGTGTAAAACACGTGAGCGCTCATATGCAAAGCGTTTGAGCGCTGAACATAAACAACTAATGGCCAAACATGCCTCACGTGCTAAGACACGTGAAAGCTCATATGTAAAGCATATGGGCGTTGAAAATAAACTAAATAAAACAATTAATGGCCAAACAGGCCTCACGTGTAAAACACGTGAGCGCTCATATGTAAAGCATATGAGCGCTGAAAATAAACAGGCTAAAACCCACACTAGGGGTCACGTGTTAAACACGTAAGTTCTCTTGCTACTCATGTGCAAAGCATGTGAGTGCCCCAATTTAAAATGCTCCTGTCAAATTCTAGAATTAAATTCTATTTGGGATATATTTTCCTGATCTTCCTCAAACTAGAAAGATCTTCTCTGTTAAACAGAGGACCTTTGGATCAAAGATCCAACGGTGATCATCCGGTAGAATAAAGTTCTATCATAGGAAAATATTTTCCTAATCTTATTAAACTAACAAGGTATTCATATGATAAGAATAAAATTCTATGTTAAACTAACGAGAAATCCATATGATAGAATTAAATTCTATCTTAAGAAAATATATTTCTGATCTTGTTAAACTAAAAGATATGATAGAATAAAATTCTAATCTTATTAAAACTAACAAGATATTCATAATCTTGCTAAACAAACAAGAAATCTTCTCTGTTAAACAGAGAGCTTTTGGATTAAAAATCCAACGGTGAATAAAATTCACCGATTGATCTAAAAGATCATGGAATCAATCATGATCTCCCAATGAGGGATTTTCATAACAAATTGATTCTTTTTCTTCTCATATAAATAAGAGCGGGGAGAGGAGAAAGAAAAAGAGAGGACATGCACAGAGGGAGAGGGGGAAAAAATATAGAGAGAGGATTTAATTATCTAAAAAGAAGAGGAACCCCTCCCAAAAGCTCCCACAAAATAAAAAGAGAATTTAATTCTCAAACCAAGAGTTTAACTCTTCTCAAAGAACTTAGTTCTTCCTCTGGTTAAGATCTGCAGAAGCAGATCTCCCCACAAGTTGAGAATTTAATTCTCATCGGGGAGATTCTGTCATGCAGATTCAAAACATAAGGAAAAGAACTGAGTTCAAAAGAGTTTAACTCTTACAAAACGTATGGGAATTTAATTCCTCTAAAACTAGGGTTTAACCCTTTAAAAATAATTTAATTCCTGCAAAGAACAAAAGGAGAACTTGATTCCTTAGAACCATAGAAGAACAGCCTGATGATTCATTAGCGTTCAAACGCTAAGTAACAGATCACGTGTTCCCACGTGAGAACCTCTGAGGAACAAAAAGGAACAACTGACATCGAGTCACGTAACCCCCTAATAGTGCTTAGCACTTTCAAAAGGAAAAGAGAAATAAATCAAAGACAGTTCCCATTTTGGGGCGCCTCACATGATCCCACGTGACCCCCTAATAGTGCTTAGCACTTATAAAAGAAAAGGGGAATAAATCAAAACATTTCCCATTTTTGGGGCACCTCACGTGATCCCACGTGACCCCCAATAGTGCTTAGCACTTATAAAAGAACAGGGGAATAAACCCAAGTGAACAACGCCAACTTTCAAGAGCCTCACGTGCCACACGTGAGCCTCCCCCAAATTTCAGTGTTTAACACTGCCTTGGAGTCTCACGTGGGAGCACGTGAGCACTGAGTATACATTAGTGTTTAACAATATAGGAAGCCAACTCCAACTCCAAATTGGCTAAGTCTCCCTGAGGATTAAAACATCTTGGATTTCCTAATAGACCGAGCCACTATGCTCATGACTTCCCAAACTGGTGATGATTCCTCAATCTCCTAAGTTAATCTTAGTCTCTCAAAAATGACTAATGATTCTTGGACGGGCCACTACGATCTTTCCCCTCAAATCTGGAATTGGGTTCAATGGTACATCTCTCCATACCTCTGATACATGTCGTTGTAACTCTTCAATGTCTTCAGAGAGGTGGAGGGTCCCGACAACCAACAGCTCTTTGGTGTAACCTGATTGATCTTAATTTCCGTGTCGTGTTTAGAAAATGTAAAATATATCACAACCAAAGAAATTTATAAAAACCGCAATCAATTAACGGTGTCGGTGTAGCGCGTTAATGAATACGGATCGTCCATAGGGAAAGTGTGATTTGATCGATCTTGTTTTAGTTGCATTGGAAATTAAAGTATAAAAGAAAATTGATTCAAGATTTATAATATTTGATTTCAAGAAACATCAAGAAAATAGATCTAGAATCAAGAAATACTAAAAATCAAGAAGATGTCCAAATTGTTTGAGTTATCAAGATTTGTAGATAGGCTTGTCGGAATCAATTGAATCGATGGTGATGATTGATGCTTTTAATTACAAATTCTTATCTATTGAAGATTTGTTGCTAGATCGATGACAATCAACGAGGTTTAGGGATCTATTGAAGAAACTAGGGTTTCTTCATCCTCATCCCTTGTCCTTTCGTTCATTAGCATTCAAATTCTAGCCTCTAAGAAATTCATTCATCGATTGTTGATCTCTAATTTAGAGCGAAAACATTCAAGAAAGCATCTCGCTCAAAACTAGGTCATCGTTGATTCAATTTCCTAGGGTTTACAAAACTCATAAGACTTAAGAATCGTTCAAGAATTCATCAACATCATCTACCTATTCTTTCGATTCCAATACAAGCGGAGTTTTACTCACGCATCATTCTAAAACAATCAAGAACTAAGAATATCATAATGCGAGAATGAATAGAAAGCAAGAATCAAGATTGTCACCTTTTATTATTCGATGTTTCGTTACAATACACTCAAAGAATACAAGAATTGAGGAGGAACTAAATCATAGAACTAGCTTCGCATTGTCTTCTTGAGTCGCGGATCGTCGTGGATCTCTTGCTCGGATGAAGATCGGCGTTGCTTCAAAAGGCTCGTGGATGCTTGCTCGATTTGAAACTCGATGAATCTTGAATTGGCTTTTTGAGATGGATTTGGGGATAGGGTTTTGAAATGCAAGTTGTGTCACTCAACTTGTGGAAATTTGGCTCAATATTCAATAACCGAACAACCTCTTCAATGAAGCCTTGGATGCCTTTTTATAGTCTTTCCCTTTGGCTTCCCCTAGAAGCTAGGTATAGCTTCCCTTGTAAGCTTGGTAGTTGAGAAGAGAAGCTTCTATATTAAGTTAGTTATTTAGCTTACAAGAGAAGACTTGCTATTGGAAGGGAAGCTTCTGGAGAAATTTACACAATTCGAAGCGTCTTGGAGAAGCTTGGCCATTGAAAGAAGAGTTCTGCAAAAAGTTCCAACCGCCGACGAGTCAACTCGGCCGCGGATCCGCCTGACTCGGCCGTTTGATAGTTTTGCTGCATGGAATTTCCATGGTAATTCTTATGTTGGCTTAATGGAACTTTCCTGATGTCTGGAATCTTATAATTCTTTCTTGTTTACTGCCAGATCACAAGTCTTGGACTTGACGCGTTTTATCAGCACTTTTAGCAGTTCCGGCTCTTTTACCTGGAGAATTTCCTGCATGCAATCTCGAGACAAGGATTGATATATACAGATCAATGCAATTAGTAATAAACACGTAATTTCCATTTAAAATGTCGATTATAACTATAACACGGGTTATTTGATATTTTTCAGATGAATTCGTAATCTGTGTTATATTTACAATAAACACCTTTGTATGAATGATAAAAGTAGGGAAATTAACATGTTGAGAATGCAATATTTTCAACTGATCAAATTCCCCCAAACTTAATTTTGGTCATGTCGAGCAAACATCTTTATTTAAAAAGAAGGAGAAAATAAAAAAAGAGAAAAACTAACTAGCACACTTTCGTAGGCAACACGATTGCACTGAGCACGTGCAACAAGCCTTTAAACCTCTAGGTGTCCCTAGTAGGAGGAGTGTTGTCTCCTGAGGGTTTTCAGCGGATTGCACCCAAAAAATCCCATAATAAAAGGAAAACCGTGAAAGTTACATATAAAGATCAGAATTATAAAAGAAAGACTTTGAAAATTAGAGTTTCCAACTAATACCAGCTTTTCGGTTGTCATGAGCCCTATCTTAATAGTCATGAAAAAATGTTAGAAATCACATCATCTCTCAATAAAACATCGTCTTTATTCTTCATTCCTACCTTTTTTCCAAACACCGATCATATAACCCTACGTGTGTGTAAAGGATGTCCCTACACTCGGAGAATTCAATTCAAGCTATCATACTCTTATCCATCGACCTCAGTACTTTTTAATCGGTGAATATTTAGATGGATTTTCTCACACATTTTTCATGCAACCGTTAATACTTCTTGAGGTACTAACCGACCGATTACTCATGTGCTTGCTGATTAGGTGTATTAGTATTTTTCTCGTCTTGCACCACCTAAGGCTTAGCAGTGACTCCCAAACCAGTTGGTCTAAGGCACTAGGTGATGAAGCACCCTCGCTATATTTTTTTTATTGCTGCCTTGGTGATAACAAAACCAGTGTTTATTTTTCTTTTCACCATTTTATCTTTTATTTTCCATTTATTATTTCCTTCATACTTTGGCTTTTAGACAAGAGCATTTCAAGGTATCCTCTACTATCCCGAGTTTCAAGACGTGTGTAAGTGCGAATAGTAGGGTATCTACATTCAAATGTTTGGCTTAAGAAAACTTCTAATTTTCGCTTGGGACAACAGCTCATAACTACTTATTACTAGTTTCGCTTAAGAAAACTTCTAATTTTCTTGGTTTTCTTAAACTTTTCTAATCTTTTGGATGTAATTTTTCACTATCTAATCTTTTATTATAAAATTAAATATTAAATATTTTTATCTTTTAAAAAATTTATATATTTTTAAAATTTTTGTGCTTATGCAATGTATGATGCAAATGATGCGCAAATAAGCACAAACCTCCCCCAAACTTGTTTTCAACAGTGTCCTCACTGTTGCCATCTATTAAAGCTCAGAAACCTGTAAACTTGGGAGGCAAAAATTTATTACAGGGGACATGAAATATGATTGTGGAAATCTCCCCCAAACTTATTTCTTATTCATGTACAAAAACTTTTTATGATTTTGTTTTATATTTTTCTAAAATTTATTTACAAATTGACTCACTTCCATTCTAAAGATGTGACAAACTTACCAAGTCATGGAGGTGAGTTGGAGGAAAATTAGTCATTATAGAGCAGCTCCTGTAAAAACAGGAGCTCCTCCGAGGGGTCAGTGGAAAATACGGTTTTAGTCTATGTCCATTTACTTTAAAAATTGTACCGTTTTCGATATTTTCTACCTCAATTGCCCCGTGCGGGTATACATACCGCACAACAAAAGGTCCTTTCCACCGAGATTTTAGCTTACCCGCATGAAGATGGAGTCGTGAATCATAAAGAAGGACTTGTTGACCAGGTGTAAAAGTTTTTCTCAAAATATTTTTATCGTGAAATACCTTAGTCCGATTCTTTACAATTACAGCATTATCATAAGCTTCATCGCGGAGTTCGCTTAGCTCATTTAATTGCAGCTTCCGAAAGTTGCAGACTTGATTTAAGTCAAAGTTAAGTTCTCTAATGGCCCACATTGCTTTGTGCTCAATCTCGACCGGAAGATGACAAGCCTTTCCAAACACTAGTCTGTAAGGAGACATACCTAGATCGGTTTTATCTGCAGTTCGGAACGCCCAAAGATCATCCGTCAATTTGGTTGACCAATCTTTTCGATTTTTAGAAACTGTTTTCTCCAAAATTTGTTTGATTTGTCTGCTTGAAATCTCAGCTTGCCCGCTCATTTGGGGATGATAGGGTGTAGAAAGTTTGTGGTTGATTACATATTTCCGCATCAAAGTCTCGAAAGACCGATTGCAGAAATGCATCCTGTTATCGCTAATGATAGCGCATGGGTGTCCAAATCGAGAAAAGATGTTCTCTTTTAAGAATCTAATGACAACCTTTTTTGTCATTTGTGCAACAAGACATAGCTTCAACCTACTTCGAGACGTAATCAACCGCAAGCAATATGTACAGATTCCCGAAAGAGTTGGGAAAGGGACCCATGAAGTCTGTACCCCAAACGTCAAAAATTTTAACCACCAAGATGGGTTGAAGTGGCATCTTATTTCTCCGGGAAATCCTACCCGTGTGTTGACACTGTGTATAGGTTTTGCAATGATCAAATGCATCTTTGAATAAAGTCGGCCAATAAAAACCGCATTGCAAAACCTTCTCCGCTGTCTTTCGAGAACCAAAATGACCCCCACATGCCTGATCATGACAAAAAGATAGAACACTCTTGAATTCTTCATTAGGGACACATCGGCGAATGATCTGGTCAGGACAATACTTAAACAGATACGGTTCATCCCAGTAAAAATGTTTTACTTGGGATAAAAATCGATGTTTGTCCTGTTTTTACCATTCACGGGGAATAAGTCCCGTAGCAAGATAATTCACAATATCCCCGTACCAAGGTTCAGTGGATACTTTTAAGAGTTGTTCGTCTGGAAAAGAATCATTGATCGGCAGGGTCATAGGTGAAGAATAGATGCGCGAAAGATGGTCGGCTACAACGGTTTCACATACTTTCTTATCTTTAATAACAAGATCAAATTCTTGTAATAGAAGGATCCAACGTATTAGCCTACCTTTAGCATCCTTCTTCGCCAAAAGATGTTTCAAAGTGGAGTGGTCAGTGTACACAACAATTGGTGGGCCAATCAAGTAAGGCCTGAATTTTTCTAATGCAAATACAACTGCCAAAAGTTATTTTTCGGTAGTTGTATAGTTAATTTGAGCATCGTTTAGGATCTTACTTGCATAATAGATCACGTGTGGCATCTTTTCAATGTGTTGTCCTAAGACTGCACCAACTGCAAAATCTGATGCATCACACATAAGCTCAAAAGGGTGGTTCCAATCTGGAGATGATAAAACGGGGGCTGTAGTGAGAGAGTGTTTGAGTGAGTCGAATGCTGCCTCACAATCCGAGTCAAAGTGGAAGGTTGTGTCCTTGGCCAAGAGAAGAGCTAAAGGTCTAGCAATTTTGCTAAAATCCTTAATGAATCTCCTGTAAAAGCCTGCATGGCCAAGAAAAGATCATATATCTTTGACGCATTTGGGATGAGGAAGGTTTTGAATGACATCTATTTTAGCTCTGTCAACCTCAATGCCTTTTCGTGAAATAACATGTCCAAGCACAATTCCCTCTTGGACCATGAAATGGCATTTTTCCCAATTCAAGGTTAAGTTCTTCTCTTTACAACGAGTAAGAACTGCGTCAAGATGTGATAGGCAGTCAGCAAAAGAATCTCCAAATATCGAGAAATCGTCCATGAAAATCTCCAGAAAATTCTCGACCATGTCCGAGAATATCCCTATCATACACCGCTGAAATGTAGCGGGAGCATTGCATAACCCAAAGCGCATGCGTCTATAAGCAAAAGTTCCAAAAGGACAAGTAAATGTGGTTTTGTATTGATCCTTTTTGGCAAAAGGAACCTGGTTATAGCCAGAGTATCCGTCCATAAGGCAGTAATAATCACGTCCAGCTAAGCGTTCCAGCATATGGTCAATAAAAGATAGAGGAAAGTGGTCTTTCCTCGTTGCGGCATTGAGTTTTCTATAATCAATACATACACGCCACCCGGTTTGAGCGCATGTCTGGATTAACTCATTTGCCTCATTTGTTATGACCATGATGCCAGATTTCTTAGGGACGACATGAATTGGACTTACCCATTGACTATCGGAGATTGGGTAAATGATACCATTGTCAAGGCATTTAACGATCTCTTTCTTCACCGCATCCTTCATGACGGGGTTTAACCGTCTCTGTGGTTCTCGGGTTGGCTTGGCTTCATCCATCAGATGTATATGATGTTCAACAATCAAGGGACTAATCCCTTTGATGTCCGCCATAGTCCAACCAAACGCCTGCCTATTAGATCTCAATACCGTCAAAAGAGCGTTCTCTTGCTCTAGGGCTAGAGAAGCTGATATGATAACAGGTAAAGACTCATTCTCACCTAAATATGCATATTTAAGGTGAGAAGATAAAAGTTTGAGATTTAATGCTGGCGGAGAAACTATAAAAGGTGGGGTCATCGAATGATATTCGGAGTCAAGGAGAAGCTCGTAGCCTGCATAAGATACAGACTCAGAAGGTAAAGAGTCACGAGTTTCAGACTCAAGCGTGGAAAATGTGTCCTCACTAAGATGTGACAGATCAAACATTGATTTACTAGTGTCGTCGAGATCTTCAAAGCAAAGTTCATCAACTTCGCAACTTTCGAGAGCAATCTCGTGGACAGAACAGACATCAAGAATGTGAGCAGAGGGTTCAGACGGTTGACTTCCAATTTTATAGATGTTTAGTTCAACTGTCATTTTTCCAAAAGATAGGTTCATTGAACCGTTTCGACAATTAATGACAGCATTGGAAGTGGCAAGGAATGGTCGACCCAAAATCACCGGAATTTAGTTCTGTGGGTTTGCTGCAGGCTGTGTATCTTAAACAATAAAGTCCACAGGGAATATGAATTCCCCGACTTTAATCAACACATCCTCCAGTTCACCCCTAGGTTTGGTGATTGATCGGTCTGCCGTTTGGAGAGTGCAATGAGCTGGTTTCAACTCTTCAATCCCTAATTGCTCGTAAACAGAGTATGGAAGCAGGTTAACACTTGCGCCCAGGTCAAGTAAAGCACGGTTAATGTTTTTACCCCCAATAGAAATCGATATCATAGGACATCCTGGGTCCTTACGTTTCTTTGGTAACTGTGGGGTAAAAGCAATGCTAACATTATTAGTCATGAAGACCTTTTTAGGCACTTGAGTCTTCCTCTTCCTAGTGCACAAGTCTTTAAGAATTTTCGCATAAGCGGGGACTTGTTGAATAGCATGTAGGAGAGGGATGTTGATGTTAACATGTTTAAAAATTTCCATAATCTTGTCCATATGTGGACTGGATTTGTTACCCCTTAACTGGTTCGGATAAGGAGCTTTAGCAATAATAGCTGGGTACAACATTGGAGAAGGTGTTGTGTGTGGAACTGATCCCAGAATAGGAGTGTGGATCGTCTTTGGTGGAGTAGAAGAGGTATGCTGAGATGTCGAGCCTTGAGGAAAACGAAGAATAGGCTCGTAAGAAAATGGTGGGGTAGATAAAGTAGGTGTAGGAGTAGAAGTGTGTGTGGAAGGAAAAGTCTTAGCCGGGGTGTTATTGATTAATTCTTCATGATTATTAATCTCTTCCCCAACATGATTGTTCAGCACTCTTCCTGATCTCAACGTTGTGATGGCATTCATATTGTAGTGTTGTGAATGCCCAGGATTCGGTAGGGGTTGAGACGGAAGTTTCCCTTTCTCTCTCGCACTCATCTCGGCTTTCAATTGGGCAATTTGAGCTTCCATCGATTTAATACTCTCATTTTTGGAGTCAGAGTTTTTCTGGATTTTATGAATGGAAGACTTAAATTCAGCCGACATTTGTTTCATAAACATTTCAAAAGTTCGTTCGAGTGAAGAGGAATTATTAGTACTGGTCAACTGCAAAGGATTATATGGTGCAGGTGTGTTGACCGGATTTTGAAAGTTTTGTGATTGGTAGGGTGCTGAGTCAGTTGAAATGGCTGCCGTTGCGGTGGAGGAGCCCTTTGAAAATTATTTTAATTTGGAACCGTGTTTTGATTTTGTTGTTGGTTCCAAGCAAAGTTAGGGTGATTCCTCCAACCCTGATTATAAGTAGAAGAATACGGATCGTTTCTAGGTCTCTGTTGGAAAGCGGCATTAGTATGCTCTTGACCTTGAAACGGAGAATTTAAAGGACATTCTTCCGTAAGATGTGATGGATCAGAACAGAATCCACATACAGTTTTAGAAAGTGACATCTGATTTAGGGAGGCTGCTAAAAATTTATGTTCCATAGTTTCGAGTTTCTTTTGCATTGCTGCCATTTCAGTTCTAACTCCCATGGAAACATCAAGTTGGTGAATGGCACCCCTAGACGATGATTGGTTTACACTCTCCCACTGTAACGATTTTTCAGCGAAATCTTCTAGAAATCTCCAGGCTTCACCATCATCTTCAGTCATGAAAGTGCCTTGACACATGGATTCAAGGTTCTGTTTTGTTGTAAGATTAATGCCCTCATAAATGATTCTGCACAGATCTCATCTAGGGATTTCGTGATGTGGACATTGGACTAACAGATCCTTGAAGCGTTCAAAACACTTCGAGAATGGTTCATTTGGAAGCTGGGTAAATTGATTTATTTCGCTACGGACTCAAGCTATTTATGATTAAGGTAGAATTTCTTAAGGAATGCTGTTACGAATTCTCCCCAGTTCGAAATAGAATGTGCGGCTATGTTATAAAGCCACTTCTCGGCTATATCGCACAAGGTAAATGGGAGTAGACGTAATCTCATAGCATCCACAGAAAGCTGTGAAGTACCCATCATAGCGCATACATTTTCAAATTTGGTAATAAAGACATATGCGTATTCAAACTCGAGACCGTGATATTTGGGCAAAAGATTGATGTATTGGGGTTTTATTTTAAAATTGTCTCCATTGGCCGGTGGAATGGTGAGACAGGTCGAAAGAGGACCTCGCATAGGGTAGCATCTCTCTTGGAGAGAGATGCGGGGCAGATTCTGCGCACCTGCGGACGGTGGCAGAGTAGTGTTAAAGAAATTCGATGGAGAACCGTCCATCGAAGTGGGTGTGGTAGGGGTTGTAGAAAAAGTAGATGTAGAATTACCGACTTCGGAGTCGATAGAAGGAACGCAGACAAGACGGGCACTAGAATCCCGTGTCCAGCCGAGCATGCACTAAATGGTATAGCACAAGTGGCAGCTAAGTGATAATTAAGGAAAAGATGAGTTGGTGTTTGGTTTTGAAAAATACGGATTTTTGAAAAATTCACACAAACAATGCACAAGCAACCCTAAATCTAGTGGTCACCTAGGTCAAGTCTCTAGACTGCTCCTAGACTTCCAGAAGACACGTCGCAAGATAGATCCTCTACTGCCTCTTTGCCCCTTCTATGGCCAGGTAAGTGGGAGGTTCTCCACTACGTAAGTAGTGGGCCTAATTAAGTAACCACTTGCCTTAGACACACTTTCCTAGACACCACAAAAGAAACGCGGATAAGCAATAGATTACCCATGACCTCCTTCTGTCCTAAGTGAGCGTGACGGTCCTTAGAGTCATGTCTAGATATTTTTTAGTTAATGAGGGTGATGCAGATGCAAGTTTGTGATTTTTGGGGCTTAGGAAGGGTAATGAAATCCCTACCTAATCTGAATTTTGGTCGTGCCCTTTAATTTCCGTATTAAAAATGCAAACAACTAAGATCAAACACGCAACAATTTTTCTTTTTGTGGCGCTGCGAATTTTTGCAAAGAAACCTGCAGAAATTGGTTAATGGACAGAGCAGGGAGGAGATAAGAAAGACAGAAATGGACTTAAGAATTTTGGTGCACTGAAACTTTCAAAGCACCGCGGATCCGCTGTAAGATGCACTATATGGCCGCGGTTCCGCCGCAGCTTAATGTGATCCCTGCACAAAAATTTCAGCAAATGTTCCTGTTGATTCTCTGGACTTTTTGAGATGTCCTGAAAATTTTTCCTCTTGCTCCACAGAGTCCAGATCTCCTTGCAACAAATCACAACAAATCGTTAAGCGCTTGTTACGAATTTTGACCTAAAAACTGATGGAATAATAAATATTCCAATTCAAATTACAAAAACGAACAAATTAGCACACTATCCCCGGCAACGGCGCCATTTGATTGATCTTAATTTCCGTGTAGTGTTTGGAAAATGTAAAATATATCACAACCAAATAAATTTATAAAAACCGCAATCAATTAACGGTGTCGGTGTAGCGCGTTAATGAATACGGATCATCCACAGGGAAAGTGTGATTTGATCGATCTTGTTTTAGTTGCATTGGAAATTAAAGTATAAAAGAAAATTGATACAAGATTTGTAATATTTGATTTCAAGAAACATCAAGAAAATAGATCTAGAATCAAGAAATACTAAAAATCAAGAAGATGTCCAAATTGTTTGAGTTATCAAGATTTGTAGAGAGGCTTGTCGGAATCAATTGAATCGATGGTGATGATTGATGCTTTTAATTACAAATTCTTATATATTGAAGATTTGTTGCTAGATCGATGACAATCAACGAGGTTTAGGGATCTATTGAAGAAACTAGGGTTTCTTCATCCTCATCCCTTGTCCTTTCGTTCATTAGCATTCAAATTCTAGCCTCTAGGAAATTCAATCATCGATTGTTGATCTCTAATTTAGAGCGAAAACATTCAAAAAAGCATCTCGCTCAAAACTAGGTCATCGTTGATTCAATTTCCTAGGGTTTACAAAACTCATAAGACTTAAGAATCATTCAAGAATTCATCAACATCATCTACATATTCTTTCGATTCCGATACAAGCAGAGTTTTACTCACGCATCATTCTAAAACAATCAAGAACTAAGAATATCATAATGAGAATGAATAGAAAGAAAGAATCAAGATTGTCACCTTTTATTATTTGATGTTTTGTTACAATACACTCAAAGAATACTAGAATTGAGGAGGAACTAAATCATCGAACTAGCTTCGCATCGTCTTCTTGAGTCACGGATCATCGTGGATCTCTTGCTCGGATGAAAATCGGCGTTGCTTCAAAAGGCTCGTGGATGCTTGCTCAATTTGGAACTCGATGAATCTTGAATTGGCTTTTTGAGATGGATTTGGGGCTAGGGTTTTGAAATGCAAGTTGTGTCACTCAACTTGTGGAAATTTGGCTCAATATTCAATAACCGAACAACCTCTTCAATGAAGCCTTAGATGCCTTTTTATCGTCTTTCCCTTTGGCTTCCCCTAGAAGCTAGGTATAGCTTCCCTTGTAAGCTTGGTAGTTGAGAAGAGAAGCTTCTAGATTAAGTTAGTTATTTAGCTTACAAGAGAAGACTTGCTGTTGGAAGGGAAGCTTCTGGAGAAATCTACACAATTCGAAGCGTCTTGGAGAAGCTTGGCCGTTGAAAGAAGAGTTCTGCAAAAAGTTCCAACCGCCGACGAGTCAACTCGGCCACGGATCCGCCGCGGATCGGCCTGACTCGGCCGCGGATCCGCGGCCGTTTGATGGGTTTGCTGCATGGAATTTCCATGGTAATTCTTATGTTGGCTTAATGGAACTTTCCTGATATCTGGAATCTTATAATTCTTTCTTGTTTACCGCCAGATCACAAGTCTTGGACTTGACGCGTTTTATCAGCACTTTTAGCAGTTCCGGCTCTTTTACCTGGAGAATTTCCTGCATGCAATCTCGAGACAAGGATTGATATATACAGATCAATGCAATTAGTAATAAACACGTAATTTCCCTTTAAAATGTCGATTATAACTATAACGCAGGTTATTTGATATTTTCCAGATGAATTCGTAATCTGTGTTATATTTACAATAAACACCTTTGTATGAATGATAAAAGTAGTGAAATTAACGTGTTGAGAATGCAATATTTTCGACTGATCACAACCCAAAAACCCATGAGCACATCCCTATGGACCGCAACGTCCTTAAACTAGCTATAGACCGCAACGTCCTTAAACTACGACCTCACCGCCAAATGGTGATCTATGGACCGCAACATCCTTAAACTATCTATGGACCGCAATGTCCTTAAACTACGACCTCACCGCCAAATGGTGATCTATGGACCGCAACGTCCTTAAACTAGCTGTGGACCGGAACGTCCTTAAACTAACAACGGACCGCGACGTCCTTAAACTAGCTATGGACCGAAAACGTTCTTAAACTAAAACAATAGAGCCCAAATGCTTTTTTGCTGGGTCTGAATGATCCCAAAATCCCGTTGAGTAGATCTTAGTCTAAAATTAGACTAACGTATTCTCAACAAACATTTAAGTCAATCTTAATCTCAAACGAGATTAGCGATCCTTAAACCAAACCCAAATCTAAGAATATACGGATTTGGACTAATCCACGCCCTACGGGCGGCAAAATAAATTAGTCTCTGTATACAATCCACGGGCAACCAAAAATAAAACAAACACACACGACACAAAGTGACCTTCTGGAGCAGGAGAAAGTGGTTACCGCGATGCGGTAATGTAATTAACTGCAGGGGCTTGCGCCTGCAGGGAAGAGCGTCCCCACAATCAAAAAACCCCTCACAAATGAGGGGGATCTGATGAAGTCTGCTACAATGGCTGCATCCATCCAGACCTCCGATACACAGTGCCATAAATAAACTTGGCATCTTCGGAGAGGTGGACAGATAAAACCAAATAGCATCTGCCCCTAAAATTCAGGCCAGACGTCCTAACGTCCCGTTCGCGTCTTTCGGCCATGAACAGAGAGTTAGAGCATGAAATTAACTTCGAGTTGGGGGCATAGAGGGGGTACCCCACCCCCGAGGCCACCACGAGGTGGCAAGGGGGTGAGGCAGACCCGAAACTGCCTCACGTGGGGCAGTTTCGGGTCCCCACCGCCAAGACCACCTTGTGGTGGTCTTGGGGAGTGGGCCAGTCGTTCGGTCCACCCCTCGGGGGTTCCCCGGGGTTCCCACGCTCCACCCCGCGGCTTCTCGGTTCAAACCGTGAGCCCGCGGGGTGTGCAAACAACTCAAAACATCAATTTTGGAAACTGTTTTTTTCGGCAATTTTTGCGCGAAAAAACGGCGGATTTCTAACGTCACTACAAGATATCTAAGGTTTATGAGAGGCTCCGATACCACAGTAAGTCGATGTCGCGCACCCCACGTGTTCGCGGGGAGGCGGAAATTATAAAAAATGATTTTTACGGGCTTCGCAACACCGACTAGAACCAAGGATCGATCATAAACCCTAGCTAACAAAATACTGTGTGAGGTTTAACTACTCGGATGAATGTTATACCTCACTATACAAGTCCTTCAGGTCTTCATCGCTATCCTCCTCATCATCGTAGGCTCCAAGGATCGTAACGGATCGTGGCTTCGTCGTCGGCTTCCTCGAGTCAAAGACGATCCACCTGAGAGTCTATAGTCCGAGCTCCAACCTCAACTCCGAGGTAACTAGGGCAAGTAGCTTGCTAGACTAGATGGCCTAGGTGATGTAGAGAGTGAAGATGGAATACTTTGTCTCTTGGAACCCTATATTTCTCAACTCATGAGACAATTAGGGTTTCATATGAGAAAAGAAGTGAACTTGAGAAATGAGAGAGGAGTTGTGAGAACTTGAGAATAGCTTGGTTGCCCCAAGATAATAGATGGAGCAATAAAAGATATTTTGGAGATAAATATCTCACCACAAAATATCTCACAAGCTTCACAAATATCTATTTTGTCAAGTGAGTGAGTCATCTAGTAGCCATGCTAGATTCAATGCTTAAAATCCAACTCATTTCTCCACCCATAATGTTTAATCCAAAAAAGAATCCAAACCCTAATAGGTGTCCACTTCTAGAAGCTTTCCCAAACTAATTACGGGAATGCCCCTCATCCGTATATACATACTCGCATCCGCATTCCGAAGAATACGAATATAAAGAAACGAAACAATATATCAGTACAATACTAGGATCCGGCTTAAACCAAAGCACACTAGTATCATTCGCCCGAACATCATACGAGCACAAGTGCACGTAAATGATCGAACCCTGTCGTAAAACCATACGACCTCTACATCGTTTCTCCCGATGCAGGGAAACTCTCTGTGTGGGACTCTAAAGACTCGACAGTACGCTGGCAGTGGGTTTAACCACAAGCCGCAAGCAGTACTAGCTGCACGTAACGGCTACCCAGGTATCTGTCGATAAGAAGGCCGATGAGCAAACCCATCCGAACTCCTACTGAGCCTGCATGTGACAATCTCCGTACAGTCCGGTCTGTTCGTCTAAGAGTATTGCATATCGGGCCTAGGGGGTGGTAATCGTTAGACCCCTAATAGCGCAATAAGTCGTGCCAGAGTGTAGCCCAAAACACCCTGAGAAACTACTGGAATACCTACCAGTAAATCTCGTTTGCCCTGGTCAGGGACTTTGTGTAATGGCTCTCCAAACACAGCGCGATATCAACCCCCAATACCGGGAGAGACAAATCCTATCTAACCGCTACTGCCTCCAAGTGCTTCAGGACTTCACCCAACTACTACCTGTTTGCACGACTCCTTTGAGCCGTGGTAGGGTAGTAATCAAAATATAGTGGGAACACACTCGAGGCAAAGTAGCAGTGTCAAGTCGACGGACTAAGCTGTACTCATGTCACCTGGGAACTGCTACCCGACGATAGGTATAATACCCACCAACAGTTCCCAACGAGTCCTATCCAGTGTACTCATAACCTAATGAGCACCTTCATACTATCTCCAGTACGACGTACTAATGGCTGTAGGACAGACCATCTCCCCTGCTGGGATGAAAAGCGTATACACTAGTCTACTCCGGAGTATCGATACCCCGTCTCGATAATCCTATGACTAGGGACCTGTATAAGGATGTGCTTGTATATTACCCAGTCCCCACTAGTATGACTGCCATCACAACGCTGGTAATCAAGCAAAGATCCTAAGGGCTCTACTAATATGTATAAGCGATATGCTAAAAGAAACACATACACATATTGAAGTAGAAACAAACCAAGTAGCATACTACCATTTTGAGCAAGACTGTCAATACAACTATGAATATCCCAAGCTTTCATTAAGTAATATACAAACCAGTATGATACAATAATGGCCTCTAGGGCATACATCACTAACAGGATGTAGAGAGTGATGATGTATTAATTAGTCTCCAGATACCCTAGGTTTCTCAACACATGAGATATTTAGGGTTTGAGGTAGAAGAAGAATGCTTGGAGGAGATGAGAGTGTTGTAGTGAGCATAATAAGAATAGAATGAAGAATGGCTAAGTCTTGTGACTAATAAAGCAAGCATCCCAAAATAATAATAAAAAATTATCTTCACCACAAAATATCTAGATATTTTTCACAAAATATCTAGATGCCACTTTGCCTTAATAGAAATCCATGACTCACTAAGTGAGTCACCAAGTAGCCATGCTTCATTCAATGAATGATAACACCTCACCCTCCACCTCATTAACCATTTAACTAAATAGTTAAAACAAATAATGAGGTGTCTTCTTCTAGAAGCACTCTTGTAACAAATTACAAGAATACCCCTCACTGTATATACATACCTGTATCCGTATTCCGAAAAATACGAATACAACAGAGACAAAAATAATCCAACAATATAATACTAGGATCCGGCTTAAACCAAAGCCCGCTAGTATTATCTGCCCGAACATCATATGTGCATAAGTACACGTATGTGATCGAACCCTACTGTAAAACCATACGGCCTCTACATCGTTTCGCCCGAAGTAGAGAAACCCTCTGTGTGGGACTCTAAAGACTCGACAGTACGCCGGTAGTGCGTTACTGGATAAATCCATAACCACAAGCACGTCAGCGACACTAGCTGTACGTAACGGCTACCCAGGTACCTGTCGAAAAGGAAAGCCGACGAGCAAACTCATCCGGATCCCTACTGAGCCTATCCGTGACAATCTCCGTATAGTCCGGTCTCTTCGTCTAAGAGTATCGCATACCGGATCTAGGGGTGGTAAGCGTCAGACCCCAATAACCCGATAATTCATGCTGATTCGGCTTAGGACCAATTCGGGAAACTACTGATCAACCTATCAGTAAATCCCAACTGCCTTGGCCAAGGTCTTATGGTCCTGACCAATTGAACACGGTACGATATCAACTCTCAATACCTGGAGAGACGAATCCCTGACAGTCACTCACTACCTCCATATAGCTCGGGACTGTACCCAACCAAAACCTGTTTGGACGACTCAGTAGAGCCGTGGTAGGGTAGTGATCAAAGCACAGTAGGAACTCACATAAGACAAATGACGATCTCAGGTCCAAAGTCTAACCTGTACACATGTCATAAGAGAACCGCTGTCTGACGATAGGTATAATACTATCTAGAGGTTCTCAGCGAGTCCGTCCAGTGTACTCACCTGCAGTGAGCACCCGTATACAATCTTAGGTGATCACACCAATGATTGTGGGACCAACCACCGCCCCTTGTCGGGGTCTAGAAACGTACACGCAAGTCTACTGTGGAGTATCGATGCCCGATCTCGATACTCTTGCGACTTGGGACATTTAAGGATGTGCTTATAGACTACCCAGCTCCCACAAGTATGATCGCATGTAGGGTTACTTAGTGCGGCAGCAAGGTTTTGGGAGGCATCGTCCATGCCATCTTCAAAAATTTTCATTCTAAAGAACCCTAACCCTAGATTCTTAACTAGATATTTAAACAATACAACATGCAAACAACTTTGCATACAAGTGAATGAGGAATACAACCTTTGTAGACCGGTCCTTCACTTCTAAAGCTCCGTGTAGTAGTCCCTTCGCTCCAAGTAGTGAACTCCCAAACTCTAGTGAGAGTTCACATGAAGAAACGAACAACCTTGCTCAATGTTTTCGAGGCCGAAGATGATCTACGTCGAGGAGACTCAAGATCATGCTACCTATTCACTAATTGTAGATTAGTGAAGCAAACGCCCTAAACTAAATGGCTAATATAGTAGAGGGTGATGAAGTATGAAATGGGCTCACTTTAGATTTAATTTTCTCATAATATTTCTTCACTTCCTCAAAACCTAGAGAGCTTGAGGGAGATGAAGAAGAAGATGAACATGAGAATGAACAAGAGAATGAGATGAGGTTAGAATTGCAACCATGGTGAGTTTATGTCATACACTAACCCTTGTAGAGACTAAACCATGGCTAAGGTAAGTGGTTAGGTTTATTAATATCTTTAAGTAAAACAAATTTGGTGGACTAAGTCAATGGTTAGCAAAAGCTTCTCCAAGCTTCTAGCCATGACAAATTTCCAACTTAATTTGAATTACCAAAATAAATAAAACCCTAAACATTATCATGGTCATGGTGTAAGTCTCATACACCCAAGTTGCATATATAACCTAGCATGATACATTAATATATATCACATATATATCATGTATGCACAAGTGAGAAAAAGAAATGGTTAAGTGAGCTAATATTAGTTAATGTAAGTTAATATATCAAATATATAATTATACATTAAATTATCAAATCAACACTTGGTTTAATAATCCGGTTATATCACATACAACCGACTAATATCATATGAATCAACTTATCTAATCAACACTTGATCCGATAACCCGGCTATATCTCATATAACCGTCCGATATCACATATCGCAAGAATAGAATGCGGTATCACATACGCGCATTAATCTTGGTCCCGCACATATCACATATGTGCTCCTACTTCGTTTCACATGACCAGGAAACCTCTGTGTAGGACTCTAAAGACTCGTCAATACGCCGGCGGTAGGTGATGATCATATCAAACACCCATAAGCCGCAAGCGGTCTGCTAAACGTAACGGCCACCCGGGTATTGAGCAATCAGAAGATCAACAAGCAAGCCTGCTCATACTCCTGCGAATCCAATCAGTAACACTACCGTACAGTCCGGTCTCTTTGTCAGATATGTCGCATATCACAGCCTGGGGGTGGTATAACGTCAGACCCCAATAACCTGATAAGTCATGTCGATGCATGGTCCATAACGGTTCGAGAAACTACTGATAACACTTACCAGTAGATCTCAGCAACCCTGGCCAGGGATTTCCTGTTATGGCCAATCGAGCATAGCGCAACATCAACTCCCAATACCGGGAGAGACGAATCCCCTCCTATCGCTCATTGCCTCCATATGACTCGGGACTGTACCCAAAAACCACCTTTTTTCACGATCTCTTGAACGTGGTATGGTGGAAATCAAAGCACAGTGGGAATCACGCAAGACTCTATGACGATCTCGGATCGACAGACTAACCTGTACCAGTGTCACAAGAGAACTGCTATCTGATAATAGGTATAATACCATCTAGGAGTTCTCGGTGAGTCCGTTCAGTGTACCCAGTCTCCACTGAGCACCCATATACCTTCTCTGATGTCAAACACCAATGGATATGGGATCATCCATCGCCCATCATATGGATCAAGAAGCGCATACGCTAGTCTACTCTGGAGTATCGATGTCCTGTCTCGATACTCCCACGACTAGGAACTTTTGAAGGATGTACTTGACGACTACCTCTGCCCTACTAGTATGATCCGCATCATAATCCTGGTAATCAAGTACTCATCCTAAGGGATTTATCAATATGTAATAGAGAGACAATAAGTATACATATTAAGATAAAATGCAACCGATAGCATACTATCATGTCGAGCAAGAAAGTCCTCCTTATATATGTCCAAGCATCCACTACAATATACATCGCATGTACAGTAATGGCCTCTAGGGCATACATATAACTAACAATCTCCCACTTGCACTAAGGTCATTTATTGCAGTATCTCATACTCAACGTCCTATAGAAGTCTCTCTAGGGAAAGACCTTTGTGAGTGGATCCGCCGTGTTTTCCTTCGCGTCAACTCTCCTTACCTCGATCCCCTAGAGATCAACCATCTCCCTGATCAGGTGATACTGTCCTCAGATTATGTCTGGATCGCTGATGGGACCGGTGTTCCTAGGCTAAATCCATAACTCCATTGTTGTCACAATAACAGTTATTGGACGCTCAATGGTAGGAACCATGTTCATCTCATGAACAAGAAATGCCCAGACAGCCACTTTGGCAGCATTGTTAGTAGCAATGTATTCAGCCTTTATCGTCTAGTATGCCACGGTATATAGCTTGGAACTCTTCCAACATACCATCCCTCCACTGAGGGTAAAGACAATGCCTGTGACTGACTTTCAATCGACCTTATCACTCTGGAAGCTTGAACCAAGAACATTCTTTTAGTGCTTCTCAAGTACTTAAGAATGACTTACACAGCTGTCCAGTGATTCTCCCAAGATCCGATTGATTCCTGATCACTACACCTAGTGAGTTAGCTACATCTGGTCTGGTACATAACATCATACACATGATAGAGCCTACTGCCGAAACATAGGTTATCCCTTGCACGTGAGCTCTCTCCAAATCAGTCTCGAAAGACATCTTTTTGGAGAGAGTGATTCCTGAGTAAGTGGGCGAACCACCACGCTTAGAATCTTCCATACTAAACCCTTTTAGTACGGTGTTAATGTACCTGGATTTGGGACACTCCCAACATCCACTTAGATCTATAATCATAGATCGTTATCCACAAAATGTAGTAGGTACCATCCAGATCTTCCATAGAGAATCCTCGTGATAAGAGGAGCTTGATCGAGTGTAGCATAGAAAACCATTTCCTATCAAGAGTATGTCATCTACGTACAATACATGGAAGACAATATTACTCTCTACAACCTTCTTGTATATACAAGGTCCATCTACCTTTTTGATGAAGTCAAATTCTTTGACTGCCACATCAAAACAGATGTTCCATCCCGCGATGCCTGCTTTAATCCTGATGGACTTAAGCATAGCTTTGAAAGTCTCAACTTTTCCATCTACACTAATGATCTTCTCAAGATCCATTTGCTCCCAATGGGTTTTACCTCTTCAGGTGCAACATTCAAAGTCATACTTTGTTGGTGCATATGGATTCCATCTTTGATTGCATAGATCCAGCCATTTCACTGAGTCCCCACTCATGATGGCCTTCCTGAACCTAGTTGGTCCATCATCTACCATGATACAATCCTCGCTCACCATCACCGAGGAAACCGTAGTATCTCTCGGGTGGATGAGGAACCCTACCAGATTTGCGGAGAGGCTGAGGTTCGTCGGAGACTATTGAATCATTTGGTTTCACCAAATCATCAGCTGTTAGTTTGTCTAGCTGGAACTCCTTCCAGTTCTACCTCATGACCATAAATTTCTTCACAAGAAATTCCTTTTCTAAAAAGGTGGCATGCTGAGAAACAAAACACCCTTTGCTCCTCAGTGTGGTAGAAGATATTCCCTCACAAATGTTTGGGATATCAACATATACAGATCTGATCTTGCCTCAAGGTTGTTCGGATTTTGTTTTTCAACATAGGCCGGACAACCCCATATCTTAACTCGTTTAAGACATGGTCTCTTCCCATTCCATATCTCATATGGAGTGGTAGGCACTGATTTGGATGGAACCCCATTCAATAGGTATACAGCTTCTCAAGTGCATAACACCCAAAAGGAAACAGGTAATTCAACAGTACTCATCATAGAGCGCACCATATCTCATAGGGCGCGATACCTCTGCCCCGATACACCGTTGTGCTTTGGTGTACTCGAAGGAGTAAGCTGATAGATAATCACATTCTCTATTTAGAAACTCCAGGAACTCCATGCGTAAGTATTCATCTCCTCGATCACATAGAAGGATTTAATACTTCTATCCTTTTGGTTCTCATCTTCAAGCTTATATTCCTTGAATTTCTCAAAAGTTTCAGACATGTGTTTCAACAGGAACATTTGTTCGAATCCTGAGAGATGATCAGTGAATATAATGAAGTACGAAGAACCAACCTTGGCATTTGTAGACATAGGACCATATACATCATCATGTATTTATCCCAAGAGTTCTCCAACTCTTTCTCTGTTTCCAGTAAACGGAGTATTGGTCATTTTACCTTTGAGACAAGACTGGCAAGTATCATAAGATGAAAATTCGAACAGATTCTCATATTCATCCTTATGTAACTTAGCTGGTCGTGTCGCATTGATTTGACCCAGTCTACAATGCCACAAGAAGGATTCGTTCATTTCTGAACTATTCATCTTGTGTGTGTTCGGTATACTTTGAACTGTGGTTTGATTTAGAACGTATATGCTATTATATAACATGCCTGATCCAATCAACTCTTGATTCAGGAAAATGTTCACAACATTATCCTTCAATACAGAATTATATCCTTCTTTAACTCATTAAAGAAACCGATGTAATATTGTATATCAGGTTCGGTATGTAATAACATTCGTTCAGAATCAATGTATTAATACAAGGTGATATTTTTCCAACCGATTTGGCTGCAACAATTGCACCATTCTCTACACTAGAGAACAATCACCTATTCTCAGTTCTCCACCTGTCTGTAGCCCATGTAACATATTACATTTATGGGATCCTAATCCGGTATCTCATACCTAGGACGTAGAGGATACTGAGAAACAGTTCTTGGTAATGAACACACCCGAAGAATATGCATCAACTTGCTTAATCCTCGATTGGGTGGCATGGGAATCCGGATATTCCCCTATTCCCTGCTCGGACTTATAACAGTTATAAGATAGAGCGGAACAAACGTTCCCTAGCACAGTATTTTAAGCAGGTTCAGTCAATGCATCCATATTATTATCTTGATTAAGGCATGAACTGGTCGCTACCTGGAGAGAGAGAGAAGAAAACACTTTAGCGTATGCTCGTGCAAGATCAGATTGGTTATTTCTTATCTAATCAGGATGGCTCCCACTGCTTTTTATCAAATCTTCCTCCAAACCCTAAATGGTAGGACTAGCCGGGATTAATTACACCCTACAAGTTCACCAATCTTTCGGCCGGGCCAGTGTCGGTACTTTGAGGGAGGTTCCCCGTGCTTTCGCACGGACCTAATTAAAATAAACCTCGTTTTTCCAGGGGTGTAACCCCGTTAACACCTTTCTAGACACATACTTGATCGGCTAATTGTAATGTGTAAAACTCTCCCAGGAGTAACTCTTACTCGCTGTGGGTATCGGGATCCAACTATCTCATAAAAGGTATGCAATCTCATTGCAAATTTCAACACTTTAAATTCCCGATAATATTTTGCCCCTTGTGACTTATGACCTTAACTATGGTCAACAAATCATAAGCACTAGTCAAGTTCTACTCATCATTTCCTGATTAATTAGACCCACCCATATGACCCTTAACTATGGTCAACAAAGTCATATGACTGTCCTAATTAATCGCATCATATGCTGTGTAGGAAGACATCACTCAGCTACCGCACACTACGCCTTAACTATGGTCAACAAACGTAGCACGAATACTAAGTACTCTACTTCCTAAAATGATGGAGGGTTACGACTGGTTTTTAAGAAAACCCTTTGCGTAATGAACTTGATTTCGTTGTAGAATCAAGTGATTTTGAAAAGGAGTGTTTTTTAGGCTTTTACTAGTTTTTCTAAAGAGGTCACTCCCGATGAAGAGATCTCGGCTCTTTCCTTATCGAATAAGGTGCAGGATTTTTTACAAATACCACTATGCAAAGCAAAAACTATAGAAGCAATCAAAAGACAAACCGAGTGGGTTGTAGCATCTGCTATTTTCGCTAAAGAGGTCACTCCCGGTGAACGAATCTCGGCTCTTTCCTTATCGAATAAGGTGCTGGATATTCTACAAGGAATACTGCTATGCAAAGCAAGAACTAGAGCTACCAATTTTTAAACAAGTTTCTACAATATCTTTAGGTTTCTTTTATTTCATTAATCTCATTAATGAAGTCCTATCAAAAAATGCTTCCTAAGCATCACAGAAGAAACGAAAGCATCAATATTTATTATATATCATATATATATAATATAAGCATTCGTCTCAGAACATATCAAGTGATCACATCACAGAATATCAACAGCAGAAGAATCACATATGAAATATTAGATATACTAGGAATTCCGTGTTTTAAATTAAGCCAGTAAAAAACGCGGATTCCACGGTCGTGATGAATAGCCAAACCCACATACCTAGACCCCTACGAGAGCAGCAAGCAACCCTACCAATTCTAGAGTTAGGAGACCGGTCTCGACTCCTCGAGATGGTCTCCCACTGGACTCTAGAACCCGGTTACTTATGCTCTCCTCCTTGGGTCTATCCTAATGCGGAAAAGTAAATAATATATATCACATGGTGACATCATCCTCAACCCGGAAGTGACCCAATAAAAGAATATTACATACAAGCTTTTACATGAATGAAAATTAAAAACTGACATCTCACATAAAAAAAAACCGGCTATTCCAAACACAACGATCCAATATAACATATCACAGCAACACATAACATCACATGTCATCAACGTAAGCAAATATGCGTATCCCAATTGTCGTTGACATATAGCAACGAAACTGGCGATACACCACATATTACACCTACGGTCGCAGAAAAGAAAGTGAAAAACTACAACAATTGGAATCCGCAACCACCTTAGACATCATAAACCCAATGTATCACATACTTTGGATTTCATGCCCAACCAAATGAATTCCTTAGACATCACATGCCTAACAATTATAAACCCGGCATTTTAGTCTCGATATTGAAAACAATTTCCAATAACATGTCGGGTAATTCAACAAGATTCCCGATAACCTGATTGAATGCTCGTTGGAAACTTTAGCAGACGGCCGCACCCCCCGATGCCGTCGACGAAATGCACTAAGGCGGAACACCGCGGCCGCGAGCACCCGAACGGATTCTTTTGGCGATGGGGTTCTCCTACAGTCACTTGATCGGGGCTATGGGACATGGCTCGAAGAATTATCCTAGCACCCCGGCCAACTTCCGTGGCCAAATACGGAACAAAAATTTTCTAACGAAATGAAACTTGGCGCTAGAATAAAACCCTAACCGGATCTTTACCATAAACCTAGTTAGCACATTAGAGTTCTATCTACTATGATGAGGAATTCTTACCAAACGAACCAAGTCCTTCGGTCTTCGTTCTTCATCCTTAGCTCCTCGTAACCACCTTGAACTTGCTTGATCTTCTTTTGTTGCTCCGTCGGTTCTCCGGGATCGAGCTTGTTCTCCGGTCTTCCTTGGTCCTTGATGATCTGCCCGAGGGATGTGATCCATGGCTTTAGCTCTTTGCTAAGTGTCAAAAGAGCAACTAGAGAACTTGGGATGCTAGTCCAAGTAATCTAGGATGTAGTTTGGAGTTCTAAGTGTAAAGCTATCTCTTTCTTCCCTCTTCACTTGATTCTCAACACATGAGAAGGTAGTGAAGAGGAAGAAGATGAAGGTGGTGGAAGCTAGAGAGGAAGGAGGAGATGGAGAGCAAAATGGAGCTCAAGAAAAATAATGAATCAAGCATGAAAGAGAAAATACATACCTATGTTTTGTGTATGAATTCTTTCATTAAACAATTAGCAACCATGCTTCAATAGTAACTCCAAAATGATTTATAAATTCATTTGATAACTATTGAAGCATGGTCACCTCCATTCCTCCCTCACCTCTCACTTTACACCTCATTTCCAATTATCAAATAAAAGGAAAATACATAATGAGGTGGCCACCTTCTAGAAGGAAATCTGTAATAAATACGGATTTCAGTCTGCTTTACATACATACCGGCAATCAGATAAAAATCCGAACACCCAAAGAGATAAAATAACACGAAGAACGTAATACTAGAATATATATCGAAATACAAATACATAAATTATTAAATCAATACCTGATTTAATAATCCGGCTCAAACCCGAGCCGACTAGATTACTAACTGTACGATCGAAAGTCCGAGTACAAAGTACATCAATCGATCGAACCATGAACGTATCCAATACGGCTACTGCATCATTTTGCCTGAATCAGGGAAACCCTCTGTGTGGGACTCTAAAGACTCGACAGTACTCTGGCAGTGGGTTTAACCACAAGCACGTCAGCGGCACTAGCTGTACGTAACGGCTACCCAGGTACTTGTCGAAAAGGAAGGCTGACGAGCAAACTCGTCCAAACTCCTACTGAGCCTATCCGTGACAATTTTCGTACAGTCCGGTCTCTTCGTCAAAGAGTACCGCATACCGGGTCTAGGATATGGTGAACGTCAGACCCTAATAACCTGATAAGTCATGCCGATTTGGCTCAGGACCAATCCGAGAAACTACTGATCAACCTATCTGTAAATCCCATCTGCCTTGGCCAAGGTCTTATGGTCCTGACCAATCGAATCACAGTGCGATATCGACTCCCTATACCGGGAGAGACGAATCCCCGACAATCGCTCACTGCCTCCATGTGGTTCGGGACTGAACCCAACCAAAACCTGTTTGCACAACTCAGTAGAGCCGTGGTAGGGTAGTGATCAAAGCTCAGTAGGAACTCACACGAGACAAATGCCGATCTCGGGTCCAAAGACTAACCTGTACACATGTAAGAACTTCCATCTGACGATAGGTATAGTACCACATGGAAGTTCTCGGCGAGTCCGTCCAGTGTTCTCACACACAGTGAGCACCTGTATATAATCTTAGGTGCATCAGACCAATGGCTGCGGGACCAACCATCACCCGACGGGGCTAGAAACGTATACACCAGTCTACTCTGGAGTATCAATGCCCAGTCTCGATACTCACGCGACTAGAGACCATTTAAGGATGTGCTTATGGACCACCCTGCTCCCACAAGTATGATCGCCATCACAACGTAGGTAGTCAAGCAAGATCCTAGGGGCTTTATAAACATGTAACCGCAATATGTAATAACGAGTATGACATATGCCATGTTAAGATAAAGACAAACCACAATAGTATACTACCGTATCGAGTCTTTGTCAAAATGTGCAAGCTAGATATAACAACAACACAAATAAATACACATATCCTGACAAAGACAAGTCAAATAATATACTATATAACTGAGCAAGATTGTTCTGTACATACATATCCCTAGTATCCATATGTATACATATACAATACTGGCCTCTAGGGCATACATATCCAACAATCTCCCACTTGCACTAAAGGCCAGTAATTGGCGTACCGAATACCCAACGTCTGCACTAAGGCCAGCTGCTGGCGTACCGCATACCCAACATCCTAAAAAGTTGCTCAAACTATGCTTGAGGGAGGGCCTTTGTAAATGGATCCGCCGTGTTGTCTTTCGTATCCACTCTCCGGACCTCGATCTCCTGGCGATCTACGATCTCCCTGATCAAGTGATACCGCCTTAAGATGTGCCTGGATTCTGATGGGACCGTGGTTCCTTTGCTAAAGCTATAGCCCCATTGTTATCACAATACTCTGGTATTGAATCAACAATGGACGGAACCACCGGAAGTTCAGCTATGAACTTCTTTATCCAGACCGCCTCTTTTGCGGCATCGCTTGCAGCAATGTATTCAGCCTCCATCGTCGAGTCTGCGACGGTATCCTGTTTGGAACTCTTCCAACACACTGCCCCTCCGTTGAGGGTAAACACAAAACCCGAGACAGACTTGTTGCCATCCTTGTCACTCTGGAAGCTTGAGTCGGTAAAGGACTCAACCCTGAGGTCTCCATTACCGTAAACTAGGAACATCTCCTTAGTCCTTCTCAGGTACTTGAGAATGTTCTTTACTGCTTTCCAGTGGTTCTCACTTGGGTCTGACTGATACCGGCTCATTACGCTCAGTGCGTAAGCTACATCTAGTCTTGTACATAGCATCACATACATTATAGATCCTACCGCCGAAGCGTAGGGTATAGTGCTCATGCGAACCCTCTCCTCGTCAGTCTTGGGAGACATCTCCTTAGAGAGGGTGATTCCGTGCAATGCGGGTATGTTACTGCGCTTAGAATCTTCCATACTAAATCTCTTTAGTATGGTCTCTATGTACCTGGACTGCGAAAGTCCCAGTAATCTCTTGGATCTATCTCTATAGATCTTGATCCCCAGAATGTACGAGGCATCATCTAGGTCTTTCATAGAGAACCTTTGTGATAAGAATAGCTTGACCGATTGTAACATAGGAATGTCATTTCCTATCAAAAGAATGTTGTCCACGTACAAGACTAGGAACACGACAGTTCGTCCTACAATCTTCTTATAAATATAAGGCTCATCCTCGTTTTTGATGAAGTCAAAGTCCTTGACTGTCTCATCAAAATAGATGTTCCAGCTCCACGATGCTTGCTTTAATCCATAAATGGATTTAAGCAGCTTGCACACCTTCCCGCTGCTCCCACTGCCTATAAAACCTTCTAGCTGATCCATATAAACGCACTCTTCTAAACTTCCGTTTAGAAAAGCCGTTTTTACGTCCTTCTGCCAGATTTCATAGTCATGGAAGGCAGAAATGGCAAGCAGGATCCTAATGGATTTGAGCATAGCCAGTGGAGAAAAGGTTTCGTCATAGTCCACTCCTGGTCTTTGACGAAAACCTTTTGCAACGAGTCTAGCCTTATAGGTTTCCACCTGCCCATCTACACCAAGTTTCTTCTTGTAGATCCATTTGCATCCAACAGGTTTTACCCCAGGTGGAGCAACTTCCGGGGTCCACACTTTATTGGTGTACATGGACTCCATTTCAGATTGCATAGCATCCAGCCACTTATCAGAGTCCCTACTGATAATGGCCTGCCTGAAACTAATAGGATCATCTTCTTCCAAGATGCAATCCTCTCAATCCCCATCTATGAGAAAACCGTAGTATCTCTCGGGCGGATGAGAAATCCTACTAGATCTGTGGAGTGGCTGAGGTTCGTCTGGGATTACTGAATCTAGTGGTTCCTCCAAATCTTTAGTTACATTTTGTGGTTCATGGATTTCTCCCGGTTCTACCGTACTCCCAGTAGTTTCTTTTGCAAGAAACTCCCTTTCTAAGAAGGTAGCATGGCGAGATACAAACACCTTCTGTTCCTCAGTGTGGTAGAACAGATATCCTAATGAATCCTTAGGATATCCCATAAATTTATATAGAACTGACCGTGCCTCTAGTTTGTTCGGTTTCTGTGTTTTCACATAGGCCGGACAACCCCATATCTTAATAAATTTATGACATGGTTTCTTGCTACTCCATATTTCATACGGAGTGTTGGGCACAGATTTGGACAGAACTTGATTCAAAAGGTATGCTGCTGTCTGAAGTGCATATCCCTAGAATGAAAGAGGCAACTCAGCATTACTCATCATGGAGCGAACCATATCCAATAGGGCACGATTCTTCCGCTCCGATACACCGTTGTGCTGTGGTGTGTAAGGAGGAGTAAGCTGAGAGAGAATTCCATTCTCTTTTAAGTAATCTAGGAATTCCGTGCTCAAGTACTCCCCTCCCCTATCAGACCAGAGGATCTTAATACTTTTTCCAATCTGGTTCTCTACTTCATTCCTGAATTCTTTGAATTTCTCAAAAGCTTCATATTTGTGTTTCATAAGATACACATATCCGAATCTAGAGAGATCGTAAGTGAATGTGATGAAGTACGAGAACCCTCCCCTTGCATGTATTGACATCGGACCACACACATCATTGTGTATGAGTCCTAAGAGCTCTGCTGCTCTTTCTCCATGTCCGGTGAACGGAGATTTGGTCATCTTTCCTTTGAGACAAGACTGACAAGTTTCATAAGATGAAAATTCGAACGTATTCAAGAATCCATCTTTATGTAACTTACTCGGTCTTTTCTCTCCGATATGACCAAGTCTACAATGCCACAAGTAGGATCCGTTCGTATCTGAACTCTTCCTCTTGTGTGTGTTTTGTACGTTCAGAACTGTATTCTGATTTAGAACATAGATACCATTACATAGTGTACCTTCTGCAACGAATACCTTATGAAGGTAGATGTTCATGATATTTCTATCAAGAACAAAGTTATATCCATCTTTATCAAGTAAAGAAACTGATATTATGTTGCATAACATGGAAGGTACATAGTAGCAATTGTTCAAAATCATAGTATTGACATTTGGAAACACTAGGTGATATTGACCGACGGCCGCAGCATTAACTTATGCTCCGTTCCCTACTCTGAGGGACAAATCACCAGGTCCAACTATCCTACTTTTTCTCAGTCCCTGCAATAAATTACAGATATGAGATCCTGATCCGGTATCTAGTACCCAGGAGGTAGGACTGACCGAAAAGCAGTTCTCAACTACAAGAACACCTGAAGAAGATGCAACAGTATGTTTCTTCTTCGATGGGGTCATCAAGGAATTCAAACAAACCTCTTTCCCATGCTCATACTCATGACCGTTGTCATAAGTTAGAGCCGAACCGACGTTCCCTAGCCCCGAATAATAATTCGGATCGGTCAAGCGATATATTTTATTATCTTGATTAGGGCGTGAAATGGTTTAGAGGCGGTTCAGACGGTCACATAATCGAGTTAAGGTTTGTGTTCTTCTAGAGGGTCCACCACGTTAGTTGCACGTTTTTCCGATAGATTTAAACTCAAGAAAAATTCAACACTTGAAAGTTTTTCGTGCAGGGAAAAAGTGAGTTAATGATATCAGTTCGAATATTTTAACAGTTTCTAAAATATCCGGAAAACAAAACGAAATTAAATTTTTCGATCGAATCAAAGAATTCAAAATAATCCCCAGAACACTCAACACTTGAGTCAGATTAAAAATACCCAGAAATATGCAGAAACACCTACGGATATACCCTGAAGAAACGTGTCCACAAAACAAAAGTTCGGCCGCGGAACCGCCGCGGGAAGCAGGTTCCTGCCGCGGTTCCGCGGCGACTTCATGGTATTTTGGGCTCGTATTTCATGGTAATCCTTAGAATTCCCTGCTGATTTTTTTGAGTATTTTTAATGCAGAAAAAATCACATTTTTACTGCATTTCCAGAGAGGGGGTCTATTTCGATGTATCGGGGTTCGAACGGAGTTTTAACTTCGTATATGTAAGTGCACGGCGGCGCCCCGGCCGTCAATCCGACGGCCAAATGCGGAAACGGTGATAAACTTTAATTTTTGCGGACTTAGCAAACCGGCACCACCGCGCACTAAACACCCGGATCGAACCATTAACAAGTCTAAGCTACTAACAAGAAAGGGAAGAGATGTACCGACTGATCCAAGTCCTCCGGTCTTCATCTCCACTCCAATCTCCTCGCGGGATCTCCGGTCGTCGCCTCCTCGCCGGAAGGGCACCACATCGCCTGCATCTTTTACGGGCTCCCACCTCAATACCGAGGCAACTCGGGCGCGAAGCTGGCGAGTCGACGCGTCCAAGATTTGCTGTAGGAAGTGTAGTGTAGAGGCTATGTCTCATTTGGGTTCGTTGCCATTTGAAGATGATGGAGGAAACAAGATAAGAAAAATGGTGCTTGCATTTTTCTTAACATGAAAAATGAGATCAAGAATGCTACTCTCTCAAAGATGAAGCTCTCATCTTCTTCTTTTTTTCAACCATGAAAAACTTCTCCACTTAGAAATGGTGGAGGAAAGAATATGAAGCATGAAGGGAGGTGATCGTAGGAGCACAAGTGGTGACCACATCCAAAACATAATCATAACCATCTCACATCAAACTCTAATCACTTCTAATCAATAAAAAGCAAGTGATAATGATGGATAAGAATGGTATCAAAAAGATGCTATCATAATAAAACATATTTGCAAGAAAAACCTCCACAAAGTGTTATTTGCAAACTTGCAAATAACCCCCTCCATCGGAAAAGTCTGGCAGGGAAAGAACAAAGGAAAACCGGCCGGAACGGAATGCAAACTGGCAACTCCAGAAAACTGGTCCCGTAATAAATTACAGGAAAACCCCCATACTGTGCATACACACCCGCATCTGTATTCCGTCCGGATACAAATGCAATGAGACAAAATCTACACTGTACTATACTAGGTCCGGCTTAAACCAAAGCCGGCTAGTAATATCCGTCCGATCCTGATCCGTACAATACCGCACGTATCTGATCGAACCCTGCCATATAACCATACGGCCACTAGTACAAACCGTCCGATCCTGATCCGTGCAATACCGCACGTATCTGATCGGACCCTGCCATATCTCCATACGGCCTCTACAGCGTTTCGCCCGAAAGCTTGAGTAACTGTAAGTGTGGTGGACTCTAAAGACTCATCAATACTATGGCTGTGGATTTAACCACTAGCACGTCAGAGGTATAAGCCAATACGTGACGGGCCACCAGCTATTGACCAAAAGGGACGTCGATGAGCGAACTCATCCTGACACCCTACTGAGCCTGTCAGTGACAATATCCGTACAGTCCGGTCCGTTCGTCTATGAGCATCGCATGGCGGGCCTAGGGGGTTGGTAAAAGTCAGACCCCCAAAAGCGGTACAAGTCGTGTCGAAGTGTAGCCCAGAACACCCTGAGATACTACTGGAATACCTACCAGTAAATCTCCTGCCTTGGCCAAGGACTTTTCATGTTCTGGCTCTCCTAGACACAGCGCGACCTCACCCCCAATACCGGGAGAGACGAACCCCTGAAGATCCTGTAAGTGCACGGCGGCGCCCCGGCCGTCAATCCGACGGCCAAATGCGGAAGCGGTGATAAACTTTAAATTTTCTTGAACTGGCAAACCGCCGCGCACTAATACCCGGATCGAACCACTAACTAGTCCTAGCTATCTACAAGAAAGGGAAGAGAGATATACCGACAGATCCGAGTCCTCCGGTCTTCTCGTCGTCGTCCCGATCTCCTGCGGAATGTCCCGTCTCCTCCTCGTCGCCGGAAGTGCACCACATCGCCTACTTCTTTTACGGGCTCCCACCTCAATGCCGAGGCAACTCGGGCACGAAGCCGGCTACTCGACGTGCCCAAGATTTGTTGTAGAATGTGTGAAGAACCATGTCTCACTTTGGGTTTGTGGAATTGCCTTTTTAGTGGAGGAAAAAGAACTTGGAATTTTGGAGAGTCTTCTTGTGTGATTTTTGGAGCATGAAGAGAACCAAAAATGCCACACCAAAAATCAATCAACCCCCCCACAAAGGATGGCCGGCCCATGTATATCAAAAGAGAGAGGGAAAAGTCAAGGGGGAGGTGACCATATCAATCATGCAAGAGAGAGAGAGAGGAATGGTTATCATAAGGAATAATGATCACAAAGAAAACACCAACACTCAACAACCAAATCATGCAAAGAAATGATCACCAAAAGAGAACCTCACTCCACCACAATCATCATGAAAACCATGTCATATGAAAGTCAAGCCATGATGGAGAAGTCAAGAAGTCAAGGTCAAGGAATGGTGCAACCATCATGACACAAGAATATGCAAAGACCCCCTCCATAATCACTTATTTGCAACAATGCAAATAAGCCCTCCTCCACCAAACTTCGGCCAATGAACGATACAAAGGAAATTGGCCGAAACGGAAAGCAAACTGGCAACTCCAGAAAACTGGTCCCGTAATAAATTACAGGAAAACCCCGATACTGTGCATACACACCCGCATCTGTATTTCGACCGAAATACAAAATGCAAAGAGACAAAATCTACACTGTACTATACTAGGATCCGGCTTATACCAAAGCCGGCTAGTAATATCTGTTCGATCCTGATCCGTGCAATACCGCACGTATCTGATCGAACCCTGCCATATAACCATACGGCCTATAGTACAAACTGTCCGATCCTGATCCGTGCAATACCGCACGTATCTGATCGGACCTTGCCATATCTCCATACGGCCTCTACAACCTTTCGCCCAAAAGCTGAGTAACTGAATGTGGGGGACTCTAAAGACTCGTCAACACCTTGGTTGTGGATTTAACCACTAGCACGTCAGAGGTATAAGCCAATATGTAACGGGCTACCAGGTATTGACTAAAAGGGACGTCTGTGAGCGAACTCAGCCTGACAACCCTACTGATCCTGTCAGTGACAATATCCGTACAGTCCGGTCCATTCGTCTATGAGCATCGCATGGCGGGCCTAGGGGGTTGGTAAAAGTCAGACCCCCAAAAGCGGTACAAGTCGTGTCGGAGTGTAGCCCAGAACACCCTGAGATACTACTGGAATACCTACCAGTAAATCTCCTTGCCTCGGCCGAGGGCTTCGTGTAATGGCTCTCCTAGACACAGCACGACCTCACTCCCAATACCGGGAGAGACGAACCCCTGAAGATACGCTCACTGCCTCCATGTGGCTCGGGACTGTACCCAACTAAAACCTGTTTGCACGACTCCTTTGAGCCGTGGTAGGGTAGTAATCAAAGTACAGTGGGAACTCACACAAGACAAATGACGATCCCCAGGTCGATGAACTAACCTGCACACATGTCACCAGGGAACTGCCATCTGACGTCTGGTATATGACCAACTAGCATGTTCCCGGCGAGTCCTGTCCGGTGTACTCATAACCCAATGAGCACCTGTATACATCTTAGGTGATCCAACTGACACCAGTGGCTTGTGAGACCGGCCACCGCCCCTCGTCGGGGTCTCGACTGTATACACTAGTCTACTCTGGAGTATCGATGCCCTGTCTCGAAACTCACACGACTAGGGACCATTTTAAGGATATGCTTATAGACCCCAGCTCCCACTTATATGATCGCCCTCATACTGCTGGTGGTCAAGCAAGAATCCTAGGGGCTCTATCAACGTGTAATAGCAACTTGTCAGGTCACCTGAAACAGTACACGATGATAAAGGTAAACCAGATAGCATACTATCGTCTCGAGTAAGACTGTCCTACCGGGATAGGTCCTCCATCAATCATTGCAATCACGTACCTGTGACCTAATAATTGACTCTGAGGGCACTATCTCCAACAATCTCCCACTTGCACTCAAGGCTAATTATTGCGATGTCGCATACTCACAGCCCGTGTGATACCGAACACCCAACTCCTCTACTAGTCAGTCTCACAAAGCTTGTTTGCGAAACTATTGCGTTCGAGGAATAGCCTTAGTGAGTGGATCCGCTTTGTTGTTTCTTTCTATGTCTCTCTCTATATCTCAAGTTCGCGGAGAAACCCATCTCCCGAAATGAGCAATACCTGTCTTAGAATGTGTCTGGATGTCTGATGGGACATAGCTCATAAATGAACTCCAAATCCAAACTTATTAGACTGTATCGTCAACTGAACTTAATCAGTATCCTGCGCCATGCCTCCCTCAGTATTGCCTTGGATCACCTGTCCAAAATACTGCCCCTCGTCAGAAGGAAAACTATAACTCTGACAACCTCCTTGTCGTCCAGGTCACCTTGGAAGCCTGGAATGATAACTGTCTCCCGAATAAGGCTGTCGTTATCATATCCCTAGAACATTCACTTATGTTCTAAAACTGCTTCCGACTGTTTCTCCAGGATTGGATCAATATCAACTTATTGCATCTAGTGCAAGAACAACATCTGGTGTGGTACTTGACATCTCATGATTGACTCAATTGCCTGAGCAAGTGATCTGCCAATCATGCACGTCCCTCTCCCCTTTAGTCTGTAAGACACCTTTAGAGAGGGTGACTCCATTACCTGCAGGTACACTACCGTGCCAGGAGTCTTCCATTCTAAATACTCTTAGAATGCTGTCTAAGTACCCTGATTAGGAAACCACCCAAATCTAGATCTAAAACCATAGATCTAGTAACCAGTATGTTTGATACAAAATCCATTTCCTTTGTGGAGAAACCACTGTGTGACGACCAAAGTATAACCGATTGTAGTTTAGGAGTTTCCTTTCCTACTCTGTGTATGTCATCCAAATACCAGGATATCACACCCTACTACCTTCTCAACAGATCTATCCCCTATTCTGATGAAGTCAAACCCATGACTGTCACGTCAGAAATAGATGATCTATCTCCGCTATATCTGCTTTAGTCTATAAATAGACATAAGCTACCTGTCCACCAATGCTTCCGCTGCTCCTACTGACTACGACAACCCTCTGGCAGAGTCATATACACGTACACTTCTGAAGCGAGTTCAGAACGACGCTATACTCATCCTCCTGCCGGGTCTCACAGTCTGGAACAACAGCAATGGTAAGTGTGGGTAAACAAGAACTTCCCTGTCACCGTCCTTGAGGCTACCGTAGTACCTCTCGGGTGCCTGAAGTTACCCACCTTATCTGCGGAGTGGCCAATGGAATGTCAATCCAGATTGAATCTTTAGGTTCCTTATCAAATCTTCAGTAATCGTTTGTGGTTCTGGAATTACTTCCAGTTCTACCATACTCCCACTACTGTTTTCTGAAAAAATCCATTTTTAATAAAACTGTGGCGAGTCTAAAACAATACTGTTATTGTTCATCCAGATGGTAGAAAGTCAACCCTCGTCATAGCCTGGGTCAACCCACAAACAGCCATTACAGAAACGTGCCTTGAGTTGTCCAATGTCTGGTTTTAAGCATAAACCGGACAACTCCCCGTACCTTAACATCGTTAAGATACGAACTGTTCTATATCCCATATAGGAACAGAGGCACTGATTTAATTGAACCAGATTCAAATCATGCAGCTGTCTCCAGTGCATGTCAACTAAATGGAAGAAGGACGATCAGCGTTACTCAACTTAGGAATGCTTCCAATTATGAGAAACCTGAAAGAGAAGCAAGATCTCTTTATCATTACTATCAACTGAATACCATACACAAGTATCTACATCTTCGATCTCTTTGAAGAATCCCGATACTTGCTATACCTGGTTCTCTACTCTATTCAAATACCTATAACTTCTCAAAATTCAGACCCTGTGTTTCCGCGAAACACTTGTCTAAAAACTAGAGAAGTCATAAGTAAACAGAATATAGTACGAGGACCAACCCCTCTGTCCTGATGGACCCTGGACAACATACAATACTCTATATAAGTCCCTTGAGTCTGATAACTCATTCACTGTGTGTCGTAGGTTGAAAACTGTACTTATGGTTAAGAAGAATTACACCGCTGTTCAATGCTCCTTACCTAACCATCCACTGATATAGGTAAATGTCGTAGACATAATATCAGAAAGTTATATCTCACTCTATGAAAATAGACGTACAGATATATCAATTTGAAATTGGTGCATAACAGCGGATATTCAAAACCAAATATTTGCCAACCGGCAAACAACCCAGATTATTTCCTCAAATATCACCGATTACAACGAATCCCGATATAATGAGGATGATCACCCAATTCCCAATAACCTACTCCCACTCATCATCTGTAAAACCATACAGATGTGAGAATCATACTTGGTAAATACATACCCTGGAGTAAGTATCTAATCGGGAAATCAGTTTTCTTTTAACATTACACAGTGAAACTGAAACATCGAAATGTTTCGATGGGGTATCCTGGTATTCCTAGTAATGCCTCTTCCAGATTCACGACTGTAACCGTATAATTCTTTGCCACCTCTCCAAATCCCTTCATATGTCTTTAGTCATTACCTTCTGCACACCCCTTTAGGCCAAATGGTTTTCTTCCTTCCCTACCGTTCGGCACCAGCCTATGGTTTGGAAGAAGACTATCCAATAAGCATAATGGGTGTACTGTCCCAATCCTAGGAACACTCGCAATGCGAGAGAAGGTGAAGATAAAAGACACCTGAATAAATCTTAATCCTATTTCTCCTGAACCAGAATCCATCCCCGAACTGGAACAAGTTCCTTTCGAGTTCGTATATAACCATACGATGGAGTATCCAATAAACTGTGGATCTTCGTAGTGATACGGAGTGTCCTGGAGAAATGCAAAGGTGATTTTAGGATTGGCGAAGGAATACTTGGTTTGGTCGTGAATATCTGTTGCAATTTACTTTGCCCTCTTACTAATCCCTTGCTTTGTCTTAACTTAATACCTTCTGCACACCATCGTTATGCTAATTGGTTTTCTTCATTCCCTACCGGTCGGCACCAGCCTAAGATTTGGAAGAAGACAATCCAATTTGCGTAATAGGTGTACTACCCCTAAACTAAGGAGTACTCGTAACCTGAGAGAGGGTAAAAGGAAAAGACAGCTGAATAATCCTATCCGTTTTCTCCAGAACCGGAAACCATCCTCGAATAAATCCCTTCGAGTTCGTATCTAACCATACGATGGTTTTGTCCAATGGAAGTGGACGTTCGTAGTAATACGGGGTGTCCTGGAGAAAAGGGTAAAAGTAGGAGTGGCAACGAGGTTTGCAACTCTGACAATCCAAAAGCCAGTGTTTAAGAAGGTTCGGTCAACTTGGTCACTGAGTCATAGTCATAGGGTCGGGTCAATGGTCGCTGCCAAAGAGAGAGAGAAAAGAAACACTCAGCGTACACTCTAACCTAGATCAGAATGGTTACCAATTTATCTAATCTGGAAACCTCCCACTGTACCTCAAATTCTCCTCCAAACCTGAAAGAAGAATTAGTCGGGGTCACCCGAGGAGTAAACCAACTCATCAGTGGGAATCGGGATCCAACTATCATCGCATGATAGCGTGACGGAATCCGCTCACGGTGTCACACTCCAGAAGGTATGCGCATATCTGGCAAGTTTCAGTTCTTTTGAAACTCCCGATGTGATTTCTGCCCCATGCTCTTATGACCTTGACTTTGGCCAACAAATCATAAGTCACATGTCAAGTTCTACCCGTCATTCTCCAGGTTGATTCGAATCCACCCGCACAAGCCCTTGACTTTGGCCAACAAGGCTATACGACTGTTCCAAACCAACGCATCTATCTATGCTGCATATGAATAACCAACAGCTACCAAACACTGTGCCTTGACTTTGGCCAACAAACACAGCTTGAATACTATTGACTACCCATATGAAACGACGGAGGGCTACGAATGGTTTCTGGCGAAAACCTTTAACGTAAAGAACTTGATATCGTCGAAGGAACTGATAGCTTTTTGAAAATATAGTGACGAAAACCGTTGCTAAAGAGGTCACTCCCGGTGAAGGGATCTCGGCTCTTTCCCCGTAGAATGGGGTGCAGGATATTCCAAATGAATACCGCGATGCAAAGCAAAAGTAATCGGCTATAGTGAAGTTAATGCCCTGACGCAAACTTCTGTCCAAGGGGTCACTCCCGGTGAAGGGATCTCGGCCCTTGCCTCGTCGACTGAGGAGCAGGATATTCCAAATGAATACCACGATGCAAAACAAAAGTGAACGTCCTTGCAATAACAGCTTTTTGAAAAGTGTTCCAACAACATCAGATTAGGTTTGTTTTTAACTTGCATTGATCCGAATCAACGCAGTCCCATCAATTGATCACACCACAAAGAACGAAAATATACTGATGTACGTATATGCCATCCGCATTCGCCACTGGGTCCCGTCATTACCCGTTAGGTTAGCTAACTAACGACAGAGCGGGGACTGGACTAGCGCGGATGTAAAACATATACAAGATCTACTAATATATATACCAATATATTATATTTCGCTCAAGGCGTGAAAAGAAATGCAACATCACAGAAATGTACAGCATCACAGAACAATACAGATATCTGGGATCCCCGGGTTTCACAGAGCCACTACTGAAACCCGACGTTCCCCTGGTCGTGTGGATAGCCTGCGCAATGTAATCCTAGACCCCTACGGGCGCGGCAAGTCACCCGCCAAAACCTGAAGCGAGGCAGCCCCCTTCAGTACCGTGAATGGACCACCCAGCACTTCACGGAATCCGGCAACTTGGACACCCCTCCTGGGTCAACCTGTACCCCCTACGAGTGCGGCGAATAGCCCGCCAATCCTAGAGTGAAGCCCCCCCCCCGTCTCAATGCCATGAGATGCGGGCTTGTTGCCCTCCAGAACCCGGCTATCCGTGCACCCCTCCGCGGGGTAATCCTAGTACAGAAAATAAAATATACATACAACGGGTACATCGACCGCAACCAGGTCGTGCCCCAAAATAATAATACAAACAGGCAGTGACGGCAGTCCACATGTCGGACGCTCGCTCCGCAATATCAAATGTACATAATACAACCACAACTATACTAGCATTGCATCCAGGCTATCCCCCACGACCAATCCGCAACATCACAGCAAAAACAGAACATCAACGTGAAAGTCACGTTCGCAAATCCGTCTAACCGGGCTATAGCAGTTAGACCGGATTTACCGATCGAGTGACATTCACGGTCGCAGATATAATGTAAATACTGTGAAAAATGTGTTTAAAATATCCGATCAATCAAATTTTTACAAGTGGGCCCACAAGCAATACTGTAGCACACACAGAAATTATGGGCCCAAAATTAATATTCCAAAACCCATATTTTAAGCCCAGAAAGCCTCTGTAAAAAATTGGTGCAGGGATCGCTACAGTATGCGGCGGAACAGCGGCGGGAATGGGGGATATGCGGCGGTTCCGCGCTCCAACTGTAGATTCAATTCATCGAAGTTTTACAGAGCTCTTAGATTTTCCAGTACATAAATATTTTACAACCTGAAAAATTTTTCGAGACCAAAATATTTCAACAGAAACTGATGCTAACAAAAATGTAGATTTTGGAGTTTTGGTCGATCGGAAATGCAAAACACATTACACCAAGCTAGACTAAGTTAATGGCGAGGCTTTGATACCACTGTAAGTGACAATATCCGTACAGTCCGGTCCGTTCGTCTATGAGCATCGCATGGCGGGCCTAGGGGGTTGGTAAAAGTCAGACCCCCAAAAGCGGTACAAGTCGTGTCGAAGTGTAGCCCAGAACACCCTGAGATACTACTGGAATACCTACCAGTAAATCTCCTGCCTTGGCCAAGGACTTTTCATGTTCTGGCTCTCCTAGACACAGCGCGACCTCACCCCCAATACCGGGAGAGACGAACCCCTGAAGATCCTGTAAGTGCACGGCGGCGCCCCGGCCGTCAATCCGACGGCCAAATGCGGAAGCGGTGATAAACTTTAAATTTTCTTGAACTGGCAAACCGCCGCGCACTAATACCCGGATCGAACCACTAACTAGTCCTAGCTATCTACAAGAAAGGGAAGAGAGATATACCGACAGATCCGAGTCCTCCGGTCTTCTCGTCGTCGTCCCGATCTCCTGCGGAATGTCCCGTCTCCTCCTCGTCGCCGGAAGTGCACCACATCGCCTACTTCTTTTACGGGCTCCCACCTCAATGCCGAGGCAACTCGGGCACGAAGCCGGCTACTCGACGTGCCCAAGATTTGTTGTAGAATGTGTGAAGAACCATGTCTCACTTTGGGTTTGTGGAATTGCCTTTTTAGTGGAGGAAAAAGAACTTGGAATTTTGGAGAGTCTTCTTGTGTGATTTTTGGAGCATGAAGAGAACCAAAAATGCCACACCAAAAATCAATCAACCCCCCCCCACAAGGGATGGCCGGCCCATGTATATCAAAAGAGAGAGGGAAAAGTCAAGGGGGAGGTGACCATATCAATCATGCAAGAGAGAGAGAGAGAGGAATGGTTATCATAAGGAATAATGATCATAAAGAAAACACCAACACTCAACAACCAAATCATGCAAAGAAATGATCACCAAAAGAGAACCTCACTCCACCACAATCTGTAAGTGCACGGCGGCGCCCCGGCCGTCAATCCGACGGCCAAACGCGGAAACGGTGATAAACTTTAATTTTTGCGGACTTAGCAAAACGGCACCACCGCGCACTAAACCCCGGATCGTGCCATTAAACTAGTCTAAGCTAACAAGAGGAAGGGTTAGAGATATACCGACTGATCCGAGTCCTCCGGTCTTCATCTCCACTCCGATCTCCTCGCGGGATCTCCGGTCGTCGCCTCCTCGCCGGAAGGGCACCACGTCGCCTGCATCTTTTACGGGCTCCCGCCTCTATACCGAGGCAACTCGGGCATGAAGCCGGCAACTCGATATGCCCAAGGTTTGCTGTAGGATGTGTAGAGTCTATGTCTCATTGGGGTATAGGAGTTGCCATGGAGGGAAAAGGAAATCATGAACTTTGGAGAGGGTTTTTGGTGGCAAGAAAAATGAGATCAATGATAAATTTCCAACACCCAAATCAAATGAATCATTCTCTCCTCTCATCTAATGTGGCCGGCCAATCTTTAAAGGAAATGGTGGAGGGATCAATTCTAAATCAAGAGGGAGGTGATGGTAGTAGAACACAAGTGGTGACCACACCAAAAGACAAGAAAACATCAACCATGCTTCTCACTTTAATCAACCCATACCCATTCAAATCATAATTAATGCAAGTGATGGATGAAAAATGCTAAACATATCATAATCCCACAATTGCAAGAAACCCCTTCCCCAAATGTAATTTGCAAATTACCCCCTCCATCGGAAAAGTCCGGCCGGGAAAGAACAAAGGAAAACCGGCCGGAACGGAATGCAAACTGGCAACTCCAGAAAACTGGTCCCGTAATAAATTACAGGAAAACCCCCATACTGTGCATACACACCCGCATCTGTATTCCGTCCGGATACAAATGCAATGAGACAGAATCTACACTGTACTATACTAGGATCCGGCTTAAGCCAAAGCCGGCTAGTAATATCCGTCCGATCCTGATCCGTGCAATACCGCACGTATCTGATCGAACCCTGCCATATATCTATACGGCCTCTAGTACTAACCGTCCGATCCTGATCCGTGCAATACCGCACGTATCTGATCGGACCCTGCCATATCTCCATACGGCCTCTACAGCGTTTCGCCCGAAAGCTTGAGTAACTGAAAGTGTGGTGGACTCTAAAGACTTGTCAATACTATGGCTGTGGATTTAACCACTAGCACGTCAGAGGTATAAGCCAATACGTGACGGGCCACCAGCTATTGACTAAAAAGGGACGTCGATGAGCGAACTCATCCTGACACCCTACTGAGCCTGTCAGTGACAATATCCGTACAGTCCGGTCCGTTCGTCTATGAGCATCGCATGTCGGGCCTAGGGGGTTGGTAAAAGTCAGACCCCCAAAAGCGGTACAAGTCGTGTCGGGGTGTAGCCTAGAACATCCTGAGATACTACTGGAATACCTACCAGTAAATCTCCTGCCTTGGCCAAGGTCTTCGTGTAATGGCTCTCCTAGACACAGCGCGACCTCACCCCCAATACCGGGAGAGAACAAACCCCCGAAGATCCGCTCACTGCCTCCATGTGGCTCGGGACTGTACCCAACTAAAACCTGTTTGCACGACTCCTTTGAGCCGTGGTAGGGTAGTAATCAAAGCACAGTGGGAACTCACACGAGACAAATGACGATCCCCAGGTCGATGAACTAACCTGTACACATGTCACCTGGGAACTGCTATCTGACGTCAGGTATAAGACCAACTAGCATGTTCCCGGCGAGTCCTGTCCGGTGTACTCATAATCCAATGAGCACCTGTATACATCTTAGGTGAACCAACTGACACCAGTGGCTTGTGAGACCGGCCACCGCCCCTCGTCGGGGTCTCAACTGTATACACTAGTCTACTCTGGAGAATCGATGCCCTGTCTCGAAACTCCTACGACTAGGGACCTTTTAAGGATGTGCTAATAGACTCCAGCTCTCACTTATATGATCGCCCTCATACCGCCGGCAGTCAAGCAAGAATCCTAGGGGCTCTATCAACGTGCAATAGCGACCTGTCAGGTCACCTAAAGCAGTACACAATGATAAAGGTAAACCAGATAGCATACTATCATCTCGAGTAAGACTGTCCTACCGGGATAGGTCCTCCCTCAATCATTGCAATCACGTGCCTGTGATCCAATAATTGACTCTGAGGGCACTATCTCCAACAATCTCCCACTTGCACTCAAGGCTAATTATTGCGATGTCGCATACTCACAGCCCGTGTGATACCGAACACCCAACTCCTCTACTAGTCAGTCTCACAAAACTCGTTTGTGAAACTATTGCGTTCGAGGAATAGCCTCAGTGAGTGGATCCGCCTGTGGTGTTTCTTTCTATGTCTCTCTATATCTCATGTTCGCGGAGAAAAGCCATCTCCCGAAATGAGCAATACCTGTCTTAGAGTGTCTGGATGTCTGATGGGACCTAGCTCATAAATGAACTCCAAATCCAAACTTCTTAGACTGTATCGTCAACTGAACTTAATCAGTATCCTGCGCCATGCCACCCTCAGTATTGCCTTGGACCACCTGTCCAAAATACTGCCCCTCGTCAGAAGGAAAGCTATAACTCTGACAACCTCCTTGTCGTCCATGTCACCTTGGAAGCCTGGAATGATAATTGTCTCCCGAAAGAGGCTTTCGTTATCATATCCCTAGAACAGCCACTTATGTTCTAAAACTGCTTCCGACTGTTTCTCCAGGATTGGATCAATGTCAACTTATTGCATCTAGTGCAAGAACAACATCTGGTGTGGTATTTGACATCTCATGATTGACTCAATTTCCTAAGCAAGTGATCTGCCAATTATGAACATCCCTCTCCTTTTTAGTCTATAAGACACCTTTAGAGAGGGTGACTCCATTACCTGCAGGTACACTACCGTGCCAGGAGTCGTCCATTCTAAATACTCTTAGAATGATGTCAAAGTACCCTGATTGGGAAACCACCCAAATCTAGATCTAAAACCATAGATCTAGTAACCAGTATGTTTGATATAATGTCCAAGTCCTTTGTGGAGAAAACACTGTGTGACGACCAAAGTATAACCGATCGTAGTATAGGAATATCACTTCCTACTACCTTCTCAACAGATCCATCCCCTATTCTGATGACGTCAAACCTATGACTGTCACATCAGAAACAGATGATCTATCTCCGCTACATCTGCTTTAGTCTATAAATAGATATAAGCCTGATGTCCACCAATGCTTCCGCTGCTCCCACTGACTATGACAACCCTCTGGCAGAGTCATATAGACGTGCACTTCTAAAGCAAGTTTAGAACGACGCTATACTCATCCTCCTGCCGGGTCTCGCAGCCTGGAACAACAACAATGGCAAGTGTGGGTAAACAAGAACTTCCCTGTCACCGTCCTTGAGGCTACCGGAGTACCTCTCGGGTGCCTGAAGTTACCCACCTTATCTGCGGAGTGGCCAATGGAATGTCAAATCAGATTGAATCTTTAGGTTCCTTATCAAATCTTCAGTAATCGTTTGCGGTTCTGGAATCACTTCCAGTTCTACCATACTCCCACTGCTGTTTTTGAAAAAATCCATTTTTGATAAAACTGTGGCGAGTCTTGAACAATATTTCTATTGATCTGCCAGATGGTAGAAATTCAACCCTCGTCATAGCCTGGGTCAACCCACAAACAGCCATTACAGAAACGTGCCTCGAGTTGTCCAGAGTCTGGTTTTAATCATAAGCCGGACAACTCCCCGTACCTTAACAATGTTAAGATATGAACTGTACTATATCCAATATAGAACCAGAGGCACTGATTTAATTTGAACCAGATTCAAATCATGCAGCTATCTCCAGTGCATGTCAACTAAATGGAGAGAGGCCGATCAGTGTTACTCAACTTAGGAATGCTTCCAATTATGAGTAACCTGAAAGAGAAGCAATTTCTCTTTATCATTACTATCAACTGAATACCATGCACAAGTATCTACATCTTCGATCACTTTGAAGAATCCCGATACTTGCTACACCTGGTTCTCTACTCTATTCAAATACCTATAACTCCTCAAAACTTAGACCCTCTGTTTCTACGAAACACATGTCTAAGAACTAGAGAAGTTAAAAGTAAACAGAATATAGTATGAGGACCAACCCCTCTGTCCTAATGGACACTGGACAACATACAATACTCTGTATAAGTCCGCTGAGTCTAACAACTCTTTCACTGTGTGTCGTAGGTTGAAAACTGTACTTATGGTTAAGAAGAATTACACCGCTGTTCAATGCTCCTTACCTAACCATCCACTGATATAGGTAAATGTCATCGACATAATATCAAAAGGTATATCTCACTCTATGAAAATAGACGTACAGATATATCAATTTGAAATTGGTGCACAACAGCGGATATTCAAAACCAAATATTTGCCGACCGGCAAACAACCCAGGTGGCATCCTCAAATATCACCAATTACAACGAATCCCGATATAATGAGTATGATCACCCAATTCTCAATAACTTACTCCCACTCATCATCTGTAAAACCATACAGATGTGAGAATCATACCTGGTAAATACATACCCTGGAGTAAGTGTCTAATCGGGAAATCAGTTTTCTATTAACAGTACACAGTGAAACTGAAACATTGAAATGTTTCGTTGGGGTATCCTGGTATTCCTAGCAATGCCTCATCCATTATCCAGATTCACAACTATAACCGTATAATTCTTTGCCACCTCTCCAAATCCCTTTATATGTCTTTAGTCATTACCTTCTGCACACCCCTTAGGCCAATTGGTTTTCTTCCTTCCCTACCGTTCGGCACCAGCCTATGGTTTGGAAGAAGAATATCCAATAAGCATAAAGGGTGTACTGTCCTAATCCTAGGAGCACTCGCAACGCGAGAGAAGGTGAAGATAAAAGACACCTGAATGTACTTTATTCCTATTTCTCCTGAACCAGGATCCATCCCCGAACTGGAACAAGTTCCTTTCGAGTTCGTATATAACCATACGATGGATTATCCAATAAAATGGGATCTTCGTAGTGATACGGAGTGTCCTGGAGAAATACAAAGGTGATTTAAGATTGGCGAAGAAATACTTGGTTTGGTCGTGAATAGCAGTCGCAATTTACTTTGCCCTCTTACTAATCCCTTGCTTTGTCTGAACTTAATACCTTTTGTACACCGTTTAGGCTAACTGGTTTTCTTCATTCCCTACCGGTCGGCACCAGCCTATGGTTTGGAAGAAGACTATCCAATTTGCATAATAGGTGTACTACTCCTAAACTAAGGAGTACTCGCAACCTGAGAGAGGGTGAAAAGAAAAGACAACTGAATAGTCCTATCCGTTTTCTCCAGAACCGGAAACCATCCTCGAATAAATTCCTTCGAGTTCGTATCTAACCATACGATGGTTTTATCCAATGGAAGTGGACGTTCGCAGTAATACGGGGTGTCCTGGAGAAAAGGGTAAAAGTAGGAGTGGCAATGAGGTCTGCAACTCTGATAATCCAAAAGCCAGTGTTAAGAAGGTTCGGTTAACTTGGTCTCTGAGTCATAGTCTAGGGTCGGGTCAATGGTCGCTGCCAGAGAGAGAGAAAAAAGAAACACTCAGCGTGCACTCTATCCTAGATCAGAATGGTTGTCACTTTTTCTAATCTGGAAACCTCCCACTGTACCTCAAATTCTCCTCCAAACCTGAAAGAAGAATTAGTCGGGGTCACCCGAGGAGTAAACCAACTCATCAGTGGGAATCGGGATCCAACTATCATCGCATGATAACGTGACGGAATCCGCTCACGGTATCACACTCCAGAAGGTATGCGCATATCTGGCAAGTTTCAGTACTTTTGAAACTCCCGATATGATTTTTGCCCCATGCTCTTATGACCTTGACTAAGGCCAACAAATCATAAGTCACATGTCAAGTTCTACCCGTCATTGTCCAGGTTGATTTGAACCCACCCGTACAAGCCCTTGACTAAGGCCAACAAGGTTATACGACTGTCCCAAACCAACACATCTATCTATGCAGCATGTGAATACCCAATAGCTACCAAACACTGTGCCTTGACTAAGGCCAACAAACACAGCTTGAATACTATTGACTACCCATATGAAACGACGGAGGGCTACGAATGGTTTCTGGCGAAAACCTTTAACGTAGTGAACTTGATATCGTTGAAGGAACTGATAGCTTTTTAGAAAATATAGTGACGAAAACCTTTACTAAAGAGGTCACTCCCGGTGAAGGGATCTCGGCTCTTTCCCCGTAGAATGGGGTGCAGGATATTCCAACTGAATACCACGGTGCAAAGCAAAAGTAATCGGCTATAGTGAAGTTAATGCCCTGACGCAAACTTCTGTCCAAGGGGTCACTCCCGGTGAAGGGATCTCGGCCCTTGCCTCATCGACTGAGGAGCAGGATATTCCAAATGAATACCACGATGCAAAACAAAAGTAAACGTCCTTGCAATAACAGCTTTTTGAAAAGTGTTCCAACAACATCAGAATAGGTTTGTTTAACTTGCATTGATCCGAATCAACGCAGTCCCATCAATTGATCACACCACAAAGAACAAAAATATACTGACGTACGTATATGCCATCCGCATTCGCCACTGGGTCCCGTCATCACTCGTTAGGTTAGCTTACTAACGACAGAGCTGGGACTGGACTAGCGCGGATGTAAAACATATACAACATCTACTAATATATATATACCAATATATTATATTTCGCTCAAGGCGTGAATAAAAAAAGCAAGATCACAGAAAAGTACAGCATCACAGAACAATACAGATATCTGGGATCCCCGGGTTTCACAGAGCCACTACTGAAACCCGACGTTCCCCTGGTCGTATGGATAGCCTGTGCAATGAAATCCTAGACCCCTACGGGCGCGGCAAGTCACCCGCCAAAACCTGAAGCGAGGCAGCCCCCTTCAGCTCCGTGAATGGACCACCCAGCACTCCACGGAATCCGGCAACTTGGGCACCCCTCCTGGGTCAACCTGTACCCCCTACGAGTGCGGCGAATAGCCCGCCAATCCTAGAGTGAAGCCCTCTCCGTCCCAATGCCATGAGATGCGGGCTTGTTGCCCTCCAGAACCCGGCTATCCGTGCACCCCACCGCGGGGTAATCCTAGTACAGAAAGTAAAATATACATACACCGAGTACATCGACCGCAACCAGGTCGTGCCCTAAAAGAATAATACAAACAGGCAGTGACGGCAGTCCACATGTCGGACGCTCGCCCCGCAATATCAAATGTACATAATACCACAACACTGTACTAGCATTGCAACCAGGCTATCCCCACGACCGATCCGCAACATCACAGCATAAACATAGAACATCAACGTGAAAGTCACGTTCGCAAATCCGTCTAACCGGGCTATAGCAGTTAGACCGGATTTACCGATCGAGTGACATTCACGGTCGCAGATATAAAGTAAATACTGTGAAAAATGTGTTTAAAATTTTCCGATTGACCAAAAATTAACAAGTGGGCCCCCAATCAAAACTGTAGCACTCACAGAAAACCTGGGCCCAATTTTAATATTCCAAAACCCCTAATTACAGCCCATAAGCCCACTGCAAAAAAATAATCATACGAACCCACATTACTGCGGTGGAAGGGCGGCCAAAAGGGGGTTATGGCCGCCCTTCCGCGGTCGTACGGAGTGATCGCTTTACCAAATTTTTGCAGTATTCTTAGAACTCCCTGCACATCATTCTGAGACTACCTGAAAAATTTTTAGACTCCAAAAAATTTCGACAGAAACTGATGTGAACAAAAAAATACGGTTTTTGGAAATTTTGGTCGATCGGAAATGCAAACACACCAAACGAAGCTAGACGAAGTTAATGGCGAGGCTCTGATACCACTGTAAGTGCACGGCGGCGCCCCGGCCGTCAATCCGACGGCCAAACGCGGAAACGGTGATAAACTTTAATTTTTGCGGACTTAGCAAAACGGCACCACTGCGCACTAAACCCCGGATCGTGCCATTAAACTAGTCTAAGCTAACAAGAGGAAGGGTTAGAGATATACCGACTGATCCGAGTCCTCCGGTCTTCATCTCCACTCCGATCTCCTCGCGGGATCTCCGGTCGTCGCCTCCTCGCCGGAAGGGCACCACGTCGCCTGCATCTTTTACGGGCTCCCGCCTCTATACCGAGGCAACTCGGGCATGAAGCCGGCAACTCGACATGCCCAAGGTTTGCTGTAGGATGTGTAGAGTCTATGTCTCATTGGGGTATAGGAGTTGCCATGGAGGGAAAAGGAAATCATGAACTTTGGAGAGGGTTTTTGGTGGCAAGAAAAATGAGATCAATGATAAATTTCCAACACCCAAATCAAATGAATCATTCTCTCCTCTCATCTAATGTGGCCGGCCAATCTTTAAAGGAAATGGTGGAGGGATCAATTCTAAATCAAGAGGGAGGTGATGGTAGTAGAACACAAGTGGTGACCACACCAAAAGACAAGAAAACATCAACCATGCTTCTCACTTTAATCAACCCATACCCATTCAAATCATAATTAATGCAAGTGATGGATGAAAAATGCTAAACATATCATAATCCCACAATTGCAAGAAACCCCTTCCCCAAATGTAATTTGCAAAACTGCAAATTACCCCCTCCATCGGAAAAGTCCGGCCGGGAAAGAACAAAGGAAAACCGGCCGGAACGGAATGCAAACTGGCAACTCCAGAAAACTGGTCCCGTAATAAATTACAGGAAAACCCCCATACTGTGCATACACACCCGCATCTGTATTCCGTCCGGATACAAATACAATGAGACAGAATCTACACTGTACTATACTAGGATCCGGCTTAAGCCAAAGCCGGCTAGTAATATCCGTCCGATCCTGATCCGTGCAATACCGCACGTATCTGATCGAACCCTGCCATATATCTATACGGCCTCTAGTACTAACCGTCCGATCCTGATCCGTGCAATACCGCACGTATCTGATCGGACCCTGCCATATCTCCATACGGCCTCTACAGCGTTTCGCCCGAAAGCTTGAGTAACTGAAAGTGTGGTGGACTCTAAAGACTCGTCAATACTATGGCTGTGGATTTAACCACTAGCACGTCAGAGGTATAAGCCAATACGTGACGGGCCACCAGCTATTGACTAAAAAGGGACGTCGATGAGCGAACTCATCCTGACACCCTACTGAGCCTGTCAGTGACAATATCCGTACAGTCCGGTCCGTTCGTCTATGAGCATCGCATGTCGGGCCTAGGGGGTTGGTAAAAGTCAGACCCCCAAAAGCGGTACAAGTCGTGTCGGAGTGTAGCCCAGAACACCCTGAGATACTACTGGAATACCTACCAGTAAATCTCCTGCCTTGGCCAAGGTCTTCGTGTAATGGCTCTCCTAGACACAGCGCGACCTCACCCCCAATACCGGGAGAGACGAAACCCCCGAAGATCCGCTCACTGCCTCCATGTGGCTCGGGACTGTACCCAACTAAAACCTGTTTGCACGACTCCTTTGAGCCGTGGTAGGGTAGTAATCAAAGCACAGTGGGAACTCACACGAGACAAATGACGATCCCCAGGTCGATGAACTGACCTGTACACATGTCACCTGGGAACTGCTATCTGACGTCAGGTATAAGACCAACTAGCATGTTCCCGGCGAGTCCTGTCCGGTGTACTCATAACCCAATGAGCACCTGTATACATCTTAGGTGAACCAACTGACACCAGTGGCTTGTGAGACCGGCCACCGCCCCTCGTCGGGGTCTCAACTGTATACACTAGTCTACTCTGGAGAATCGATGCCCTGTCTCGAAACTCCTACGACTAGGGACCTTTTAAGGATGTGCTAATAGACTCCAGCTCTCACTTATATGATCGCCCTCATACCGCCGGCAGTCAAGCAAGAATCCTAGGGGCTCTATCAACGTGCAATAGCGACCTGTCAGGTCACCTAAAGCAGTACACGATGATAAAGGTAAACCAGATAGCATACTATCATCTCGAGTAAGACTGTCCTACCGGGATAGGTCCTCCCTCAATCATTGCAATCACGTGCCTGTGATCCAATAATTGACTCTGAGGGCACTATCTCCAACACAATCATCATGAAAACCATGTCATATGAAAGTCAAGCCATGATGGAGAAGTCAAGAAGTCAAGAAGTCAATGTCAAGGAATGGTGCAACCATCATGACACAAGAATATGCAAAGACCCCCTCCATAATCACTTATTTGCAACAATGCAAATAAGCCTTCCTCCACCAAACTTCGGCCAATGAACGATACAAAGGAAATTGGCCGAAACGGAAAGCAAACTGGCAACTCCAGAAAACTGGTCCCGTAATAAATTACAGGAAAACCCCGATACTATGCATACACACCCGCATCTGTATTTCGACCGAAATACAAAATGCAAAGAGACAAAATCTACACTGTACTATACTAGGATCCGGCTTATACCAAAGCCGGCTAGTAATATCTGTTCGATCCTGATCCGTGCAATACCGCACGTATCTGATCGAACCCTGCCATATAACCATACGGCCTATAGTACAAACTGTCCGATCCTCATCCATGCAATACCGCACGTATCTGATCGGACCTTGCCATATCTCCATACGGCCTCTACAACCTTTCGCCCGAAAGCTGAGTAACTGAATGTGGGGGACTCTAAAGACTCGTCAACACCTTGGTTGTGGATTTAACCACTAGCACGTCAGAAGTATAAGCCAATACGTAACGGGCTACCAGGTATTTACTAAAAGGGACTTCTGTGAGCGAACTCAGCCTGACAACCCTACTGAGCCTGTCAGTGACAATATCCGTACAGTCCGGTCCGTTCGTCTATGAGCATCGCATGGCGGGCCTAGGGGGTTGGTAAAAGTCAGACCCCCAAAAGCGGTACAAGTCGTGTCGGAGTGTAGCCCAGAACACCCTGAGATACTACTGGAATACCTACCAGTAAATCTCCTTGCCTCGGCCGAGGGCTTCGTGTAATGGCTCTCCTAGACACAGCACGACCTCACCCCCAATACCGGGAGAGACGAACCCCTGAAAATACGCTCACTGCCTCCATGTGGCTCGGGACTGTACCCAACTAAAACCTGTTTGCACGACTCCTTTGAGCCGTGGTAGGGTAGTAATCAAAGTACAGTGGGAACTCACACAAGACAAATGACGATCCCCAGGTCGATGAACTAACCTGCACACATGTCACCAGGGAACTGCCATCTGACGTCTGGTATATGACCAACTAGCATGTTCCCGGCGAGTCCTGTCCGGTGTACTCATAACCCAATGAGCACCTGTATATATCTTAGGTGATCCAACTGACACCAGTGGCTTGTGAGACCGGCCACCGCCCCTCGTCGGGGTCTCGACTGTATACACTAGTCTACTCTGGAGTATCGATGCCCTGTCTCGAAACTCACACGACTAGGGACCATTTTAAGGATATGCTTATAGACCCCAGCTCCCACTTATATGATCGCCCTCATACTGCTGGTGGTCAAGCAAGAATCCTAGGGACTCTATCAACGTGTAATAGCAACTTGTCAGGTCACCTGAAACAGTACACGATGATAAAGGTAAACCAGATAGCATACTATCGTCTCGAGTAAGACTGTCCTACCGGGATAGGTCCTCCATCAATCATTGCAATCACGTACCTGTGACCTAATAATTGACTCTGAGGGCACTATCTCCAACAGATCCGCTCACTGCCTCCATGTGGCTCGGGACTGTACCCAACTAAAACCTGTTTGCACGACTCCTTTGAGCCGTGTTAGGGTAGTAATCAAAGCACAGTGGGAACTCACACGAGACAAATGACGATCCCCAGGTCGATGAACTAACCTGTACACATGTCACCAGGGAACTGCTATCTGACGTCAGGTATAAGACCAACTAGCATGTTCCCGGCGAGTCCTGTCCGGTGTACTCATAACCCAATGAGCACCTGTATACATCTTAGGTGATCCAACTGACACCAATGGCTTGTGAGACCGGCCACCGCCCCTCGTCGGGGTCTCGACTGTATACACTAGTCTACTCTGGAGTATCGATGCCCTGTCTCGAAACTCCTACGACTAGGGACCTTTTAAGGATGTGCTTATAGACTACCAGCTCCCACGTATATGATCGCCCTCATACTGCCGGTAGTCAAGCAAGAATCCTAGGGGCTCTATCAACGTGCAATAGCGACATGTCAGGTCACCTAAAGCAGTGCCCGATGATAAAGGTAAACCAGATAGCATACTATCATCTCGAGTAAGACTGTCCTACCGGGATAGGTCCTCCCTCAATCATTGCAATCACGTGCCTGTGATCCAATAATTGACTCTGAGGGCACTATCTCCAATAGTATACACGTCGCCTAATACTCTAGCTAGGCTCTGATACCACTGTAGGGTTCCTAGGCACTCTTACAAGGGTTAATAAGGCATCAACCATGCCCGAATAAAAAATTAGAAGTGCCGAACAACCCAAAGCCGGGATCTTTGCTAGATTATTAGGGTTTTACATGCAAGTAAACATCTTTACAACTAAGTGTGAGGGATTACAACCTTTGTAGTCCGCTCCTTCGCTTCTTAAGCTCCGAGTAGAAGTCCCTTCGCCGCGATCCATGATCTCCCGGACTCAAGAGAGGCTCCACAACTCGAACGATCCATGCTAGCTTGTAGTCTTCCTTTTCTCCGATGATCTACCTCGAAGTTTCTATAACTCAAGCTATCTCTCTCTAATGAGGTGAGCACCCTAATCTAATTGGTTAGATTAGATGAGGATGATGGAGTAGTATTTGTGCTCTCTTTTCTTATCAAATTCTCACTCTTAATCATCACAAAGTGAAAACCTAGAAAGCTTTCTCAAAGCTCAAGGTTGAAGAAGAAGAAGAAATAATGGATAAATCCTTTTGTGATGAATAATGAAATGATATATGATTAATAATGCAACCATGGTTAACTATGACAAGGCTAACTCATGTAGAGAATTAACTAAGGCTAAGAGTTTGGGTTGGGTTAAGAATGAGTCACTAGAAAATATCAACCATAATATCTTAGCTCAAAGAAAATAAATCCTTCTAGAAGCATCAAGAAAGAACTAACCCAAATCAAACCCTAACCTTGTTTCATCTCCACTAAACATGTTGCATTAGTAATCATATCATGTTGCAATATTATATATCACATATATAATATATTTTGTAACAAAAAAATAATACAATTAACATATATCGCATATATATCAATGTATTATCCGGTGAGAAAATAAAATAATAAAGCGAGCCAATATTAGATAATGTAATGCAATATATCATATATATTATAATACATTAAATTATCGAATCAACACTTGATCCGACAATCCGGCTATATCGAATATAACCGACTAATATATCATATACCGATTCATCAAATCAACACTTGATCCGATGACCCAGCTCATATAAAAATAACGCATGAATATAATACGGTATCTCATATCGCATTATCCTCGGTCCTGCACATATCACATATGTGGTCCTACTCCGTTTTTCCTGAGTCAATAAACCTCTATGTAGGACTCTAAAGAATCATCAATACGCCGGCAGTAAGTGATGATCATATCAAACACCCACAAGCTGCAAGCGGTCAGCTAAACGTAACAGCCACCCAGGTATTGAGCAATCAGAAGATCAACAAGAAATTTTGTACATTCCCCTGTGAATCCAATCAGTAACACTCCCGTACAGTCCGGTCTCTTCATCTGATATGCTGCATATCTAGTCTAGGGTGGTATACGTCAGACCCCAGTAACCGATAAGTCGTGTCGATGTGAGGCTCATAACAGGTCAAGAAACTACTGGTAACACTTACCAGTCGTGTCGATGTGAGTTGCATGCCCTCTTGGACATGGTAAGGTGGAAATCAAAGAACGGTGGGAATCACACAAGACTTTATGACGATCTCGGGTCTACAGACTACCCTGTACCAGTGTCACCGGAGAACTGCCATCTGACGTGTGGTATATCACCATCTGGGAGTTCTCGGCGAGTCCGTCCAGTGTACCCAGTCTCCACTGAGCATCCGTACACCATCTCTGATGTCAAAACACCGATGGATATGGGATCATCCATCGCCCATCATATGGGTCAAGATGCGTATACGCTAGTCTACTCTGGTGTATCGATGCTCTGTCTCGACACACCCTCGACTAGGAACAGTTATAGGATGTACTCATCGACAACCGTGGCCCCACTAGTATGATCTCATCATAGTCCCAGTAGTCGAGTACAGATCCTAAGGGCTTTATCTACATATGAGAGTAAGACAGTAAACTAATATAAGTCAACATGTTAAGATAAAGTAAAACCAAATAGCATACTATCATGACGAGCAAGAAATTCCTCTCTCTATATATCCAAGCATCCATTATAATATACATCATATGTACAACAATGGCCTCTAGGGCATATACATAACTAACATATTCCAAACTGAATACCACGATGCAAAGCAAAAATAGTCGACTATATTGAAGTTATTACGTTGACGCAAACTTTTACTCAAGGGGTCACTCCAGGTGAAGGGATATCGACCCTTGCCTCGTCGAATGAGGTGCTGGATATTCCAAACTGAATACCACTATGCAAAGCAAACGAGTACGTCTGTAATGTCAGTTTTTAAAGCTTGGTTCCAACAACATCTTTTAGGTTTATTATCTTGCATTAATCAAAATTAATGCGGTCCCATCAATTTGTAACCTATCACACCAGAAAAGAACGAAAATATGATGTACGTATATGCCATCCGCATTCGCCACTGGGCCCCGTCATCACCCATTAGGTTACTTAACTAACGATAGAGCAGGGGCTGGACTAGCGCAGGTGCAAAACATATACAACATCTACTAGTATATATATATAAGTATATATAACATTCGTCCCAGGCATGATAATAAACAACATCACAGAATCTCAGTCAACAATACAGAATGGTGGATAATCTTGGAGCCCCGGGTTTCATTTGAGCCGCAAATAAAACCCGACGTTCCCTGTCGTGTGGATATCCTGTGTAATGAAAACCTGTACCCCCTACGAGTGCGGCGAATATCCCGCCAATTCTAGAAGGAAGCCCCCTCCGTCTCAACGCCATGAGAATGAAGCCCCTTTCCGTCTCAACGCCATGAGATGCGGGCTTGTTGCCTTCTAGAATTCGGCTATTCGTGCACTACGCCGTGGGGTAATCCTAGTACAGAATAAGAAAATAATATGTACAAACGGTGACATCGACCTCAGCCCGGTCGTGCCCCAAAATAATATACAATCCGGCAAAGACGGCAGTCCACATGTCGGACGCTCGTCCCGCAATAACAAATGTACAAATGAATATAAACTGTATTTCTAACATTGCGTCACATGCTATCCATCACGACTATCCAACCACAATCACAACACAAGCACAAAACATCAACGCGAATGTCACGTTCGCAAAAACCGTCTAAAGGAACATATAGCAATCAGACGAGTTTTACCGATCGAGTGACATTCTCGGTCGCAGATAAAAGTGAAAGTGCTGTTAACTGTTAAACAGTGTTAAATTTAACGAATTCGAAACAGTTCAAATTGCCCCGTACTGAAAACAACAGAGAATCAAATTTGGGAAAAAAGCAAACAACACCAGAAACCCAAACTCCTAGAGATAAGTGCCCAGAACAAAATTCAACCCATTCTAGCATGAAGGAACCGAGGAGGCCGGTTTTTAAGGTGTTTTGGCCGGCCCAAACATGGTGGAAGTGGCTCGTTTTTGTTCTGGGTACATCTTATAGTGTAAGGATCACTCTGCAGTTGTTTAAAAAAAAATTGAAGCCCTTTTTAAAACAACAGAAACTGCAGTTTTGGGTTTGATGTTACGGACTTGTTTCGGTTTCGTTGTTTTAACATTGCTTAAACTTGCTAACCTAGGGTTTATGGGCTGGCTCTGATACCATGAAGAGTTACCATAGCGCCCCGGCCAACTTCCGTGGCCAAATGGGGAACCAAAATTTTCTAACAAAATGAAACTTGGCGCTAGAATAAAACCCTAACCGGATCTTTACCATAAACCTAGTAAGTCGATGTAGTACACCCCAGTACTTATGGGGAGGCGGAATTTTCAAAAACAATCAAGTTTAAAGAACGAACATCGACTAACCGCTTGAATCGAAGCTAAACTATAAATAACCGTATTCTAAGGGTTTCATTTCACTTGTGATTAGGGATTATACCTAATGAAACCGGTCCTTCTTCTTTACGTCCTCCTTTGTTCTCCTCGACCTTCTCTAGGTAGTAGACGATCCACCCGAGAGCGAAACTCCAAGCTAAACCTCTAACTTGAGGTAACTAATCAACTTTGATTGCTAATCAAAGATGAAAGGATGATGTAGAGTAAAGGTTATGGATTGTTTAGTCTAACTAATCCTTTGATCTCAACACATGAGGATTAAGGATTAGGGTTTGAAGATGAGAGCTTGAGGAGAGAGAATGTGTGATAAGATAATGAGAGGAGAGAGAGTGTATCATAATATATTATGAAGCATTTCTTTTTAACAATAATAAATAAAGGAAATGAATAAGCATGCTTCATAAAATATCTAGTGGTGATTCATTAGCATGAGTCATTAAGCAATAAATGTGCATTAATGAAATGAATGAATCACCACCATGACTCACTTTCTTATCCAAAAGAAACCTCCTTAGTCACATCTTCTAGAAGCTTCTCGAGTAATTACGAGAACGCCCCTCCGATCCGTAAAAATACGGAAAATCTTTAGACTGTATAAATCCAATAACCGGATACCAGTAACTGGCTTAAACCAAAGCCGACTGGTAAAAACTGTCCGAAAGTCGTACGCGCGTAAACGCACGTATGCGTCCGAACCCTTTGTCGCAAAACCATGCAACCTCTATATCGTTTCGCCTGGAGTAGGAAACTCTCTGTGTGGGACTCTAGAGACTCGACTACTACGCTGGCAGTGGGTTTAACCACAGACCGCAAGCGGCACTAGCTGTACGTAACGGTCCCCAGGTAGTTGTCGATAAGAAGGCCGATGAGTAAACCCATCCGAACTCCTACTGAGTCTGATGTGACAATCTCCATACAGTCCGGTCCGTTCGTCCATGACTATCGCATATCGGGCCTAAGGGGGCGGCAAGCGTCAGTCCCCTAATAGCGGTATAAGTCGTGTCGGAGTGAAGCCCATTACACCCTGAGAAACTACTGGAACCCACCAGCAAATCTCGCTTTCCCTGGCCAGGGACTTTGCGTAATGGCTCTCTGACACAGCACGATATCTACTCCCAATACCGGGAGGGACGAATCCTGTCTAACCGCCACTGCCTCCAAGTGCTCGGGACTGCACCCAACTGCTACCTGTTTGCACGACTCCTTTGAGCCGTGGTAGGGTAGCAATCTAAGAACAGTGGGACACACTCGAGGCGAAGTAGCAGTGTCAAGTCTGCGGACTACGCTGTACTCATGTCACCTGGGAACTGTTTACTGACGACTGGTATCAAACCAACCAACAGTTCCCTGTGAGTCCTGTCCGGTGTACCCGTAACCTAACGAGCACCTGTATACTATCTCCAGTACGACGTACTGATGGCTGTGGGACAGACCATCTCCCCAACTGGGATGAGAAGCGTACACACTAGTCTACTCCGGAGTATCGATGCTCTGTCTCGATAATCCAACGACCAGGGACCTGAATAAGGATGTGCTTGTAGACTACCCAGCCCCCACTAGTGTGACTGCCATCACAACGCTGGTAGCCAAGCAAGATCCTAAGAGCTCTATCAATACGTACACTCACATATTAAGATAGAAAAACCAAGTAGCATACTACCATGTTTAGCAAGACTGTTATATACATGTGAATATCCCAAGCTTCCATTAAGTAATATACAAGCTAGTATGATACAGTAATGGCTTTCTAGGGCATAAACACTAACAATCTCCCACTTGCACTAGGGCCATGTACTGGCATATCGTAGACCAATGATCTCGAGTAGCCTCTCGAACTGAATCTGAGGAAGGGCCTTCGTGAATGGATCAGCAATGTTCTCTTCTGAAGCAACTCTCCGAACCTCGATCTCCTGACGATCAATGATCTCCCTGATCAGGTGATACCGCCTCAAGATGTGTCTGGACTTCTGATGGGACCTTGGTTCCTTCGCTAAAGCTATAGCTCCGTTGTTGTCGCAATACAGAGGTATTGGATCAACTATGGTAGGAACCACCTGAAGTTCTGTTAGGAACTTCTTCATCCAGACTGCTTCTTTTGCGGCATCGCAAGCAGCTATATACTCCGCTTCCATCGTCGAGTCAGCAACGGTGTCCTGCTTGGAGCTCTTCCAGCACACCGCCCCTCCATTGAGGGTAAAGACATAACCCGACATGGACTTGGAATCGTCCTTATCACTCTGGAAGCCGGAATCAGCAAAGGCCTCCAACCTGAGGTCTTTTCCGCCGTAAACCAAGAACATCTCCTTAGTCCTCCTCAGGTACTTGAGAATGTTCTTTACTGCTATCCAGTGTTTCTCCCCTGGGTCTGACTGATACCGGCTTACCACGCTCAGTGCGTAAGCTACATCTGGTCTGGTACACAACATCGCATACATTATAGAGCCTACCGCAGAAGCGTAGGGTATAATAGACATGCGTTCCCTTTCCAAATCAGTCTTGGGAGACATCTCTTTGGAGAGGGTGATTCCGTGACAAGCCGGTAGATTACCGCGCTTAGAATCTTCCATACTGAATCTTTTCAGTACAGTGTCGATATACCTGGACTGCGAAAGTCCCAACATCCTCTTGGATCTATCACGATAGATCCGGATCCCCAGAATGTAAGAGGCATCACCCAGGTCTTTCATGGAGAACCTGTGTGACAAGAATCCTTTAACAGATTGTAGCATAGGAATGTCATTTCCTATCAATAGAATGTCATCCACGTACAAGACGAGGAATACGACACTTCTGGCCACAACTTTACTATATATGCACGGTTCATCTGGATTTTTGATAAAGTCATATTCTTTGACTGTCTCATCAAAACAGATGTTCCAACTCCGCGATGCCTGCTTTAGTCCATAAATGGACTTAAGCAGCTTGCATACTTTCCCGCTGCTCCCACTCTGATTGAAACCCTCTGGCTGATCCATATAGACGCTCTCTTCTAAATTTCCATTCAGAAAAGCCGTCTTTACGTCCATCTGCCAGATTTCATAATCATGGAAGGCAGCAATAGCAAGAAGGACCCGAATGGATTTGAGCATAGCCACTGGAGAAAAAGTTTCGTCATAGTCCAAACCAGGTCTTTGACGAAAACCCTTTGCAACAAGTCTAGCCTTATAGGTTTCCACCTGTCCATCTACACCAATCTTTTTCTTGAAGATCCATTTGCATCCTATGGGTTTTACCCCATCTGGAGCAAAGTCCAAAGTCCATACTTTGTTGGTGTACATGGACTCCATCTCGGTCCGCATTGCATCTAGCCATCGTACCGAGTCGCCGCTCTGGATAGCCTGCTGGAAGTCAGTAGGTTCATCATCATCTATGATGCAATCCTCTCTATCCCCGTCTATGAGAAAACCGTAGTATCTCTCAGGCGGATGAGACGGCCTACTACTCCTGCGGAGGGGTGCAGGAATGTTCTGTTCTTCTTGAACCTCTGGTTCTACCAAACTTTCAGTAGCAGTTTGTGGTTCTGGAATTTCTTCCAGTTCTATTTCGCTCCCACTCTTCTGATTTTCCAAAAATTCAGTTTCTAAGAAGCGGGCATGACGAGAAACAAAAACCTTTTGTTCCTCTGCGTAATAGAAGCAATATCCATGAGAGTTCTTTGGATATCCTACAAACTTACACTCTACTGAGCGTGCCTCGAGCTTGTCCGGATGCTTCTTTTTTACAAAAGCTGGACATCCCCACGTCTTCAGGTACTGAAGATAGGGTTTCTTCCCACTCCACATCTGATATGGTGTGGTAGGCACTGTTTTGGTTGGAACTCTGTTCAAAAGATGTATCGCTGATTCTAGCGCATACCCCCAGAAAGATCGCGGTAACTCAGCATTACTCATCATGGATCGTACCATATCCAATAGGGTTCGATTCCGTCTCTCCGATACACCGTTGTGCTGTGGAGTGTATGGAGGAGTAAGCTGAGAGAGAATTCCTTTCTCTTTTAGGTAACCTAGGAACTCGGCACTTAAGTATTCTCCACCTCGATCAGATCTCAGTGTCTTAATACTTTTGCCTGTTTGGTTTTCCGCTTCACTCTTGAATTCCAGGAATTTCTCAAAGGCCTCTGATTTATGCTTCATTAAGAAAACATATCCATACCTAGAGAAATCATCTGTAAAAGTAATGAAGTAGGAATAACCACCTCTCGCATGTGTAGACATTGGACCGCATACGTCGCTGTGTATGAGTCCTAAGAGCTCGCTCGCTCTTACTCCTTGTCCAGTGAATGGAGTCTTTGTCATCTTTCCTTTGAGACAGGATTGACAAGTGTCATAAGATTGATATTCGAACGAGTCCAAATATCCTTCTCTATGCAACTTAGTCAACCTTCTCTCATTGATGTGACCCAGTCTACAATGCCATAAGAAAGCTTTATTTAAATCTGGAGACTTTCTTTTTAGTGTGTTCTGGACATTGAAAATTTGGAGTTGGTTTAACACATATATGCCGTTATTTAGAGTACCGGACCCAATCAAACCATGATTAAGGTGGATGTTGACAACATCTCTTACAAACGTGAAATCATAACCTTTATTTGATAACAAGGAAACTGATATGATATTACACGTTAAGCTGGGTACAAAATAACAGTTATGTAAAACCAAAATGTGTCCACTCGTCAATCCTAGGTGATAATCCCCGACGGACGCAGCTCCCACGCTAGCTCCGTTAGCAACCCTGAGGATCATATCACCTTCCTTCAGCACTCTACGGTTTCTCATTGCCTGCAATGAATTGCAAATATGAGATCCTGATCCGGTATCCAATACCCAGGAAGCAGAGTTGATTGACAGACAATTCTCAATTACAAACACACCTGAAGTCGAAGCCACAGCTTGCTTCGGTTCCTGGTTCTTGGCGTTCCACGCCTTGCAATCCTTCTTCCAGTGCCCTTTCCTGTGACAATGGAAGCACTCATCCAGGCCAACTACCGGTGCTGTAAACTTTTTCTTTCCCTTCTTTCCCACCTTACTAACACCTCCTCTAGGTCTGGGTGCGGCCTTCTTCTTCCTTCCTTTGGCCCTAGCCTTGGACCCGGAAGAAGATGCACCGCCAACAAACATAGCGGGTGTTTCCCTTGCCTTCTGCAAGGTGCCCTCTGCACTCCTTAACATGTTCAGGAGTTCCGCAAGTTCAACTTCTTTTCCTTGAAGATTGAAGTTGAGGATAAACTGGGCGTAGGTGGGAGGAAGGGACTGGAGAACAAGGTCTGTATAGAGCTCATTATCCAAAGTCGTCCCAAGGTCCGCGAGCTCTTCAATATAGCCGATCATCTGTAGGACATGTTCACCTACCGATGACCCGACAGCCAACCTCGCTCGAAACAGTTTCTTAGAGGTCTCGTATCTTGCTATACGAGATTGCTCTCCATAAAGTTCCTTTGTATGGAGAAATATGCCATCTAGGGACATATCCTCGTGCCTCCTCTGATGTTCATTGTTCATCGAGGCAAGCACGATGCACTTGGCTCTCGCGCAATCTAAATCCCAGGTTTTGCGGATTTCCTTATCCGCATTGCTGGATTTGGGACCAAGGACAGCAGGTGCTGTAGCGGTGAGGACGTACCCCAGTTTGTCATAGGTCAAAGCCATCTTGACATTCCGCAGCCAATCTTTATAGTTTGGCCCCGTCAGTATATTTTTCTCTAAAAGTAACTTAAGTCCAGTCATTTTTAGGGTCGCTGCAATTAGGAGAGAGAGAAGAAAACTCTTTAGCATGATGCTCTTGCAAGTTTAGAGTGGTTTTTAGTTTATCTAAACTGGATGGCTCCCACTGTTTCTCGAATCCTTCCTCAAACCATAAAAGAAGAATTAGCCAAGACTATTCTCACCGTACAATACTTGCTTAACCGTTCAGCCAGGCCGGTGTCGATACTTCGAGGGAGGTTTTCCAACGCTTTCGCGAAGTTCCTTAATTAAATAACCTCTTTTCTCTGGGGGCGTAACCCCGCTGACACTTTTCTGGACACCTACTAGGTTTATAGCATTGATCGTTTAAGCGACGAATATCCTGATAAGTAGCATATACTCACAGTAGGATCGGGATCCAAATATCATCGTATGATAATGTTGAAGGAATCCTACCAACATTCATCAAACTCCAAATGGTATGCATCTCTTTGCAAATTTCAGTTTCTTTAGAAATTCCCGATATAAGTTTTTGCCCCATGCTCTTATGACCTTGACGTATGCCAACAAATCATAAGTCACATGTCAAGTTCTGCCCATCATTATCTTGTTAATTTGAACCCACCCGTATATACCCTTGACGTATGCCAACAAGGTAATGCGACTGTCCCAAACCAACACATCTATCTATGCAACAAATGAATACCCCAGCAGCTACCAAACACTATGCCTTGACGTATGCCAACAAGCATAGCTTGAATACTACTGACCATCCATAAGAAATGACGGAGGGCTACGACTGGTTTTGGCGAAACCGTGAACGTAGTGAACTTGATATAACCGAAGGAACCTGATAGCTTTTAAAAGGAGTGGTTAAAGCTCCGCATTTAAAAATATCTGTTTTAAAAATAACCGAGTGGTTTCTTTTAAATTGTTCCAACGATTTAAACTTTGGTTTGTTTTACTTTGCATTATAGATAATGCATCCCATCATTAACCTATCATTGCAGAAAACAACGAAAATATAACGTCCTCTTATGCCATCCGCATTCGCCACGGGGTCCCGTCATCACCCGTTAGGTTACTTAACTAACGACAGAGCGGGGGCTGGGCTAGCGCGGGTGTAAAACATAAGTGACGTCTAAATAGCTATAATAAATATAGATATTTTACATTCGTCTGACGCAATGATATTCATTCCAGAACACAGATAAACAATATTGGATTTGCAAGCAATCTGTATTTCTTTTGAGCCTGCAAGAAAAGACAGATTACACAGTTGTGATGAATAGCCGTTTACCCCACCCTCGACCCCTACGGGTACGGCAAACTACCCACCCGGCAGTCTGTGTACCCCACCTTGGGTCAGTCCTAGGAGCAAAAACAGTAAAATGAAATAATACAACGGTGGCGACAACCGCAACCTGGAAGTGCCCCGCGAAAATAATATGAATTAACCAATAACCCATTGCGAACCCCGGCTATACACCACAACAGTCCAATACAGTTTATATGCACAAACAGATATAACCATTTCAGAAATGTGCAACCCCCTGCCAACCGACATACTAGCAGTTGGGGGAGGTTTACGAACACATTAAACAATCACAGATATAATCCAATACGCAAATACTGTACAATTCGATCGAATAAACAACATCAATATTGCTCCAAAATCTGCTCTGTTAAACAGTAACCTGAGCAATAATTAAATATTCCAGAAAACCCCAAATATCACAGAGAAGCAACAGAAGAAAACTCGGCCGCTGACTCGCCAACTCGGCGGCGGAAGCGCGGCAACTCAGTGGTTGAGGCCGCGGTTCCGCGGCGCGTTGGTCGATTCAGTCGACTGTTTTTCTTGGGTGTTCTACTGGTGTCATGTCAAGCTCTCTGAACTCACCTGAAAAATTTTCTGACATCGTTTTAAATTCGACAGAAACTTACATTTTTTAGGGTTTTCCGGCTTCGTTTTTCCGTTCGAAATTCGTACAAATTTGCAATCAAGTTATTTATTGTTTAGCGAGGCTCTGATACCACTGTAAGTCGATGTAGTACACCCCAGTACTTATGGGGAGGCGGAATTTTCAAAAACAATCAAGTTTAAAGAACGAACATCGACTAACCGCTTGAATCGAAGCTAAACTATAAATAACCGTATTCTAAGGGTTTCATTTCACTTGTGATTAGGGATTATACCTAATGAAACCGGTCCTTCTTCTTTACGTCCTCCTTTGTTCTCCTCGACCTTCTCTAGGTAGTAGACGATCCACCCGAGAGCGAAACTCCAAGCTAAACCTCTAACTTGAGGTAACTAATCAACTTTGATTGCTAATCAAAGATGAAAGGATGATGTAGAGTAAAGGTTATGGATTGTTTAGTCTAACTAATCCTTTGATCTCAACACATGAGGATTAAGGATTAGGGTTTGAAGATGAGAGCTTGAGGAGAGAGAATGTGTGATAAGATAATGAGAGGAGAGAGAGTGTATCATAATATATTATGAAGCATTTCTTTTTAACAATAATAAATAAAGGAAATGAATAAGCATGCTTCATAAAATATCTAGTGGTGATTCATTAGCATGAGTCATTAAGCAATAAATGTGCATTAATGAAATGAATGAATCACCACCATGACTCACTTTCTTATCCAAAAGAAACCTCCTTAGTCACATCTTCTAGAAGCTTCTCGAGTAATTACGAGAACGCCCCTCCGATCCGTAAAAATACGGAAAATCTTTAGACTGTATAAATCCAATAACCGGATACCAGTAACTGGCTTAAACCAAAGCCGACTGGTAAAAACTGTCCGAAAGTCGTACGCGCGTAAACGCACGTATGCGTCCGAACCCTTTGTCGCAAAACCATGCAACCTCTATATCGTTTCGCCTGGAGTAGGAAACTCTCTGTGTGGGACTCTAGAGACTCGACTACTACGCTGGCAGTGGGTTTAACCACAGACCGCAAGCGGCACTAGCTGTACGTAACGGTCCCCAGGTAGTTGTCGATAAGAAGGCCGATGAGTAAACCCATCCGAACTCCTACTGAGTCTGATGTGACAATCTCCATACAGTCCGGTCCGTTCGTCCATGACTATCGCATATCGGGCCTAGGGGGGCGGCAAGCGTCAGTCCCCTAATAGCGGTATAAGTCGTGTCGGAGTGAAGCCCATTACACCCTGAGAAACTACTGGAACCCACCAGCAAATCTCGCTTGCCCTGGCCAGGGACTTTGCGTAATGGCTCTCTGACACAGCACGATATCTACTCCCAATACCGGGAGGGACGAATCCTGTCTAACCGCCACTGCCTCCAAGTGCTCGGGACTGCACCCAACTGCTACCTGTTTGCACGACTCCTTTGAGCCGTGGTAGGGTAGCAATCTAAGAACAGTGGGACACACTCGAGGCGAAGTAGCAGTGTCAAGTCTGCGGACTACGCTGTACTCATGTCACCTGGGAACTGTTTACTGACGACTGGTATCAAACCAACCAACAGTTCCCTGTGAGTCCTGTCCGGTGTACCCGTAACCTAACGAGCACCTGTATACTATCTCCAGTACGACGTACTGATGGCTGTGGGACAGACCATCTCCCCAACTGGGATGAGAAGCGTACACACTAGTCTACTCCGGAGTATCGATGCTCTGTCTCGATAATCCAACGACCAGGGACCTGAATAAGGATGTGCTTGTAGACTACCCAGCCCCCACTAGTGTGACTGCCATCACAACGCTGGTAGCCAAGCAAGATCCTAAGAGCTCTATCAATACGTACACTCACATATTAAGATAGAAAAACCAAGTAGCATACTACCATGTTTAGCAAGACTGTTATATACATGTGAATATCCCAAGCTTCCATTAAGTAATATACAAGCTAGTATGATACAGTAATGGCTTTCTAGGGCATAAACACTAACAGTTAACACATTAGGGTTCTATCTACTATGATGAGGAATTCTTACCAAACGAACCAAGTCCTTTGGTCTTCGTTCTTCATCCTTAGCTCCTCGTAACCACCTTGAACTTGCTTGATCTTCTTTTGTTGCTCCGTCGGTTCTCCGGGATCGAGCTTGTTCTCCGGTCTTCCTTGGTCCTTGATGATCCACCCGAGGGATGTGATCCATGTCTTTAGCTCTTTTCTAAGTGTCAAAAGAGCAACTAGAGAACTTGGGATGCTAGTCCAAGTAATCAAGGATGTAGTTTGGAGTTCTAAGTGTAAAGTTATCTCTTTCTTCCCTCTTCACTTGATTCTCAACACATGAGAAGGTAGTGAAGAGGAAGAAGATGAAGGTGGAGGAAGCTAGAGAGGAAGGAGGAGATGGAGAGCAAAATGGAGCTCAAGAAAAATAATGAATCAAGCATGAAAGAGAAAATACACACCTAGGTTTTGTGTATGAATTCTTTCATTAAACAATTAGCAACCATGCTTCAATAGTAACTCCAAAATGAATTATAAATTCATCTGATAACTATTAAAGCAGGGTCACCTCCATTCCTCCCTCACCTCTCACTTTACACCTCATTTCCAATTATCAAATAAAAGGAAAATACATAATGAGGTGGCTACCATCTAGAAGGAAATTTGTAATAAATACGGATTTCAGTCTACTGTACATACATACCGGCAATCAGATAAAAATCCGAACGCCCAAAGAGATAGAATAACACGAAGAACGAAATACTAGAATATATATATCGAAATACATATACGTAAATTATTAAATCAATACCTGATTTAAAAATCCGGCTCAAACCCGAGCCGACTAGTATTACCAACTGTCCGATCGAAAGTCCGAGTACAAAGTTCATCAATCGATCGAACCCTGCACGTATCCAATACGGCTACTACATCATTTCGCATGAATTAGGGAAACCCTCTGTGTGGGACTCTAAAGACTCGACAGTACTCTGGCAGTGGGTTTAACTACAAGCACGTCAGCGGCACTAGCTGTACATAACGGCTACCCAGGTACTTGTCGAAAAAGAAGGCCGACGAGTAAACTCGTCCAAACTCCTACTTAGCCTATCCGTGACAATTTTCGTACAGTCCGGTCTCTTCGTCAAATAGTATCGCATACCGGGTCTACGGGATGGTGAACATCAGACACTAATAACCTGATAAGTCGTGCCGATTTGGCTCAGGACCAATCCGGGAAACTACTGATCAACCTATCAGTAAATCTCATCTGCCTTGGCCAAGGTCTTATTGTCCTGACCAATCGAATCACAGTGCGATATCGACTCCCTATACCGGGAGAGACGAATCCTCGACAATCCCTCACTGCCTCCATGTGGCTCGGGACTGAACCCAACCAAAACCTGTTTGCACGACTCAGTAGAGCCGTGGTAGGGTAGTGATCAAAGCTCAGTGGGAACTCACACGAGACAAATGCCGATCTCGGGTCCAAAGACTAACCTGTACACATGTCACCTGAGAACTTCCATCTGACGATAGGTATAGTACCACATGGAAGTTCTCAGCGAGTCCGTCCAGTGTACTCACACCCAGTGTGTTAGTTATATGTATGCCCTAGAGGCCATTACTGTACATGAGATGTATATTGTAGTGGATGCTGGGACATATATAGGTAGGACTTTCTTGCTCGACATTATAGTACGCTATCTGGTTGCTCTTTATCTTAACATGTATACTTACTGTCTCTCTGTTACATATTGATAAAGCCCTTAGGATGTGTACTCGACTTGTAGGACTATGATGTAGATTATACTAGTGGGGCCTGGGTAGTCCATGAGTACATCCTTCAATTTTCCTAGTCGTGGGAATATCGAGACGGGGCATCGATATTCCAGAGTAGACTAGCGTATATCTTCTCGACCCATGTGATGGGCGATGGATGATCCCATATCCATTGGTGTTTGACATCAGAGATGGTATGCGGGTGCTCAGTGGTGACTGGGTACACTGAACGGACTCGCCGAGAACTCCCAGATGGTATTATACCTCATGTCAGATGGCAGTTCTCTGGTGACACTGGTACAGCTTAGTCTATTGACCCGAGATCGTCATAGAGTCTTGTATGTCTCCCACTGTGCTTTGATTTCCACCCTACCACGGCTCTACTGAGTCGTGCAAACAGGTGGTTTTTGGGTACAGTCCCGATTCACATGGAGGCAATGAGCTATTGGAGGGGATTCGTCTCTCCCGGTATTGGGGGTTGATATTGCGCTATGCTCGACTGGCCATAACTGGAAATCCCTGGCCAGGGTTGCACTGATTTACTGGTAAGTGTTATCAGTAGTTTCATGCTTGTTATGGACCTTACATCGGCATGACTTATCAAGCTACTGGGGTCTGACGTTTACCACGCCTAGGCGAGATATGCGACATATCAGACGAACAGACCGGACTATGCGGTAAGTGTTACTGATTGGATTCGCAGGAGTGTGAGCAGGCTTGCTCGTTGATCTTCTGATCTCTCAATACCCGGGTGGCCGTTACGTTTAGCAGACCGCTTGCGGCTTGTGGGTGATTGATATGATCACCACCTACTGCCGGCGTATTGACGAGTCTTTAGAGTCCTACACAAAGGTTTCCTAGCTCAAGCGAAATGAAATAGGAGCGCATATGAGATATGTGCGGGGCCGAGAATAATACCAGTATGTGATACTGTATTCTATTCTCGTGATTTGTATCATCGGACGGTTATATGAGATATAACCAGGTTACCGAATCAAGTGTTGATTCGATATATTGATACACTAGATATTAGTCGGTTATATGCGATATGACCGGATCATTAAATCAAGTGTTGATTTAATGATTTAATGTATAATTATATATGTGATATATTACTTTACATTAACTAGTATTGGTTCACTTAAGATTGATTTTCTCACTTGATGTGCACAAGTTGTATATGTGATATATGATTGTGCACTAGTTTGTATCATGATTGATGATACATGCAAACTTGGGTGTGTGTATGACTTACACCATATTTAAGATAATGGTTTAGGTTTTTATTTATTTTGGTAAAACAAAATGGTGGTTTTCTTTATCTTGGCTTGAAGCTTCATGAAGCTTTTAAGCATCTTTGATAAAGTCCACTCATTTTGTTTTGCATAAAATTTTCATTAACCAAACCATTACCTCAAACTATGGTTTAGTCTCTACAAAGGTAAACTCACCCATGGTTGCATTATGATAGACTTCACTTGATTATTCTTTTGTGATAATTCATTATTCTTATTCTTTTCTTTCTTCTTCTTTTTCTTCAAGAAGAAGAAAAGCTTACTAGATTTTTATCAAGTGAAGAAATAGAGTGAGAAATCCAAATCCAAAGTGAACCCACTTCCTATTTCATCATCCTCTACTACTTGCCATTTAGTTTAGGGTGTTCTCTTCACAAAGTTCATGACCTAGTGAAGATGGAGCTTGAGTTTGAGTCTCCTCGACGTAGATCATCTTCGGCCTCGAAGTCAACGACCTAGCCCGCTCATTTCTCCGAGGAAACCATCGCTAGAGTCCAGGATCACGATGATCGCAGCGAAGGGACGTCAACACGGAGCTTTAGAAGTGAAGGACCGGATCTACAAAGGTTGTAATCCCTTTCACTTAGTGTTAAGTTGTTCACTTGCTTATAGTTTTCGCATAATCTCTAGTATACGATCTTGGTTAGGGTTGTTCGGCACGTCTAATTTTTTGAATCGGGCATGGTTGATGCCTTGTAGAACCTCATGAGAATGCCTAGGAACCTTACAGTGGTATCAGAGCCAAGCTAGAGCTTTAGGCGAAGTCTAGATGAAGTCAGAAGTCCGATCGAACCCGTATAACCCCGATTAAACCCTTCTCTGGACATTTTTTGAAATCGTGATTTTTTCAACATTAAAAATACTTTAAAAAATCAGCAGCCAATTATATAGAAAACTGTGCAAAACGACAAAGTTTGGCGCCCAAAGAGCCGCGGAACCGCGGCACGAGCATGGCTCCTGCGGCGATTCCGCGGCCATAATGTGACGTCATGCTTCCCTTTTTGTACAGTAATGTCCCTATTATATTTTCTGTTGTTTCTGGGTATTTTTAATTTCTACTCAAGAGTTGAGTTTTCTGGGGTGTATTGGGGACTTGTTGATTCGATCGGATAATTTAACTTCGTTTATTTTTCCGGGTAATTTAGAACATGTTAAAAGGTTCGACCGGATATTAATAACTCACTTTTTCCCCTGCAGGAAAATTTCCAAGTGTTGGATTTTTCCGTAGTTTAAGAACGTTCTAAGTCGTGCAAGTAACGCGATGGACCCTCTAGAAGACAACAAACCTTAACTCAATTATGCAACCGTCTTGAACTGCCTTTTGAACCTTAGGGTTTGGGGCAGTACGGCGTTGCCATATGTGAGGCGTTGGCTTGACCCTTCTACGGCTGGACCATTGGTACTGTGGCATGTAATAGATGTTTTTAAACTCCCCTCAAGTGTTGAGAACTATTTGGGAAAACTTGGGTGTTTGTTTATTCGATCGGAAAGTTTAACATTGTCTATTTATCTGGAATGTGATACAATGTTTGGAATCCACAAGTAGTTATGAGATAACTAATTTGAATGTTATAAATCTAGCAGTTCAGTCTCAATTGATCGATTGCCACGGAATTTTGATGTGATCAAAAGTCCGTCGCAATCACGTAGCGTACGCGGATACTCGCCAGGTAAACTTAATAGACAGCCACGCCCCATAGCCCCGACCAAGTGACTGTAGGAGAACCCAGTAGCCAAAAGCATCCGTTCGGGTAATCGCGGTAGCGGTGTGCCGTCTTAGTGCACATCGTCGACGGCATTCGGGGGTGCGGCCGTCTACTAAATTTTGCGACAAGCATTCGATCAGGATGTCGGGAATCTTGTTGAATTGCCCGACTTGATATTGAAAAGTATTTTCGATAATGAGACTAAAATGCGGGGTTTATAATTATTAGGCATACGATGTCTAAGGAATTCATATGGTTAGGCATGCGATGTCTAAGGAAATTGCGGATTCCAACTGTTGTAGTTTTACACTTTCTTTTCTGCGACCGTAAGTGTAATATGTGGAGTATCGCCGGTTTCGTTGCTATACGTCAATGACAATTGGGATACGCATATTTACTTACGTTGATGACATGTGATGTTATGTATTGCTGGATATGTTATATTGGATCGTCGTGTTTGAATAGACGGGGTTTTTTATGTGAGATGAGTGTTTTTCATTTTCATTCATGTAAAAACTTGTATGTAATATTCTTTTATTGGGGCACTTCCGGGCCGAGGATGATGTCACTATTGTATATTATTTACTATTCCGCATTAGGATAGACCCAAGGAGGGGAGCACAAGTAACCGGGTTCTAGGGTCCAGTGGGAGACCATCTAAAGGAGTCATTGTTAGTTATATGTATGCCCTAGAGGCCATTACTATACATGAGATGTATATTGTAGTGGATGCTTGGACATATATAAGGAGGACTTTCTTGCTCGACATGATAGTATACTATCTGGTTACTCTTTACCTTAACGTGTACACTGATTGTCTCTCTGTTACATGTTGGTAAAACCCTTAGGATGTGTACTTGACTACCTGGACTATGATGCGGATCATACTAGTGGGGACATGGTAGTCCATAAGTACATCCTTCAAGGTCCCTAGTCGTGGGTGTATCGAGACGGGGCATCGATATGCCAGAGTAGACTAGCGTATACCTTCTCGACCCATGTAGATGGGCGATGGATGATCCCATATCCATTGGTGTTTGACATCAGAGATGATATACGGGTGCTCAGTGGAGGCTGGGTACACTGGACGGACTCGCCGAGAACTCCCAGATGGTATTATACCTTACGTCAGATGGCAGTTCTCTGGTGACACTGGTACAGGTTAGTCTGTAGACCCGAGATCGTCATAGAGTCTTGTGTGATTCCCACTGTGCTTTGATTTCCACCTTACCACGTCCAAGAGGGCGTGCAAAATGGTGGTTTTTGGGTACAGTCCCGAGTCACATGGAGGCAATGAGCGATAGGAGGGGTTTCGTCTCTCCCGGTATTGGGGGTTGATGTTGCGCTATGCTCGATTGGCCGTAACAGGGAAGTCCCTGGCCAGGGCTGGTTTAGAGATTTACTGGTAAGTGTTACCAGTAGTTTCTCGACCCGTTATGGCCTCATATCGGCATGACTTATCGGTTATTGGGGTCTGACGTTTACCACCCCAAGACTTGATATGCGACATATCAGACGAGGAGACCGGACTGTACTGTAGTGTCACTGTCAGGTTTTTTGCAGGAGTTGGAGCGGGCTTGCTTGCTGATCTTCTGATCGCTCAATACCCGGGTAGCCGTTACGTCCAGCTAGTACCGCTGACGGCTTATCGGTGCTTGATATGATCATCACCTACTGCCGGCGTATTGACGAGTCTTTAGAGTCCTACATAGAGGTTTTACTGGCTCAGGCAAAACGAAATAGGAGCGCATATGTGATATGTGCGGGACCGAGAATAATGCGAGTATGTGATACTGTATTCTATTCTCGCGATGTTTGTGTCGATTGGTTATATGCGATATAACCAAGTTATCGAATCAAGGGTTGATTCGATAAGTCGATACATTGAATGTTAATCGGTTATATGTGATATAACCGGATTATTAAGTCAAGTGTTGATTTAATAATTTAGTGTATAATTGTATATGTAGATATACTAATTTACATTAACTAACATTGGTTCACTTAAGCATTTGTTTTTCTCACTTGTGCACAAGTTAATATATATGTGATATATATTTATTTGTGTTCTTTTTTGTATCATGGTTGTTGATACAAATATCATGGGTGTATAAGACTTATACTATTATAATTATATTGGTATGGTTTTAATATTCAAAGTAAATACAAAATTAGTGGATATTTGTTAAATGCATGAAGCTTGTAGAAGCTTGTGAGTGCTTTGACAAATTCAACCCTTTTTGTTTTGCTTTGGATATTTATTAACCTAACCAATATATTTAGCCATGGTTATGTCTCTACATGAGTTTATATATGATATAAACTCATCCATGGTTCAAGCTCTCTCTCTCTTGATTAGTCTTCATTCTCATTTCGAGCTCATCTTCTTCCTCCTTCAATTTCTTTCTAGGGTTTGAAAAAGAGAGAGAATGAAAGTGAGAAAAGAAATTCTAAAGTGTACCCATTTCTTATTTCATCATCCTCTACTAGACTAGCACTTTAGTTTAGGGTGTTTGCTTCACTAATTCTCTAGTTAGTGAAGTAGAAACTTGAGTTCGTATTCCCTCGACTTAGATCATCTTCGGCCTCGAAGACTTCAAGCAATACCGTTGCAATTTTCTCATGGAGCCGTCCGAGAGTCCGGGAGTTTGATGATCGCAGCGAAGGGACTACTACAAGGAGCTTAAGAAGGGATGGACCGATCTACAAAGGTTGTATTTCGCATTCACTTAGTGATAATTGTTATTTACTAGCATGTGTTACCCTAATTATCTAGCAAAGATCTTGTTTAGAGTTATTCGGCACGGCTAAAATTTTAATCGGGCATGGCTGATGCCTTGTAGAACCTTATTAGAGTGCCTAGTAACCCTACAGTGGTATCAGAGCCTAGCTAGATCATTAGGCGACGTGTATACGAAGTTAAAACCCCGATCGAACCCGGAAACGTCAATTAAACCCCCTATCTGGAAAAATTTTCAAAACTGTGATTTTTCTGTATTAAAAATGCCTAAAAATTCAGCAGGGAAATATAAGCACTACGGTGAAAAATGAGCGCACAATTCGTACAAACCGCCGCGGAACCGCGGCCGTACCGCGCTTGGGCCGCGGATCCACGGCAGTACTGAGGATTTATGCACTCGTTTTTGCACTGTAATGTCAATTTCTGTAAGTGCTATTTTCTGGGTATTTTTAACCTGACTCAAGTGTTGAGTATTCTGGGGTTTATTTTGTATTCGTTGATTCGATCGGAATATTTAATTTCGTTGTGTTTTCCGGATATTCAGAAAGTATTAAAAAGTTCGAACGGATATCAATAACTCACTTTTTCCCGACCCGGAAAATTTCCAAGTGCTGGATTTTTCCGTTGTTTAAGAACGTCTAAATCGTGCAAGTTACGCAATAGACCCTCTAGAAGACAACAAACCTTAACTCGATTATGTGACCGTCTTGAACTGCCTTTTGAACCTTAGGGTTTGGGGCAGTACCGCGTTGCCACATGTGAGGCATTGGTTTGACCCTTCTACGGCTGGACCATTGGTAATGTGGCATGTGATGGATGTTTTTAAACTCCCCTCAGGTGTTGAGAACTATTTGGGAAAACTTAGGTGTTTGATCATTCGATCGGAAAGTTTAACATTGTCTATTTATCTGGAAGGTGATACAATATTTGGAATCCACAAGTAGTTATGAGATAACTAATTTGGATGTAAACATAGCAGTTTAGTCTCAAATGATCGGTTGCCACGGAATTTTGATGCGATCAAAAGTCCGTCGCAATCACGTAGCGTACGCGGATACTCGTCGGGTAAACTTAATAGACAGCCACGCCCCAAAACCCCGACCAAGTGACTGTAGGAGAACCCCGTCGCTAAAAGCATCCGTTCGGGTGCTCGCGGCAGCGATGTTCCGCCTTAGTGCACTTTGTCGACGGCATCGGGGGTGAGGCCGTCTACTAAAGTTTGCGACGAGCATTCGATCAGGATATCGGGAATCTTGTTGAATTGCCCGACAGGATATTGAAAAGTGTTTTCGATATAGAGACTAAAATGCGAGGTTTATAATTGTTAGGCATGCGATGTCTAAGGAGGTTGCGGATTCCAACTGTTGTAGTTTTACACTTTCTTTTCTGCGACCGTAAGTGTAATATGTGATATCGCCGGTTTCGTTGCTATATGTCAACGACAATTGGGATGCGCATATTTACTTACGTTGATGACATGTGATGTTATATGTTGCTGGATATGTTATATTGGATCGTCGCGTTTTGTATAGCCGGGGGTTTTATGTGAGATGAGGGTTTTTATTTTCATTCATGTAAAATTAAATGTATGTAATATTCTTTTATTGGGGCACTTCCGGGATGAGGTCGATGTCACCATTTGTATATTATTTACTTTTCCGCACTAGGATAGACCCAAGGAGGAGAGCACAAGTAACCGGGTTCTAGAGTCCAGTGGGAGACCAGCTCGAGGAGTCGAGCCCGGGTCTCCTAACTCTAGAATTGGTAGGGTTGCTTGCCGCTCTCGTAGGGGTCTAGGGGTGTGGGTTTGGCTATTCATCGCGACCGTGGAATCCGTGTTTTATAGAGGCTCAAAATAAAACACGGACGTCCTAGTATATCCAATATTTCATATGTTTCTTCTGCTGCGATATCTGTGATGTGATCATTTGATATGTTGTGATAAATACTGTATATAGTATATATGATATATTATATAGACGTTACTTATGTTTTACACCCGCGCTAGCCCTTCCCCGCTCTGCCGTTAGTTACCTAACCTAACGGTGCACGAGGGGACATCGAGGCGAATGCGGATGGCATAAGTGTACGTCGTATTTATCTGTGATGTTTAGGTGACTTAAATGATGGGACTTCATTAATGCGATTAATGAAAGAAAAGAAACCTAAAAGATGTTGTGGAATCGAATTTTCAAAAACAGGTAGCTACAGTTCTTGCTTTGCATCGCGGTGTTCCTTGTAGAACATCCTGCACCTTATTCGATAAGTAAAGGGCCGAGATCCCTTCACCGGGAGTGACCCCTTTAGTAATGACTGGCAGATGCTACACCCCTCGGTTTTGTCTTTTGATTGCTTTTCTAGTCCTTGCTTTGCACAGTGATATATATGATATATCCTGCACCTCATTCGACGAGGAAAGAGCCGAGATCCCTTCACCGGGAGTGACCTCTTTAGCGAAACTAGTAAAAGCCTCAAAAACACTCCATTTTAAAATTATTTGATTCTACAACGATATCAAAATCATTACGCAATAGGTTTTCAGAAAAACCTGACGTAGCCCTCCGTCATTTCAGATAAGTCCTGCTTAGTATTCGTGCTGCGTTTGTTGACCTTGTCAAGGCGCAGTGTGCGGTAGCTGACCAGTATTTATCTGTTTATGCATATGATGCAGATTGGATTAGGGTAGTCGTACGGCCATGTTGACCTTGTCAAGGGTTGTGCGTGTGGGTTTAATTCAATCAAGAAATGACGGGTTGAACTTGACATACGGTCTATGGTTTGTTGACCTTGTCAAGGTCATAGATCGTTCGGGGCAAAATTATCGGGAATTTCAGGTGTTGAAATTTGCAATAAGATTGCATACCTTCTATGAGATAGTTGGATCCCGATACCCACTGCGAGTAATTGTTACTCCTGGGAGAGTTTTACACATTACAATTAGCCGATCAAGTAGGTGTCTAGAAAGGTGTCAACGGGGTTACGCCTCTGGGAAAATGAGGTTTACTTTAATTAGGTCCGTGCGAAAGCACGGGGAACCTCCCTCAAAGTACCGACACTGGCCTGGCTGAAAGATTGGCGAAATTGTAGGGTGTAATTAATCCCGACTAGTCTTTCCTTTTAGGGCTTGAAGGAATATTTGATAAAAACAGTGGGAGCCATCCTGATTAGATAAAATAAGAACCAATCTGATCTTGCCAGAGCGCACGCAGAGTGTTTTCTTTTCTCTCTCTCTAGGTAGCGACCATGTCACGCCTTAATCAAGATAATAATACGGATGTATTGACCAAACCTGCTTGTTATACTGAGCTGGGGAACGTTGGTCCCGCTCCAACTTATAATTGTTATAAGACAGAGCAGGAAATTGGGGATTACCAGAATTCCCGTGCCGCCCAAACGAAGAAAGTGCATGTTGATGCATCTTCTTCGGGTGTGTTCATTACAGAGAACTATTTCTCAGTATCCTTTATGTCCTGGGTATGAGATACCAGATCAGGATCCCGCATATGTAATCTGTTACATGGGCTACTGATAGGTAGAGAACTGAGAACGGGTGATAAGTTTCATGAGATAGAAAACGGTGCAAGTGTTGCAGCCAAGTCTGTTGGTCACTATCACCCTGTATTACCAGAATACATTGATTCTGAACGAATGTTATTAGATACCGGATCTGATATACATCATATCAGACTCTTTATTAGTAAAGAAAGGATATAATTTTGTATTGTTGGATAATGTTTTGAACATTTCCTATATCAAGAGTTGATCGGTTTGGGCACGTTATCTAAAAGCATAGACGTTCTAAATCAAACCACAGTTCTTAACGTACAGAACACGCACAAGAGGAAGAGTTCAGAAATGAACGAATCCTTCTTGGGGTATTGTAGACTAGGTCATATCAATGCGACCCGACTAGCTGAAGTTACATAAAGATGCATATTTAAATTAGTTTAAATTTACATCTTGTGAAACTTGCCGGTCATGTCACAGAGATAAGATGACCACAGCTCTGTTTATTGGAAACAGAGAAAGAGTTAGTGAACTCTTGGGATGATATATGTTGATGTATGTAGGTCCCCTGACTACACATGCCAAGACCGGTTCTTTGTACTTCATTACATTCTCTGATGATCTCTCAAGATTCAGACATATGTTCCTGTTGGAACATAAGTCCGAAACTTTTGAGATATTCACAGAATATAAGTTAGAAGTAGAGAACCAAAACGGGTATAAGTATTATGTCCTTTGATGTGATCAAGGAAGAGAATACTTGAGCACGGAATCCCTGGACTATTCTAAAGGAGAATAAGATTCTCTCTCAGCATTACTCCTCCGTATACACCACAGCACGTCGGTGTATCGGGGCGGAGCAATCAGCACCCTATGTGATATGGTGTGCTCTATGATGAGTATTACTAAGTTGCCTATTTCCTTTTGGGAGTTAAGCACTAGAAAAGTTGCATACCTATTGAATAGGGTTCCGATCAAATCAGTTGCCTACCACTTTATATGAGATATGGAAAGGGAAGAGCCCATATCTTAAGTTTGTTAAGATTTGGGGTTGTCCGGCCTATGTCTAAAAGCGAAATCCGGACAAGCTCGAGGCAAAGTTAGTTTTGTAGAAGTTTGTTGGATATCCCAAGCATATGCAAGGGAATATCTTCTACCAAACCGATGAACAAAAGATGTTTTGTTTCTCAATACGCCACCTTTGTGAAAGGGAATTTCTTGTGAAGAAATTATTGGTCATAAGGTAGAACTGGAAGGAGTTCCAGCTATACAAACTGCAGCTGATGATTTGGTAGAACCAAAGGATTCAATAGTTTCCAACGAACCTCAGCCTCTCCGCCGATCTAGTAAGGTACCTCACCCACCTGAGAGATACTTCAGTTTCTCTATGACAGTGGGAGTGAGGAATGCATCATGAGATGATGACCCAACTAGTTTCGAGCTGGCCATCAGGAGTGGGACTCTATAAGAATGGCTGGATGCTTAGCGATCTGAGATGGAATCCTTATACACCAACAAAGTATGGACTTTGGTTGCCTTATCTGAAAGGTTAAATCCCCATCAGGAGCAAGTATATCTTGAGAAGATTACTTGGTGTACATGGAAAAGTTGAGACTTTCAAAGCTAGACTTGTTAAAGGTTTGCATCATTGACCAGGTATGGATTATGATGAAACCTTTTCTAAGTAGCTATGCTTAAGTCCATCCAGATCCTACTTGCCACGGCTACATGCCATGACTATGATATCTGGCGGTTGGGTGTCATGACTGCTTTTCTAAATGTTGATTTGGAAGGGAGCGTCTATAAGTACACAGCCAAAGGGCTTCGTAGACAGTGGGAGCAGCGGAAGCGTGTACAAGTTGCTTTATGGGATAAAGCAGACATCGCGGAGTTGGAACGTCTGTTTTGATGTGGTAGTCAAAGAGTTTGACTTCATCAAAATGGTAGATGATCCTTGTATATACAAAAAGGTAGTAGGGAGTATGATGGTGATCCTCGTAGAGTACGTGGATGACATACTCTTGATAGGGAAGGAGTTTCCTATGCTACGCTCGGTCAATCTCCGCTTATCACAATGATTCTACACATAGGATCAAAGTGATACCTACTAAATCCTGGGTTTTGGATCTATGACATAGATCTAATTGGATGTTAGGATACTCACTAGCTGTAGTGAGATGGTATCAATTGATCCTGGGGAGAATCACTGGAAGGGTTCCAGAGTGATAAGGATGACTGAAAGTCAGTCACAGGCATTGTCTTTACCCTCAGTAAAGGGACGGTATGTTGGAAGAGTTCCCAGACAGATACCGTGGCATACTAGACGATAAAGGCTAGATACATCGCTACCAAAGATGCTACCAAAGAGGAAGTCTGGGTGTATATTAGTTCATGAGATGAACTTCGTTCCTACCATTGTGTGACATTGGAGTTGTGTCTCATGCCTAGGAATGCCCGTCCCATCAGTGATCCAGACATATTCACCTGATCATGGAGATGGTTGATCTCCAGGGGATCGAAGTTAGCAGAGTAGACTCAGAGGACAACACGGCGGATCCACTCACAAAGGCCTTTTCTCAAAGAGAGACTATTATGGAATGGTTGAGTATGAGATACTACAACCACTGTTATTAGATGGCCCTAGTGCAAGTGGGAGATTATTAGTTATATGTATGCCCTAGAGGCCATTACTATACATGAGATGTATATTGTAGTGGATGCTTGGACATATATAGGGAGGACTTTCTTGCTCGACATGATAGTATGCTATCTGGTTACTCTTTACCTTAACATGTACACTGATTGTCTCTCTGTTACATGTTGGTAAAGCCCTTAGGATGTGTACTTGACTACCTGGACTATGATGCGGATCATACTAGTGGGGACATGGTAGTCCATAAGTACATCCTTCAAGGTCCCTAGTCATGGGTGTATCGAGACGGGGCATCGATATACCAGAGTAGACTAGCGTATACCTTCTCGACCCATGTAGATGGGCAATGGATGATCCCATATCCATTGGTGTTTGACATCAGAGATGATATACGGGTGCTCAGTGGAGACTGGGTACACTGGACGGACTCGCCGAGAACTCCCAGATGGTATTATACCTTACGTCAGATGGCAGTTCTCTGGTGACACTGGTACAGGTTAGTCTGTAGACCCGAGATCATCATAGAGTCTTGTATGATTCCCACTGTGCTTTGATTTCCACCTAACCACGTCCAAGAGGGCGTGCAAAATGGTGGTTTTTGGGTACAGTCCCGAGTCACATGGAGGCAATAAGCGATAGGAGGGGTTTCGTCTCTCCCGGTATTGGGGGTTGATGTTGCGCTATGCTCGATTGGCCGTAACAGGGAAGTCCCTGGCCAGGGCTGGTTTAGAGATTTACTGGTAAATGTTACCAGTAGTTTCTCGACCCGTTATGAGCCTCATATCGGCATGACTTATCGGTTATTGGGGTCTGACGTTTACCACCCCAAGACTTGATATGCGACATATTAGACGAGGAGACCGGACTGTACGGTAGTGTCACTGTCAGGCTTTTTGCAGGAGTTGGAGCGGGCTTGCTTGCTGATCTTCTGATCGCTCAATACCCGGGTAGCCGTTACGTCCAGCTAGTACCGCTGACGGCTTATAGGTGCTTGATATGATCATCACCTATTACCGGCGTATTGACGAGTCTTTAGAGTCCTACATAGAGGTTTTACTGGCTCAGGCAAAACGAAATAGGAGCGCATATGTGATATGTGCAGGACCGAGAATAATGCGAGTATATGATACTGTATTCTATTCTCGCGATGTTTGTGTCGATCGGTTATATGCGATATAACCAAGTTATCGAATCAAGGGTTGATTCAATAAGTCGATACATTGAATGTTAGTCGGTTATATGTGATATAACCGGATTATTAAGTCAAGTGTTGATTTAATAATTTAGTGTATAATTGTATATGTAGATATACTAATTTACATTAACTAACATTGGTTCACTTAAGCATTTGTTTTTCTCACTTGTGCACAAGTTAATATATATGTGATATATATTTATTTGTGTTCTTTTTTGTATCATGGTTGTTGATACAAATATCATAGGTGTATAAGACTTATACCATTATAATTATATTGGTATGGTTTTAATATTCAAAGTAAATACAAAATTAGTGGATATTTGTTAAATGCATGAAGCTTGTAGAAGCTTGTGAGTGCTTTGACAAATTCAACCCTTTTTGTTTTGCTTTGGATATTTATTAACCTAACCAATATATTTAGCCATGGTTATGTCTCTACATGAGTTTATATATGATATAAACTCACCCATGGTTCAAGCTCTCTCTCTCTCTCTTGATTAGTCTTCATTCTCATTTTAAGCTCATCTTCTTCCTCCTTCAATTTCTTTCTAGGGTTTGAAAAAGAGAGAGAATGAAAGTGAGAAAAGAAATTCTAAAGTGTACCCATTTCTTATTTCATCATCCTCTCCTAGACTAGCACTTTAGTTTAGGGTGTTTGCTTCACTAATTCTCTAGTTAGTGAAGTAGAAGCTTGAGTTCGTATTCCCTCGACGTAGATCATCTTCGGCCTCGAAGACTTCAAGCAATACCATTGCAATTTTCTTATGGAGCCGTCCGAGAGTCCGGGAGTTCGATGATCGCAACGAAGGGACTACTACAAGGAGCTTAAGAAGTGAAGGACCGATCTACAAAGGTTGTATTTTGCATTCACTTAGTAATAATTGTTATTTACTAGCATATGTTACCCTAATTATCTAGCAAAGATCTTGTTTAGAGTTATTCGGCACGGCTAAAATTTTAATCGGGCATGGTTGATGCCTTGTAGAACCTTATTAGAGTGCCTAGTAACCCTACAGTCGAGTCCGGGTCTCCAAACTCTAGAATTGGTAGGGTTGCTTGCCACTCTCGTAGGGGTCTAGGGGTGTGGGATTGGCTATTCATCACGACTGTGGAATCCGTGTTTTATACAGGCTCAAAATAAAACCCGAACGTCCTAGTATATCCAATATTTCATATGATATTTTCTGCTGCGTTATCTGTGATGTGATCATGTGATATGTTCAGGTAGATATTATATATAGAATATATGATATATTATATAGACGTTGCTTATGTTTTACACCCGCGCTAGCCCTGCCCCGCTCTGCCGTTAGTTACCTAACCTAACGGTGCAGACGGGACATCGAGGCGAATGCAGATGGCATAAGTGTACGTTGTATTTATCTGTGATGTTTAGGTGGATTTAAATGATGGGACATTCATTAATGAGATTAATGAAAGAAAATAAACCTAAAAGATGTTGTGGAATCGAATTTCAAAAATTAGGTAGCTCTAGTTGTTGCTTTGCATAGCAGTGTTCCTTGTAGAACATCCAGCACCTTATTCGATAAAGAAAGAGCAGAGATCCCTTCACCGGGAGTGACCTCTTTAGCAATAACTAGCAGATGCTACAACCTTCGGTTTGTCTTTTGATTGCTTTTATAGTTCTTGCTTTGCATAGCGGTATTGAGAATATCCTGCACCTCAATCGACGAGGAAAGAGCCGAGATCCCTTCACCGGGAGTGACCTCTTTAGCGAAACTAGCAAAAGCCTCAAAAGCACTCCATTTTTAAAACCATTTGATTCTACAACGAGATCAAGTTCAAAGTGTTAAAGGTTTACTTAAAAACCATCCGCAACCCTCCGTCATTTTAGGAAGTAGAGTACTTAGTATTCGTGATGTGTTTGTTGACCTTAGTTAAGGCACAGTGTACGGTAGCTAAGTGATGTCTTCCTACACCGCATATGATGCGATTAGTTAGGACATTCACGTGACTTTGTTGACCTTAGTTAAGGGTCATGTGGGTGGGTCTAATTAATCACGAAATGACGGGTAGAGCTTGACTAGTGCTTATGATTTGTTGACCATAGTTAAGGTCATAAGTGCTAGGGGTAAAAACCTTTATCGGGAGTTTCAAGTGTTGAAATTTGCAATGAGATTGCATACCTTCTATATGATAGTTGGATCCTGATACACACTGCGAGTAATTGTTACTCCTGGGAGAGTTTTGCACTTTACAATTAGCCGATCAAGTAGGTGTCTAGAAAGGTGTCAACGGGGTTACGCCCCTGGGAAAAACGAGGTTTATTTTAATTAGGTGCGTGCGAAAGCACGAGGAACCTCCCTCAAAGTACCGGCACTGGCCTGGCTGAAAGATTGGCAAACTTGTAGGGTGTAATTAATCCCGGCTAGTCTTTCCTTTTAAGGTTTGAAGGAAGATTTGATAAAAACAGTAGGAGCCATCCTGATTAGATAAAATATATAACCAATCTAATCTTGCAAGAGCGCACGCAGAGTGTTTTCTTCTCACTCTCTCCAGGTAGCGACCATGTCACGCCTTAATCAAGATAATAATATGGATGTATTGACCAAACCCGCTTGTTATACTGAGCTGGGGAACGTTGGTCCCGCTCCAACTTATAATTGTTATAAGACCGAGCAGGAATTAGGGGAATACCAGGATTCCCATGCCACCCAAACGAAGAAAATGCATGTTGATGCATCTCCTTCGGGTGTGTTCATTACATAGAACTGTTTCTCAGTATCCTCTACGTCCTAGGTATTTGATACCGGATCAGGATCCCCAATATGCAATCTGTTACATGGGTTATAGGTAGGTAGAGAACTGAGAACGGGTGCTAAATTTCAAGAGTTGGAAACAGTGCAATTGTTACAGCCAAAGTGTTGGCAGTTATCACCCTGTATTACTAAATACACTGATTCTGAACGAATGTTATTATATATCGAACCTGATATACAACACATATCAGTCTCTTTATTTACTAAAGAAAGGATATAATTTTGTATTGTTGGATAATGATTTGAACATTTCCTATATCAAGAGTTGATCGGTTCAGGCACGTTATCTAAAAGCATATACATTCTAAATCAGACCACAGTTCTTAACATACAGAACACGCACAAGAGGAAGAGTTCAGAAATGAACGAATCCTTCTTGAGGCATTGTAGACTAGGTCATATCAATGCGACCCGACTAGCTAAGTTACGTATTAGATGCATATTTAAATCAGTTTGAATTTACATCTTGTGAAACTTGCCAGTCATGTCACAAAGATAAGATGACCATAGCTCTGTTTACTAGAAACAGAGAAAGAATTTGTGAACTCTTGGGACTGATACATAGTAATGTATGTAGGTCCCCGGTCTACAAATACCAGGACTGGTTCTTTGTACTTCCTTACATTCACTGATGATCTCTCAAGATTCGGACACATGTTCCTGTTAAAACACATGTCTGAAGCTTTTGAGAAATTCAAAGAATATAAGTCAGAAGTAGAGAACCAAAACGGGTATAAGTATTATGTCCTATGATGAGATCAGGGAGGAGAATACTTATGCATGGAATTCTTGGACTATTCTAAAGGGGAATGAGATTCTCTCTCGGTGTTACTCCTCTGAATACACTACAGCACAACGGTGTATCGGGGCGGAGCAATCGCACCCTATGAGATATGGTGCGCTCTATGATGAGTACTACTGAGTTACCTATTTCCTTTTGGGGGTTGTGCACTTGAGAAGCTGCATACCTATTGAATTAGATTCCAATCAAATCAATGCCTACCACTCCATATGAGATATGGTATGGGAAGAGCCCATCTCTTAAGTAAGTTAAGATTTGGGATTGTCCGGCCTATGTCAAAAGCAAAATCCGGACAAGATCGAGGCAAGGTCAGTTCTGTAGAACTGGAAGGAGTTCCAGCTATACAAACTACAGCTGGTGATTTGACAGAACCAAAGGATTCAATAGTCCCCGACGAACCTCAACCTCTCCGCCGATCTGGTAGGGTTCCTCATCCGCCTGAGAGATACTTCGGTTTCTCGATGACAGTGGGAGCGAGGAATGCATCATGAGATGATGACCCAACTAGTTTCGAGCAGGCCATCGAGAGTAGGGACTCTGTAAGAATGGTTGGATGCTTAGTGATCTGAGATAGAATCCATGTACACCAACAAAGTATGGACTTTGGATGCTATAGCTGAAGGGTTGAACCCCCATCAGGAGCAAGTATATCTTGAGAAGATTACTTGGTGTAGATGGAAAAGTTGAGACTTTCAAAGCTAGACTTGTTAATGGTTTTCGTCATCGACCAGGCGTGGATAGTGATGAAACCTTTTCCAATGGCTATGCTTAAGTCCATCCGGATCCTACTTAACATTGCTACATACCATGACTACGATATCTGGTGGTTGGGTGTCATGACTATTTTTCTAAATACTGATTTAGAAAAGAACGTCTATAAGTACACAGCCAGAGGGCTTCGTAAACAGTGGGAGCAGCGGAAACGTGTGCAAGTTGCTTTACAGAATAGAGCAGGCAGCGCGGAGTTAGAACATCTGTTTTGATGTGGTAGTCAAAGAGTTTGACTTCATCAAAATAGTAGATGAACCTTGTACATACAAAAAGGTAGTAGAGAGTAAGGTGATCATCCTCGTATTGTACGTGGACAACATACTCTTGATGGGAAAAGAGTTTCCTATGCTACGCACGGTCAATCTCCTCTTATCACAAGGATTCTCCAAATAGGATAAAGGTGATACCTCCTAAATCCTGGGTTTTGGATCTATGAGATAGATTTAAATGGATATTAGGATTCTCACTAGGTGTAGTGAGATGGTATCAATCGATCCTGGAGAGAATCACTGGACAGCTTCCAGGGTGGTAAGGTTGACTGAATGTCAGTCACAGGCATTGTCTTTACCCTCAGTGGAGGGATGGTATGTTGGAAGAGTTCCAAGCTAGATACCGTGGCAAACTAGACGATAAAGGCTGGTGACATCGCTATCAAAGATACTACCAAAGAAGCAGTTTGGGTGTATATTGGTTCCTGAGATGAACTAGGTTCCTACCATTGTGTGACAATGGAAGTGTGGATTTGGCCCAGGAACCCCGGTCCCATCAGTGACCCAGACATCTTCTGAGGCAGCATCACCTGATCATGGAGATAGTTGATCTCCAGGATGATTGAGGTTAGGAGAGTAGACTCAGAGAACAACACGGAGGATCCACTCACAAAGGTTTTTTCCCAGAGAGAGACTTTTATGGGATGGTTGAGTATGAGATACTACAACCACTGCTACAGATGGCCCTAGTGCAAGTGGGAGATTGTTAGTTATATGTATGCCCTAGAGGCCATTACTGTACATAATATGTATATTGTAGTGGATGCAAGGACATATATAGGTAGGACTTTCTTGCTCGATATGATAGTACGCTATCTGGTTGCTCTTTATCTTAACATGTATACTTACTGTCTCTCTGTTACATATTGATAAAGCCCTTAGGATGTGTACTCGACTTGCAGGACTATGATGTAGATCATACTAGTGGGGCCTGGGTAATCCATGAGTACATCCTTCAATGTTCCTAGTCATAGGAATATCGAGACGAGGCATCGATATTCCAGAGTAGACTAGCGTATATCTTCTCGACCCATGTGATGGGCGATGGATGATCCCATATCCATTGGTGTTTGACATCAGAGATGGTATGCGGGTGCTCAGTGGTGACTGGGTACACTGAACGGACTCGCCGAGAACTCCCAGATGATATTATACCTCACGTCGGATGGCAGTTCTCTGGTGACACTGGTACAACTTAGTCTGTTGACCCGAGATCGTCATAAAGTCTTGTGTGTCTCCCACTGTGCTTTGATTTCCACCCTACCACGGCTCTACTGAGTCGTGCAAACAGGTGGTTTTTGGGTACAGTCCCGATTCACATGGAAGCAATGAGCGATAGGAGGGGATCCGTCTCTCCCGGTATTGGGGGTTGATGTTGCGCTATGCTCGACTGGCCATAACTGGATATCCCTGGCCAGGGTTGCACTGATTTACTGGTAAGTATTATCAGTAGTTTCATGCTTGTTATGGACCTTACATCGGCATGACTTATCAAGCTACTGGGGTCTGACGTTTACCACCCCTAGGCGAGATATGCGACATATCAGACGAACAGACCGGACTATACGGTAAGTGTGACTGATTGGATTCGCAGGAGTGTGAGCAGGCTTGCTCATTGATCTTCTGATCGCTCAATACCCGGGTGGCCGTTACGTTTAGCAGACCGCTTGCGGCTTGTGGGTGATTGATATGATCGCCACCTACTGCCGGCGTATTGACGAGTCTTTAGAGTCCTACACAGAGGTTTCCTGGCTCAAGCGAAACGAAATAGGAGCGCATATGAGATATGTGCGGGACCGAGAATAATACCAGTATGTGATACTGTATTCTATTCTCGTGATTTGTATCATCGGAAAGTTATATGAGATATAACCAGGTTACCGAATCAAGTGTTGATTCGATATATTGATACACTAGATATTAGTCAGTTATATGCGATATGACCGGATCATTAAATCAAGTGTTGATTTAATGATTTAATGTATAATTATATATATGATATATTACTTTACATTAACTAGTATTGGTTCACTTAAGATTGATTTTCTCACTTGATGTGCACAAGTTGTATATGTGATATATGATTGTGCACTAGTTTGTATCATGATTGATGATACATGCAAACTTGGGTGTGTGTATGACTTACACCATATTTAAGATAATGGTTTAGGTTTTTATTTATTTTGGTAAAACAAAATGGTGGTTTTCTTTGTCTTGGCTTGAAGCTTCATGAAGCTTTTAAGCATCTTTGACAAAGTCCACTCATTTTGTTTTGCATAAGATTTTCATTAACCAAACCATTACCTCAAACTATGGTTTAGTCTCTACAAAGGTAAACTCACCCATGGTTGCATTATGATAGACTTCACTTGATTATTCTTTTGTGCTAATTCATTATTCTTATTCTTTTCTTTCTTCTTCTTCTTCAAGAAGAAGAAAAGCTTACTAGATTTTTATCAAGTGAAGAAATAGAGTGAGAAATCCAAATCCAAAGTGAACCCCACTTCCTATTTCATCATCCTCTACCACTTACCATTTAGTTTAGGGTGTTCTCTTCACAAAGTTCATGACCTAGTGAAGATGGAGCTTGAGTTTGAGTCTCCTCGACGTAGATCATCTTCGGCCTCGAAGTTAACGACCTAGCCCGGTCATTTCTCCAAGGAAACCATCGCTAGAGTCCGGGATCACGATGATCGCAGCTCAGGGACGTCAACACGGAGCTTTAGAAGTGAAGGACCGAATCTACAAAGGTTGTAATCCCTTTCACTTAGTGTTAAGTTGTTCACTTGCTTATAGTTTTCGCATAATCTCTAGTATACGATCTTGGTTAGGGTTGTTCGGCACGTCTAATTTTTTGAATCGGGCATGGTTGATGCCTTGTAGAACCTCATGAGAGTGCCTAGGAACCCTACACGGTGAGCACCTGTATACATTCTTAGGTGCATCAGACCAATGGTTGCAGGACCAACCATCACCCGACGGGGCTAGAAACGTATACACCAGTCTACTTTGGAGTATCAATGCCCAGTCTCGATACTCACACGACTAGGGACCATTTAAGGATGTGCTTATGGACCACCCTGCTCCCACAAGTATGATCGTCATCACAACGCAGGTAGTCAAGCAAGATCCTAGGGGCTTTATAAACATGTAACCGCAATATGTAATAACGAGTATGACATATGCCATATTAAGATAAAGAAAAACCATAATAGTATACTACCGTATCGAGTCTTTGTCAATATGTGTAAGCTAGATATAACAACAACACAAATAAATACACATATCCTGACAAAGACGAGTCAAATAATATACTATATAACTGAGAAAGATTGTTCTGTATATATATATCCCTAGTATCCATATGTATACATATACAATACTGCCCTCTAGGGCATACATATCCAACAATATCTAATAAGGTTACCCTGCGAGTATCCGCGTACGCTACGTGATTGCGACGGACTTTTGATCCACATCAAAATTCTGTGGCAACCGATCAAATGAGACTAAACTGCTAGATTTATAAAATTCAAACTAGTTATCACATAACTAAATTTGTGGATTCCAAATATTGTATCACAATATCATATAACTAGACGATGTTAAACTTTTCGATCGAATAAACAAACACCCAAAATTTCCCAACAAGCTCAACGCTTGAGCGGAGTTCAAAAAGTACCCAGAACACGCCACAGCTCCTATGAACCATCCGTAGAAGGGCCGACCCATGCCTCACTCATGTCGTCGCGGAACTACCGCAAACCCTAGGGTATGACGGCGGTTCCGCGATCAAAAAAGTCGAGTTTGGGTATCGTTCTACTAGAGGGTCCACAGAATCGCTTGCATGACTTTCTGAAAATTTTAAACTCGGAAAAATTCCAACTCTTGGAAAATTTCCAGGAAGTGAAAATATGGGTTATTGATATCCGTTCGAACTTTTTAACGTCGTCTAAATAACCCGAATACATGTTAGAATTACGACTACGAAACTCTCCGAGTTGCCTTTGCAGAAAGTTAACATCACATGCAAATTTAGCAAAAACAAGCAACACCTGAAACACCAAAACCAAGAGACTGAAACACCCTAAAAATTTGAAGCCAAAAACCCACCTTTGGACCGGTGAGCTCGGTTTTCAGGGCTATGTGGCCGCCCACTTTGAGGCCAAACTGCTTCAAATTTTCACAGTGTTCATGTTATCTCTCATACAACATTCTGCAGTTACTAAAAAAATTTTTAGAGGCCATTTAAAATTCGAAAGAAACTAGGAATTTGTATCGGGTGTTTCGGAGTTGTTTCGGTTTAGTAATCTAACAAACATCGTTTAAATCTCTAGCTTGGCTCTGATACCAATATTGGGTTACTTAGCGCGACAGCAAGGTTTCGGGAGGCATCGTCCTTGCCATTTTCAAAAATTGCTGTTCTAAAGAACCCTAATCCTAGAATCTTAACTAGATATTTAAACAATACAACATGCAATCAACTTTGCATACAAGTGAATGAGGAATACAACCTTTGTAGACCGGTCCTTCACTTCTAAAGCTCCGTGTAGTAGTCCCTTCGCTCCAAGTAGTGAACTCCCGAACTCTAGTAAGGGTTCACATGAAGAAACGAACAACCTTGCTCAATGTCTTCGAGGCCGAAGATGATCTACGTCGAGGAGACTCAAGTTCATGCTACCTCTTCACTGAAGGGTTACCCTAGTGCCCCGGCCAACTTCCGTGGCCAAATGCGGAACAAAAATTTTCTAACGAACAAAAACTTGGCACTAGTTTAACTCTAAACCCGGATCTTTCCATAAAACTAACTAGCTACACTAGGAGAGTTATCTACTGTGATGAAGAATTCTTACCAAACGAACCAAGTCCTTCGGTCTTCATTCTTCATCCTTAGCTCCTACTAGCCACCTTGAACTTGCTTGATCTTCTTTCCTTGTTCCGGCGGTTCACCGGGATCGAGCTTGTTCTCCGGTCTTCCTTGGTCCTTGATGATCCACCCAGGGAGTATGATCCATGGCTCTAGCTCCTAACTATGTAACAAAAGGCGCAACTAGAAAACTTGGTTTGCTAAACCAAGTAGTCTAGGAAGTAGTTTGGATGTCTAAGTGTTTGCTATCTCTTTTTTAATCTCTTCACTTGTTTCTCAACACATGAGAATGTTAGTGAAGAGGAAGAAGATGAAGGTGGAGGAAAGCAAGAGAAGGGAGGAGCTTGGAGAGAAAATGGAGCTCAAGAAAATAACGAATCGAGCATGAGAGAGAAAATAACACACAAAGGTTTTGTATGCTATTTTCTTTCATTAAACAATAGCAACCATGCTTCAATAGTAAACCCAAAATGAATTATAAATTCATTTTCTCACTATTGAAGTATGGTCACCTCCATTCCTCCCTCACCTCTCACTTTACACCTCATTTCCAATTATTAAATAAAAGGAAAAAACATAATGAGGTGGACACCTTCTAGAAGGAAATCTGTAGTAAATACGGATTTCGTCTACTGTACAAATATACCGGCAATCAGATAAAAATCTGAACGCCCAAAGAGATAGAATAACACGAAGAACGTAATACCAGAATATATATATCGAAATACATATACGTAAATTATTAAATCAATACATGATTTAATAATCTGGCTCAAGCCCGAGCCGGCTAGTATTACCAACTGTCCGATCGAAAATCCGAGTACAATTTACAACAATCGATCGAACCCTGCACGTATCCAATACAGCTACTACATCATTTCGCCTGAATCAGGGAAACCCTCTGTGTGGAACTCTAAAGACTCGAAAGTACTCTGGCAGTGGGTTTAACCACAAGCACGTCAGCGGCACTAGCTGTACGTAACGGCTACCCAGGTACCTGTCGAAAAGGAAGGCCGATGAGCAAACTCATCCGGATCTCCTACTGAGCCTATCCATGACAATATCCGTACAGTCTGGTCTCTTCGTCAAAGAGTATCGCATACCGGGTCTAGGGGATGGTGAGCGTCAGACCCTAATAACCTGATAAGTCGTGCCGATGTGGCTCAGGACCAATCCGGAAAACTACGGATCAACCTATCAGTAAATCCCAAGTACCTTGGCCAAGGTCTTATGGTCTTGACCAATCGAATCACAGTGCGATATCGACTCCCTATACCTGGAGAGACGAATCCCCGACAATCGCTCACTGCCTCCATGTGGCTCGGGACTGAACCCAACCAAAACCTGTTTGCACGACTCAGTAGAGCAGTGGTAGGGTAGTGATCAAAGTTCAGTGGGAACTCGCACGAGACAAATGCCGATCTTGGGTCCAAGGACTAACATGTACACATGCCACCTGAGAACTTCCATCTGACGATATGTATAGTACCACATGGAAGTTCTCGGCGAGTCCGTCCAGTGTACTCACCCCAGTGAGCACCTGTATACGATCTTGGGTACAGCAGACCAATGGCTGCGGGACCAACCATCCCCCGATGGGGGTAGAAACGTATACACTAGTCTACTCTGGAGTATCAATGCCCAGTCTCGATACTCACGCGACTAGGGACCATTTAAGGATGTGCTTATGGACTACCCTGCTCCCACAAGTATGATCGCCATCACAACGCAGGTAGTCAAGCAAGATCCTAGGGACTTTATCAACATATAACCACAATATGTAATAAAGAGTATGACATATGCCATGTTAAGATAAAGACAAACCATAATAGTATACTACCGTATCGAGTCTTCATCAATATGTGCAAGCTAGATATAACAACAACAGAAATAAATACACATATCCTGACAAAGACAAGTCGAATAATATACTATAAAACTGAGCAAGATTGTTCTGTACATACATATCCCTAGTATCCATATGTATACATATACAATACTGGCCTCTAGGGTATATACATCCAACAATCTCCCACTTGCACTAAAGGCCAGTAATTGGCGTACCGAATACCCAACGTCTGCACTAAGGCCAGCTGCTGGCGTACCGCATACCCAACATCCAAAAAGTCGCTCGAACTGTGCTTGAGGGAGGGCCTTTGTAAACGGATCCGCCGTGTTGTCTTTCGTATCCACTCTCCGGACCTCGATCTCCTGGCGATCTACGATCTCCCTGATCAGGTGATACCGCCTTAAGATGTGCCTGGATTTCTGATAGGACTGTGGTTCCTTCGCTAAAGCTATAGCCCCATTGTTATCACAATACACTGGTATCGGATCAACAATGGACGGAACCACCTGAAGTTCAGCTATGAACTTCTTTATCCAGATCGCCTCTTTTGCGGCATCGCTTGCAGCAATGTATTCAGCCCCCATTGTCGAGTCTGCGATGGTATCCTGTTTGGAACTCTTCCAACATACCGCCCCTCCGTTGAGGGTAAACACGAAACCCGAGACGGACTTGCTGTCATCCTTGTCACTCTGGAAGCTTGAGTCGGTAAAGGACTCGACCCTGAGGTCTCCATTACCGTAAATCAGGAACATCTCCTTAGTCTTTCTCAGGTACTTGAGAATGTTCTTTACTGCTGTCCAGTGGTTCTCACCTGGGTCTGACTGATACCGGCTCACCACGCTTAGCGCGTAAGCTACATCAGGTCTTGTACATAGCATCACATACATTATAGATCCTATCGCTGAAGCGTAGGGTATAGTGCTCATGCGAACCCTCTCCTTGTCAGTCTTGGGAGACATCTCCTTGGAGAGGGTGATTCCGTGCAATGTGGGTATGTTACCGTGCTTGGAATCTTCCATACTAAATCTCTTTAGTACGGTCTCTATGTACCTGGACTGCGAAAGTCCCAGTAATCTCTTGGATCTATCTCTGTAGATCTTGATCCCCAGAATGTACGAGGCATCACCTAGGTCTTTCATAGAGAACCTTTGTGATAAGAATAGCTTGACCGATTGTAGCATAGGAATGTCATTTCCTATCAAAAGAATGTCGTCCATGTACAAGACTAGGAACACGACAGTTCGTCCTACAATCTTCTTATGAATACAAGGCTCATCCTCGTTCTTGATGAAGTCAAATTCCTTGACTGACTCATCAAAATAGATGTTCCAGCTCCGCGATGCTTGCTTCAATCCATAAATGGATTTGAGCAGCTTGCACACCTTCCCGCTGCTCCCACTGCCTATAAAACCTTCTAGCTGATCCATATAAACGCACTCTTCTAAACTTCCGTTTAGAAAAGCCGTTTTTACGTCCATCTGCCAGATCTCATAGTCATGGAAGGCAGCAATGGCAAGAAGGGTCCTAATAGATTTGAGCATAGACACTGGAGAAAAGGTTTCGTCATAGTCCACTCCTGGTCTTTGACGAAAACCTTTTGCAACGAGTCTAACCTTATAGGTTTCCACCTGTCCATCTACACCAAGTTTCTTCTTGTAGATCCATTTGCATCCAACGGGTTTTATCCCAGGTGGAGAAACTTCCAGGGTCCACACTTTATTGGTGTACATGGACTCCATTTCAGATTGCATAGCATCCATCCACTTATCAGAGTCCCTACTGATAATGGCCTGTCTGAAGCTGGTAGGATCATCTTCTTCCAAGATGCAGTCCTCTCGATCCCCGTCTATGAGAAAACTGTAGTATCTCTCGGGCGGATGAGAAATCCTACTAGATCTGCGGAGTGGCTGAGGTTCGTCCGGGGTTATTGAATCCTGAGGTTCCACCAAATCTTCAGTTACAATTTGTCCCTCTGGAATTTCTTCCAGTTCTACCGTGCTCCCACTAATTTCTTTTGCAAGAAACCCTGTTTCCAAGAAAACAACATGTTGAGCAACAAACACCTTCTGTTCCTCGGTGTGGTAGAACTGATATCCATAACTGTTCTTAGGATATCCCACAAACTTACACAAAACTGACCGTGCCTCCAGTTTATCCGGATTGTGCTTTTTAACATAAGCCGGACAACCCCATATCTTAAATCTTTTAAGATACGGCCTTTTTTCCATTCCACATCTTGAATGGTGTCTTAGGCACGGATTTGGATGGAACATCATTCAACAGATATGCCGCTGTTAAAAGCGCATGTCCCCAAAATGAAAGAGGCAACTCGGCATTACTCATCATGGAGCGAACCATATCCAATAGGGTACGATTCCTCCGCTCCGATACACCGTTGTGCTGTGGTGTATAAGGGGGAGTAAGCTGAGAGAGAATTCCATTCTCTTTTAAGTATTCTAGGAATTCCGTGCTTAAGTACCCCCCTCCTCTATCAGATCGGAGGATCTTAATACTTTTGCCAATCTGGTTCTCTACTTCGTTCCTGAATTCTTTGAATTTCTCAAAATCTTCAGATTTGTGTTTCATAAGATACACATATCCGAATCTAGAGAGATCGTCGGTGAATATGATGAAGTACGAGAATCCACCCCTTGCATGTATAGACATCGGACCACACACATCACTGTGTATGAGTCCCAAGAGCTCTTTTGCTCTTTCTCCATGTCCGATGAACGGAGATTTGGTCATCTTTCCTTTGAGACAAGACTGACAAGTTTCATAAGATGAAAATTCGAATGTATTCAAGAGTCCATCTTTATGTAACTTACTCAATCTTTTCTCTCCGATATGACCAAGTCTACAATGCCACAAGTAAGATTCGTTCGTATCTGAACTCTTCCTCTTGCGTGTGTTTTGTACATTGAGAACTGTGTTTTGATTGAGAACATAGATACCATTGCACAGTGTACCTTCTGCAACCAATACCTTATCAAGGTAAATGTTCATGATATTTCTATCAAGAACAAAGTTATATCCATCTTTATCAAGTAAAGAAACTGATATGATGTTGCATAACATGGAAGGTACATAGTAGCAATTGTTCAAAATCATAGTGTTGTCATTTGGCAACACTAGGTGATATTCACCGACGGCCGCAGCATTAACTTGTGCTCCGTTCCCTACTCTGAGGGACATATCACCAGGTCCAACTATCCTACTTTTTCTCAGTCCCTGTAATAAATTACAGATATGAGATGCTGGTCCGGTATTGAGTACCCAGGAGGTAGGACTGACCGAAAAACAGTTCTCAATAAAAAGAACACCTGAAGAATACGCAACAGTGTGTTTCTTCTTCGATGGGGTTATCAAGGAATTCAAACTTTCCTCTTTCCCTTGCTCATACTTATGATAGTTGTCGTAAGTTAGAGCCGAACCGACATTCCCCAGCCCCGAATAAGAATTCGGATCGGTCAAGCGATACATTTTATTATCTTGATTAGGGCGTGAAATGGTTGCTACCTGGAGAGAGAGGGAAAACACTCAGCGTGCGCTCTTGCAAGATTAGATTGGCTATTAATTTATCTAACCAGGATGGCTCCCACTGTTTCCTCAAATTCTTCTTCAAACCCTAAAAGAAGAACTAGTCAGGACTAATCGCACGTTACAATACTTGCTTAACCTTTTAGCCAGGCTGGTGTTGGTACTTCGAGGGAGGTTTTCCAACGCTTTCGCAAAGTTCCTTAATTACATAACCTCTTTTCCCTGGAGGCGTAGCCCTGCTAACACCTTTCTAGACACCTACTTGGTTTATAGCATTGATTGTTAAGTGAGAAAATCTCCCAAGAGCAATCCTACTCATCAGTGGGATCGGGATCCAACTATCATTGTGTGATGCACTAGATGGAATCCACTCTAGTCACCACACTCCAGAAGGTATGCTAAATCTCCAAGTTTCCTGTATATTTGAAACTCCCGATGTGGTTTTTTACCCCTAACGATTTATGACCTTGACTAGGTCAACAAACCATAAACCTCTAGTCAAGTTTTACCCGTCATTTTCTTGATTGCATTAAACCCACCCGTATGAGCCCTTGACTAGGTCAACAAGGCCGCACGACTGTCCTAACCAATCGCATTTACAATGCACAGAAAAATACTACTTAGCTACCGTACACCACGCCTTGACTAGGTCAACAAACGCGGCACGAATACTAAATATTACTATTCTGAAATGACGGAGGGCTACGGCTGGGTTTTTGGCGAAAAACCCGTTAACGTAATGAACTTGATATCGTTGAAGAAACCTGAGTAGTTTTGTAAATATATAGTGGCGAAAACTTTTGCTAAAGAGGTCACTCCCTGTGAAGGGATCTCGGCTCTTTTCTCATCGAATGAGGTGCAGGATATTCCAAACTGAATACCACGATGCAAAACAAAAATTAGTCGACTATAGTGAATTTATTACCCTGACGCAAACTTTTACTCAAGGGGTCACTCCCGGTGAAGGGATCTCGGCCCTTGCCTCGTCGAATGAGGTGCTGGATATTCCAAACTGAATATCACTATGCAAAGCAAAAGAGAACGTCTGTAATGTCGATTTTTAAAGCTTGGTTCCAACAACATCTTTTAGGTTTATTATCTTGCATTAATAAAAATTAATGCGGTCCCATCAATTTGTAACCTATTGTAAGTGTACGATAGCGCCCCGGCCATCTATCCGAGGCCAAAATACGGAAACGAAAAACTTTTTCAAACTAGAAACTGGCTCTATCGTATGCTTAAAACCCGGATCGAACCATTAACCTATAACTAGCTAAAAGAGAAAGGGTTGGAAAGCTATACCGATCGATCCGTGTCCTTCGGTCTTTGGCCACCATCCCAAGCTCCTCGCGGCATCTCCGGTCTTGATCTCCTCGACGGAAAGGGCACCACATCATCGATTCCTTTTACGGGCTCCCACTTCATCCGAAGCAACTCGGGCACGAAGTGTGCTAGCCGACGTGTCCAAGATGATGTAGAGAATGTTTGTGATCACTTTGTCTCTTGCATCCATGACTTGGATGGAGGTTGAAGGTGTTGCCATTGGAGGAGATAATGAGCTAGAGGAAGAAGAAGAAGAGAAGCTTTCTTTTTCTTTTCTTTTCTTCTCTTGTGATGGAATAATAAGAGTGAGAGTGTTAGAAAAAGAAATACAAGAGCTAACATATCATATGGTAGCCCCTTTCTCTCTCCTCTCATCATCTCAACACCAAACCATCATATAATGTGACATTAACACATAAAAAGAGACCATGAGTCACCGATGTGTCCATGTCACATTTATATGCATGTCATGATGAATTCTAGCTCATTATTTCCTTATACAAACATTAATCCAAATGTTTGCCACAACAAAAAGATACGGCAACATCTAAACTAAACTCGTGACGGATCACAAGGATACCCTTCACCTGTATATACATACCTGCATCTGCATTCCGACTGAATGCGAATGCGACGAGACTAAAGTAATCCAAGAAATCTAATACTAGGATCCGGCTTAAACCAAAGCCCACTAGTATGATCCGCCCGATCATGATCCGTGCAATACCGCACGTATATGATCGAACCCTGCCATATATCATACGGCCTCTACAACATTTCGCCCGAAACTTGAGAAACTGTCTGTGGGGGACTCTAAAGACTCGTCAATATATTGGCTGTGGATTTAACCACTAGCACGTCAAGAACAATATCACTATTGATCTTCCAGATGGTAGAAAGTCAACCCTCGTCATAGCCCGGGTCAACCCACAAACAGCCATTATAGAAACGTGCCTTGAGTTATCCAGAGTCTGCTTTTAAGCATAAGACGGACAACTCCTCGTACCTTAACATCGTTAAGATATGAACTATTCTATATCTAATATAGAAACAGAGGCACTGATTTAATTGGAACCATATTCAAATCATGCAGCTGTCTCCAGTGCATGTTAACTAAATGGAAGGAGGCCGATCAGCGTTACTCAACTTAGGAATGCATCCAGATATGAGTAACCTGAAAGAGAAACAAGTTTCTCAAAATCATTACTATCAACTGAATACCATACACAAGTATCTGCATCTTCGATCACCTTGAAGAATCCCGATACTTGCAACATCTGGTTCTCTACTTTACTCTTATACCTATAACTTCTCAAAACTTAGACCTTGCATTTCTACGAAACACATGTCTAAAAACTAGAGAAGTCATAAGTAAACAGAATATAGTATGAGTACCAACCCCTCTATCCTAATGGACACTGGACAACATACAATACTCTGTAGAAGTCCCCTGAGTCTAATAACTCATCCCCTGTGTGTCGTAGGTTGAAAACTGTACTTATTGTTAAGAAGAATTACATCGCTGTTTAATACTCCTTACCTAACCATCCACTGATATAGGTAAATGTCATAGACATAATTTCAAAAAGTTATATCTCACTTTATAAAAATAAATGTACAGATATATCAATTTGAAATTGGTGCATAACAACGAATATTCAAAATCAAATATTTGTCGTCCGGCAAACAGCCCAGGCGATTTCCTCAAATATCACCAATTACAACGAATCCCGATATAATGAGGACGATCACCCAATTCCCAATAACTTACTCCCACTCATCATCTGTAAAACCATACAGATATGAGAATCAAACCTGGTAAATACATACCCTGGAGCAAGGACTAATTGGGAAATCAATTTTCTTTTAACAGTACACAGTGAAACTGAAACATTGAAATGTTTCGTAGGGGTATCCGGGTATTCCTAGTAATGCCTCTTCCATTATCCAGATTCACAACTGTAACCGTATATTTCTTTACCATCTCTCCAAATCCTTTTATATGTCTTTAGTCATTACCTTCTGTACACCCTCTTAGGCTAAATGGTTTTCTTCCTTCCCTACCGTTCGGCACCAGCCTATGGTTTGGAAGAAGACTATCCAATAAGCATAATGGGTGTACTGTCCTAATCCTAGGAGCACTCGCAACCCGAGAGAAGGTAAAGATAAAAGACAACTGAATAAAACTTATTCCTATTTCTCCTGAACCAGAATCCATCCCCGAACTGGAACAAGTTCCTTCGAGTTCGTATATAATCATACGATGGAGTATCCAGATAACCGTGGATCTTCATGGTGATATGGAGTGTCCCGGAGAAATACAAAGGTGAAGTAGGAGTGGCGATGAAATACTTAGTTTGGTCATGAATAACAGTCGCAATTTACTTTGCCCTCTTACTAATCCCTTTATTTGTCTTTATTTAATACCTTCTATACACCATCGTTAGGCTAATTGGTTTTCTTCATTCCCCACCGTTCGGCACCTGCCTATGGTTTGGAAAAAGACTATCCAATAAGCATAATAGGTGTACTGTCCTAATCTAAGGAACACTCGCAACCTGAAAGAAGGTAAAAGGAAAAGATAACTGAATAGTCCTATTGGTTTTCTCCAGAACCGGAAACCATCCTCGAATCTGGAACAAGTTCCTTCGAGTTCGTATATAACCATACGATGGTTTTATCCAATAGAAGTGGACGTTCGTAGTAATACGGGGAGTTCTGGAGAAAAGGGTAAAGTAGGAGTGGCAATGAGGTATGCAACTCTGACAATCCAAAAGCCAGTGTTTTAAGAAAGTTCGGTTAACTTGGTCACTGAGTCATAGTCAAGGGTTGGGTCATGGTCGCTGCCAAAGAGAGAGAGAAAAGAAACACTCAGCGTGCACTCTAACCTAGATCAGATTGATTATCACTTTATCCAATCAGGAAACCTCCCACTGTAACCTCAAATTCTCTTCCAAACCTGAAAGAAGAATTAGTCGGGATCATCCGAGGAGTAAACCAACTCATCAGTGGGAATCGGGATCCAACTATCATCGCATGATAACGTGATGGAATCCACTCACGTTATCACACTCCAGAAGGTATGCGCATATCTGGCAAGTTTCAGTTTCTTTAGAAGCTCCCGATGTGATTTTTACCCCATGCTCTTATGACCTTGACGTAGGCCGACATATCATAAGTCACATGTCAAGTTCTACCCGTCATTATCCAGGTTAATTTGAACCTACCCGTACATACCCTTGACGTAGGCCAAAATAGTAGTACGACTGTCCCAAACTAACGCATCTATCTATGCAACAGAAAATTAACAAATAGCTACCATACCCTATGCCTTGACGTAGGCCAACATACATAGAATGAATACTAGGTGCTACCTTTCTGAAATGACGGAGGGCTGCGAATGGTTTTTGGCGAAAAACCTTTAACGTAATGAACTTGATATCGTTGAAGGAACCGGATAGCTTTTTATAAAAATATAGTAACGAAAACCTTTGCTAAAGAGGTCACTCCCGGTGAAGGGATCCCGGCTCTTTCCCCGTAGAATGAGGTGCAGGATATTCCAACTGAATACCACGATGCAAAGCAAAAAGGCAATCGGCTATAGTGAAGTTATTACCCTAACGCAAACTTTTGTCCAAGGGGTCACTCCCGGTGAAGGGATCTCGGCCCTTGCCACGTCGACTGAGGTGCAGGATATTCATAACCGAATACCACTGTGCAAAACAAAAGAAAACGTCCTTACAATAACAGCTTTTTGGAAAAATGTTCCAACAACATCGAACAGGTTTGTTTAGCTTGCATTGATCCGAATCAACGCAGTCCCATCAATTAATCATACCACAAAAGAACGAAAATACGATGTATGTATATGCCATCCGCATTCGCCACTGGGTCCCGTCATCACCCGTTAGGTTACTTAACTAACGACAGAGCGGGGATTGGACTAGCGCGGATGCAAAACATATACAACATCTACTAGTATATATATCGATATATAATATTCGCTCGTGGCGTGATAAAATGCAACATCACAGAGAGTAATAAGCATCACAGAACAATACAGATGATCTGGGATCCCCGGGTTTCATAGAGCCGCTACTGAAACCTGACGTTCCCCTGGTCGTGTGGATAGCCTGTGCAATGAAATCCTAGACCCCTACGGGCGCGGCAAGTTACCCGCCAAAACCTGAAGCAAGGCAGCCCCCTTCAACAACGTGAATGGACCACCCAGCACTTCACGGAATCCGGTAACTTGAGCACCCCTCCTTGGGTCAACCTGTACCCCCTACGAGTGCGGCGAATAGCCCGCCAATTCTAGAGTGAAGCCCCCTCCGTCTCAAAGCCATGAGATGCGGGCCCGTTGCCCTCTAGAACCCGGTTATCCGTGCATCCCACCTTAGGGTAATCCTAGTACAGAAAGTAAAATATACAACGGGTACATCGACCTCAGCCCGGTCGTGCCCCAAAAGAATAATATTCAAACAGGCAGTGACGGCAGTCCACATGTCGGACGCTCGCCCCGCAATATCAAATGTATAAATACAACCAAACTGTACTAACATTGCACCCAGGCTATCCACCACGACAAATCCGCAACATCACAGCACAACACAGAACATCAACGTGAATGTCACGTTCGCAAATCCGTCTAAAAGGGCTATAGCAATTAGACAAGATTTACCGATCAAATAACATTCACGGTCGCAGATATAATGTAAATACTGTGAATTAACATGTTTAAAATTTTCGATCGACAAAACTTCCCGAAGTGGGCCCCAAGTACAATTCCAGCACTCAAAATAATCTGGGTCAAAACTATATATCAAAAAAATCATATTTCCATAAAATAAAGCCCCAGAAAAAATTTGGATTACTGTAGCCCAAAAAGGGCCGCGGAAGAGCCGCCAAATGCTACATTGCGCGGCGGTTCCACGGCGGAATTTTGGAGATAGGTCTGCAAATTTTTTCTGTAGCTTTATTAATGCCTGCATGTATTTTTAAGATGCCTATAATACTTTTTTGACCAACTTTGAAAATTGACAGCAAGCACAATGAAATGGAAATACGATTCAGAAATTTCGATCGATCGATGTTTTAAACGCGCTAGAACAAGCTAGTAAAGGTTAATGGGTTGGCTCTGATACAATGTAAGTGTACGGTAGCGCCCCGGCCATCTATCCGAGGCCAAAATGCGGAAACGAAAAACTTTTTCAAACTAGAAACCGGCGCTATCGTATGCTTAAAATCCGGATCGAACCATTAACCTACAACTAGCTAAAAGAGAAAGGGTTGGAAAGCTATACCGATCGATCCGTGTCCTTCGGTCTTTGGCCACCATCCCAAGCTCCTCGCGGCATCTTCGGTCTCGATCTCCTCGTCGGAAAGGGCACCACATCATCGATTCCTTTTACGGGCTCCCGCTTCATCCGAAGCAACTCGGGCACGAAGTGTGCTAGCTGACGTGTCCAAGGTGATGTAGAGAATGTTTGTGATCACTTTGTCTCTTGCATCCATGACTTGGATGGAGGTTGAAGGTGTTGCCATTGGAGGAGATAATGAGCTAGAGGAAGAAGAAGAAGAGAAGCTTTCTTTTTCTTTTCTTTTCTTCTCTTGTGATGGAATAATAAGAGTGAGAGTGTTAGAAACAGAAATACAAGAGCTAACATATCATATGACAGCCCCCTTCTCTCTCCTCTCATCATCTCAACACCAAACCATCATATAATGTGACATTAACACATAAAAAGAGACCATGAGTCACTAATGTGTCCATGTCACATTTATATGCATGTCATGATGAATTCTAGCTCATTATTTCCTTATGCAAACATTAATCCAAATGTTTGCCACAACAAAAAGATACTGCAACATCTAAAGTAAACTCGTGACGGATCACAAGGATACCCCTCACCTGTATATACATACCTGCATCCGCATTCCGACTGAATGCGAATGCGACGAGACTAAAGTAATCCAACAAATCTAATACTAGGATCCGGCTTAAACCAAAGCCCACTAGTATGATCCGCCTGATCATGATCCGTGCAATACTGCACGTATATGATCGAACCCTGCCATATATCATACGGCCTCTACAACGTTTCGCCCGAAACTTGAGAAACTGTCTGTGGGAGACTCTAAAGACTCGTCAATACATTGGCTGTAAATTTAACCACTAGCACGTCAGAGATACTAGCCGTACGTAACGGGCTACCAGGTATTGACCAAAAGGGAGGTCGGTGAGCGAACTCATCCTGACACCCTACTGAGCCTGTCAGTGACAATATCCGTACAGTCCGGTCCGTTCGTCTATGAGCATCGCATGGCGGGCCTAGGGGGTTGGTAAAAGTCAGACCCCCAAAAGCGGTACAAGTCGTGTCGGAGTGTAGCCCAGAACACCCTGAGATACTACTGGAATACCTATCAGTAAATCTCTTGCCTCGGCCGAGGGCTTTGTGTAATGGCTCTCCTAGACACAGCGCGATATCAACCCCAATACCGGGAGAGACGAAACCTCTGCCGATCCGCTCACTGCCTCCATGTGGCTCGGGACTGTACCCAACTAAAACCTGTTTGCACGACTCCTTTGAGCTGTGGTAGGGTAGTAATCAAAGCACAGTGGGAACTCACACGAGAAAAATGACGATCTCAGGTCGATGAACTAACCTGTACACATGTCACCAGGGAACTGCTATCTGACGTTAGGTATAATACCAACTAGCATGTTCCCGGCGAGTCCTGTCCGGTGTACTCATAACCCAATGAGCACCTGTATACATCTTAGGTGAACCAACTGACACCAATGGCTTGTGAGACCGGCCACCGCCCCTCGTCGGGGTCTCGACTGTATACACTAGTCTACTAATGGAGTATCGATGCCCGGTCTCGAAACTCCCACGACTAGGGACCTTTTAAGGATGTGCTTATAGACCCCAGCTCCCACGTATATGATCGCCATCATACTGCTGGTCGTCAAGCAAGAATCCTAAGGGCTCTATCAGCGTGCAATAGCGACCTATAAGGTCACCTAAAGCAGTACACGATGATAAAGATAAAACCAGATAGTATACTATCATCTTGACTAAGACTGTCCTACCGGTATAGGTCCTCCCTCAATCATTGCATTCACGTGCCTGTGATCCAATAATTGACTCTGAGGGCACTATATCCAACACCTATCACACCAGAAAAGAACGAAAATAAAATGTACGTATATGCCATCCGCATTCGCCACGGGGCCCCGTCATCACCCGTTAGGTTACTTAACTAAAGATAGAGTGGGGGGTGGACTAGCGCGGGTGCAAAACATATACAACATCTACTAGTATATATATATGTATATATAACATTCGTCCCAAGCATGATAATAAACAACATCACAGATAACAATACAGAATGGTGGATAATCTTGGAGCCCCGGGTTTCATTTGAGCCGCAAATAAAACCCGACGTTCCCGGTCGTGTAGATAGCCTGTGCAATGAAAACCTGTACCCCCTACGAATGCGGCGAATAGCCCGCCAATTCTAGAATGAAGCCCCCTCCGTCTCAGCACCATGAGATGCGGGCTTGTTGACTTCTAGAACCCGGCTATTCGTGCACTCCACCGCGGGGTAATCCTAATACAGAAAATGAAAATAATATATACAAACGGTGACATCGACCTCAACCCGGTCGTGCCCCAAAATAATATACTGTTGCGCCACGGCAGCGCCCCGGCCGTCTATCCGAGGCCAAATTGCGGAATCAAAATTTTTCCTTACTTGGAAACCGGCGCTACCGCGGACAAAGAAAACCCGGATCGTTAACCATTAACCTAATGCTAGCAAACAAGAGATGGGAAGAAAAGTATACCAAGTGATCCGAGTCCTCCGGTCTTCTCTTCATCGTCCCGATCTCCCGCGGAAAGTCTTGGCTCCACATCGTCGCCTCCTCGCCGGAAGGGCACCACATCGCCTGCGTCTTTTACGGGCTCCCGCCTCAATACCGAGGCAACTCGGGCATGAAGCCGGCAACTCGACATGCTCAAGATATGCTGTAGAATGTGTAGTGTAGAGGCTATATCTCATTTGGGGTTTGTTGCCATGGTGATGGAGGAATCAAGAATAGAAAAATGGTGCTTGCATTTTTCTAGCATGAAAATAAGATCAAGAATGAAACTCTCAAGATGAAGCTCTCTTCTTCTTTTTCTCTCAAATGTTTTTTCAACCATTTTCATCAAGTGAGAAGAATTTTGTGGAGGAATGAATATGAAGCATGAAGGGAGGTGAGTGTAGGAGCACAAGTGGTGACCACAACCAAACAACATCATAACAAACTCAAATCAACCTCTAATCACCTCAAATCACCAAAAAGCAAGTGATGATGAAAGATAAGAATGGTATCAAAAAGATGCTATCATAATTAATCATCTTACGAATAAAACCTCCACAAAATGTTATTTGCAAACTTGCAAATAACACCCTCCATCCTAAAAGTCCGGTCGGGAAAGAGCAAAGGAAAACCGGCCGGAACGGAATGCAAACTGGCAACTCCAGAAAACTGGTCCCGTAATAAATTACAGGAAAACCCCGATACTGTGCATACACACCCGCATCTGTATTCCGACCGGATACAAATGCAATGAGACAAAATCTACACTGTACTAAACTAGTACCGGCTTAAACCAAAGCCGGCTAGTAAAATCCGTTCGATCCTGATCCGTGCAATACCGCACGTATCTGATCGAACCCTGCCATATAACTATACGGCCACTAGTACAAATCCGTTCGATCCTGATCCGTGCAATACCGCACGTGTCTGATCGGACCCTGCCATATCTCCATACGGCCTCTACAGCGTTTCGCCCGAAAGCCTGAGTAACTGAAAGTGTGGTGGACTCTAAAGACTCGTCAATACTATGGCTGTGGATTTAACCACTAGCACGTCAGAGGTATTAGCCAATATGTGACGGGCCACCAGCTATTGACCAAAAGGGACGTCAATGAGCGAACTCATCCTGACGCCCTATTGAGCCTGTCAGTGACAATATCCGTACAGTCCGGTCCGTTCGTCTATGAGTATCGCATGTCGGGCCTAGGGGGTTGGTAAAAGTCAGACCCCCAAAAGCGGTACAAGTCGTGTCGGAGTGTAGCCCAGAACGCCCTGAGATACTACTGGAATACCTACCAGTAAATCTCCTGCCTCGGCCGAGGGCTTTGCGTAATGGCTCTCCTAGACACAGCGCGACCTCACCCCCAATACCGGGAGAGACGAACCCCTGCAGATCCGCTCACTGCCTCCATGTGGCTCGGGACTGTACCCAACTAAAACCTGTTTGCACGACTCCTTTGAGCCGTGGTAGGGTAGTAATCAAAACACAGTGGGAACTCACACGAGACAAATGACGATCTCAGGTCGATGAACTAACCTGTACACATGTCACCAGGGAACTGCTATCTGACGTCTGGTATAATCCCAACTGGCAGGTTCCCGGCGAGTCCTGTCCGGTGTACTCATAACCCAATGAGCACCTGTATACATCTTAGGTGAACCAACTGACACCAGTGGCTTGTGAGACCGGCCACCGCCCCTCGTCGGGGTCTCGACTGTATACACTAGTCTACTAATGGAGTATCGATGCCCTGTCTCGAAACTCCTACGACTAGGGACCTTTTAAGGATGTGCTTATAGACTACCAGCTCCCACGTATATGATCGCCATCATACTGCCGGCAGTCAAGCATGAATCCTAGGGGCTTTATCAACGTGTAATAGCGACATGCCAGGTCAACTAAAGCAGTACACGATGATAAAGATAAACCAGATAGCATACTATCATCTCGAGTAAGACTGTCCTACCGGGATAGGTCCTCCCTCAATCATTGCAATCACGTGCCTGTGATCCAATAATTGACTCTGAGGGCACTATCTCCAACAATCTCCCACTTGCACTCAAGGCTAATTATTGCGATGCCGCATACTCACAGCCCGTGTAATACCGAACACCCAACTCCTCTACTAGTCAGTCTCACAAAGCTCGTTTGCGAAACTATTGCGTTCGAGGAATAGCCTCAGTGAGTGGATCCGCTGTGATGTTTCTTTCTATGTCTCTCTATATCTCAAGTTCGCGGAGAAAGCCATCTCCCGAAATGAGCAATACCTGTCTTAGAATGTCTGGATGTCTGATGGGACCTAGCTCATAAATGAACTCCAAATCCAAACTTCTTAGACTGTATTGTCAACCGAACTTAATCAGTATCCTGCGCCAAGCCTTCCCTCAGTATCCACCTGGACCACATGTCCAATATACTGCCCCTCGTCAGAGGGAAAAACTATAACTCTGACAGCCACTCTGCCATCCAGGTCACCTTGGAAGCCTGGAATGATAACCGTCTCCTAAAGGAGGCTGCCGTTATCATATCCCTAGAACATCAACTTATGTTCTAAAACTGCTTCCGACCGCTTCTCCAGGATTGGATCAATATCAACTTATTGCATCTACTGCAAGAACAACATCTGGTGTGGTACTTGACATCTCATGATTGACTCAATTGCCTAAGCAAGTGATCTGCCAATCATGAGTATCCCTCTCCTTTTTAGTCTAAAAGACACCTTTAGAGAGGGTGACTCCATCAACTGCAGACACACTACCGTGCCAGGAGTCGTCCATTCTAAATACTCATAGAATGCTGTCAAGGTACCCAGATTGGGAAACCACCCAAATCTAGATCTAAAACCATAGATCTAGTAACCAGAATGTCTGATATAATATCTGTAAGTCTACGCTAGCGCCCCGGCAGTCTACAGACGCCAAATGCGGAACAAAAACTTTTTAACTTGGCGCTATCGTATACTTTAACCCGGATCTGCCATTATTGCTAAACTAACAAACTGTAAAGAGTGTAGGAATGTTATACCGAACGATCCGAGTCCTTCGTTCTTCAACCATCATCCCACGCTCCGTTGCGGCTGCTCCGATCTCGTCGATCTCCGATTCCTTCGTCGAGGTGGCACCACATGATCGGTTCTTTAAACGGGCTCCCGCCTCTGACTCGAGGCAACTCGATCGTCAAGTTTGCTAAAAGAGACGACCAAGATTGATGTAGAGAATGAGTAGATGACTTTGTCTCACTTCGTCCAAATCCGTGGACGATCGGTTAATGAAGTTGCCGTGGAAATCGGGTGATGGAATGAAATGAACTGTAAAATTCCATACACCCCGAATACTATCATATCTTTTCTAACCAATGAAATCAACAAACATGAGAGAGAGAGGAGGGGGCCGGCCTCTTATAGGAAGAGGGGGGTGACCGTAGGAGAGGGGGGGTGACCATATCACAAATATCATATGTAAACACAAAACCAAAATATCTTGCAAAAAGATCTTAAGCATAACAAGAAATGGTTGATTACAAAGCATGAGTCACACGACACCTCACCCAATCAAGAACCTTCTAGAATCTTCTAGAAGCATAACCCACTCTCATCCAAGAAAAGATAAATTCGTCTTTAACCGAATGTTAAAAGACGGCTGATAGAAAACTGGAAACTGGCAACTTCCAAAAGTGATCCTGAAACGACTTTCAGGATAACCCCGAAACTGTATAAATATACCCGCATTTGTATTACGACCGAATACAAATGCAACTGAGACAAAGATATTATACCTACTCAATATAATACTCGGATCCGGCTTAAACTAAAGCCGACCAGTATCACCTGTCCGAAAATCGACACGTGCGTAAACGCACGTGCATTTTCCGAACCCTGCCATAAAACCATACGGCCTCTACAACGTTTCGCCCGAACTTGGGAAACAGTCTGTGGGGGACTCTAATGACTCGTCAGCACCCTGGCAGTGGGTTTAACCACAAACCGTCAGCGGCACTAGCAATGCGTAACGGCTGCCCATGGACTGACCTCAAGGGATGCCGATGAGCGCACTCATCCGGAAAACCCTACTGAGCCTAACAGTGACAATGTATATACAGTCCGGTCCGTTCGTCAATGAGTATCGCATATCCGCCTAGGGGGCTAGTAACGTCAGACCCCCAATAGCAGTATAAGTCATGTCGGAGTGAGGCCCAAATACACCCTGAGATACTACTGGAGTACCTACCAGTAAATCTCCTACCATGGCCATGGATTTGTGTAATGGCTCTCCTAGACACAGTACGATCTCGCCCCCAATACCGGGAGAGACGAATCCCCTGCCGATCCGCTCACGTGCCTCCATATGGCTTGGGACTGTACCCAAAAACTACCTGTTTGCACGACTCCTTTGAGCCGTGGTAGGGTAGAAATCAAAGCACAGTGGGAACTCACACGAGACAAATGACGACCTCAGGTCGATGAACTAACCTGTACACATGTCACCAGGGAACTGCTATCTGACGATAGGTATAGTACTAACTAGCAGATTCCCGGCGAGTCCTGTCCGGTGTACTCATAACCCAATGAGCACCTGTATACATCTTAGGTGATCCAACTGACACCAGTGGCTTGTGAGACCGGCCACCGCCCCTCGTCGGGGTCTCGACTGTATACACTAGTCTACTCCGGAGTATCGATGCCCTGTCTCGAAACTCCCACGACTAGGGACCACAATTAAGGATATGCATATAAACTACCCAACTCTCACGTATATGATCGCTATCATACTGTTGGTAGTAAAGTAAGATCCTAAGGGCTCTATCAAAGTGTAACATGCAATCAGTCACCTGAACATGTACACGACTGATAAAGGCAAACCAGATAGCATACTATCATCTCGAGTAAGACTGCGCTACCGGGATAGGTCCTCCGCAATCATTGCAATCACGTACCTGCGATCCAATAATTGACTATGAGGGCACCATCTCCAACAATCTCCCACTTGCACTCAAGGCTAATATTGCGATGTCGACTACTCACAGCCCGTGTGAAACCGAACATCCAACTCCTCTACTAATCAGTTTCACAAAGCCCGTTTGTAAAACTATTGTGTTCGAGAAATAGCCTCGGTGAGTGGATCCGCCTAGAAGTTTCTTTCTGTGTCTCTCTTAATCTCAAGTTCGCGGAGAAAGCCATCTCCCGAATTGAGTAGTACCTGTCTTAGAATATGTCTGGATATCTGATGGGACCTTAGTTCATAAATGAACTCCATATCCAAACTTCTTAGACAGAATCGATCACTGAACCTAATCAGTATCGGGCACCATGCCACCCACAGTATCCCCTTGGACCACCTGTCCATAATACTGTCCCTCTTCGTCAGAGGGAAAAACTAAAACTCTGACAGTCACTCTGTCATCCACGTCACCTTTGAAGCCTGGAATGATAACCGTCTCCCGAAGGAGGCTGCCGTCATCAAATCCGTAGAACATGTACTTATGTTCTAAAACTGCTTCCTTATATTTCTCCAGGATTGGATTAATACAAACTCATTGCATCTAGTGCAAAACCAACATTTGGTGTGGTACTTGACATCTCATGATTGACTCAATTGCCTAAGCAAGTGATCTGCCAATCATGCACATCCCTCTCCCCTTTAGTCTGTACGACACCTTTAGAGAGGGTGACTCCATCACCTGCAGGTACACCACCATGCTAGGAGTCAACTATTCTAAAAACCATTAGAATATCTGTCAAAGTACCCACATTGGGAAACTACCCAAATCCAGATCTAAAACCATAGATCTAGAAACCAAAATGTCAAATATTATATCCATATCCTGTCTGGAGAAACAACTGTGTGACGACCACAGTACAACCGATCGTAGTATAGGAATTTTACTTCCTACTCTGTGTATGTCATCCAGATACCATGACATCACACCCTACTACCTTCTTAACTGATCCATCCCCTATTCTGATTGAAGTCAAACCCATGACTGTCACATCAAAATTAGATGATCTATCTCCGCTATAACTGCTCTAGTCTATAAATAGACATAAGCTACTTGCCCACCATGCTTCCGTTGCTCCCACTGACTACGACAACCCTCCTACCGGGTCTCATAACCTAGAACAATAGTAGTGTCAAGTCTGGGTAGATAAGAACCTCCCTGTCACCGTCTCTGAGGCTACCGAAGTACCTCTCGGGCGTCTGAGGTTACCTACCAAATCTGCGGAGTGGCTATTGGAATGTCAAACCTGATTGAATATATAGGTCCTATTAAACTTTCCGTAATCGTTTGCGGTTCTGGAATCACTTCCAGTTCTACCATACTCCCACTACTGTTTTTTGAAAAAGATCCATTTTTACTAAAACTGTGGCGAGTCAAGAACAATATCACTATTGATCTTCCAAATGGTAGAATATCAACCATCGTCATAGCCAGGGTCAACCCACAAACAGCCATTACAGAATCGTGCCCTGAGTTATCCAGAATCTGGTTTTAATCATAAGCTGGACAACTCCCCGTACCTTAATTTCTTTTAAGGTACGAACTATTCTATATCCAATACAGAAACTTTGGCACTTATTTAATTGGAACCAAGATTCAATCCATGCAGCTGTCTCCAGTGCATATCAACTTAATGGAAAGAGGCTAATCAGCATTACTCAACTTAGGAATCCATCCAATTATGAGTAACCTGAAAGAGAAACACGTTTCTCAAAACCATCACTATCATCTGAATACCAATCACAAGAATCTACATCTTCGATCTCTTTGAAGAATCCCGATACTTGTGATACCTGGTTCTCTACTTTATTCTTATACCCACAACTTCTCAAAACTTAGACCTTGTATTTCTACGAAACACTTGTCTAAATACTAGAGAAGTTATAAGTAAACAGAACATAGTACGAGGACCTACCCCTTTGTCCTGATGGACACTGGACAACATACAATACTCTGTATAAGTCCGCTGAGTTGAACAACTCAAAACCTGTGCGTTGTAGGTGGAAAACTGTACCCTGGCGATTTCCTCAAATATCACCAATTTCAACGAATTCCGATATAATGAGGATAATCACCTAATTCCCAATATCTTACTCCCACTCATCATCTGTAAAACCATACAGATATGAGAATGAAACCTGGTAAATACATACCCTTGGAGTAAGTGTCTAATCGGGAAAAAAAGTTTTTCTTTAACAATGCACTGAAACATGAAAATGTTTCGTAGGGGTATCCTGGTATTCATAGCAATGCCTCTTCCATAATCCTATTCATGACTTTAACCGTATATTTTATTGCCATCTATCCAAATCCCTTTATTTGTCTTTAGTCGTTACCTTCTGTACACCATCGTTAGGCTAAATGGTTTTCTTCCTTCCCTACCGTGCGGCACCAGCTTATGGTTTGAAAGAAGACTATCCAGTAAGCATAATAGGTGTACCCTCCTAAACCAAGGAGTACTCGCATCTCGAGAGAAGGTGACGATAAAAGACAACTGAATAATACCTTATTCTTTTAAAGGTGAAATAGGAGTGGCGATGAAGTACGCGGTTTTGGTCGTGAATGATATCAGTCGCAATTTACTTTGCCCTCTTTCTAATCCCTTTATTTTGTCTTTACATATTACCTTCTGCACACCCTACTTAGGCTAATTGGTTTTCTTCATTCCCTACCTTTCGGCACCAGCCTATGGTTTGGAATAAGACTATCCAATAAGCGTAATAGGTGTACTCTCCTAAACCAAGGAGCTCTCGCAACCTGAGAGAAGGTGATAATAAAAGACAACTGAATAAACCAATTCTTTTAAAGATGAAATAGGAGCGGCGATGAAGTACGCGGTTTTGGTCGTGAATGATATCAGTCGCAATTTACTTTGCCCTCTTTCTAATCCCTTTATTTTGTCTTTACATATTACCTTCTGCACACCCTACTTAGGCTAATTGGTTTTCTTCATTCCCTACCTTTCGGCACCAGCCTATGGTTTGGAATAAGACTATCCAATAAGCGTAATAGGTGTACTCTCCTAAACCAAGGAGCTCTCGCAACCTGAGAGAAGGTGATAATAAAAGACAACTGAATAAACCAATTCTATTTCTCCTGAACCTGGATCCATCCCCGAAGAAGTCCCTTCGAGTTCGTATATAACCATACGATGGATCTATCCAATGGAAGTGGATATCCGTAGTAATACGGGTGTTCTGAGAAATTCAAAGGGTAAAAGAAGGAGTGGCAATGACTTATGCAACTCAGACAATCCAAAAGCCAGTATTTTAAGAAGGTTCGGTCAACCTGGTCACTGAGTCATAGTTTAGGGTCGGTCAAAAGTCGCTGCCAAAGAGAGAGAGAGAGAAAAGAAACACTCTGCGTGCACTCTAGCCTAGATCAGAATGGTCATCAATTTATCTATTCCGGAAACCTCCCACTGTCCTGTCAAATTCTCCTCCAAACCTAAAGAAGAATCAATCGGGATCACCCGAAGAGTAAACCAACTCATCAGTGGGAATCGGGATCCAACTCTCATCGCATGATAACGTGATGGAATGCATCCACGTTACTCATACTCCAGATGGTATGCGCATACTTGGCAAGTTTCAGTTTCTTTAGAAACTCCCGATATAGTTTTTGCCCCATGCTCTTATAACCTTGGCGTTGGTCAAAATGTCATAAGTCACATGCCAAGTTCTACCCGTCACTATCTTGTCAATTTGAACCCACCCGCACATGCCCTTGACGTTGGCCAAAATGGCAGAACGACTGTCCCAAACTAACTCATCTATCTATGCAACAATTGAATACCCAGCAGCTACCAAACACTATGCCTTGGCGTTGGTCAAAATACATAGCTTGAATACTACTGAATACCCAAAAGAAGTGACGGAGGGCTACGACTGGTTTTTGGCGAAAAACCTTTAGCGTAGTAAACTTGATATCGCTGAAGGAACCTGATAGCTTTTTAAAATATAGTGGCGAAAACCTTTTGCTAAAGAGGTCACTCCCGGTAAAGGGATCTCGGCTCTTTCCTCGTGGAATGAGGTGCAGGATATTCCACTGAATACCGCTATGCAAAGCAACTTGTAATCGACTATAGTGAAATTATTACTCTGACGCAAACTTCTGCCCAAGGGGTCAGTCCCGGTGAAGGGATATCGGCCCTTGCCCCGTCGAATGAGGTGCAGGATATTCCACTGAATACCTCTATGCATAACAAAAGAAAACGTCTTTGCAATAACACTTTTTAAATTGTTCCAACAACTGAAACAGGTTTGTTTTAACTTTGCATTGATCAGAATCAACGCAGTCCCATCATCAATCACACCAGAAAAGAACGAAAATAAAATGTACGTATATGCCATCCGCATTCGTCACTGGGTCCCGTCATAACTCGTTAGGTTACTTAACTAACGACAGAGCGGGGACTGGACTAGCGCGGGTGTAAAACATATACAACATCTAATAGTATATAAACCAATATACATAATCGCTCCAGGCGCGATAATATGCAACATTACAGAAAAGTAATAAGCATCACAGAACAATACAGATAATCTGGGATCCTCGAGTTTCACAGAGCCGCTGCTGAAACTCGACGTTCCCCTGTCGTGTGGATAGCTTGTGCAATGAAACCTAGACCCCTACGGGTGCGGCAAGTTACCCGCCAAAACCTGAAGCGAGGTAGTCCCCACAGCATAGTGAATGGAACACCCGGCACTTCACGGAATCCGGTAAATTGAGCACCCCTCCTTGGGTCAACTTGTACCCCCTACGAGTGCGGCGAATAGTCTGCCAATTCTGAAGTGGGGCCCCTCTGCCTCTCAAAGCCATGAGATGCGGACCCGTTGCGTTCCCGAACCCGGCTATCCGTGCACTCCGTCTTGGGGTAAAACCTAGTACAGTAATGAAAAATAGTACAATAGGTACATCGACCGCAACCTGATCGTGCCCCAAAAGAATATTATACAACAGGCAGTGACGGCTGTCCACAAGTTAGACGCTCGCCCCGCAATATCAAATGTACAAATAAACTTAAACTGTACTACCATTGCACACTGCTATCCACCACGACAAATCCGCAACATCACAGCACAACACAGAACATCAACGCGAATGTCACGTTCGCAAACCCGTCTAAAGGAACTATAGCAATTAAACGCGGTTTACCGATCAAATGACATTCCCGGTCGGAGATATAATGTAAGCACTGTAAACTAACGTGTTTAAATTTCGATCGACCAAAGACCAAATATCAAAAAGTGGGCCCCACAGCTTACTGGTGAACAGTAACAAAATCTGGGCCAAAACGATATTTACCAAAAACCCCAAAATCCAACAGAGAACACACAGGAAAAATTTGATGCACTGATCCCCTAGAACGGCCGCGGATGAGCGGCCAAACCATTGGTTTGGCCGCTAATCCGCGGCGCTCTGGTGAGATTGCGTGCCCAAATTTTGTCCGTACGCTTAAAAAACCCTGCACGGATTTTTAAGATATGCAGAATTAATTTCTGAGACCATTTAAAAACAACAGAAACTGTCGAGCTAGGATTTTGCCGTTTTTGATTTTCGGTTCGATCGATGTTTTGAACACGTTAGCACAAGTTAGTATAGCAAAATGGTTAGGCTCTGATACCACTGTAAGTCTACGCTAGCGCCCCGGCAGTCTACAGACGCCAAATGCGGAACAAAAACTTTTTAACTTGGCGCTATCGTATACTTTAACCCGGATCTGCCATTATTGCTAAACTAACAAACTGTAAAGAGTGTAGGAATGTTATACCGAACGATCCGAGTCCTTCGTTCTTCAACCATCATCCCACGCTCCGTTGCGGCTGCTCCGATCTCGTCGATCTCCGATTCCTTCGTCGAGGTGGCACCACATGATCGGTTCTTTAAACGGGCTCCCGCCTCTGACTCGAGGCAACTCGATCGTCAAGTTTGCTAAAAGAGACGACCAAGATTGATGTAGAGAATGAGTAGATGACTTTGTCTCACTTCGTCCAAATCCGTGGACGATCGGTTAATGAAGTTGCCGTGGAAATCGGGTGATGGAATGAAATGAACTGTTAAATTCCATACACCCCGAATACTATCATATCTTTTCTAACCGATGAAATCAACAAACATGAGAGAGAGAGGAGGGGGCCGGCCTCTTATAGGAAGAGGGGGGTGACCGTAGGAGAGGGGGGTGACCATATCACAAATATCATATGTAAACACAAAACCAAAATATCTTGCAAAAAGATCTTAAGCATAACAAGAAATGGTTGATTACAAAGCATGAGTCACACGACACCTCACCCAATCAAGAACCTTCTAGAATCTTCTAGAAGCATAACTCACTCTCATCCAAGAAAAGATAAATTCGTCTTTAACCGAATGTTAAAAGACGGCTGATAGAAAACTGGAAACTGGCAACTTCCAAAAGTGATCCTGAAACGACTTTCAGGATAACCCCGAAACTGTATAAATATACCCGCATTTGTATTACGACCGAATACAAATGCAACTGAGACAAAGATATTATACCTACTCAATATAATACTCGGATCCGGCTTAAACTAAAGCCGACCAGTATCACCTGTCCGAAAATCGACACGTGCGTAAACGCACGTGCATTTTCCGAACCCTGCCATAAAACCATATGGCCTCTACAACGTTTCGCCCGAACTTGGGAAACAGTCTGTGGGGGACTCTAATGACTCGTCAGCACCCTGGCAGTGGGTTTAACCACAAACCGTCAGCGGCACTAGCAATGCGTAACGGCTGCCCATGGACTGACCTCAAGGGATGCCGATGAGCGCACTCATCCGGAAAACCCTACTGAGCCTAACAGTGACAATGTATATACAGTCCGGTCCGTTCGTCAATGAGTATCGCATATCCGCCTAGGGGGCTAGTAACGTCAGACCCCCAATAGCAGTATAAGTCATGTCGGAGTGAGGCCCAAATACACCCTGAGATACTACTGGAGTACCTACCAGTAAATCTCCTACCATGGCCATGGATTTGTGTAATGGCTCTCCTAGACACAGTACGATCTCGCCCCCAATACCGGGAGAGACGAATCCCCTGCCGATCCGCTCACGTGCCTCCATATGGCTTGGGACTGTACCCAAAAACTACCTGTTTGCACGACTCCTTTGAGCCGTGGTAGGGTAGAAATCAAAGCACAGTGGGAACTCACACGAGACAAATGACGACCTCAGGTCGATGAACTAACCTGTACACATGTCACCAGGGAACTGCTATCTGACGATAGGTATAGTACTAACTAGCAGATTCCCGGCGAGTCCTGTCCGGTGTACTCATAACCCAATGAGCACCTGTATACATCTTAGGTGATCCAACTGACACCAGTGGCTTGTGAGACCGGCCACCGCCCCTCGTCGGGGTCTCGACTGTATACACTAGTCTACTCCGGAGTATCGATGCCCTGTCTCGAAACTCCCACGACTAGGGACCACAATTAAGGATATGCATATAAACTACCCAACTCTCACGTATATGATCGCCATCATACTGTTGGTAGTAAAGTAAGATCCTAAGGGCTCTATCAAAGTGTAACATGCAATCAGTCACCTGAACATGTACACGACTGATAAAGGCAAACCAGATAGCATACTATCATCTCGAGTAAGACTGCGCTACCGGGATAGGTCCTCCGCAATCATTGTAATCACGTACCTGCGATCCAATAATTGACTATGAGGGCACTATCTCCAACAATATCCAAGTCCTGAGTGGAGAAACCACTGTGTGACGACCAAAGTATAACCGATCGTAGTATAGGAGTATCACTTCCTACTACCTTCTCAACAGATCCATCCCCTATTCTGATGACGTCAAACCTATGACTGTCACATCAAATAGATGATCTATCTCCGCTACATCTGCTTTAGTCTATAAATAGACATAAGCCTGATGTCCACCAATGCTTCCGCTGCTCCCACTGACAACGACAACCCTCTGGCAGAGTCATATAGACGTGCACTTCTAAAGCTAGTTTAGAACGACGCTATACTCATCCTCCTGCCGGGTCTCGCAGCCTGGAACAACAACAATGGCAAGTGTGGGTAAACAAGAACTTCCCTGTCACCGTCCTTGAGGCTACCGGAGTACCTCTCGGGTGCCTGAAGTTACCCACCTTATCTGCGGAGTGGCCAATGGAATGTCAAATCAGATTGAATCTTTAGGTTCCTTATCAAATCTTCAGTAATCGTTTGCGGTTCTGGAATCACTTCTAGTTCTACCATACTCCCACTTCTGTTTTTTTTGAAAAAATCCATTTTTTAATAAAACTGTGGCGAGTCTAGAACAATATTTCTATTGATCTGGCAGATGGTAGAAAGTCAACGCTCGTCATAGCCTGGGTCAACCCACAAACAACCATTACAGAAACGTGCCTTGAGTTGTCCAGTGTCTGGTTTTAATCATAAGCCGGACAACTCCCCGTACCTTAACAATGTCAAGATATGAACTGATCTATATCCAATATAGAAACAGAGGCACTGATTTAATTGAACCAGATTCAAATCATGCAGCTGTCTCCAGTGCATGTCAACTAAATGGAAGGAGGTCGATCAGCGTTACTCAACTTAGGAAAGTTTCCAATTATGAGTAACCTGAAAGAGAAGCAATTTCTCTTTATCATTACTATCAACTGAATACCATACACAAGTATCTACATCTTCGATCACTTTGAAGAATCCCGATACTTGCAATACCTGGTTCTCTACTTTATTCAAATACCTATAACTTCTCAAAATTCGGACCCTGTGTTTCCACGAAACACCTGTCTAAAAACTAGAGAAGTCATAAGTAAACCGAATATAGTACGAGGACCAACCCCTCTGTCCTGATGGACCCTGGACAACATACAATACTCTGTATAAGTCCCTTGAGTTTGATAACTCATTCACTGTGTGTCGTAGGTTGAAAACTGTACTTATGGTTAAGAAGAATTACACCGCTGTTTAATGCTCCTTACCTAACCATCCACTGATATAGGTAAATGTCATCGACATAATATCAAAAGGTATATCTCACTCTATGAAAATAGACGTACAGATATATCAATTTGAAATTGGTGCACAACAGCGGATATTCAAAACCAAATATTTGCCGACCGGCAAACAGCCCAGATGATCTCCTCAAATATCACCGATTACAACGAATCCCGATATAATGAGGATGATCACCCTATTCCCAATAACTTACTCCCACTCAGCATCTGTGAAACCATACAGATGTGAGAATCATACCTGGTAAATACATACCCTGGAGCAAGTGTCTAACTGGGAAATCAGTTTTCCATTAACAGTACATGGTGAAACTGAAACATTGAAATGTTTCGTTGGGGTATCCTGGTATTCCTAGTAATGCCTCTTCCATTATCCAGATTCACAACTGTAACCGTATAATTCTTTGCCACCTCTCCAAATCCCTTCATATGTCTTTAGTCATTACCTTCTGTACACCCTTTAGGCCAAATGGTTTTCTTCCTTCCCTACCGTTCGGCACCAGCCTATGGTTTGGAAGAAGAATATCCAAAAAGCATAAAGGGTGTACTGTCCTAATCCTAGGAACACTCGCAATGCGAGAGAAGGTGAAGATAAAAGACACCTGAATGTACTTTATTCCTATTTCTCCTGAACCAGAATCCATCCCCGAACTGGAACAAGTTCCTTTCGAGTTCGTATATAACCATACGATGGAGTATCCAATAAACTGTGGATCTTCGTAGTGATACGGAGTGTCCTGGAGAAATACAAAGGTGATTTAGGATTGGCGAAGAAATACTTGGTTTGGTCGTGAATATCAGTCGCAATTTACTTTGCCCTCCTACTAATCCCTTACTTTGTCTTAACTTAATACCTTCTGCACACCATCGTTATGCTAATTGGTTTTCTTCATTCCCTACCGGTCGGCACCAGCCTAAGGTTTGGAAGAAGACTATCCAATTTGCGTAATAGGTGTACTACTCCTAAACCAAGGAGTACTCGCAACCTGAGAGAAGGTGAAAAGAAAAGACAACTGAATAGTCCTATCCGTTTTCTCTAGAACCAGAAACCATCCTCGAAGTCCTTCAAGTTCGTATATAACCATACGATGGTTTTGTCCAATGGAAGTGGACGTTCGTAGTAATACGGGGTGTCCTGGAGAAAAGGGTAAAAGTAGGAGTGGCAATGAGGTCTGCAACTCTGACAATCCAAAAGCCTGTGTTAAGAAGGTTCGGTCAACTTGGTCACTGAGTCATAGTCCAGGGTCGGGTCAATGGTCGCTGCCAAAGAGAGAGAGAAAAGAAACACTCAGCGTGCACTCTAACCTAGATCAGAATGGTTATCACTTTTTCTAATCAGGAAACCTCCCACTGTACCTCAAATTCTCCTCCAAACCTGAAAGAAGAATTAGTCGGGATCACCCGAGGAGTAAACCAACTCATCAGTGGGAATCGGGATCCAACTATCATCGCATGATAACTTGACGGAATCCACTCAAGTCACCATACTCCAGAAGGTATGCGCATGCCTGGCAAGTTTCAGTTCTTTTGAAACTCCCGATGTGATTTTTACCCCAAGCTGTTTATGACCTTGACTAGGTCAACAAACCATAAACCGCCAGTCAAGTTCAACCCGTCATTATTCTGGATTGCATTAAACCCACCCGTACGTGCCCTTGACTAGGTCAACAAGGCCGCACGACTGTCTTAACCAATCCCACTTATGCAACAAACAAGTACCACTCAGCTACCGAACACTACGTCTTGACTAGGTCAACAAACGCAGCACGAATACTAAATAATACCTGTAGGAAATGACGGAGGGCTACGGCTGGTTTTTGGCGAAAAACCTTTAACGTAAAGAACTTGATATCGTTGAAGGAACTGCATAGCCTTTTATAAAAATATAGTGACGAAAACCTTTGCTAAAGAGGTCACTCCCGGTGAAGGGATCTCGGCTCTTTCCCCGTAGAATGAGGTGCAGGATATTCCAACTGAATACCACGATGCAAAGCAAAAGTAATCGGCTATAGTGAAGTTATTTCCCTGACGCAAACTTCTGTCCAAGGGGTCACTCCCGGTGAAGGGATCTCGGCCCTTGCCTCGTCGACTGAGGAGCAGGATATTCCAAATGAATACCACGATGCAAAACAAAAGTGAACGTCCTTGCAATAACAGCTTTTTGAAAAGTGTTCCAACAACATCAGAATAGGTTTGTTTATCTTGCATTGATCCGAATCAACGCAGTCCCATCAATTAATCACACCACAAAGAACGAAAATATACTGACGTACGTATATGCCATCCGCATTCGCCACTGGGTCCCGTCATCACCCGTTAGGTTAGCTAACTAACGGCAGAGCGGGGACTGGACTAGCGCGGATGTAAAACATATACAACATCTACTAATATATATACCAAAATATTATTTTTCGCTCAAGGCGTGATAAGAAATGCAACATCACAGAAATGTACAGCATCACAGAACAATACAGATATCTGGAAGCCCCGGGTTTCACAGAGCCGCTGCTGAAACCCGACGTTCCCCTGGTCGTGTGGATAGCCTGTGCAATGAAATCCTAGACCCCTACGGGCGCGGCAAGTCACCCGCCAAAACCTGAAGCGAGGCAGCCCCCTTCAGCACCGTGAATGGACCACCCAGCACTTCCCGGAATCCGGTAACTTGGGCACCCCTCCTGGGTCAACCTGTACCCCCTACGAGTGCGGCGAATAGCCCGCCAATCCTAGAGTGAAGCCCCCTCCGTCTCATTGCCATGAGATGCGGGCCCGTTGCCCCCTAGAACTCGGCTATCCGTGCACTCCTCCGCGGGGTAATCCTAGTACAGAAAGTAAAATATACATACAACGGGTACATCGACCGCAACCAGGTCGTGCCCCAAAAGAATAATACAAACAGGCAGTGACGGCAGTCCACATGTCGGACGCTCGCCCCGCAATATCAAATGTATATATAAAACAAAACTGTACTAACATTGCATCCAGGCTATCCCCCACGACCGATCCGCAACAACACAGCATAAACATAGAACATCAACATGAAAGTCACGTTCGCAAATCCGTCTAACCGGGCTATAGCAGTTAGACGGGATTTACCGATCAAGTGACATTCACGGTCGCAGATATAATGTAAATACTGTGAAATAATGTGTTTAAAAATATCCGATCGATCAAACAATTAACAAGTGGGCCCCCAAGAAAAACTGTAGCACTCACAGAGAAACTGGGCCCAATTTTAATATCCCAAAACCCTTAATTATAGCCCAGAAGCCCACTGGGGAAATTAGAAGCAGTGACCCCACCAACCTGCGGCGGAACCGCGGCAACAAGGGGGGTTTTGCCGCGGTTCCGCGCTCTTGTTGAGGGATCATTGTCTCGAATTTTCCCAGAGTTCTTAGAACTCCCTGCACATCATTCTGAGATCACCTGAAAAATTTTTAGAGCTCGGAAAAAATCAACAGAAAACTGATGTGAAGGAAAAGTGCGGTTTTTGGAAATTTTGGTCGATCGGAAATGCAAACACATTAGAACAAGCTAGGAAAGGTTAATGGCGTGGCTCTGATACCATGTTGCGCCACGGCAGCGCCCCGGCCGTCTATCCGAGGCCAAATTGCGGAATCAAAATTTTTCCTTACTTGGAAACCGGCGCTACCGCGGACAAAGAAAACCCGGATCGTTAACCATTAACCTAATGCTAGCAAATAAGAGATGGGAAGAAAAGTATACCAAGTGATCCGAGTCCTCCGGTCTTCTCTTCATCGTCCCGATCTCCCGCGGAAAGTCTTGGCTCCACATCGTCGCCTCCTCGCCGGAAGGGCACCACATCGCCTGCGTCTTTTACGGGCTCCCGCCTCAATACCGAGGCAACTCGGGCATGAAGCCGGTAACTCGACATGCTCAAGATATGCTGTAGAATGTTTAATGTAGAGGCTATATCTCATTTGGGGTTTGTTGCCATGGTGATGGAGGAATCAAGAATAGAAAAATGGTGCTTGCATTTTTCTAGCATGAAAATAAGATCAAGAATGAAACTCTCAAGATGAAGCTCTTTTCTTCTTTTTCTCTCAAATGTTTTTTCAACCATTTTCATCAAGTGAGAAGAATTTTGTGGAGGAATGAATATGAAGCATGAAGGGAGGTGAGTGTAGGAGCACAAGTGGTGACCACAACCAAATAACATCATAACAAACTCAAATCAACCTCTAATCACCTCAAATCACCAAAAAGCAAGTGATGATGAAAGATAAGAATGGTATCAAAAAGATGCTATCATAATTAATCATCTTACGAATAAAACCTCCACAAAATGTTATTTGCAAACTTGCAAATAACACCCTCCATCCTAAAAGTCCGGCCGGGAAAGAGCAAAGGAAAACCGGCCGGAACGGAATGCAAACTGGCAACTCCAGAAAACTGGTCCCGTAATAAATTACAGGAAAACCCCGATACTGTGCACACACACCCGCATCTGTATTCCGACAGGATACAAATGCAATGAGACAAAATCTACACTGTACTAAACTAGTACCGGCTTAAACCAATGCCGGCTAGTAAAATCCGTTCGATCCTAATCCGTGCAATACCGCACGTATCTGATCGAACCCTGCCATATAACTATACGGCCACTAGTACAAATCCGTTCGATCCTGATCCGTGCAATACCGCACGTATCTGATCGGACCCTGCCATATCTCCATACGGCCTCTACAGCGTTTCACCCGAAAGCCTGAGTAACTGAAAGTGTGGTGGACTCTAAAGACTCGTCAATACTATGGCTGTGGATTTAACCACTAGCACGTCAGAGGTATTAGCCAATACGTGACGGGCCACCAGCTATTGACCAAAAGGGACGTCGATGAGCGAACTCATCCTGACGCCCTACTGAGCCTGTCAGTGACAATATCCGTACAGTCCGGTCCGTTCGTCTATGAGTATCGCATGTCGGGCCTAGGGGGTTGGTAAAAGTCAGACCCCCAAAAGCGGTACAAGTCGTGTCGGAGTGTAGCCCAGAACGCCCTGAGATACTACTGGAATACCTACCAGTAAATCTCCTGCCTCGGCCAAGGGCTTTGCGTAATGGCTCTCCTAGACACAGCGCGACCTCACCCCCAATACCGGGAGAGACGAACCCCTGCAGATCCGCTCACTGCCTCCATGTGGCTCGGGACTGTACCCAACTAAAACCTGTTTGCACGACTCCTTTGAGCCGTGGTAGGGTAGTAATCAAAGCACAGTGGGAACTCACACGAGACAAATGACGATCTCAGGTCAATGAACTAACCTGTACACATGTCACCAGGGAACTGCTATCGGACGTCTGGTATAATCCCAACTGGCAGGTTCCCGGCGAGTCCTGTCCGGTGTACTCATAACCCAATGAGCACCTGTATACATCTTAGGTGAACCAACTGACACCAGTGGCTTGTGAGACCGGCCACCGCCCCTCGTCGGGGTCTCGACTGTATACACTAGTCTACTAATGGAGTATCGATGCCCTGTCTCGAAACTCCTACGACTAGGGACCTTTTAAGGATGTGCTTATAGACTACCAGCTCCCACGTATATGATCGCCATCATACTGCCGGCAGTCAAGCATGAATCCTAGGGGCTCTATCAACGTGTAATAGCGACATGCCAGGTCACCTAAAGCAGTACACGATGATAAAGATAAACCAGATAGCATACTATCATCTCGAGTAAGACTGTCCTACCGGGATAGGTCCTCCCTCAATCATTGCAATCACGTGCCTGTGATCCAATAATTGACTCTGAGGGCACTATCTCCAACATATACAACCCGGTAAAGACGGCAGTCCACATGTCGGACGCTCGCCCTGCAATAACAAATGTACAAATGAATTATAAACTGTATTTCTAACATTGCACCACATGCTATCCACCACGACAATCCAACCACAACATCGGCACAATCACAGAAATATCAACGCGAATGTTACGTTCGCAAATTCGTCTAAAAGAACATATAGCAGATAGACGGATTTACCGATCAAATGACATTCACGGTCGCAGAATCTAATCTAAGTACTGATAACAAAATACGTATTTTAAAATTACGATCAACTAAACTTTCCAAGTGGGCCCCAAGTATTAAACCAACACTGTAACAAAACTGGGCCCAAAAAATAAATTATCCCAAAAACCACAATTCCAAAAATAAGAGGCCCAGAAGAAATTTTGTTCACGCGGGCCCCAAAACGGCCGCGGAACCGCCGCCATTAAGGGGTTTTCGCGGCGGTTCCGCGGTGGTTTAGAGGGATCACGTGACCAATTTTCTTCTGTCATCTTAAGAAAGCCTGCATGATTTTCTGAGAGCATAAAATTGATTTTTCGAGCACTTTTTAAAATCGACAGAAAACCCATGATTTGAAATGCGGTTTTTGAAAAATCCGGTCGATCGTTATTTTAAACATGTTAGAACTAGCTAGTGTAAGTTTTATGGGTGGCTCTGATACCATGAAGGGTTACCCTAGTGCCTCGGCCAATTTCCGTGGCCAAATGCGGAACAAAAATTTTCTAACGAACAAAAACTTGGCACTAGCTTAACTCTAAACCCGGATCTTTCCATAAAACTAACTAGCTACACTAGGAGAGTTATCTACTATGATGAGGAATTCTTACCAAACGAACCAAGTCCTTCAGTCTTCGTTCTTCATCCTTAGCTCCTACTAGCCACCTTGAACTTGCTTGATCTTCTTTCCTTGCTCCGTCGGTTCTCCGGGATCCAGCTTGTTCTCCGGTCATCCTTGGTCCTTGATGATCCACTCGGGGAGTATGATCCATGGCTCTAGCTCCTAACTATGTAACAAAAGGAGCAACTAGAAAACTTAGTTTGCTAAACCAAGTAGTCTAGGATGTAGTTTGGATGTCTAGGTGTTTGCTATCTCTTTTCTAACCTCTTCACTTGTTTCTTAACACATGAGAATGTTAGTGAAGAGGAAGAAGATGCAGATGGAGGAAAGCAAGAGGAGGGAGGAGCTTGGAGAGAAAATGAAGCTCAAGAAAATAATGAATCAAGCATGAGAGAGAAAATAACACACAAAGGTTTTGTATGCTATTTTCTTACATTAAACAATAGCAACCATACTTCAATAGTAAACCCAAAATGAATTATAAATTCATTTTCTCACTATTGAAGCATGGTCACCTCCATTCCTCCCTCACCTCTCACTTTACACCTCATTTCCAATTATTAAATAAAAGGAAAAAAACATAATGAGGTGGCCACCTTCTAGAAGGAAATTTGTAGTAAATACGGATTTCGTCTACTGTACAAATATACCGGCAATCAGATAAAAATCCGAACGCCCAAAGAGATAGAATAACACGAAGAACGTAATACTAGAATATATATATCGAAATACATATACGTAAATTATTAAATCAATACCTGATTTAATAATCCGGCTCAAGCCCGAGCCGGCTAGTATTACCAACTGTCCGATGAAAATCCGAGTACAATGTACAACAATCGATCGAACCCTGCATGTATCCAATACGGCTACTACATCATTTCGCCTGAATCAGGGAAACCCTCTGTGTGGGACTCTAAAGACTCGACAGTACTCTGGCAGTGGGTTTAACCACAAGCACGTCAGCGGCACTAGCTGTACGTAACGGCTACCCAAGTGTCTGTCGAAAAGGAAGGCCGATAAGCAAACTCATCCGGATCTCCTACTGAGCCTATCCGTGACAATATTCGTACAGTTCGGTCTCTTCGTCAAAGAGTATCGCATACCGGGTCTAGGGGATGGTGCACGTCAGACCCTAATAACCTGATAAGTCATGCTGATGTGGCTCAAGACCAATCCGGGAAACTACGGATCAACCTATCAGTAAATCCCAAGTGCCTTGGCCAAGTTCTTATGGTCCTGACCAATCGAATCACAGTGCGATACCGACTCCCTATACCGGGAGAGACGAATCCCCGACAATCGCTCACTGCCTCCATATGGCTCGGGACTGAAACCAACCAAAACCTGTTTGCACGACTCAGTAGAGCCGTGGTACGGTAGTGATCAAAGTTCAGTGGGAACTCGCACGAGACAAATGCCGATCTCGGGTCCAAGGACTAACCTGTACACATGTCACCTGAGAACTTCCATCTGACGATAGGTATAGTACCACATGGAAGTTCTCGGCGAGTCCGTCCAGTGTACTCACCCCGGTGAGCACCTATATATGATCTTGGGTACATCAGACCAATGGCTGCGGGACCAACCATCCCCCGACGAGGGTAGAAACGTATACACCAGTCTACTCTGGAGTATCAATGCCCAGTCTCGATACTCACGCGACTAGGGACCATTTAAGGATGTGCTTATGGACTACCCTGCTCCCACAAGTATGATCGCCATCACAACGCAGGTAGTCAAGCAAGATCCTAGGGGCTTTATCAACATGCAACCGCAATATGTAATAACGAGTATGACATATGCCATGTTAAGATAAAGACAAACCATAATAGTATACTACCGTATCGAGTCTTCATCAATATGTGCAAGCTAGATATAACAACAACAGAAATAAATACACATATCCTGACAAAGACAAGTCGAATAATATACTATAAACCTGAGCAAGATTGTTCTATACATACATATCCCTAGTATCCATATGTATACATATACAATACTGGCCTCTAGGGCATATACATCTAACATTCACTAATTGTAGATTAGTGAAGCAAACACCCTAAACTAAATGGCTAATATAGTAGAGAATGATGAAGTAGGAAATGGACTCACTTTAGATTTAATTTTCTCACAATATTTAATGACTTCCTCAAAACCTAGAGAGCTTGAGGGAGATGAAGAAGAAGATGAACATGAGAATGAACAAGAGAATGAGATGAGGTTAGAATTGCAACCATGGTGAGTTTATGTCATACACTAACCTTTGTAGAGACTAAACCATGGCTAAGGTAAGTGGTTAGGTTTATAAATATCTTTAAGTAAAACAAATTTGGTGGACTAAGTCAATGGTTAGCAAAAGCTTCTCCAAGCTTCTACCCATGACAGATTTCCAACTTAATTTGAATTACCAAAATAAATAAAACCCTAAACATTATCATGGTCATGGTGTAAGTCTCATATACCCAAGTTGCATATATAACCTAGCATGATACATTAATATATATCACATATATATCATGTATGCACAAGTGAGAAAAAGAAATGGTTAAGTGAGCTAATATTAGTTAATGCAAGTTAATATATCAAATATATAATTATACATTAAATTATCAAATCAACACTTGATTTAATAATCCGGCTATATCACATACAACCGACTAATATCATATGAATCAACTTATCGAATCAACACTTGATTCGATAACCCGGCTATATCTCATATAACCGTCCGATATCACATATCGCGAGAATAGAATACGGTATCACATACGCGCATTAATCTCGGTCCCGCACATATCACATATGTGCTCCTAATTCGTTTCGCATGAACCAGGAAACCTTTGTGTAGGACTCTAAAGACTCGTCAATACGCCGGCGGTAGGTGATGATCATATCAAACACCCACAAGCTGCAAGCGGTCTGCTAAACGTAACGGCCACCCGGGTATTGAGCGATCAGAAGATCAACAAGCAAACCTGCTCATACTCCTGCGAATCCAATCAGTAACACTACCGTACAGTCCGGTCTCTTCGTCAGATATGTCGCATATCACAGCCTGGAGGTGGTGTAACGTCAGACCCCAATAGCCTGATAAGTCATGCCGATGCATGGTCCATAACGGTTCGAGAAACTACTGATAACACTTACCAGTAGATCTCGGCAACCTTGGCTAGGGATTTCCTGTTATGGCCAATCGAGCATAGCGCAACATTAACTCCCAATACCGGGAGAGACGAATCCCCTCCTATCGCTCATTGTCTTCATGTGACTCGGGACTGTACCCAAAAACCACCTTTTTGCACGATCTCTTGAACATGGTATGGTGGAAATCAAAGCACAGTGGGAATCACACAAGACTCTATGACGATCTCGGGTCGACAGACTAACCTGTACCAGTGTCATCAGAGAACTTCTATCTGACGATAGGTATAATACCATCTAGGGGTTCTCGGCGAGTCTATTCAGTGTACCCAGTCTCCACTGAGCACCCGTATACCTTCTCTGATGTCAAACACCAATGGATATGGGATCATCCATCGCCCATCATATGGGTCAAGAAGCGCATACGCTAGTCTACTCTGGAGTATCGATGCCCTGTCTCGATACTCCCATGACTAGGAACTTTTGAAGGATGTACTTGCCGACTGCCTCTGCCCTACTAGTATGATCCGCATCATAATCCTGGTAGTCAAGTACTCATCCTAAGGGCTTTATCAACATATAATAGAAAGACAATAAGTGTACATGTTAAGATAAAGTGCAACCAGATAGCATACTATCATGTCGAGCAAGAAAGTCCTCCCTATATATGTCCAAGCATCCACTATAATATACATCGCATGTACAGTAATGGCTTCTAGGGCATACATATAACTAACATCGCCATCATAACGCAGGCAGTCAAGCAAGATCCTACGGGCTTTATCAACATGTAACCGCAATATGTAATAACGTGTATAACATATGCTATGTTAAGATAAATTCAAACCATAATAGTATACTACTATATCAAGTCTTTATCAATATGTGCAAGCTGGATAAAGCATCAATAAAAACAAATACACATATTCTGATAAAGACAACTGAAATAATATACTATATAACTGAGCAAGATCATCCTGTACATACATATCCCTAACATCCACATGTATACATATACAATAATGGCCTTTAGGGCATACATATCCAACAAATACCTGGGTAGCCATTACGTACAGCTAGTTCTGCTGACGTGCTTGTGGTTAAACCCGCTGCCAGTGTATTGATGAGTCTTTAAAGTCCCACACAGAGGGTTTACTTGGTTCTGGCGAAACGATGTAGTAGCCGTATTGGATATCTTCAGGGTTTCGATCGATCGATCGTACTATGTACCCGGACTTTCGATTGGACAGTTGATAATACTAGCCGGCTCGGGTTTGAGCCAGATTATTAAATCATGTATTGATTTAATAATTTACATATATGTATTTCGATATGTATATTCTAGTATTATGTTCTTTGTGTTATTCTATCTCTTCAGGTATTCGTATTTCGGTATGAATACAGGTTTGTATATACAGCAGAATATAATCCATATTTATACGGAAAACATTTTAGAAGGTGGACACCTCATTTTGATTTTATCAATTTATTTTAAATGGGATATGAGGTGGATAAAGGAGAGAGGGGCGTATGGTGAGAACCATGCTTCTATAGTTGCACAAATGAATTGTTTATTCATTTGTGCAAACTATTCAAGCATGGTGTGAATTTTAAAATGGAAAAGTGTGTTTTAAAAAACATGGCTTCATTCTTCACTTGGTCACTTGATGAAAGTGAAAAAGTTGCATGGTTCATTTTGGGAAATGGCATTCTTTTTTCTCATAATTAGTTTCATTCTCCTCACTTCTTTCTTGAGTTCCTTCACCTTCACCTTCAACCTCCTCTCTACAATCTCATGTGTTGAGAATCAAGAGAGGAGGTGAGGTAGATAAACACTTAGAACCTTCACTACATCCTAGGCACTCTAGATTAGCAATCTAGAGTCCCTAGGTGCTTCACTTGTTTCATTATGTGGAGCTAGAGTCATGAGCTACATCTCTCGGGTGGATCATCTTTGACGGAGAAAGATCGGCAGCCAAGCTCGATCCAAAGGACCTCAAGGAGCTAAAGGAGATGGTGGAAGACCGAAGGACATGGATCATTCGGTATAACACCTTTATCACAGTAGTTAGACTCATTTAGATTGCTAGTTTCATGTTTAGATTCGATTCTAGGTAGCTGTTTCTAGCGCCAAGTTTTCTAAACGCCAAAATTTTTGTTCCGCAATCGGCCACAGTCGACGACCAGGGCGCTAGGAATCCCAACACAACGTTTTCAAACAAGTTTTACTTACACTTTTAAAATAACAAGTCTTCAAAACAACTTTTATTTCATTTCATAAACCGTTTCTAAAACTTCATCTCCATTAATTCTTTTGCTTATGGTTTAGATATTAGGTTTTGGCTTACTTGGGTCGTGTCGACGTACAAGGGACGTCACGTGATTTAAGTGCCGGTTGCGTGCTATTTCCGGGCCGTGACAGAAAATTCATGTGAAACTTTCTTTAGCCGATCCAACTCCTGTTCTGGCGCTCAAATGCGTCCTATCTTCCGCACTACATCAAAAAAGATTTAGCTTTCAAGATCGTCTTTGGCGACCAGTAAACGGAGGCTCTTCGACGACCTTTCGTTTTGAAGCAGGGCTTTTCTCTCTCTAAAGGTGAAGGCTCTGGAGTGGGCGAACACTCGGCCCAGCGGGCGAACATGCCGGGCTCCGGCTCCGCGCACCTGCGGACACCTTTCGAAGCACTTTCACATGAGAACCGAAGTCGTGTTGCGTCACTCGTTCCTTACCCTAACGACCAAACAACGGAGTGAGCGCTAGTGCGAAAGCCGTTGTGCGGTAGACCAAGCAACGGAGTGAACGCCTTGGTCACATAGGTGACCTACAGTTGGGCATATACACAAACAACCTAAACACGTCTGGAAACACTCCATTAGGCCGGCATCTTTCGCTCATTCGGCCCGGTTAGCACAAGTATTATTTTTGTGCAAACACTGGTTAATTGAGGCATTGAAGAGTAAAACGGAAAAAGCGAGGTTGAGATATTTGAGTGCAAAAAAAAAGGAAAAAGAAATGAGGGATTTCAGTTTAGAGATGCAACCCTTTTCTGAGCACGAGACTACATAACACCCACAAACAAGGGATTTAAATTTGCGCAGTTTGTTGTCTGAATAACTGCATAACTACCATTTCCATGTTAGTTTAATTTAGGCTCTGTCTAGGAATGGAGTTAAGGTTTCTAAACCGCAGTTTCATAAAGTTAGCATAACTTGACTCCAAAATCCTAACTCTGTCTTGTTTGACAACAATTTGGAGTTGAGATAACCGCAGTTATCTAAGTCCAAAACTTACGATAACTATAGTTATCTCAACTCCAATCTGACCACAGTTTTATAAACTCCATTTTTATAGTCTCGTACTTGCAAACCATAGTTTGCATTCTCTTTGTTACCACTAAAAAATAAGTCCAATTATCCTTAGTACATATGCAAACAATCTAAATGCGGCAATTAAAAGGACTCGTTATCCCTTAATAACCGGCAAATCCCAGTAAACCCATAATCAACCGGATAAAACCGGCGTACCCGCAGCCTACAATCTCTTTTGGCTCCCTCGATCCTCTCGAAGCTCAATAGTTCATTCAGCCTGCTTCTTCTCAGATCTTTGTCTTCTTCTCGATTTGTACACTAATCTCTTCCATCTCTCATCTCCAATCTCTTCTCATCGCTCAAAGCACCTAATCCTCTCCAAAACAAACTCAACATCGAGCGATTCAGCCTCAAATCCCTTTAGATCTGAGCTCAGATTAGGGTTTGTATCTTCAGATCTAATTTCAGATGTAATGCGGTTTCTATAGAGTTAGATTTGAGAAATTTTGAAGTTTTGAGAGATGAAGGGATTCAGAGCAAAGTGCAAAGTGGGAGCTTTGGTGGTTTTGTTTGTTTCCATTGGGATCGCTGCACTCTATGGGCTGTTGAAGCCAATTTCAAGTGGATGCATCATGACTTACATGTATCCCACTTACATTCCTTTGTCGACGCCGGCAAATGTGTCTTCGGATAAGTATGGGTTGTTCTTGTATCATGAGGGTTGGAAAAAGATCGATTTCGCGGAGCATCTGAAGAAACTTAGTGGTGTTCCTGTTTTGTTCATCCCTGGGAACGGCGGAAGCTACAAGCAGGTATAATTTTCTTATGAATGCCCAGAATACCCATGTTAGTTTGTATATGTTTACCACTAGTGCATTAAGTAAAGCTAAGGATGCTTTGTTGCACTTTATTCCTTGAATCTTTGTCTCAACTAGAAAATAAAGTTTAGGCATATCCCCTTTTATTTATAAAAAAAAATTTGGTGGATGAGCCACCATGTATTCACATAAAAGAACAACGAGTCAAGCAATCTAGTAAGTTTCAATATCAAGGAAGATGTTATCTCAAAGGATTTTTTTTTTATTTCCGGAAGTGGAAAGACCATATAGGTTTGTATTTGTATGTCAGTAGTGCATTAAGAAAAGGTTAAGGATCCTTCAAATCTTTGTCTCTACTAAAAAAATGCTTAGGCATAGGTTCACATTCTACCCCTTCTTTTTACCCCCTTTTAATTAAAGAAACAGCGACTTAATACTCCAAATAAGGTAATGAAAATGTGAGTTACTGTGTGTTCACATATAAAAACAACCAATCAAGCAATCTAGTAAGCTTTCTAGCTGTCATATGCATCGCAAATTTTATCTTGCTTCCAATATGGACATCCAAATCATATTCATTTCCAGTCTGGGATGCTCAAAAGCATCAATAATTTCAACTGCTGGTTTGTTCAAGAAGGCATTCAAATACTCTGTAAATTCATAATTTTGTATGCTTGGTGATCTTGAACCTTATGCAACCTCAATTTTCAGATTATCCCCCACCTTTATCACATTCATTATAAAAGTTGAAAGCTATTTTCCTCCTTTACCATACTTATTATCTGACCGCAAACAGTTGAGTAATCCGATGATTTACAACGAGTGGTTTGACCCTAAGGAACCATGTAATTTAAATGGTTGTTTCCTTTCTTAGAAAGTGCTGAAATTTGCGGCTTTACCGAGCTTATGAGTTGATCAGGGAGACCTAAATACATGTATAAATACAGTAATCAGACCTAATAACGATCCTCACACAAAATCAAAATTATCTTGATTGTTATCTGAGGGAGGGAAAATGTTTATTGTAAAGCTATTGCTTTTAATGGTTTCTTAGATTCACAAGGTAACATATATCCTAGTTTAGTATGTAGAATGCAGCATGACATCTAAAGACTCCAGCAATCGCCTTGTTGAAACTTCCTTTTATTTTTGGGAAAAATGGGCCTAACTCCCTAGCTTAGAAAAGCAACATGTTTAGGTCCTTGGTCCAAAAAGCGATAGGTTTAGGTCCGTATAGTACATTTACTATTCTTATGCCAACACTGGCCTTTCAAGTAAACTACTATATTTACTCGTTAAAATGCTACATATATTTTTTAAAGTGCAACATTTATCTTCAAAGTGCTACATTTATATTGAAATAGGGCAAATGTAATAGATATAGTAATTTTACTAAAAATGTAACAGTTTCATGTCAAATATAGTATTTTAACATAAATGTAGTACTTTATAATATAAATGTAGTACTTTGAAAGATAACTATAGTATTTTAAAAGGTAAATGTAGTAGTTTTCATATCAAATGTAGTATTTAAACAGAAATGTAGTACTTTATAATATAAATGTAGTATTTTGAAAGATAACTATAGTATTTTAAAAGGTAAATGTAGTAGTTTACCTAAAAGGGCAGTGTTGGCTTGAAGAATAGCAAATATACTATAGAGACCTAAACCTATTGCTTTTTGGGCCAGCGAACTAAACCTATTGCTTTTCTAAGACAGGGAGTTAACCCATTTTTCCCTTTATTTTTTAGGGTTAATGATGCATGTACCCCTTGCATTATAAGGAATTGAGCACTTATAACCTTGGACTATCGAACAAGCACTTAGACCCCTATATGTTTGAAAATATTTTTATGATCCCCCTTTTACCCTTTCTTAATTCTCTCTTCTCCCGATAACCCGAACTCAACGATTCAAATAGGACGAATAATATTTCAATAAAAAGGAAGAATAATCTGTAGCAACATTGCAATAAGATAGAAAATGTTCTTGGATTTCTTTTTTCTCCGAAGAATTGCCAGGGGAAGATGTTAAACATCATCATTTGATTAAGATGAGCACTTGAAAGCAATAACTTAATGATAATGGAAGAAAATTTGGAGTTATGGTGAATGATTTGAAATGTTAATTGAGCTTATGGGTCAGGGTTAATGATCGGATTAGTTGTTTAAGGTTGAAGACAAAGAAGAAAGGGGTAAATGGAAAATAGAGAAATACTTTAAGTCAGAGGGGATCTAAGTTCTTATTATGATAGCTCAGGGGTTGCAAGTGCAATTGGTCCTTTTCTTTTTTCACTAAAATTGAAATTTGATAGTACAGGGGTCTATGTGCAATTGACCCTTTTTTTTTATACTAAAGTTGAAATTTGAAAAGTGTAAGGCAAGTATTAGAGAAATAGTTGCTGGATCTTCTTAGCCATGCTCTTATTTGCTATACATACTCAATCTCCAAACCTTAAAAAAATGAACGATGCACCTGATCCTCTAATCTCATCTTCAATTGAGTACACTATTGAGCAGTGCTTGTCCTTTGAGTTCTCCATCACCGCTCATACCTGAGCAGGTGTTGCCCCTGTTTTGAGTCCTGACTCCCTCATTGCTCTTAAGTATCTCCTTTTTCTTCACTGCAATTCTTATCTTCCTTATATTGCTCTGAGCATTTCACGCATCAATCCTCATAGAGAAAATGTTATGTTGTCATAAAGGGCACATAGATATGGATGAGTGGATGGGAAAGGTTTAGGTGGTGGATGGCCAATGCAGCGTATTATGAACCGTTTTCCAAATTCTCAATCTATGTTCATGACCATTACACTCTTCAGTTGCTCCCATGTCAATGTCTCATTAAGGTGTTTTTTAATTTTTCAAAATTATAAGGTGTATAAAGCCCACCCCTTCCCTTACCACTTGAGAAGTTTCATCTACATTCTGTTTGTATGCGCGGCTTACACTCATCCAATTTCTCTAATGCAGTGAATGATTGTCATTTTATGTCTGTTGTCCCTTAATACTCATCATTTTATATGAATAATGTAAGTAATATTGAGTCTCATCTTTGCTTTTGTTTTCGCTTTTTCCTTTTAGGTGCGTTCGTTGGCTGCTGAATCTTCAAGGGCATACCAAGCCGGACCACTCGAGCAAACTTTTTATCAGGAAGCAACTGATTTACCTGTTGAAGAAGGAAGGAGTTTACTATCGGGGGATTTGGATGGTTTTGAACATCCTAGCTCGTACTCCCGCATGCTGGACTGGTTTGCCGTGGATCTTGAGGGGGAACATTCTGCAATGGATGGTCGGATACTTGAAGAACATACTGAATATGTTGTATACGCCATTCATAGGGTATGACTTCAGTTGCATAGATGCCATCATTATGCTTCAGAAGAACACCCTTCTATAGCTGTTAGGATTTTAACTGGAAATTGAATAGTTAAATTGTTTGAAACTTGAAAGTAGCAGTAGCACACACTATTTTATATTGTTGCTGTACTGCATTTTAATGAAGAGAGGAAGAAGTTAATGCAACCTATTATAAGATATCATCAATATTTGACATTCTTCTTGCAACTTGTGTTGCTTCATCTGCTTTTATTTTTCCGAAGGAAAAAGCGTCAACCTGCGCAATTTTAATAAACATCTTCGAGCAGGATTTGGTGAACTTATGGAGAAGGGCCACAAGGGCACAGTTCATAATTTGTGCATATGATGATATTGTATCTTATAACGATTATATCCATTGGAACACATGGAACTGAGAAATAATTTTAATATTGCAGTAGTCTCTGTCAAGCTGTTATACTCTTTCTTTAAGAAATCTCATTTAGCAGATTGCCTACAGTGATTTTAGCTATATTGGAACATCCAGAACTCAACTTTCTTTGGATATCACTATCATCTTCTGTATCCTGATGTTGTACTTCTTTTATAAGATTTGTAATAATCCTTTGGCAAATTCTAGGCTCTAAATTTCTAAGCTGGTGCTATATCGCAAGTATTTTACTTGGCTTCTATTAGTGTTCCCTTCAATTGATTAATTATTTTCTTGAGTAGGAAATCAAGTCTGGTTTCATGGTGAAAAAAATTAAAATATCTATATTCTTCTATTTCATTTGTAGATCTTGATGACCCCAGATAGTTTGGATAGGACTTGATGGTGATGGTCACGGTTCATTTTATATAATTGTAGATTTTGGATCAGTATCATGAGTCTCGTGGAGCCCAATCTAAGGAAGGTGCTGAAGTATCTGGAAGTTTGCCTACTAGTGTAATATTAGTGGGCCATTCTATGGGTGGCTTTGTAGCCAGAGCTGCAGTGGTCCACCCACACTTGCGCAAATCGGCAGTTGAAACCATTTTAACGCTCTCAAGCCCACACCAGTATGATTTAACTTTACTCTGGTTTCCAAATTATTTCGATATTTTGGTTTTATTTTTTAACTTATAACCGGCTTAAACTATTTATCCAGGTCACCTCCTATTGCATTGCAGCCATCCTTGGGACATTACTTTTCACAGGTAAACGAGGAGTGGAGAAAGGGTTATGAGACAAAAACCACCCATGCAGGCCGTACTTTGGTCAATCCTACACTGTCCCGTGTTGTTGTTATTTCAGTATCTGGCGGCATTCATGACTTCCAGGTTTCATTATTGCACCTTCACCTTGTTAGTTTAAAGTTATTTATCATTTTTCCAGCAACCACATATTTTTTGACTTCCAGTACACCCATCTTTTTGTATGTGTGCACAAATGCATGACCACACACACGGATGATGCTCATGTGACCATTAAGATTGCTCTGTTTATTCTCAGGGTTCTTGGATCCAATGTGACTAGTAGTGCTACTTTAAGCCTGTGCTTCATGCCTTTATGCTGTTAACTGACTTAAAAGATTTATTCTATATGGGGTGTGTGTGTGTGTGTGTAGAGAGAGTGAGGCCCTAGGAGGCTTTTTCGTTAGGTAGCGTCATAAAAATACACCCTCCATGATTTTTTCCGACAATCGGCACCCATCATCATCATCATGTAAGATGTGGATACACCTAATTTCATGCGATCCCACCACTTTTTCACTGTGGAATTAGCAATGTAAAAAGTTCTATTGTCGGTAAACCGTTAATTTTGTTGGATATAGTGCCCTCAAAGTCAATTATTGGATCGCAGGTACGTGATTGCAATGATTGAAGGAGGACCTATACCGATAGGACAGTCTTGCTCGAGATGGTAGTATGCTATCTGGTTTGTCTTTATCATCGTGTACATGCTTTAGTTCACTATTGCATGTTGATAGAGCCCATAGGATTCTTTCTTGACTGCTAGCAGTATGTTGGCGATCATATACGCGGGAGCTGGGGTCTATAAGCACATCCTTAAAGTGTCCCTAGTCGTGGGAGTTTCGAGACAGGGCATTGAAACTCCAGAGTAGACTAGTGTATACAGTCGAGACCCCGACGAGGGGCGGTGGCCGGTCTCACAAGTCATTGGTTGCAGTTGGTTCACCTAAGATGTATAGAGGTGCTCATTGCGTTATGAGTACACCGGACAGGACTCGCCGGGAACATACTAGTTGGTATTAGCAGTTTCCAGGTGACATGTGTACAGGTTAGTCTGTCGACTTGAGATCGTCATTTGTCTCGTGTGAGTTCCCACTGTGCTTTGATTACTACCCTATCACGGCTCAAAGGAGTCGTGCAAACAGGTTTTAGTTGCGTACAGTCCCGAGCCATATGGAGGCAGTGAGCGGATCGTCAGAGATTCGTCTCTTCCGGTATTGGGGGTGAGATCGCGCTGTGTCTTGGAGAGCCATTACACGAAATCCCTGACCAGGGGAATCGAGATTTACTGGTAGGTATTCCATTAGTTTCTCAGGGTGTTCTGGGCTACTCTCCGACACGACTTATACCGCTATTGGGGGTCTGACGTTTACCAGCCCCCTAGGCCCTATATGCGATACTCATAGACGAACGGACCGGACTGTGCGGATATTGTCACTGTCAGGCTCAGTAGGGTTTCTGGATGAGTTCACTCGCCAGCTTCCCTTCCGATCAATACATGGGCAACCGTTATGTACAACTAGTACCTCTGACGTGCTAGAGGTTATACCCAGTGCCAGTATATTGATGAGTCATTAGAGTCCCCCACAGACAGTTTCCTAAGTTCGGGCGAAACGTTGTAGAGGCCGTATGGATATATGGCGGGGTTCGATCATATCCGTGCACTTGGGCACGGATCATGATCGGACGGATAATACTAGCGGGCTTTGGTTTAAGCCGGATCCTAGTATTATATTGTAGGAATATTTTTGTCTCATTGCATTTGTATTCGGTCGGAATACAAATGCGAGTATGTATTTACAGTTGAGGTATAATCTCGTAATCCGTTACGGGATTATTTTGGGAGTTGCCAGTTTTCTTTTTTCCGTCTCAAAACATCTTGATCATTGTGAGCAATTTGACTATTTGGCTTTGACATTTTCTTCCCATGGAATTCTTGGCCGAGCACTATTTTGGGCATGGGCTCTTTTGTGGCGATTCACCTCTTTGCATTAAATGCCTTTTGTCATGATTTGGATTTTTGGCATGTGAGGGAGGCTGTTGATTTGGTGAGGGGTGTGGTGGCACATATTGAGGGTGTGCTGTGAAGTCTTCTGGGGGGGCTGTTCATTTGTGGGAGTGGGGTATTTTTGGGGTTCATATTTTTTATTAATTCATCACATACCTCATGATTCCCTCACTCACCTCATTATTCTTATACTCACCCTCCCCTCAATTTCCAGCAAGCTTTTCATACTATGAGAGGCCGACCCCATTTCCTTGGCTTCCCAAGTTTTTCATATGCTCACATTGTGCTCACATTGTTTCACCAAGTGGCAACTCCAATTTACCTCCACCCAATGCTTGGGTATCTTGAGACAAATTATTCTAGACTATCTCTACTTCATTCTTGGACATGTCGGCTAGCAAACTTCATGTCCGAGTTGGCTCAGTACGAGGCGGGAGCTCGTATAAAGATTCTTCGACGTGGTGCCTCCTCAACGAGCGAGATCGGAGAGCGGATTTCACCGCGACAGCCGCAACAAGCTAGGGGAGCGGATTGAAGACCGAAGGACACGGATCTATCGGTATAATTTCCAAACTCCTTTTACAGATTGCTAGTTTACGGTTAATGGAACGATCCGGAAATTTGGGCTGCGGTGGCGCCGGTTTCGTAAAAAGTTTTTGTTCCGCATTTGGCGTCGTTTTGACGGCCGGGGCGCCGCCGTGGCCCAACATGGTATCAGAGCCACCCATTAATCGCTTACTAGCTTGTTCTAACATGTTCAAAATATCGATCGAACAAATTTTCTGAAACCGCGATTTCAGTTCTAAAGTTTCTGTCGAATTTATTTTGTCGTCGAAAAATTATTTTGATTGTTTCAGAAAATCAGGCAGGTTTTTTAAAGACACCACAAGAAATTTGATAGCACGATGCCTCTGTGTCACCGCAGAACCGCGGCCAAACCCACGTGTTTGCCGCGGTTGCGCGGCAGAACAGTAGCTTCAGTGCACCATTTTTCTTGTGGCAGTCTTTTGCATGGAATTGTGGTTTCTCGAATTTTTATTTTTGGCCCAGATTATTTTGAGTGCTGGGTTTTGTACTTGGGGTCCACTTCGGGAAATTTTTGTCGATCGAAAATTTAAACAAGTTATTTCACAGTGCTTACATTTCTATCTGCGACCGTGAATGTCATTCGAGCGGTAAATCTTGTCTAATTGCTATAGTTCTTTTAGACGGGTTTGCGAACGTGACATTCACGTTGATGTTCTGTGTTGTGCTGTTGTGCTGTGATGTTGCGGATTTGTCGTGATGGATAGCTTGCGTGCAATGGTAGTGCAGTTTGGATTTATTTGTACATTTGATATTGCGGAGCGAGCGTCCGACATGTGGACTGCTGTTGCTGCCTGTTTTGTATATTATTCTTTTGGGGCACGACAGTGATGAGGTCGGTGTACCCGTTGTATATATTTTCTTTTCTGTACTAGGATTACCCCGCGGTGGGGTGCACGAATAGCCGGGTTCTAGAGGGCAACGAGCCCGCATCTCATGAAGTTGAGATGGAGGGGGCTTCACTCTAGAATTGGCGGGTTATTTGCCACACTCGTAGGGGGTACAGGTTGACCCAAGGAGGGGTGCTCAAGTTACCGGATTCCGTGAAGTGCTGGGTGGTCCATTCACGTTGTTGAAGGGGGCTGCCTCGCTTCAGGTTTTGGCGGGTAACTTGCCGCGCTCGTACGGGTCTAGGTTTTCATTGCACAGGCTATCTACACGACCAGGGGAACGTCGGGTTTCATTTGCGGCTCAAAGGAAACCCGGGGATCCCAGATTATCTGTATTGTTCTGTGATGCTTATTACTTTTCTGTGATGTTGCATTTATCATAACTGGAGCGATTATTATATATTGATATATATACTGGTAGATATTATATATGTTTTGCACCCGCGCTAGCCCAGTCCCCGCTCTGTCGTTTGTTAAGTAACCTAACGGTGATGACGGGATCCAGTGGCGAATGCGGATGGCATATACGTACATCATATTTTCATTCTTTTCTGGTGTGATCAATTGATAGAGAGTGCGTTGATTCTTATCAATGCAAGGAAAACAAACCTATATATGATGTTGTTGGAACCAAGTTTTTAAAAACTGACATTACAGATGTACGCTTTTGCTTTGCACAGTGGTATTCGGTTATGAATATCCAGCACCTCATTGGACGAGGCAAGGGCCGAGATCCCTTTATCGGGAGTGACCCCTTGGGCAGAAGTTTGCGCCAACGTAATAACTTTACTATAGTCGATTATTTTTTGCTTTGCATCGTGGTATTCAGTTTGGAATATCCTGCACCTCATTCGACGAGGAAAGAGCCGAGATCCCTTCACCGGGAGTGACCTCTTTAGCAAAAGTTTTCGCCACTATATATTTTTATAAAACCACTTGGATTTCTTCAACGATATCAAGTTCATTACGCTAAAGGTTTTTCGCCAAAAACCAGCCGTAGCCCTCCATCATTTTTTACAGGTAGTGCTTAGTATTCGTGCTGCGTTTGTTGACTCCGTCAAGGCGTAGTGTGCGGTAGCCAAGTGGTGCTTGTTTGTTGCATGGATATGCGATTGGTTAGGACAGTCGTGCGGCCTTGTTGACTCCGTCAAGGGCACATACGGGTAGGTTTAATGCAATCAAGATAATGACGGGTTGAACTTGACTAGGACTCTTTGATTTGTTGACTCCGTCAAGGTCACTTGGGTCCTAGGGGTAAAATCACATCGGGAGTTTCAAACATACAGGAAACTTGCCAGGCTTGCGCATACCTTCTGGAGTGTGATGACGTCCATCACGTTATCATGCGATGATAGTTGGATCCCGATTCCCACTGATGAGTTGATTTACTCCTCGGTGACCCCGTCTAATTCTTCTTCCAGGTTTGGAGGAGAATTTGAGATAACAGTGGGAGACATCCTGATTAGATAAAGTGATTAACCATTCTGATCTAGGTTTGAGTGCACGCAGAGTGTTCTATCTCTCTTTTTGACTGCGACCATGACCCGACCCTATACTATAACTCAGTGACCCAGTTGACCAAACTTTCTTAAAACACTGGCTTTTGGATTGTCTGAGTTGCATACATCATTGCCACTCCTCTTACCCTTTGCATTTCTCCAGAACACGCCGTATCACTACGTACATCCAATTCCATTGGATAAACCCATCGAATGGTTATATACGAACTCGAAGGAATTTCTTCGAGGATGGACTCTGGTTCTGGAGAGGTTGAATAGAACTATTCAGTTGTTTTTTTCATTTACCTTCTCGCAGGTTGTGAGGGCTCTTAGGATTAGGAGAGGGTACACCTATTACGCTTATTGGATAGTCTTCTTCCAAACCATAGGCAGGTGCCGAAAGGTAGGGAATGAAGAAAACCAATTAGCCTAGTTGGGTGTACAGAAGGTAATAAGTAAAGACAAATAAAGAGATCAGAAAGAGGGCAAAATAAATTGCGACTGTAATCATTCACGACCAAACCATATATTTCATCGCCACTCCTACTTCACCTTTGTATTTCTCCAGAACACCCCGTATCACTACGAACATCCAATTCCATTGGATAAATCCATCTTATGGTTATATACGAACTCGAAGGAACTTTTTCGAGAATGGATTCTGGTTCAGGAAAAATAGGAATAAGGTTTATTCAGTTGTCTTTTATCCTTACCTTCTCTCAGGTTGCGAGTGCTCCTAGGATTAGGAGAGCACCTATTATGCTTATTGGATAGTCTTCTTCCAAACCATAGGCTGGTGCCGAACGGTAGGGAAGGAAGAAAACCATTAAGCCTAACGATGGTGTACAGAAGGTAACGACTAAAGACAAGTAAAATGAATTGGAGAGATGGCAGGGAAATATACGGTTACAGTCATGAATCTGGATAATGGAAGAGGAATTACTAGGAATACCCGGATACCCCTTCGAATCATATTCATGTTTCAGTTTCACTGTGTATTGTTAATAGAAAACTGATTTCCAAATTAGACCCTTGCTCCAGAGTATGTATTTACCAGGTATGATTCTCACATCTGTATGGTTTTACAGATGATGAATGAGAGTAAGTTATTGGGAATTAGGTGACCATCCTCATTATATCGGAATTCGTTGTAATTGGTGATATTTGAGGAAATCGCCTGGGTGCAGTTTTCACCTACGACGCACAGAGTTTGAGTTATTCAACTCAGGGGACTTATACAAAGTATTGTATATTATCCAGTGTCCATTAGGATAAAAAAGGGTTGGTCCTCGTACTGTATTCTGTTTACTTGTGACTTCTCAAGTTTTAGACAAGTGTTTCGTAGAAATACAAGGTGTAAGTTTTGAGAAGTTATAGGTAAAAGAATAAAGTAGAGAACCAGGTGTTGCAAGTATCGGGATTCTTCAAGGCGATCGAAGATGTAGATACTTGTGTTTGGTATTCAGTTGATAGTAATAGTTTTGAGAAACTTGTTTCTCTTTCAGGTTACTCATAATTGGATACACTATTAAGTTGAGTAATGCTGATCGTCCTCTCTCCATTTAGTTGACATGCACTGGAGACAGCTGCATGATTTGAATCTGGTTTCAATTAAATCAGTGCCTCTATTTCTATATTGCATATAGAATATTTCATATCTTAATGATGTTAAGGTACGGGGAGTTATCCGGCTTTTGCTTAAAATCAGACTCTGGATAACTCTAGACATGTTTTTGTAATGGCAGTTTGTGGGTTAACCCGGGCTTTGACGAGGGTTAATTTTCTACCACCTGGAAGATCAATAGTGATATTGTTCTTGACTCGCCACAGTTTTAATAAAATAGATTTTTTCAGAAAACAGTAGTGGGAGTATGGTAGAACTGGAAGAGATTCCAGAACCACAAACGATTACGGAAAATTTAATAGGACCTAAAGATTCAATCAGGATTGACATTCCATTAGCCACTCCGCAGATATGGTGGGTAACCTCAGGCGTCCGAGAGGTACTTCGGTATTTTCTAAGACGGTGACAGGGAGGTTCTTGTTTACCCAGACTTGCCATTACTGCTGTTCCAGACTATGAGACCCGGCAGGAGGATGAGTACAGCGTCGTTCTAAACTAGCTTTAGAAATGCACGTGTATATGACTCTGCCAGAGGGTTGTCGTAGTCAGCGGGAGCAGCGGAAGCGTAGTGGACAAGTAGCTTATGTCTATTCATAGACTAAAGCAGATATAGCAGAGATAGATCATCTATTTCTGGTGTGACGGTCATGGGTTTTGACTTCATCAGAATAGGAGATGGATCTGTTAAGAAGGTAGTAGGGTGTGATGGCCTAGTACTTGGATGACATACACATAGTAGGAAGTGAAATTCCTACACTACGATCGGTTATACCGTGGTTGTCACACAGTAGTTTCTCCACATAGGATATGGATATAATATCATATGTTGTTTTTTGCACTAGATGCAATAGGTTGATATATTATTCCAATCCTGGAGAAATGTTCGGAAGCAGCTTATGAACATAAGTGGTTCTAGGGATTTGATAACGATAGCCTCCTTCGGGAGACAGTTATCATTCCAGGCTTCTAAGGTGATCCGGATGATAGAGTGATTGTCAGAGCTATAGTTTTCCCTCTGACGAAAGGCCGTAGTTTGGACAGGTAGTCCAAGCGGATACTGAGGGAGGCATGGTGCAGGATACTGATTAAATTCAGTTGACGATACAGTCTAAGAAGTTTGCTGGATTTGGAGTTCATTTATGAACTGTGTCCCATCAGATATCCAGACATATTTCAAGACATGTATTGCTCATTTCGGGAGATAGCTTTCTCAGCGAACTTGAGACAAAGAGAGACAGAGAAAGAAACATCAGGGCGGATCCACTCACTGAGGCTATTTCTCGAACACAATAGTTTTACAAACGTGATTTGTGAAACTGATTAGTAGAAGAGTTGGATGTTCGGTATCACACGAGCTGTGAGTACGCGGCATCGCAATAATTAGCCTTAAGTGCAAGTGGGAGATTGTTGGATATAGTGCCCTCAAAGTCAATTATTGGATCGCAGGTACGTGATTGCAATGATTGAGGGATGACCTATACCGATATGACAGTCTTGCTCGAGATGGTAGTATGCTATCTGGTTTGTCTTTATCATCGTGTACATGCTTTAGTTCACTATTGCATGTTGATAGAGCCCATAGGATTCTTGCTTGATTGCCAGCAGTATGATGGCGATCATATACGTGGGAGCTGGGGTCTATAAGCACATCCTTAAAGTGTCTAGTCGTGGGAGTTTCGAGACAGGGCATCGAAACTCCAGAGTAGACTAGTGTATACAGTCGAGACCCCGACGAGGGGCGGTGGCCGGTCTCACAAGCCATTGGTATCAATTGGTTCACCTAAGATGTATACAGGTGCTCATTGCGTTATGAGTACACCGGACAGGACTTGCCGGGAACATGCTAGTTGGTATTATACATATCGTCAGATAGCAGTTCCCAGGTGACATGTGTACAGGTTAGTCTGTCGACTTGAGATCGTCATTTGTCTCGTGTGAGTTCCCACTGTGCTTTGATTACTACCCTACCACGGCTCAAAGGAGTCGTGCAAACAGGTTTTAGTTGGGTACAGTCCCGAGCCACATGTAGACAGTGAGCTGATCGTCAAGGATTCGTCTCTCCCCGGTATTGGGGGTAAGATCGCGCTGTGTCTAGGAGAGCCATTACACGAAATCCCTGATCAGGGTAATCGAGATTTACTGGTAGGTATTCCAGTAGTTTCTCAGGGTGTTCTGGGCTACTCTCCGACACGACTTATACCGCTATTGGGGGTCTGACGTTTACCAGCCCCCTAGGCCCTATATGCGATACTCATAGACGAACGGACCGGACTGTGCGGATATTGTCACTGTCAGGCTCAGTAGGGTTTCTGGATGAGTTCACTCGCCAGCTTCCCTTCCGATCAATACATGGGCAACCGTTACGTACAGCTAGTACCTCTGACGTTGTCACGCCCCGCTTCCCAGAGTACGCAGGATTGGGCACGTGACATAGCCAACCATGCTACCTGTGGGTAGGAAGTATCCATCCACAGTCACATTACGGTTGTAAGGATATCAAGAACAAGACAATGAACTAGTCTAACACATGTCCAAATCCATAATAACAAGAATCAATAAACAATAAGTGCGGAAGCAAATGATCCAATACAATAAATAAACAGTACGTCCTATAATGCGGGCTCACATCTGAAATGGAATGAAATGAAATAAACTAATCACTAAGGAACTCACAGATCAGCCTACTAACTGAAGTGCTCCTGCTCGGTCGTCGACAGTGGTACAGGATCTGGGCCATGCAAAACCCAGACGTCAGCGCGTCATGTCATCAAGTAATATAATATAAACATGGTAATAAGCAATGCAAGTATGAACACGAATAAAGCAGTACTAAGAAATAACAATACAGGGTAATGTGCAGCGGTAATTAAACTGTCCTATCAGGTTTCTACTCTATAGTCTTTGAAATCAATTGATGAATCGTCGATGTAACTCAATAGTATCCCGTGCGTGCCCGGGACCACGGTCAAGGTCCTCGGGGCTGAATCCGAGACGTGCCGCTAAGCAGTAAAAGGTAGCAAGATGGGCGAGTGATGTCAGCATCACCACTCCGGGGCTGGCCAAGCCCGTAAGACTGATCAGAACAAGTATCGAACTGTTGAGTTACAAGTCGGTTTCACCTTTGATTTCCCCATACCCCCAAGCTATGTATGTCAGGTCAGGTATTCAGTAGTCAAGGACTAATGCCAACACAAAATCAGGTAAAAGTAGGTCTGTCTGGATAGACAGCAGGAATGGTCAGGTTTGTCGGCATTAGGCATGAAATCAGGTAACAGGTCAGGTCACGTTTCAACAGGTTGAGTCGATATGTACAGGGTGTCATGTCCGGTGTATCAGTACATGTGTCAGGTGTATCAAGATCGGTCAATATGTAATGCAATCAAATGTATGCTGATAACAGGTATAGTAACGAATAAGGAACAACAGCAGGAACAGCAAATAACAATATTATACCATGTAAACACAGTGATGCTTTGTATTCTCTTATTAACAGGTTCAAGCACCCTTGGGGTGCAATAATCACAGTGTAGCGCAATATTAATAACAGCAGGCAATAATGATATAAGTGTGCGACTATTATCCTCTAAATAGTAAATTGATTAGCAGATAGTTGTTATTAAGGTTAGGTGGCAAAATACGATTTAGGTGGCAGTATTATAATATACATCATATTTCATCCAATGAGATAAGTAGCAATACTAGTTAATATAGCAAGTTTGTGAGTCAAACATTTAATTAGTTTAACGTAGCATGTAGCAAGAAATCTTGCCTCGACGGTTTCGCAAACCGGAAAGCACGGATGCAATGTCGGCAGAAAACACGAGACGGGTGCACGGACTTCGGATCGAGTCCCAACAGCGAACAGCGGGACCACACGGACTAGGGTACTTCGCTGGAGCGTCGGGTCCAAACGACGACACGGTCGGGATCCGGCAAAAGTCAAAAGCAATGAAGTTAGCGAACGCGATATACGTAAACAAACGACCAGCGAGGGGGGGGATTTAGCACGAATAGAAAGATAAAGATGCTTACCGGGATGGCAAAGGTTGCGACGGCGACGGGGTCGACGGCGATGGGGCGCCGGCGAGGAAGCTGCAGTCGACGGGCTAGGGTTGCGGTACGGAACAGAAAAGAGAGTGGGGATGAAGAGGAGGTGGTCGGGGACTGGTGCGCAGGGGCTGAAGAGATGCCGAAGGTGTCGCAGGTGACGACGACGACGGTCTCCGGTGACTTCTCCGGCCGAACAGGGAGACACGGGGCAGGCCGGGGTTGTCGCGGCAGCAACGTGTGCACGGGGAGAAGGAGGGGAAGTCGAGGCCGGAAAGAGGAGGCGGAGGCGAGGGTAATGGTGGTGGTGGCGTCGGTGTTGGGGCTGCGGCGGCGGCGGCGAGATCTGCGGTGGTTGGTGGCGTCGGGGTTGGGTGCAGGCGCGGAAGAGAACGGAGGAAAGAGGAGTGCGCGGTCGAGGTTGCGGAGGCAGGGTGATGGCGGCGGCGGTCTCGTCGGCGCGGTGACTGCAGCGGCGACGGGATGGTTAGGGTTAGGGTTTCGTAGGTTTCTCGTGGTGAAGGAGAGGGGCGGCGGCTGCGTATTATATATCAAGGACGAGAGAGAGAGAGATTGGAGAGAGAGGGAGAAAGATTTTAGAGAGAGAGGGAGAAAGAGAATAGAGAGAGAGGGAGAGGGACGGAGAGAGATAGAGAGGGAAAGGGGGTCCCACGAGGGATTAATCCCCTGGTGATTGGCTGGGATTTAAAAAGGAAAAGTTTAAAAGATTTTAAAAGCGTTAGAATAGTAACTGAATATATATATTATAGCTTTAAATATATTTAATCAAACGGGCATCTTTGGCGCTAAATGAAACATTTCCAAATCGCGCCCGGGTTGCGCCCAAATGTTCCAAATTCAAATTATAGGATTTTAAGCGATTTCCAAATTTTGAAAAGAGGTGTTTAATGATTAAAATGCATGCCCCCAAGTCGGACACTTGCACGCGCGCGTAGCCGTCCAAACTTGCCCGTTTAACCAAACGGGAAGAAATCTCGACACGCGGACGCTACCACGCGACTAGTGGCGACGAGTAGGCCAACATGGACATTTTAGATTTCACTTTCGGTGTTAAAATTTGTTATGTGCCAAAATGACTTAACCGGTTAAATTTAGCAATAAACATCAAACAAACAAGATAATTGAAAAGATCAATATCTAACACTCAACCAGTAATAGAAATAGTATTATTGGGCTCGGGTGTTACATCATACCCAACTACAAAAGAATTTCGTCCTCGAAATTCCAAGAATACAAGATATCTAACTACTGGAAAAGGTGAGGAAATTTCTGCCGGATCTCGTCTTCTCGCTCCCAAGTGGACTCTCCATGCGATCGATTACCCCAAGAAACTAGCACAAGAGGGATAACCTTGTTCTTAAGAACCTTTTCTCTTCGATCCTTGATTTCAACTGGTCGCTCCTCAAAAGTTAGGTCCTCCCATACAGTCAACTCCGAATGATCCAAGACATGAGTCTCATCACGAACATACCTCCGTAGTTGAGACACATGAAACACATCGTGCACTCCTGCCAATGATTGTGGTAACGCCAAACGGTACGCTACCTCTCCAACACGCTCCAATATCTCGAAGGGTCCAACGAATCGAGGACTAAGCTTTCCCCGACTTCCAAAGCGAATCACCCCTCTAGTCGGTGATATCTTCAAGAATACCAAATCACCCACGGCGAACTCTAGAGGTCTTCTTGACGTGTCGGCCTAACTTTTCTGTCTGTCTTGAGCTGCCTTCATATGCTTCCTGATTGTATTCACTTTCTCGACTGTCTGTACCACCAAATCTGGTCCTAGTAACCTTCGTTCACCAACATCATCCCAACAAACCGGTGAACGGCACTTACGACCATACAACGCTTCAAACGGAGCCATCTGAATAGTCGCTTGGAAGCTATTGTTGTACGAAAACTCCACCAGGTGTAGATGATCCTCCCAAGAACCTTTGAAGTCCAACATGCAAGCTCCCAACATATCTTCAAGGGTCTGGATCGTTCTCTCCGATTGTCCATCAGTCTGAGGATGATAAGCTGTGCTAAACTTTAATCGAGTCCCCAAACTTTCTTGTAAACTCCTCCAAGAGTGCGACAAGAACCGAGTGTCCCGATCGGACACGATGCTAACCGGCACTCCATGCAATCTGACAATTTCCTGCATGTATTGCTCTGCCAAAGTCTCCGTCGATTGACCAACCCGAAAAGGAATAAAGTGAGCTGACTTGGTCAACCGATCGACAATCACCCATACTGCATTGTTGCCCTTTGGACTCCGCGGTAAAGCCGTCACGAAATCCATGGTTATATGTTCCCACTTCCACTGAGGAATCGGAAGTGGTTGCAATAAGCCAGCAACCCTCTGGTGTTCAGCCTTGACTTGCTGACACACCAAGCACTTAGCCACGAAGCGAGCAATTTCTCGTTTCATACCTTCCCACCAGAAGTGCTGTCGAATATCTCGGTACATCTTTGTCCCTCCTGGATGTACGGAGTAAGCTGAACTGTGTGCCTCCTTCATAAGCTCTTCACGTACATCCCCTTTTGGCACACATACACGGCTACCATATCTCAACGAACCGTCTTCGTGGATCAGTAAATCGGTTCGTAATCCGGCTTCAACCTGCTCTCGAAACTTTTGCAGTCTAGTATCCTGCGATTGTGACGCTTTAATCTTCTCAACTAAGGACGACTGTACTTGTAACTGCATCCACTGTCCTGTAGCATGTGGTGGCACAACCTCCAAGTCAAATCTCTGAAAATCCGCAATGATCTCCCGTTGTGCGCTCAATACCTGAATTGCTGGTAACCGACTTAGCGCATCTGGCACGACGTTAACTTTTCCCGGATGGTACTTAAGGTCAAGGTCGTAGTCGGCCATCAGTTCCAACCATCTGCGTTGCCTCATGTTCAACTCCTTCTGAGTGAACACATACTTCAAACTCTTGTGATCTGTAAAGACCTCGACTCTCTCGCCCAAAAGGTAGTGTCTCCAAATCTTCAGGGCGAAGATCACGGCTGCAAGCTCTAAGTCATGAGTCGGATAATTCTTCTCATGAGTCTTCAGCTGTCTTGATGCGTAAGCGATAACTTTCCCATTCTGCATCAAAACACATCCTAATCCCTTTCCGGATGCGTCGCTGTGAATCACCAGTCCTCCTGAATTATCCGGTACAGTTAGGATATGGGCGGTTATCAACTTCTGTTTCAACGTCTGCAGTGCGATCTCTAAATGCTCAGCATGCTCCTCCGGACTCTTCGAGTACACCAGAATATCGTCAATGAATACCACAATAAACCGGTCCAAGTATGGTGAAAAGACCATGTTCATCAAATCCATGAATATTGCCGGCGCATTCGTTACTCCGAAGGGCATCACTAGATACTCGAAATGTCCATATCGAGTTCGAAATGCCGTCTTGCAAATGTCTTCTGCTTTCACTCGGACCTGATGATATCCTGATCGCAAATCTAGTTTCGAGAATACCCTCGCGCCACTAAGCTGCTCAAAAAGTTCTCCAATGCGAGGGATCAGGTACTTGTTCTTAATAGTCACCCGGTTCAATTCCCGATAATCAATGCACATCTTTCTCGTGCCATCCTTCTCCTTTACTAAAAGAACTGGAGCTCCCCAAGACGAGTTGCTGCTTCGAATCCAACCCTTCTCGAGTAATTCACCAACTTGTTTCTTAACTTCTTCCAATTCCACTGGTGCCATCGGATAATAAGATTTTGATACTGGCGCTGCACCAGGAATAAGGTCAATCGCAAACTCCACATCTCGCTACGGCGGTAAGCCCGAAATATCTGTAAATACATCCATAAAGTCGCGAACAACTGCCGGCTCTTCATTACTATCCACTACCATTGCTGCAAGAACACTGTTTGTCGGCCTAGCCCTAAACTCGACTGGCCCGACAGAACTGCTTCCCCGAGTGAAGGTAAACTCAGGGTGTCCGGGAATCTGGAAAATTACCTTCCTTGCCCTACAGTCAATATGGGCGTGGAAAGTGCCAAGAAAATCCATTCCCAAGACTACTTCATAACTGCCCGTATCTATCACCAAGAAATCTGCAAAAAGCTCTCGTCCGCAAACAACAACTGTACAATCTCCACACTCCTTACTAGCTATGATTTTCCCATTCCCAGTGTGTATGTCCCCAAAACTAGACAGGGTCGTGCAGGTAGTCGAGTGTGTAGTTATAAATTTGGATGACATAAAACAGTGGGATGCTCCGAAATTAAATAATGCCAATGCGGGAAACCATGAACGAGTAAATTACCTGAAACCACTTCTCCTGATGCCTTAGCTGCCTCAGCTGTCAGCGTGAACGCTCGGGCCTGGTTTGGTCCTTGAGTAAGCTGTTCCTGCCCTTGGAACGGTCTCTGCGGAGGCTTCTGTGTATTATCTTTCGTGCGAAGCTTCGACGGACAAGTACTAACGGCGTGATCTGCCGCTCCACATCTAAAACAGAGTTCCAGCCTCCTACGACACTCCTTTCGCACATGTCCGGGTACATGGCAGTAGTTACAAATCACGCTCCCTTTCCGATCACCCACAATTGTTTTCTTCATTGGTGCTACGCTGCGCCTGTTCACCGGAATACTTCTACGTACAGACGTTTGGTTCAGTGCAAATGCCGGTTCCAGTTCGGTCTGTTCCTTTAGATTCTCCAGCAATCCCCTTATCACTCTACGCCTGGCGGCTAAGACCGCACGTCTTTGGTCCATCTTCAAATTCTTACCGGCCATATTCCTGGAAATCAAGGTACCCAACATTAGCATGATGATAGATTCTGAGTATAGATCAAGGCTAGAACTCCAAGATACTTAAATAGAGTACTGCATTGTAGCTATGCCGCGGTATCATAGCCGCAATTACTTAACTCCACCCAAGTCGCCTAAGTCCTAGAGATAACAAGAAATTAGGTTTACGAGTTGACAATGCAAAGTAAGTTTGCATGTCGACATGATCCGGAAGAATGATTCAAGGATGGTAAAACAGTCAAGGTGGCTGGACATGTTTCCTAATCACGGGTGTTCTGATTCGTGTATTGGGTACAATACCCAACTACAAAAGAATCAACCCAATTAACCTATGGCTCTGATACCAAAAAGAACCATGTTATGCCCCGCTTCCCAGAGTACGCAGGATTGGGCACATGACATAGCTAACCATGCTACCTGTGGGTAGGAAGTATCCATCCACAGTCACATTACGGTTGTAAGTATATCAAGAACAAGACAATGAACTAGTCTAACACATGTCCAAATCCATAATAACAACAATCAATAAACAATAAGTGCGGAAGCAAATGATCCAATACAATAAATAAACAGTACGTCCCATAATGCGGGCTCACATCTGAAATGGAATGAAATGAAATAAACTAATCACTAAGGAACTCACAGATCAGCCTACTGACTGAAGTGCTCCTGCTCGGTCGTCGACAGTGGTACAGGATCTGGGCCATGCAAAACCCAGACGTCAGCGCGTCATGTCATCAAGTAATATAATATAAACATGGTAATAAGCAATGCAAGTATGAACACGAATAAAGCAGTACTAAGAAATAACAGTACAGAGTAATGTGCAGCGGTAATTAAACTGTCCTATCAGGTTTCTACTCTATAGTCTTTGAAATCAATTGATGAATCGTCGATGTAACTCAATAGTATCCCGTGCGTGCCCGGGACCACGGTCAAGGTCCTCGGGGCTGAATCCGAGACGTGCAGCTAAGCAGTAAAAGGTAGCAAGATGGGCGAGTGATGTCAGCATCACCACTCCGGGGCTGGCTAAGCCCGTAAGACTGATCAGAACAAGTATCGAACTGTTGAGTTACAAGTCGGTTTCACCTTTGATTTCCCCATACCCCCAAGCTATGTATGTCAGGTCAGGTATTCAGTAGTCAAGGACTAATGCCAACACAAAATCAGGTAAAAGTAGGTCTGTCTGGATAGACAGCAGGAATGGTCAGGTTTGTCGGCATTAGGCATGAAATCAGGTAACAGGTCAGGTCACGTTTCAACAGGTTGAGTCGATATGTACAGGGTGTCATGTCCGGTGTATCAGTACATGTGTCAGGTGTATCAACATCGGTCAATATGTAATGCAATCAAATGTATGCTGATAACAGGTATAGTAACGAATAAGGAACAACAGCAGGAACAGCAAATAACAATATTATACCATGTAAACACAGTGATGCTTTGTATTCTCTTATTAACAGGTTCAAGCACCCTTGGGGTGCAATAATCACAGTGTAGCGCAATATTAATAACAGCAGGCAATAAGGATATAAGTGTGCGACTATTATCCTCTAAATAGTAAATTGATTAGCAGATAGTTGTTATTAAGGTTAGGTGGCAAAATACGATTTAGGTGGCAGTATTATAATATACATCATATTTCATCCAATGAGATAAGTAGCAATACTAGTTAATATAGCAAGTTTGTGAGTCAAACATTTAATTAGTTTAACGTAGCATGTAGCAAGAAATCTTGCCTCGACGGTTTCGCAAACCGGAAAGCACGGATGCAATGTCGGCAGAAAACACGAGACGGGTGCACGGACTTCGGATCGAGTCCCAACAGCGAACAGCGGGACCACACGGACTAGGGTACTTCGCTGGAGCGTCGGGTCCAAACGACGGCACGGTCGGGATCCGGCAAAAGTCAAAAGCAACGAAGTTAGCGAACGCGATATACGTAAACAAATGACCAGCGAGGGGGATTTAGCACGAATGGAAAGATAAAGATGCTTACCGGGATGGCAAAGGTTGCGACGGTGACGGGGTCGACGGCGATGGGGCGCCGGCGAGGAAGCTGCAGTCGACGGGCTAGGGTTGCGGTACGGAACAGAAAAGAGAGTGGGGATGAAGAGGAGGTGGTCGGGGACTGGTGCGCAGGGGCTGAAGAGATGCCGAAGGTGTCGCAGGTGACGACGACGACGGTCTCCGGCGACTTCTCCGGCCGAACAGGGAGACACGGGGCAGGCCGGGGTTGTCGCGGCAGCAACGTGTGCACGGGGAGAAGGAGGGGAAGTCGAGGCCGGAAAGAGGAGGCGGAGGCGAGGGTAATGGTGGTGGTGGCGTCGGTGTTGGGGCTGCGGCGGCGACGGCGAGATCTGCGGTGGTTGGTGGTGTCGGGGTTGGGTGCAGACGCGGAAGAGAACGGAGGAAGGAGGAGTGCGTGGTCGAGGTTGCGGAGGCAGGGTGATGGCGGTGGTGGTCTCGTCGGCGCGGTGACTGCGGCGGCGACGGCGACGGGATGGCTAGGGTTAGGGTTTCGTGGGTTTCTCGTGCGGGAGTTTTCTCGTGGTGAAGGAGAGGGGGGACGGCTGCGTATTATATATAAAGGACGAGAGAGAGAGAGATTGGAGAGAGAGGGTGAAATATTTTAGAGAGAGAGAGAGAGAATAGAGAGAGACAGAGAGGGACGGAGAGAGATAGAGAGGGAAAGGGGGGGCCCACGAGGGATTAATCCCCTCGTGATTGGCTGGGATTTAAAAAGGAAAAGTTTAAAAGATTTTAAAAGCGTTAGAATAGTAACTGAATATATATATTATAGTTTTAAATATATTTAATCAAACGGGCATCTTTGGCGCTAAATGAAACATTTCCAAATCGCGTCCGGGTTGCGCCCAAATGTTCCAAATTCAAATTATAGGATTTTAAGCGATTTCCAAATTTTGAAAAGAGGTGTTTAATGATTAAAATGCATGTCCCCAAGTCGGACACTTGCACGCGCGCGTAGCCGTCCAAACTTGCCCGTTTAACCAAACGGGAAGAAATCTCGACACGCGGACGCTACCACGCGACTAGTGGCGACGAGTAGACCAACATGGACATTTTAGATTTCACTTTCGGTGTTAAAATTTATTATGTGCCAAAATGACTTAACCGGTTAAATTTAGCAATAAACACCAAACAAACAAGATAATTGAAAAGATCAATATCTAACACTCAACCAGTAATAGAAATAGTATTATTGGGCTCGGGTGTTACAGACGTGCTAGATGTTATACCCAGTGCCAGTATATTGATGAGTCATTAGAGTCCCCCACAGACAGTTTCCCAAGTTCGGGCGAAACGTTGTAGAGGCCGTATGAATATATGGCGGGGTTCGATCATATCCGTGCACTTGGGCACGGATCATGATCGGACGGATAATACTAGCGGGCTTTGGTTTAAGCCGGATCCTAGTATTATATTGTAGAAATATTTTTGTCTCATTGCATTTGTATTCGGTCGGAATACAAATGCGGGTATGTATTTACAGTTGAGGTATAATCTCGTAATCCGTTACGGGATTATTTTGGGAGTTGCTAGTTTTCTTTTTTCCGTCTCAAAACATCTTGATCATTGTGAGCAATTTGACTATTTGGTTTTGACATTTTCTTCCCATGGAATTCTTGGCCGAGCACTATTTTGGGTATGGGCTCTGTTGTGGTGATTCACCTCTTTGCATTAAATGCCTTTTGTCATGATTTGGATTTTTGGCATGTGAGGGAGGCTGTTGATTTGGTGAGGGGTGTGGTGGCACATATTGAGGGTATGCTGTGAAGTCTTCTGGGGGGTGTTCATTTGTGGGAGTAGGGTATTTTTAGGGTTCATATTTTTTATTAATTCATCACATACCTCATGATTCCCTCACTCACCTCATTATTCTTATACTCACCCTCCCCTCAATTTCCAGCAAGCTTTTCATGCTATGAGAGGCCGAGCCCCATTTCCTTGGCTTCTCAAGTTTTTCATATGCTCACATTGTGCTCACATTGTTTCACCTTAAGTGACAACTCCAATTTACCTCCACCCAATGCTTGGGTATCTTGAGACAAATTATTCTAGACTATCTCTACTTCATTCTTGGACATGTCGGCTAGCAAACTTCATGTCCGAGTTGCCTCAGTACGAGGCAGGAGCCCGTATAAAGATTCTTTGACGTGGTGCCTCCTCAACGAGCGAGATCGGAGAGCGGATTTCACCATGACAGCCGCAACAAGCTAGGGGAGCGGATTGAAGACCGAAGGACACGGATCGATCGGTATAATTTCCAAACTCCTTTTACAGATTGCTAGTTTACGGTTAATGGAACGATCCGGAAATTTGGGCTGCGGTGGCGCCGGTTTCGTAAAAAGTTTTTGTTCCGTATTTGGCGTCGTTTAGACTGCTGGGACGCCGCCGTGGCCCAACAAATTTTGCACCCATTAAATCAGTGGTGGAAAAGTGATGGAATCACATGAAATTTGGTGTATACAAAACTTACATGATGAAGATGATGGGTGCCGATCATTGGAAAAAATCGCGGAGGGTGTATTTTTTCATCGCTATAGGAGGAAATTCCTACTATGGCACCTTTTCTCCATTATCCTCTCTCGCTCACACACAGAGTTCGACTAGGTTCCTATCGGAAGGATTTGTTAATCCTTTCCACCTTTTCACCATTAGATTAGCTTTGGACTGTATGCTAACAATTATGAATAAAAGCTTTCATTTATTATCAAACATAATATAATTGAATGCATAAATCCCCAAATTAATCTAATGGTGAAAGAACCAAATCCTTCTGATGGGATTCTAGTCGCGCACACTCACTCGCTCTTTCTATACACGCATACACACTCAATCTCTCTCTTTATATATATATTTCGACTAGAATCCTATCGGAAGGATTTGCTCTTTCACCATTAGATTAATTTTGGGATATGTGCTAACAATTATGACTAAATTTTTTCATTTAGTATCCAACATAACATAATTGGATGCACAAATCCCAAAGTTAATCTAATGGTGAAAGAGTGGGAAGGATTTGTTTCCAAATTCTTCCGATAGGATCCTAGTCAAACTCTCTCTCTCTATATATACCCTCTCTCTTTCTCTATATGTATATATATAGTTCGACTAGGATCCTTTCGGAAGGATTTGGAAACAAATCCAAATCCTTTCCACTTTTTCACTATTAGATTAATTTTGGGATTTGTGCATTATATATATAGTTCGACTATGATTCTATCGGAAGGATTTGGAAACAAATCCTTCTCACCTTTTCACCATTAGATCAACTTTGGGATGCATGCTAACAATTATGAATAAAAGATTTCATTTATTACCCAACATAATATAATTGAATGCACAAATCCCAAAAGTTAATATAGAGGAAAAGGGGTATGAGCCGGCGGCCCTTTTAAAAACGAGCCTTCATCCCAAAACACAAACCTTCGTGTATTTCACCGATTCAAACCGGCTATCTTGATCTACATATGATGAAATCTTGTGTACAAAAAATCTCGGGATTTAAAAATCTCTAACGCGTTCATCAAGTGGCCGCAATTTTCTTAAACCAGCAAGTAGTTAATTTTTCTATCTGCTTGATGAACGCGTTAAAAGTCTGAAAAACCCGAGATTTTTTGTACATAAAAGTTTCATGATATGTAGATCAAGATGGCCGGTTTGGATCGGTGAAATACACAGGGGTATGTGTGTTTTGGGACGAGAGCTCATTTTTAAAAAAAGGGCCGCCGGCTCATACGCCTTTTCCCCCCCCCCTCTCTCTCTCTCTCTCTATATATATATATATATATAAAGATTTTTAAACCAATATTTGAGGCATAAAGTCCGACAATAATGAGAATGTAGATCTTTTTCTGTTTGAAATTTTCATTTTGGTGAATGGATTGTGGGCCTTTGAACATTTCAGTGAAGGGATAGAAACAAAGGTGGTTTACCAGTTTTGCTCATACCTCGTTTGGGAAATTGAATTCATTTATCTTTCTTAATGGTATATTACATCTTAGCACACAAGTATGTGTTGCTGGATTTCCTATGTTCTTCCTGATTATGTATATGTGGAAAAACTCATCATATGTTACTGGATTTCTTTTTGTTCTTCTTGATTATATATGTGAAACAACATCTCGTATTACATTTTTATCTATCCAGGTAAGGTCAAAGTTGGCATCTTTAGATGGAATTGTGCCCTCCAGTCATGGTTTCATAATAAGTAGCTCAGGCATGAAGAATGTATATCTGTCAATGGACCATCAGTCTATTCTATGGTGCAATCAGCTAGTTATACAGGTAAACAGTACGGTACATGCACAGCTTTCTTTCTATCTCATGTTTGCTATTTGCTGTATCACTTGGTAAACCTACTTTTCTTTAACAGATGTCCCATACTCTTCTTAGTTTGATAAATCCTGAAACTGGGCATCCATTCCCAAGTTCACGAAAAAGACTTCTTGTGTTTACCAAAATGCTTCAAAGTGGCCTACCCCAAAGCTTAAATTGGAAGAGGCACGAGAAGCCAAATTGGGCCCCAATAGAGCTTCCAAAAAATAATGCAAACAACGCGACTGGTATTGCACATCATTGCTTCTTTTCTTTACTCTGATCCATAGACTAGCTTTGCTTCTTCATTATTACAATTGTGAAAATTTGCTGTTATGCTTTACGGTGCCATTCTGCTCATGAATATCTTTGTAGAATTCCTTGAACTGCTCAATTTGTATCCAAAAACTTGTTAATGGTACAGTGATCAGGTTTGTCAAAGTTGTGGCATGTTGCTTTAGCACAATTATTTCCTTATATAATCCTCTCTTCAATTATTTTTAGGGTTAATATCCTGAGTATACTTCTAACTTATGCTCTTGGAACTCATGTTTTATCTATAGCAGGATCCCAACCACATGGTTCCTTTTCCTGCCCACCTTCTATTAACTGGACCAATGGTGGCGTTGAGAAAGATTTATACATTCAAACAACTTCTGTAACTGTTCTAGCAATGGATGGAAAGAGGCGGTGGGTGGACATTAAAAAACAAGTATGATCACCTGAAGATTGTATCATATTATGTTTTGAGTTAGGAATTAGCCTTTCCATGACCGTTAATGCATGCTGAATATTCTCCAAATGTTTTCTTTCAAGTTTTTCCTTGACCATATATGCCACGTTTAAGTTACAAATATTCCCCTTTTCATTTATACATATGATCTGATGTTTCTATAGACTAGAGTTTTAATTATCTAGGTAATGTGACAATTTTTCTTATCGAGTTCTTAGGATTCTTTGTATGTAGATAAAGATTGCCTTCCCGAATATGTTATGTAAGGTATATTTCATAACTAGTTTGTTCTAATATTCAGGGTTCTAATGGCAAAGCACATTTTATATTTGTAACGAATCTCGCCCCTTGTTCTGGGGTTAGACTTCATCTTTGGCCTGAAAGGAGTAAATCTCCATCGAAGGACGATTTACCTGCTAAACGAATACTTGAAGTGACATCAAAGATGGTCCACATCCCTGCTGGCCCCGCCCCAAGGCAGGTACGTCACCATAGCATTTTGATGGTTATGCATGTATTGTACACTGTGCCTTTTGAGATTGTTTAACCATAATTTTTTTCCTATATTTCAATTTCATAGTCATAAAACATTTTTCATCTACTTAACTTCTTATGTAAAGTTTAGTTGTATACTTGTATAACCATATCCAGTTTGAGGGTGAAAGATTAAAAGCGTTCCTTATATAGTTACACAGATACTGCTGTTCGCCTGATATTATGCGCTCTTTACCAGATTGAGCCGGGAAGCCAAACTGAACAAGCACCTCCATCTGCCATGCTGCTATTGAGTTCTGGAGAATTGCATGGTTTTAGATACCTGACTATTTCAGTTGCACCCAGCCCGGTATTGTCGTCTGTTCGAGTGTTGCTTTATCTCTACTTTCCACATAGAACTGCAATTTTAATTAAATCCACGATGATGACACACTTACACATGCCATAATTTATTGAATCGAAGATTTGATTTCTATATTTTCAATAATTTTACTTTGCACCTAACTCCATTTTTTCTATTCTCTATATGAAAGCATGCAGCTTAACTTTTCCGTTATCTTGGAGTATCCATTTCATGTCATCGTGACCTTTGACAACTGTATTAATATGAATGAAATCTAGATGGCAGTATTAGTTTTTGTTATGCTTTGATAAATTCTTATTCCACGAAGATGATATTTTAGAATTCATTTTGGAACTACATTTGAATTATGTTAAAACACAGTGCTGTACTTGAAGTATTGTATATAGCAAAAGCAACGATTCATTCCTGATTCCAAAGGTGAAATATGTGACAAGTACTTTTCAAATGAACCACATGTAAATGCTAGATCATTTGTAATTGCACCCTCTATTACTAATGGTAATGCATATACTTCCACCGTATAAAAGTACATATGGGCATTGGAAGCATGAGCTGAACTAACATTATTGATTTCAGACTATTTCAGGTAGGCCTCCCCCAGCTGCTTCCATGGCAGTTGGGCAGTTCTTCTATCCTGAGGATGGAAAAAGAGAACTCTCTCCAATGTTGCTGCTTCGCTCTAGCTATGTTCATGAAGTTAGTACTAAAGCCAATTGGCAGTTTTATCTATTTGTTTGTTTTGGTTGACATTCATTTTTTTTTCAAATGTATATGCTGTGAGTTTCTTGATTTCAAGCTGGGCAACTTCTGCTTTTGTGCAGGAAATGTTTTTGAAGGAGGATCACCCGCTCGCTTTGAATCTAACTTTCTCTGTGAGCTTAGGTCTTTTGCCCATCACTTTGGCTGTAGAAACAGCAGGTTGTGGGTTGAAGAATTATGCTCTTCCGGATAAACTCTCTGAAGATGTAGATTATAACAGTAAGCTCTGCTAGTGTGTTTCTTTTTTGTTCGAAGATCGACTGGTTTTAAGCAATCATTGTTATTTTCAATATCTAGATGCCTACAAAAAATTCCCAACTCTTCCAAAAATGATCAAAAGCAGTTTTGCGTGTGCATGCGCACACGTGCCTTTGTGCGTGCGCGCGCACGACACCCTCATGAGAAGGGGCTGGTTGTGGGGGTGGGAAGTGTATATCTGCTACGGGCCTGCCACTTTATCAATGCCCTGCCATAATTAGAAAAGAATTGAAATATAATAATAAATGAAATATAGAGAAGAAATATTAAAACGCGTGTTGGACATTGATGTTACATATCAACTATTATGGCTCAACTGTCGTATATTAACTTATGGTATATGCATTTCTTAGATGATTAACAATTCTATTCAACTGTAGTTTACCAACTCATTAAACTTTCAATTCAGTATTAGAGTGATCTGTATATTTCATATTAATAGAGCTACTTCAACTACATGATGACATTGCAAACTACATTCATTATTTTGTATGGAAATATTTTTTTAATCATATCTACATCTAAACTAAATCAGCAGCAATATTTAGCACAAAACTGCATACCATTGGGTTTCTCGTATTTTAGCTAAAAGGTTTCGTTTTTTTTGTGGAATTAAGCCAATCAATATGTAACACCCTAAACGATCGTACGGTATTTCTTGAATAAAGTTATTCTAATGAATATGTTAGTTAATTTAAATTGTTATTGGATTATGGTGACTTGGGTTGGTATTATTTTATTGGTTTAAATACTTTAATTAACCATATGAATGATAATCATATTTTTCCTTATCTCTTTTCCTATACCTAACTGATATAGGACTTCTGGAAAGTACCCGACGCCCATGCATAACATTTCCTATTTAAACTATCAAGTAAACATGCATATGCATTCTTCATATCAATTCTTTTCTCGAAACCCTAGCCTCTTTCCCTTCCCTCATCAAAACCAAACCCTAAACCTAGCCGATCCCTTCAAGCATCCTAGAACCGAGCACCTCATTGTTTCCTTCGCCGACATCATCATCATCGCCGTCTTCTTCTCCATGCTGCGGTGACGTGACCCACACGGCTATGTCCAGGCCGAGAGCATCCAAGCCGAGATCTTGTGTAGGGTTTCAAGATCGTGTTTTCATCGGCATCCTGTTCGTGAGATCATAGATCGAGGCAAGTATTTTAGAATACTTGTTACATGCTAGTTACGACTTACGACGTGATCAGATCTTGTTAGTTATATGTATGCCCTAGAGGCCATTAATGTACATACGGTGTATATTGTAGTGGATGCTAGGACATATATAGGGAGGATTTTTTTGCTCGACATGATAGTATGCTATCTGGTTGTACTTTATCTTAACATGTACTCTGATTGTCTCTATGTTACATGTTGATAAAGCCCTTAGGATATGTACTCGACTACTGGGACTATGATGAGATCATACTAGTGGGGCCACGGTAGTCGACGAGTACATCCTATAACTGTTCCTAGTCGAGGGTGTATCGAGACAAAGCATCGATACACCAGAGTATACTAGCGTATACGTATCTTGACCCATATGATGGGCGATGGATGATCCCATATCCATCGGTGTTTGACATCAAGGATGGTGTACGGGTGCTCAGTGGAGACTGGGTACACTGGACGGACTCGCCGAGAACTCTCAGATGGTATTATACCTCACGTTAGATGGCAGTTCTTCGGTGACACTCGTACAGAGTATTCTGTTGACCCGAGATCATCATAGAGTCTTGTGTGATTCCCACCGTGCTTTGATTTCCATCATACCACGTCCAAGAGGGCGTGCAAAAAGGTGGCTTTTGGGTACAGTCCCGAATCATATGGAGGCAATGAGCGATAGGAGAGGATTCGTCTCTCCCGATATAGGGAGTTGATGTTGTGCTGTGTTCGATTGGCTATAATCGGAAATCCCTGGCCAGGGTTGCTGAGATTTACTGGTAAGTGTTATCATTAGTTTCTCGAACTGTTATAGACCTTATATCGACACGACTTATCGAGCTACTGGGGTCTGACGTTTACCATCCCTAGGCGAGATATGCGACATATCAGACGACGAGACCGGACTGTACGGGAGTGTTACTGATTGGATTCACAGGAGAATGTACAAGCTTGCTTGTTGATCTTCTGAGCGCTCAATACCTGGGTGGCTGTTATGTTTAGCTGACCGCTTGCAGCTTGTGGGTGTTTGATATGATCATCACCTACTGCCGGCGTATTGACGATTCTTTAGAGTCCTACACAGAGGTTTCTTGACTCAGGCAAAACGGAGTAGGAGCACATATGTGATATGTGCGGGACCGAGGATAATGCGGTATGTGATACCGTATTGGATTCTCGCGATATGAGATATCGGTCGGGTATATGTGATATAGCCGGGTCATAGTATTAGTCGGTTATTTGTGAAATAGCCGGATTATCGGATCAAGTGTTGATTCGATAATTTAATGTATAATAATATATATGATATATTAAATTACATTAACTAATATTAGCTCACTAAAAGATTCATTTTCTCACGGGATAATACATTGATATATATGCGATATATGTTAATTGTATTATTTTCTATTGTTACAAAATATATTGTATATGCGATATATAATATTGTAACATGTTAGGGTTACAAATTTAACAATGGTTTAGGGTTAAAACCTGGTTAGGGTTTGGATTAGGATTAGCTTTTGCATGAAGCTTCCATGAAACTTTGACTTTGTGGTTGCTTGATATTTTGTGAAGATATTATGTTAACCCAATCCAAACCATTAACTCTAGTTAACTCTCTACAAGGGTTAACTCTTTCATGCTTAACCTTTGGTTAGATTTGTAACCACTACAATAATTCATTGTTCATCACAAAAGGAAAATGATATTCATTCTTCTTCTTCCTTGAGTTTCTTCTTGAAAAAGCTTTCTTTTGTGATGAAAATGAGTGAGAAAAAGATTATAAATGAGAACAAAAATCCTACTTCATCATCCTCATCTATCCTTGCCATTTAGATGAGGGTATTCACATCATTTTATGAGTGATAGCTTGTGTTAACGAAACTTCAAGGTAGATCATCTATGTTATCGAAGATCGGAAGCAAGGTTGCATCATTCTCTTCGTGAAGCCTCTCGAGAGTTCGGAACACGATGATCGCAGCGAAGGACCTCAACACGGAGCTTAAGAAGTGAAGGACCGGATCTACAAAGGTTGTAATCCCTCTCACTTAGTGTTAAACTGCTTAACATGTTAGTTTTCGCCTAAACTCTAGTATAAAGATCCGGCTTCGGGTTGTTCGGCACGGCTAATTTTTAAATCGGGCATGGTTGATGCCTCTTAGAACCTTGTGCGTGTGCCTAGCAACCCTACAGATCTGCCGTAACATATTTATTAATCTTATGCAATTGATTATTATTCAACTCTAATTAACGATATCAAGATTTGAATCACGATATGTCGACAAACTTGATCTAGTTATAATACTCGATATTGATCGCTAAAGACACAGCCTTTATGTTGTTTAATTGTTATAATGCAACTTAGAGGAATTAATGAAATCTTAGTGTATCACATGTATTGAATTTAAATAGAAACCCTAATAAGTATCTGATCGTCTCAGAAAAGAGACTTCGAGCCGGCTCAAAATAACCATGAGCCGTCTCATTGATACATGGAAGAATTTAAGTTTCCATACACTTTATGAGTCAGTTTAAATAGACTGAGCCGTCTCAAGACAGACTTCGAGCCGGCTCAAGATTGTCATGAGCCGTCTCATACAACCAGAGAAGAAATTATAATTCTAAATGACTTGTAAGCCGTCTCAACCCCATTGTGGGCCGTCTCAAACACACACGAGTCGTCTCAGGCATCTATGGGCTCAAACCGATACGTTATCTGACATGTTACTTGACATGTGTTATGATAGGATTCGGATATATTGTTTGATTGACTATGCTATTCCTGCCATGCTAGTATACGGATTGATTTCATGTATCCATATTGTCTCGTAAATGATGTTGTCTTGTTATTGTTACCATGTTAAACATACTTGCAATGTAATGTTTACCCAAATGCCAACGATTTCATGATACCATTTGACCCGATTGTCTTGTTTGACACGGCATGTACTTGATTAGTCCAGTATTGGCATTAGATAAGATTATATTGATGCCTGATATGAAACATAAAATCTGAGGAAAGAGTAAATCAAGAAATACAACCCAAACCGTATCTCAAGAGGAATTAATATTTAGAGACTGATCAATCGATACGGGCCTTTGTGCTCCGGAATGATGATGCCGACATCATTCGTCCATACATTGACATATACCGTGGTCCCGGACGACTACGGGATATACTGCCATATTCCGTGGTCCCGGACGTGTACGGGATACTGTTGAGTTACGAGGAGGAAGTTTACTCATTGATTTCAAATACTTTTATGATAGATAACTACTAGTGATATTGACCTATAGGTTCCACATGACCGGATTGTCTTGCTATATCTTGTCATATCACATGTTATTGTTGCTACTATTATTGTATGCTCACATGACACTAGTTTCTAGTTTAACATGTCAACTCACATTGCTGGTCATCATTATATTATCATTATTAGTTTATATACGACGCTCTGACGTCTAGGCTTTGCATGGCCCATATTCTTTAGCATTAGAACTGCAGGATAATGAGTACTTTGAGAAGATAGCCGAGCAGTGAGGAGTACTTTATTTATTTATCTAGTTATTTATGATTTAGATTTCTTTCCAGTACTGAACTATTTTCCTTGGATTTCTTTTGTGAGCCCGTAGGAGACAAGTATTGCTTATTGTTCCTTATTTATTCCTTGGATCTGTTGTGACTTGATACTCCAGTTTAATATTCCAATTTTGCTTCCGCTATTGTTATTTATTGTGGTAATGGACATGTTTAGCATTATTTATATATTGTGTTGCTTGATTAATGCGTGACAACCTTAATGTGATTGTGGAAGGATGATTCCTTACCGTAGGTCGCATGGCTGGCCGAGTTACGTCATGTATTTTTTACGTATTTTGGGAAGCGGAGCGTGACACAATAAAAAGTAAAAATGGAGTATAGTTACCCGATTAGTTGGGTGAGAATATCACCTCGCTAAAGAAGTAAAAATCGAAGTGGCGGAGGGTGCTCCACCGCTCTAAGCGCTTAAGCGACCGCTTTTTAAAACACTCTTAGTTATGATTCGAGTTCCTTGGAGAGACTAGCTAATCCTTAGTATTGGTTTTAGAATGTAATGTTATATCTACAGGAGTAACCTACTGATAGTCCTTACTGTCATATCCAGTCATACTAACATGCAAAGATCTACATATTCATATAGCATATGGTTATGTACCCACGACTGCTTGCCAGGAGGTGTAGTAAATCTCCTGGGAGAAAAAAAGTAAAATGAAAAGTGAACTTTTGCATGGTTTTATTTCATTTCACAGATGAGTTATCAGTTATCTACTCTATTGAGTGCTATCAACAATTCTAAGGCTGCTGCTCAAAGAGTATGTTCGAATGAGGTTTATTGTCATCATCATAGTGAACCTTTATCGTCAAAGTGTGATTGGCCACAATCGGGTAGTTTTGACAGCAGTCAACTTGATGTTATCTCTCTTGGTGTGTCAAGAAAACCATGAACATGAGAGAGGCTTGCCATAATTCTAAATGATTGGCTGACGCTATGGTTTGGAATCTTGCCGCATCCCGATCCGAGATGGCTGATTCTGATCCCAAGACCAATATCATCCGACACCATGCAATATTGGGTTTACCATTTATTAGTGGGTTTTAGTTTCAAGTTTATTAATGGTTAGTGGGTTCTTTAATGGCTTGACGAGTTCATTAATGGTTTAATGGATTTATTATAGATCATTGGGTTATTACCGGTTAGTCTAACATCATTAATACGACGTTAGACATTATTAGTTACTAAAGAGCTAGCTAAATTGTTTGTAGTTAGTTAATCTATTTATTAAAAAATTTTCTAATGCTTAAAATATTCTTTTTCCCAAGCGATATAAAATCAGATATTCAGAGATGGCCTAGATTCCCAATTCCAATCCAAAAGTGACTGTAGGATACCTGTCCCGATACTGAGATTGTAAACCTTGGTTGATGCTATCAAAATTCTCCTAGTGGGAAAGTCTAGAAGGGGTAAAAGGCAGATTTTTTGAAGGGAATTATTTTCAATTCAAAGTATGGATAAAGCCAAAAGCAAAACATAACAAATCCCCAAATTGTCCTAGGAAAACATAACGGTTGAGATATATTAAAAGAATGCTTGAGAAACTATGGGAGTTGAATGTGGTGATTGCATGTTAAACTGATGCTTATATGGCCATATGTCATGTCTTAGTTTATGCACCTTTAAAACTACAGGATTTAGATGTGTTTTCTTATCCCCTTCTATTTTCTTCTATTATGTTTCTCTGTCGTGTTCATACTGTCTTGTTAGCATGGGGAGCCCCATAAATGTAATACCATCTTACTATGATAAGAGTTCTTTCCTCTCACTGCAGGCATCTGCAAATTACGTTGTTTCCCACCAGTTGCCCTTGCTTGGGATTCTATATCTGGCATTCATATAATTCCAAATCTGTATTCTGAGACTGTTACTGTTGATTCCTCTCCGGCAATGTGGGATTCCAGTAAATCGTCTGATAAAACTAATGTATTGTTACTGGTAAGGACTAAGGATTCCTACCTTCTTCAGATTTTATTTTTTGATTCATGCATGCATATCTATGGCGAGGAATGTCTCTTCTAGAAGTTCTGTACGGGACCATGCTTATTGCTAGATTTGAAGTGAATTGCAGTAAGCTTTATGTCTTTTGCAGGTGGATCCACATTGTTCTTATAAAGTCAATATCGCAGTTTCTCTGGTAGCAGCAGCAAGCAGATTCTGTCTTTTGTATTCATCACAGGTGCTTTTAACATACCTTCAAGCATATCTGTTTTGTATTCATCACACGTGCTATTTAATATAAAAATTTTCCCCTTTTCTTCGGTATATATATTGTTCGGTCTCAATACTTTCACCTTTAGGTTTATATAAAAATTATAATTAAAACTTGCTACTACTGAAAATAGAATGTAAAAATTACAGTTTAAACACTACACAGAAAATAGAACGCAGTTCTTTGACTGGAAATGATAATTAAATTGTGCATGATCCATGTTTCTAACATTTTCATCTTCTGAGATTTTTGTGGATAATTAATCATGGATTTGATCAGTAATTTTTATCTCATTTTATTGATGGTGTAATTCATTGGCTGTTTCCGATCTATGGTAAAAACTTCATTGAAAAAGAAGAAGTCACAAACATTTCTCATTGACGATTAAATGCGCTGACACACACAGCTATATATAAGAAGTCATAAACCAAACCCTAATTAGTTGGTCCATATATATATATATCATGCAAATCTTGTTTGTTACACATGAATTCTCTCCAAGCTTTCCTGCCAACATATCAGCCGGTCAATCCTCACTCCAGATGTGGAAACAAACTTGATTACCTGAACCGAGGATGACCAAATGACTATAAGCTGAAGAGCAGAAACAGTAATAAAGCCCACGAGATTTTTGCCTGTCGATCTTGATTCTTTGGATCAGTCACCTCTGGAAGTTCCTTATGATTCTGTCCGCTGATAAATTTCAATTTCCTAATTTTAAAAAAATATTCGATGAAACAAACCATAGAGCGTTGGCAGGAATCATTGGGGCATATAATCTACAGGTATACGAATTTTAAATCATTGAATTCATCATGATGCAAACGACCTCACACAATGCAAAGCTGAACGAAAAAATATTAAAACCACAATCACTTCCAAATCATGCTATCCGAAGCTTCAAACAATCTCAAAACCACAGCTAATCATAGACAATCATTTGAAGCAAGTGTTGGGGTAAAAATTTACACCCCGGTTGACCAAGTCAAAATCAAAGTCAACCCCAAGCCAAGTGGGCCCAAGCCCAGATCCAGTGGGCCCATGCCCGGGTCGAGCCCGAACATGAAACGGCCGGCCTCCCCCCATGCCAAGATAAAAATTTTGTAATAAATAATTTTGTTGTATTTCTTTTATTTTATTTTTGGATAAATGTAAGAAAAAATAGGCATAAAGCCAAATTTTTGTAAAGCCCATGGCTTATGTGCAAAAAGAAATGGCACATGAGCCATGGGATAGGCAAAATGCCATTTTGTGAAGCCCAAGGGGCTATGTGTAAAATGTATGGCCTATAAAGGTAAGGATAATGAAATATCTCAACAACTTTTCTCTCTCCAAAAAAAGTTTCAGATCTGAGATCTTTCTTTCTTCTTCAAGGTTCCAAAATCTTCTTCTTTCTTTTGAATTAAATCAAGAGTTTTACTCTTCCTTTTTAAAAACTAAATAGTTTTCCACCACAAAACCCATTAAGGGGAACTCAGATCTGCCATCAGATCTCAAAAAGAAAAGATTTTTAAATCTCACATCTCTTTATCTCCAAGATCCGGCCAGCAAAGGAAGAAGGACCCATTTCCTTAACCCAAAGCACCTTAGGAGTTTAACTCCACCCTATTTTCTCTTTAGAGAATTTCCGGGGCTAAAAACCCCCCCTTTTCCTCGCTGGTGCGCTAGCGCTCGAGCGCAAAGCGTCCACGTGCCGACACGTGGCGCACTTGCGCTCCAGCGCAAAACGCCCGCTTGCCGACACGTGGCGCGCTTGCGCTCCAGCGCCTCGCGCTCGAGCGCAAAGCGCCCGCGTGTCGACACGTGGCGCGCTTGCGCTCCAGCGCTCGAGCGCAAAGCGCCCGCGTGCCGACACGTGGCGCGCTTGCGCTGGAGCGCTCTGCGCTTGAGCGTAAAGCGCCCGCGTGCCGACACGTGGCGCGCTTGCGCTCCAGCGCTCTGCGCTCGAGCGCAAAGCGCCCTCGTGCCGACACGTGGCGCGTTGCGCTCCAGCGCCCAGGCGCTGGCCCCACACATCCTTTGGATGTCTTCCCCCCTTTTTTTTATATATATACATATGTATACAAATGTACACATACACATACTCCACGACACTGTCCCTGTTAGAAAAAAATTCTAACGGGGCGCTGCCCCACACCCTGTAAGGGGGCTGTTAGCCCCCTTGACCACCAGCCCGCTATCCAGGTAGCGGGACCCCCCTAAAAACTCTGCGTGGCTCCCGATATATTCAAAAACCCCCTTTCAAAACAAAACACACGTACACCGCACATTGAGTTCGCATGACCAGTTTAACCCATCAATCGGAGGTTCCCTCGCTCCAAAGACGAGGGGTAATTAACGGCAGCTTAGTTCGCGGCTGCCGGAGATTCGGATCCCCACAATCATTAAACCCCGGCCTACCCTAGACAGGGGGAATCTGTAGTACGCCTGATAAGTGCGCGCGTATTCCCATCTCAATGGGGTGACGAAAAACACCCTACAGCAAGCTCTAGGAAAAGCCTTCAGTACATCAATGATCTGCATCCCTGGTAATCCCGATACCAGGGAAAGAAATGGAGATATAAGTGTATCAAATCTTGCTCTTTTATTTGTTTTTTAAATTATTTTCTTGTTATTCTTATTGATGCACGACGTTATCTTTCATTCCTAATTTAGGATCCCCATTGTAGCTCTAATACTATGATAATGGTAGATGCTTTATATAAGAAGTAGAAAGGGAGACACAGGCTTCTTGCTTTGATTTAGAGCCATGTGCATATAGATTATATATATAGGAACTCATCTCAAACTCTAAGCGGAGGTGGTTCTTTTTTACAACTAGGAAATAGATCAGCCCAAACCGTAATAGGAGTTGTGTCCTCTTCCAACTAGGAATAGATCAACCCAATCATTAAAACAAGATGAATTCTATTCCAGTTGGGAATAGTCCAACAGTTCGTTTCTTTGCTTTGTGTTTGTTAGCTTTGAGGCACTATTTGTTTGGTTATAAGACATTATTTTGAATAAATGCATATTGGTATCCCCATTCATAAACTTGTTGTCACTTGTATACTAGATGCAATATTGTGGTTGGATAAAGTATGCTATCCTTTGAGAAATTACATGATCCAGAAAATGTTTAACAAGATAAAACTGTAGAACCAAAATTTATGTGCAAGGCATCGTAATTGAGATGGAAATGTTCAGGATGGATTATTCCACTAACTTGTGCATGCATGCATGTTTCTCACATTATATACAGAGGCTTTGGGAAAGTCATGCTGCAGTGCTTTCTATCTGTAACCACTTTGTCAAATTTATGTTTTTTATCCTCTCGGTATCATAAGTGACTATTGCAAATGTAATAGACCTATATGTACTTTGGAATTTTTGAGGATGTATAGGGCATAAATAAATTTATACCTATGAGCTGTATTAACAACTGAATAGAAAGGGGGAAAGTATAAGAACTGTTTTTGGTAAGAGGTGAGTACCTGATCCAAATTTTCGAGTTTGGCTGATACGAAGAAAAGGTTAAAAACAGTTTTTTGGGCCTATATTGTTTCTAAATGTTCCAGTTAAGATTCAACTTAAACCTACTTTGGTTTGAATACACTGGTTATACATATATTGGTTGCACCTTAATGTTAACTATGAACCTGTGTGCATTCCAGTGATCCGTTAAGATAGGAAAACCCTTCAGGACAAGATTTGCACCTGATCAGATCATTTTGGGACCTGATGGAATATTTATATTCTGCATTATATAGTATAAAACATAAATCGGTGTTTTAAATGTAGGCCGACATTCGACGTGTATCGCCAAAATTTCGGTTTTAGAGCATAATCGATATGAAATTACCTAGTTATTTCTTTTTTCCGAAATTTTGAATATATCGGCCGAAATTTCGGTATATCGACGATATTTATGTATATCGACAGGAATGTTGCTATACTTGCTAAAAAATCTTGTTATGTTTTTTTTGGGGTTTCCAAAAAAAAACTTACCCGACCTGTTACCTTATTATATGTTCTCTCAAATCCACCCAGAGGCGGCTCTTTTTCTTGCGATTTCTTAGAGGTGACTTGGGTCTTCTCTCAACTTCTTCTTCAATAAGAAAACCTTTTGATTTCGTTCTCGAACTTCATCCTCTTATTTCTTTTGGGCTTTAGATCTTCAAGAGCTTCGACTTCGACTTTGATTCCTCGCATACCTGAAACCTCGACATCAATTGCAGTCCTCTCCTTGATCGGCCAGTGTTTTAAAAGCGAAAGACGGCTTTAAAACGACAAAGCCTGTCTATCGCCTCAAACGACAAAGCCTGTCTATCGCCTGAGGCGAGAGACACTAAAAAGGCGACCACATGAATGAAGTGAGGCAACGAACATTTAAAGCACCTACAAGATTTTGCTAGGTCGGTTTGAGAATTAGAGAAAGAATGTGAAAGAAAGGAATAAAAGACATTTTCTGTTTGGAATTAAAAACCTAGTTTTTCTCGCTGTTTTTGGTTCACTGCTGATCTCATAGAAGATTTATCTATGATTAAAGAGAAAACAAGTATATATAAAACAAAGGAGAGTGAAATAACATAAACTTATTTTATTTTTATTTTTAAAATAAAAATCACTCAGACACTAGCCTCAAAGCCTCGTCTTAGACGCTTGAGAGGAGCGCCTGGGCGCTTGAGGCGATGGCGGCTCAGATCGTCTCGCCTGGGCGTCTGAGATGCCAAGACGAATCATGTTTAGAACACAGTGATAAACGATCCTCCTCGAATTCGAATTCGACCCTTTCTTGACTCAACACTTCTCCCTTCTCTTTTATTTGACTTCGATCTTGTCGACTTCGATAATTTATATTTATATAAAGTTACATTAAGTTATAATGATGACATTTTTGTCAAAAACATAAGTTATATCAATGGCATTTATAATACAAAACTATAGAATCTGAATTTAGAAAATATTGCATTTATCATCAGACAAATACGTGAATTTCCATACTGAAATTTCTCTGATATCCGATATCAAAATCTTTGGACCGACACGACAACGATCCCGACATTTAAAACATTGAACATAATATCGCTAATATAATCAGTCTCAGACTCTCAAATCTTATATCTCGCTGAAGACCTTCATACTTGTATTCTTTAAGCTGAAAACTCATACCCAGTGTTCTTATATTTTGTTATGCATGTATGTTAAGCATGTGGTTTCTTTCTGCATATGGTTTCAATTTTTTTTGGTGCAGATGAGGACTAGAGGCGGTGACTTTATAAATTCTTTATTAATTCCAACAAATTTCTGATGATTTTTCCTAATTTGGTCTGGTGATTTTATAGTTTGAACCTGAAGTATTATTTCTTCGCATGCTAAGTTCTGCTGGTTTACATTATATGTTCACTTGATTAACATAGTCCGAGCCTTGCAGATTATAGGTTTTATGATATCTGTGGTATTTCATGCACTGATGCGGCAAGCACGCGCATGGGAGCTTGACCTGACAGTGCCATCCATTTTGATAGCTGTGGAGTTCAATTTGAGAATGCCATTCCCGTTCTTGCTACTTGTCGTACTGCCAACTATTTCTTCATTGCTCCTTTCATTGCTTACAGCCGAAAAACTTCCTCCAGTTATGAGCTTCGTATGTGTTTCCATAGCCTGTTTTTTTATTGCAAATGGTTCTGTGATTGTGTTGGTGTTGAGCTCTCAGATGGTCCTCTACACTGCTGCCATTGTACATGTTTTTATGAAAAGTTGGTAAGTTCAATATCTTCTTCCAGCTAATTGTTTGCTATATGCATGACTATAATGGTGTTAGATCTTGAATTTTCTTTTAACACCCAAATTATCCTAGTCTTCTTCATAGTAATTAATTATCAGTTCCTTGTTGATTTGCTTAGCCATTTAATGCAATTTAGTTTTCTTTTTTCGCTAGTTGAGTATTGCAAACATTTATATCTTAGGCTGACTAGTAAATGCACTTGCGCTCAATAGCTTGGCTTGGATAAGCCACTAGGTGGTTTTGTTGAAGGAGCACATCATCAATACGGCAATACCTTAAGACATCACACTCAAGGTGGAGAATCTCAGAAAAATCAGGGAGCCAGGGCACTATTGTACCTGTCAGGGCATTCTTAAGACATTCTCTGAAAGCATCTTTCTTTATAGAATTTGTTTTGGGGAAGCTAAAATAATGCCATAACCCCATGCAAACTTATTGTAATACCTAGTCAACTCTAGGGAACCTCGCATTAATGCGTTAAATGAGCCATTTCTACTGGTAATTTTTTAGGATTACAAAGACACCAAGAGACTACATGATCAAGGTACTCCACTTCCCCTTGTCCAAATTTTAGTTGGAATTTCTTATCATATAACTAATGTGATATGTAAAATCAAGGTTTAAAATCTCGCTATTGGACAATCATTGTTAGGATTGGGATCAGCCAGCTCGACAATATTGGCCATCCTGGATCAGAATTATTGAACTTATATTATTGTAGTGAATGAATTTTTGTACATCAGTAAAGTTTTAAATAAATATTTAAAATAACTATAAACAATTTCACACATTTTTATAATTAATGGTTTCTTTAAATATGTTTTGAAGATAACTAACTTTTTGACATTTTATTAATAAGTAATGATTTCAAATAAACCAATAACCTATTAATAAAGTCGATAGCTCATTAAAATACCTGACTCTAAAAGCGAAATAACCAATTGGTTAACCCAATACCGAGGTTCAAAATCCCAATATCGATGTTGGTTTTGAACTCGGACGAGCATATTTGGAATTTGAAAGTGCTGTGTCGGATCAGGATCGGCCGAGATCTCAAACCATTTGTAAATAACTCTAAATGCTCTAGATCATCACACTAATATAGCAGGAGCATTAGTTAGCTTAAATGTCATGACAAGAAATTCATAGTGGCATAGTGTGTTCTAATGCTAGTTTGATCTAATGGCTAGCTTGGTAAAGAACTCGTTATTATTTTGCTGATATAATTGTCATCTTTTAAAGGAATTGGGTGTTTGTCTTTGAGAATTTATCGATCTAAAGATCTACAATCTATGTACATGTACCATTGTATTCTGTTGGGTTACGATAGCGCCATGGCCTTCTAGCCGATACAGAACAAAAATGACGTTTAAAAAACTTGGCGCTAACAAACCCGTCTAGAATCGAACCATAAACCTACACTAGCATACTACAAGAGCTAAACTATAAGGTTAGAAATGGTTATACCGAATGAACCGTGTCCTTCGGTCTTCTACCATCTTCCCTAGCTTCTTGAGGCGTTCTCGACTGAACTTGGCCGCCGGTCTTCCTCCGTCAAAGATGATCCACCCGAGGGATATAGCTTATGGTTCTAGCTCCACACCAAAGATCAAGTGAAGCAACTAGGGACTTTAGGTTGCTAATCTAGAGTGCATAGGATGTAGTGAAGTGTTCAAAGTGCTTATCTATCTCACCTCTTCTCTTGATTCTCAACTCATGAGATTGTAGAGAGGAGGTTGAGGATGAAGATAGAGGAACACAAGAAACTCAACAGTAGAGTGAAGCTAATGGTGAAGAGAACAAAAACTATCATGCAAAGACTTTTTCCAACCTCAAGTGAATAACATGAAGCATGGTTTTAACAAACTCATTTTTTCAATATAAAATCCAACCCATGCTGGAATAGTTTGCACGTTGATTCATTTATGCAACACTATACAAGCATGGCTCTCACCATACTCCCCTCTTTTTTTCCACCTCATATCCTATTAAAATAATTGGGCAAAAATCTAAATGAGGTGTCCATCTTCTAGAATGTTATCTGTACAAATACGGATTACACGCCACTGTATATACATACCTGTATTTGTACCAAAATACGAATACCCGAAAAGATAGAATAACACAAAGAACATAATACTAGAATATACATATCAAAATACATATACGTAAATTATTAAATCAATACCTGGTTTAATAATCCGGCTCAAACCCGAGCCGGCTAGTATTATCAATGTCCGATTGAAAGTACGGGTATATAGTACAATCAATCTATCGGAACCCTGCACGTATCCAATACGGCTACAATATCATTTCGCCAGAATCAGGGAAACCTTCTATGTGGGACTCTAAAGACTCGTCAATACGCTGGCAGTGGGTTTAACCATAAGCACGTCAGCGGCACTAGCTGTACGTAACGGCTATTCAGGTATTGAGCGAAAGGAAGACCGACGAGCAAACTCATCCGAACCCCTACTGAGCCTGTCCGTGACAATTTCCGTACAGTCCGATCTGTTCGTCTAAGAGTATCGTATATCGAGTCTAGGGGGTGGATAAAGTCAGACCCCTAATAACACAATATTTCGTGTCGGTATGAAACCCATCACCCACTGAGAAACTACTGATCCAAATCAGTAATTCTCGTCTACATTAGCCAAGGATTTCTGGTGATGGCCACCCGTGCACCGCAAGACATCAACCCAAATACCGGGAGAGACGAATCCCCGACGATCCGCTCACTGCCTCCATGTGGCTCGGGATTGTACGCAACTAAAACCTGTTTGCACGACTCTTTTGAGCCGTGGTAGGGTAGTAATCAAAGCACAGTGGAAACTCACACGAGACAAATGACGATCTCGGGTCGACAGATTAACCTATACTTATGTCACCTGAGAACTGCTATCTGACAATATGTATAATACCAACGAGCATGTTTCCGGCGAGTCCGTCCAGTGTACTTATAACCCAATGAGCACCTGTATACTATCTTAGGTGATTGACTGACATCAATGGCTTGTGAGACCGGCCACTGCCTCTCGTCAGGGCCTCGAAAAGTATACACTAGTCTACTCCGGAGTATCGATGCCCAGTCTCGATACTCCCTTGGCTAGGGACATTTAAGGACGTACTTATAGATCATCCAGCTCTCACGTATACGATCGCCATCATAATACTGGTAGTCAAGCAAAAATTCTATGGGCTCTATCAACATATAATAGTGATTTGTAACACCACATAATGCATGTACATGATGATAAAGACAAACCAGATAACATACTATCATTTTGAGTAAGACTGTTCTACCCGTATAGGTCCTCTCTCAATCATCACAATCGCGTGCCTGCGATTACAATAATCGACTTGAGGGCACTATAGCCAACAATCTTCCACTTGCACTTAAGGCTAATTATTGCGGTGTCGCATACTCACAGCCCGTGTAATACCGAACACCCAACCTCTTTATTAATCAGTCTCGCAAAGCCCGTTTGGAGACTATTGCGTTCGAGAAATAACCTCAGTAAGTGGACCCGCTCCAATGTTTCTATCTTTATCTCTCTATATCTCAATTTCGTGGAGAAAGACTATCTTCCGAAATGAGCGATACCTGTTTTAGAATTTGTCTGGATATCTAATGGGACCCAGTTTACAAATGAACTCCAAATCCAACAAACTTCTTAGACCGTATCATCTACTGAATTTAATCAGTATCATGCGCCATGCCTTCCTCAATATCCGCTTGGACCACCTTTCCAACATACTGCCCCTCAAAAGAGGGAAAACTATAATTCTGACAGCCACTTTGTCATCCAGATCACCTTGGAAACCTGAAATGATAACCGCCTCCTGAAGAAAGCTGCCGTTACCATATACCAAGAGCATCCACTTATGTTCATAACTGCTTCTCAACGTTTCGCCAGGATTGGATTAATATATATGCTTATTGCAGTCAGTGCAAAAGCAATCTGGTGTGGTACTTGACAACTCATGATTGACTCAATAGCCTAAGCAAGAGATATAACAATCATGCAAACCCCTCTCTTCATCAGTCTAGAAGACATCTCTTTAGAGAAGGTGACTCCATCACCTGCGGGTACACCACTACGCCAGGAGTCGTCCATTCTAAAACACTTTAGAATAGTGTCAAGTACCCGAATTGGGACACAACCCAAATCTAGATCTAAAACCATAGATCTAGTTACCAGAATCCCTGATATTTTATCCAGATCCTATGTGGAGAAACACCTTGTGACAACCACAGTATAATAAATCGTAGTATAGGAATATCATTTCCTATCAAGAGCATGTCATTTAAATGCCAGGATATCACTCCCTATTACCTTCTTACCGGGTCCATCTGTTGTTCTGATGAAGCCAAACTCTATGACTGTCACATCAAAACAAGACGATCTATCTCCGCTATACCTGCTTTAGTCTATAAATAGACATATAAGCTACTTGCCCATCATGCTTCCGCTGCTCCCACTGACTACAACCACCCTCTGACAGAGTCATATACGCGTGCACTTCTAAAGCTAATTTAGAACAATGTTATACTCATTCTCCTGCCAGATCTCATAGTCTAGAACAACAGTAGTGGCAAGTTTGGGTAATCAAAAACCTTTCTGTCACCGTCTTTGAGGAGATCGAAGTACCTCTCGGGTGCTTGAGGTTACCCACCAAATCTGCGGAGTGGCTAATAGATTGTCAAATCCAATTGAATCTTTATGTTCTACTAAATTTTTGGTAATCGTTTGTGGTTCTGGAATCACTTCCAGTTCTACCATACTTCCACTAATGTTTTCTGAAAAGAATTCATTTTATTAAAATGGTGGCGAGTCAAGAACAATATAACTATTGATCTTCCAGATGGTAGAATGTTAACCCTCGTCAAAGCCCGGGAAAACCCACAAACTGCCATGACTGAAACGTGCCTGGAGATTATCCGGATTCTGGTTTTAAGCATAAGCCGGACAACTCCATATACCTTAACATTGTTAAGATATGGGTCTATTCTATATCCAATATAGAAATAAAGGCACTAATTTAATTGGAACCAGATTCAAAATAAATGCAACCGTTTCCAGTGTATATCAACTAAATGTAAGGAGGCCAAGCAACATTACTCATCAAGGAATGCACCCACGCATGAGTAATCTGAAAGAGAAGCAATTTCTCAAAACTATTACTTACAATGGAATACCCAACACAAGTATCTACATCTTCGATCACCTTGAAGAATCCTGATACTTGCAACATCTGGTTCTCTACTTTATTCTTATACCTATATCTTCTTAAAATCTGGACCTTGTTTTTCAACGAAATACTTGTCTAAAACTAGAGAAGTCATGAGTAAACAGAATATAGTACGAGTACCAATCCCTTTGTCCTAACGGACATCGTACAACATACAATATTTTGTATAAGTCATTTGAGTTCAATAACTCAAATCCTGTGCGTCGTAGGTTGAAAACTGTACTATGGTTAAGAAGAATTACACCGCTGTTGAATGCTCCTTACTTAACCATCAACTGATATAGGTAAATATCATAAACATAATTTCAAAAAGTTATATCTCATTTTATAAAATAAACATACAGATATATCAGTTTGAAATTGGTGCATAACGACGGATATTCAAAACCAAAAATTTGCCGTTAGGCAAAATCCAGGCGATTTCCTCAAATATCACTAATTACAAAGAATTCCGATATATAGAGGATATAATCACCCAATTCCTAATATTTCACTCTCACTCAGCATCCGTAACGTCATACAGATGTGAGAATCAAGTCTTGGTAAATACAAGTTAGAATCTAATTGGGAAAACAGTTTTCAATAACACCGCACAGTAAAACTGAAACATGAAAATGTTTCGAAGGGATAGCCGGGTATTCCTAATAATGCCTCTTCCACTACCAGATTCATGACAGTAACCGTATGTTTCCTTACCCTCACTCCAATCCCTTTATGTCTTTACTTCTTACCTTCTGTACACCATTCGTAGGCTAATTGGTTTTCTTCCTTCCCTATCTTTCGGCACCTGCCTAAGGTTTGGAAGAAGACTATCTAATAAGCGTAATAGGTGTACTTTCATAATACTAGGAGCCCTCGCAACCTGAGAGAAGGTAAAGAGAAAAGACAACCGAATAATCCTATTCAATTTCTCCTGAACCGGAAACCATTCTCGAACTGAAACAAGTTCCTTCGAGTTCGTATGTAACTATACGATGGCACATCTAAGCAATATGGATCTTCATAGTGATACAGAGTGTTCTGGAGAAATGCAAAGGGGAAGTGGGAGTAGTAAGGATATACGTGGCTTCGTCGTGAATGATAGCAGTCGCAATTTTCTTTGCCCTCACTCTAATCCCTTTATATGTCTTATTACTTTTTGTACACCACACTCAGGCTAATTGGTTTTCTTCCTTCCCTACCTTTCGGCACCTGTCTATGGTTTGGAAGAAGACTAAGCGCAATAGGTGTACTCTCCTAATACTAGAAGCCCTCGCAACCTGAAAGAAGGTAAAGAGAAAAGACAATCGAATAATCCTATTCAATTTCTCCAGAACCAGAATCTATCATCGAATTGAAACAAGTTTCTTCGAGTTCGTATGTAACTATACGATGGAATATCCAATCAATATGGATCTTCGTAGTGATACGGAGTGTTCTGGAAAAATGCAAAAGGAAAATAAGAGCGGCAGGGATATATGCGACTTAATGACAGTCCAAAAGCCAAAGCGTTTTAAGAAGGTTCAGTTAATTTGGTTCATGAGTTTTAGATTAAGGTCGGGTCATGGTCGCTGCCAAAGAGAGAGAAAAGAAACACTCAGCGTGCACTCTAACCTAGATTAGATTGGTTAATCATTTTATCTAATCAGGATGACTCCTACTGTTTTCTCGAATTCTCCTTCAAACCCTAAAAGGAGAATTCACCCGAGGAGTAACACCTACTCATCAGTGGGAATCGGGATCCAACTATCATCGCATGATAACTTGATGGAAGCCACTCAAGTCACCACACTCCAGAAGGTATACACATGCCTGACAAGTTTCCTGTATGTTTGAAACTCCCGATGTTTTTGCCCTATGACCCAAGTGATCTTGACGAAAGATCAAAATGTCAAAAGGTCCTAATCAAGTTCTACCCGTCATTTTCTTGATTGCATTAGACCCACCCGTACGAGCCTTCACTAAAGATCAAAATGATCGCACGACGGTCTTAACCAATCGCATTATCATGCAACAGAAAAGTATTACATAGCTACCGAACACTACGCCTCGACTAAAAATCGAAATGCGTAGCACGAATACTAAGCACTACCAATCCGAAATGACGGAGGGCCACGGCTTGGTTTTTGGCGAAAAACCCTTAACGTAATGAACTTGATATCGTTGAAGAACCCGAGCGTTTTTACAAATATATAATGGTGCAAACTTTTGCTAAAGAGGTCACTCCCTGTGAAGGGATCTTGGCTCTTTCCTCATCGAATGAGGTGCAGGATATTCCTAACTGAATACCACGATGCAAAGCAAAAGAATCGACTATAATGAAGTTATTACAAAAAACACAAACTTTTGCTCAAGAGGTCACTCCCTATGAAGGGATCTCGGCTCTTGCCTCGTCGAATGAGGTGCTGGATATTCAGAACCGAATACCGCTGTGCAAAGCAAAACGAAACGTCTATAATAACAGTTTTCAAAAATTGGTTCCAACATCATTTAGATTTGTTTTTCCTTGCATTAATCAAAGTTAACGCAGTCCAATCAATTAATCCATATCGTACCAGAAAAAGGAACGAAAATACAATGTACGTATATACCATCCTCATTCGCCACGGGGCCCTGTCATGCACCATTAGGTTACTTAACTAACGGCAGAGCGGGGGCTGGACTAGCGCGGATGCAAAACATATACATCTACTAGTGTGTGTGTGTGTATATATATATAACATTCGTCCCAGGCATGATATAAGCAACATCACAGAACATCAACAAACAACACAGAATGGTGGATAATCTTGAAGCCTTGGTTTTCATTTAAGCCGCAAATGAGACCGACGTTCCCGGTCGTGTGGATAGCCCGTGCAATGAAAACCTGGACCCCTATGAGCGCGGCAAGTTACCGCCAATTCCAGAAGTGAGGCAACCCCAATCAACAAAGTGAATGGGTCACCCAACACTTTACGGAATCCGGTAACTTGAGCGCCCCTCCGTCGGTCATCCTATACCCCAACGAGTGCGGCTAATAGCCCACCAATTCTAGAATAAGGCCCTCTCCGTCTCAACGCCATGAGATGAGGGCCCGTTGCCCTCTAGAACCCGGCTATTCGAGCATTCCACCGCGGGGTAATCCTAGTACAGAAAAGAAAAGTACATATACAATGGCGACATCGACCTCAACCAGATCGTGCCCCAATCAAATAATATACAACATGGCAGAAACGGCTGTCCACATGTCGGACGCTCGCCCCACAAAAACAAATATACAAATGAATCTTAACTGTACTACTACCATTGCACCGCAAACTATCCACCACGACAATCCAACTATAATATCAGCACAATCACAAAACATCAACGTGAATGTTATGTTCGCAAACCTGTCTGATAGAACATATAGCAGTTAGACGAGTTATACCGCTCAATGACATTCACGGTCGCAGATAGTAATGTATGCACTGAAACTTATAAACGGTGTTAAAATGGCAACTTCGAAATACTCCGTATTGCCCTAAACCAAAGATGATAGAATATGTAATCTGGACAAAATCAAACAATACCTAAAAACCAATATTCAAGACTCCAGAACACCACAAAAATTTCAAGATCCAAATCCCATGTAGGACCGGCGAGGCCGGTAAAATGAGGAATCTCGCCGGTCAAAACTTGGTGTTTGGGGCTCGTTTTTCAATGGTGTTCTAATTATTACATAGCAGCCGTCTGCAATTGTTTAAATTTTTTTTGAAGACTTTAAAAATTCGACAGAAACTTGAATATTGTTTCGATTGTTTTGGAGTTGTTTCGGTTTCGTAATTTTAAACACCGTTTAAACTGCTAGTTAAGGGTTTATGGGCTGGCTCTGATACCATGTTTGGTTACGATAGCGCCCTGGCCATCTACCGTGACCGATGCAGAACAAAAATGACGTTTAAAAAATTTGGCGCTAAGGAACTCGTCTAGAATCGAACCATAAAGCTACACTAGCATACTACAAGCGCTAAACTACAAGGTTAGAAATGGTTATACCGAATGAACCGTGTCTTTCGGTCTTCTACTATCTTCCCTAACTCCTTGAGGCGTCCTCGACTGAACTTGGCCGCCGGTCTTCCTCCATCGAAGATGATCCACCCGAGGAATGTAGCTCATGGCTTTAGCTCCACACCAAAGATCAAGTGAAGCAACTAGGGTTTCTAGGTTGCTAATCTAGAGTGCCTAGGATGTAGTGAAGTGTTCAAAGTGTTTATCTATTTCACCACCTCTCTTGATTCTCAACTCATGAGATTGTAGAGAGAAGGTTGAGGATGAAGGTGGAGGAATACAAGAAACTCAAGAGGAGAGTGAAGCTAATGGTGAGGAGAAGAAAATCTACCATGTAAAGACTTTTTCCAACCTCAAGTGTGAAAATAACATGAAGCATGGTTTTAACAAACTCATTTTTTCAATATAAAATCCAACCTATGCTTGAATAATTTGCACAAATGAATTAACAATTCATTTGTGCAACACTATACAAGCATGGCTCTCACCATACCCCCCTCTTTTTCCACCTCATATCCCATTAATATAATGGGCAAAAATCTAAATGAGGTGTCCACCTCTTAGAATGTTATCTACACAAATACGGATTACACTTTATTGTATATACATACCTGTATTCATACCGAAATACGAATACCCGAAAAGATAGAATAACACAAAGAACATAATACTAGAATATACATATTGAAATACATATACGTAAATTATTAAATCAATACCTGATTTAATAATCCGGCTCAAACCCGAGCCGGCTAGTATTATCAACCGTCCGATCGAAAGTCCGGATACATAGTACAATCAATTGATCGAAACTCTGCACGTATCCAATACGGCTACTACATCAATTCACCAGAACCAGGGAAACCCTCTGTGTAGGACTTTAAAGACTCGTCAATACACTGGCAGTGGGTTTAACCACAAGCACGTCAGCGGCACTAGCTGTACGTAACAGCTACCCAGGTATTGAGCGAAAGGAAGGCTGACGAGCAAACTCATCCGAACCCCTACTGAGCCTGTCCGTGACAATCTCCGCACAGTCCGATCTGTTCGTCTAAGAGTATCGCATACCGAGTTTAGGAGGTGGATAAAGTCAGACCCCTAATAACGCGATATTTCGTGTCGGTATGAAGCCCATCACCCACTGAGTAACTACTGATCCAAATCAGTTATTCTCGTCTAACTTGGCCAAGGATTTCTTGTGATGGCCACCCGTGTACCGAGCGACATCAACCCCTAATACCGGGAGAGATGAATCCCCGACGATTCCCTCACCGCCTCCATGTGGCTCGGGACTGTACCCAACTAAAATCTGTTTGCACGACTTCTTTGAGCCGTGGTAGGGTAGTAATCAAAGCGCAGTAGGAACTCATACGAGACAAATAACGATCTCGGGTCGACAGACTAACCTGTACTCATGTCACCTGAGAACTGCTATCTGACAATAGGTATAATACCAACTAGCATATTTCCAGCGAGTCCGTCCAGTGTACTCATAACCCAATGAGCACCTGTATACTATCTTAGGTGACTGACTGGCACCAATGGCTTGTGAGATCGGCCACCGTCCTTCGTCGGGATCTCGAAAAGTATACACTAGTCTACTCCGGAGTATCGATACCCAGTCTCGACTCTCTCGACTAGGGACATTTAAGGATGTGCTTATAGACCACCCAGCTCCCACGATACGATCGCCATCATAATATTCTGCTTCTCTAATAAAGGAGCTGGGTTTTATGATGCCTTGCTTAAGTATATCATGTACCATCTCTTCAATTACCTTTTGTTTATGTGAGCGTCTGTAGGGTTTCATGCATATGCTATAGGTCCAGTTTCCATGGGTGGTTGATGGTCACAACAAGCCATGTGGGGCTAAAACTTAAGAAGTCTTTTACATCTTTGAATATCGGGAAGTAGTTTAGACATGTCTATAGGGAATTCAACTTGTTGAGAATCTGAGCCGCTGCTATTATGCACCAGGTACAGTAGCATACTAGTGCATAGCCTCTCTGGAAATACTTGGAAGTTATTTGTTAAAGTACCACCTCACAAATATCATTGGCATAGGTATTATTAACCAGTGATGGAGCTGCAAATTTTAGCAAGCATGGGCAAAATATAACTTTACCAAAAGGGAAAAAACTTATGTGTTGGTATTGGTTTTTTCTTTTTTAATTCTGATTACTAATGAAAGAAAATTACATAATGCAAGGTAGAATGAAGAAGAAATGGAACCGAGTGTATTTCGTATTGAATCCTTACAGAAAAAAAATAAAAAAAATCAAGAAGTTAAAACAATGGTACTTTTATATGAATGTATTTATCTCTTGAAGCAAAAAATAAGGGACTAGATTAAGTAGGATCAACCTTTAATAGAATTGTCGAATAAAAAACAATTAAGAACTGCTACATAAAAATTCTTGCAATCATTTAAATTTTTATTTTTTATTTTTTTATTAGAAGGAAAAGTATTATTAAGAGAAGGAATGAAAAAGATTTGAATGATTGTTAGGGATTTTGTTGGACTTCAATATATGCTTTAGATAATAGTTTGGGATGTTAATTAAAACCTGATATATATATATATATATATATATATATATATATATATATATATATATGTTAATTAATATGCTATAAAACCTGATATAAATCAGCTATAACAAATTTATAGACATAATTTACCGTAACTAAGCCTATATAATTTGGAAGCATGAGAATTCAAATAATTTTCAAAGTTTATATGGGTATACCATATATAGTATAGCATTTTGCAAAAATCAAGATGGGAAATTGCCTACACTTGCACCCCACCCCTCTGTCCTTGGTAAGAACCTTTCCGTCTCCATGCTTTAACTGTTGTGTGTAGTTTTTATCGAATAATTGTTTGTAACCAAAGTGATTGCATCCACTTGCCATGTTGATCCAGCCACCATACGAAAACCCCAATAGGAAACACTAGGAAGTTTCCCTTCAGGTCATATCCTAGACAGTTTATGAACACATCGGTACTTGGTACATTTCCAGTCAATTGTCCACCCCCAACATTTTTATTCAAAAAAAAAGAAGGGAAAAATAACTTTATTTATTGTTCAAGACCTATTTAGAAACTATGTGTGGGGTCTTTGTAGCTATGGAAGCCCGACCGATATCAATTAGAGTGGGTACCTATACCTGACCGTCTTGTAATATCAAGTTAAGTTATTCATATCATGTTTTGGGTCTTAGGGCATTTAAGGAAAATTAATGATTCAAAATTTCTAAACTTCTATTCATGTGCTCAGTCATAACCTTTTCATCTTCCAAGATTTTTTTCAATCTAATTCCTCTTTTATCATCATATAGTCATGATCAGGGATAAATTTTCCATCTTAATCTAAGCATAAACCTTTATTTCCTCATCTCCCATATCATATTGGGAGACGAGTTCTTTGAGGCTATTGATTTACTACTCAAATACATTGATGTTGTGATGCATTTGGTGCGTGAGTGATGTTTGTGATGTGGCAAGCCAGGATTACACTCTGCGTAGTTGAATGCTTGACAATTTTAACCTTTCTTGTTCCTAAGTGCTTAGCTTCATATTCAAAAGATGTTCTAAAGCATCCTTTAAGGGGTGCGAGTCTCGTAATGTAACATCATAGTAGCCCTCCTTCAAATTTATGGATCAAGGAATGTTTTGTAGCCCCCTTCTGCTAAGCAATATGATTGCTCAAACCTCTCTTGATATTCTAACATTGCGTGTTGGTATTCTTGCAATCCAGATCTGTTATTAATTCCTACTTTGATATATATATCCATGTAACCTCATCACCATGAGTTCTAGGAAATCAAGACTCTATTGTAACACTTCTCACGTTTCTTGATTTCTTATACACAAAAGTAGAATTTCATTTGAATTACCAAATTCAGTATATTCCCATCTCTTATTAAAATGACATCTCCCTTTGAAGCATCTCTTATTAAAATGACATCTCCCTCTGAAGTCTTGGTACAAATCCCTATTAGCAATTTGTTGGTTAGGTGTCCCAAATCCATTAGTCATATTGATTGCTCACAGTTATTTAAAGCGGAATAAAGTTTTGGTGCGGCCAGAAAGCTGGCCGTCTCGGCACATAGGCGGCGGTCCAGGCCGCATGAACAAGATCAATGGTTAAGACACATTTTGGGTTAAGTTTTTTGTTAGGCCTAGTTTGGTAAGAAGGTTTTCAAAACCTGAAGTTTAGTTTAATTTAAAGCGAAACCGCGGATTCATGAACATGGGGTTCCCCGAAGCTTAGATTTGTTTGGCAACATAGTTTTGAAACCAAGGTTTCGGTTAAAAAAAGGGTTCGAAAGAAAGAACGGCTTACAACTTTGTGAAACTTAGGTCCTTTTGGAGTTTAAAAATAGGGTTTCAAGTCCTCGATTGGAGCCATGGTTTTTCTATTTCGATGATTGTTTCGATTGCCAAACAGTCACGGCAACAATTTTTTGAGTTTAGCTTTGAAACCTCACGGTTCTTGGCGTAACTAAGGGTATGGGTAAACCTAAACGAATATGGATAGAGACTATTAAGTCAGATATGTTAATTGTTAATTTAACAGAAGGAATGACCCTTGACAGAGCAGAATGGAAAAGAAGAATTCATATAGTTGATCCTGAAAATTTGGGATGGAGACTTGTAGGCTTGAAATCTCACGAAAGCATGTTTTTGGAAATCATAATCCCATTACCAAACAAAGCATAACTTGTTTGTTAAACGTTGATTCTAACAAGGTTCTTAATCGGTTATTATTATATTTCACTTACAAATGCCTAGATAAGCTCTTAAGACGTAAACAATTAAAATCACAAGGTGAGCAAGGTTCGGTTCGGTTTTTTTGGAAAAAAAAACAAACCGACCCGACCATACCAAGACCCTAGAACCGTTAACTGACCCGACCAGACCGGGTCCAAACCGAAATAAACCGAACCGATCGGTTCGGGTCGGTTGTCGGTTTGGGCCAGGCCCATATCGATTCTCACCTGGCGACGCGCTTCTTGACGATCTTGGGGGAGTGGCGGCGCCAACCAGTCAACGGCGACGAGCTTCTCGGCGATCGAATTGGCTGTGTGTGGGGTCACGAGGTGAGGGAGGAGTTCCAGGACGGCCACATCAGTGAAGATGGCATCAAGGAGAGTAGGTGGGGTTTGGGGAGGGACGAGAGTAGGTGGTGGTGCGGTTACCGGCATAGCGGCGGAGGAGAGGAGAGGGGGATGGAAGGGAGCGAGAGATGAGGGTGAGGATTGTTGGGGTAAAAATTTACACCCCGGTTGACCGAGTCAAAGTCAAGGTCAACCCCCAAGCTAGGTGGGCCCAAGCCCAGGTCAAGCTGGCCCATGCCCAAGTCGAGCCCGCGGCCAGCCTCCTCCATGCCAAAATATAGATCATGTAATAAATAATTTTTATGTAATTTTTTATACATGAATGCATGCAAAATGGGCATAAAGCCAATATTTTGTAAGCCCATGGCTTATGTGCAAAAAGAAATGACACATGAGCCATGGGATGGCTAAAATGCCATTTTGTGAAGCCCAAGGGGCTATATGTAAATATGTAAGCCTATAAAAGGCAACATGATGATGAATAAAGCAACACTTTTTCCATTCTCTCAAAAACCTAGGGTTTGTACATCTTTCCCTTTTCTGAAGGTTTCAAACCTATTTCTTTCTTTGAATTAGATCAAGAGTTTTACTCTTCTTTTTCCAAAACTAAATAGTTTTTCACCATAAAACCCACCAAGGGGAGCTTGGATCTGTCATTAGATCTCAAAAGAAGAGATTTTTAGATCTCACATCTTTTGATCTTCAAGATCCGGCCAAACCACAGGAGGAAGAAGAAGAACCCCTTTAATCAGTTTCAACACATTCTAGGAGTTTAACTCCATATATATATAAATAAATATTTCCTTTCTGAAGCATAGCTTCTGGTTTCTGGGGCTAAAATCCCTCTTTTCCTCGCCGGAGCCCAAGCACTCAAGCGCCGAGCGCCTACGTGCCGACACGTGGCGCGCTTGCGCTCGAGCGCTCTACGCCCGAGCGCAAGGCGCCCGCGTGCCGACACTTGGCGCGCTTGCGCTCCTGCGCCCGAGCGCAAGGCGCCCGCGTGTCGACACGTGGCGCGCTTGCGTCTGAGCGTACAACACCTAAGCGCACAGCGCTCAAGGCGCTGGCCCCACGCATCCCTTGGATGCCTTTCCCCCCTTTTTATGTACATACATATACATATGTATACATATTTGCACACACACGTGCTCCACGACACTGTCCCTGTTAGAAAAAAATTTCTAATGGGGCGCTGCCCCGCACCCCGCAAGGGGGCTGCTAGCCCCCTTGACCCCCAGCCCGCTATCCGGGTAGCGGGACCCCTGTAAAAACTTTGCGTGGCTCTCGATATATCCAAAACCCCCTTTCAAAACACAACACACGCACACCGCACATTGAGTTCGCATGACCAGTTTAACCAGTTAATCGGAGGTTCCCTCGCCCCAAAGACGAGGGGTAATAAACGACAGCTTAGTCCGCGGCTGTCAGAGATTCGGATCCCCACAATCAATAAATCCCGGCCTACCCCAGGCAGGGGGATTCTGTAGTACGCCTGACAAGCGCGCGCGTATTCCCATCTCAATAGGGTGACGAAATACACCTTACAGATTCTGGCACGCCTGGTGGGACCGTCTCTCCTCCCATATTTCGGGTTTAAACGTTCATGCGAACTCAATTAATATACACGTCTATATTTATACTAAAATAATGCTTTTTCATGCAGGTTTTCAAGCAATCACTTTTCAACAATGTCTCCAATGATGAACTCAGCTCTCGGCACGGCTCCCATCTCATACACGATGAAGATGGACTCCAGGACGGTCCTCCCAGCCAGTCTCGGGCGACAATGGGAAGAGCCGCCGCTACCATTCGGCTCTATCATGTTCGTGTCAGCTAACGTCGTCCCAGCTCCTCAAGCTCCAGCAACAGACAGACCGGTCTTGAAAGGCAGGAAACCAAATGTGGTGATGTCGAGGGCGCCCCAATCCAAACGCAAGTCGGTGTTTGAACGACTTTCCTAGGCCCCAGCCGTGGGCAGGGCCAGCAACACCAAAAAAGCAACAGAGCGTCTCGAGCAAGCTCCGACGGTGCCCCTAACAACTGCTCAATTGGGTATCTTCTTTAAGCTCCCCATCACTCAGCCTATGGCGGCTTTCCGAAGGGCAGAAGCCTGTCAAGCGCTCAAGGCAGAGAAGCTGAGACATAAGCGGCTCAAATACAGAGCCAACAAAAGGGCTAGGGCTCTGGCCATGTTAAAATTTATGAATTTCCAAAGCCCGGACCGCTCCGCGAAATTAGCCGCCAAAGATAAAGAGATGGCTAGGTATGTGGTTCGCACTGTCTACATGGTCGGACATGAAGAAACGAATCCTCCTCTTCTTCACAGCCATGGTGATGATATGATTGACGCTACCCAGCATCGGCTCGATCTAAGTGATGAAGAGCCCGCTCAGGCTGATAAGCCAGAGGAGCCCATAGTTCCTGCGGAATTGAGCTCAGGCGATAAAGATGATCCGGTTGTCATAGCCGGAACTACAGAACAAGTGTTATTCCGATGGTTTCAGAGGCAGCTTCAGGACAGGGACGAGAAGTTAGCCAAGGTACAGTCCAAGGTCGACGAATTGGCAAACGTCGCGGCAGATCTCGCGACCCAAGTCGCCCGATTGCAATTACAACAGAATCAAATTTTGGTTCATGAGCCAGGGATTGATACCCGGAGGCAGCCAACTGATACCCCCTTCAACCTTAAGAGCGGAGCGCCTTCGCGGAAAACGGCCGCAATCAGCCTCCAGTCCCTCCGATACATACGCCGGGGGGAATCGCCTCTGAAAGAGAAACTGGAAAAAGTCTATTCCTTCAAAAGGGAAAAAGTCCACAAGATATTCAGGGACGCCCTAAGAAACGGTCTACAACTGCCAGAATCAAAGAGATCGCAAGAAGCAAATATGACCGACGACCCAGAATATTGCCTCTATCACAGGGTGATAGGTCATGCCATTGAGGACTGCTTCGTCTTCAAAGATTGGGTCGAAAGGCAATACAAGACGGGAAAGATAGAACTGTCTAAAGGCGTGTTAGCAAACAGTCAAGCTACGACCGCCGATTTCATGCAAATGGGGACCGAAGCCTTTCGGGAACCTAATCCTCCCAGACATGTGCCATTATCTGAAAAGGGCGAACCAAAGACCGATCGGGCTCGAGGACCAGCATCAGTAAAGGCACCTACTCCAATGGAGAGAAAGAAGAAGGTATACTCCTTCAAGAGGGATGAAGTCCGCAAAATATTCATGGACGTCTTGAACAACGGTCTGCAACTGCCTGTTCCAAAGAGGCCACAGGAAATGAACATGACCGGCAATCCCGTATACTGTCCATATCATAAAGTGGTGGGTCATACCATCGAAAACTGCTATATTTTCAAAGATTGGGCGGAGGACCAATATAAGCTTGGAAAAACCTTACAAACCTTGGATGTATCGGCAAGCCACGGAGCTAGGTCATCAACACAGCTCCGCCAAGATCAAAGTTCAAGGAGCTGGGATAAGCAAAGATGACCCCCACGTCGTTAAACTGGGAACCGTCGACCTCTAAGTCGTTAAACTGGGAATGTAAAAAAAAATGTGTAAATAAAAAATGTGTAAATAAAAGAAAAATAAAGAAAAGCCGAAATGATGGGGCAACTCGCAATAAAAATCAGCGAGTAAAATAAAGATGAAAATAAAGCCGAAATGATGGGGCAACCGCGGATAAAAGCCGAAATGATAGGGCAATCGCGACCTTCGCGATAAGAAAAGTTGAAATGATAGAGCAATCGCGGTAAAACAAAAAAAACAACAAAAAAAACACAAAACAACTGGCGAATGATGAGTTGCTCCTGGTACCATATTCCAGTGCAGCGATGCAGACGCCAACAAAAATCCATTTTTCCAAAATTCTTCCGGTCCTACGGCCAGTCCCCAAATTGACTGCCGTATACAATCCATGGGCTCAAATAATTCTCATCATACCCATGCCCCACCGTAATCACCAGTTACGCGGTTGGTCTCCGCCTTTGGAGTTATGCTCCATTGAGAAGACCCACTCATGTGTCCTCACGATACATGAGGAGAACAAACCTTTGTGGGATCCTTACGACTCACAAAGGAAAAACACACTTAGGAGTCCTCACGACTCGCAGGGAGAAAATGCTTTTATGGGACCCTCACGGCCCATAAAATTGAAAAGTCTTAGGCGATAGGGACCTAAACCCGTCTCCTAAGCCATCGCTCCGCCAACAAGAGTAGGCAAATGATGAAATGCTCTTGGCACCTCTGCTTCAGTGTTAGCAACGCTGATGCCGGCCCCTACCCCAAAATTCCAAGCCCGCCATCAATAGACCCCTAAGTCTTTAAACTGAAGACCTCTAAGTTTTTAAACTGGAAACAGATGACCACCAAGTCGTTAAACTGGAAACAGATGATCTCTAAGTCGTTAAACTGGAAACATTAGACCTCTAAGTCTTTAAACTGGAAACAGATGACCGCTAAGTCGTTAAACTGGGCACAATAGACCCCTAAGTCTTTAAACTGGAAACAGACGACCTCTAAGTCTCTAAACTGGAAACAGTAGACCTCCAAGTCGTTAAACTGGAAACAGATGACCTCTAAGTCGTTAAACTGGAAACATTAGACCTCTAAGTCTTTAAACTGGAAATAGAAGACCTCTAAGTCTTTAAACTGGAAACAGATGACCGCTAAGTCGTTAAACTGGGCACAATAGACCCCTAAGTCTTTAAACTGGAAACAGACGACCTCTAAGTCGTTAAATTGGAAACAGTAGACCTCTAAGTCTCTAAACTGGAAACATATGACCACCAAGTCGTTAAACTGGAAACAGATGACCTCTAAGTCGTTAAACTGGAAACAGATGACCTCTAAGTCGTTAAACTGGAAACATTAGACATCTAAGTCTTTAAACTGGAAATAGAAAGACCTCTAAGTCTTTAAACTGGAAACAGATGACCGCTAAGTCGTTAAACTGTGCACAATAGACCCCTAAGTCTTTAAACTGGAAACAGACGACCTCTAAGTCGTTAAACTGGGCACAATAGACTCCTAAGTCTTTAAACTGGAAACAGACGACCTCTAAGTCTTTAAACTAGAAACAGATGACCGCTAAGTCGTTAAACTGGGCACAATAGACCCCTAAGTCTTTAAACTGAAAACATACGACCTCTAAGTCGTTAAACTGGAAACAGTAGACCTTTAAGTCTCTAAACTGGAAACAGATGACCACCAAGTCGTTAAACTGGAAACAGCTGACCTCTAAGTCGTTAAACTGGAAACATTAGACCTCTAAGTCTTTAAACTGGAAATAGAAGACCTCTAAGTCTTTAAACTGGAAATAGAAGACCTCTAAGTCTTTAAACTGGAAACAGATAACCGCTAAGTCGTTAAACTGGGCACAATAGACCCCTAAGTCTTTAAACTGGAAACATATGACCTCTAAGTCATTAAACTGGAAACAATAGACCTCTTGACCTCTAAGTCTCTAAACTGGAAACAGATAACCGCTAAGTCGTTAAACTGGGCACAATAGACCCCTAAGTCTTTAAACTGGAAACAGATGACCACCAAGTCGTTAAACTGGAAATAGATGACCACCAAGTCGTTAAACTGGAAACAGATGACCTCCAAGTCGTTAAACTGGAAACAGATGACCACCACGTCATTAAACTGGAAACAGATGACCGCTAAGTCGTTAAACTGGGCATCACAGACCCCTAAGTCTTTAAACTGGAAACAGATGACCGCTAATTCGTTAAACTGGAAACAGTCGACATCTAAGTCATTAAACTGGGAACGAGGGAAATCCACTCATGTGTCCTCACGATACATGAGGACAACAAACCTTTGTGGGATCCTTATGACTCACAAAGGAAAAACACACTTAGTAGTCCTCACGACTCCTAAGGAGAAAATACACCTACGGGGTCCTTACGACTCGCAGGGAGAAAATGCTTTTATGGGACCCTCACGGCCCATAAAATTGAAAAGCCTTAGGCGATAGGGATCTGAACCTGTCTCCTAAGCTATCGCTCCCCGATTCCCAAGTGGTGAATGATGAGTCGCTCCTGGTACCATATCCCAGTGCAGCGATGCAGACGCCAGCCAAATTCCAAATCCCAACGGCGAATGATGAGTCGCTCCTGGTACCATATTCCAGTGCAGCGATGCAGACGCCAACAAAGACCCAAAATGCTTTTGGCCCTACAGTCTGGATCATACATCCTGCAAAACCGTATACAATCCACGGGCGTAAAACAATCCCAGTCCCTCCCAAGTCCTACCGGTGAGACCACATTCAAAGTCCCACCAAAAATAAAAAAAGAATAGAAATAAAAGACATGTCCACAAGCAAAATGGGCACGGATGAAAACCCGAAAGGGCTCCGTGAGTAAAAACAGCAGGACTGCCGGCGAGTTTGTGAAAACCCGAAAGGGCGCACACTCGTAAAAAAGAGATGAAATGCACTTGTAAAGTCCTCTCGACTTTGTGAGGAGAAAATTCCCGCGTGAGATCCTTACGACTCACAAAGGAGCAACACCCTTAGGAGTCCCCACGACTCCTAAGGAGAAAATACACCTATGAGATCCTTTCGACTCGTAGGGAGAAAATACTTTTATGGGACCCCTTACGGCCCATAAAATTGAAAAGTCTTAGGTGATAGGGACCTAAAACCTGTTTCCTAAGCCATCGTTCCCTAATAAGCAAATGCAAATGATGATTCGCTCCTGGTACCATATTCCAGTGTAGCGATGCTGATGCCAAACAAAAAGAAAAACCAATTCCCAAATCCTCTCGGGGCAAATGATGAGTTGCTCCTGGCATTATTCCAGTGCAGCAATGCAGATGCCAAACAAAAACCCCAATTCCCAAATCCTCTCAAAGACGGATGATTCGCTCCTGGTACCATATTCAGTGTAGCGATGCTGATGTCGACTCAAATCAAACAAATCAAACCAACCAATTCCAACATCGACCTCTGCGTCAACAAGCGACACTCCGCGCTGTGGAAAAGTCAACCCGACACTTCGCACCGGGAAAAAGTCGATTAGCGACACTCCGTGCAGGGGAAAAGTCAACCAGCGACACTCCGCGCCGGGGAAAAGTCGATCAGCGACACTCCGTGCCGGGGAAAAGTCGACCCGACACTCCGTGCTGGGGAAAAGTCGACCAGCGACACTCCGCGCCGGGGAAAAGGGGAAAAGTCAACCAGCGACACTCCGTGCCGGGGAAAAGTCGACCCGACGCACTCCGTGCCGGGAAAAAGTCGATCAGCGACACTCCGTGCCGGGAAAACGTCAAGCAGACACTCCGTGTCGGGGACACGTCAACCAGCGATACTACGCATCAGGGAAACGTCCAACAGTGACACTCCGTCTCGGGGATACGTCAACCAGCAGACACTCCGCGCCGGGGATACGTCGACTAGTGACGCTCCGTCTCGGGGAAACGTCAAGCAGACACTCCGTCTCGGGGACACGTCAACCAGCCGATACTCCCCCTCGGGGAAACGTCGACCAGCGACACTCCGCGCCGGGGGCACGTCAACGAAATCACTCCGGGCTAGGAAAATGTCTACCACGGACACTCTGTCTTGGAGACGCGTCAAGCGTCGGCCGTCCATGTCGTAAAAAGGGCAGTGCGTCCCAAAAAGTGGGAACCAAAGAAAGTCGCCTCCACGCAAAAGAAGATCCATCAATTTCATGCACACGACCCACATGTGCGGTGTGCATTCATTGATGGGGGGCAATTTGTTGGGGTAAAAATTTACACCCCAGTTGACCGAGTCAAAGTCAAGGTCAACTCCCAAGCTAGGTGGGCCCAAGCCCAGGTCAAGCGGGCCCATGCCCAAGTCGAGCCCGCAGCCAGCCTCCATGCCAAAATATAAATCATGTAATAAATAATTTTTATGTAATTTTTTATACATGAATGCATGCAAAATGGGCATAAAGCCAATATTTTGTAAGCCCATGGCTTATGTGCAAAAAGAAATGACACATGAGCCATGGGATGGCTAAAATGCCATTTTGTGAAGCCCAAGGGGTTATATGTAAATATGTAAGCCTATAAAAGGCAACATGATGATGAATAAAGCAACACTTTTTCCATTCTCTCAAAAACCTAGGGTTTGTACATCTTTCCCTTTTCTGAAGGTTTCAAACCTATTTCTTTTTTTGAATTAGATCAAGAGTTTCTCTTCTTTTTCCAAAACTAAATAGTTTTTCACCATAAAACCCACCAAGGGGAGCTTGGATCTGTCATTAGATCTCAAAAGAAGAGATTTTTAGATCTCACATCTCTTGATCTTCAAGATCCGGCCAAACCACAGGAGGAAGAAGAAGAACCCCTTTAATCAGTTTCAACACATTCTAGGAGTTTAACTCCATATATATATAAATAAATATTTCCTTTCTGAAGCATAGCTTCTGGTTTCTGGGGCTAAAAGCCCTCTTTTCCTCGCCGGAGCCCAAGCACTCAAGCGCCGAGCGTCCACGTGCCGACACGTGGCGCGCTAGCGCTCGAGCACAAGGCGCCCGTGTGCCGACACGTGGCGCGCTAGCGCTCGATCGCAAGGCGCCCTCGTGCCGGCACGTGGCGCGCTTGCGCTCCAGCGCACTGAGCTCGAGCGCAAGGCGCCCGCGTGCCGACACGTGGCGCGCTTGCGCTCCAGCGCACTGCGCCCGCGTGCCGACACTTGGCGCGCTCTACGCCGGAGCGCAAGGCGCCCGAGTGTCGACACGTGGCGCGCTTGCGCTCCGGCGCCTTGCGCCCGAGCGCAAGGCGCCCGCGTGCCGACACGTGGCGCGCTTGCACCTGAGCGTACAACACCTAAGCGCACAAGGCGCTGGCCCCACGCATCCCTTGGATGCCTTTCCCCCCTCTTTTTATGTACATACATATACATATACATATTTGCACACACACGTGCTCCATGACACTGTCCCTGTTAGAAAAAAATTTCTAACGGGGCGCTGCCCCGCACCCCGCAAGGGGGCTACTAGCCCCCTTAACCCTCAGCCCGCTATCCGGGTAGCGGGACCCCCGTAAAAACTCTGCGTGGCTCTCGATATATCCAAAACCCCCTTTCAAAACACAACACACGCACACCGCACATTGAGTTCGCATGACCAGTTTAACCCGTTAATCGGAGGTTTCCTCGCCCCAAAGGCGAGGGGTAATTAACGGCAGCTTAGTCCGCGGCTGCCGGAGATTCGGATCATCACAATCAATAAATCCCGGCCTATCCCAGGCAGGGGGAATCTGTAGTACGCCTGACAAGTGCGCGCGTATTCCCATCTCAATGGGGTGACGAAAAACACCCTACAAGGATAGCGGAGAGGTAGGTGGTGACGGGAATGGAGGGGGATGAGAGGACAAAGAGAAGTGCAAAGTGGGGGATCGAGAAGGGGATGGTGGCGGTGGGGTCCTCTGTGAGCTGGATTATGGAGGCGGCGATGAGCGGTGGCGGTGAGGTCATAGGCTTCGAGGGAGAGGACTCAGTGAAGGGGCAGGGAGGCGGTGCAATTGGAGAGAAAATTAGGGTTAGAAATTAGGGCAGGATTTTAAAAATTGTATATATACCCAATTAAATCGGTCGGGTCGGGTTTGATCGGGTTTGGAAATTCCAAACCCGACACCCGACCCAACAACCGAAATTTCCCAATTTCAGACCCGACATCTCTCACAAACCGATAGAAATCGGCCGGGTCAGGTCGGTCGGTTTAAATCGGGGCGGGTGTTTTTTGCTTATTAGTCCTAATGACAAATGAAGCAATTTCTGCTAGTATTCATCTTAAATATCAATTATATATTGTAAATAGCGTAATTTAGGTGTAAAAAAAATCCACTTAATTTTATTATTATCATTCAGATCGGCATATGTTGTATTGCCCAATCACGGATCTTTTGAGCTCGTTGGTTACAACCGAAACTCAACACTTTCCAATATCGACATTTATCTAGTTGTGCAATAAATATTAATAAATTTAAATTTTACTAAATAACAATTTACATAATAACATAATTAAACAAAAAATTCACAATTTGACAATAATTAAAAAAAGATTAAGCAACAATTAAGTAAATTTTAGGTAAGAAGGTAAAGAAAAAGAAAACCTAATTCCGAAGCCGAGACCCTCAAAGGTTGTTTGAAACCCTAATTCGAAGTCAAAACTCGAGATTCGATACCGAGTCTCGGTCCTCATGAACGAATGGAGTGAGGTGAAATTTGGGTGAAAATTGAACCAAAGTTCCTGGTCGTGATCAAGTTGTGGTCTTTGTGGTCGAAGTTTGTATGCAGATGATAACAATTCCAATAAGAAACTGAGATCATATCCAAGGTGCTAGTAATACAAGCAAGGTTTTAAATATTGGATATCGGTGGATATCGGAATCGTATCGGCTAGGTGTTTCATATGTCATATACGGCTGATATCGCCCTATAGGCCGATATATCGGCACAATTTTATCGGTTTTATCGTATTGTGAGGGGTGAGGGGTCCTGATACGATATATCGGCCTATATGACCGATATTTGATTCAATGAATACAGGAGGACATATGATAACAAATTCCAATAAGATCTTCACTGTTTCTTACTATTTCATCTACTAGCATCTTCTCACTGTCACTGTATCCTGTTGCACTTTATGACTCCCTACCATTAATAGGTTCCGCTTGTGATATGGTAGTAACTTTAAACTCCTTAATGCCCATTAACAGGTTCGGCTTGTGATATGGTTACAACTTTAAACACCTTTATGTGATTGAATCACTTTAGTGGTGGCAATTTTTAGAAATAGAATTGAATCCTTGATTCAAACTGTTTTTTTTTTTTGTTTTCACAGGTGGCAAGCATGGGAAGATAATTTTTGTTTCATGTTTCTTCATCATATCATTGATTTCTCATCTGTCTTTTACTCATTAAAGGTACTATCTTGTTGGCTGGATAGTTAAGAAATTTAGTCATCATTTTACAGTGCTCATATCATCAGTTAGGATTTGTCAAGCATGGGCAAAATTTTGATTGATGTACTATTCTTACAGATTGTGCAGATTCTCAGGGGCAATCCAAGACTTGTTGTAGCATTTATCACAATTCCTTTCGTCTGCTTTGTTCATCCAGCCCTTGGCCTCAGCATACTTCTCCTTTCACATGCCTTCTATTGTCATAGTGCTCTCTGCAGGTACCTTTAATTTGGGAGAACAGTTACCGCTTATTTTGTATTCATATCTTTTTTGTCATTCTTATTACTCCTCTTTGACTAGCAGAAGTCCTGTATCAATCTCTTATAAACTGTAAAAATTAATATTTTCTTGCTATTGTACTATCTACCTTATTCATTTTTTTATTGTTTTGTTGACCATACTTTCAAGTCAATCTGAGACTAAGATTACCATTCATTGTTTTTGAATTTAATACAATAAGGAAAATTACATTTGGAAAAAGCTTCGCTTCGCGCTTTCCCAATTAAACCATGGGCCTTGCTTGTCTTAAATTGAAAAATAGAATCGAATGAAATTGATCAAAATGCTCAAAGGTGAAAAAGTGGTCTTATGGTATGCAATTGAAAATCTCTGAATGTTTATGGTTTTTGTTTTTAACTGAAACCGTTCATGATGTCAAGTCCAACTTTTAAATGGTGCTTATCTGAAAAATGCTCATAGTTTATGGTATTGTAGTGAGATATAGCCAAGGTCCAAGTGTTTTGGCCGTATTGGATCGGTTTCGGTTGGAACCGGTCCGAAATCAGCTCCAAAACTCGGGATCGGCCGGTATCGGTCAAGTATCGGTCTTTATCGGTCAAGTATCGGCCGATAATGGCCAAAATTGACCAGTATCTGCCGATATTAGGAAAAAGATAAAAAAGATAGAAAATAAGAAATATCAATTATAATTTTCAAATTACATGCTATTATTTTTTATATATTTTGCTAAATAGTCATCCCGTTGATGCTATCTTTTAAGTTTCAAATCCTATATATATAGATTTATATACATATATGTATGTATTAATATACATAAACATGTATACTCCACATGAATATCAACCGAAATCGAAATTGAAACTTGGACGGAAACTAACGAAACCAAGCGAAACCAAACGATACTAACCACACTTTGAGGAATCGAAACCGATACCGAGTTCTCGAACCTTGGATATAGCCTATTGTGAATTCTTATTAGCAAAACTTATTAAATTATTAGAATCTAGAGTTAACGAGCTCATCTAACAACCTTTTCTGGTGGGATGTCTATGCTCACTTTTTAAGATGTTGATTTTAGGACGAGAGGGAGTCATTTACCGAGGTCAAATACAAGGCATTTGATAATTTATATTGGAGATCAAGAGCAAAAAAGATAGGTTATTTTAATTAACAAGACATACAACAAACTTATAACGGCAAGATTTAGCAAAAGTGACGAAATTAGAATTTATATGTTACGTGTCCCTTCCACAGCTTTAAAGTTGCGAGCTAAGGGAATATATTTTATATTTCACCATGCCTTTGCAGGTTAAAGGCCCTTTGGGCCAAGACCTCGACTTTTTTTGCACGGCGGTATTTTTTTAAGCTGCATTTAAACAGGGTGTCCGGTGGGAATCGAGTCTACCATGTTAAGTGCCCCTTCGATTGCTCCACAATTCTGAAGTTGTGATGAGGGTTCAGGGAATATCGTTTAATTATTATATTCTATCAGTATATATACTAAGGGTGAATATTGTAAAGTTGAAAACTAAGATTAAATTGATGAAATGTCGCACTTTTGAATAGATTAGTTTGGCAATTATTGGTGTGCTATGCTGAAACATATAATTTACTGTAGGGTGAGAGTCGCAAGTATTCTTTAAAAAAATATGATTGGAGCTTAATACTTCCTAGGAGACTCACAAAAATATAAGAAGAAAAGGAAAACTTGCATGACTTAATGATATTGTTTTTTCCGGGAAAAGGGTCTAATGATTTTGTTTTTTGTGCAAAGGGGCTTTCTGGCATTGCTATTGGAGTTTGGTAATATTTATTTTGGAAGAAGTGACATTGGTATGATTAAGAAATTATGCAATGACATTCCAGAGAACAAGTGGCACAACGTAGAAAAGAAATGATATATAATTTCTAAATTATTCAAGTATTTGCTAATATGTAAGAAATTATATGACTACGACAGTGCATTCATCTTTATTATATGGAAATCGCTTATGTCCCGAATACCTCATGGTTTCATACCAATTGATTAATGTAGCTGTTAGGTATAAGATTCTAAGATTTAGTTCCATTTTTTTGTGACAGTTTTTTGGCGGCTTCATTTCGCAGTCATGCTCAGAGAAAGGAGTTTCATGACTCTCAAACAGAGGGAAAATCTTCATTATCCAAATGCAGAGATAGTGATGCATTCAGCCCACTTCTGCATGTAGACGAAAGTAATTCTACTAGTCCAAGCTCTGCAAAAAGCTTTGGTGATAGTCAATTGGAAATTTTCAGCTATCAGCATGGCTTGCTTATTTTGCATCTCCTTGCGACCCTCATGTTCATGCCATCTCTTGTGGCATGGTTGCAGGTAACTGGTTTTATTTCAGATTCACTGGTGCCATAAAAATCATCAAAAGTTGTTTTCCATCAAAGCGGGGTAGAGTATGGGACATTTTTCTCGTAAAATTGCAAAGATTGATCAACAAATAGGAGAATTATAGGATGCTTGACAATTAACAACCCAATGCATTATTCTGGTTCTTTCAGCAATAAAATGATTGGGGGTTAGAAAGATAGATATTTTTGTTTCAAAGATAAAATGCAACGCATACACTTGTATTATCTGAAGTTGAAAGATTGACAACTGCCCAAAAGAATCAGATGCGGTGTATGGAAGGGACATTCAAAAAAAGGAAAACAATTCTATTATATTGACCAAAAGAAATTTCTCATGGAATGCTTGCACTAGCAAGTTCATTGTTTTGCCAATTTTAATTACTAAATTGTTAATATAATCAGAGATTGATTGGTATCTGACCGAAATGCTTTTCCTTATTTGGGTATTTAAAGTCAGAGGAACCCTGGAAATTTTATGTTTCCTCTTGTTTTAGTAATGCAAGAACTGAAAAGGAGAAAAAAAGAGAAATATATATTAAATAAACTAGATACAAAATGGATTTCCTCCAGATCACTGAATGTCTCCCTGCCAAAGCACCACAACTTCGAAGTTGTGGTAAGGTTTGAGGGAAGTACTTTTATATCCCTGTGATTCTTGTCAGGTCTTGTGCCCATTTAAATGCTGAAACTTGGGCTTTTTTCGCGCATTACTAATTAATTAAATCCGCTATAAACGTGTGACCAGTAGGATTTAAACCTAGGTGGCTCTGATACCATTTTAAAGTCCATGTCACTATATCAAAACTCTATAATTGCTATGAAGGTTGAAGAATTCTTGTAAGATGTTTTGAATGTCGTATATCGGTTCATGTTGGAAAAATTCCATACATATATCTGTGAGTTTATATTGATTGACGTAGCAGATGAAAGTTTTGTATCCGAAACACACTTTATAAGTTCCGTGCTTGCTTAATCGAATCTAATTTAATATAACATATATCATTTACGTACGCACTTGCATTGAACGTATAAATAACATAAAAATTAATTAAAATAATTAATACTTTTAATATGGAATGCATGCAAACTTATATTCGGTCTTTTGATGCATTGCTGCTAAGCAAGACAAGTAATATTATAACAATAAAAAATAAATAAATAGGCAATAATAATATGATTTTAGTTGATATTCATAATCTAAGTTGAAAAATAATCTTAAAGAACTCGGTAAGTATCACGTGGTATTTTGGGTCAACTACAACATGCCAGGCATCGACCGAAATAGTAACATATTTGCCTGCATGTCTGTGGCGGTAAGTCCTCAAAAGAGACATTGCGGGCGACATATCAGACATGTTGGGGACAATTAAAACACCACATTTCATGCAAGCAAAGATGCTCATTTCATAGGTCAGATGGATTTTTACTTATATTCTTATATAACACTCTTTTGATATCAGAGAATTGGGATGGGCCAAAGCTTCCCTTGGTTCCTAGACTCCGCCCTTTGCGTCGGTATCATCCTCCACGGACTTTGCGGTTCAAAACCTGAAATAAGCTCTTTCACGATCCCTTTAATCCCTGGTCGTGAATTCGGTCTGAGCTTAGTGTACCTCATCTCTGGGTACTATTCTTTTCTCGCAGCTCTTTCCTCAACCCCCTACAGAGCATTGTATGCCATGGCTGCCATAGGCATCGTCTCTTTTGCTTTCATGATAATTCACAGACGGAGCAGAGAGAAAGGCGACCGCCGTTTCAGAAACAGTAGGAGACATTCACATAGACACTAGTCCCTTATCGGTGAAAGATTATTTGATTTATGTTGGCTCAATTTTGTAATTTGTACAAATGTTTGAACGAGATTAGGTTTAGGGGATTCTTTTTTCTTTTCCCTATGTTGATGGTTTGATTATTTATTTTCAAGCAACTTTATAGTGTGTGTACAAGTCGTTCTTTTTGCATTGATTATTTTGCGACAGTCGGACAAGAAAATGAAAAGGAACTGTGAGAGGAAGGATCGACGCAAGGAATGTGGTTTCTGAGTGTATGTCGCCATGTTTTGTACTTTGTATGATAATTGGTTTAGAAGTAATGGAACTGGGGACTCGTGTTTAATGTTAGTGACTGTTGTAGTTTGTGATTCAAGCCTGCTTATATTTTTATTCATTTTGTAGAAGCTAACAAGCCAATGTTTTGGCCATATAAACATATCTTATGCTTGAAAAATTTTGTCTGCTGTCTCTTTGCAGTTTGTCAAAAAGGGTCTTCAGTTGCAAGTATAAAGATATCCATTTATGGATGATTACAGAAATATGATGTTGACACTGAACCAGGAAATTTTTTAAAATGGGTTGCCCATAAATGTTGGGTCATCAGAGAGAATTAGGGCACATCAAGGTCGGAGGCAAGGATCGGCGTCAGCGTTGGTTTATTCCTTTGTACCTAGCAATATGTTTATCCAATCAAATAGCTACATGTAATATTCATATTACTATTTTAAAGGATACAATTCTTACCTTTTCTTCATTCATATCTATTTCAAAACTGCAAATATATTTATTTATTATGGTAATAGTTTATTTAAAATCATTTGAATAACAAACTTTCTTATCCATATCAGTTTTTCTAATCAAATCTAATTAACAATATTCTAAAGCAGCAAGCTGCTTGCTATAATATATTTATACAAATATATGCATTACTCTGTCTATATAATTACATATAAGGAAGCTTTTGGGTGAAATATTATTTTAGTTTTGATAACCCACATATTGATAATTCTTAACTCTACAATTATCTCTTACAATAAGCTTTAAAGTTTTGAGTATATAAAATTTCACGGTTTATCATAAATGTATTAAATTAATTAATTGTTGTTATTAAGGTATATATAAAAAATATTAGCCAAATTACATATATATTTTTTTAACATAATATGAAGTCTAATCATGTAGTACACTTAGCAAATACTTTTCTTTGATTCAAGCCCGTCTCCCTTCCTGTCGATTCCTGGCTCCGTTCCTAGGGCCCATCAAACTGCTCGAGGAATGCTCGAAATTCTCTTCTCTTTTTCTATCTTCTGTCCAGATGTATACATCCGGCACGCTCAATAAATTCTCCGTCCCAACAAATCATATGTAGTCTTTTGTTTCTCAAGTCTGTAAAATAAATCATTTTCCACTAATTTCTTTATTCCAATAATATGAGAATCACAGGATAAAGATAAAAATCCACAGCTAGAAATTATCTTTAAATTCTTATTTTTCAAATTTTCTCATTAAGACATCAAATTCGTTGTTCTAACAATACTTCTTGCAACGGTAGGATTTTGTGCAGGCCTACAAAGCACATGGTCTGAGAAATGAAAGAGTGAGACTAAAATCAAGGCTTGAGCTAGACATGTGCTGAACTATGCCCACGTTAACATTTGATTGGGCTTGAAATAAAAATATTAAAATTCTAGTATTGAATATAGTACAATGCAAAAACCAATAAATACTTTACCTTGATTTTGATATACACCAACAAATTTGAAAATTGATTCAATAAATTATAAAAAATAATATTTAGTGAACAAATGATACTGAATTTTATAGGCACCACTCGGTCAAAAAATAAAATAATAAATATTAAGCCCTTAAATTTTTTTGAGTTCCGATAAATAATAGAAATAGGTAAGCAGATGTCTTCCGATACTGCAGTTGCGGTGGAGGATTCAGATGAGAGCAGTGATGGTTCGATTCTATTAGTATATGCGACTTCAGATGCACACGGATCGTGAATGTTGGATTCGGGGTGTTCGTTCTATATGACTCCGAATCGGAGTTGGTTTGCGACGTACCGTTTATTTGATAGAGGCTTGGTCTTTATGGGGAACGATATGCGAGCAAAGTTGTTGGGATTGGTACAGTTCGGATCCGCATGCATGATGGGAGAGTTCGGATATTGATTGTCATGACCCAAAAGTACGGAACATGACCGACACTTAAATTATGAAACGTCTCGAGGCGTACGTAATCTGAGTAAGCCGAAAACCCAGAAATCCAAACCAAGAAAAGTAGTAGAGTGAAGGAAAACCAATTTAAGTCAAATAGTTTGCAACATACGCTGAAATATGCATTTTAAAATCACAAGTTTTTTATATAAATTTCGGCAGAGTTTCCTTTGTAAAAACTGACCCCAAACGGGTACAAAACCTGATAAAGCATATATAATGAATAAAGGCATCTCCAAACGGGAGCTAGCTCTTCGTCAATCGACGGTCACAATCACGCAAGCAATATAATATACAACGCCGAAAGACGAGAATCACAACAGAAAAGGAAACTCAAAACATCATGAAATCCATAGAAATATAACGCGCGACTCTAAGGTCGAAAGAATAAACAACACTGGTCTCTATCTAAAATAAATACATGTTTGGTTGATGGAGTTTCTAGATACAACAGAATAATAATATACAAAGTATAATGATGGTCACGATGCAAGTGAACCCACCTACTAGCAAATCACCAGGAAAAGGAAGTAGTGCCAGCAAAGCCGTAATGAAACCTGTACGGCAAAACCTGCAAGAAACTGTGGCACAACAGGGGTGAGTTGCCAACTCGTGAATAGAAAATATCTACGAGCAGAAACCGCATTGATGACGCAATCCTAGGTCATACGATCAATATATATACATAATCCTCAAACATGACAAGTCTGGAGCATGAAAAAGTGGCAAGGGTAAATATCTAACTCAAGTGTAATCCCATGTGCTCGTGTCAGTGCCTCAGGTAGCAATATATCATATGGATGAGGTATGAATGCATGAAAACAGAATACATGTAAATGAAGAAACTGCTTTCATAACTTAGTGAGATTTCTGTATATTTAAAAAGAGGTATCATAAATGAAATCAGCATAAACAGTGTCTAGTATCGACACAAAACATAAATCCCAATATCTCAATATCTCAGTGTCTCAATCTCACTATCAAGGGCGCCGTCAGTCTAGACCGGCCCCTAACATCAATCCCAAGACCACGACGGTATCCTTCGGATATCCGACGCGTCAGATAAAATCACCGGTAGGTAGTCTTCCCATGCCAGGCTCAACGCCATCATCTGCGACCTTCTCGGCCCGGGGTACCATACCGGGTCCACCATGTACCCGAGACGGTTCATCCAACTCCTCGAATCGGGTCTCGAAATCCATCAGCAAACTCATGGTGGACGACTCATAAATCATGGGAAAACCGCACTTTTCATTTTAAAAAGAGAGAGAGAAGAAGTTTATATATGTTCTTGCGGTTTTCCCCCAAATCCAGGAAATCTCATGAAAATATGAATCCAAATCATCAATAGCGTGTAAACAGTGGATATAGGCATAATAATCCATGAATGCGGCATAACAGTGAATAACAATATGCATGAAGTAGCAAATAATAACTGTAATGTCTAAACTGGTATATAAGGCAAGTACACTAATATCATGTCGAAACTATTAGCTAACAAGCTATGTCAATGCAATAGTATTTTCTAAGTGTACGTGACATGGCAATTACCGATGATGATGTGTGTGAGCCGGCAAGTAAGTGTACGTGGAACATACGCATCATCGGTAATGGTGCTGGTGTCCTAACAGCATGATATCAACAATGGTATATGAATCACAATATAAGTATGCGATGCGGAGTGAACAACAATAATGTGCGGGAGCTGAATACTAGACACAACGATAACTAATCTGCATTTAATATAAATATACGTCATACAGTAGTGCCTTTTGAAATAACACGAATCGCGGTGTTTTGAAAATAAGGGCTACGATGTTTTTAAGAAAAGATACGTCCTTTGAAATATCCGTAGAATCCCTTGGCCTGTCTTTTAAAATACCCGCGATTCGTTAGTTTTGAAATGGTAGGAGTCTAATCTAGTCTAACAACTACACTAAACTATACGGCTGAGCTAACAAGCTAAATTGAAGGTAAGGAAACCGCCTAACATCTGAGTCGATACATATATATACATATATATTAGTCGGTGATCCCGCCTCAATAGTATCATATCCGATACAATATCTATAATAAGACATCCCAAAGTCAAGAGTGCGGATCTATCATCAATATATAGCTCGTACGTAAATCCGTCGTACGGCATCCCAAATCTGGGTACGGGTCAATATCACATTCATCACACTATTCATCTGGTATCCCCTTTATCAAAGATCATAATCCGGGTACTGATCTATGTCTAGTACAATACTGATACCACTTACGTATGCATGCACGCGTGTGAAACACTACGTCAAAGGACCCGCTACAACGTCATGTCGTATCTCAAATACGAACCCTGCCAAATCACCGATCTCACGGCCTCAAATCAAATCTCATCGACTCATCTCAATTCCAAGTACTATCCTCAAATCCAGTATATGGTCACATAGTCCCATACCCATGTGAACACATAAATATATATTCCCATATACGCACATGTAAAAGAAAGAATGTATGCAAGTATGTGTGTGCGTGTGGGTAAGGGTGCAACCCCTACTCTAGGGTTTCACAACTAACACTAAACCAATCCAAGAACACTAAAAATCCATCTTTATCATCAACCAACTCAAATAACATATACTAAATATATGTGTGTATACGTATTCGTATACATCACCACGAACTGCGGGGGTTCTATACGCCATCCACCCGACTTCTCCCTGTAGATATAAATCTACTCACCTAGCTTCTTGTGTGCCGATGCTAATGTCGCCATCTTCATCTTCAAAGCCTCGACAACACGTAGGGTACCTACAAAGATAACACAATCGCAAAAGCACATGAAAATCACATCGGAAAACCAAAACGGCACACGCTACTCTCATAGGTAAAAACCTATAGTCTCGCATGCAAACACGACCAATAGCCCTTTGCCGTTGACGTTCAAACGCCACCTGACAGAAACGAATCACCAAATACCAAAATCCATGCTAAAAAAAGTCATAAACCATGCGCAAACACATGAAAATTACCCCAGATTCTACCCTATGTGGAGTCAGTCAAAATTGCATATGCCAAGGGTCTAGTTTATAGGGTATAAAGCTACAGAACAAGAACGGACCCCAGAACCCATGCTCTGGCCGCAAATTGCGGCCAGAAGGGATTAATTGGCGGCCTGAAGAAGGGGGTAGGGGCTAGGGCTTTGGGTGGTGGTTCCTAGGTGCCTGCATGTACCACTGTCAATCCAAAATTATTTTCAGGTGGCTCGAGTGTTAGCAGATTTCCAAAAACACTCGCAGAATTACAGTTTTTCCCGATATCGTTTTTATAAATCCGTATTCCGGGTTCTAGTTTCTGGTTTTGTCCAATATAACCTCACAACAGGGGTTGTAGTCTCTAATTACACCTCAATTCACCTTTGATTTCAATTCAAACCCTAAACCCTAACTTGGAATTTCCAAAGTCCTCAAAACCACACAATACCGACATGAAACAAGTATGGATGCATAAAGAATCGAAATACTACTCTAAGGGTGCAGAAATTACCTCCTTTGGCAACTCAAGAATTTTCTTGAGTTGCTCAAAGTCCTCAAAATCCTCTCTTTCTAGGTCCAATGTGTAGCTAGTGAGCTTAGGAACAATTTTTGTGAAATGGGAATAGGGTTTTGGAGTTGGATCCATGGTGTTATGGGGGATTGAAGATGGAGGAGGAAGAGGGAGGGAGGCAGCAGCAGCAGCTCAAGGGAAGGGGGAGAGAGAAATGAGAAGAAGAAATGATGGAGGAATGGTTCAACAAGTCAAAAGTAAACCCCTTACCCACTCTTTCTCTCTCTTAATCATTCCTTTCTTTTCTTTTCTTTTTATTTCCTTCTCACACAATGGTAAACCCTAAGCAACCATGCTAAAATGAAGAGAAGGCAAAGAAGCAAATGCAACACAAGTGTAGAAATGATAGGTGCATGTTTTGCACAAGAAAGCTAAAAATCCGATTAGCGATTTTTAATCGCGATTAGCACTAAATTAGCATATAATTAATCATAAAAACTTAAAAATGGCATAACTCCATAAAATACCCTATTTTAGAATTTTCCAAAATTTTTCCAAAATTTTCCTCATTTATCGGTATTTAATTATACCGAAATATTAAAATATTCATTAAAAATTAATATTAAATTATAAAAATTCCCAAAAATAATATATTATTTTTTTTGAAATGTTACAATCTTCCCCACTTAAAGAAATTCGGTCCCCGAATTTAAATTTAAACCCCCAAATTCTAAAACATTTCAAATGAAAGTCCAAGTCGTCGGGGCTCCGAAATCATCAATACATAAAACGCATCATAGCGCAATGCATGCGCATGAGCAATGAGCAGACAACTCAAAAAAAAAACTCCGTCAAGCATCCCGCAATCATCAGAGTCATGGTAAGGACACGAATGCCAAATCCAAAGCAAAACCAATATGATATAAATCAGAACTATACACGTAAATATCAAATCTATACATGTAAATATCTGAAGGAAATGCATGCCAAATCTTTCGAAGTCGCTGTGCAATGCGCATAACACTGCACAGTGGCAGACGTCTATCGTAAGAAAATATCCATATACGTATATATCTTTTGTTTAATATGTACGTTCCGCCGTTTTGAAAACAATTTAGAAGGGTTTCCTTATTTTAAACGTTTCGTGTCATATCAGACACGTAGGTAAATACGTTGGAAATCCCTTCGATAACTATCAATGTATGCAAAATATATTCAGGTACTGTCCTCTGACTAGTCCTGCTCGGTACGAAAACCAATCGCAAATATCATAAAAATGTACTGCTTCATAAGAAATCAATCCCAAAAATGTATATGAATACTACGTGCGTCTGGTGCGCACGGAAATCAACATCCATATATGTGCCATACATGTGCACAGAAACAACATCTAGGTGCAACGGGTGTGCACACAACATCTGTCATAGGCAACGTATGTGCCTGACAGCAAAATCAGGTGCATCTGACATGCACGAAGAATCTCGATTTAGTGCATCTGGTGTGCACCAAAATCGCATCTCATAACATGCGCCCAACATGCGCGAAAACCCAAATCAGGTGCATCTATCATCCACGAAATCATGAAATCCAATATCAAGCGCCTAACATGCGCAAAATCCAATCAGGTGCACAAGGTGCACAAAACAAATATCGAGCATCACCATCGAAATCTAAGTCCAGTGCATCTAAGTGCACAAAATCAACTCAACTGTAAGAAACCCATAAAATCATAAACATGAGAACCCAAGGCACGAAAACAATATCAAGTGCAACAACTGTGCAAAAATCATAAATACTCAGTAGGTGCAACCATGGTGCATGAAAACAATATCATGAAACTCAATCATCAAAACCAAATCATGCGAATAAATCGCCCAAACTACCGAAATCCAAAGTGACGGATACGTGATAATCGAATCACAAAATCACAAATCATAAATACTGTCGTCGATATTCCCTCCTTTGCAGTCGAGAAGGTGTCAGTGCATCCAATGCTAGCAGCGCAAGATATCTACTTGCCTCTTGCTCACGTCTGGCGTCCTCTGTCTTTAGGTCCTTATCTTCTCTGTGGATTACCAATCTCGCAGTCCATCGGCTCATCGGCCCTGTCAGGTATGCTAACGGGGACGATTCCGTTCTGGCACTTTTCTGGTTATTTCTCGGTCGATCCTCACGACCATTCGTAAAGCAGCACGTCACTGGCACCGACCTCTGGTCCTCTGAATGGACATCACACTTCAGCTCCTGGTGCGAATCTTATTGCAGCAGTGTCCTGGAAGGAATCCTGCTCAAGGTCTCTTCCGATCTCGCCTAAGCCGAACTGTATGGAGGCTGGTACTCTTGCATAATCTTTCCTCGCTCTCTGGACATCTGCGTTCTCAGTACAACATTTACTCGGAAGCTGGTCGCATCCCAACGCCTCTGTAGACATATTGCATCTCTGATATCAGCGGAGTGGAACGTCATCTCGTCGAAATCCCTTGCGAACTCTTTACTTCACTCTGCTCCAATGCCGACTGATTCGGACTCGTCTCGTCGTAGCTGCATGGGCTGAGCTCCAACGGCTATCCTCGTATCTGGAGTCTCCCAAGAAGTGCATCTCACCACCTAGCATCCGAATGAAGTCGAACCATCCGATCGATTCTTCAAAACCTCATAATCCCCTAAGAGCTCAACATCTTGGGTACAGTTTAATAGTATCGAGTACATACCACAGCATCGGTGGTCCAGCCGTAGAAGGGCAAACCCAAGCCTCACTAATGGCGCCGCGGAACTGCCGCAAACCCTAAGGTTCAAAGGCTTTCACACGGTCATTATGTCGAGTTAGGGTTTCATTCTTCTAGAGGGTCCATAGAATTGCCTGCATGTCTTTCCGAATATCTTAAACTTAGAATAATAGGTTTCTGACATTCGATCGCCTCTATCGCCTCTCAACGTATCCGCGTGAAGTCGTCTCTAGCTGGAATCAATCTATCTGATGACCTCGCATCGGGGTAGGCGAACGAACCACATGTCCCAGTCATTCATCCTCGGTGACTAGCGACCTTCTATCATCTCTTAGTACAACTCGTACTGCAATATCTCCAACATCTGGGGCGATATCTCGTCGTTCGCAGCAACAACTGGCTCACTCGTTTGCACGCTGAACAGTGCCTCAATCATCATGAATAAGCAATACAACAACGGTTATCAAAATCCGGTTGGCCTCTATCAGTGGCCTAATCCTCTGGTGCTGATTTGCACGTCCGAGTAATCTCATACAACGATCCATCAAACGCTCGTGGCGCAAAACACCATAAAAAGGCACATCTCTGCAATCATGTGTCGCCGGAATTACGCCCTGGTCAGTCCTCGTTCATGACGAGCTCGTGCTGACCGCAACTCTAGCCGTAGCTCTCCCTGCCCGTAATCGTGGCAGCAAAACCATAACTGGTACCGATGAGGCTAGATCATGAATGAATATAATACTGAGCAAAGAAATGTACATCCTAAGGTTTCTTAAGTGGAGTAGCGTATCGTAAATATACCGCGGAACATACGTACGGTACATCACTCTACTCAAGCTACCTACTCCATCAACCAAGGGTCATCCTACGCTCCGAAGGTAAAACCTAACGCTCTGATACCAACTTTGTCACGACCCGAAAGTATGGAACATGACCGGCACTTAAATTACGAAACGTCTCGAGGCGTACGTAATCTAAGTAAGCCGAAAACCCAGAAATCCAAACCTAGAAAAGTAGTAGAGTGAAGGAAAACCAATTTAAATCAAGTAGTTTGCAACATACGCCGAAATATGCATTTTTAAAATCACATGTCTTTTCTAAAAATTTCGGCAGAGTTTCCTTTGTAAAAACTGACCCCAAACGGGTACAAAACCTGATAAAGCATATATAATGAATAAAGGCATCCCCAAGCGGGATCGAGCTCTTCGTCGACGCAAGCAATATAATATACAACGCCGAAAGACGAGAATCACAACAGAAAAGGAAACTCAAAACATCATGAAATCCATAGAAATATAACGCGCGACTCTAAGGTCGAAAGAATAAACAACACTGGTCTCTATCTAAAATAAATACATGTTTGGTTGATAGAGTTTCTAGATACAACAGAATAATAATATACAAAGTATAATGATGGTCACGATGCAAGTGAACCCACCTACTAGCAAATCACCAGGAAAAGGAAGTAGTGCCAGCAAAGCCGTAATGAAACCTGTACGGCAAAACCTGCAAGAAACTGTGGCACAACGGGGGTGAGTTGCCAACTCGTGAATAGAAAACATCTACGAGCAGAAACCGCATTGATGACGCAATCCTAGGTCATACGATCAATATATATACATAATCCTCAAACATGACAAGTCTGGAGCATGAAAAGGTGGCAAGGGTAAATATCTAACCCAAGTGCAATCCCATGTGCTCGTGTCAGTGCCTCAGGTAGCAATATATCATATGGATGAGGTATGAATGCATGAAAACAGAATACATGTAAATGAAGAATCTGCTTTCATAACTTAGTGAGATTTCTGTATATTTAAAACGAGGTATCATAAATGAAATCAGCATAAACAGTGTCTAGCATCGACACAAAACATAAATCCCAATATCTCAATATCTCAGTGTCTCAATCTCACTATCTAGGACGCCGTCAGTCCAGACCGGCCTCTAACATCAATCCCAAGACCACGACGGTATCCTCAGGATATCCGACGCGTCAGATAAAATCACCGGTAGGTAGTCTTCCCATGCCAGGCTCAACGCCATCATCTGCGACCTTCTCGCCCCGGGGTACCATACCGGGTCCACCATGTACCCGAGACGGTTCATCCAACTCCTCGAACCGGGTCTCGAAATCCATCAACAAACTTATGGTGGACGACTCATAAATCATGGGAAAACCGCACTTTTCATTTTAAAAAGAGAGAGAGAAGAAGTTTATATATGTTCTTGCGGTTTTCCCCCAAATCCAGGAAATCTCATGAAAATCTGAATCCAAATCATCAATAGCGTGTAAACAGTGGATATAGGCATAATAATCCATGAATGCGGCATAACAGTGAATAACAATATGCATGAAGTAGCAAATAATAACTGTAATGTCTAAACTGGTATATAAGGCAAGTACACTAATATCATGTCGAAACTATTAGCTAACAAGCTATGTCAATGCAATAGTATTTTTTAAGTGTACGTGACATGGCAATTACCGATGATGATGTGTGTGAGCCGGCAAGTAAGTGTACGTGGAACATACGCATCATCGGTAATGATGCTGGTGTCCTAACAGCATGATATTTATAATGGTATATGAAATCACAATATAGTATGCGATGCGGAGCGAACAACAATAATGTGCGGGAGCTGAATGATAAACACAATGATAACTAATCTACCATTAATATAAATATACGTCATACAGTAGTGCCTTTTGAAATAACACGAATCGCTGTGTTTTGAAAATAAGGGCTATGGTGTTTTTAAGAAAAGATACGTCCTTTGAAATATCCGTAGAATCCCTTGGCCTGTCTTTTAAAATACCTGCGATTCGTTAGTTTTGAAATGGTAGGAGTCTAATCTAGTCTAACAACTACACTAAACTATACGGCTGAGCTAACAAGCTGAACTAAAGGCAAGGAAACCGCCTAACATTTGAATCGATACATATATATACATATATATTAGTCGGTGATCCCGCCTCAATAGTATCATATCCGATACAATATCTATAATAAGACATCCCAAAGTCAAGAGTGCGGATCTATCATCAATATATAGCTCGTACGTAAATCCGTCGTACGACATCCCAAATCTGGGTACGGGTCAATATCACATTCATCACACTATTCATCTGGTATCCCCTTTATCAAAGATCATAATCCGGGTACTGATCTATGTCTAGTACAATACTGATACCACCTACGTATGCATGCACGTGTGTGAAACACTACGTCAAAGGACCCGCTACAACGTCATGTCATATCTCAAATACGAACCCTGCCAAATCACCGATCTCACGGCCTTAAATCAAATCTCATCGACTCATCTCAATCCTAAGTACTATCCTCAAATGCAGTATATGGTCACATAGTCACATACCCATGTGAACACATAAATATATATTCCCATATACGCACATGCGAAAGAAAGAATGTATGCAAGTATGTGTGTGCGTGTGAGTGTGGGTGCAACCCCTACTCTACGGTTTCGCAACTAACACTAAACCAATCCAAGAACACTAAAAATCCATCTTTATCATCAACCAACTCAAACAACATATAATAAATATATGTGTATATACGTATTCGTATACATCACCACGAACTGCAGGGGTGCTATACGCTATCCACCCGACTTCTCCCCGTAGATATAAATCTACTCACCTAGGTTCTTGTGTGCCGATGCTAATGTCGCCATCTTCATCTTCAAAGCCTCGACAACACGTAGGGTACCTACAAAGATAACACAATCGCAAAAGCACATGAAAATCATATCGGAAAACCAAAACGGCACACGCTACTCTCATAGGTAAAAACCTATAGTCTTGCATGCAAACACGACCAATAGCCCTTTGCCGTTGACGTTCATGTTAGTGTATATGCCCTAGGGGCCATTATTGTATCATACTAGCTTGTATATTACTTAATGGAAGCTTGGGATATTCACAGTTATATAACAGTCTTGCTAAACATGGTAGTATGCTACTTGGTTTTATCCATCTTAATATGTGAGTATACGTATTGATAGAGCTCTTAGGATCATGCTTGACTACCAGCGTTGTGATGGCAGTCACACTAGTGGGGGCTGGGTAGTCTACAAGCACATCCTTTTCAGGTCCTTAGTCGTAGGATTATCGAGACAGGGCATCGATACTACGGAGTAGACTAGTGTGTACGCTTCTCATCCTAGTTGGGGAGATGGTCTGTCCCACAGCCGTCAGTACGTCGTACTAGAGATAGTATACAGGTGCTCGTTGGGTTACGGGTACACCGGACAGGACTCACGGGGAACTGTTGGTTGGTATTATACCCGTCGTCAGTTAACAGTTCCCAGGTGACATGAGTACAGCATAGTCCGCAGACTTGACACTGCTACTTCGCCTCGAGTGTGTCCCACTGTTCTTAGATTGCTACCCTACCACGGCTCAAAGGAGTCGTGCAAACAGGTAGCAGTTGGGTGCAGTCCCGAGCACTTGGAGGCAGTGACAGTTAGACAGGATTCGTCTCTCCCGGTATTGGGAGTTGATATCGCGCTGTGTCAGAGAGCCATTACGCAAAGTCTCTGGCCAGGGCAAGCGAGATTTACTGGTAGGTTCCAGTTGTTTCTCAGGGTGTAATGGGCTACGCTCCGACACGACTTATACAACTATTAGGAGACTGACGCTTGCCGCCCCCTAGGCCCGATATGCGATAGTCTTTGTAACAACTCTAATTTTCTTATACACTTTTTCCTATACAATTTTTTTCAAAATATTTTTAAAATCCACAAAGGGGTATTTTAGCCTGAGCACAAGATTTAGGTAATCATTTTTGTTTTTAATTACAAGCTACAAGAATGAAATAACTCCATTTTTAGTATACAAGAAATTACATTAAATTTAATGTATACTAGGAGTATTTATTCTTGCTGCTATCAGTTTAAGTAATTAAATATCACAATAATTACAAGAAGGAGCTTGTAGCTCATTGGTAATACCTTGCACTGCTGAACCAAGCCACCAGAGTTCGAATCCTATGCCCCACATAATTTTTATATCCTTTTGTTTTAATTTTTTTTAGAAGTCAAACGGTCAAACAGCCATAACTCACAATTTATTGCGATTTAAGAAAATTAAAGTATGCCAAAATTCCCTCCAGACCGAGCCCGACCTAACGGCACCCGACTCGGCCGGCGACTCGGCCGGCGACTAGGCCGAATCGGCCGGCGCCGCCCGCCGGACTCGTCCGGTCGGCCGAGTCGTCAACACAAAAATTTTTCGTGTTGACTGGGTCTATTCAACTGCATACTCTAATTTTTTTGTACTGTTACAAAATTTCCAATAAATCTCTTTAAAGACCAAATTTAATGAATTTTAATGTTTTTTAAATATATTTTTTAACCCTAACCCTAACCCTAGCCTAGCCCTATATAAAGACCCCTATACTCTACCTTTTCCCTTCATAACTCTAAGTCCACTCTCTCAAATTCTCGAGAACTCGGTACGAAGAGCGAGAAGCGAAGCGCTGCCGAAATCGACGACGGATTCCGGCGACCGGATCAGGACCTTCGCGACGTTTTCAACGCATCGACAACCACCACCTTCTTTAGCTTCCTTAGCTTGTCCAAACCGTAAGTCCCACCTTCTTCTATCTCTCTTTTCTTTAAGATAAAAATACGACTTTTTGGAACCCGACGGAAATCGGACAAACCGATTTCCGATTCGGTTTTTCTCTAAATTTCCACTTGTCACCTAATACATATTATCTACCCATATTCATGTTGACTATTAATCACCCATAAACCAATTTAATCAAACTTTTTCACATGAAATGATAAGTTCTTTGCAAAACCGTACTCTTTTCATAAAAATACCATGAAGTTCATTTTTCTTAGTTTAATTAATTCCCTCACTCCTAAATAGGTTTATCTTGATCACTAAACTTGTAGAAACCAATTTGAATGAATTTTCACATATGAAATGATAACGTTTTCGAATACCGTATTCTTGCGCTTTAATACCTTCAAGTTTAACATAACATGTTTAACCTCTAATCTTCATTAAAACTTAAAATAAGTCACGAGGTAATGACCTATCTCTACACACACTCAATATAACCCTAGTTGATAAATATCAAAACACAGAATACGAAATTACAGGACGTTTCACTAAAATACCCTAATCTTTATAACCTTTATTGAAAGCTTTAAACATTTCTAAATAAAATCTTTTAATAAAATGAAAACACGATTGGTCATGGACATCGATCGTTTATCTAAACTGACTTTGTGGTGTCTAGGCAAGTGTGTCTAGACTAGTGGTTTTTAATTAGGCCCACTACTGTGGTTCCTTCCCACTTACCTGGCCTCAAATGACGGTGAAGAAGCGATTTGAGACTTCTAATGACTTGTCGTTTAGACTTTAGAAATAGGCTAGTTGGCTTAGGAAACCCTAGAAACTAAAATACGGAAATCTATACCCTTTTACAAATAAATACCTTATATTTATAAAACCGTTTTTTCTAAATGAATGGTATTTGTTAAACCTAAGCAAAGCGCCGCTACAACCCACCTTTGGGGAACCCGTTAGGGATAGTACGGTTCATCGTGCACCCGCGGGCTAGTAGTGCGAGATTCAGACCTCCGCAAGGAGCATTCGGTCTCGAAAGGTTTAATATACGGCATTTAAGACAAAATGAGATTTTGGAAAATAAAATATTATTTAAAATTATTCTTGTATTAATATATATTTAATTATCATTTAAACACGTATTTTATTATAAGATAAAGTTTCCATCTTTTTCTAAAATTACAAGATTAAAAGTTACATTAAAATACCATGAGTTTCAAATAAATCAATTAATACTTTTATTAGGATATATTCACTAGAATAACACAAATAAAATTCACATTCATTATAACTATAAAGACGAATAATAAATACTTGAGGTGTATTTTGAAAAATATACAATAGTACTTTTTACATAAACCCCCCTCAAGTTTTATAAATTACAATAAGGCCCCTAATAATTATTGAACTTCAACTTACCTTCTTTTAGTCTGACTCGGGTTTGAGTCTGACTATTTCTGACTTGTACATGATTCAAGTCAATCTATATTCTTTTATATTCCAACTCAATACGAATACATGAATCCCTGAATTCAGTTAACAATCTATATAACTTGACTGAACCGAACCATGGATATATTCCTTTTACATGTTTCCCAGTATTCCATTTACATGACTCTACGGTTTTAGCCATTTCCTGATATCATGGTTTCGGTCAGTCAGTTAATCAATCTTACAATCAATACAATTTTACAAGATAACAATACAAACAAGACATCGCGGGGTTTAAGGGGTAGACTGGTACGGAATATGTTAAAGGTGGCACGAGATGGTCACTTAAGACGTAATTACATCCATGTCGTTGTTCCGTGGTATTATCGACGGAGCCTTGTACTACAGGTTACCAAGGTCCCCGGTGTAAGTGGGACTCCCCTCGTATACACTGGCATCTTCTGTACCAGGCTAAAAACAACAACGTTAATACAATATTATAATATTATAATACAACAGTAAAAGCTCTCTCTCTCTCTCTCTTTCTTACTGTCTGTTTATTTCCCCCTTATCTTTGGGACTTACCGAGCGACCTGTTCGCTGACGACATTCTATTTCTTTCTTCTTTGAATGTCGTCAGGTGGTTTGGACCCGGCAGAAGTTGAGCCAACCCAGGAAGACTTGGAGCAATTTGCTGAAGACCCTGCAGTATAATTTCATTGTACACTTTTCTTTTCAGTACTTTCCATTTCCTGTTATGCCACTGTTTAGGCATCTTTATTTCAGTTGTATTTTTTTTCCTTTCCATGTTTTGTACAAAGAATGTTAATAAATAAAAGTTTCTGTTATTTTTATACTCTTGTCTCTTGTGTAATATTTTATATTGCTTAGCTACGCTTAGCGTATGTACTTCTGACTACATACGTAGCGGACCTCGTCGCATCCACTTCGCCGTACACTGGGAAGCGGGGCGTGACCGTCTTAGACGAACAGACCGGACTGTACGGAGATTGTCACATTAGGCTCAGTAGGAGTTCGGATGGGTTTCCTCATCGGCCTTCTTATCGACATCTACCTGGGGACCGTTATGTATAGCTAGTGCCGCTTGCGGTCTGTGGTTAAACCCACTGCCAGCGTAGTAGTCGAGTCTTTAGAGTCCCACACAGAGAATTTCCCTGCTCCGGGCGAAACGATATAGAGGTCGTATGGTTTTACGACAAGGGTTCGGACGCATACGTGTGTTTACGCACGTACGATATTCGGACAGTTTTTACTAGCCGGCTTTGGTTTAAGCCAGTTTCTAGTATCAGGTTATTGGATTTATACAGTCTAAAGTTTTTCCGTGTTTTCACGGATAGGAGGGGCGTTCTCATAATTTTGCGAGAAGCTTCTAGAAGGATGGTGGCTTAAGGGTTAAGGCGGCATTTGCATTTATTGTGTTAATGACTCATTTATGTAATTCATCTATGGAGTTAATGCATCATTTATTGATCTAATGACTCATGAGATGAATCACTCATATGAATGAATGAAGCATGGTTGTTAAATGATTTAATTGATTTATTTCATAAAACATTATGCTTCATATATATTCAAATGAGTTCATTATCTCTTCTCATTCTCTTGCTCACCTTCTCTCTCCTCAAGCTCTCTCTCTTCAAACCCTAATCCTCTCCTATCATGTGTTGAGACCAAGGATTAGAAAAGACTATTTAATCCATAACCCTTCTCTATATCACCTAGGTTGCTTAGATTAGCACTTTAAGAAACCTAGTTACCTTAAGTTAGAGGTGAAGCTTGGAGTATAGCTCTCGGGTGGATCATCTATTACATGGAGGAGGCCGAGAAGGATGTGGATAACGAAAAGGAGAAGGACACGATTCATTAGGTATAATCACTTATCATAGTAGTTCACAACTTCTATGTTTCTTGTTAGTTATAGTTTAACAAAGATTCTTGGTTAGTCGATGTTTATGCAAAGAACAAGATCGTTTTTCAATTTTCCGCCTCCCCGCAAGTCGTGGGGTGTTGTACATCGACTTACAGTTCAAACGCCACCCGATAGAAACGAATCACCAAATACCAAAATCCATGCTAAAACAAGTCATAAACCATGCGCCAACACATGAAAATTACTCCAGATTCTACCCTATGTGGAGTCAGTCAAAATTGCATATGCCAAGGGTCTAGTTTATAGGGTATAAAGCTACAAAACAAGAATGGACGCCAGAACCCATGCTCTGGCCGCAAATTGCGGCCAGAAGGGATTAATTGGCGGCCTGAAGAAGGTGGTAGGGGCTAGGGCTTTGGGTGGTGGTTCCTAGGTGCCTGCATGTACCACTGTCAATCCAAAATTATTTTCAGGTGGCTCGGGTGTTAGCAGATTTCCAAAAACACTCGCAGAATTACAGTTTTTCCCGATATTGTTTTTATAAATCCGTATTCCGGGTTCTAGTTTCTGGTTTTGTCCAATATAACCTCACAACAAGGGTTGTAGTCTCTAATTACACCTCAATTCACCTTTGATTTCAATTCAAACCCTAAACCCTAACTTGGAATTTCCAAAGTCCTCAAAACCACACAATACCGACATGAAACAAGTATGGATGCATAAAGAATCGAAATACTACTCTAAGGGTGCAGAAATTACCTCCTTTGGCAACTCAAGAATTTTCTTGAGTTGCTCAAAGTCCTCAAAATCCTCTCTTTCTAGGTCCAATGTGTAGCTAGTGAGCTTAGGAACAATTTTTGTGAAATGGGAATAGGGTTTTGGAGTTGGATCCATGGTGTTATGGGGGATTGAAGATGGAGGAGGAAGAGGGAGGGAGGCAGCAGCAGCAGCTCAAGGGAAGGGGGAGAGAGAAATGAGAAGAAGAAATGATGGAGGAATGGTTCAACAAGTCAAAAGTAAACCCCTTACCCACTCTTTCTCTCTCTTAATCATTCCTTTCTTTTCTTTTCTTTTTATTTCCTTCTCACACAATGGTAAACCCTAAGCAACCATGCTAAAATGAAGAGAAGGCAAAAAAGCAAATGCAACACAAGTGTAGAAATGATAGGTGCATGTTTTGCACAAGAAAGCTAAAAATCCAATTAGCGATTTTTAATCGCGATTAACACTAAATTAGCATATAATTAATCATAAAAACTTAAAAATGGCATAACTCCATAAAATACCCTATTTTAGAATTTTCCATAATTTTTCCAAAATTTTCCCCATTTATCGGTATTTAATTATACCGAAATATTAAAATATTCATTAAAAATTAATATTAAATTATAAAAATTCCCAAAAATAATATTTTATTTTTTTTGAAATGTTACATTGATAGATGTTAGGCACATGCCAGGTCTAAGGAGGGGCTTGATTTCATTAGATATTTTGGACGGGATCGGTTGCAAGTGCGCGAGCGATAGGGATTCTATGATGATTTTCAGAGGTGCTCGTATTGTCATGAAGGCGAAGAGGGTAAGAACTCTGTATTTTCTTTATGGACGGACAATTATAGGAGATATTGCAAGAGTTTCTACTGGTTCTTGTGGTTCGGACTCCATCAAGGTGTAGCGTCTACGATTGAGCCATATTGGCGAGACGAGTTTAGAGGGGGTCTCGAAAGAGGCAGTCACTTGGAGGTATAGAGATCAGCAGGAGAGATCTTCGGGATGGAGTTAGACATCAACATTCCTTTATTAACGACTTCTCGAGAAAGTTGTGGGTGTACGTTCTTAAGCAGAAGTTTGAGAATTTTGAGATTTTCAGGAAAGCTGCCGTGGAGAAAAGTTCAGGAAGCGCGTGAAGATCTTTGTTCTGATTATGGTGGAGGGTTCTTCAAGTCAGAGAGGATCGTTCATCACACCACTTTTTATTCTAGGTATATTGGCGGGGCATAGCAGATAGTTCGGACAGTGTTTGGAAGAACATGTATTTATGGCTTATGGCTGGAGTTTCAAAGGAGTTTCGGGCGGAGACCCTATCTACGGCCGAGTACCTCATCGATCGGTTATCATTGACGGCGGTACAGAGGACAATTCCTGAGGAGGTATGGAACGGAGGGGATAGGAATTAGTCAGGACTTCATGATTCTAAAAAGTGTCATAGAGGGGGGGGGGAGGGAGGTGAATAGGACAAATGACTAACAATTAAATTTTTATCGCTCAATATAATAAAAGTTATGGAATTATAATTGAATAATAACAAACGCAAGTAACAATAGATATAAAAGAGTCAAGAAAGTGCAAACTTAGTAGGACACCACTAGTTGATTACGAAGTCCGATACTACCGTATCTACGTCTCGACCTAGGCCTCTCCTTAGGAACTATCCACTAAAATTACTTCTTTATGCGAAGAAACCTTTACAACGCAACGCCGATAGACCACCTCCATCAAATAATCTTTTTAAGGCTCAGATCAAATCTTTACAACTCAACACGTGATCGACAACCTACACCAGGTAAACCAACTTGGTAGAAAATCTCTATCAGATTGCGATACAACAAAAATAAAAAGAAAATGCACTCCTAATCTCATATATGAATCAAACAAGTGTTGGATATAGTGCCCTCAAGGCAATTATTGTAATCACATGCAGGAAATTATGATAATTGAGGGAGGACCTATACGGATAGATTGTCTTACCCGAGATGATAGTATACTACCTGGTTTATCTCTATCATCATGTACATGCATTATGCGTTAGTTATATGTATGCCCTAGAGACCATTATTGTACATATGATGTATATTATAGTGGATGCTTGGACATACATAGGGAAGACTTTCTTGCTCGACATGATAGTATACTATCTGGTTACTCTTTATCTTAACATGCACACTGATTTTCTCTTTGTTACATGTTTATAAAGCCCTTAGGATGTGTACTTGACTACCTAGATTATAATGCAGATCATACTAATGGGACAAAGGTAGTCCGTGAGTACATCCTTTAATGTCCCTAGTCGTGGGTGTATCGAGACGGGGCATCGATATACCAGAGTAAACTAGCGTATACCTCTCGACCCATGTAGATGGGCGATGGATGATCCTATATCCATTGGTGTTTGACATCAGAGATGATATACGGGTGCTCAGTGAAGACTGGGTACACTGGACGGACTCGCCGAGAACTCCTAGATGGTATTATACCTCACGTCAGATGGCAGTTCTCTGGTGACATTGGTACAGGTTAGTCTGTCGACCCGAGATCGTCATAGAGTCTTGTGTGATTCCCACTGTGCTTTGATTTGCACCTTACCACGTTCAAGAGAACGTGCAAAACAATGTTTTTTAGGTACAGTCCCGAGTCACATGGAGGCAATGAGCGATATTAGGGGATTTCGTCTCTCTCGGTATTGGGGGTTGATGTTGCGCTGTGCTCGATTGGCTATAACAGGAAGTCCCTGGCCAGGGCTGTTTCTGAGATTTACTGGTAAGAGTTATCAGTAGTTTCTCGACCTGTTATGAGCCTCACATCGGCATGAATTATCAAGCTATTGGGGTCTGACGTTTACTACTCCCAGGCGAGATATGCGACATATCAGACGAAGAGACCGGACTGTACGATAGTGTTACTGATTGGATTCGCAGGAGTATGATCGGGCTTGCTTGTTGATCTTCTGATCGCTCAATACCCGAGTGGCCGTTACGTTTAGCAGACCTCTTGCGACTTGTGGGTGTTTGATATGATCATCACCTACTGTCGGCGTATTGACGAGTCTTTAGAGTCCTACACAGAGGTTTCCTGGTTCATGCGAAACGAAGTAGGAGCACATATGTGATATGTGCGGGACCGAGATTAATGCGCGTATATGATACCGCATTCTATTTTCACGATTTGTGACATTGGTCGGTTATATGTGATATAGCCGGGTTATCGGATCAAGTGTTGATTCGATAAGTTGTTACATTTGATATTAGTCGGTTATATGTGATATAACCGGATTATTAAATCAACTGTTGATTTAATAATTTAATGTATAATTGTATATTTGATATACTAGATTATATTAACTAATATTAGCTCACTTAAACATTTCTTTTTCTCACTTGTGTGCATTAGTGTATATGTGATATATATTAATGTACATGTTTTTGTGTCATACTTGATGCCACATGCTTCATGGGTGTATGAGACTCACACCATACTAATAATAATGATAAGGTTTTATTTATTTAAAGTAATTCAAAATTAGTGGAATTAAGTCACATGGTTGAAGCTTGTAGAAGGTTGTTGTCACACCCCGCTTCCCAGAGTACGGTAAGATAGGCACATGACAGAGCCAACCATGCTACCCGTGGATAGGAAATATCCCTCCACAGTCACATTACGACTGTAGAGATATCAAGAACAAGAAAGTAAACTAAACTATCTAGTACATGTCCATGAGCCATAATAAATGAGTCAAGAAATAATATAATATGTGGAAGAAAAAGATCCAATAAATAAAACACCTGGAAAGTAAAACTGGATACCAATAGGATCCTCACCGCTCGGTCTAACAGCGACAGTACTCCTGATCAGTCTGCAACAAAGGTAGAGGATCTGGGCCATGCAAAAACCAGATGTCAGTGCGTCAAAATATCAAGCAATAAAATAAACAGGGATAACAAGACATACAGGTATGTGTATGAACAGTAAAACATGTATAACAGTAATATAAATGAGGACAGTGAGGGTAATGTGTAGTGAGTAATCTAGACTGGTCTATTGGGTTAACTACTCTCAAGACTTTGAAATCAATTTGATGAATCATCGATGTAACTCAATAGTATCCTGTGCATGCCCGGGATCACGGTCTAAGACTCTCGGGCTGTATCCGAGACGTGCCGCAAGGCAGTAAAGGGTGGCATGTAATGACGAGTGATGTCAGCAGCATCACCCCGGAGCTGGCCTAGCCCGTAAGACTGATCAGTAAATGTATCGAACTGTCGAGTTACAAGTCAGGTTTCATCATTGATTTCCCCATACCCCCAAGTTATGTATTCAAGTCAGGTATTGATAAATATGGAGCTAATGCCAACACAGGATCTAGCAGGTGCAGGTTTGTCTGAATAGACAACAGGAAACATCCGTAGGGACAACATGTCAAGATTGTTGGCATTAGTAACAAGATCAGGTAACAGGTCAAGCTTTGGTACATCAGGTCAAGTCAGATAGTGTATATAAATCCAATCATGTCAAGTAGTGTATAATATCAAGTCGTGTCAAACAGTAGTGTATCAAGTCATGTCAGGGGGTGCCCAAGTATCACGTGGGTGCTCAAAATCAAACTATACTAAGCATGGGTACACAAAAAAAGTATGGGGTACTAATGTAACAATAAAATGGAACATTATGATGTGGTATGCAAATATGTATAAATTCAAACACATGGATGCACAGTTATCGATTAGGGTCAAGATTATAGTTCCACTATTAATTAAAATGCACTTTATTAAACATGGAATATTAATATCACATTATAATGCACTAATATGATCTAAGGATGCAATTATATATATATTAGGCGAGATGGATGCAAACGGGTGTCCGAAAGGTTATAAACTATTAAAAAGGGTACTATGGGCTATACAACTAAACAATATCTGATATAAATATGGACGTGGGTACAATGTATTGTAATCTAATATGCAACATGATATGTTTTCATGTTCTAGATCTAAAATGATATAAACGGAACAACGAAATGTTAAAATGAAATATAGGGCACTAGATTCAAACAACAGGTTTAATATGTATTTAAATAAGTAGGTAATAATTTAAATAGCATGTAGCAAGTTTTACTTGCCTGATGGATCGCGATACGGATACGCGCTGCAACGTCCAATGTCGGTAAAAGCTGCGATGCACACACGCGTGCCCGGAACAGAACCGGCCAATGCAAGAAGTGACCACACTGCACGAGAATGTCTTCAGGGTCGCCCGGATCGTCGGCGACGGTACGGCTCCGGCAATGACCGGAAAAAGCAATATCGAGAACAAGAAAGAAAAGAAGAAAAAGAAGAAGAAGAAGGATAGAGGCTGGTGCTCAGGTTTTGCTCTGGGGTTAGAGACAAGGGCGAGGGGATGACGATAATGGGTCATCGACGGCGAGGGTGCAGGCGAGGGTTTTCCGGAGACGAGGCAATGGGGTTGCGGGTTTCTTGATGTCGGGGATCGGGGTGCTGGGTTTTTGGTGCAGGGAGGAGAATATGAGAGAGGAGAGAGGTGGTGGTGATGGGGTGATGCCGATGGGGTTGGAGCTCCGGCGAGGCACCGACGAGGCAGTGGCCGCAGTTCTTGGCGTCGGGGGTTCTCTTCCAGGGTTCGAACGTGCAGGGATGGGCTCGGTTGTTGGAGGATAGGGAGTGATGGTGGTCAGTGAGATGAGTGGAGGACGAGGGTTAGGTAGCGACGGCAAGGTGATTGCTCGGCGAAGGCGACGACGAGCGATGGGTTCATGGGTTCTTGAAGTCGGGCAATGGTTTGCAGGTCGGGAAAGAAGAGAGAGGAGGAAGACAGGAAGACGAGTAGGTGGAGATGAGGGTGTGGGGATGGTCAACGACGACGAGGTGAACGTCGGCGACGAGGACAGAGGCGAGGTTGGGTCGTGGGTTCTTGGGTTCGTCGCGTCTCGTCGTCGGGGATGCAGTGGGGAGAGACGAGCGAGATGAGGTTGAGGTTGAGAAGTGAATAGGGTTGAGGGTGAGACGGCAACGACGGTGAGACGAACGAAGGCTAGGGCGTGGGTTTGGGTCTCGCGAGGCGGGAGGAAAGAAAACGAGTGATGAAGAAGAGAGGGAGAGGGAACAGTGCATGGGGTTAAAATTTTAAGGAATATATTAATACGTATACAATATTATGAGGGAGAGGGAGAGAGATGTGAGAGGTGAGTAAAAGAAAGGTTTATAAAGAATTAATATATATATATATATATAATATAAAGAGTGAGAGAGAGAGAGAGAGACAAGGAGAGAGAGAGAGAGAGAGAAGGTATCGAGAGAGATCGAGAGGAGAAAGAAACTTGGCCTTTTTGCGGCGGGGGAGAGAGAGAGAAAGACAGGGGGAAAGAGAGATATAGAGGTTGTTAAGGTGTTACGATTTTAATTAAAAAAATATTTTTAGTTGTATGAATTTAAACTGTAGAATATTAAAATAAATATTATATTAAATAATTTGAATTTTGGCGGGATACAAAAATATTCCAAAACATGTCCGGGTCGGGTCTAAAATTTCAGATTTAAAATACGAAAATATATGCGACTTCCAAATTTTAAAATGAATGCTTAGGTAACGAAAATGCATACCCCCAAGAACGGATGCACGTACGTGCGCGTAGCCATCCAAACACGTCCGTTTCACTGAATGGGACGAGAACAAGATGCGCGGACGCTACCACGGGGTTAGGGGTATCATGCAGCCTATGAAATGCAATTTTAATTTATTTTACACGACCTAAAATGTTATATGGTTAAATGTGCAATGTCAGATGAAATGCCAACATGCAGTAATCATGAGATGCACGTGTCTAAGTAACAAGTCAGGGTAATCTATAAATATGAATCAACAGGTTCAAGCAAGCGGGTCGGGTCGAATGCAAAGTAAAATGTAAAATATCATTTGCACCCAAAACGCGATAAATCTAGAAAATACCACAGATAAGTAAATACGGGAACTGGAATTGGTTTAAATGAACTAGGGTGTTACATTATACCCAACTACAAAAAGAATTTCGTCCTCGAAATTCCAAGAGCAAGAAAAGATAAACAATCAAGAAACTACAAGAATAGATGTGGAAACTTCTATCGGATTTCATCTTCTCGTTCCCAAGTCGACTCTCTATGCGAGCGATTTCCCAAGAAACACGTACAAGAGGGATAACCTTGTTCTTAAGAACCTTTTCTCTTCGATCCACAATTGACATCGGTCGCTCCTCAAAAGTCAAATCTTCACGTACAGTCAACTCAGAATGATCCAGCACGTGTGTGTTACCTCGAACATAATTACAGAGTTGAGATACGTGAAACACGTCATGAACATTCTCCAAAGATTATGGTAACGCCAAACGATATGCCACTTCTCCAACACGCTCCAAAATCTTGAAAGGTCTAACGAATCGAGGACTAAGCTTTCCTCGACTTCCGAAACGAATCACCCCTCTAGTCGGTGATATCTTCAAGAATACCAAATCACCAACGGCGAACTCTAGAAGTCTTCTCGATGTATCTGCCCAACTCTTTTGTCGGTCTTGTGCTGCTTTCATATGATTCCGGATAGTGTTAACCTTCTCAACTGTTTGCACGATCAAATCCGGTCCCAATAATCTTCTTTCTCCAACATCGTCCCAACAAACAGGTGAACGACATTTGCGACCATATAAAGCTTCGAATGGAGCCATCTGAATAGTCACCTGGAAACTGTTATTGTATGAAAACTCCACCAAATGTAGATGATCCTCCCATGAACCCTTGAAGTTTAACATGCAAGCTCTCAACATGTCTTCAAGAGTTTGGATCGTTCTCTCCGACTAACCATCTGTCTGAGGATGATAAGCTGTGCTAAACTTCAATCGAGTCCCCAAACTTTCCTGTAAGCTCCTCCAGAAGTGTGATAAGAACGGGTGTTACGGTCGGACACGATGCTCACAGGTACTCCATATAATCTTACAATCTCCTGCATATACCGTTCTGCTAACATTTCCGTTGACTGACCAACTCTAAATGGTATGAAATGAGCTTCCTTGGTCAATCAATCAATAATCACCCAAACTGCATCGTTGCCCTTTGGACTCCGCGGTAAAGCCGTCACGAAATCTATGGTTATATGTTCCTACTTCCATTGAGGAATCGGAAGTGGTTGCAATAAACCAGCAACCCTTTGATGTTCAGCCTTAACTTGCTGACACACCAAGCACTTTGCTCCGAAACGGGCAATCTCTCGTTTCATGCCTTCCCACCAGAAATGCTGTCTTAGATCGCAGTACATCTTCGTGCCTTGTGGATGTACGGAATACGCGGAACTGTGTACCTCCTTCATAACCTCTTTACGAATGTCCCCTTTCGGCACACACACACGGCTACCATATCGCAACGAACCATCTTCATGAATCAACAAGTCCGTTCGAAGTCCAGCTTCAACCTGTTCTCGAAACATTTGCAATCTTGGATCCTGCGACTGCGCTGTTTTAATATTATCGATCAACGACGACTGTACTTGCAGCTGCATCAACTGTCCCGAAGAATGCGGTAGCACAATCTCCAACTCGAATTTCCGAAAATCTTCTATAAGCTCCTTCTGTGCAGTCAACATCCGAATTGCTGGCATCCGACTAAGCGCATCCGACACTACATTAACTCTTCTGGATGGTACTTAAGATCAAGATCGTAGTCATCCATCAGCTCCAACCATCTACGCTGCCTCATGTTAAGCTCTTTCTGCGTGAACACATACTTTAGGCTTTTGTGACCGGTGAATACTTCGACCCTTTCGCCCAATAAGTAGTGTCTCCAAATCTTCAAAGCGAAAATCACAACTGCTAGCTCCAAATCATGAGTTGGGTAATTCTTCTCATGGGTCTTCAATTGTCTCGATGCGTAGGCTATAACCTTCCCATGCTGCATAAGAGCACATCCCAAACCTTTTCCAGACGCGTCGCTGTGAATAACCAATCCTCCGGAACTGTCTGGCACTGTCAGAATAGGAGCGGTTATCAACCTATACTTCAATGCCTCAAAACCTGACTCACACTTATCCGTCCATACAGACGGTACTTCCTTGCGCGTAAGCTTGATCAATGGTTCAGCCAAAAGAGCAAAATTCTCCACGAATCTTCTGAAATATCCGGCAAGTCCAAGAAAACTTCTGATCTCTGCTACATTCTTTGGAATCGGCCAATCTTGAACTGCTGCAATCTTTTCAAGGTCAACGGCGATTCCATCTCCGGATACAACATGCCCCAAAAACTTCACTTCTTCAATCCAAAACTCGCACTTGCCCATCTTCGCATATAATCTTTCTTGCCTCAATGTATGCAGTGCGATCTTCAAGTGTTCTGCATGCTATTCAAGGCTCCTCGAATAGACCAGAATATCATTGATAAACACCACAATAAACTGGTCCAAGAACGGTGAAATATTCGGTTCATCAAGTCCATAAATATCGCCGGTGCATTCGTTACTCCGAAGGGCATCACTAAATACTCGTAATGTCCATACCGAGTTCGGAACGCAGTCTTGCAAATATTTTATGATTTAACTCGGACCTGATGATATCCGAATCGCAAATCCAGCTTCAAGAATACCCTCGCACCACTAAGCTTCTCAAACAATTCGCCAATGCGAGGGATCAGGTACTTGTTCTTAATAGTCACCCGGTTTAATTCTCGATAATCGATGCGCATCCTCCTTGTGCCATCTTTCTTCTTGACTAGAAGAACTGGAGCACCCAAGGTGAATCACTGCTGCGAATCCAACCTTTCTAAAGTAATTCAGCAACCTGCTTCTTGACTTCTTCAAACTCCACTGGTGCCATTGGATAGTATGCTTTAGAGACTGGCGCTGCACCAGGAACAAGATCGATTGGGAACTCTACATCTCGTTTTGGTGGTAAACCCGAGATGTCCTCGAACACGTCCATAAATTCTCAAACTACAGCTGGCGCTTCCTCCTTATCAACTTCTATTGACGAAAGAACACTGTTTTTCGGCCTAGCCCTAAACTCGACTGGCTCGACAGAACTGCTTACTCTAGCAAAAACAAACTCCGGATGTCAGGGAATATGGAAAATCACTTTCTTTGCCCTACAATCAATGTGAACGTGGAAAGTGACGAGAAAATCCATTCCCAAGACAACAACAAACAAAGGGATACACCAGAATTGAATAATTCTAATGCGGGGAAGACATGATCAAGTAGGATACCTGAAACGATTTCACTTGAAGCCAGACACTGAAGAAGATAAGCACGGTAAACAGAATTCAAGCTTGCGATAAACATGAACTGGAAAGCAATAGAAGCAAGGCAATATAACGACCATGAAACAAGGAAGTGAATCAAGACCAGGACTCCAAGTTACTTAAATAGAGTACCACATTGTAACCATGCTGCAGTTCATGGGTACAATCACATAACTCTGTTCAAGTCGCCCAAATCCTAGTATCAGAATCAAAGGAACAGGGGGAAACAATAAGGAACCGAAAGATTTCAAGCCGAGATGCAAAGTCGTTTGCATATCGTCAAGACAAAGATCAAGAGAAAGATATGATTCAAGAATCATGATAGCAATGTGGCAGGACATGTTCCTAATCACGAGTATTCTGATTCGTGTATTGGGTCCAATACCCAACTACAAAAGAATCAAACCTGATTAACCTATATCCCATGGCTCTGATACCAAACAAACTCTGTCACGCCCCGCTTCCCGGAGTACGCTAAGATAGGCACGTGACAGAGCCAACCATGCTACCTGTGGATAGGAAATATACCTCCACAGTCACATTACGGCCGTAGAGATATCAAGAACAAGAAAGTAAACTAAACTATCTAGTACATGTCCATGAGCCAGAATAAATGAGTCAAGAAATAATATAATATGCGGAAGCAAAAGATCCAATAAATAAAACACCTGGAAAGTAAAACTGGATACCAACAAGATTCTCACCGCTCGGTCTAACAGCGGCAGTACTCCTGATCAGTCTGCAACAAAGGTAGAGGATCTGGGCCATGCAAAACCCAGACGTCAGTGCGTCAAAATATAAAGCAATAAAATAAAAAGGGGTAGCAAGACATACATGTATGTGTATGAACAGTAAAACAGGTATAACAGTAATATAAATGAGGACAGTGAGGGTAATGTGTAGTGAGTAATCTAGACGGGTCTATTGGGTTAACTACTCTCAAGTCTTTGAAATTAATTTGATGAATCATCGATGTAACTCAATATTATCCCGTGCTTTCCCGGGATCACGGTCTAAGACACTCGGGCTGAATCCGAGACGTGCCGCAAGGCAGTAAAGGGTGGCATGTAATGACGAGTGATGTCAGCAGCATCACCCCGGGGCTGGCCTATCCCGTAAAACTGATCAGTAAAGGTATCGAACTGTCGAGTTACAAGTCAGGTTTCATTATTGATTTTCCCATACCCCCAAGTTATGTATTCAAGTCAGGTATTGATAAATATGGAGCTAATGCCAACACAGGATCTAGCAGGTACAGGTTTGTCTGAATAGACAACAGGAAACATCCGTAGGGACACTGCACGAGAACGTCTTCAGGGTCGCGTGCCCGGAACGGAACCAGCCAATGCAAGAAGTGACCACACTACACGAGAACGTCTTCAGGGTCGCCCGGATCGTCGGCGATGGTACGGCTCCGGCAATGACCGGAAAAAGCAAGATCGAGAACAAGAAATAAAAGAAGAAGAAGGATAGAGGCTGGTGCTCAGGTTTTGCTCTGGGGTCAGAGACAAGGGCGAGGGGATGACGATGATGGGTCAGCGACGGCGAGGGTGTAGGCGAGGGTTTTCCGGCGACGAGGCAATGGGGTTGCGGGTTTCTTGATGTCGGGGATCGGGGTGCTGGGTTTCTGGTGCAGGGAGGAGGATATGAGAGAGGAGAGAGGTGGTGGTGATGGGGTGAGGACGATGGGGTTGGAGCTCCGGCGAGGCACCGGCGAGGCAGTGGCCGTAGTTCTTGGCGTCGGGGGTTCTCTTCCAGGGTTCAAACGTGCAGGGATGGGCTCGGTTGTTGGAGGATAGGGAGTGGTGGTGGTCGGTGAGATGAGTGGAGGACGAGGGTTTGGTAGCGACGACAAGGTGATTGCTCGGTGAAGGCGACGAAGAGCGATGGGTTCATGGGTTCTTGAAGTCGGGCGATGGTTTGCAGGTCGGGAAAGAAGAGAGAGGAGGAAGACAGGAAGACGAGTAGGTGGAGACGAGGGTGTGGGGATGGTAGACGACGACGTGGTGAACATCGACGACGAAGACAGAGGCGAGGTTGGGTCGTGGGTTCTTGGGTTCGCCGCGTCTCGTCGTCGGGGATGCTGTGGGGAGAGACAAGCGAGATGAGATTGAGGTTGAGAAGTGGATAGGGTTGAGGGTGAGACGGCAACGACGGTGAGACAAGCGAAGGCTAGGGCGTGGGTTTGGGTCTCGCGAGGCGGGAGGAAAGAAAACGAGTGATGAAGAAGAGAGGGAGAGGGAACAGTGCATGGGGTTAAAATTTTAAGGAATATATTAATACGTATACAATATTATGAGGGGGAGAGAGAGATGTGAGAGGTGAGTAAAAGAAAGGTTTATAAAGAATTAAAAAATATATATAATATAAAGTGAAAGAGAGAGACAAGGAGAGAGAGAAGAGAGAGAAAGAGAGAGAGAAGGTATCGAGTGGAGTGAGAGAGAGATCAAGAGGAGAAAGAAACTTGGCCTTTTGCGGCGGGGAGAGAGAGAGAAAGACAGGGGGAAAGAGAGATATAGAGGTTGTTAAGGAGTTACGATTTTAATTAAAAAAATATTTTTAGTTGTATGAATTTAAACTATAGAATATTAAAATAAATATTATATTAAATAATTTGAATTTTGGCGGGATACAAAAATATTCCAAAACACGCCCGGGTCGGGTCTAAAATTTCAGATTTAAAATACGAAAAATATACGTGACTTCCAAATTTTAAAATGAATGCTTAGGTAACAAAAATGCATACCCCCAAGAACGGATGCACGTACGTGCGCGTTGCCATCGAAACACGTCCGTTTCACTGAACGAGATGAGAACAAGATGCGCGGACGCTATCACGGGGTTAGCGGTATCATGCAGGCTATGTAATGCAATTTTAATTTATTTTACACGACCTAAAATGTTATATGGTAAAATATGCGCTGTCAGATGAAATTCCAACATGCAGTAATCATGAGATGCACGTGTCTAAGTAACAAGTCAGGGTAATCTATAAATATGAATCAACAGGTTCAAGCAAGCGGGTCGGGTCAAATGCAAAGTAAAATGTAAAATACCATTCGCACCCAAAACGCGATAAATCTAGAAAATACCACAGATAAGTAAATACGGGAACTGGAATTGGTTTAAATGAACTAGGATGTTACAGTTGTGGAACCATTGACCAAGTCCACTCTTTTTGTTTTACTTGTAAATATTTATTAACCTAACCATTATTGTTAGCCATGGTCTAATGTCTACATGAGTTAGTGTATGACACTGACTCACCCATGATTGTTATTCTCACCTCAAGAGTTCATTCTCTTATTCTTCACTTGAGCTTCTTCTTCCTCATGAGAAAGCTCACTAGCTTTTCTCAAGGTGAGAAAATATTGTGAGAAAAAGAAAACTAAAGAAAGCCCATTTTCTACTTCATCATCTTCTACTATTAGCCATTTAGTTTAGGGTGTTTGCTTCACTAACCTACCATTAGTGAAGAGGTAGCATGAGCTTGAGTCTCCTCGACGTAGACCATCTTCGGCCTCGAAAACTTCGAGCAAGCTTGTTCATTTCTCCAAGGGAACCCATACTAGAGTTCGGGAGATCACTACTCGCAGCTACTACACGGAGCTTTTGAAGTGAAGGACCAGTCTACAAAGGTTGTATTTCTCATTCACTTAGCTGTAAAGTAGTTTACATATTGTATCGTCATATTTTCTAGTAAAGATTCTATGGGTAGGGTTAGCTAGAACGACAAATTTTTGAAATTGGCATGGATGATGCCTCCCGATACCTCGCTGCCGTGCTAGGCAACTCTGCAGTGGTATCAGAGCCATGCTAGAAAATTAGACGATATTTTTTAGATTACGAAACAAAAACAACTCCAAAACTTGAAACACGAAAACTTGGTTTCTGTCGATTTTAAAAAGTCTTCAAATTTTTTTTAAACAACTGCAGAATGTTGTATGAGATATAACATGAACACTGTGAAAATTCGGAGCAATTTGGGCATGATATGACCGGCCACATAGGTATTAAAACCGGCAAGCTCGGGTCAATTTTGGAGTTTGGGCTTCAATTTTTGATGGTGTTTCAGTCTCTGGATTTTGATGTTTCAGGTGTTGTTTGTTTTTGCTAAATTTGCATGTGATGTTAACTTTCTGCAAAGGTAATTCGGAGTGTTTCGCAGTCATAATTCTAACATGTATTCGGATTATTTAGAAGATGTTAAAAGGTTTGAACGGATATCAATAACCCATATTTTCCCTCACTGAAATTTTCCAAGAGTTGGATTTTTTCGAGTTTAAAATTTTCAGAAAATCATGCAAGCGATTCTGTGGACCGTCTAAAAGAACGATACCCAAACTCGACTTTTTTGGATCGCGGAACCGCGGTCATACCCTAGGGTTTGCCATAGTTCCGTGGCGACATGAGTGAGGCATGGGTCGGCCCTTCTATGGATGGTTCATAGGAACTGTGACAGTTTCTGGGAACTTTTTGAACTCCGCTCAAGTGTTGAGCTTGTTGGGAAATTTTGGGTGCTTGCTTATTCGATCGAAAAGTTTAACTTCATCTGGCTATCTGTGATTATGATACAATAATTGGAATCTATTTAGTTTCGTGCAAGTTTAACATTTCGATCTCGGGTGAAATCGGGAATTTTGTTGAATTACCCGACTTCTTTTGAAAAGTGTTTTCATAGTTGAGACCTAAATGTAAGATTTGCATTGTTAGGCATGAAATCCGGAATATGTGATATTCCGGGTTTATGATGTCTAAGGGCAGTGACGATTCCAATTGTTGTAGTTTTTCACTTTTTTTTCTGCGACCGTAAGTGTAATATGTGGTGTATCGCCGGTTTCGTTGCTATATGTCAACGACAATTGGGATACGCATATTTTCTTATGTTGATGGCATGAGATGTTATGTGTTGTTGTGATATGTTATATTGGATCGTCGTTTTTGAATAGCCGGGGTTTTTCTGTGAGATGAGAGTTTTTCAATTTCATTCATGTAAAAACTTGTATGTAGTATTTTTTTATTGGGGCACTTCCGGGTTGAGGAAGATGTCACCGTTGATGTATATTATTTACTTTTCCGCATTAGGATAGACCCAAGGAGGAGAGCACAAGTAACCGGGTTCTAGGGTCCAGTGGGAGACCATCTCAAGGAGTTCAGACCGGGTCTCCTAACTCTAGAATTTGTAAGGTTGTTTGTGTTAGTTATATGTATGCCCTAGAGGCCATTACTGTACATACGTTGTATATTGTAGTGGATGCTTGGACATATATAGGGAGGACTTTCTTGCTCGACATGATGGTATGCTATCTGGTTATTCTTTATCTTAACATGTACTCTGATTGTCTCTATGTCACATGTTGATAAAACCCTTAGGATGAGTACTTGACTACCAGGACTATGATGCGGATCATACTAGTGGGGACAGTGTAGTTGCCAAGTACATCCTTCAAATGTTCCTAGTCGTGGGAGTACCGAGACAGGGCATCGATACTCCAGAGTAGAATAGCGTATGCGCTTCTTGACCCATATGATGGGCGATGGATGATCCCATATCCATTGGTGTTTGACATCAGAGAAGGTAAACGGGTGCTCAGTAGAGACTGGGTATACTGGACGGACTCGCCGAGAACTCCCAGATGGTATTATACCACACGTCAGATCGCAGTTCTCTGGTGACACTGGTACAGGTTAGTCTGTAAACCTGAGATCGTCATAGAGTCTTGTGTGATTCCCACTGTGCTTTGATTTCCATCATACCACGTCCAAAAAGGCGTGCAAAAAGGTGGCTTTTGGGTACAGTCCCGAATCATATGGAGGCAATGAGCGATAGGAGGGGTTTCGTCTCTCCCGGTATAGGGAGTTGATGTTGCGCTGTATTCGATTGGCTATAACTAGAAATCCCTGGCCAGGGTTGCTGAGATTTACTGGTAAGTGTTATCAGTAGTTTCTCGAGCTGTTATAGACCTCATATCTGTAAGTCCACGTTGCCCACCCCGGTACTTTCGGGGAGGCGGAAAACATAATAAAAAAACGGATTTTTAATGACTTAGGCAACATGGACCAAGCTTGTGAGGATCTTTGCTAAACTAAAACTAGCTAACCCTAACTACAAAGTAGCTAAGTGATGGAAAGGTTATACCTTTGGTCTTTAGTCCTTCTCTCCTTGCTCGTCGGAATGGTAGAAAGGCCTCACCTTGCTTGTCTCCTTCCGTCAAAGAACGATCCACCCGAAAGCCTCGACCTTTAGCTTCAACTCCAAGCTAGGAGTAACTAGAGTGCAAGAGATGCTAAGACTTGAACCCTAGAAGTGAGTAGAGAAGATCAAGTGAGGGTTTTTCTCAAGCTTTTTGTTTCTCAACACATGAGAGAGAGAGAGCTTGAGAGAGAGGATGAACAAGAGAGAGAAAAGATATGATAGAAAATGAAGAATTAGTGAGCCATTCTCACTAATATGTGTGGATAATTTTAATTAGATAATTAGCTTGAAAATTGTCATGATAAATCATGACATGACCATTATCATTTCAATTTTGCAAAGATCAAAGAGCATCTTCCAAAACAAATGATGATGGTCAAGTAGTCAACAAGGTCAACAAGTCAACGAAGTCAAAATGTCAACAACAACCATGCACAATTTATTAAGCTAATTATCAATTAACTATAATCCACACAAAAACAATAGGGTTAATAAAATGACAATAGTCATTAACCCTAAACAAGGTCCTCTCCCTCAATCTCAAGCAACCGTGCATACGCACCCGCATTCGTGATCCGAGGAACACGAACACAATGAGAAAAACCAATCTCAAATCATATACTAGGATCTGGCTTAAACTAAAGCCCGCTAGTATAAACTGTCCGGACAGCAACCGTGCACAAGTGCGCGGATGCGAACGAACCCTGTCGCAAAACCATGCGACCTCTACTCGTTTTGCCTAAAGGCGAATAGCTCTCTGTGTGGGACTCTAAAGACTCGACACTACGCTGGCAGTGGGTTTAACCACAGACCGCAAGCGGCACTAGCTGTACGTAACGGTCCCCAGGTAGATGTCGATAAGAAGACTGACGAGGTGAACCCCATCTGCACTCCTACTGAGCCTGTATGTGACAATCTCCGTACAGTCCGGTCTGTTCGTCTGATACATCGCATGGCGGGCCTAGGGGGGCGGTGAACGTCAGTCCCCTAATAGCGGTACAAGTCGTGTCAGAGTGAAGCCCAGAACACCCTGAGATAACACTGGAAGCCTACCAGTATATCTCGCTTGCCCTGGCCAGGGACTACTCGTGTAATGGCTCTCCTGGACACAGCGCGATGTCAACCCCCAATACCGGGAGAGACGAATCCTGTCTAACCGTCACTGCCTCCAAGTGCTTCGGGACTGCACCCAAAAACTACCTGTTTGCACGACTCCTCTGAGCCGTGGTAGGGTAGTAATCAAAGTGCAGTGGGAACACACTCGAGGCGAAGTGACAGTGTCAAGTCAGCGGACTAAGCTGTACTCATGTCACCTGGGAACTGATAACTGACGATAGGTATATTACCAACCAACAGTTCCCGACGAGTCCTGTCCAATGTACTCGTAACCTAACGAGCACCCGCATACTATCCCAAGTACGACGTACTAACGGCTGTGGGACAGACCGTCTCCCACACTGGGATGAGAAGCGCATACGCCGGTCTACTCCGGAGTATCGATGCCCTGTCTCGATAGTCCAACGACCAGGGACCTGTATAAGGATGTGCTTATAGATTACCCAGCTCCCACGAGTGCGAGCGCCATCGCAACGCTGGTAATCAAGCACAGATCCTAAGGGCTCTACTAATATGTATACCTGCAATATGCTAAAAGAAACACATGCACATATTAAAGCAGAGACAAACCAAGTAGCATACTACCATTTCGAGCAAGATTGTATATACAACTGTGAATATCCCAAGCTTCCATTAAGTAATATACAAACTAGTATGATACAGTAATGGCCTCTAGGGCATATACACTAACAATCTCCCACTTGCACTAAGGCCATGTACTGGCGTATCGAAGACCTATCATCTCGATCAGCCGCTCGAACTGAGTCTGGGGCAAGGCCTTGGTGAATGGATCTGCTGTGTTATCCTCTGATGCAACTCTCCGGACCTCGATCTCCTGGCGATCCACGATCTCCCTGATCAGGTGATACCGCCTTAAGATGTGTCTGGATTTCTGATGGGACCTGGGTTCCTTCGCTAAAGCTATAGCCCCGTTGTTGTCGCAATACAGAGGTATTGGGTCAACAATGGACGGAACCACCTGAAGTTCTTTCAAGAACTTCCTCATCCAGACAGCTTCTTTTGCGGCATCAGATGCAGCGATGTATTCCGCTTCCATAGTCGAGTCAGCAACGGTTTCCTGTTTGGAGCTCTTCCAACACACCGCCCCTCCATTGAGGGTAAAGACAAAACCCGACATGGACTTGGAATCATCCTTGTCACTCTGGAAGCTGGAGTCAGCAAAGGCCTCAATCTGCAGGTCTTTTCCGCCATACACCAAGAACATCTCCTTAGTCCTTCTCAGGTATTTGAGAATGTTCTTTACTGCTATCCAATGTTTCTCCCCAGGGTTTGACTGATACCTGCTTACCACACTCAGTGCATAAGCCACATCCGGTCTGGTACACAACATCGCATACATTATAGAGCCTACCGCAGAAGCGTAGGGTATAATAGACATGCGATCCCTCTCCAAATCAGTCTTGGGAGACATCTCTTTGGAGAGGGTGATCCCGTGACAAGCCGGTAGATTACCGCGCTTGGAATCTTCCATACTGAATCTCTTCAGTATGGTGTCGATGTACCTGGACTGAGAAAGTCCTAATATCCTCTTGGATCTGTCACGGTAGATCCGGATACCCAGAATGTATGAGGCATCACCCAGGTCTTTCATGGAGAACCTGTGTGACAAGAACCCCTTGACAGATTGTAGCATAGGAATGTCATTTCCTATTAAGAGAATGTCATCCACGTATAAAACGAGGAATACTACAGTTCTCGCTACAAATCTACAATAGATGCATGGTTCATCTGGATTTTTGATAAAGCCAAATTCTTTGACCGTCTCATCAAAGCAGATGTTCCAACTCCGCGATGCCTGCTTGAGTCCATAAATGGACTTGAGCAACTTGCACACCTTTCCGCTGCTCCCACCCTGAATGAAACCCTCTGGCTGATCCATATAGACACACTCCTCTAAATGACCATTTAGAAAAGCTGTCTTTACGTCCATCTGCCAGATCTCATAATCGTGGAAAGCAGCGATGGCAAGAAGGATCCGAATGGATTTCAGCATAGCTACTGGAGAAAAGGTTTCGTCATAGTCCAAGCCAGGTCGCTGACGAAAACCCTTTGCTACCAGTCTAGCTTTATAGGTCTCAACCTGTCCATCTACACCAATCTTCCTTTTGAAGATCCACTTGCATCCTACGGGTTTCACCCCGTCTGGAGCAATGTCCAACGTCCATACTTTGTTGGTGTACATGGACTCCATCTCGGTCCGCATTGCATCCAGCCATTTTACCGAGTCGACGCTCTGAATGGCTTGCTGGAAGCTAGTAGGCTCATCACAATCCAGGATGCAATCCTCTCTATCCCCGTCAATGAGAAAACCGTAGTACCTCTCGGGCGGATGAGACTGCCTACTACTTCTGCGGAGTGGCATAGGAATGTCCTGTTCTTTTGAACCCTCTGGTTCTACTAAGCTTTCAGTAATAGCTTGCGGTTCTGGAATTTCTTCCAGTTCTATCGCGCTCCCACTTAATTCTTTTTCTAAAAACTGATGTTCCAGAAAATGGGCATTACGAGAAACAAGGACTTTTTGTTCCTCTGCGTAATAGAAAAGATACCCCCTGGAGTTCTTTGGGTATCCCACAAACTTGCACAGTACTGAGCGTGCCTCGAGCTTGTCCGTATGCTGCTTTTTGACATAAGCTGGACATCCCCAAATCTTCAAGTATTGAAGATAGGGTTTCTTCCCACTCCATAACTCATATGGTGTGGTAGGCACAGTCTTAGTGGGAACACGGTTCAAAAGATATGCAGCTGTTTCTAGTGCATATCCCCAGAACGATCGCGGTAACTCAGCGTTACTCATCATGGACCGTACCATATCCAATAGGGTCCGGTTCCGTCTCTCCGATACACCGTTATGTTGCGGAGTGTATGGAGGAGTAAGCTGAGAGAGAATTCCATTCTCTTTTAAGTAATTCAGGAATTCGGCACTTAAGTATTCTCCTCCTCGATCCGATCTTAGGATCTTGATACTTTTGCCGGTCTGGTTTTCTACTTCATTCTTATATTCCTGGAACTTATCAAAAGCTTCGGATTTATGCTTCATTAAGAAGATGTGTCCGAATCTTGAGAAATCATCCGTAAAAGTAATGAAGTAAGAAAAACCGCTTCGCGCATGTGTAGACATTGGACCGCACACGTCGCTGTGTACGAGTCCCAAGAGCTCGCTTGCTCTTTCTCCGTGTCCAGAAAACGGAGCCTTTGTCATCTTTCCTTTGAGACAGGATTGACAAGTTGCATACGATTGATATTCGAACGGATCCAAATATCCTTCAGTATGTAACTTAGTCAATCTTCTCTCATTGATGTGACCCAGTCTACAATGCCATAGGAAAGTTTTATTAATTTCTGGAGACTTTCTTTTGTGTGTATTCTGGATATTGAAAACCTGCGGTTGGTTTAAAACGTAAATACCGTTGTTTAATGTACCTGACCCAATCAAAACTTGATTAAGGTGAATGTTCACTACATTACTTACAAATGCAAATTCATAACCTTCTTTAGATAATAAAGATACAGATATGATATTACAGATTGCATTTGGTACATAATAACAACTACGCAAAACCAAAAAGTGTCCATCAGATAATCCCAGGTGATAGTCCCCCACGGCCTCTGCATCCATGCTAGCACCGTTCGCAACTCTGAGGGTCATGTCACCTGCCTTCAAAACTCTACGCTTTCTCAACGCCTGCAAAGAATTACAGATATGAGATCCTGATCCGGTATCCAATACCCAGGATGCAGAGTTTATTGATAGACAGTTTTCAATAACATACACACCTGAAGCTGAAGCTGCAACCTGCTTCAATTCCTGTGTTCTGGCCTTCCAGGCCCTGCAATCACTCTTCCAGTGTCCTTTCTTATGACAAAAGAAGCATTCCTCCTTATCCACAAGCTTCCCCGCTACCTTTGTTGCTTTACCTTTTCCCTTCGTATCCACTTTACCAACACCGCCCCTTGGTTTGGCGGGGGCTTTCTTCTTCTTTCCCTTGGCTTTCGCCTTGGAGCTAGAAGAAGATGATCCTCCTACAAACAAAGTGGATGTTTCCCTATCTTTCTGTAGGGTGCCCTCTGCGCTCCTCAGCATGTTGAGGAGCTCTGAAAGTTCAACCTCTTTTTCTTGTAGGTTAAAGTTCAGTATGAACTGGGCGTAAGTGGAAGGAAGGGACTGGAGAACTATATCCGTATATAGCTCACTCTCCAATGTGATCCCTAGGTCAGCGAGCTCCTCAATGTAGCCGATCATCTTTAGCACATGCTCGGCTACTGATGATCCGACGGCCATTCTTGTCGAAAATAACTTTTTCGAAGCTTCGTATCTCGCGATACGTGATTGCTCTCCATACAGTTCTTTTGTATGGAGCAATATGGATTCCATGTCCATATTCTCATGCCTCCTCTGATGTTCGTTATCCATCGAGGCAAGCAGGAGGCACTTGGCCTTCGCGCTATCAATCTCCCAAGTCTTGCGGATTTCCCTATCCGCGATACTGGAAGTTGGACCAGGGACAGGGGGAGCTTTGGTGGTAAGAAGATACCCCAGCTTGTCATAGGTGATTGCAATCTTGACATTCCTGAGCCAATCTTTGTAGTTTGGCCCTGTCAATTTATTTTTATCTAACAGTAACTTAAGTCCGGTCATGTTGAATGGTCGCTGCAATTAGGAGAGAGAAAAGAAACACTTTAGCATGATGCTCTTGCAAGTTTAGAGTGGTTTTTAGTTTGTCTAAACTGGATGGCTCCCACTGTTTCTCGAATCCCTTCTCAAACCATAAAGAAAAGGATTAGCCGGGATCATTCTCACCGTACAATACTTGCTTAACCGTTCAGCCAGGCCAGTGTCGGTACTTCGAGGGAGGTTTTCCAACGCTTTCGCGAAGTTCCTTAATTAAGTAACCTCTTTTCCCTGTGGGCGTAACCCCGCTAACACCTTTCTAGGCACCTACTAGGTTTATAGCATTGATCGTTAAGTGAGAGTTTTCCCGAGGAGTAGCATATACTCACAGTAGGATCGGGATCCAAATATCATCGTGTGATAAAACCGAAGGAATCCTACCAGAATCATCACACTCCAAATGGTATGCAACGCTAGCAAGTTTCAGTGCTTATGAAACTCCCGATGTAGATTTTTGCCCCATGCTCTTATGACCTTGGCGTGAGGTCAAAATGTCATAAGTCACATGTCAAGTTCTTCCCATCATTATCCTGGTTAATTTGAACCCACCCGTACCTACCCTTGACGTAGGCCAAAATGGCAGTACGACTGTCTCAAATCAACGCATTCTATCTATGCAACGGATAAATATCCGGCAGCTACCAATCACTATGCCTTGGCGTGAGGTCAAAATACATAGCTTGAATACTACCGAATATTTAACCGAAATGATGGAGGGCTACGGATGGTTTTGGCGAAACCGTGAACGTAGTGAACTTGATATAATCGATGGAACGAGATAGCTTTTAAAAGGAGTGGTTCAAGCTCCGCGTTTAAAAGTTCAGTTTTGAAAAGAACCGAGTGGTTTTCAAAGTGTTCCAATCGACTTTTACTTGGTTTATTTCTTGCATTAGTTCTTTTAATGCGTCCCATCAATTAATCCTACCATTGCAGAAAACAACCAAAATATGACGTACGCTTATGCCATTCGCATTCGCCACGGGGCCCCGTCATCACCCGTTAGGTTACTTAACTAACGACAGAGCGGGGGCTGGGCTAGCGCGGCTGTAAAACATAAGCAACGCCTAAATAGTTATTTATATATATATATACAGCAATGATAGACATTACAGATCACAGATGAATACATTGGATATACTAGGAATCCGCAATGCGTTCGAGCCTGCAACGCAAAGCGGATTACACGGTCGCGGTGAATAGCCAATACCCCACCCAAGACCCCTACGGGTGCGGCAAACTACCCGCCAAGCACCCGAAGCGAAGCAACCTCCCTCACCACCGTGAGTAGGCCACTCGGCACTTCGAGTACCCGGTAGTTTGTGCACCCCCTCCATGGGTCTATCCTAGGAGCAAAAACAGTAAAAGGAATTATACAATGACGGCAACAACCCCGACCCGGTTGTGCGGCCATACAAAGAATATTATTACATCAATTTACATGTTACAAATGAATGAAAGAAAAACAACGCTCATCTCACATCCACCCCGGCCATTCACCCGCGACAATCCAATCCATTCATATCCACAAACCAATAGCAATCACAGATCATGTATAACCCCGACTAATCGTCTTATAGCGATTAGCCGACGTTCAATACATGCAAGCATTACAGATATAACCGATGTAGTTAAAGCGTAGTGAAGTTCCGAAAAATACGGATTTATAGGCCCACAAAAGCAAATTTTAGTTCTGGAAAATCTGGGCATATAATATATATCCTAAAAATCCCAAAATCAACACAGTAAGACACTGCACGAAAAACGATGCAGAGAAGACATCAAACCGCGGCGCTTCCGCGGCACGAGCCTACCTCGTGCGGCGGAAGCGCGGCGGTTTGGATGATTCTCTGTCTCGTTTTTCATGGGTGTTTTTAAAAAACCCTGAGATGAATTTACAAATATAAAGTTTTCTATTTTGAGCAGAAAAAATTTCAACAGAAACTAGGGTTTTTCAAAGTTCGGTTTTTGGATTTTTCGGTTACGAAACTTCGTTACACTTCACTACCTAGCTAGTTTGAGTTTAGTTAGGCTCTGATACCACTGTAAGTCCACGTTGCCCACCCCGGTACTTGCGGGGAGGCGGAAAACATAATAAAAAAACGGATTTTTAATGACTTAGGCAACATGGACCAAGCTTGTGAGGATCTTTGCTAAACTAAAACTAGCTAACCCTAACTACAAAGTAGCTAAGTGATGGAAAGGTTATACCTTTGGTCTTTAGTCCTTCTCTCCTTGCTCGTCGGAATGGTAGAAAGGCCTCACCTTGCTTGTCTCCTTCCGTCAAAGAACGATCCACCCGAAAGCCTCGACCTTTAGCTTCAACTCCAAGCTAGGAGTAACTAGAGTGCAAGAGATGCTAAGACTTGAACCCTAGAAGTGAGTAGAGAAGATCAAGTGAGGGTTTTTCTCAAGCTTTTTGTTTCTCAACACATGAGAGAGAGAGAGCTTGAGAGAGAGGATGAACAAGAGAGAGAAAAGATATGATAGAAAATGAAGAATTAGTGAGCCATTCTCACTAATATGTGTGGATAATTTTAATTAGATAATTAGCTTGAAAATTGTCATGATAAATCATGACATGACCATTATCATTTCAATTTTGCAAAGATCAAAGAGCATCTTCCAAAACAAATGATGATGGTCAAGTAGTCAACAAGGTCAACAAGTCAACGAAGTCAAAATGTCAACAACAACCATGCACAATTTATTAAGCTAATTATCAATTAACTATAATCCACACAAAAACAATAGGGTTAATAAAATGACAATAGTCATTAACCCTAAACAAGGTCCTCTCCCTCAATCTCAAGCAACCGTGCATACGCACCCGCATTCGTGATCCGAGGAACACGAACACAATGAGAAAAACCAATCTCAAATCATATACTAGGATCTGGCTTAAACCAAAGCCCGCTAGTATAAACTGTCCGGACAGCAACCGTGCACAAGTGCGCGGATGCGAACGAACACTGTCGCAAAACCATGCGACCTCTACTCGTTTTGCCTAAAGGCGAATAGCTCTCTGTGTGGGACTCTAAAGACTCGACACTACGCTTGCAGTGGGTTTAACCACAGACCGCAAGCGGCACTAGCTGTACGTAACGGTCCCCAGGTAGATGTCGATAAGAAGACTGACGAGGTGAACCCCATCTGCACTCCTACTGAGCCTGTATGTGACAATCTCCGTACAGTCCGGTCTGTTCGTCTGATACATCGCATGGCGGGCCTAGGGGGGCGGTGAACGTCAGTCCCCTAATAGCGGTACAAGTCGTGTCGGAGCGAAGCCCAGAACACCCTGAGATAACACTGGAAGCCTACCAGTATATCTCGCTTGCCCTGGCCAGGGACTACTCGTGTAATGGCTCTCCTGGACACAGCGCGATGTCAACCCCCAATACCGGGAGAGACGAATCCTGTCTAACCGTCACTGCCTCCAAGTGCTTCGGGACTGCACCCAAAAACTACCTGTTTGCACGACTCCTCTGAGCCGTGGTAGGGTAGTAATCAAAGTGCAGTGGGAACACACTCGAGGCGAAGTGACAGTGTCAAGTCAGCGGACTAAGCTGTACTCATGTCACCTGGGAACTGATAACTGACGATAGGTATATTACCAACCAACAGTTCCCGACGAGTCCTGTCCAGTGTACTCGTAACCTAACGAGCACCCGCATACTATCCCAAGTACGACGTACTAACGGCTGTGGGACAGACCGTCTCCCACACTGGGATGAGAAGCGCATACGCCGGTCTACTCCGGAGTATCGATGCCCTGTCTCGATAGTCCAACGACCAGGGACCTGTATAAGGATGTGCTTATAGATTACCCAGCTCCCACGAGTGCGAGCGCTATCGCAACGCTGGTAATCAAGCACAGATCCTAAGGGCTCTACTAATATGTATACCTGCAATATGCTAAAAGAAACACATGCACATATTAAAGCAGAGACAAACCAAGTAGCATACTACCATTTCGAGCAAGATTGTATATACAACTGTGAATATCCCAAGCTTCCATTAAGTAATATACAAACTAGTATGATACAGTAATGGCCTCTAGGGCATATACACTAACAATATCGACACGACTTATCAAGCTACCGGGGTCTGACGTTTACCACCCCTAGGCGAGATATGCGACATATCAGACGAAGAGACCGGACTGTACGGGAGTGTTACTGATTGGATTCACAGGAGAATGTACATGCTTGCTTGTTGATCTTCTGATCGCTCAATACCTGGGTAGCTGTTACGTTTAGCTGGGTGTTTGATATGATCATCACCTACCGCCGGCGTATTGACGATTCTTTAGAGTCCTACACAGAGGTTTCCTGGCTCAGGCAAAACGGAGTAGGAGCACATATATGATATGTACGGGACCGAGAACAATACGTGTATGTGATACCGTATTAGATTCTCGTGATATGAGATATCGGCTGGGTATATGTGATATAGCCGGTGTTAGTTATGTATATGCCCTAGAGGCCATTGTTGTACATAAGATGTATATTATAATGGATGGTTGGATATATATAGAGAGGACTTTCTTGCTCGACATGATAGTATGCTATTTGGTTTCACTTTATCTTAACATGTTGACTTGTATTGGTTTACTGTCTTTCTCTCACAAGTTGATAAAGCCCTTAAGATCTGTACTCGACTACTGGGACTATGATGAGATCATACTAGTGGCATGGTAGTCGATGAGTACATCCTATAACTGTTCCTAGTCGAGGGTATATCGAGACAGGGCATCGATACACCAGAGTAGACTAGCGTATACGCATCTTGACCCATATGATGGGCGATGGATGATCCCATATCCATCGGTGTTTGACATCAGAGATGGTGTACGGGTGCTCAGTGGAGACTGGGTACACTGGACGGACTCACCGAGAACTCCCAGATGGTGATATACCACACGTCAGATGGCAGTTCTCCGGTGACACTCGTACAGGGTAGTCTGTAGACCCGAGATCGTCATAGAGTCTTGTGTGATTCCCACTGTGCTTTGATTTCCACCTTACCACGTCCAAGAGGGCATGCAAAATGGTGTCTTTTGGGTACAGTCCTGAATCACATGGAGGCAATGAGCGATAGGAGGGGATTCGTCTCTCCCGGTATAGGGAGTTGATGTTGTGCTGTGTTCGATTGGCTATAACTGGAAGTCTTTGGCCAGGGCTGATATAGAGATTTACTGGTAAGTGTTACCAGTAGTTTCTCGACCCGTTATGAGCCACACATTGACACGACTTATCGGTTACTGAGGTCTGACGTATACCATCCCTAGACTTGATATGCGACATATCAGACGAACAGACCGGACTGTACGGGAGTGTTACTGATTGGATTCACATGAGAACGTACAGGCTAGCTTGTTGATCTTCTGATCGCTCAATACCTGGGTGGCTGTTATGTTTAGCTGACCGCTTGCAGCTTGTGGGTGTTTGATATGATCATCACCTGCTACCGGCGTATTGACGATTCTTTAGAGTCCTACACAGAGGTTTCTTGGCTCAGGCAAAACGGAGTAGAGACATATATGTGATATGTGCAGGACCGAGGATAATGCGATATGAGATGCCGTATTATATTCTCGCGATATTTAGAAATGAACCGGGTCATCGGATCAAGTGTTGATTCGATGAATCGGTACATGATATATTAGTCGGTTATATTCGATATAGCCGGATTGTCGGATCAAGTGTTGATTCGATGATTTAATGTATAATAATATATATTATATATTGTATTACATTATCTAATATTGGCTTGCTTTATTATTTCATTTTCTCACCGGATAATACATTGATATATATGCGATATATGTTAATTGTATTATTTTCTTTTGTTACAAATATATAATATATATGTGATATATATTATAGTAACATGATATGATTAATAATGGAACATGTTTAGTGGAGATTAAGCAATGTTAGGGTTTGATTAGGGTTAGTTCTTTCTTGCACCTTCTAGAACTTTTCCTTTTGTCATGAAGAAGATATTATGATAGATATTTTCTTATGACTCATTGCTTTAACCCAACCAAACTCTAGCCCTAGTTTATTCTCTACAAAGGTTATCCTTGTCATCCTTGACCATGGTTCCATGATTAATCATATATTCATTTCTATTATTCATCACAAAAGGATTAACTCTTTTTCATCATCTTCTTCTCTCTTAAGCTTTGAGAAAGCTTACTAGTTATTCATTTTGTGATGATTTCTTGTGAAAAATTGATATAAAAAGATAGCATAAATACTACTCCATCATACTCAATCTAGCCCATTAGATTAGGGTGTTCACCTCATTAGAGTGAGAGAGCTTGAGTTATTGCAACTTCGATGTAGATCATCGGAGAAAAGGAATACTACAAGCTAGCATGGATCGTTCGAGTCGTGGAGCCTCTCTTGAGTCCGGGAGATCATGGATCGCGGCGAAGGGACTTCTACTCGGAGCTTATGAAGCGAAGGAGCGGACTAAAAAGGTTGTAATCCCTCACACTTAGTAGTAAAGATATTTACTTGCATGTTAAACCCTAATAATCTAGCAAAGATCCCGGCTTTGGGTTGTTCGGCACGTCTAAAATTTTATTCGGGCATGGTTGATGCCTTATGAACCCTCACAAGAATGCCTAGGAACCCTACAGCCGGGTCATCGGATCAAGTGTTGATTCGATGAACTGATACAGATTATATTAGTCGGTTATTTGTGAAATAGCCGGATTATCGGATCAAGTGTTGATTCGATAATTTAATGTATAATTATATATTTGATATATTAAATTACATTAACTAATATAAGCTCACTAAAAGATTGTTTTTCTCACTCGGGTAATACATTGATATATATGTGATATATGTTAATTGTATTATTTTATTTTGTTACAAAATATATTATATATGTGATATATAATATTGTAATAAGTTAAGGTTATAAATGCAACATGTTTTGTGGAGTTTAAACATGGTTAGGGTTTGGATTAGGGTTAAACCTTCTTGAAGCTTCTAGAACCTTTTCTTTTCTTTTTAACTAAAGATATTTTCTAAAGATATTTTGGTTGATATTTGTTAACCCAACCCAACCCTTCACCATGGTTAAGTCTCTACATGGGTTAAGTTATCATACTTAACCCATGGTTGCATTTCTAACCTCACTACAATTCATTATTCATCAGAAATGGTTTTCATCTTCTTCTTCCTCTTGATAAAGCTTTCTAGCTTTTTGACTTGTGATGAAAATGAGTGAGAAATAGAAAATAAATGAGAGCTAAATTCCTACTTCATCATCCTCATCTATTCTAGCCACTTAGATTAGGGTGTTTGCTTTGCTAATACTTGATTAGCAAAGCATGAGCTTGGGTTTGAGTTTCTTCAAGGTAGATCATCTTTGTTATCGAAGATCGGAAGCAAGCTTGTATCTTTCTTTTGTGGAGCCTCTCTAGAGTCCGGATACTCGATGATCGCAGCGAAGGGACCTCAACACGGAGCTTTAGAAGTGAAGGAACGGACTACAAAGGTTGTAATCCCTAACTCTTAGAAGTAAAGTTGTTTACTTGCTTTTTTTTTTCCGCCTAATCTCAAGTCTAAGATCTTGGTTAGGGTTGTTCGGCACATCTAAATTTTAAATTGGGTATGGTTGATGCCTTATAGACCCTTGTGACAGTGCCTAGTAACCCTACAGTAGTATCAGAGCCAAGCTAGAGCTTTAGGCGAAGTCTAGGCGAAATTTAAAGTCCGATCGAACTCCGAATACCCGTTAAATCCTAGTTTCTGGAAAAAATTTCAAACGTTGACATTTTTCATATTAAAAATACTCAGAAAATCATGCAGGGAAATCTAAGAATTACTGTGAAGTACGGACCACCAACTCCCTCACATGACCGTGGAACCGCGGCCAAACCAAGCGTTTGGCAGCGGTTCAAAAATTTGGAGTTGGGGCCCACTACTTCAGGTATTTATTCTTAGGTCCTTTTTCATAATTATAGGAATTTTTTAATTCTACTCAAGTGTTGAGTCTTCTGGGAATTATTGGGAACTCGTTGATTCGATCGGAAAATTTAACTTTGTTTATTTTCCCCAGGTAATTTAGAACGTGTTAAAAAGTTCGAACGGATATCAATAACTCACTTTTTCCCCTGTCGGAAAATTTCCAAGTGTTGGATTTTTCCGTAGTTTAAGAACGTTCTTAGTCGTGCAAGTAACACGGTGGACCCTCTAGAAGAACACAAACCTTAACTCGATTATGTGACCGTCTGAACCGTCTCTAAACCTTAGGGTTTGGGGCAGTACGACGTTGCCACATGTGAGGCGTTGGTTTGACCCTTCTACGGCTGGACCATTGGTACTGTGGCATGTGATGGATGCTTTTAAACTCCGCTCAAGTGTTGAGCCATTTGGGAAATCTTGGGTGTTTGTTTATTAGATCGGAAAGTTTAACATTGTCTATTTATCTGGAATGAGTGATACAATATTTGGAATCCACAAGTAGTTATGAGATAACTAATTTGAATGTTATAAATCTAGCAGTTTAGTCTCAGATGATCGGTTGCCACGGGATTTTGATGCGATCAAAAGTCCGTCGCAATCACGTAGCATACGCGGATACTCGCCGGGTGAACTTAATAGACAGCCACGCCCCGACCAAGTGACTGTAGGAGAACCCTGTCGCCAAAAGCATCCGTTCGGGTGCTCGCGGCAGCGGTGTTCCGCCTTAGTGCACTTTGTCGAAGGCATCCGGGGGTGCGGCCTTCTACTAAAGTTTGCGATGAGCATTCGATCAGGATGTCGGGAATCTTGTTGAATTGCCCGACTTGATATTGAAAAGAGTTTTCGATAATGAGACTAATGTCACGCCCCGCTTTCCAAAGTACGCTAAAGTGGGCACGTGACATAGCCAACCATGCTACCTGTGGGTAGAAAAAATCCTTCCACAGTCACATTACAGCTGTGGAGATATCAAGAACAGGAAAGTAAACTAACTACCTAGTACATGTCCATAAGCCAGAGTAAAAGAATCAAGAGATAACAATATACGGAAGCCAAAAGATACAATAAATGAAACACCTGGAGTGAAACTACGTACCGACTGGAACCTTACAAGAAGTGGTATTGATTAACCACAAGAAAGTTCCGTTCAGAAATTCAGCGTCACCCTAATTTGTAAAATAGCTTAAAAATAACAAACGTTCTCCAAAAGGGACGTATTTTATACCAAAATAAAGATAATTCAATAAGGTTTTCATTTTTATAAGTATAAACATCTCAGGTTGTCCCTACAAGAAGTTATGAATATTCGAAGTTGAAAGTTTGCTGCTGGAATTTCCCTGGACAGCAGTTTGGAGACATTTTCATTTGCATTTTACGTTATTTAAACAATTTATTTTGCAAGTAAATATTTCATAGAGTTATATTATTCTGAGTTAGCTTCGTAACGAACTAAATAACGTATACTAATGATTTTTCTATGATTTATAATGAATTTTATAAGGTAAGGTGTACAGTAAATTTCAGATTTGTCGTATCCGCTTTTTCAACGACATTTCATGTGTAAACTATAATATTTTCATATATATAATATTATAAAATGCAGATTATAAACTAATTAAAGATAATAATAAGAAATATTACGACGATATATATTTTAATTGATATGGATGCAGTATAATGTAATCTAGTATGTCACAAGATAAGTTTTCATGATCTAAATTTAATATGATATAAACGGATGCAAACGGAACATTGAAACGTTATAAAATTAAACATGGGGCACTAGATTTAAACTATAGGTATGGTATTTATTTAAATAGGTATAAAATGAATTATATATTATGTAGCAAGATTAACTTGCCTCGATGGGTCGCGAATCGGGAAAACGGAACGTTAACCGTTGGCGGGGAAAACTCGCGACGGGCGCACGGTTCACGGAATGAACCCAAACGACGAACAAAGGAACCACACGGGTCGGGGTATCTCGCTGGAATATCGTGAAGTATCACCGACACGACGGAATTCCGGCAACAAAAGAACAGTTAAAAAAAATGAGAAACGAGACATGAAGCAAGAAGAGAAAGAATGATAAAGAGAAGTACGAGAGAATATATGAGAGAGAGAGAGAAAAGGTGGAGAGAGAGAGAGAGAGAGAGAAGTGGGGCCCACGGGGTTAAAGGGGAGGTTGCGATTGGCTGAGAGAGTAAATTGAGAAGGATATAAAAGATTATAAAAATATTATATGGTTAACTAAATTATATATGATGGTTTAAATATATTAAAATCTGGGATTTTGGCGCAAAGTAAAACATTTCAAAATCACGCCCGGGTCGGGTCCAAAAATTTGAAATTGAAATAATAGAATTTTAGGCGTGATCCAAAATTTAAAATGAAGTGTTTTATGATCAAAAAGCATACCCCCAAAACGGACACACGTACGTGCACGTAGCCGTCCAAACTCGCCCGTTTCACTGAGCGGGATGAGAACAAGATGCACGGACGCTACAACAGGGTTAGGGGTGTCAAGCAGGCCAAGATGAATATTTTTAATTTTATTTTAGATGCCAAAAATTGTTATATGCAGAAATTAATTTCCGGGTAGAATTTACAATAATTAACCATCAAGCAAGATAAATGAAATAAGTGCCACACTACGTTCGAACGGTAACTGAAATTAGTAGCATTGGGCTCGGGTGTTATATTATACCCAACTACAAAAAGAATTTCGTTCTCGAAATTCCAAGAATACAAAGATAGATAACTACAAGAAAAGGTAAGGAAACTTCTGCCGGATTTCATCTTCTCGTTCCCAAGTGGACTCTCCATGCGAGTGATTACTCCAAGAAACAAGCACAAGAGGGATTATCTTGTTCTTAAGAACCTTTTCCCTTCGATCCACGATTCCAATCGGTCGCTCCTCAAAAGTCAAGTCTTCTCGTACTGTTAGCTCCGAATAATCCAATACGTGTGTTTTATCTCGAACATACCTATGGAGTTGAGATACGTGAAACACATCGTGCACATTCGCCAAGGACTGCGGTAACGCCAAACGATACGCTACCTCACCAACACGCTCCAAGATCTCAAAGGGTCCAACGAATCGAGGACTAAGCTTTCCTCGACTTCCAAAACGAATCACCCCTCTAGTCGGTGATATCTTCAAGAATACCAAATCACCCACGGCGAACTCTAGAGGTCTTCTTGACGTATCTGCCCAACTCTTCTGTCGGTCCTGTGCTGCCTTCATATGATTTTTGATAGGGTTAACCTTCTCAACTGTCTGCACAACCAAATCTGGTCCCAATAATCTTCGTTCACCGACATTGTCCCAACAAACAGGTGAACGGCATTTACGACCATACAAAGCTTCAAATGGAGCCATCTGAATAGTTTCCTGAAAACTGTTGTTGTAAGACAACTCCACCAAAAGTAGATGATCTTCCCAAGACCCCTTGAAGTCCAACCTGCATGCTCTCAACGTATCCTCAAGAGTTTGGATCGTTCTCTCCGACTGACCATCAGTTTGAGGATGATAAGCTGTGCTAAACTTCAATCGAGTCCCCAAACTTTCCTGTAGACTCCGCCAAAAGTGTGATAAGAACCGAGTGTCCCGATTGGACACGATGCTCACCGGTACTCCATGCAATCTTACAATCTCTTGCATGTACCGCTCTGCCAAAGTCTCTGTTGATTGACCAACTCGAAAAGGAATAAAATGAGCTGCCTTGGTCAATCGGTCAACAATCACCCATATAGCATGGTTGCCTTTTGGACTTCGCGGTAAAGCCGACGAAATCCATGGTTATATGTTCCCACTTCCACTGAGGAATCGGAAGTGGTTGCAATAAACCAGCAACCCTTTGATGTTCAGCCTTAACTTGCTGACACACCAAGCACTTTGCCATAAAGCGAGCAATCTCCCGTTTCATGCCTTCCCACCAGAAATGCTGTCGAATATCTCGGTACATCTTTGTGCCTCCTGGATGTACAGAATAAGCTGAATTGTGTGCCTCCTTCATAAGCTCTTCACGAATATCTCCCTTTGGCACACACAAACGAGTACCAAACCTCAACGAACCATCTTCGGGGATTAATAAATCTGTTCGTAGTCTGGCTTCAACCTGTCCTCGAAACTTTTGCAGTCTAGGGTCCCGCGATTGTGCTGCTTTAATATTCTCGATCAATGATGACTGTACTTGCAGCTGCATCAACTGTCCCGTAGAATGCGATAGCACAACCTCTAAGTCAAATCTTCTAAAATCTTCAACGATCTCCTTCTGCGTAGTTAACACCTGAATTGCTGGTAACCGACTAAGCGCATCCGGCACGACGTTAATCTTCCCCGGATGGTACTTAAGATCAAGATCGTAGTCAGCCATCAGCTCCAACCATCTACGCTGCCTCATATTAAGCTCCTTCTGTGTGAACACATACTTCAAGCTCTTATGATCAGTAAAAAAAAACTTCGACCCTTTCGCCCAGAAGGTAGTGTCTCCAAACCTTCAAAGCGAAAGTCACAACCGCAAGTTCCAAGTCATGAGTTGGGTAATTCTTCTCATGGGTCTTCAACTGTCTCGATGCGTATGCTACAACCTTCCCATGCTGCATCAAAACACATCCCAATACTTTCCCAGATGCGTCGCTGTGAATCACCAATCCTCCGGAATTGTCTGGCACGGTCAGAATAGGGGCGGTTATCAACTTCTGCTTCAACGTCTCGAAAGCTAACGCACACTTATCCGTCCGTACAAAAGGTACCTCCTTGCGCATAAGCTTGGTTAACGGCTCCGCCAGACGAGCAAAGTTCTCCACAAATCTTCTGTAATACCCGGCGAGTCTAAGAAAGCTTCTTATCTCCGCAACATTCTTTGGAATCGGCCAATCATGAACTGCTGTAATTTTTTCTGGATCGACGGCAATTCCATCGCCAGACACAACATGCCCCAAAACTTTACTTCCTCCAGCCAAAACTTGCACTTGCTCATCTTCGCATATAACTTCTCCTGTCTCAACGTCCGCAGTGCGATCTTCAAAGGCTCAGAATGTTCTTCAAAACTCTTCGAATAAACCAGAATATCGTCACTAAAAAAACCCATGATAAACTGGTCCAAGAACGGTGAAAAGATTCGGTTCATCAAGTCCCTGAATACTGCCGGCGCATTCGTTACTCCGAAGGGCATCACTAAGTACTCGTAATGTCCATACCGAGTTCGAAACGCCGTCTTGCAAATATCTTTTGTTTTCACTCGGACCTGATGATATCCGGATCGCAAATCCAGCTTCGAGAATACCCTCGCGCCACTAAGCTGCTCGAAAAGTTCGCCAATGCGAGGGATCGGGTACTTGTTCTTAATAGTCACCCGGTTTAATTCTCGATAGTCGATGCGCATCCTTCTTATTTACTAGAAGAACTGGAGCTCCCCAAGGCGAGTTACTGCTTCGAATCCAACCTTTCTCAAGCAATTCTGCAACTTGTTTCTTGACTTCTTCCAATTCTACTGGCGCCATTGGATAATACGCTTCGGATACTAGCGCTGCCCCAGGAATAAGATCAATTGCGAACTCCACGTCTCGCTTTGGCGGTAAACCCGATATATCTTCAAACACGTCCATAAAATCACGAACAACAGCCGGCTCTTCACTTTCATCACTTCCATTGATGCAAGAATATTATTTGTTGGCCTAGCCCTAAAATCGACTGGCCCGACAGAAAAACTCCCCTTCATCCCAGAAAAACTCTGCTGCTCTCGGCTGCCGCAAGTACTTGTGAGAAAGTGGTCAAACCCAGGGAGATAATCTGCCTCTGGATGTCCACGTCCAGGCTGCGCATGAACCTCCGTGCCCTGTCTGCATCGTTGGCAACTAAAGGTCCAGCAAAACTACTGAGTCTCATCCATTCTGCTGCATGCACATCTACGGGTGCTCCCTTCTGTTTTAGTCCGATGAACTTCTCTTCCATTTCCTCCCGTGCAGTCCGCGGGAAGAACTTCTCCAGGAAACTCTTCGAAAATTCCGCCCACTTGATCGGCTTGGGCAAACGGTTCTCTTCTACAAGCCACCATTCTCGGGCGTAATCCACTAACTGAATGCGTACCACATCAACTCTTTCTCATCTGGAATCTATGCCGCAATAAGCAAATTCTCTGTGTCAACTAGTCACTGCTCTGTTGGCAACGGCTCCTCCAATCTAGTAAATGTATACGGACCCAAACGTCTGAAATCTGCTACTGTCCCTACTCGGTCAACTGGCTTAGCTCCAACATTGTTCACAGACTGCTGAACGATCTGCAAACCTTCCTGAAACGAGTCCGCTTGCTGCTGGATCAGCTCGGTTTGTTTCTTTTGATTCTCCAGCATTCCTCTTATCACTCCAAGCATGGCGGCTTCGTCCACACGCCTTGGTACGTCTTCAAATTCTTACCGGCCATATTCCTGAACTCAAAACACCCAACATTAGCATGATGATAGATTCTGAATATAGATCAAGGCTAGAACTCCAAGATACTTAAATAGAGTGCCGCATTGTAACTATGCCGCGGTATCATAGCCACAATTACATAACTCTACCCAAGTCGCCTAAGTCCTAGAGATAACAAGGAATCAGGTTTCGAGTCGATATGCAAATGAAGTTTGCACATCGTAAAAGATATAATCAGGAAGAATGTGATTCAAGAATGGTAAACGGTAAGGTGGCAGGACATGTTTCCTAAACACGGGTATTCTGATTCGTGTATTGGGTACAACACCCAACTACAAAAGAATCAACCCGACTATCCTATGTCTCTGATACCAAAAGACGCCCCGATTCCCAAAGTACGCTAAATTGGGCACGTGACATAGCCAACCATGCTACCTGTGGATAGGAAAAATCCTTCCACAGTCACATTACGGCTGTGGAGATATCAAGAACAGGAAAGTAAACTAACTACTTAGTACATGTCCATAAGCCAGAGTAAAAGAATCAAGAGATAACAATATGTGGAAGCTAAAAGATACAATAAATGAAACACCTGGAGTGAAACTACGTACCGACAGGAACCTCACCGCTCGTCTAACAGCGGCAAAACTCCTAATCAGTCTGCAGCAAGGTAGAAGAATTTGGGCCATGCAAAACCCAGACGTCAGCGCGTCAAGTCATCAAGTAATAACATAGTAAACAGGTAATGCGAATATAAACATGAATAAAGCAAGGGTAACAATAATATAAATCAGAGCAGTACAGGGTAGTGTGCAGTGGGTAAACTGGATTGTTCTATCAGGTTCTCTGTTCTAAAGTCTTTGAAACCAAATTGATGAATCATCGATGTAACTCAATAGTATCCCGTACATACCCGGGACCACGGCCACAATATTCTCGGCTGCAGCCGAGACATGCCGCTAGGCACAAAACAGGAATGTGTACACTCGATAGTATCCCGTACATACCCGGGACCACGGCCACAATATTCTCGGCCGAAACCGAGACATGCCGCTAGGCACAAAACAGGAATGTGTACACTCAGGACAGGTAGTGAACTGTCGAGTTACAAGTCAGGCTTCACCTTTGATTTCCCCATACCCCCAAGTTATATGTGTATGTCAAGTCAGGTATCCAGTAATCAAGAAACTAATGCCAACACAGGATCAGGTAAACAGGTTTGTCTGGATAGACAACAGGAACGGTCCATGAGGACTACATGTTATGTTTGTTGGCATTAGACACAAGATCAGGTAACAGGTAAAGCCATGGTACATCAGGTCAAGCCAGGTAATGTATAAAGGTGTCATGTCATGTCAAGAGTGTACGGTACCATGTCATGTCAAGTAGGAAGTGTAACAGGTAATGTCAGGAAGCATAAGATGTCATGTGGGTGCTCATAATCAAACTAACATAAGCATGTGTATAAATAAACAAGCATGAGTACTATCAGAACAATAAACTGGAACATGTAATATGATATGCAAATAGATATAATTTCAAGGATATGGATGCACAGTTATCGATTAGGGTTACATTTATAGTTCCAATATTAATTAGGATACAATTTATTAAACATGGAGTGTTAATATCACATTATTATGTAGTAATGTGATCTATGGATGCAATTATATGTATCTTGAATGCGATGGATGCAAACGGGTATCCGAAAAGTTATAAAACTATAAAATGGTAATGTGGGATGTACAGCTAAGCAATATGTGATATAAATATTGATGTAATAATATTAATATGGATAGCATATTCAAAGCGATTAATAACTATAAAAGTGGTATTGATTAACCATGCACAAGAAAGTTCCGTTCAGAAATTCAGCGTCACCCTAATTTGTAAAATAGCTTAAAAATAACAAACGTTCTCCAAAAGGGACGTGTTTTATACCAAAACAAAGATAATTCAATAAGGTTTTCATTTTTATAAGTATAAACATCTCAGGTTGTCCCTACAAGAAGTTATGAATATTCGAAGTTGAAAGTTTGCTGCTGGAATTTCCCTGGACAGCAGTTTGGAGACATTTTCATTTGCATTTTACGTTATTTAAACAATTTATTTTGCAAGTAAATATTTCATAGAGTTATAGTATTCTGAGTTAGCTTCGTAACGAACTAAATAACGTATACTAATGATTTTTCTATGATTTATAATGAATTTTATAAGGTAAGGTGTACAGTAAATTTCAGATTTGTCGTATCCGCTTTTTCAATGACGTTTCATGTGTAAACTATAATATTTTCAAATATATAATATTATAAAATGCATATTATAAACTAATTAAAGATAATAATAAGAAATATTACGACGATATATATTTTAATTGATATGGATGCAGTATAATGTAATCTCGTATGTCACAAGATAAGTTTTCATGATTTAGATTTAATATGATATAAACGGATGCAAACGGAACATCGAAACGTTATAAAATTAAATATGGGGCACTAGATTTAAACTATAGGTATGGTATTTATTTAAATAGGTATAAAATGAATTATATAGCATGTAGCAAGATTAACTTGCCTCGATGGGTCGCGAATCGGGAAAACAGAACGTTAACCGTCGGCGGGGAAAACTCGCGACGGGCGCACGGTTCACGGAATGAACCCAAACGACGAACAAAGGAACCACACGGGTCGGGGTACCTCGCTGGAACGTCGTGAAGCATCACCGACACGACGGAATTCCGGCAACAAAAGAATAGTTTAAAAAATGAGAAACGAGACATGAAGCAAGAAGAGAAAGAATGATAATGAGAAGTACGAAAGAATATATGAGAGAGAGAGAAAATGTGAAGAGAGAGAGAGAGAGAGAGAGAGAGAGAGAAGTGGGCCCACGGGGTTAAAGGGGAGGTTGCGATTGGCTGAGAGAATAAATTGAGAAGGATATAAAAGATTGTAAAAATATTATATGGTTAACTAAATTATATATGATGGTTTAAATATATTAAAATCTGGGATTTTGGCGCAAACTAAAACATTTCAAAATCGCGCCCGGGTCGGGTCCAAAAATTTGAAATTGAAATAATAGAATTTTAGGCGGGATCCAAAATTTAAAATGAAGTGTTTTATGATCAAAAAGTATACCCCCAAAACGGACACACGTACGTGCACGTAGCCTTCCAAACTCGCCCGTTTCACTGAACGGGATGAGAACACGATGCACGGACTCTACAACAGGGTTAGGGGTGTCAAGCAGGCCAAGATGAATATTTTTAATTTTATTTTAGATGCCAAAAATTGTTATATGTAGAAATTAATTTCCGGGTAGAATTTACAATAATTAACCATCAAGCAAGATAAATGAAATAAGTGCCACACTACGTTCGAACGGTAACTGAAATTAGTAGCATTGGGCTCGGGTGTTACAACTAAAATGCGGGGTTTATAATTGTTAGGCATGAGATGTCTAAGGAATTCATTTGGTTAGGCATGCGATGTCTAAGGAGGTTGCGGATTCCAACTGTTGTAGTTTTACACTTTCTTTTCTGCGACCGTAAGTGTAATACGTGGTGTATCGCCGGTTTCGTTGCTATACATCAACGACAACTGGGATACGCATATTTACTTACGTTGATGATATGTGATATTATGTGTTGCTGTGATATGTTATATTGGATTGTCGCGTTCTGAATAGCCGGGGGTTTTATGTGAGATGAGACTTTTTCATTTTCATTCATGTAAAATTTATTGTATGTAATATTCTTTTATTAGGGCACTTCCGGGCTGAGGATGATGTCACCATTGTATATTATTTAATTTTCCGCATTAGGTAGACCCAAGGCGGGGAGCACAAGTAATCGGGTTCTAGGGTCCAGTGGGAGACCATCTCGAGGAGTCGAGACCGGGTCTCCTAACTCTAGAACTAGCAGGGTTACTTGCCGCTCTCGTAGGGGTCTAAGGATGTGGGTTTGGCTATTCATCGCGACCGTGGAATCCGTGTTTTATACAGGCTCGTATTAAAACACAGATCTCCTAGTATATCCAATATTTCATATATGTTCTTTTGCTGTAATGTTCTGTGATGAGATCATATTACTGCCCAAGACGAATGTTTATATTATATATATGAGATATATGTTATATTGCATATTTCGTTTCAAATATGATGCTTGTGAAGCATAATAAAATGGGACTTCATTAATGAGATTAATGAAACTAAAAGAAACCTAAAGATGTTGTAGAAACTTGTTTAAAATCTGGCAGCTCTAGTTCTTGCTTTGCATAGCGGTATTCCTTGTAGAATATCCAACACCTTATTCGATAAGGAAAGAGCCGAGATCCCTTCACCGGGAGTGACCTATTTAGCGAAACTAGCAGATGCTACAAACTCGGTTTGTTTTTTTGATTGTTTTTATAGTTTCTGCTTTGCATAGTGATATTTGTGAAATATCCTGCACCTTATTCGATGAGGAAAGAGCCGAGATCCCTTCACCGGGAGTGATCTCTTTAGCAAAACTAGAAAAGGCCTCAAAAACATTCCATTAAAAATCACTCGATTCTACAACGATATCAAGTTCATTAAGCAAAGGGTTTTCTTAAAAACCTGTCGTAGCCCTCCGTCATTTCAGATAAGTATTACTTAGTATTCGTGCTACGTTTGTTGGCCTGCGTCAAGGCGTGGTGTGCGGTAGCTAACTAGTGCTTATCTGCAGCATACGATGCGATTGGATTAGGGTAGTCGTGCGACTTTGTTGGCCTGCGTCAAGGATCGTGCGGGTGGGTTTAATTCAATCAGGAAATGTATGGGTTGAACTTGACTAGCGGACTGTAGTTTGTTGGCCTACGTCAAGGTCATAGGACGCTAGGGGCAAAATATTATTGGGAATTTCAAGAGTTGAAATTTGCAATGAGATTGCATACCTTCTATGAGATAGTTGGATCCCGATACCCGCTGCGAGTAAGAGTTACTCCTGGGAGAGTTTTACACATTACAATTAGCCGATCAAGTAGGTGTCTAGAAAGGTGTTAACGGGGTTACGCCCCTGGAAAAACGAGGTTTATTTTAATTAGGTCCGTGTGAAAGCGCGGGGAACCTCCCTCAAAGTACCGGCACTGGCCTGGCTGAAAGATTGGCGAACTTGTAGAGTATAATTAATCCCGGCTGGTCTTTCTTTTTAGGGTTTGAAGGAAGATTTGACTAAAATAGTGGGAGACATCTTGATTAGATATATTAATAACCAATCTAATCATGCAAGATCATACGCTGAGTGTTTTCTTCTATCTCTCTCCAGGTAGCGACCATATCACGCCTTAATCAAGATAATAATACGGATGTATTGACTGAAACCGCTTGTTATACTGCGCTAGGGAACGTTGGTCCCGCTCCAACTTATAATTGTTATAAGACAGAGCAGGAAATAGGGGATTACCAGAATTCCCGTGCCACCCAAACGAAGAAAGTGCATGCTGATGCATCTTCTTCGGGTGTGTTCATTACCGAGAACTGTTTCTCAGTATCCTTTACGTCCTGGGTATGAGATACCAGATCAGGATCCCGTAAATATAATTTGTTACATGGGCTATAGATAGGTAGAGAACTGAGAACGGGTGATAAGTTTCAAGAGTTGGAAATGATGCAAGTGTTGCAGCCAAGTTTGTTGGCAGTTATCACCCTGTATTACCAGAATACATTGATTCTGAACGAATGTTATTAGATACCAAACCTGATATACAACATCATACCAATCTCTTTATTAGTAAAGAAGGATATAATTTTGTATTGTTGGATAATGTTTTGAACATTTCCTATATCAAAGAGTTGATCGGTTCAGGCACGTTATCTAAAAGCATAGACGTTCTAAATCAAACTACAGTTCTTAATGTACAGAACACACACAAGAGGAAGAGTTCAGAAATGAACGAATCCTTCTTGAGGCATTGTAGACTAGGTCATATCAATGCGACCCGACTAGCTGAAGTTACATTTAGATGCATATTTAAATTAGTTTGAATTTACATCTTGTGAAACTTACCGGTCATGTTACAGAGATAAGATGACCACAGTTCCGTTTATTGGAAACAGAGAAAGAGTTAGTGAACTCTTGGGATTGATACATGCTGATGTATGAAGGTTCCCTGTCTACACATGCCAAGACCGGTTCTTTGTACTTCATTACATTCACTGATTATCTCTCAAGACCCGAACATATATTCCTGTTGAAACACAAGTCTGGAACTTTTGAGAAATTCAATGAATATAAATTAGAAGTAGAGAACTAAAAACGGGTATAAGTATTATGTCCTTTGATGTGATCAAAGAGGAGAATACTTGAGCACGGAATTCCTGGACTATTCTAAAGGAGAATGAGATTCTCTCTCAGCATTACTCCTCCGAATACACCACAGCACGTCGGTGTATCGGGGCGGAGCAATTACACCCTATGTGATATGGTGTGCTCTATGATGAGTACTACTTGGTTGCCTATTTTCTTTTGGGGCGATGCACTTGAGAAGTTGCATACCTATTGAATAGGGTTCCAACCAAATTAGATGCCTACCACTCCATATGTGATATGGTATGGGAAGAGCCCATCTCTTAAGGATGTTAAGATTTGGGGTTGTCCGGCCTATGTCAAAAGCAAAATCCGGACAAGCTCGAGGCAAGGTCAGTTCTGTGGAAGTTTGTTGGATATCCCAGGCATTCACAAGGGAATATCTTCTACCAAAATGGGGAACAAAAGGTGTTTTTGTTTCTCAGCATGCCACCTTTGTGAAAGGGAATTTCTTGTGAAGAAATTAGGGGTCATGAGGTAGAACTGGAAAGAGTTCCAGCTATACAAACCGAAGCTGATGATTTGGTAGAACCAAAGGATTCAATAGTTTCCAACGAACCTCAGCCTCTCCGCCAATCTAGTAGGGTTCCTCATCCACCTGAGAGATACTTCGGTTTCTCTATGACAGTGAGAGAGAGGATTGCATCATGAGATGATGACCCAACTAGTTTCGAGCAGGCCATCAGGAGTGGGGACTCTGTGAGAATGGCTGGATGCTTAGCGATCTGAGATGGAATCCTTATACACCAATAAAGTATGGACTTTAGTTGCTTTATCTGAAGGGTTAAATCCCCATCAGGAGCAAGTATATCTTGAGAAGATTACTTGGTGTACATGGAAAAGTTGAGACTTTCAAAGCTATGCTTAAGTCCATCCAGATCCTACTTGCCACGGCTACATACCATGACTACGATATTTGGCGGTTGGGTGTCATGACTGCTTTTCTAAATGATGATTTGGAAGAGAGCGTCTATAAGCACATAGCCAGAGGGCTTCGTAGAAAGTGGGAGCAGCGGAAACGTGAGCAAGATGTTTTATGTAATAAATTAGGCATTGCGGAGTTGGAACGTCTGTTTTGATGAAGTAGTCAAAGAGTTTGACTTCATCAAAATGGTAGATGAACCTTGTATATACAAAAGGGTAGTACGGAGTATGGTGGTGATCTTCGTAGAGTACGTGGATGACATACTCTTAATATGGAAGGAGTTTCCTATGCTACGCTCGGTCAATCTCCGCTTATCACAATGATTCTCTGTAGGATCAAGATGATACCTCCTAAATCCTGAGTTATGGATCTATGAGATAGATCTAATTGGATGTTAGGATTCTCACTAGTTGTAGTGAGATGATATCAACTGATCCTGGGGAGAATCACTGGAAAGGTTCCAGGGTGATAAGGACGACTGAATGTCAGTCACAGGAATTGTCTTTACCCTCAGTGGAGGGACGGTATGTTGGAAGAGTTCCAAGCTAGATACCGTGACATACTAGACGATTAAAGGCAAGATACATTGTTACCAAGGATGCTACCAAAGAGGCAGTCTGGATATGTTTAAGTTCATGAGATGAACTTCATTCCTGCCATTGTGTGACAATGGAGTTGTGGCTTATGCCTAGGAACCCCCGTCCCATCAGAGATCCAGACACAGAGGACAACAGCGCGGATCCACTCACAAATGCCTATTTCCTAGTAGAGACTTTTATGGGATGGTTGAGTATGAGATACTTCAACCACAGCTGATTGTTGGGTATGCGATACCACACCAGATGACCCTAGTGCAAGTGGGAGATTGTTAGTTATATGTATGCCCTAGAGGCCATTACTGTACATATGTTGTATATTGTAGTGGATGCTTGTACATATATAGGGAGGACTTTCTTGCTCGACATGATAGTATGCTATCTGGTTACTCTTTATCTTAACATGTACTCTGATTGTCTCTGTGTCACATGTTGATAAAGCCCTTAGGATGAGTACTTGACTACCAGGACTATGATGCGGATCATACTAGTGGGGACAGTGTAGTCGCCAAGTACATCCTTCAAATATTCCTAGTCGTGGGAGTACCGAGACAGGGTATCGATACTCCAGAGTAGACTAGCGTATGCGCTTCTTGACCCATATGATGGGCGATGGATGATCCCATATCCATTGGTGTTTGACATCAGAGAAGGTATACGGGTGCTCAGTAGAGACTGGGTACACTGGACGGACTCGCTGAGAACTCCCAGATGGTATTATACCACACGTCAGATGGCAGTTCTCTGGTGACACTGGTACAGGTTAGTCTGTAAACCCGAGATCGTCATAGAGTCTTGTGTGATTCCCACTGTGCTTTGATTTCCATCATACCACGTCCAAGAGGGCGTGCAAAAAGGTGGCTTTTGGGTACAGTCCCGAATCACATGGAGGCAATGAGCGATAGGAGGGGTTTCGTCTCTCCCGGTATAGGGAGTTGATGTTGCGCTGTGTTCGATTGACTATAACTGGAAATCCCTGGCCAGGGTTGCTGAGATTTACTGGTAAGTGTTATTAGTAGTTTCTCGAACTGTTATAGACCTCATATCGACACGACTTATCAAGCTACTGGGGTCTGACGTTTACCACCCCTATGCGAGATATGCGACATATCAGACGAAGAGACCGGACTGTATGGGAGTGTTACTGATTGGATTCGCAGGAGAATATACAGGCTTTCTTGTTGATCTTCTGATCACTCAATACCTGTGTAGCTGTTACGTTTAGCTGACCGCTTGCAGCTTGTGGGTGTTTGATATGATCATCACCTACTGCCGGCGTATTGACGATTCTTTAGAGTCCTACACAGAGGTATCCTGGCTCAGGCAAAACGGAGTAGGAGCACATATATGATATGTGCGGGACCGAGAACAATACGTGTATGTGATACCGTATTTGATTCTCGTGATATAAGATATCGGCCAGGTATATGCGATATAGCCGGGTCATCGGATCAAGTGTTGATTCGATGAACTGATACAGATTATATTAGTCGGTTATTTGTGAAATAGCCGGATTATCGGATCAAGTGTTGATTCGATAATTTAATGTATAATTATATATTTGATATATTAAATTACATTAACTAATATAAGCTCACTAAAAGATTGTTTTTCTCACTCGGGTAATACATTGATATATATGTGATATATGTTAATTGTATTATTTTATTTTGTTACAAAATATATTATATATGTGATATATAATATTGTAATAAGTTAAGGTTACAAATGCAACATGTTTTGTGGAGTTTAAACATGGTTAGGGTTTGGATTAGGGTTAAACCTTCTTGAAGCTTCTAGAACCTTTTCTTTTCTTTTTAACTAAAGATATTTTCTAAAGATATTTTGGTTGATATTTGTTAACCCAACCCAACCCTTCACCATGGTTAAGTCTCTACATGGGTTAAGTTATCATACTTAACCCATGGTTGCATTTCTAACCTCACTACAATTCATTATTCATCACAAATGGTTTTCATCTTCTTCTTCCTCTTGATAAAGCTTTCTAGCTTTTTGACTTGTGATGAAAATGAGTGAGAAATAGAAAATAAATGAGAGATAAATTCCTACTTCATCATCCTCATCTATTCTAGCCACTTAGATTAGGGTGTTTGCTTTGCTAATACTTGATTATCAAAGCATGAGCTTGGGTTTGAGTTTCTTCAAGGTAGATCATCTTTGTTATCGAAGATCGGAAGCAAGCTTGCATCTTTCTTTTGTGGAGCCTCTCTAGAGTCCGGATATTCGATGATCGCAGCGAAGGGACCTCAACACGGAGCTTTAGAAGTGAAGGAACGGACTACAAAGGTTGTAATCCCTAACTCTTAAAAGTAAAGTTGTTTACTTGCTTTGTTTTCGCCTAATCTCTAGTCTAAGATCTTGGTTAGGGTTGTTCGGCACGTCTAAATTTTAAATCGGACATGGTTGATGCCTTATAGACCCTTATGACAGTGTTTAGTAACCCTACAGTTTGCCGCCCTCGTAAGGGTCTATGGTTGTGGGGTTGGCTATTCATCATGACCGTGGAATCCGTGTTTTATACATGCTTAATATACAACCTAGAAATCCTAGTATATCCAATATTTTATATGTTGTTTTCTGCTGCGATATTCTGTGATGTAATCTCTTGATATGTTGAGATAGATATTATATATAATATATGAGATATTTATAGACGTTGCTTATGTTTTGCACCCGCGTTAGCCCTGCCCCGCTCTGCCGTTAGTTACCTAACCAAACTGTCACGACCCGAAGGTACGGAACGTGACTGGTACTTAAATTATGAAACGTCTAAAGGCGTAACGTAATCTAAGTAAGACAAAGCCCAGAAATCTAAACCAAATTAGAAGTAGAGTGAAGGAAAACATGTTTTAAAGAAAGAAATTTTAAAACGAATAAGTCGCATTAAACATTTTATAAAAACAACAAATTTTCCCAAAAATTTCGGCAGAGTCTCCTTTGTAAATACTGGCCCCGAAACGGGTACAGACAAGAGAAATACATATATATCAAGAATAAGGCATCCCCAAGCGGGAGCTAGCTCTTCGCCAAAGGTGGATCACAACCACATGCAAACTGTATATCAGAAAACACGAAAATAAGCCTCTGAAAGCAAGAAATAAGAAACACTACATCGGCTCAAGTGAGCATCGACACCAACCACAAATACAAATCTCAATATCTCACCGTTTAGTCCAATATACAAGAGTAGATGGAGTATACTAGATACAAAATAAAAATACGCGGTGGGAGCAAAAGCAAATCCTCCAAAACCCACCTGTGAGCAAGCTGTAAGTCGATGAAATGAAGCAGAAAAGAAGGTACGCCCGCCACTACTGTGCTGACGAGTCAAACCTGCAAGATACTTTGGCACAACGGGGGTGAGTTGCTAACTCGTGAGTAGTAAGTAACATCTAATAAGGCTATCGTAAGTATGCACGCAAATGCGTCACAACCTACATATTCCGATATTATACAATGCGCTGGTATGTATGCAATATGAATGCATAATCAACATGAAACATGAATATGTTTGGTATGAGAAAATCCTTATTTTCATTTTAGAAAAACTCCTATGAAATACTGAGATAATATCAATGAAATCAACAGAAATCCGTGTCAATTATCGACACAAAACATGTATATCTCAATGTCTCAAGATCTCGATGTCTCAATATCTCAATGTCTCAATATCTCGGGCTTCGTCAGTCCGGATCGGCCCATATCATCAAATCTCACGACAACGGTCGGTATCCTCCGGATATCCACCGCACCAGACATCACCGGTAAGTAGTCCGTGCCCCTGTCAGGCTCATCGTCATCCCCACGAAATCTCTATCTCGCCCCGGGGTACTATACCGGGCCCACCATGCACCCGAGATGGTTCCTCTACTCCTGGAATCGGGTCTCGAAATCTAAAAGAAAATATGAAAACTCATGGTGGACGGCCCATACATCACGAAAAAACCGCGACTTGCATTTTAAAATGATAATAAGTTTTCATAAAATTCTTGCGGTTTTCCCCAAAATCTAGAAATCCCATAAATACCGAAATCCTCGAGAAGAATCACAATATATAAATATGCTGGTGATGATGGAAATCTATGATATGGTAGTATACGCCCTAAGAAACACAGCCAGAAGCTATGCATAAATCATGATGCAATGAGGTATGTATACATGATTAACAATCCTACGTATCCATTTAATGAGATGAATATACAAGTAAAAATATACGGATCATATACGATGCAAATGCACAAATATCTATTCTAAGCAAGTTCTATAGTGTTCGTGACATAGCAATTACCAATGGCGTGTGTGTTCGAATAATTAGTGCACATGCGGTAAGAACCAAAGGTAATGGTGCAAGTGTCCTATGAGATGATATCACACACACACTGTAAGTCTACGGTAGCGCCCCGGCTGTCAATCCGAGGCCAAAATGCGGAAACGAAAACTTTTTTCAAACTAGAAACCGGCGCTATCGTATGCTTAAAACCCGGATCAAACCATTAACCTATAACTACCAACTAGAGAAAGGGTTGGAAAGCTATACCAATCGATCCGTGTCTTTCGGTCTTTGGCCACTATCCCAAGCTCCTCGCGGCATCTCCGGTCTCGATCTCCTCGTCAGAAAGGGCACCACATCATCGATTCTTTTTATGGGCTCCCGCTTCATCCGAAGCAACTCGGGCACAAAGTGTGCTTGCCGACATGTCCAAGGTGATGTAAAGAATGTTTGTGATCACTTTGTCTCTTGCATCCATTGATTTGGATGGAGGTTAGAGATGATGCCATTAATGGAGATTTGAGCTAGAGGAGGAGGAAGAAGAAGAAGCTTTCTTTTTCTTTTCTTTTGTGTTGCTATGATAATGAGAGTGAGAGAGTAAGAATGAAAAATACAAGAGCTCACTCACTCATGGCAGCCCCTCTCTCTCTTCTTATCATATCAAGACACAAATCCATCTCATAATGTGACACATGCATAAAGAAAGAGACCATGAGTCATCACTTGTGCATGTGTCACCATTAATGCTCTAAATGATGATTTCTAGCTCATAATTTCCATATGCAAACATTAATTCAAATGTTTGCAACAATAAAAAGATACGGCAACATCTAAAGTAAACTCGTGACGGATCACAAGGATACCCCTCACCTGTATATACATGCCTGCATCCACATTCCGACCGAATGCGAATGCGATGAGACTAAAGTAATCCAACAAATCTAATACTAGGATCCGGCTTAAACCAAAGCCCACCAGTATGATCCGTCCGATCATGATCCGTGCAATACCTTACGTATATAATCGAACCCTGCCATATATCATATGACCTCTACAACGTTTCGCCCGAAACTTGAGAAACAATCTGTGGGGGACTCTAAAGACTCGTCAATACATTGGCTGTGGATTTAACCACTAGCACGCCAGAGGTACTAGCTGTACGTAACGGGCTACCAGGTATTGACCAAAAGGGAGGTCGATGAGCGAACTCATCCTGACACCCCACTGAGCCTGTTAGTGACAATATCCGTACAGTCTGATCCGTTCGTCTATAAGCATCGCATGGCGGGCCTAGGGGGTTGGTAAAAGTCAGACCCCCAAAAGCGGTACAAGTCGTGTCGGAGTGTAGCCCAGAACACCCTGAGATACTACTGGAATACCTACCAGTAAATCTCCTGCCTTGGCCAAGGACTTCGTGTAATGGCTCTCCTAGACACAACGCGATCTCACCCCCAATACCGGGAGAGACGAAACCCCTGCCGATCCGCTCACTGCCTCCATGTGGCTCGGGACTGTACCCAACTAAAACCTGTTTGCACGACTCCTTGGAGCCGTGGTAGGGTAGTAATCAAAGTACAGTGGGAACTCACACGAGACAAATGACGATCTCAGGTCGATGAACTAACCTGTACACATGTCACCAGGGAACTGCTATCTGACGTCAGGTACAATACCAACTAGCATGTTCCCGGCGAGTCCTGTCCGGTGTACTCATAACCCAATGAGCACTTGTATACATCTTAGGTGAACCAACTGACACCAATGGCTTATGAGACCGGCCACCGCCCCTCGTCGGGGTCTCGACTGTATACACTAGTCTACTCCGGAGTATCGATGCCCTGTCTCGAAAACTCCCACGACTAGGAACCTTTTAAGGATGTTCTTATAGACCCCAGCTCCCACGTATATGATCGCCATCATACTGCTGGCAGTCAAGCAAGAATCCTAAAGGCGCTATCAACGTGTAATAGCGACCTGTAAGGTCACCTAAAGCAGTACACGATGATAAAGATAAACCAGATAACATACTATCATCTTGAGTAAGACTGTCCTACCGGCATAGGTCCTCCCTCAATCATTGCAATCACGTGCCTGTGATCCAATAATTGACTTTGAGGGCACTATATCCAACAATCTCCCACTTGCACTCAAGGCTAATTATTGCGATGTCGCATACTCACAGCCCGTGTGATACCGAACACCCAACTCCTCTACTAATTAGTTTCACAAAGCTCGTTTGCGAAACTATTGCATTCGAGGAATAGCCTTAGTGAGTGGATCCGCCCTGATGTTTCTTTTTATGTCTCTCTTTATCTCAAGTTCGCGGAGAAAGCTATCTCCCGAAATGAGCAATACCTGTCTTAGAATATGTCTGGATATCTGATGGGACCTAGTTCATAAATGAACTCCAAATCCAAACTTCTTAGACTGTATCGTTAACTGAACTTAATCAGTATCCTGTGCCACACCTCCTTCAGTATCCGCTTGGACCACCTGTCCAAAATACTGCCCCTCGTCAGAGGGAAAACTATAACTCTGACAGCCACTCTGTCAGCCAGGTCACCTTGGAAGCCTGGAATGATAACCGTCCCCGGAAAGAGGCTGTCATTATCATATCCCTAGAACATCCACTTATGTTCTAAAACTGCTTCCGAACGTTTCTCCAGAATAGGATCAACTTATTGCATCTCGTGCAAAAACAATATCTGGTGTGGTACTTGACATCTCATGATTGACTCAATTGCCTAAGCAAGTGATCTTCCAATCATGCACATCCCTCTCCGCTTTAGTCTATAAGACACCTTTAGAGAGGGTGACTCCATCACCTGCAGGTACACTACCGTGCCAGGAGTCGTCCATTCTAAAACACCTTTAGAATGCTGTCTGAGTACCCAGATTGGGAAACTACCCAAATCTAGATCTAAAACTATAGATCTAGTAACCAGAATATCTGATATAATATCCAATTCCTATGTGGAGAAACCACTGTGTGACAACCAAAGTACAACCGATCGTAGTATAGGAATTTCACTTCCTACTCTGTGTATGTCATCCAAATACCAGGACATCATACCCTACTACCTTCTTAACAGATCCATCCCCTATTCTGATGAAGTCAAACCTATGACTGTCACATCAGAAATAGATGATCTATCTCCGCTATATCTGCTTTAGTCCATAATTAGACATAAGCTACTTGTCTAGGTCCTTGGTTCGACCTCCCGTAGCAGTCCTTGCTTTTTTTTAAGAAAGCGGAACGGGGCCAATTTCTCGACGCCTTCATTTCGTTGGCAGAAGCAGAAACGATCCAATCCATTCGGGGCTTCGGGGAACCCATAAACGAATTTAAATTGATTCATAGATAGAAAAAAGAGATAGATAGACAAGAGATAGATGAACTATATAGAAAGAGGAATAGAATAGAAAAGGGAAACATAGCATGTCACAAGAGCGAGTGCTTCCGCTGCTCCACTGACTACGACAACTCTCTCGCAGAGTCATATACACGTACACTTCTAAATCTAGTTTAGAACGACGCTATACTCATCTTCCTGCCGGGTCTCACAGTCTGGAACAACAGCAATGACAAGTCTGGGTAAACAAGAACCTATCTGTAACCGTCCTTGAGGCTACCGGAGTACCTCTCGGGTGCCTGAGGTTACCCACTATATCTGCGGAGTGGCTAATGGAATGTCAATCCAGATTGAATCTTTAGGTTCTTATCAAATTTTCAATAATCGTTTGCGGTTCTGGAATCACTTCCAGTTCTACCATACTCCCACTACTATTTTCTGAAAAAATCCATTTTACTAAAACCGTGGTGAGTCAAGAACAATATCGCTATTGATCTTCCAGATGGTAGAAAATCAACCCTCGTCATAGCCCGGGTCAACCCACAAACATCTTTTACAGAAACGTGCCTTGAGTTATGCAAAGTCTGGTTTTAAGCATAAGCCGGAAAACTCCCCGTACCTTAACATCGTTAAGATATGAACCGTTCTATATCCAATATAGAAACAGAGGCACTGATTTAACTGGAACCAGATTCAAATCATGCAGCTGTCTCCAGTGCATGTCAACTAAATGGAAGGAGGCCGATCAGCGTTACTCAACTTAGGAATGCATCCAGATATGAGTAACCTGAAAGAGAAACAAGTTTCTCATAATCATTACTATCAACTAAATACCATACACAAGTATCTACATCTTCGATCACCTTGAAGAATCCCGATACTTGCAACATCTGGTTCTCTACTTTATTCTTATACCTATAACTTCTCAAAACTATGACCTTGTGTTTCTACGAAACACCTGTCTAAAACCAGAGAAGTCACAAGTAAACAGAGTATAGTACGAGGACCAACCCCTCTGTCCTAATGGACACTGGACAATATACAATGCTTTGTATAAGTCCCCTGAGTCTAATAACTCATTCCCTGTGTGTCGTAGGTTGAAAACTGTACTTATGGTTAAGAAGAATTACACCGCTGTTTAATACTCCTTACCTAACCATCCGCTGATATATGTAAATGTCATGGACATAATTTCAAAAAGTTATATTTCACTCTATAAAAATAGACGTACAGATATATCAATTTGAAATTGGTGCATAACAACGGATATTCAAAACCAAATATTTGCCGTCCGGCAAACAGCATAGGTGATTTCCTCAAATATCACCAATTACAACGAATCCCGATATAATGAGGATGATCACCCAATTCCCAATAACTTACTCCCAGTCATCATCTGTAAAACCATACAGATGTGAGAATCAAACCTGGTAAATACATACCCTGGAGCAAGGGCTAATTGGGAAATCAGTTTTCCTTTAACAGTACACAGTGAAACTGAAATATGTAAATGTTTCGAAGGGGTATCCGGGTATTCTTAGTAATGCCTCTTCCATTATCAGATTCACAACTGTAACCGTATATTTCTTTTCCATCTCTCCAAATCCCTTTATATGTCTTTAGTCATTACCTTCTGTACACCCCCTTAGGCTAAATGGTTTTCTTCCTTCCCTACCGTTCGGCACCAGCCTATGGTTTGGAAGAAGACTATCCAAGAAGCATAATAGGTGTACTGTCCTAATCCTAGGAGCACTCGTAACCCGAGAGAAGGTAAAGATAAAAGACAACTGAATAAACCTTATTCCTATTTCTCCTGAACTAGAATCCATCCCCGAACTGGAACAAGTTCCTTCGAGTTCGTATATAACCATACGATGGAGTATCCAAATAACTGTGGATCTTCGTAGTGATACGGAGTGTCCTGGATAAATACAAAGGTGAAGTGGGAGTGGCGATGAAATACTTGGTTTGGTCGTGAATAGCAGTCGCAATTTTACTTTGCCCTTTTACTAATCCCTTTATTTGTCTTTACTTAATACCTTCTGTACACCTTTTAGGCTAAATGGTTTTCTTCATTCCCTACCGTTCGGCACCTGCTTATGGTTTGGATGAAGACTATCCAATAAGCGTAATAGGTGTACTGTCCTAATCCTAGGAGCACTCGCAATGTGAGAGAAGGTAAAAGGAAAAGACAACTGAATAGTCCTATTTATTTTCTCCACAACCAGAAACCATTCTCGAATCTGGAACACGTTCCTTCGAGTTCGTATATAACCATACGATGGTTTTATCCAATGGAAGTGCATGTTCGTAGTAATACGGGGTGTTCTGGAGAAAAGGGTAAAAGTAGGAGTGGCAATGAGGTATGCAACTCTGACAATCCAAAAGCCAGTGTTTTAAGAAGGTTAGGTTAACTTGGTCACTGAGTCATAGTCAAGGGTTGGGCCATGGTCGCTGCTAAAGAGAGAGAGAAAAGAAACACTCAGCGTGCACTCTAACCTAGATCAGAATGGTTATCAATTTATCTAATCAGGAAACCTCCCACTGCAACCTTAAATTCTCCTCCAAACCTGAAAGAAGAATTAGTCGGGATCACCCGAGGAGTAAACCAACTCATTAGTGGAAATCGGGATCCAACTATCATCGTGTGATAATGTGATGGAATCCACTCACATTATCACACTCCAGAAGGTATGCGCATGCCTGGCAAGTTTCAGTTTCTTTAGAAACTCTCGATGTATGTTTTTACCCCTAGGACCCAAGTGACCTTGACAATGCCAACATATCAAAGAGTCCTAGTCAAGTTCAACCCGTCATTATCTTGATTGCGTTAAACCTGTAGGGTTCCTGGGCACACTCAAGAGGTCTCACAAGGCATCAACCATGCCAAATTCAAATTTTACAAGTGCCGAGAAACCCTAATACGGATCGTTGACTAGAGTTTAAGCGAAACAAGCAACTAGTTAACATCTTAACTATGAGTGAACGGAAATACAACCTTTGTAGATCCGGTCCTCCACCTCCATAGCTCCGTGATGAAGTCCCCTCGCTGCGATCATCGAATCCCGGGCTCTAGCGTCGGCTTCATCGGAGAAATGGGCGGGCTAGGTCGTCGACTTCGATGCCGAAGATGATCTACGTCGAGGCAACACAAGATCAAGCTCCAACTTCACCAAGCCATGAAACTTGTGAAGAAAACACCCTATATTACTTGGCAAGTAGTAGAGGATGAAGAAATAGGAAGTGGGTTCACTTTAGAATTGGATTTCTCACTCTTTTTCTCAAGTCACCATTGATGGTTGCAAGCTTCTTCTTTGTTGAAGAAGAAGAAGAAGAAAAGAATATGATAAGTTATTTTCAAAATAGAAAACCAAATGATACTTATCATATTTGCAACCATAGTTAGGTGTAGAGAATAAACTAAGGTTAGGTTGAATGGTTAGGGTTATGTATGAAACAAAAATGGTGGACTAATTCAAAGCTTCATGAAGCTTCAATTAGAAAACAAATCAAGCCACCATTTTTCCTTTTGCCAAAATGAATGAATAAATAAATAAATAAGCAAATAAATCAAGTGAAACCCTAACCATTGACCAACCATGGTTTAAACCAAACATACACCCAAACTAGCATGCATCATCAAACATGATGCAATCTTGTGCACAAAAATATATCATATACACAATGTGCACATCAAGCGAGAAAATCCATCTTAAGTGAACAAATACTAGTTAATGCAAAGTAATATATCAAATATATAATTATGCATTAAATCATGAAATCAACACTTGATTTAACGATCCGGTCATATCGTATATGACCGGCTAATATCCGATGTATTGACTTATCGAATCAATCCTCGATTCGATAACTAGGTTATATCGCATACAACAAATCGATACATTCATCGCGAGAATAGAATACAGTATCACATACTGGTATTATTCTCGGTCCCGCACATATCTCATATGCGCTCCTATTTCGTTTCGCTTGAGCTAGGAAACCTCTGTGTAGGACTCTAAAGACTCGACAATACGCCGGCAGTAGGTGATGATCATATCAAACACCCACAAGCCGCAAGCGGTCTGCTAAACGTAACGGCTACACGGGTATTGAGCGATCAGAAGATCGACGAGCAAGCCCGCTCATACTCCTGTGAATCCAACCAGTAACACTTACCGTACGGTCCGGTCTCGTCGTCTGATATGTTGCATATCTCGCCTAGGGGTGGTAAATGTCAGACCCTAATAACTCGATAAGTCATGTCGATATGAGGTCTATAACAGTTCGAGAAACTACTGGTAACACTTACCAGTAAATCTCAGCAACCCTGGCCAGGGATTTCCGGTTATAGCCAATCGAACACAGTGCAACATCAACTCCCTATACCGGGAGAGACGAATCCCCTCCTATCGCTCATTGCCTCCATGTGATTCGGGACTGTACCCAAAAGCCACCGTTTTGCACGCCCTCTTGGACGTGGTAAGGTGGAAATCAAAGCACAGTGGGAATCACACAAGACTCTATGACGATCTCGGGTCAACAGACTAACCTGTACCAGTGTCACCAGAGAACTGCCATCTGACGTAAGGTATAATACCATCTGGGAGTTCTCGGCGAGTCTGTCCAGTGTACCCAGTCTCCACTGAGCACCCGTATATCATCTCTGATGTCAAACACCAATGGATATGGGATCATCCATCGTCCATCTGTATGGGTCGAGAAGGTATACGCTAGTCTACTCTGGTATATCGATGCCCCGTCTCGATACACCCACGACTAGGGACCTTGAAGGATGTACTTATGGACTACCATGTCTCCACTAGTATGATCTGCATCATAGTCCAGGTAGTCAAGTACACATCCTAAGGGCTTTACCAACATGTAACAGAGAGACAATCAGTATACACGTTAAGGTAAAGAGTAACCAGATAGCATACTATCATGTTAAGCAAGAAAGTCCTCCCTATATATGTCCCAGCATCCACTACAATATACATCCTATATACAGTAATGGCCTCTAGGGCATACATATAACTAACAATCTCCCACTTAGACTAGGGCCATCTGTAGCAGTGGTTGTAGTATCTCATACTCAACCATCCCATAAAAGTCTCTCTCTGGGAATAGGCCTTCGTGAGTAGATCCTCCGTGTTATCCTCTGAGTCTGCTCTCCTAACCTCGATCACCCTGGAGATCAACCATCTCCATGATCAGGTGATACTGCCTTAGAATATGTCTGGATCACTGATGGAACCGGGGTTCCTGGGCCAAAGCCACAGATCCATTGTCACACAATGGGAGGAACGAAGTATATCTCATGAACAAATATACACCCAGACTTCCTCTTTGGTAGCGTCTTAAGTAGCGATGTATCCAGCCTTTATCGTCTAGTTTGCCACGGTATCTAGCTTGGAACTCTTCCACCATACCGTCCCTTTACTGAGGGTAAAGACAATGCCTGTGACTGACATTCAGTCGTCTTTATCACCCTGGAACCCTTCCAGTGATTCTTCCCAGGATCAATTGATACCATCTCACTACAGCTAGTGAGTGTCCTAATATCCAATTAGATCTATCTCATAGATCCAAAATCCAGGATTTAGTAGGTATCACTTTGATCCTTTATGGAGAATCATTGTGATAAGCGGAGATTGACCGAGCGTAGCATAGGAAACTCCTTTCTTATCAAGAGTATGTCATCCACGTACTCTACAAGGATCACCACCATACTCCCTACTACCTTTTTGTATATACAAGGTTCATCTACCATTTTGATGGTGTCAAACTCTTTGACTAACACATCAAAACAGACGTTCCAACTCTGCGATGCCTGCTTTATCACATAAAACATCTTGCACACGTTTCCGCTGCTCCCACTGTCTACGAGGCCCTCTGGCTGTGTACTTATAGACACACTCTTCTAAAAAATCATTTAGAAAAGCAGTCATGGCACCCAACCGCCAGATATCGTAGTCATGGTATGTAGCCATGGCAAGTAGGATCCGGATGGACTTAAGCATAGGCACTGGAAAAGGTTTCATCATTATCCATGCCTGGTCGATGACGAAAACCTTTAACAAGTCTAGCTTTGAAAGTCTCAACTTTTCCATCTACACCAAGTAATCTTCTCAAGATATACTTGCTCCTGATGGGGATTTAACCCTTCAGATATAGCAACCAAAGTCCATACTTTGTTGGTGTACATGGATTCCATCTCAGATTACTAAGCATCCAGCCATTCTTACAGAGTCTTACTCCTTATGGCCAGTTCGAAACTAGTTGGGTCATCATCTCATGATGCAATCCTCGCTCCCACTGTCATAGAGAAACCGAAGTATCTCTCAGGTGGGTGAGGAACCCTACTAGATCGGCGGAGAGGCTGAGGTTCGTTGGTAACTATTAAATCCTTTGGTTCTGTCAAATCATCAGCTGCAGTTTGTATAGCTGGAACATTTCCAGTTCTACATAACAGACCTTCCTTCGAGCTTGTCCGGATTTTGCTTTTAGACATAGGCTGGACAACCCCAAATCTTAACCAACTTAAGATATGGGCTCTTCCCTTTCCATATCACATATGAAGCGGTAGGCAACTGATTTGATTGGAACCCTATTCAATAGGTATGCAGCTTCTCAAGTGCATAACTCCCAAAAGGAAATAGGTAACTCAGTAGTACTCATCATAGAGCATACCTTATCATATAGGGTGTGATTGCTCCGCCCCGATATACCATCGTGCTATGGTGTATACGGAGGAGTAATGGTGAGAGAGAATCTCATTCTCCTTTATAATAGTCCAGGATTTCCGTACTCAAGTATTCTCCTCCCTGATCTCATCAAAGGACATAATACTTATACCCGTATTGGTTCTCTACTTCTAACTTATATTTTGTGAATATCTCAAAAGGTTCGGACTTGTGTTTCAACAAGAACATATGTCTGAATCTAAAGAGATCTTCAGAGAGTGTAATGAAGTACAAAGAACCAGTCTTGGCATGTGTAGACAGGGGACCTCACATACATCAACATGTATCAATCCCAAGAGTTCATTAACTCTTTCTCTGTTTCCAGTAAACAGAGCTATGGTCATTTTATCTTTGTGACATGACTGGCAAGTTTCATAAGATGTAAATTCAAACTGATTTAAATATGCATCTATATGTAACTTTAGCTAGTCGGGTCACATTGATATGACCTAGTCTACAATACCTCAAGAAGGATCCGTTCATTTCTGAACTCTTCCTCTTGTGTGTGTTCAGTATACTAAAGAACTATAGTTTGATTTAGAACATCAATGCTTTTAGATAACGTGCCTGAAGCGATCAACTTTTGATATAGGAAATGTTCAAAACATTATCCAACAATACAAAATTTTATCATTTCTTTACTTATAAAGAGACTGATATGATTTTGTATATCAGGTTCGGTATCTAATAGCATTTGTTCAGAATCAATGTATTGGTAATACAGGGTGACAGTGACCAACAGACTTGGCTGCAACACTTGCACCGTTTTCTGCCTCATGAAACTTATCACCCGTTCTCAGTTCTCTACCTATCTGTAGCCCTATGTAACGGATTACATATCTGGGATCCTGATCCGGTATCAAATACCCAGGACGTAGAGGATACAGAGAAACAGTTCTTTGTAACGAACACACCCGAAGAAGTTGCATCATATGCACTTTCTTCGTTTGGGCGGCATGGGAATCTTGGTATTCCCCTATTTCCTGCTCTGTCTTATAACAATTATAAGTTGGAGCGGGACCAACGTTCCCCAGCTCAGTATAACAAGTGGGTTCGGTCAATTCATCCGTATTATTATCTTGATTAAGGCGTGACATGGTCGCTACCTGGAGAGAGAGAGAGAAGAAAACACTCTGCGTGCGCTCTTGCAAGATCAGATTGGTTATTATTTTATCTAATCAGGATGGCTCCCACTGTTTTAATCAAATCTTCCTTCAAACCGTAAAAGGAAAGACTAGCCGGGATTAATTACACGCTACAAGTTCGCCAATCTTTCAGCCAGGCCAGTGTCGGTACTTTGAGGGAGGTTCCCCGTGCTTTCGCACGGACCTAATTACAGTAAACCTCATTTTCCCAGAGGCGTAACCCCGTTGACACCTTTCTAGACACCTACCGGATCGGCTAATTGTAATGTGTAAAACTCTCCTAGGAGTAACAATTACTCGCAGTGGGTATCGGGATCCAACTATCTCATAGAAGGTATGCAATCTCATTGCAAATTTCAACACTTGAAATTCCCGATAATATTTTGCCCCTAACGTGCTATGACCTTGACGAAAGCCAACAAACCATAGCCCGCTAGTCAAGTTCAACCCGTCATTTCTTGATTGAATTAAACCCACCCGCACGACCCTTGACGAAAGCCAACAAAGCTGCACGACTACCCTAATCCAATCGCATCGTATGCTGCAGATAAGCAGCATATAGCTACCGCACACTGCACCTTGACGAAAGCCAACAAATGCAGCACGAATACTATATACAACTTATCTGAAATGACGGAGGGCTACGAAAGGTTTTTCTGAAAACCTATTGCGTAATGAACTTGATATCGTTGTAGGATCGAATGAATTTTGAAATGGAGTGTTTTTGAGGCTTTTCTAGTTTTGCTAAAGGAGTCACTCCCGGTGAAGAGATCGTCGGTCCTTTCCTCGTCGAATGAGGTGCGGGATATATCATATATATCACTGTGCAAAGCAGAAACTATAGAAGCAATCAAAAGACAAACCGAGAGTTGTAGCATCTTCCAGTTATTGCTAAAGGATTCACTCCTGGTGAAGAGATCTCGGTCCTTTCCTTATCGAATAAGGTGCAGGATGTTCTACAAGGAACACCGCGATGCAAAGCAAGAACTGTAGCTACCTGTTTTAATTAGAAATTCGATTCCACAACATCTTAGGTTTCTTTTTCTTTGATTAATCACATTAATGAAGTCCCATCATTTAAGTTACCTAAACATCACAGATAAATACAACGTACGCTTATGCCATCCGCATTCGCCTCGATGTCCCGTCGTGCACCATTAGGTTAGGTAACTAACGGCAGAGCGGGGCAGGGCTAGCGCGGGTGTAAAACATAAGTAACGCCTATATAATATATCATATATACTATATACAGTATTTATCACAGAACATATCAAATGATCACATCACAGATATCTGCGCTTGCGTGACACGTGTCATCACCACAAGCGCTTGCGCTCATTGATTGGCGCAAAGCGCCTGACAAATGCAATGCATTGTATGCTAAAGGGCCAGGCCCAAATCAAAAAGACCTAGTAGGCCAAAATAAATTGCAATGCAACAAAAGGGCAGAGCCCAAGTAAAATTGATGCTCTGCATCATTTATAAATGGGAAGAGCCTAAGTAAAATTGATGCTCTGCATCATTGATAAATGGGTAGAGCCCAAACAAAAATAAAATGCAATGAAAGGGCAGAGCCCAAACAAAATTGATGCTCTTCATCCTTTATAAATGGGCAGAGCCCAAACAAAATAAAAAGTAATGCAATGCCTTACTTAAACATGGGCAAAGCCCTAGCACAGGCCTAATAGGCCAAAAACAAATAAAAGCGTTGAATATTTTTTCAACTGGACTTAGCCTAATCATGGCCGTAAGTCCTCAAATTAAATTGACTGAGCACAGCTGCTCTCTTAAATCAATTTACATCCGGTTCGAGGGTACATCTCCGAACTCCTTTGACTCCTATCGTTGTAATCCTTCAACGACGTCAGAGAGGTGACGGGTCCTGACAACCACACATCAACACGGACTGTGGGGTCCTTAAACTCATGGACTCAAGCGTCCTTAAACCAAAAGACGGATTGTGGGATCCTTAAACCCACGGACTTATGCGTCCTTAAACTAAAACACGGACTTTGGGGTCCTTAAACTCACGGACTTAAGCATCCTTAAACTGAATATGGACCACCATGTCCCTAAACTGGAAAATGGACCGCAATGTCCTTAAACTACCTATGGACCGCAACGTCCTTAAACTACCTATGGAACGCAACGTCCTTAAACTACTTATCGAACGCAACGTTATTAAACTAAACAATAGAGCCAATTGCTCTCTTGTCGGATCCAAACGATCCCGTTAAGTTGATCTTAGTCTCAAATCAGACTAACGTATCCTTAACGAACGTTTAAGTCGATCTTAGCCTAAATATGGCTAACGTATCCTTAAACTAAAACACCAAACCCAAATCTAAGTAAATACGGATTTTGACTAATCCACGTCCTACGGGCGACGACATCACTTAGTCTCCGTATACAATCCACGGGCAATCACAAACAAAGTAAACACACACGACACGAAGTGAAATTCTGGAGAAGGAGAAAGTTGTTACCGCGATGCGGTAGCGTAATTAACTGCATGGGGCTTGCGCCTGCAGGGAAAAGTGTCCCCACAATCAAAAACCCCTCAAGCGAGGGGGAATCTGACGAAGTCTGCTACATCGGCTGCATCCGTCTAAACCTCCGATACGCGGTGCCATAAATCAACTTGGCATCTTCGGAGAGGTGGACAGATAAAACCAAATAGCATCTGCCCCGAATCTCAGGTTAGACGTCCTAACGTCGTCGCCGCCGTTCGGAGGGGAACAGATTCTAGCACGCCCGGTGGGAACTTTTCCTCTTTCCACTCCACACTTCGTGTGTCATGATTCGCGAACCAATCGCGGTTTGTTAATGGTTGCCCTTAGGTTTCAAGTTACTAAGATTTGGTCTCTTGTTTGGCTCAGAAAGCAAAACAACAATGGCATCCACCTGTTCGAAGTACTCCAACTGCAGCTGCAACTCTCGTCCTGCCTCAACTGGGGGCATAACCTACGGGCCCCAAGCAGCCTCTTTGTTCACGATGCCCGTGGAGCAGATTACTCAAGCCACCACAGGGCTGTTTTTCGGAACCATGCTTCCGCCAACAAGCTTCAGCACCCCGGTGCCCGTACCAGAAGCTCCTAAGAAGTCGGTCTTCGATCGACTTACAGTTACCGCGGCCCCTCTCAACGGGTCGCCCAACACCAGTGCCTCGGTCTTTTCCAGACTGGGCCAAAACTCCTGCGGGCCCACAATGAAGCTTGCAGTCCCAGAAAAGGTTATTCCAAAAAGAGTAGCCAAACCTGCTCCTGAAGTCGTCAAGGCGGCTTCTCCTGCTAAGAGATCGGTCTTTACAAGACTGACCATCCCAACTCCTGCTCCTGCTCCTGCTGCTCAAAAGACATCAGTCTTCAATAGGCTGACGCCGGCAACAACCCCTCACCTGAACAGGGGGCAAGAGGAAGCTGTTTCTGTCTCTGAACCAATACTGATAACTCGTTGCGCCCGACGACGCCACGGGCACTGGATAAGGAAGACTGGGGGCAACTCCCCCTCTGGGATAACTCTCCCAGCTCCGACGGTGGAAGTTAACGCTGCTGTTCCAACCGGGAACAACTTTGAGCTGCTGAACAGGGTACACAGAAACTCGCCAACTGCGGTGCTCAAAAGATCTCCTCCACCGGTAGAGACCGCCGTGGAAGCAGAAAAGCCGGAGCAGCCTCCTCAATCGCTGTCCTCCAAGATTTACAAGACATGGCGACGAGTCCGAGAATCTGTGATTGATCCTAATTTCTCTCGCCAATACAAGAAGTCGAAAGGTCGGCAAGAAGAAAATTCCCCGATCAAGCAACGGAAGGTGACGACCACTTGGGTGCCCAAAGCAACGCCCCCCCAACTTCAACGGCCCATAAGAGAAGAAGGCCGGAGAAAGTCCTCACACCGACGGCGAATATCAAAGGTGGTGAACTCAAACGCCATAAGTTCGGGGGCATCGTAGTTCATACCGTCTACATGGCGTCCAGCAAAGAGGACAGTCGCATATCAACAGGTCATAGACCGCTCACGCGATCGGTGACCAGAGCTCAGGAGCAACTGCAAAAGCTCCAGGAGATGATGAATGCGATGGCCGCACTTACTGGGCTAAAAGAAAACCCTGAAACGTCCTCAGATGAATGCCAGGAGCAAGAAACTGACGCCGAATTCCTTCGTCGGATTTTGGAGAAGAAGGTTAAAGAGGCTGCTGAGCAAGCAACCAACATAAAGCGTATGGGCCTCCTGTTCCAAGACATGGTGGGGATGATGATCCAACAAGATCCTCCGGCCGAAGATCCCCCGATCGTCCTTGAAGACGATAGGGGAGAAACGTCGAATCCTCCGCCAGCTCTGTCAACAGCTAAGGAGGAAACAATCTCCAAAGCTGACTTGGACGAGTACATAGCCCAACAAATACGGGTTCATCATGCGACTGAAGCAGCCGGTCAGGTCGTAAAAACAGGACGACCATATCCAAGTTGGTACGATCAAATCAAGTACCCGCCTGGCTACACAATTCCCAAATTCCATGTCTATAAGGGGACGGGCAATCCTCGCCAGCATGTTGCCCAGTTCAGGGCGCTCTGCGGCAACACCGGCGGTGATGACAAACTGTTGCTTCGCCAGTTCGTTGGAAGCTTATCAGATACAGTGTTCGAGTGGTATTCTGAGCTCCCGAACGACTCTATCAAGACCTTCGCGGAGATGGAGCTGTTGTTTACCCAGCGTTTTGCAAGCGCCAGTGAACGCACCCCAATGACGGCATTGATTAACGCCAGGGTAAAGTCAGGCGAGACATGGGTTCAATATGCTATACGGTGGCGGAACTTATGGTCAAAGTGCGAGCAGCGTATTGAAGAAGCTCCTGCAGTGGGTATGTTTGTGGGAACCCTTGATCCACAAGCAACCATCTCGCAATTCATGATGTTCTTCAAGCCGACTACCTTCCAGGCCTTGATTGACAAACTAGCGCAAATGGATCAGATGGGCCATAGACCCCCTCTTCCAAAGACGGACTCCCGAAATGACAAGGGGAAGGGAAAAGCGATCGTTGTCGCTAATGCTCAACAACAGCCGAGCAACTCGAAGCCGGTTGTTCGTCAAAATAATATGCGTCTGTAGGTACCCCTTGAGGAGAGACTAGGACGTCCTTACTCATTTCCCAGAGATAAAATGAGAAGATTATTCGAGCTGGCGTTGCGCAACCGACTCATAACTCTGCCGGAGCCAAAACGTCCGTCGCAACCAAATGATGTCAATGAGCCCAACTACTGTCCCTATCATCGAGTACTGGGTCATCCGATCGAAGATTGCTATGTATTCAAAAATTGGCTTGAAGACCAGTACCAACAAGGCAAGTTCGCTTTATCCGATAGATGGAAGGTGAATCCGCCGCAACCTCACGCCTCTAAGAGGATGAATATGCCGGGGGCAACATGCTCTCTCGTCGAAGAATCCCCATGGGAGGTTGTGCTGTCAGCTAAGACAAAGAGAATGCTGAACGATCTTCAGGCATGCCCAGCGATCAAGTGGAAGAACCCGTTGGAACCACAGGTCATTGAGGGGATGTTGAAGCCACGTCCAACTCCAAAGACCGATGGTGGTGGCCCAAGCACTTGCAACCAGCCGTCAAAATCTTCGAAGAAGAAGAAGAAGAAATCTAAGAAATCTGTAAAGCCTGGCGACAAGCGCACAGACTTACAAAAACAAATTGACATGCTGGAGGAATACAACCAGAAAGCACAGACTCCCATTACACTCCAAGAGTTTTTCAACCACGTCTTTCAAGAAGAAGATGAGGAAGAAAGTTCGTCAGATGAGTCTGAGCAATATGTGGCGAGCTGCCATATGATCTACCATTCATTGACAGACAATGAGGAGACTCCTTGCACTGAAAAGCTGTAGGGTTCCTAGGCACTCTACTACTTGGAAAGAGGTAGAGGATGAAGAAATAGGAAGTGGGTAGACTTTAGAATTGGATTTCTCACTTGTTTTCATCAATCACCATTGATGAAGTAAGCTTCTTCATCTTGAAGAATAAGAAGAAGAAGATGAAAGAATATCTTAAGTATTATCCAAAATGAATAATAATATGAATACTTATCATATCCTAACCTTGGTTAGGTGTAGAGAATAGACTAGGGTTAAATGGAGTGGTTAGGGTTAAGCATGAGACAAAATGGTCACTTTGGTCAAATGTTCAAGAAGCTTCAACTAGAAAACAAACAAAGCCACCATTTTCCTTTTATGCTTATCATTTTCAAAATGAATAACTAAATAAGATAAATCAAAAAGAAAACAAAACCCTAACCATTCATATAACCATGGTTTAGTCTTTACACAAATCCAAGTTAGCATGCATCATCAAACATGATACATACAAGTGCACAAAAATACATCACATATACAATGTGCACAATCCAAGTGAGAAAATCCATTTAAAGTAAACCAATACTAGTTAATGCATAGTAAATATATCAAATATATAATTATACATTAAATCATTAAATCAACACTTGATTCAATGATCCGGTCATGTCGCACACAACCGACTAGTATTCAAGGTATCGACTTATCGAATCAATACTTGATTCGATAACTAGGTTATATCGCATACAACCAATCGATACATTCATCGCGAGAATAGAATACGGTATCACATACACGCATTATTCTCGGTCCCGCACATATCTCATATGCGCTCCTATTTCGTTTCGCTTGAGCCAGGAAACCTCTGTGTAGGACTCTAAAGACTCGTCAATACGCCGGCAGCAGGTGATGATCATATCAAACACCCACAAGCCGCAAGCGGTCTGCTAAACGTAACGGCCACCCGGGTATTGAGCGATCAGAAGATCGACGAGCAAGCCCGCTCACACTCCAGTGAATCCAACCAGTAACACTACCGTACAGTCCGGTCTCGTCGTCTGATATGTCACATATCTCGCCTAGGGGTGGTAAACGTCAGACCCCAATAGCTCGATAAGTCGTGTCGATATGAGGTCTATAACAATTCGAGAAACTACTGGTAACACTTACCAGTAAATCTCAGCAACCCTGGCCAGGGATTTCCTGTTATATCCAATCGAACACAGCGCAACATCAACTCCCTATACCGGGAGAGACGAATCCCCTCCTATCGCTCATTGCCTCCATGTGATTCGGGACTGTACCCAAAAGCCACCGTTTTGCACGCCCTCTTGGACGTGGTAAGGTGGAAATCAAAGCACAGTAGGAACCACACAAGACTCTATGACGATCTCGGGTCAACAGACTACTCTGTACCAGTGTCACCTCAGAACTGCCATCTGACGTAAGGTATAATACCATCTGGGAGTTCTCGGCGAGTCCGTCCAGTGTACCCAGTCTCCACTGAGCACCCGCATATCATCTCCGATGTCAAACACCGATGGATATGGGATCATCCATCTCCCATCTGTATGGGTCGAGAAGGTACAAGCTAGTCTACTCTGGTATATCGATGCCCCATCTCGATACACCCACGACTAGGGACTTTCAAGGATGTACTTATGGACTACCATGTCCCCACTAGTATGATCCGCATCATAGTCCAGGTAGTCAAGTACACATCCTAAGGGCTTTACCAACATGTGACAGAGAGACAATCAGTATACACGTTAAGGTAAAGAGTAACCAGATAGCATACTATCATGTCGAGCAAGAAAGTCCTCCCTATATATGTCCCAGCATCCACTACAATATACATCCTATATACAGTAATGGCCTCTAGGGCATACATATAACTAACAATCTCCCACTTGCACTAGGGCCATCTGTAGCAGTGGTTGTAGTATCTCATACTCAACCATCCCATAAAAGTCTCTCTCTGAGAATAGGCCTTCATGAGTGGATCCGCCGTGTTGTCCTCTGTGTCTGCTCTCCTAACCTTGATCACTATGGAGATCAACCATCTCCACGATCAGGTGATACTGCCTTAGAATATGTCTGGATCACTGATGGGACAGGGGTTCCCTGGCATAAGCCATAACTCCATTGTCACACAATGGAAGGAACCTAGTTCATCTCATGAACCAATATATACCCAAACTTCCTCTTTGGTAGCATCATAAGTGGCGATGTATCGTGCCTTTATCGTCTAGTATGTCACGGTATCTAGCTTGGAACTCTTCCAACATACCGTCCCTTTACTGAGGGTAAAGACAATGCCTGCGACTGACATTCAGTCGTCTTTATCACCCTAGAACACGTCCAGTGATTTTCCCCAGAATCGTTTGATACCATCTCACTACAACTAGTGAGAATCCTAACATCCAATTAAATCTATCTCATAGATCCAAAATCCAGGATTTAGTAGGTATCACTTTGATCCTATGTGGAGAATCATTGTGATAAGCGGAGATTGATCGATCGTAGCATAAGAAACTCCTTCCCTATCAAGAGTATGTCATCCACGTACTCTACGAGGATCGTCACCATACTCCCTACTACCTTTTTGTTTATACAAGGTTCATCTACCATTTTGATGATGTCAACTTCTTTGACAAATCCATCAAAACAGATGTTCCAACTCCGCGATGCCTGCTTTATCCTATAAAGCATCTTGCACACGTTTCCGCTGCTCCCACTGTCTACGAGGCCCTCTGGCTGTGTACTTATAGACACACTCTTCTAAAATTCCATTTAGAAAAGCAGTCATGGCACCCAACCGCCAGATATCATAGTCATGGTATGTAGCCATGGCAAGTAGGATCCGGATGGACTTAAGCATAGGTACTGGAAAAGGTTTCATCATTATCCACGCCTGGTCGATGACGAAAACCTTTAACAAGTGTAGCTTTGAAAGTCTCAACTTTTCCATATACACCAAGTAATCTTCTCAAGATATACTTGCTCCTGATGGGGATTTAACCCTTCAGATATAGCAACCAAAGTCCATACTTTGTTGGTGTATAAGGATTCCATCTCAGATCGCTAAGCATCCAGCCATTCTTACAGAGTCTTACTCCTGATGGCCAGCTCGAAACCAGTTGGGTCATCATCTCATGATGCAATCCTCGCTCCCACTGTCATAGAGAAACCAAAGTATCTCTCAGGTGGGTGAGGAACCCTACTAGATCGGCGGAGAGGCTGAGGTTCGTTGGTATCTACTGAATCCTTTGGTTGTACCAAATCATCTGCTGTATTTTGTATAGCTGGAACCTTTCCAGTTCTACATAACAGACCTTGCCTCGAGCTTGTCCGGATTTTGCTTTTAGACATAGGCCGGACAACCCCAAATCTTAACTAGCTTAAGACATGGGCTCTTCCCTTATCATATCAAATATGAAGTGGTAGGCACTGATTTGATTCGAACCCTAATTCAATAGGTATGCATCTTCTCAAGTGCATAACTCCCTTAAGGAAAAAGGTAACTCAGTAGTACTCATCATAGAGCACACCATATCAAATAGGGTGTATCTGCTCCGCCCCGACATACCATCGTGCAATGGTGTATACGGAGGAGTAATGCTGAGAGAGAATCTCATTCTCCTTTAGAATAGTCCAGAAATTCTATGCTTAAGTTTTCTCCTCCTTGATCTCATCATAGGACATAATACTTTTACCCGTATTTTGGTTCTCTACTTCTAACTTATATTCTGTGAATATCTCAAAAGGTTCGGACTTGTGTTTCAACAGGAACATATGTCTGAATCTTGAGAGATTATCAGAGAATGTAATGAAGTACAAAGAACCGGTCTTGGTATGTGTAGACTGGGGACTTACATACATCAACATGTATCATCCCAAGAGTTCACTAACTCTTTCTCTGTTTCTAATAAACAGAGCTATGGTCATCTTATCTTTGTGACATGACTGGCGAGTTTCACAAGATGTAAATTCAAACTAATTTAAATATGCATCTTTATGAAACTCTAGCTAGTCGGGTCACATTGATCTGACCTAGTCTACAATACCTCAAGAAGAATTCGTTCATTTCTGAACTCTTCCTCTTGTGTGTGTTCCATATACTAAGAACTGTAGTTTGATTTAGAACATTAACGCTTTTAGATAACGTGCCTGAACCGATCAACTTTTGATATAGGAAATGTTCAAAACATTATCCAACAATACAAAATTTTATCATTTCTTTACTAATAAAGAGAGTGATATGATTTTGTATATCAGGTTCGGTATCTAATAACATTCGTTCAGAATCAATGTATTTGTAATACAGGGTGACAGTGACCGACAGACTTGGCTGCAACTCTTGCCCCGTTTTCTGCCTCATGAAACTTATCACCCGTTCTCAGTTTTTCTACCCTTTTGTAGCCCTATGTAACAAATTACATATCTGGGATCCTGATCCGGTATCATACTGAGAAACAGTTCTTTGTAATGAACACACCCGAAGATGATGCATCATATGCACTTTCTTCGTTTGGGCGGCACGGGAATTCTGGTATTCCCCAATATCCTGCTCTGTCTTATAACAATTATAAGTTGGAGCGGGACCAACGTTCCCCAGCTCAGTATAACAAGCGGGTTCGGTCAATAATCCGTTTTATTATCTTGATTAAGGCGTGATATGGTCGCTACCAGAAGAGAGAGAGAAGAAAACACTCAGCGTGCGCTCTTGCAAGAATATATTGGTTTTTATTTTATCTAATCAGGATGGCTCCCACTGCTTTTTATCAAATCTTTCTTCAAACCCTAAAAGGAAAGACTAGCCGGGATTAATTACACACTACAAGTTCGCCAATCTTTCAGCCAGGCCAGTGTCGGTACTTTGAGGGAGGTCCCCCGTGCTTTCGCACGAACCTAATTAATGTAAACCTCGTTTTCCCAGAGGCGTAACCCCGTTAACACCTTTCTAGACACCTACTTGATTGGCTAATTGTAATGTGTAAAACACTCTACTACTTGGCAAGAGGTAGAGGATGAAGAAATAGGAAGTGGGTAGACTTTAGAATTGGATTTCTCACTTTTTTTCATCAATCACCTTTGATGAAGTAAGCTTCTTCATCTTGAAGAAGAAGAAGAAGAAGAAGATGAAAGAATATCTTAAGTATCATCCAAAATGAATAATAATATGAATACTTATCATATCCTAACCTTGGTTAGGTGTAGAGAATATACTAGGGTTAAATGGAGTGGTTAGGGTTAAGCATGAGACAAAATGGTCACTTTGGTCAAATGTTCAAGAAGCTTCAACTAGAAAACAAACAAAGCCACCATTTTCCTTTTATGCTTATCATTTTCAAAATGAATAACTAAATAAGATAAATCAAAAAGAAAACAAAACCCTAACCATTCATATAACCATGGTTTAGTCTTTACACAAACCCAAGTTAGCATGCATCATCAAACATGATACATACAAGTGCACAAAAATACATCACATATACAATGTGCACAATCCAAGTGAGAAAATCCATTTAAAGTAAACCAATACTAGTTAATGCATAGTAAATAAATTAAATATATAATTATACATTAAATCATTAAATCAACACTTGATTCAATAATCCGGTCATGTCGCACACAACCGACTAGTATTCAATGTATCGACTTATCGAATCAATACTTGATTCGATAACTAGGTTATATCGCATACAACCAATCGATACATTCATCGCGAGAATAGAATACGGTATCACATACACGCATTATTCTCGGTCCCGCACATATCTCATATGCGCTCCTATTTCGTTTCGCTTGAGCCAGGAAACCTCTGTGTAGGACTCTAAAGACTCGTCAATACGCCGGCAGCAGGTGATGATCATATCAAACACCCACAAGCCGCAAGCGGTCTGCTAAACGTAACGGCCACCCGGGTATTGAGCGATCAGAAGATCTACGAGCAAGCCCGCTCACACTCCAGTGAATCCAACCAGTAACACTACCGTACAGTCCGGTCTCGTCGTCTGATATGTCGCATATCTCGCCTAGGGGTGGTAAACGTCAGACCCCAATAGCTCGATAAGTCGTGTCGATGTGAGGTCTATAACAATTCGAGAAACTACTGGTAACACTTACCAGTAAATCTCAGCAACCCTGGCCAGGGATTTCCTGTTATAGTCAATCGAACACAGCGCAACATCAACTCCCTATACCGGGAGAGACGAATCCCCTCCTATCGCTCATTGCCTCCATGTGATTCGGGACTGTACCCAAAAGCCACCGTTTTGCACGCCCTCTTGGACGTGGTAAGGTGGAAATCAAAGCACAGTGGGAACCACACAAGACTCTATGACGATCTCGGGTCAACAGACTACTCTGTACCAGTGTCACCTGAGAACTGCCATCTGACGTAAGGTATAATACCATCTGGGAGTTCTCGGCGAGTCCGTCCAGTGTACCCAGTCTCCACTGAGCACCCGTATATCATCTCCGATGTCAAACACCGATGGATATGGGATCATCCATCGCCCATCTGTATGGGTCGAGAAGGTACACGCTAGTCTACTCTGGTATATCGATGCCCCATCTCGATACACCCACGACTAGGGACTTTCAAGGATGTACTTATGGACTACCATGTCCCCACTAGTATGATCCGCATCATAGTCCAGGTAGTCAAGTACACATCCTAAGGGCTTTACCAACATGTGACAGAGAGACAATCAGTATACACGTTAAGGTAAAGAGTAACCAGATAGCATACTATCATGTCGAGCAAGAAAGTCCTCCCTATATATGTCCCAGCATCCACTACAATATACATCCTATGTACAGTAATGGCCTCTAGGGCATACATATAACTAACAAAAGCTGGGGGCAGATCCTGAACCAAAAATTCTGGGGCCATCAGAAGAAGTAATTGACGCATTTTTCAACGAAGCTTTGTTGAAAAGTAAAGCTGATCGGGAACGCGAGATGTCTATATTTGAAAGGGCTAAGCGCCAGCGACTTGACGAAAGAGCTGAGACACTTCCGCTGGAGAAAAATACATCCACTACGGACAAAAGCAAATTCAAGACGAGGAAAAGGTTTGCTAAAGCCATATCAATGGACATGAAGCTACCATCCTCCGAAGGAAACATTACTGGTGAAATGGAAATGCACCCCTCCTATTGCTTATATCATTGGAAGATTTCGCACCCCACCGAAGAATGCAAAGCTTTCGATAGATGGTGGCAAGGATATGTTGCTCATCGACAACATTTTAAGCGGGAGAAGCGTAAAACTCGTCGGGAGCGGAAAAATACGACCGAAGGGCTCAACAGAACAACCAGCGATTGTCGCATGGTTAACGCTGGGGGATCACAAGTGCTTACCTTCGGGAGCGATTCCGACGAGGAGCTGGCTTTTAGCGCTCTCTTTAAAGAGTCCACTTCGGGAAAAGAAGAAGAGCCGAAGGTCTGCGAAAATATCCGGCTGTGTAATCGCACGCTACCTGAAAAGAATCTCGGACCCTCAAATAAAAAAGATAAGGGAAAAGAGAAGGTCCCTGAGGAGATTGCCCTAGATGACCAAGTTGTGGAGGAGCTAACTGCCAAGGACCCGCCAAAGAGAAATAAGGTGGATTACAACGTCTTAGCGCATCTGAGGAAACTACCCTCACAGCTCAGCATTCTTGACGCCCTTTTGCTATCAAAAGAGGCGAGAGATTCGTTAATCAAGGCACTACAGGATCCGGAGCAATTCCAAGCTTTCCTGGCCGAGGAAACGATGAAGGATGAATTGGAGGAAGTGCACACGGCCGATGTCTTTTTTGGTGATGAAGACCTTCTCCTTGGGACGTGCTAACACAATCGCCCCCTTTATGTCTCAGGATACTGCCACGATATAAAGATAGGCAAATCCTGATCGACAATGGATCCTCCGTTAATCTCCTCAATGTGCGGGTGTTAAAAGAAATCTGCATGAGCATCCAACACCTTGCTCGGGACAAGATCACCATCTCCGGGTTCGACTCCCAATCATCAAGAACTCTTGGGTCTGTGATACTGACGCTACGCTTCGGGCTGCTCGTCACAGATATTAAGTTCCACGTCATAGACGCCAAGACATGCTACAACGCTCTGCTCGGCCGACCATGGTTACATGAGTACAACATCATCCCTTCTACACAACATCAGTGTATGAAGTATTCTAAAGACGGTCTCGAGTATACTGTGATGGGAGAACTGAACCCGTTCTCTATGAACGAGGTCTGCAAATACGAAGATGCAAAGTACTTTTTGCCAGATTTCGAGGATACAAAGAGATGTCGCAAACCAGAGGACAAAGCTAATTCCACCATTCCTGTTTTCGGGAGTGATACCGAAGAAGAAGAAGAGATAGTTTACTCTGGACCGTCTCGACACAACAAGCCAGGACCATCCGCTCCTACGTTGATCTTTGGTAGCGACTCGGAGGATGAGGTCCATGCTGTATTCTCTGCTCGACCTTCAATACAAACGTCCGCTGACGAAGAGCAAAGTCTACAAGTCGCCATGGTGCCGCTTAAACACCGTAAAGAATTGGATGCACTTGATATCTACAATGTAGAAGAGCTGCAGACGTTCTATATCCCTCCCAGGCGAGAAGGCGAAAAAGCAATTCTATTCTACCGCTCTGAAGAAACCAGAGTAGAGAAAGAAATCTGGTATGGCGCGGATCCTACGCTTGACAGGCTTCAGCCCACCCGTCTCCCCAGATATTATACAGAAGGCTTGAAGAGGTTGCTGAAGCGCCAAGGGATATCCTTCAAACAGACCGCTCGGAAAGCCAAATTCTACGACAGGGTCTGGAACGTTCTCGGGACTCAGCACAAGTTACCTAATGGGAGAATGGAAATGATCGGGCTTGGATACATTCGGTCCAAGAAACGAGAGCTACTCTACGGTTGCTACGTCGTATATGACTTTGATGAAGAAGCGGACGCTCAGTGGGAGGACGCTAATCCTGAACCAGTGAAAGTTCCAGATGCAAAAGCACCCAGTCCGTCATTCGAAGAACAAATGGACAAACTTATAAGGGAAGCTGGTCAAAAAGTCCGAGACGACCATAACCGCGAAATGACCATCTACGAGAAAGCCAAAACGCAACGCCTCCTCCAACAAGCTGTGAAGGATGAAGATGCCGCTCCATGTCAACCTGTTGTAAAAAAAACTCAACGCGGAGGCAGAAACGAGTCGAAACGCGAAAAAGGCGCTCAAAAGAAACAAAGCGGGGCTAAGAGGCCACGCAAGCGAAAATCAAACGGTTTCGATCTATCCCTCATAAGAAAAATGGGTCGGGCGTACTCTTTTCCTCGAGACAAGACGAAGAAAATACCCGACCTCGCTCTAAAACATCAGATGCTTACGCTGCCGGAGTCTAAACACCCCGAACAAGCAAGCGAAGTCTCTCACCCGGACTATTGCCCTTATCACCGAGTGATAGGGCACCCTCTCGTTGACTGCTTCACCTTCAAGAATTGGGTCGAAGATCATTATCAGCTTGGCAAGTTCGCTCTGTCCTTCAACTGGAGGGTGGCGCCGTCACAGAAGCACGAACCCAAGCCCACGAAAGAAGAACCAGTTCCACATTAGGATTGGAAGCGAATTCGTACTTGTCACATGATAACAATATCAAAGGAAGAGCCCGAGAACATGGATGACCTTCCCTGGTGCTTCGAAAACAACAACGATGAGGTAATCTCAGAATTTCCACCTGCGCCAAAAGAGCTGGAAGATGGAATCCATACCACTGCAGATAACCTCAAGAAAATTGAGTTGGGAACGGCGAACGACCCGCGGCCGACATTCATTAGCGAGCTGCTGTCTGAAGAGAGGGTGACTTCATTAAAAGACCTGCTTATGCAGCATAAAGAGTGCTTCGCATGGAACTATTCTGAAATGCCGGGACTAGATCCAGAAATTGCTGTGCATAAATTGGCAATATCCCCGGACGTTAAGCCAGTCAAACAGGCACCAAGGAGAATGCGGCTCGAGCTTGAGATGAGTATTAATGCCGAGGTCAAGAAGCTGATTGACTCTGGTTTTATCCAGGAGGTTCAATATCCTGAATGGATCGCCAACATCATCCCGGTGATGAAGAAAAATGGGACAGTGCGCATATGCGTAGACTTCCGGGATCTCAATAAAGCCTGCCCAAAGGACGATTTTCCAGTGCCGGTCACCGAACTGATGATAGACAATACAAACACTCACGAGGTTTTCTCCTTCATGGATGGCTCATCAGGGTATAATCAGATAAAGATGCATCCCGAAGACCAGAAGCACACCGCTTTTCGGACTCCTTTGGGAATATTCGGTTTAAAGAACGCCGGTGCCACCTATCAGAGGGCCATGACGAAAATCTTCGATGACCTTATACATGAAATTGTTGAATGTTATATCGACGACCTCGTGGTGAAAAGCAAATCATACGAGGAACATCTCGAGCATCTAAAAACCGTATTTCAACGCCTTCGACAATACAACTTGAAGATGAACCCTCTCAAGTGCGCATTCGGATTTTCCTCAGGCAAATTCCTGGGATTCATCGTCTGACATTGAGGTATTGAGATAGATCCGTCAAAGATCAAGGCGATCATGGAAATGCCTCCGCCAAGGACTCTCAAACAGCTGCGGTCTCTCCAAGGGAAGCTCGCGTATATACGGCGATTTATATCCAACCTTTCAGGCAAGTGCCGTCCTTACAGTCACCTGATGAAGAAGGGGACCCCATTCGTCTGGGATCATAAATGCCAAAGCGCGCTAGACGAGATCAAGCAATACCTGCCAAACCCGCCAGTGTTGGCTGCTCCGGTCAAGGGAAAGCCCCTCATTATTTATACAACCACCCTCGAAGGTTCCTTAGGCGCATTATGGGCGCAAGAGAACGATCAAGGGAAAGAAAGAGCACTCTACTACTTAAGTCGAGTTCTACTGGGGGCAGAAAGCAACTACTCCCCCATTGAAAAACACTGCCTGGCGTTGATCTTCGCGATAACAAAGCTCAGGCACTATGCGTTGGCGCATGAAGTCCATCTCATTTCGAAGGTGGACCCCCTTAAATATTTAATGTCGAAGGCCATAATAACGGGGCGACTCGCTAAATAGGCCCTGCTCTTGATGGAGTTCTCGATAACGTATCAACCTCTCAAGGCAGTGAAAGGCCAGGCAATCGCCGATTTCCTCGCTGAACATCCAATACCTGCCGATTCTCCTCTGAATTGCGATCTTCCAGACGAACATGCGTTTGATGCGATCGACGGTGGCGATACCCGTTGGGAGCTTTATTTCGATGGAGCATCTTCCGTGAAGAAGCGCAAACAAAGTACCCCTATAATCAAATCGGGGGTAGGACTCATCTTTGTAACTCCACAAGGAGGGATAATGCGCTTTTCTTTCTCCCTAACAGAGCCGAGGACAAACAATGAAGCCGAATACGAAGCTTTGATAGCAGGCCTCGAGATCGCCATCGACATGGGAATTGAAAACCTCCTCATATACGGAGACTCCCAACTGGTTGTTAGTCAAGTAAACGGCGACTACCAAACATGCAAGCCAGAGCTGGTGAAGTACGGCGAAAAGGTGCAGCAACTGTTGACCCAAATTCCTTCATACACTTTGGAAAGCATACCGCGCGCGGAAAACAGTAAAGCGGATGCATTAGCCAAGCTCGCTAAGGAACTGGCCGATGAGAACCTCGATGACGTAAGAATCGTGGTACCAAGCCGTCGGGTGCTTGCCCCAGCAGAAATATCTCCGGAATCACCCGAAGAAAAGGGGGCGATTGAGCAAACGGCTCTGCAAATAAAAGATCGGGAAAAGGCCGAGGATCGGAGGGAAGTCTTTATAGACTACTTCAAATACCGTCGAACGCCCGAAGATGCGTCCTCAAGACATCAGCTTATGAAACGAGCTCTGTCTTTCGCCTTCTTCAATGATACTCTGTACAGGAGGTCATTCGATTCTCTGTGGTTAAGATGTCTGGGACCTGACGAAGCGAAAAGAGTCATTCAGGAAGTTCATGACGGACTCTGCGGTTCTCACCAAGCGGGCCCAAAGATGAAGTTGAAGATCAAACGGATGGGCTACTACTGGCCCATGATGATTCAAGACTGCCTTGAGTATGCGAAGCAGTGCCACTAATGCCAAATTCATGGGGACTTCATCCACCAGCATCCAAATCCACTCCATCCAACACTGGCTAGCTGGCCATTCGAATTGTGGAGGACTGACATAGTTGGCCCCATCGAACCAGCATCGTCCAGAGAACATCGTTTCATCCTGGCGACGACTGACTACTTCTCCAAATGGGCAGAAGCAGTACCGTTAAGAGAAGTGAAGACGGAAAATATCCTCCATTTCTTCAAAACGCATGTCATTTATCGGTTTGGAACTCCACGACGGATCATCTCCGATAATGGGCCAGCTTACAGAAGCCACAAGCTCAATCGCTTCACACAACAACACAATATAGACTGGAGATATTCCTCGGTTTATAATCCGCGAGCTAACGGTTCTGCTGAGGCCTTCAACAAGACCTTGACAAAGATCATGAAGAAGACGGTGTCCCGAAATAAGAAGGACTGGCATGAGAGGCTGCAAGAGGCTCTTTGGGCGTATCGAACTACGTTCAAGACAGCCACGAACACAACGCCATATGCGTTGATATTCGGTACAGAAGCAGTACTCCCCCTCGAGATAGAGTTACCCTCTCTATGAGTGGCAGTCCACTATGAGCTGATGGATGAAGAAAATGCTCACCTTCGGCTTGAGGAGCTTGATGCCCTCGATGAGACCCGGCTCATAGCGCAACAAAATTTGGAGGCTTATAAAGCAAAGATGACGTGCTCATATGAAAGACTGACCCGGCCGAGGACATTCCACCAAGACGAACTCGTGCTGGTGGTCAAAAGGCCTATGATCCCCAATCGCGCCAAGCGGGGAAAATTCGAGCCAAATTATGAAGGCCCGTACATCATAGACAAGGTCTACCATGGTGGAGCTTATCTACTCATGGATATGCACGGTGAAAGGCCTTACAGGCCAATAAATGGCCGATTCCTAAAGAAATACTACGCTTAGCGAGTTACTGCCTAGGTCAATGATAGATGACGACGACTATGTCCGCTCGCTATCTTCCTGAGCTTAAACTTTATAAGCAGTAGCCATCCTTCTCCTGGACGGACCGAAACGTTCTTAAACTAATGATGGACCGAAACGTCCTTAAACTAATGGCGGACCGAAACGTCCTTAAACTACTACCGCAGCATCTCCAGGCTGACGAGATGAATAATATATATATATATATATATATATATATATAAATAAAAAATATATATATATAAAAACGGTATGTCCATAAGCAAAAAAGGGCACGGATGAAAACCCGAAAGGGCTCCGTGAGTAAAAACAGCAGGGCTACCGGCGAGTGTTCGTGAAAACCCGAAAGGGCGCGACCTCGTAAAAAATATATATATAAAAACAAATAAAAAGAATAAAAAAATGATATGTCCATAAGCAAAATGGGCACGGATGAAAACCTGAAAGGGCTCCGTGAGTAAAAACAGCAGGACTACCGGCGAGTGTTTGTGAAAACCTGAAAGGGCGCAACCTCGTTAAAAGACACTTACAGGGTCCTCTCGACCTTATAAGGAGAAACCACCTGCGTGAGATCCTTACGACTCACAAGGGAGCAACACACTTAGGGATCCCCACGATTCCTAAGGAGAAAATACACTTGCGAGATCCTCACGACTCGTAAGGAGAACTCTCTTATGGGACCTTCACGGCTCATAAGATTTGAAAGTCTTAAGTTACAGAGACCTGAACCTGTGCTTAAGCAAACCCCTACAACCTTCGAGAATTACTGGGAAGGAAGAGTCTTGTATAGCTCTAGCAATTGTTCGCGTACCTCCTTCCACACTTTCTCCTGATCGGCCACCACCGCCAGTTCTGCCTCCACTTGAGCCCACTGCTACAAGACAGATGCAAGCTGCTCCCTAACGGCCTGATGAGCAGCTTCACGGCCTGGGGTGTCACGCTCGGCGACATCAAGCTTTCGCTTCAAGTTTATCCCATGAGAGATGCGTTCCAGGAGGCCCTCAAAGATGGCCTTCACTTGGGCAGCATTCGCCTCAACCTCAGCACGCAGACGAGCCGTCTCGCTCGAGGTCCCTTGGTATTCCCTTAGCCTTAAAGCCGCTTCTTGTTCCAAGTGGTGGACGTAAGAAGCGCTTTGCTCGATCAACGCTTCTCTTTCATTGCTTGCGGCTAAGGTCTTGGGAGCAGGGCGCATAAACTCCAGTTGATGCAGACGAGCCTCGATCTCCCTGCAGTGGTTAACCCAAGACGCGATGATTCCCTCGTCATGGAAATTTACGAGTATCACCAGCATCGGGTTAACCGCCGTAGCGAAGTCTGCAGCAGATGTAGGAGTCTCGACGTCGAGTTCCTCGATGTAGTCGCTCAACATGCGCAGACTATTCGCGGCTCCTTTCGAGGACGGACGTCTCAGGAAAGGGCCCGCCGGCATTATGACACGAGGCTCGAAAGGCGCCGAGACCGGAACGACGGCTAAAATAAACAAGATATGATCAGATAACAGTTCAAGAAATAAAAAAAGAGGGATTTATCAATGTGATAGTTGTTGTACCAGCTGCGGCAGGTGGCAAGGCCGGAAGGGCCGGTGGCGCGGCCGATCTTTCATCCCCTCCTTCAATTTGTAGCACTGCAGTCGGGACGAGAAAAAGTTAGATATAATTCCATCACTGAAAAAGAAAGATATCAATTGGAATCCATACTCACTGGCGCCACCAGAGGGAGAAGCGAATTCAGATGGGAAGGAGAAGTGTGGGAGCAACACTTGATAAAGATGATCAAAAATCACTCCTAAAAAGACACAACAGTACGACTTTAGTACATAAATTATGCGGCTGAAAGACGAAACTAATAGGTTGCAAATCCATACCTTCCAACATCTTCGATGGTACAAGAGAGGGCTGAGAAGTGACCACCGCCAAGGCAGTAGTTGACGGCGCTCCCTCGAGCAATGGAGCATCGGCGCTGGCCGCACCTGCGTTAAAAAAAAACAAGGGTAAACCTGTCAGGAAAGATTGCAAGATAAAAAAGGGGGACGGTAATCCGAAATTTACCTGATGAGCCTCCAGCCGAGACGGAGGCGTCTCCCTCCTTCATCGACATAAGTCCACCTCCCGTGGCCTCATCACCAGACTCGACAGGGGCTGTCGTCGTACTCGCCCGGCCAGGGGACGGCGGAAGACTGTAGACAGGGAGAGCAATGATTGGAGCATTGCCGGAATCTTGAGAAAGAGCGGCTGGCTTTTCCCCAAGAGTCATACCCGTCTCACCCGCTACTTCTTCAGGCTCGGTGGTCGCTATTGTCTCATCCGCCGTCACCATAGGGTCGCCGGTATCAGGCGCCTCGTTCGCCGCTGCCTCGGGCTCAATTATAGCGGTCGTCTCATTTGCCGCCATCTCAGGCTCGGCATCGACGACCTTCTCAGGTACAGCTCCCTCTGCCCCCAGCTCAGGTTCGGCAACCCCATTGACGTTGCCCACCGTCGGCTCGGGTTCGGCCGGTGCTCCTTCCTCTGGCCCTTTGGGTTCGACGGTCTTCGCCTCTCCCTCGGTCGGACTTGGCCCTGCAAGACAAGATATATAAGAACTGACAAGTTTACAACTCTTATAAACAAATCTCGAAAGATACATTACCTGAAGAGGATTTATCGTTAGCACTCCGAACTGCACGCGCCACCTGTCTGCGAGCAGTGGACAAGGCGACCAGAGGCTCTTCTGAGGGGGTATCAGCATGAGGGACGGTGCTTGGGCCCGCTCCCACGGCCAAAGCAGCCCTGCGTGCCTTCGCCTCGCGCCTTAGCCGCTTTCTCTCCTCTCGAGCCATCAAGACGAAGCTCTCCAAGGCTTCCCTCATTGAGACGTCCTCGTCCGTAAACAGGGATGCTTCCAAATCCTTCAGGGCATCCCTCGTCGACTTGTCGAGTCGAGGCTTTCGCGGTGTCTCCGAAGAGACTGGGATTTCAGTTTCAGGCCCAGGGAGAGTCCCCGCATCAGCTGGCGCAGCCCCTGTAAAGAAACAAAAGAAGAAGGTTAGGTTGGTCATCAGAAAGGAGAATAGAAAAACTCAATAAGACGAAACGTACCAGCGCCCGTTAAAGCACGCTTATTTTCCTCCTCCTGAAAGGTTTTCAAAGAAGCAGCGATGGCCTCTTCGGTAGTGACACCTGTTGAAAAATGGGGAAACGCATTAGTCGAGGATAATGATAAAAATGCTATAAAATTATGAAGAGTACAGCTAATGATTACCCGCTCGAGCGAGTTTATCCAACCACGCTTCAAGTCAGGCCGATCGCTCAGAAGCCGCAATGGCGGCCGCTAGATCGGTGTCTGCCGGGTCTACCGAGAAGCCCTTATTGCTGCCATATTCGCTTATACCTTTGGTAAGAGGGGCCTGAGGCCCCTCTAAACCGAGGATAGCATCGAGAGAGAGGAGCGACTTCTTCTTCCTCTTCTGCCCACCAGCCTTGGGTGCACCCGAGATTGACTTGCGCTTGGCAGGCACCTTAGGGCGGCGGGTCCCGATATCCGCACCCACGCCAGACTCCGGCGAAACCACATCTACCGTCTCCACTGGAGCACAGGGCGCTGGTGGTACATCCGCAATACCACAGAGTGGCAGTCCGCGCGGAGGGCTCAACACGCGCGGTGGCATGGCTCCGGCATCTCTCAACGGAGGAATAACCGGGGTCCTTGGTTTCAAATGAGCCTTGCGATCGCCACCGGGAGGCGCACCCTTCCGGTCAACCAACATGCGCTTCTCCATATGGATAACCGGACCCATTGCGTGGGCGTACCAAGCCACGTACGCGTTGAGGACTTTGGGGACGCAGCTCGGCTCGCTGATGAAGAAATAAGAGCCCGTGTTAAGCCGCATGAAATGGTGCATCGCACTCCTTATCCCCTCCCGGCTGGCCGTGGGCTCTCCCAAAAAGGCTTCCAGCGGTATCCCCTGGTGATAGCTGGATTGTTGGGCGAACCGGTAAGGGTTATACCTCATGAAAAGCTCCATCTCATTCTTCCTGAACACCAGGTAGCCCGGCCGAATGGAATAGAGGTGGAGGATCTCTCGGGCTTTCAATATGGAGGCCCCGTCCTTAAAATCATCGCGCAGCAGCACCACCGACTTAGTGGTTTCTGAGCCTATGGTTATGACCTTGTCCAAAAAAGAAACCTTCGCTCCGACCAGGTGTGGACGAAGGAGTAGCCCCCTAGCCTCTCGCGGAGACGCAACCACGATCGAGGCGTCGACCGGCCGCATGACTCTCGGGAGTCTGCACTTTTCAAAAAACGGAGGGATCTTGTGGACGCCGAACACCCCATGCACGTGCATTTCCATCCAAGAGGTGAAGTAGTGCATCGGGAAATTAGCAGGCTGCACCCCGGGTTCATTAGCGTCCGCCGCCACGCTAAGTCCATTATAGAGGTGAGCCAACCCGGCAATTCCTATTGTTAACTGCAGGCCAGCCACCATCCGATATGCTGGGTAGAAAACGGATGGCCGCATGAAGCGCGGCTGCATTGGGAGCGCAAAGCTGCACAACCACAATCCCAGGAACCCTATAAAAAAGGTTTCTTCATCCATACCCGAAACGGCGATCTCCGATAACGGCGTGACGACGGCGCTGGGGAGATAAAAATCCTTTTGATCGCCCTCCGATGTTGGTCGACGGTCTAGGCCGAAGCCGAAAGGGTCGTCAGGCTTGGAGAACTTCTCACACTGTTCCGACAGAAACTCCGGTCAGACGAAGCGGGCAACGAAGTCTGCGAAACTAACTCCCCGGGTGCCCGATTCCAAATAGAGCCCTTCATAAATCTCCAGCACCTTCACCAGGCCCGGAAATTGGTGCTGAATGGCGTTCTCCGGCGTCAGGTTGAACACCAACGGCTTAGTGGCAAAGACATATTCATCAGGAGGAAGCAGCTCCTTATAATGCTCCCCCCTCATCGGCAAGCCTGAGACTTCAGCAAACTTCTCTAAGGAGATAGAGACTTTCCTGTCCGTCATCAGGAAGGTGTGGGTAGGGATGTTCCATTGTTCAATAAAAGCCTCAACCCACCACGTTGGAGGAGAGGGATACTCGAAGAGCGACACATAGATGGTCGAATACAAGCCTATCTTCATCAGATGAGTCCTCTTCGCTGACAAGATATACCGGGCCCACTGCAAATATCCGGCGGGCGGTCGCGGCATCAATCCGATGTTATAGGCCTGTCCCCAAGGGCGTGCTTCACCCTGACAGATTCGCCTCCTTAAAATATCTATTGCCGGCGGCGGCTGCACGGGAATAGCACCAATCGCGGGTTGGAGGAGGTCATCCGAGTTCCAATTTTTAACCTCCACGGCATACTTCACCGGGGGTTCATCCGCGTAAGGGAGTGAAGATATGGGCTCAGATGGCATGGCGGAACCGAAACTTCGACGACCCTGGATGATCTCATTGTACCACCTACCCCACAGGTGAAGGCTCTTATGCTCGGGGTTATGATCCTTAATGAGAGGGAGCACTACTCGGTCCACTGGTGCCTGGGGAAATCCTCCCTCTGAGCGAACGAATGGGAAAGACAGATCAGCAGACATGATTGACTGTAAAGAAAAACGAAATTCAGCCATCAGTGTCATAATTTAATTTTAAAAGCCTGACACTTGATACTACACTGCAATGCAGTGTAGGGGGGACCAAAAAGGGACCCACAAAATCCAGGTGACAATGTGCCAATTAATAATACAGCCCCATCATTGGATGGGACTGTCAATTAATAAGGAGATCCCCAAAAGAATACTCTCATTAAATGATAAATCCTTAGAGACAAGGAGAGAATCCCCCCTTTCAGAGCAAAGCTCTGTCACAGAGTGACACTTGTCAAACTCTGGTCTCAAGAGAATAAAATTCCTTAGAAGAGCCTAGCTCTATAATAATGATGAGAGAATCCATTAAATAAGAAAATTTTAGAAGTTAAAAATTTTTGTGATCTTAGAGATCCATGAAAACTCTTAAGAGTTCTTCATTTTTAGATCAAAAAGATCTATATTTTGTCCATGAGCAAAGCTCTGTTCATGGGTAAAAACCCTGAAACAAGATCTCTTTAGATCTATGGATTCTTGAGAGCAAGGCTCTGTTGGTGAAACCCCAAAGGGGTTTTCTTTAGATCAAAGATCTATGAGAGCAAGGCTCTGTTGATTAAAATTAATTTAATTAAATTTAAGTTAAATTTTACCTAAGATGTGCTAAAAGTTTGAACTTTGAAGTTCTTGAAAGAAGAGAGCAAGGCTATGAAGTTCTTAAAAGAGCAGGGCTCTGGAAAATAAAATCTTGAAGATGGTAAAAATTTTCTAAGGACCAAGGGTCCTATTTATAGGCGCCTGCGCCCTTTCACCTCACCCCTTGATCCAACGGCCTAGATCTTGCCACCGTTGCACTCACGTGTGCGCCACGTGAGCGCAACGGTGGGGGGCATTTGTTTCCCCCAATCAGAGCAAGGCTCTGTTTGAATTTCAAAAATTCAAATTTTGAAGCAACGCTTCAAATTCCATGCGCTGCGCGTAACGCGCCACGTATCAGAAGTTGATACGTCAGCGCAGCGCCCAAGGCAGCGCGCCCAATCAGAGCAAGGCTCTATTTAAAACAAAAATTAAAGGAAGCAACGCTTCAGTTGCGCAAGCGCTGCGCTGCGCGACACGTGTCAGCGCAGTTCCGTAAGCGCAGTGGCTAAAGCGCTGCGCTGCGCGACACGTGTCAGCGCAGTGGCGCAAGCGCAGGTGCGCTGCGCTGTGCGACACGTGTCAGCGCAGTTGCGCAAGCGCAGTTGCGCAGCGCAGTGCACTGCTTGACACGTGTCATGCGCTGGGGCATTTGCGCCAAACAGAATTAAATTCTAGTAAGATTTTTCTGTTCTTGTTAAAACAAGAAGATTGCCTTCTGTAAAACAGAAGCCCTTGGATCAAAGATCTAACGGTGGGGAAAATTACCCAAACCACTCAGAGAAAGATCTCTTTAACAAATTTATGAGCACTATATAAAGGCCCCTAGACCCCAAATCAAAAGAATCAACATTGTGAGAGATCAAGAGCCTCAAAATACAGAGAGAACTCTGAAGAAAGTTCAAGAAAAAGGTAAAAACCTTCACAAAATAGAAGAATTTCTTCTAATAGATCATTGATCTAAGAACAAGATCAATGATCTTCATATAATAATAAGTGCTTTGCACTCTTTTATGAACCACTGGTTCTCTGAAAACAAGAAAAACAAGAAAAAACTTGTTTTCTTTGATCTAAATTGGATCAAGAAATCAAACAGTGCTTTGCACTTTTTATGAACCATTGGTTCTGGAATCTTAAAGATTCTCAAGATTATTGAAATAGTGCCTTGCACTTGCAGAAACTGCACTGTTGCGCTCCTGGGTTGGCGCTAGCTACCAGAGAGCGCCACGTGTCAACATCTGAATCACTTGCGCTATGCGCTTTTAAGAAAGAGCCTTGCTCTCTGAAATTGGCGCAACTCACCAAAGCGCGCCACATGTCAGCAGCGCAAGCGCAGCGCACTGCGCTTGCGTGACACGTGTCATCACCATAAGCGCTTGCGCTCATTGATTGGCGCAAAGCGCCTGACAAATGCAATGCATTGTATGCTAAAGGGCCGGGCCCAAATCAAAAAGACCTAGTAGGCCAAAATAAATTGCAATGCAACAAAAGGGCAGAGCCCTAGTAAAATTGATGCTCTGCATCATTTATAAATGGCCAGAGCCCAAGTAAAATTGATGCTCTGCATCATTTATAAATGGGTAGAGCCCAAACAAAAATAAAATGCAATGAAAGGGAAGAGCCCAAACAAAATTGATGCTCTGCATCCTTTATAAATGGGCAAAGCCCAAACAAAATAAAAAGTAATGCAATGCGTTACTTAAACATGGGCAAACCCCTAGCACAGGCCTAATAGGCCAAAAACAAATAAAAGCATTGAATATTTTTTCAACTGGACTTAGCCCAGTCATGGCCGTAAGTCCTCAAATTAAATTGACTGAGCACAGCTGCTCTCTTAAATCAATTTACATCCGGCTCGAGGGTACATCTCCGAACTCCTTTGACTCTTATCGTTGTAATCCTTCAACGACGTCAGAGAGGTGACGGGTCCTGACAACCACACATCAACACGGACTATGGGGTCCTTAAACTCATGGACTCAAGCGTCCTTAAACCAAAAGACGGATTGTGGGATCCTTAAACCCACGGACTTATGCGTCCTTAAACTAAAACACGGACTGTGGGGTCCTTAAACTCACGGACTTAAGTGTCCTTAAAGTGAATATGGACCACCATGTCCCTAAACTGGAAAATGGACCGCAGCGTCCTTAAACTACCTATGGACCGCAATGTCCTTAAACTACCTATGGACCGCAACGTCCTTAAACTACTTATCGACCGCAACGTCATTAAACTAAACAATAGAGCCAATTGCTCTCTTGTCGGATCCAAACGATCCCGTTTAGTTGATCTTAGTCTCAAATCAGACTAACGTATCCTTAACGAACATTTAAGTCGATCTTAGTCTAAATATGGCTAACGTATCCTTAAACTAAAACACCAAACCCAAATCTACGTAAATACGGATTTGGACTAATCCACGTCCTACGGGCGACGGCATCACTTAGTCTCCGTATACAATCCACGGGCAATCACAAACAAAGCAAACACACACGACACGAAGTGAAATTCTGGAGAAGGAGAAAGTTGTTACCGCGATGTGGTAGCGTAATTAACTGCAGGGGCTTGCGCCTGCAGGGAAAAGTGTCCCCACAATCAAAAACCCCTTAAGAGAGGGGGAATCTGACGAAGTCTGCTACATCGGCTGCATCCGTCTAAACCTCCGATACGCGGTGCCATAAATCAACTTGGCATCTTCGGAGAGGTGGACGGATAAAACCAAATAACATCTGCCCCGAATCTCAGGCTAGACATCCTAACGTCGTCGCCGCCGTTTGGAGGGGAACACTAACCAATCCACATATCCATGCGACAGAAAAGCATTATAGAGCTACCGAACACTACGTCTCGGCAATGCACGACATACGTAGCATGAATACTAAGAAATACTAATCTGAAATGACGGAGGGCTACGACAGGTTTTTGGCGAAAAACCTTTAGCGTAATGAACTTGATATCGTTGAAGGAACTGCATAGCTTTTATAAAAATATAGTGGCGAAAACATTTGCTAAAGAGGTCACTCCCGGTGAAGAGATCTCGGCTCTTTCCCCGTAGAATGAGGTGCAGGATATTCCAACTGAATACTACGATGCAAAGCAAAAAGTGATCGGCTATAGTGAAGTTATTACCCTGACGCAAACTTCTGTCCAAGGGGTCACTCCCGGTGAAGGGATCTCGGCCCTTGCCTCGTCGACTGAGGTACTGGATATTCATAACCGAATACCATGTGCAAAACAAATGAGAACGTCCTTGCAATAACAGCTTTTTGAAAAATGTTCCAACAACATCATAATAGGTTTGTTTAGCTTGCATTGATCCGAATCAATGCAGTCCCATCATTTAATCACACCAAAAAGAAAGAAAATACGATGTACGTATATGCCATCCGCATTCGCCATTGGGTCCCGTCATCACCCGTTAGGTTACTTAACTAACGACAGAGCGGGGACTGGACTAGCGCGAGTGTAAAACATATACAACATCTACTAGTATATATATCAATATATAATTGTAACGTTTTGAAAATCGTTTCGGTGAAATTTCGGAAAATCGGTAAAATAAGGGGGTTTTCTGTAAAAAGTCAAAAAACAAATATCTTTATTATAAAATTTATTATACATATTCTAGTTATGTAATTGCTAGTATTTGGTGTTTATTGAGCCACTGGTGAAATTTCAAATTTCTGAAAAAATTTCCAAAATTAATTATTTTAATATTATTTTAAGCCGTCACTAATACATTTAATTAGGGAAAATTACAAATTCGAATGAGTTGAAACAAATTTTGTGCATCATAACACATTAATCACAATTTTAACATGTTGTTTCTGAAATGAAATCGTTTGCTAAAACGGTTTTTGAAATATTGAAGAAAAATGGCTTATTTTGTGAATGTTGTGTTAATGAGGATTAGGGTAATACATTTGTCTTTCTCCTTAACCCACACACCCACACCTCACCCTCTCTTCCTCTCCCCAATGTGGCCGGCCCCACCACTACTAACAACCCATATTTTTCCCTCTTGGTTGACTTCAACTCATGAAGAAAAAGAATTGTTTTAAAAAGGGGTTTTATATATTTAATTGGGTATGGGTTTAAAGTGTTATGAAAGGGCTTTGACCTTAGAATTTCCACCCCAATTCCTCACCTCACCACAGCCTCCCTCTACTGGCCGAAACCCTGCTGCAACAGCCCCCTCTTTCCCCCCCATTTTCCCATCTCTTTTGCTTCAAAAATTCATAAAATACTCATCAAAAAAATCCTAAAATATAAATCAAGCTCTTACCCATTTTAGTGTAGCCTTAGATGCATGTATTGTGGTGAAAGGAGAACTTTTTGGATGACTAGATTTCATGCTAGATCTCAAAAAAATTAGGAGGTATAAACCTTGACCCTATATAGAATTTGTTGTTTATATTGCTTAATCTAACATAATTAAGTGTGAGTTTGGTTCTTGTTGCTAATTTGAGAATTCAAGAATATGGTTTGAAGCTAATTTGGATTTAACCATCACTATTAAAATAATCAAGTGTGGATTATCATCTTGTGGAATTGTAAAACCTAACCTAATTGCTAGTTTGCAAATTGTTAGGTTGATATTGTTATAATTAAGCTATTTTGCTAACTAGGGTTTTTGGAAAATTATTAAATGCTTTAGATTAAAATATAATTATGGTTTCATGTCATTATTAATATTATAATAAGTGGTTTAATGCCTTTGGACCATGCAAAACCAAGCGTAATTGTAAAATTGTGAATTTTACTTTAAAAAGAGTTAAAATCGGTATTTTTGCAAACTAGTTTTTTTGAACGTATGTGGTTTGGTGAAATTAAATCGTGGAAATGGTTTGTATGGCTTATTTAAGTTATTTAATATGTATCATGGCCGCTAGATTTGTTTAAACATCGAGTTTTGTACTAAAACGGGTAATTTTTGCTTGCTAGATTTTCGGAAAAAATGGCTTTTAAAGTGAGTGTTCCCCCAATCAGAGCAAGGCTCTGTTTGAATTTTGAAAATTCAAATTTTGAAGCAACGCTTCGGTTCCCGTGCGCTGCGCGCAACGCGCCACGTGTCAGAAGTTGACACGGCAGCACAACGCCCAAGGCAGTACGTCCAATCAGAGCAAGGCTCTTTAAAAAACATAAGCAACACTCAACTGCGCAAGCGCACCGCAGCGCGACAGCGCTGTTGCGCAAGTGCTTCACTGCGCGACACGTGTCTGCGCAGTTGCACAAGCGCTGCTGCGCAAGCGCACCGCTGTGCGACACGTGTCTGCGTAGTTGCGCAAGCGCTGCTGCGCAAGCGCTGCTGCGCAAGCGCTTCACTGCGCGACACGTGTCACTCACTGGGAGAGTTGCACAAAACAGAATAAATCTTGTTAAAACAAGAAGATTTTCTTGTATAAGGCAGGAGCCTTTGGATCAAAGATCCAACGGTTGGGAAAATTCCCCAAATCACTCAGGAAAAGATTTATTGAACAAATTTAACTAATTTTTAAGCACTATAAAAAGGACCCCAGACCTCATTTCAAGAAAAAACATCTGGTTTTAAAAAAAAAAAAAGAAGAGAACTCTTGAGAACTCCTTGAGAACACAAAAAAGAAGGCAAAAACCTTTAAAACAAGAGAGAATTCTCTTAGGAATAGATCATTGATCTAAGAAAAAGATCAGTGATCTTTAACAAATAAATAAAAATAATAAAAATAGTGCCTTGCACTTGCTATGAACCTTTGGTTCTCTGAAATAAGGAAAAACTTGTTTTTCTTTGATTCAAATCAAGGGATAAAAAGTGCCTTGCACTTCTGTTCTTGAATCTAAAAGATTCTTGGTGCTCTGCATAAATGCAATGCATTACTTGAAGGGCCAGGCCCAAATAAAAAATACCTAGCAGGCCAAAATAAACTGCAAAGCAATATAAAGGGCAGAGCCCAAATGAAATTGATGCTTTGCATCATTTATAAAGGGCAGAGCCCAAAACAAATTGATGCTCTGCATCTTTTTGGGCAAAACCCAAATAAAAATAAAAAGAGATGCAATGCAAAAGCGAATAAATGTTGGACATTTTCAACTGGACTTAGCCCAATCATGGCCATAAGTTCTTAAAATAAATTGACTGAGCAAAATGGCTCTAATAAATCAATTTACAATCGGTTCGAGAGTACATCTCCGAACTCCTCTGACACCTATCGTTGTAATCCTTCAACGACGTCAGAGAGGTGACGGGTCCCGACGACCATATATCGATATGGACTGCGGGGTCCTTAAACTCGTGGACCGAAACGTCCTTAAACTAATATTAGACCGAAACGTCCTTAAACTGTAAGTCTACGCTAGCGCCCCGGCAGTCTACAAACGCCAAATGCGGAACAAAAACTTTTTAACTTGCGCTATCGTATACTTTAACCCGGATCTGCCATTATTGCTAAACTAACAAACTGTAAAGAGTGTAGAAAGATTGTACCGAACGATCCGAGTCCTTCGTTCTTCAACCATCATCCCACGCTCCGTTGCGGCTGCTCCGATCTCGTCGATCTCCGATATCCTCGTCGAGGTGGCACCACATCACCGATTCTTTAAACGGGCTCCTGCCTCTAACTCGAGGCAACTCGATCGTCAAGTTTGCTAAAAGAGACGACCAAGAATGATGTAGAGAATGAGTAGATGACTTTGTCTCACTTCGTCCAAGTCCGTGGACGATCGGTTAATGAAGTTGCCGAAGGAATCGGGTGATGGAATGAAATGGACTGTGAAATTCCATACACCGATAAAACCTATCATAATCTTTTCTAGCAAATGAAAACTCAAGTGAGAGAGAGTATGAGGAGAGAGAGGGGGCCGGCTTCTTATAGCAAAGAGGGAGGTGACCGTAGGAGAGGGGGGTGACCATAAGATAAATATCATATGTGAACACAAACTAAATATCTTGCATAAAGATCTTAAGCAAAACAAGAATGCAATGAAATCAAAGCATGAGTCACTTAGCCTTGTCACAAAATCTAGAACCTTCTAGAACCTTCTAGAAGCACGACTCACTCTCATCCAAGAAAAGATAAATCCGCCTTTAACCAAATGTTAAAAGACGGCTGATAGAAAACAGGAAACTGGCAACTTCCAAAAGTGACCCTGAAACGAATTTCAGGACAACCCCGAAACTGTATAAATATACCCGCATTTGTATTACGACCGAATATAAATGCAACTGAGACAAAGATATTATACCTACTCAATATAATACTCGGATCCGGCTTAAACCAAAGCCGACCAGTATTATCTGCCCGAAAAATAACACGTGCGTAAACGCACGTGCATTTTCCGAACCCTGCCATAAAACCATACGGCCTCTACAATGTTTCGCCCGAACTTAGGAAACTGTCTGTGGGGGACTCTAATGACTCGTCAGTACCCTGGCAGTGGGTTTAACCACAAACCGTCAGCGGCACTAGCAATGCGTAACGGCTGCCCATGGACTGACCTCAAGGGATGCCGATGAGCGCACTCATCCGGAAAACCCTACTGAGCCTAACAGTGACAATGTATATACAGTCTGGTCCGTTCGTCAATGAGTATCGCATATCTGCCTAGGGGGCTAGTAACGTCAGACCCCCAATAGCAGTATAAGTCGTGTCGGAGTGAAGCCCAATAACACCCTGAGATACTACTGGAGTACCTACCAGTAAATCTCCTACCATGGCCATGGATTTGTGTAATGGCTCTCCTAGACACAGCACGATCTCGCCCCCAATACCGGGAGAGACGAATCCCCTGCCGATCCGCTCACGTGCCTCCATGTGGCTCGGGACTGTACCCAAAAGCTACCTGTTTGCACGACTCCTTTGAGCCGTGGTAGGGTAGAAATCAAAGCACGGTGGGAACTCACACGAGACAAATGACGACCTCAGGTCGATGAACTAACCTGTACACATGTCACCAGGGAACTGCTATCTGACGGTAGATATAATACTAACTAGCAGATTCCCGGCGAGTCCTGTCCGGTGTACTCATAACCCAATGAGCACCTGTATACATCTTAGGTGATCCAACTGACACCGGTGGCTTGTGAGACCGGCCACCGCCCCTCGTCGGGGTCTCGACTGTACACACTAGTCTACTCCGGAGTATCGATGCCCTGTCTCGAAACTCCCACGACTAGGGACCACAATTAAGGATATGCATATAAACTACCTAACTCTCACGTATATGATCGCCATCATACTGTTGGTAGTAAAGCAAGATCCTAAGGGCTCTATCAAAGTGTAACATGCAATCAGTCACCTGAACATGTACACGACTGATAAAGGCAAACCAGATAGCATACTATCATCTCGAGTAAGACTGTCCTACCGGTATAGGTCCTCCGCAATCATTGCAATCACGTACCTGCGATCCAATAATTGACTATGAGGGCACTATCTCCAACATAAACTAATATTGGACCGAAACGTCCTTAAACTAATATCGGACCGAAACGTCCCTAAACTAATATCGGACCGACACGTCCCTAAACTGGCGATGGACCATCACGTCCCTAAACTGGAATACGGACCACCACGTCCCCAAGACTGGAATGCGGACCACCACATCCCTAAACGGTCGATGGACCACCACGTCCCTAAACTGGCGATGGACCACCACGTCCCTAAACTGGAAAACGGACCACTACGTCCCTAAACTGGAACAATAGAGCCTCCTAACGCTCTTTTGCCGGATCTAAACGGTCCCGTTTAAGTTGATCTTAGCCCCAAACACGGCTAACGTATCCTTAAACATTCAAATGGATTATAAAACTCCCAATCAACTCTGGTTCGAGGGTACATCTCCGAGCTCCTCTGATACATGTCGTTGTAATCCTTCAACGACGTCAGAGAGGTGACGAGTCCCGATGGCCATACATTAAATTAATCACTACGTTAAGTTGATCTTAGTCTAAAACAGGACTAACGTATCCTTAACGAACGTTTAAGTTGATCTTAGCCGCAACGCGACTAATGCATCCTTAAACTAAAAACACCAAACCCAAATCTAAGTAAATACGAATTTGGACTAATCCACATCCTACGGGCGACGGCATTACTCAGTCTCCGTATACAATCCACGGGCAACCACAAATAAAACAAACATACACGACACGAAGTGAAATTCTGGAGAAGGAGAAAGTTGTTACCGCGATGCGGTAGCGTAATTAACTGCAGGGGCTTGCGCCTACAGGGAAGAGCGTCCCCACAATCAAAAACCCCTCACCCTGAGGGGGAATTTGACGAAGTCTGCTACATCGGCCGCATCCGTCTAAACCTCCGATACACGGTGCCATAAATCAACTTGGCATCTTCGGAGAGATAGACGAATAAAACCAAATAGCATCTGCCCCGAACCTCAGGCACAGACGCAAAGTCTAGGTCGCCGTTCGGAGAGGAACAGATTCTGGCACGCCCGGTGGGACCTTTTCGTCTTTCCACTCCACACTTCGTGTGTCGTCTTCGCGAACCAATCGCGGTTTGTTAAATGGTTGCCTTCGTATTTCAAGTTGCTAAGATTTGGTCTTTTGTCTGGCGCAGAACTCAAGCATCCATGGATTCTAACCGCACCAAATGCGCGAAGTACCACTGCAATGGACGCTCCACCTCACCGAGACGTGTAACATATGGGCCCCAAGCGGCCTCTTTCCTCGCTCTGCCGGTAGAACAGATGACCCAGGCCACCATCGGCCTGTTTTTCGGGACCATAGTCCTACCTACAAGCTTCTCTATGCCGACATCTGCGCCGGAAGTGAACAAGAAGTCGGTGTTCGACCGGCTCACTGCTACCACGACCCCTGTCAACGGGTCGTCCGCTACCAAATCGACAGCCTCTGTTTTCACCAGGCTGAATCAGAACTCTAAATTGGCTGTCCCAAAGAGGGCAACGACCGCTGTTTCGGAAGTCGTTAAGGCGGCTTCTCCCGCCAAAGAGTCAGACTTTTCAAGACTAACGATTCCTGCTCCTACCCCTGCTCGAGGATCCGTCTTTGACAGGTTGAATATCATCCCTCAAAGGACAGCCTCAGTCTTTGAGAGGTTAACACCAGCGGCACCCTCTTCAGACAGGGGACAAAAAGAAGCCCTCTCTATCTCTGAGCCAGTCCCAACGGCTCGTCGTGCTCGACGTCGCCATTGGCAACGAGTGAGGAAGGCAGGGGGCAACTCCCCCTCAGGGATAACTCCACCGGCTCCAGTAGTGGAGGTCAACGTTGCTGTTCCAACTGGGAACAACTTTGAATTGCTAAGGAAGGTGAGAAAGAACTCTCCAATTGCTACATTGAAAAGATCTCCACCTATGGAGAAAGCTCCGGAGACAAAGCAGGAACAGCCCCCTCAACGGCTGTCGTCGAGAATTTATAAAGTTTGGCGGAGGGTTCAAGACTCCGTGATTGACCCAGACCACTTTCATTGCCAGAAAAAGGCAAAGGTGGAAAAGGACAAAACCCGCCCCATTAAACAGCAGGGGGCAACAATTGCTAGGATGCCCACTTCAACGGTTCCTTCAACCTCAACGACCCACAAAAGAAGGAGGCCAGAGAAAACCCCCGCGTCAGCGGCAAAAGTTAAAAATGGTGAACCTAAACGCCCCAAGTCGGGGGGCATAACAGTTCATACGGTTTATATGGCATCGGGAAAAGAAGACAGCCGTACATCCACGGGTCATAGACCGCTTACACGGTCAGTGACCAAGGCTCAGGAGCAGCAACAGAAGCTCCAGGAAATGATGAACGCTATGGCCGCACTTACAGGGCCGAAAGAAACCCCGGAAACACCCTCAGAAGAACGTCAAGAACAAGAAACGGATGCCGAATTCCTTCGGCGCGTACTAGAGAAGAAAGACAAAGAAGCTGCGGAGCAGGCATCCAACATAAAGAAAATGGCCCTCCTGTTCCAGGATATGGTGGGTATGATGATTCAACAAGATCCACCTGCTGAAGATCCCCCGATCATTCTTGAAGACGATAGGGGAGAGACATCAAATCCTCAGCCCGTTCTATCAACGGCTAAAGAGGATACAATCTCTAAAACTGATCTGGACGAATACAAAGCCCAGCAAATAAGGGTTCATCATGCGGCCGAGAAAGCCGGCCATGTCGTAAAAACGGGGCGGCCATATCCGGGCTGGTATGACCAAATCAAGTACCCGCCGGGTTACACAATTCCCAAGTTCCATGTCTACAAGGGGACCGGCAATCCCCATCAGCATGTTGCCCAGTTCAGGGCGCTTTGCGGTAACACCGGCGGTGATGACAAGCTTTTGCTCCGCCAGTTCGTTGGAAGTCTATCAGATACGGCGTTCGAGTGGTACTCTGAACCCCCTAATGATTCTATTAAAACCTTCGCGGAAATGGAGCTGCTGTTTACCCAACGTTTTGCAAGTGCCAGTGAACGTACCCCGATGACGGCACTGATTAACGCTAGGGTAAAACCCGGCAAGACATGGGTTCAGTACGCTATACGGTGGCGTAATCTATGGTCGAAGTGTGAACAGCGCATAGAAGAAGCCCCTGCGGTGGGAATGTTTGTTGGAACCCTTGATCCACAAGCAACCATCTCACAGTTTATGATGTTCTTCAAGCCGACTTCCTTCCAGGCTTTGATTGACAAACTAGCGCAGATGGACCAGATGGGCCATAAACCCCCTCTCCCAAAGCCAGACTCCCGAAATGACAAAGGAAAGGGAAAAGCGATCGTTGTCGCTAATGCTCAACAACAACCGAGCGACTCGAAGCCGGTTGCTCGTCCAAACAATACGCGCCCGTACGTACCCCTTGAGGATAGGATGGGACGTTCTTATTCCTTCCTCCACGATAAAACGAGGAGGCTATTCGAGCTGGCGTTGCGCAACATACTCATAAATCTGCCAGATCCAAAACGCCCGTTGCAACCAAGTGACGTCAACGAGCCTAATTACTGCCCTTATCATCGAGTGCTAGGACATCCGATCGAAGACTGTTACGTTTTCAAAAATTGGCTTGAAAACCAGTACCGACAGGGCAAATTTGCGTTATCTGACAAATGGAAGGTGAATCCTCCGCAGCCCCACACCGCTAAGGGGAAAAATACGCCGGGGGCAACATGCTCCGTCATTGAAGAAGCTCCTTGGGAGGTTGTATTATCAGCCAAAACGAGGAGAATGCTAAATGATCTTCGGACATGTCCAGCGATCAAGTGGAAGGACCCATTAGAACCACAGGTCGTTGAGGGGATGTTGAAGCCACGTCCAACTTCAGAGACCAATGATGGGGGTTTAAGGGGTTCAAGCACTTGCGGCCAGTCGTCAAAATCTCCGAAAAAGAAGAAGAAGTCCAGGAAGCCCGTAAAGCCTAGCGACAAGCGCACGGACTTGCAGAAGCAAATTGACGCGCTGGAAGAATATAACCAAAAGGCGCGGACTCCCATCACGCTCCAAGAGTTCCTCAATCACGTCTTTCAAGAGGAAGATGAAGGAGAAAGTTCATCAGATGAATCCGAGGAAAATGTGGCGAGCTGTCATATGATCTCCCATTCGATCACGAACGATGAAGAGACTTCTGGCACTAAAACGCTGGGGGCAGATACCGAATCAAGAATTCCGGAGCTATCAGTCGAAATGATTGAAGCGTTCCTTGACGAAGCTCGACTAAAAAGTAAAGCTGATCGAGAACGCGAAATGGCTATATTTGAAAGGGCCAAACGCCGACGACTTGATGAAAGAGCTGAGATAATTTCGCTGGAGCGAAATTCCTCCGCCGTTGACAAAAGCCAATTCAAGATGAGGAAAAAGTTTGCTAAGGCCATATCAATGGGCATGAAGCTACCACCCTCTGAAGGAAACATCACCGGTGAATCAGAAATGCACCCCTCCTATTGCTTGTACCATCAGAAGATGTCGCATCCCACTAAAGAGTGTAAAGCTTTCGATAAGTGGTGGCAAGGATATGTTACTCACCGGCAACAATTTAAGCGGGAAAAACGCAAAGCTCGCCGAGAGCAGGGCAGAACGATCAAAGTGCTTGATAAAACTACCGGTGGCTGTTGCATGATTGACGCCGGAGGATCACAAGTGCCTATATTTGGGAGCGATTCTGATGAGGAGTTAGAGCTTGGCCCCCTCTTCAAAGAATCCACATTGGGGAAAGAAGAAGGACCGAAGGTTTGCGAGAATATACAGCTATGCTATCGGACGTTGCCTGAAAAGAATCTCGGACCCTTAAACAAGAAAGACAAGGGGAAAGAGAAGGTCTCTGAAGACATCGCCTTGGATGACCGAGTTGCGGAAGAGTTAACCGCCAAGAACCCGCCAAAGAGGAATAAAGTGGATTACAATGTCTTGGCGCATCTGAGAAAGCTACCCTCACAACTCAGCATTCTCGATGCCCTATTACTATCAAAAGAGGCGAGGGATTCTTTGATTATGGCCCTACAAGATCCGGACCAGTTCCAAGCCTTCCTGGCCGAACAAAAGATGAAGGATGAATTGGAAGAGGTGCACACGGCCGACGTCGCTTTCGGTGATGAAGACCTTCTCCTCGGAACATGCGAACACAATCGTCCCCTTTATGTCTCAGGATACTGCCATGACATAAAGATAGGTAAAATCTTGGTCGATAACGGATCATCTGTTAATCTACTCAATGTGCGGGTGTTAAAGGAAATTTGCATGAGCGTCCAACACCTCGCCCGGGACAAGATCACCATCTCCGGTTTCGACTCCCAATCATCAAAAACTCTTGGATCTGTGATATTGACGTTACGCTTCGGGTTACTCGTCACAGACATTAAATTCCATGTCATAGATGCCAAGACGTGCTACAATGCTCTGCTCGGTCGACCATGGTTACACGAGTACAATATCATCCCTTCTACACAACATCAGTGTATGAAATATTGTAAGGATGGTCTCGAGTACACTGTGGCAGGAGAATTGAATCCGTTTTCCGTGAATGAAGTTCGCAAGTATGAAGATGCCAAATACTTCTTACCGAGTTTCGAGGACACGGAAAGGTGTCACAAGCCGGAGAACAAGACTAACGCCACCATCCCTATCTTCGGCAGTGACACTGAGGAGGAAGAGGATATAATTTATGCGGGTCCATCCCAATCCGCCTAGCCGGGACCATCCGTTCCTTCATTGATCTTCGGTAGTGATTCGGAGGATGAAGTTCACGCTGTATTCCCTGCTCGGCTTTCAATACGGGCATCTGCCGATGAAGAGCGAAGTCTGCAGATAACCATGGTGCCGCTTGAACATTACAAAGAACTGGATGCACTCGACACCAACAGTGTGGAAGAATTGCAGACATTTTATGTCCCTCCCGGACGAAAAGGCGAGAAGGCAATCCTATTCTACCGTTCTGAAGAAAAAAAGGTGGAAAAAGAAGTTTGGCATGGCGCGGATCCCACGCTCGACAGGCTTCAGCCTATCCGTCTTCCCAGATATTATACCGAAGGTTTGAAGAAACTGCTGAAACACCAGGGGATATCCTTCACACAGACCGTTAGAAAGGCCAAATTCTATGACAAGGTTTGGAATGTCCCCGGGACTCAACGCAAACTGCCTAACGGGAGAATGGAAACAAAAGGGCTTGGGTACATCTGGTCAAAGAAACGAGAGCTAGTAAACAGCTGTTACGTCATGTATGACTTCGATGAAGAAGCGGACGCTCAATGGGAGGACGCTAATCCTAAGCCAATGAAAGTCCCCGATGAAAAATTGCCCGGTCCATCATTTGAAGAACAAATGGACAGACTTATAAGGGAAGCTGGTCAAAAAGTCCGAGATAATCACAACCGCGAGACGGCCATCTATGAGAAAGCCAAGACGCAACGCCTTCTCCAACAAGCCGTGAAGGATGAAAATGCCGCTCCTTGTCAACCTGCTACAAAAAAGGTTCGACGTGAAAGCAAAAACAAGTCGAAAGGCAAAAAAGGCGCTCAACAACCACAAAGCAGAGCTAAGAAACCACGCATCCGAGAGTCGAGCGTTATTGACCTAGCCCTCATGAAGAAAATGGGTCGAGCATACTCATTTTCTCGGAACAAAACAAGGAAGATACTTGATCTTGCTCTAAAACATCAAATGCTTACACTGCCAAAGTCTAAACACCCTGAGCAAGCAGGCGAAGTCTCCAACCCAAATTATTGCTCTTACCATCGAGTAGTAGGGCATCCGCTTGAAGATTGCTTCACCTTTAAGAATTGGGTTGAGGACCAATATCAGCTTGGCAAATTCGCGTTGTCTGACAACTGGAGGGTAGCGCCGCCACAAAAGCACGAACCCGAAAACACAAGAACAGAACCAACTCCGCATTGGGATTGGCAGAAAATCCGCACTTGTCACGTGATAACGATATGAAAAGAAGAGTCCGAGGACATGAGCAGCCTTCCCTGGTGCTTCGAAAACAGCAATGATGGGGTGATCTCAGAATTTCCCCCATCTCCGAAAGAACTGGAGGATGGAATACATACAACTGCAGATAACCTCAAGAAAATTGAGTTGGGGACGGTAAACGATCCGCGACCGACATTTGTCAGCGAGCTGCTGTCTGAAGAGAGGGTGGCTGCGTTAAAGGACGTCCTCATACAGCATAAAGATTGCTTCGCATAGAACTATTTCGAGATGCCAGGACTAGATCCGGAAGTTGCTGTACATAGACTGGCGATATCCCCGGGTGTCAAGCCAGTTAAACAAGCGCCGAGAAGAATGTGGCTCGAGCTCTAAATGAGCATCAACGCCGAAGTCAAAAAGCTGATAGACTCTGGCTTTATCCATGAAGTTCAATACCCTGAATGGATCGCTAACATCGTCCCGGTGATGAAGAAAAATGGGACGGTGCGCATATGCGTGGACTTTCGGGATCTCAATAAAGCTTGCCCGAAGGATGATTTCCCAGTGCCAGTCACCGAACTGATGATAGACAATACATCCACTCATGAGGTTTTCTCCTTCATGGATGGCTCATCAGGGTATAATCAGATAAAGATGCATCCCGAAGACCAAAAGCACACCGCCTTCAGGACCCCTCTAGGTATATTCTGTTATAAGGTAATGCCCTTCGGTCTGAAGAACGCCGGTGCCACCTATCAGAGGGCTATGACGAAGATCTTCAACGACCTTATACACGAAATCATCGAATGCTATATCGATGATCTCGTGGTTAAAAGCAAATCATACGAGGAACATCTCGAGCATCTGAAGACCGTATTTCAACGCCTTCGGCAATACAACTTGACAATGAATCCGCTCAAGTGCGCATTTGGAGTTTCCTCAGGCAAATTCCTGGGATTCATTGTTCGACACCGAGGTATTGAAATAGATCCGTCAAAGATTAAAGAGATCATGGAAATGCCTCCGCCGAGAACTCTCAAACAGCTGCGGTCTCTCCAAGGGAAGCTCGCATACATACGGCGATTTATAGCCAACCTTTCAGGCAAGTGCCGTCCCTATAGCCACCTGATGAAGAAGGGAACCCCGTTTGTCTGGGATCAAAAGTGCCAAAGTGCACTAGACGAGATCAAGCAATACTTGCAGAACCCACCGGTATTGGCTGCTCCGGTCAAGGGAAAACCCCTCATTCTTTATACGACCGCCCTCGAAGGTTCTTTAGGCGCATTATGGGCACAAGAGAACGATCAAGGGAAAGAAAGAGCACTCTACTACTTAAGTCGAGTTCTACTGGGGGCAGAAAGCAACCACTCTCCCATTGAAAAACACTGCCTGGCGTTGATCTTCGCAATAACAAAGCTTAGACACTATGCGTTGGTGCACGAAGTTCGTCTTCTTTCAAAAGTGGACCCTCTCAAATATCTAATGTCAAAGGCCATATTGACGGGACGACTCGCTAAATGGGCCCTGCTCTTAATGAAGTTCTCGATAACGTATCGACCCCTCAAGGCAGTGAAGGGTCAGGCCATAGCCGACTTCCTTGCTGAGCATCCCATACCTGCCGATTCTCCTCTAAATTGCGATTTGCCAGACAGACATGCGTTTGACGCGATCGACAGTGGTGATACCCGTTGGGAGCTTTATTTCGATGGAGCATCTTCCATGAAAAAGCACAAACAAAGTACGCCAATGATCAAATCGGGGGTAGGACTCATCTTTGTGACCCCGCAAGGAGGAATAATGCGCTACGCGTTCTCCCTAACAGAGCCAAGGACAAACAATGAAGCCGAATACGAAGCTCTGATAGCAGGCCTCGAGATCGCCATCGACATGGGAATTGATAATCTCCTCATATACGGGGATTCTCAACTGGTCGTTAGTCAAGTAAACGGCGACTACCAAACGTGCAAGCCGGAGTTGGTGAAGTATGGCGAAAAGGTGCAACAACTGTTGACCCAAATTCCTTCCTACACTTTGGAAAACATACCGCGAGCGGAAAACAGCAAAGCAGACGCATTGGCCAAACTTGCTAAAGAACTGGCTGACGAGAACCTCGATGACGTAAGAATCGTGGTACAAAGCCGCCGGGTGCTTACCCCAACAGAAATATCTCCGGAATCATCCGAAGAAAAGGGAGCGAGCGAGCAGATGACCTTACAAGTACAAAAACGAGAAAATGTTGAGGATTGGAGGGAAGTCTTTATAGACTACTTCAAGTCCCACCAAATGCCTGAAGAAGCATCCACAAGACACCAGCTCATGAAACGAGCTCTGTCGTTCGCCTTCGTCAACGATACTCTGTACAAGAGGTCATTTGATTCTCTGTGGCTGTGGCTGAGATGCTTAGGACCGGACGAAGCGAGAAGGGTCGTCCAGGAAGTTCATGACGGACTCTGCGGTTCTCACCAAGCAGGCCCAAAGATGAAGTCGAAGATAAAACGGATGGGCTACTACTGGCCCACGATGATTCAAGACTGCCTCGAATATGCGAAGCAGTATCACTCTTGTCAAATTCATGGGGACTTCATCCATCAGCATCCCAATCCACTGCATCCAACAGTGGCTAGCTGGCCATTCGAAATGTGGGGAACTGACATAGTCGGGCCCATCGAACCAGCATCGTCCAAGGGACATCGTTTCATCTTGGCGACGACTGATTACTTCTCCAAATGGGCAGAGGCAGTACCGTTGAGGGAAGTGAAGACGGAGAACATCCTCCATTTCTTCAAAACGCATGTCATATACCGGTTTGGAACCCCGAGAAGGATCATCTCCGATAACGGGCCAGCCTACAGAACCACAAGATCAGTCGCTTTGCGCAACAGCATAATATAGACTGGAGATATTCCTCGGTTTATAATCCGCGAGCTAACGGTCTAGCTGAGGCCTTCAACAAGACCTTGACGAAAATTATAAAGAAAACGGTGTCCCGAAACAAGAGGGACTGGCATGAGAGGTTGCAAGAGGCTCTTTGGGCGTATCGAACCACGTTCAAGACGGCCACGAACACAACGCCCTACGCGTTAGTATTCGGCACGGAAGCGGTACTACCCCTTGAAATAGAATTACCCTCTTTGCGAGTAGCAATTCACTACGAGCTGACGGATGAAGAAAATGCTCACCTCTGGTTTGAAGAGCTTAACGCTCTTGATGAAACCCGGCTCGTAGCGCAACAAAATCTGGAAGCGTACAAGGCGAAAATGACGCGCTCATATGAAAGATTGACTCGACCGAGGACATTCCGCCAAGGCGAACTCGTGCTAGTAGTCAAAAGGCCTATGATCCCCAATCACGCCAAGCGGGGAAAATTCGAGCCGAACTATGAAGGGCCGTACATCATAGATAAAGTTTACCAGGGTGGGGCCTATCTACTAATAGACATGCACGGTGAAAGATCTTTCAGGCCGATAAACGGTCGCTTCCTGAAGAAATACTACGCTTGACGAGTCACGGCCGAGGTCAATGATAGACGACGACGACTATGTCCGCTCGCTATCTTCCTAAGCCCAATCTCTATGAGTAGTAGCCGGTCTTCTTCAACAACGGACCGAAACGTCCTTAAACTAATGACGGACCACTACGTCCTAAAACTAGCTGTTGACCGAGATGTCGATAAACTACTGCGGATTATAACATCCCAAAGCCAATATATAAAAATAAAAAATAAAAAAATATATATATATATATAAAACAAAAAAAAGGGGGTATGTCCATAAGCAAAATGGGCACGGATGAAAACCTGAAAGGGCTCCGTGAGTAAAAACAGCAGGACTACCGGCGAGTGTTTGTGAAAACCCGAAAGGGCGCAACCTCATTAAAAAGACACTTATAGGGCCCTCTCGACCTTGTAAGGAGAAACCACCTGCGTGAGATCCTTACGACTCACAAGGGAACAACACACTTAGGTATCCCCACGATTCCTAAGGAGAAAATACACTTGCGAGATCCTCACGACTCGTAAGGAGAACTTTCTTATGGGACCCTCACGGCTCATAAGATTTGAAAGTCTTAAGTTACAGAGACCTAAACCTGTGCTTAAGCAACCCCCACAACTTCCGATATTGCCCTACAAGTAGCTCAATACTGACCCTTGTATACAATCCACGGGCGCGAATAAACATTTCCCTAACCAAGTCTCATCCGTGACTGGGGATATGCTCGCATGGAAAACAACCCTTATAAATCCTCTCGATTTATGAGGAGAAAACCCTCCTGTAGGATCCTTACGACTTATAGAGGAAACGAACACTTAGGAATCCTCACGAGTCCTAAGGAGAAAATACACCTACAAGATCCTCACGACTTGTAGGGAGAAATAACTTCGTGAGACCCTTACGGCTCATGAAGTCAAAAGCCTTAGTCGACAGGACCCTAATCCTGGTCGCTAAGCCTCCTTTGTTCGACAACGACAGAGGCAAATGATGATTCGCTCCTGGCAATATCCCAGTTGTAGCGGTGCTGACGCCGAAATCGCTGTACAATTTCAGGTTTACGACGAAAAACCAGTAAGCCGCACATGCATACGAAATAGCCGAAATGATAGGGCAACTTGCAATAAAAAGCAGCAAGTAAAATGTATGCATGCGAAATAGCCGAAATGATTGGGCAACTCGCAATAAAAAGCAGCGAGTGGAAATAAAATAAACAGCCGAAATGATTGGGCACCGCGAAAAATAGCCGAAATGATTGGGCAATCGCGACCTTCGCGATATAAAAGCTGAAATGATAGAGCATCGCGGAAAGAATAAAAAAAATGAAAGAATGAAACTTTTTGCCCTACAGTTAAGGTCACATCGATCCCTGTATACAATCCAAGGGCATAAACAAAATGGGAAACAAATAATCCCAGCAAATTCCTCGACTCACGGATACAAACACTCCTTGACGAGAGCCTCCTGATCCGCGTCGACCCGCAGAGCCACCAGAGCCCCGTGGGAACCCTCGACTCGTTTCAAACCCCAAGGAAACAAATAATCCTTGGAGCTTGGGAAACAAATAATCCCAGCAAATTCCTCGACTCACGGATACAAACACTCCTTGACGAGAGCCTCCTGATCCGCGTCGACCCGCAGGGCCACCAGAGCCCCCGTAGGAACCCTCGACTCATTTCAAACCCCAAGGAAACAAATAATCCTTGGCGCTTGGGAAACAAATAATCCCAGCAAATTCTTCGACTCATGGATACAAACACTCCTTGACGAGAGCCTCCTGATCCACGTCGACCCGCAGAGCCACCAGAGCCTCTATGGGAACCCTCGACTCGTTTCAAACCCTAAGGAAACAAATAATCCTTGGCGCTTGGGAAACAAATAATCCCAGCAAATTCCTCGACTCACGGATACAAACACTCTTTGACGAGAGCCTCCTGATCCGCGTCGACCCGCAGAGCCGCCAGTGCCCCCGTGGGAATCCTCGACTCGTTTCAAACCCCAAAGAAACAAATAATCCTTGGCGCTTGGGAAACAAATAATCTCTAGCAAACTCCTCGACTCACGGATACAAACACTCCGTGGCGAGAGCTTCTTAACTCATGTCAACTGTTCTGCTACAACTGCAAACAGATCCCCGATTCGTCTCAATTTGTAAGAAGAAGTCTCAGACAGCAAGGATTGAAAAGCTTGCTTTTTGAGCAATGGGGCCCTGCAAGTCAATCCAAACTAGTCTCTTGCATACTATTCATGGGTCTCACTCTCCGAAGTCGAATTTCGACGAGGAGGGAAACAACCACTTACGAATCCTCTCGACTCGTAAGAGGGAAAATTCTTTTATAAGATCTTTACGACTTATAAGAGAAAACCACACTTAGGAATCCTCACGATTCCTAAGGAGAAAATCCACCTATGAGATCCTCTCGATCCGTAGGAAGAAAAGCCTCTATGAGACCCTCACGGCTCATAGAATTGAAAAGTCTTAGGCAGTAGACCTGAACCTGCGGCCTAAGCCATCGCTATTTCCTGAGAAATTCGGAATACTCGTTTTAGACATCCATCAACCATGGTTATTAAGACAGCCTGCTGACATTAAAAGAAAGAAGATGACAGAAAGAATATCCGGTTTACATTTGATCTGGCATGCGTGACGCGTTCATTTATGCATGGACAGAAGACTCAAGACGAGAAATAAGACAAGCTGAAATAGAAAGGGGGAGGGTTTCCATTCATACCGCTAAATTTTTTTACAAGCATAAGAATAATGAATAAGAAACATTATTCAAATTATTACAACGGTATAACCTCAGATCCGGGGCACGGATTGAGGAAATCAAAAGTAAGGCCATCCAGAGTTCTTCTGGCCTTTCTAATTATTCTTATGCGCAGTCTTTCGCGCTTCTCTGTATTGAGATCATCGGCGAGCCCTCCTGGCCTTTGATAAGCAGCAACTATCGTCGTCTGCTGGAAGACTTGGTGTAGGATGTCAATAAGGCTGTTCCGCCGTTTCTTTGAGATCAGCCCTGTCAGGTGCACTGAATGCACCTTGTCTTCGGCGTCATCCAGCGCGTTGAGCGGTAAGGCCTCATGAAGACCCGGAAGTGCTCTCCATATGGCTCCCAACACGACTTTCAAAAGGGCTGAACGACGAGGCAACAGCCAACCACCGCTTGCGTTCAGACGACCCATAACTTCTGCACATTCAGCGTCTGTAAACTCCTGGTTTTGTTGACGACCCTGAGCGCGGATATCGTCGTAGGTAATGAACTCGTGCAAACTGTATAGATGCACCGCCGCCATTATGCCTGGAGGAAATGTTACAGGAAGATCAGCAATAGAAAAGCAATAATATACATAGAGGACTAAATTCCTAGAGAGCGAAACTATGTTCAAGGATAAAGTCCCCTGGATGAAAGCTCTGCTGGTTAAGATTAATCTAAGAATCGATTTTACCTAAAATTTTCCTAAAAACTTTGAAAAAAAAAGGAGGAGCAAGGCACCGGAATTCTTGAAGGCAAGAACAAAGCTCTGAGGTCTTCGAAAATAGAAATCTGAAAGATGATAAATATCTGGGAGGACGAAAGGTCCTATTTATAGGCATCAAGTGCCTCTTCGACTTCCAAGAGTTGTCACGGCAGTTTACCCTAATCGGAGCGAACTTCTGTTCAAATTCCGAGGCGGGAGATGAAGCAACGCTTCGTCTTCTCCCAATCAGAGCAAAGCTCTGTCTTGAAAATTAATTTAATGAAGCGACGCTTCAGATTATTTGCGCTGCGCAATACGCCACGTGTCTGACGCAGACGCATCAGCGCGACGCCCAAAACAGCGCACCCAATCAAAGCAAAGCTCTATTTCAAGCAAAACTAAAGGAAGCAACGCTTCAGCAGCGTATGCGCAGTGCGCTGCGTGACACGTGTCGGCACAGATGCGCTAGCGCAGTTGCACTGCACTGTGCGCTGTGCGACACGTGTCATACCCTGGAGCATTTGCACCAAACAAAAATTAAGGTTCTGAAGAAATCTTTTCTGTTATTGTTAAAACAAGAGAATTATCTTCTGTAAAACAGAAGCCCTTGGATCAAAGATCCGGCAGTGGGGGAAATCCCGCCAAAGCTTTCAGAAAAGGGATTTCTTCTACAAATTGAACTTATTTCTTAATTTACGAGATGAGGTCTCAGGCAGTAAGGATTGAAAAGCTTGCTTCTTGAGCAATAGGGCCCTGCAAGTCAATCCAAACTGGTCTCTTGCATACTATTCACGGGTCTCACTCTCCGAAGTCGAATTTCGACGAGGAGGGAAACAACCGCTTACGAATCCTCTCGACTCGTAAGAGGGAAATTCCTCTTATAGGATCCTTACGACTTATAAGAGAGAACCACACTTAGGAATCCTCACGATTCCTAAGGAGAAAATCCACCTATGATATCCTCTCGATCCGTAGGGAGAAAGTCTCTTTGAGACCCTCACGGCTCATGAAGTTGAAAAGTCTTAGGCAGCAGATCTGAACCTGCGGCCTAAGTCATCGCTATTTCTTAAGAAAGTCAAGATGCATGCCCTATTATCCATCAACCATGGTTACTAAGGTGGCACACTGACAACAAAAGAAAGAAAAGGGCGGAGAAATGACACAGGACATTACAAAAATGTGTATCTTTTATTCATAAATATTGATCGAGTACAGGATACATTGTACTAAAGAACAAAAAATATGCATATATTCTACAAGTACAAATGATACAAGGAGAACTACAGAGAAGGAAGCGTCTTGCATAGATTTAGCAATTGCTCGCATACTTCCCTCCACGCCTTCTCTTGATCGGCTACCACCGCCAGCTCCGCCTCCACTTGGGCTCGTTGCTGCAAGACAGACGCAAGCTGCTCCCTGACGACTTGATAAGCAGCTTCCCGACCTGGGGTATTGCGCTCCGCTACGTCAAGCTTCCGCTTCAAGTTTAGCCCATGGGAGATGCGCTCAAAGAGACCCTCAAAGATAGTCTTCACTTGGGCAGCGTTTGCTTCAACCTCAGCACGCAGATGGGCCGTTTCGTTCGAGGTCTTTTGGCATTCCCTTAGCTTTAAGGCTGCTTCTTGCTCCAAATGGCGGAAGTGAGAAGTGCTTTGCTCCAGCCAAGTTGTCCGTTGGGTGCTCAGGGCTAAAACTTTGGGAGAAGGGCGCGTCAACTCCAGCCGGTATAGACATGCCTCGATCCCCCTGCAGTGACTAACCCAAGATTCGACGACGCCTTCGTTATGAAAATTTACGAGCGCCGCCAACATCGGGTTAACCTCCACAGCGAAATCTGCGGCAGAAGGGAGAGCGTCCATGTTGAGCTCTTCGATGTACCCGCTCAGCATGCCCAAACTCATCACAGCACCCTTTGAAGATGGACGTTTCAAGAAAGGGCCTGCCGGTGAAAGGACGCTAGACTCAAAAGGGACCGGAGCCGGAACAATAGCTGCAAAACAAAACATGGTCAAACGATGGTTCAAGAGATGTTGAAGGGATACTAAAAAAGGAAATTTACTATACCAGCTGCAACGGACGGCAAAGCCGGAAGGGCCGGTAGCGCGGCAGGTCTTGCATCCCCGCCTTCGATTTGTGGCACTGCAATAAGGAAAAGGAAAAGTCAGAAATCATCCCATTGCTAAAAAAGGGGGTAAATAAAGACATTGTAATGAACGTATACTCACCGACACCACTAGAGGGAGAAGCGAGTTCGGATGGGAAGGAGAAGTGTGGGAGCAACACTTGATATAAATGATCAAAGAGCACTCCTGAAAGGGCACAATGGTATAACGTTAGTACAAAAGCTACATGTTTAAAAGATTAACGCATGAGTCGTAAATCCATACCTTCCAACATCCGCGATGGTACAAGGGAAGGCGGGGAGGTGACCACCGCCAAAGCAGTAGTTGACGGTACTCCTTCGAGCAATGGAGCGTCGGCACTGGCCGCACCTGCAAAGACAAACTTGTTAGAAGAGATTGCGAGATATATAAAAAGAAGAACGCTGGTAACTCAAAGTTTACCCGACGAGCTGCCAGCCGAAACTGAAGCAATCCCCTCTTCTGTTGACACGAGACCACCGCCCGTAGCCTCGTCACCCGACTCGATGGGAACCGTTGTTGTGCTCGCAAGCCCTGGAGACGGCAAGGAACCATACGCGGGGAGGGCTATGATTGGAGTATTGCCAGATTCCAGAGAAGGAGCGGCTGGCTCGTCCTCAGGAATCGTGGCCACCTCACCCGCTACTCCTTCGGGTCCTGCGGTCACGGTTGTCTCATCCACCGTCGCCGCGAGGTCTCCAACCTCAAGCACCTGGACCTCTACCACCTTCGGCTCGGTTAAGACAATCATCTCATCTGCCGCCACTTCAAGTGCGGCATCAATGACCCTCTCGGCGGCGGATCCCTCAACCTCTGTTTCAGGCCCCGTGGCCCCAACGACGCGCCCCACCTGTCACGACCCGAAAGTACGGAACATGACCGGCACTTAAACTACGAACGTCTCGAGGCGTAAGTAATCTAAGTAAACCGAAAACCCAGAAATCCAAACCAAGAAAAGTAGTAGAGTGCAGGAAAACCAATTTAAAACAAGTAGTTTTAATAGCATAAGCCGAATTATGCGGTTTTTAAGAACATCAAAATTTACTGAAAATTTCGGCAGAGTCTCCTTTGTAAAATCTAGCTCCCAAACGGGATACAACATGAATAGTATACGAAATCAATAAAAAGGCATCCCCAAGCGGGAGCTAGCTCTTCGTCAATCGACGGTCACAACCACACAAGCAATATAATATACAACGCCAACGGCCAGGATCAAAACTCAAAAGGAACTCAAAACCACCAGAAATATAACGAGCGACTCTAAGGTCGAAAGAATAAACAGCACTGGTCTCTATCTCAAAATAAATACATGTTTGGTTGATGGAACTTCTAGATACAACAGAATAATGATATACAAGATATATAATGGGGGTATGATACAAGTAAACCCACCTACTAGCAAATCACCCGAATGAAACTGAGCCCGCAAGCCGTAATGAAACCTGTACGGCAAATTTGCAAGAAACTGGGGCACAACGGGGGTGAGTTGCCAACTCGTGAATAGAAAAACATCTACGCACAGAAATCGTATAAATAACACAACCTAGGTCAATGATCATAATATATCCTTAAATATAAGTATAACAGGCAGCCTATACAATGACTAGGGTAATATCTAACCCGAGTATAATTTCATGTGCCCGTGTCAGTGCCTCATGTAGCAATATATCATATGAATGAGGTATGAATGCATGAAACAGAATACATGTAAATGAAGAAACTGTTTTCATAAATTAGTGAGATTTTCCTTCGTATTTTTAAACTGAGGTATCATAATGAAATCAGTATCAACAGTGTCTAGCATCGACACAAAACATAAATCTCACTGTCTCGAAATATCAATGTCTCAAGCTCAATATCTAGGGCGCCGTCAGTCCGGACCGGCCCCTACCATCCATCTCAAGACCACGACGGTATCCTCCGGATATCCGACATGTCGGGTAATATCACCGGTAGGTAGTGTTCCCCAGCCAGGCTCAACGTCAACACCACATTCCTATTGCCCCGGGGTACCATACCGGGCCCACCATGTACCCGTGACGGTTCCTCCACTCCTCGACACGGATCTCCAAAACCACAGCAAACTCATGGTGGACGACACTTTACATCACTAGAAAACCGCAACATTTTATATTTTAAAAGATCATAAGTTGTAAATTTTGCGACTTTCCCCGAAATCCAGAAATATCATAAATCTCAAGAAATCATCACAAGTGCATATGTCAATGATAATGAACTAGGCATGAACAACTGAATAACAGTATGCATGAAGTGGTAGGTAATAACTACAATGTCTAATATGGCATATAAGGGAAGTACACTAATATCATGTCAAAACTACCAGCTAACAATCTAAGTCAAGCAATTATATTCTCTAAAGTGTATGTGACATGGCAATTACCGATGAAGATGTGTGTGAGCCGGCAAGTAGGTGTACGTGGTACATACGCATCATCGGTAATGGTGCTGGTGTCCTAACAGCATGATATCAATAATGGAATATGCAGCAAAATAAATATGCGAGGCAGAGCGAACAACAATAATGTGCGGGAGCTGAATACTAGACACAACGATAACTAATCTGCAATAATCTAATATAAGTCCTACGAATGGTGCCTTTTGAAATAACACGAATCATGGGGTTTTGAAAATAGGGGCTACGGTGTTTTTATGAAAAGATACGTCGTTTTTGAAATATCCGTAGATTCCCTTGAGCTGTCTTTAAAAATGCCCACGATTTGTTAGTTTTTGAAATAGGTAAGAAGTCTAATCTAATCTAACAACTACACTAAACTATACGACTGAACTAACAAGCTGAACTACGGGTAAGGAAACCGCCTATCATCTGAGTCGATACATATACATACCTGTATATGTATAGTCGGTGATCCCGCCTCAATAATATCATATCCGATACCATATCTATAATCAGGCATCCCAAGTCAAGAGTGCGGATCAATCATCAATATAGCTCGTACGTAAATCCGTCGTATGGCATCCCAATCTGGGTACGGGTCAATATCACATTCATCATACTATTCACCTGGTATCCTCTTTATCAAATATCATGATCGGGGTACTGATCTACGTCTAGGACCATACTGATACCGCCTACGTATGCATGGACGTGTGTGAAACACTACGTCAAGGACCCGCTACAACGTCATGTCGTATCTAAGATACGAACCCTGCTATATCACCGATCTCACGGCCTCAAATCAAATCTCATCGACTCAGCTCAATCCCAAGTATCATCCTCAGTCCGTATGTGAACACATAGTCCCGTACCCATGTGAACACATAACTAATAAAGAATCCCATGAGCACATATCAATAGGAATGTATGCAAGTATGTATGTGTGTATGTGTGTGTAACACTACCCTAGGGTTCGCAACACTAAAGTAATCCAACACACCAATATCCATCCTAAGCATCGTTATTAATCCCAAATAACATATAATAATTGTTGGTGTGTATACGCATCCGTATACACCACCACGGACTGCGAGGGTGCTATACGCCATCCACCCGACTTCTCCCCGTAGATATAAACCTACTCACCTGGTCCTCGCTAGCCGGTGCCGACGTCGCCACGCGCTTGCTTGTCGTCTCGAAGTCCACATGGGGGTACCTACATATCATAACGTACCATATCGCATTAAAACTAAATTCGAAATCGAAACGGCATACGAAAATCAAATCGGCACGCGTATCACGCATAGGTCCAAACCTATCGCCCACGCATGCAGGAATAGTCAAACCAACCCTCGATGTCGATGTACGAACGTCAAACCATCGAGAAAATCCAATCACACTCATTTGCACATTCACGAACACTAATTTTAATATAAACTAGGTTAAAACTCACAAAAACGCCAATTTCACTTAAAAAGTCATTTTTCCGAAAATCTAGCAAGCACAATTCGCCGTTTTTGTACAAAACACGCTGTTTAAATGAATGTAGCGGCCAATATATTTATTAAATATCTTAAATAAGTCGTATAAACAATTTCCGGAATTTAATCTCATTAAATTCAAAAAATCCTAATATTCTAGTTTACCAGAAATACCCTTTTTAACAATTTCAAAGCAAAATACACAAACTACAATCTAGCTTAGAATTGCATGATCCAAAGCATTAAACCACACTTAATAAAGTTAATGAAGCCAAGAAAAACCTAATCACATTTTTAATCCCAAGAATTTAGCAAATTTCAAAAACCTAGTAAGCAAATTAGCAAAATAACAAAATTTTTAAGCTAGCCATTAGCACTAGCTACTAAACTTGTATTAACATGACAACAAAGCCTAATTATAACACACAACCATACACCAATTTTATAAACCCTAACTTGCATTCAATTTCACAACTTGAATTCCAAGACTTGCAATTAAACTCATATATCCAAATAACACTTAATTAAATTAGCTTAAGAAATTAGTAACAATTTAAGCAACAAAAAGTTTTAGAATTATACCCAAAAATATATGAAGGTCCACAAGACTCCATGGCCTCCCAAAATGCTCTCTTTTCACAAGGATCCATGCTAAACGGGCTAAGCTAAAATGGGTAGGACTTTGATTTTGATTTTGTGGGATTTTTGGTGGATTTTTGATGCAATTTTTCATGAAGTTTTGAAGGGAAAAGAGAGGGGAAAATGGAGGGGGGGCTGCTGTGGGGAGAAGGAATTTTCGGCCAGAAAAGTGGGTGGGGGAGAGAGAGGGAGGTGAGGAAAATGGGGGGGGACAAGGTCAAGGTCAAACAAAGTCAAAAGTCTAACTACTTCACTCATTTTCTTTTCTTTTCTTTCATTTCTTTTTCCTTGAAAATCAAGTGGGGAAAAAATATGGTGGGTGCTGAATTCAGCCATGGGGAGGAGTAAGTGGGGGTGTGTGGGTGTGGGCACGGGTGTGGGGTGATGAAAAATGATAAATACAATACCCCAAACATCCATTTACGCTAAAAAAAAGCCTTTTTTCTTCAATAATTTCTAAACCATTTTGGCAAATGATTTCGTTCAAAAAATCACATGATAAATTTTTATTTAATGTTTTATGATGCACAAAATTTGTTTCAACTCATTCCAATTTGTAATTTTCCCTAATTAAATGTATTAGTGACTGCTTAAAATAATAATAAAATAATATTTTTTGTCAGAAAATTTGAAATTTCACCAGCGGCTCAATAAACACCAAATAATAGCAATTACATAGCTAGAATATGTATATTTAATTTTTATAATAAGATATTTGTATTTTGACTTTTTACAGAAAACCCCCTCATTTTACCGATTTTCCGAAATTTCACCGAAACGATTTTTTTTCAAAACGCTACAATCTTCCCCCCTTAAAGAAATTCGGTCCCCGAATTTAAATTCAAACTCCCCCAATTACTAAAACATCTAAGAAAAACCATCAAGTCGTCGGGGCTCCGAAATTGTAAATACATAAAACAAATCGTAGCGCAGCGCATGCGCTTGAAAAATGAGTATATAACTCAAATCAAAACTCCGTCAAGCATCCCGCGATCATCGGAGTCGTGGAGAAGACATCAATGCCAAATCCAAATCAAAACCAATATGATATAACTCGAAACTATAAATGTAAATATCGAATCTATATCTGTAAGTATCTGAAGGAAATGCATGCCAAATCTCTTTAAGTCGCTGTGCAACGCGTTAACACTGCACAGTGGTGGACGTCTACCATAAGAAAATAACTATATACATATATACCTTTGTTTGAAATGTACGTTCCGCCGTTTTGGAAACAATTTAGAAGGGTCTCCTTGTTTTAAACATTTCGTGTCATATCAGACACGTAGGTAAATACTGAGGCTATAGCTCGCTTTTTGGAAATCCCTTCAATAACTATCAATGCATGCAAAATATATTCAGGTACTGTCCTCTGACTAGTCCTGCTCAGTACGAAAACACATAGCAATATCATAAAAACGTACTACTCTATAAGAAATCAATCCCAAAATATGCACATGAATACTACGTGCGTCTGGTGCGCACGGAAATCAAAATCCATGAATGTGCCATACATGCGCACAGAAACAACATCTAAGTGCATCGGGTGTGCACGAAACATCTGTCGTAGGCAACAGGTGTGCCTGACAGCAAAATCAGGTGCATCTGACATGCATAAAAAAATCTCGATTTAGTGCATCTGGTGTGCACCAAATCGCATCTCATAACAGGCGCTAAAAATCCAATCCGGTGCATAAAATGCACAAAACAAATGTCGAGCATCACCCTCGAAATCGAAATCCAGTGTATCCAAGTGCACAAAATATATGTCACTGCACTGCCAGCATATACAAACTATACAGAGTGTAGGAACCAAATCGCGTGCGTGCATACGCACAAAATCAACTCAACCGTTTAAAACCGTAAAATCACTAACATGTGAAACTAAAGCACGAAAACGATATCAAGTGCAACACTGTGCAAAGATCGTAAATCCTCAATCATCAAAATCAAATCATACGAATAAATCACCCAAAACATCGAAATCAATAATGGCGGAATAGTATCGCTCAAGTGCATCCTCTAAGAATCTCGGGCCAACTGTCGCGGTCACTAATGGGACGTCTCGTCGATGATCATGAACTCTGGCCTGCTGGTGTTCGTAACCATGACCACTCCTTGGTCAAGGTCTTCACTGTGAATTACCAATCTTTCGGTCCATCGGCTCATCGGCCCTGTCAGGTGTGCTAACGGGGACGATTCCGTTCTGGCACTTCTCTGGTCATCTCTTGGTCAATCATCGCGACCACTCGTAAGACAGCATATCACTGGCGTCGGCCTCTGGCTCTCTGAATGTACGTGACACATCTGACCCTGGGTGCAAGTATCATTGCAGTAGTGTCCTGGAAGAAATCCTGCTCACGGTCTCTTCCATGTCTCGTCTCTGCCAACTGTCCGGAAGTCATCGTCCTTTCCTATATCTGCATCTTGCTCCGGAATGGCTGCATACCCATCGCGACCTCTTCTGGAAGGTATATCCAGTACTCTGCCTCGGCATGCGTATCGCATCTCTGATGTCGGCGGAGTGGAACGTCATCTCATCTAGATCTGGTGCGAATCTCTTACTCCACTTTTCTCTAATGTCGTCTGCTTTGGACTCGTCTCGTCGCGGCTGCATGGACTGAGCTCTAACGACTATCCTCGTATCTGGAGTCTCCTAAGAATGCGTCTCACCACCTAGCATCCGATTGAAGTCGAACCATTCGATCGATTCGTCAAAACCTCATAATCCCCCAAGAGCTCAACCTCTTGGGCACAGTTTAATAGTATCGAATACATACCACAGCATCGGTGGTCCAGCCGTAGAAGGGCAAACCCAAGCCTCACTAATGGCGCCGTAGAACTGCCGCAAACCCGAAGGTTCAAAGGCTTTCACACGGTCATTAAGTCGAGTTAGGGTTTCATTCTTCTAGAGGGACCATAAAATTGCCTGCATGTCTTTCCGACTACTTTAAACTTGGATAAATAGGTTTCTGACATTCGATCGTCTCTGTCGACCCCCAACGCCTCCGCGTGAAGTCGTCTCTAGCTGGAATCAATCTATCTGATGACCTCGCATCGGGGTAAGCGAACGAACCACCTGTCCTAGTCATTCATCATCGGGTGACTAGCGACCTTCTATCATCTATTCGTACAACTCGTCCCGCCATAGTTCCAACATATGGGGCGATATCTCGTCGCTCGCAGCAACAACTGGCTCGCTCGTCTGCACGCTGAACAGTGCCTCAATCATCAGGAGTAAGCAACACACCAACGGTCATCAAAATCTGGCTGGCCTCTGTCAGTGGCTCAATCCTCTAGTGTCGATCAGCACATCCGAGTAACCTCATAAAGGCGATCCGCTAAACGCTCGCGGCGCGGAAACACGGTAAAAAGACACATCTCTGCAATCGTGTGTCGCCGGAATTTCGTCCTGGTCAGTCCTCGTTCGTGACGAGCTTGTGCTAACCGCAACTCTAGCCGTAGCTCTCCCTGCCGGTAACCGTAGCAGCAAAACCAAACTGGTACCGATGAGGCTAGATCAGGAAGGAATATAATACTGAACAAGGAAATGTACATCCTAAGGCTTCATAAGTGGAGTGGCGTGTCGTAAATATGCCGCGGAACATACCAACGGTACGTCACTCTACTTTAGTCACCTATTCCATCAACCAAGGGTCATCCTACGCTCCGAAGGTTAAAACCTAACGCTCTGATGCCAACTTTGTCACGACCCGAAAGTACGGAACATGACCGGCAGTTAAACTACGAACGTCTCGAGGCGTAAGTAATCTAAGTAAACCGAAAACCCAGAAATCCAAACCAAGAAAAGTAGTAGAGTGAAGGAAAACCAATTTAAAACAAGTAGTTTTAATAGCATAAGCCGAATTATGCGGTTTTTAAGAACATCAAAATTTACTGAAAATTTCGGCAAAGTCTCCTTTGTAAAAACTGGCTCCCAAACGGGATACAACATGAATAGTATACGAAATTAATAAAAAGGCATCCCCAAGCGGGAGCTAGCTCTTCGTCAATCGACGGTCACAACCACACAAGCAATATAATATACAACGCCAACGGCGAGGATCAAAACTCAAAAGGAACTCAAAACCACCAGAAATATAACGAGCGACTCTAAGGTCGAAAGAATAAACAGCACTGGTCTCTATCTCAAAATAAATACATGTTTGGTTGATGGAACTTCTAGATACAACAGAATAATGATATACAAGATATATAATGGGGGTATGATACAAGTAAACCCACCTACTAGCAAATCACCCGAATGAAACTGAGCCCGCAAGCCGTAATGAAACATGTACGGCAAATTTGCAAGAAACTGGGGCACAACGGGGGTGAGTTGCCAACTCGTGAATAGAAAAACATCTACGCACAGAAATCGTATAAATAACGCAACCTAGGTCAATGATCATAATATATCCTCAAATATAAGTATAACAGGCAGCCTATACAATGACTAGGGTAATATCTAACCCGAGTATAATTTCATGTGCCCGTGTCAGTGCCTCATGTAGCAATATATCATATGAATGAGGTATGAATGCATGAAACAGAATACATGTAAATGAAGAAACTGTTTTCATAAATTAGTGAGATTTTCCTTCGTATTTTTAAACTGAGGTATCATAATGAAATCAGTATCAACAGTGTCTAGCATCGACACAAAACATAAATCTCACTGTCTCGAAATATCAATGTCTCAAGCTCAATATCTAGGGCGCCGTCAGTCCGGACCGGCCCCTACCATCCATCTCAAGACCACGACGGTATCCTCCGGATATCCGACGCGTCGGGTAATATCACCGGTAGGTAGTGCTCCCCAGCCAGGCTCAACGTCAACACCACATTCCTATTGCCCCGGGGTACCATACCGGGCCCACCATGTACCCGTGACGGTTCCTCCACTCCTCGACACGAATCTCCAAAACCACAGCAAACTCATGGTGGACGACACTTTACATCACTAGAAAACCGCAACATTTTATATTTTAAAAGATCATAAGTTGTAAATTTTGCGACTTTCCCCGAAATCCAGAAATATCATAAATCTCAAGAAATCATCACAAGTGCATATGTCAATGATAATGAACTAGGCATGAACAACTGAATAACAGTATGCATGAAGTGGTAGGTAATAACTACAATGTCTAATATGGCATATAAGGGAAGTACACTAATATCATGTCAAAACTACCAGCTAACAATCTAAGTCAAGCAATTATATTCTCTAAAGTGTACGTGACATGGCAATTACCGATGAAGATGTGTGTGAGCCGGCAAGTAGGTGTACGTGGTACATACGCATCATCGGTAATGGTGCTGGTGTCCTAACAGCATGATATCAATAATGGAATATGCAGCAAAATAAATATGCGAGGCAGAGCGAACAACAATAATGTGCGGGAGCTGAATACTAGACACAACGATAACTAATCTGCAATAATCTAATAGAAGCCCTACGAATGGTGCCTTTTGAAATAACACGAATCATGGGGTTTTGAAAATAGGGGCTACGGTGTTTTTATGAAAAGATACGTCGTTTTTGAAATATCCGTAGATTCCCTTGAGCTGTCTTTAAAAATGCCCACGATTCGTTAGTTTTTGAAATAGGTAAGAAGTCTAATCTAATCTAACAACTACACTAAACTATACGGCTGAACTAACAAGCTGAACTACGGGTAAGGAAACCGCCTATCATCTGAGTCGATACATATACATACCTGTATATGTATAGTCGGTGATCCCGCCTCAATAATATCATATCCGATACCATATCTATAATCAGGCATCCCAAGTCAAGAGTGCGGATCAATCATCAATATAGCTCGTACGTAAATCCGTCGTATGGCATCCCAATCTGGGTACGGGTCAATATCACATTCATCATACTATTCACCTGGTATTCTCTTTATCAAATATCATGATCGGGGTACTGATCTACGTCTAGTACCATACTGATACCGCCTACGTATGCATGGACGTGTGTGAAACACTACGTCAAGGACCCGCTACAACGTCATGTCGTATCTAAGATACGAACCCTGCTATATCACCGATCTCACGGCCTCAAATCAAATCTCATCGACTCAGCTCAATCCCAAGTATCATCCTCAGTCCGTATGTGAACACATAGTCCCGTACCCATGTGAACACATAACTAATAAAGAATCCCATGAGCACATATCAATAGGAATGTATGCAAGTATGTATGTGTGTATGTGTGTGTAACACTACCCTAGGGTTCGCAACACTAAAGTAATCCAACACACCAATATCCATCCTAAGCATCGTTATTAATCCCAAATAACATATAATAATTGTTGGTGTGTATACGCATCCGTATACACCACCACGGACTGCGGGGGTGCTATACGCCATCCACCCGACTTCTCCCCGTAGATATAAACCTACTCACCTGGTCCTCGCTAGCCGGTGCCGACGTCGCCACGCGCTTGCTTGTCGTCTCGAAGTCCACATGGGGGTACCTACATATCATAACGTACCATATCGCATTAAAACTAAATTCGAAATCGAAACGGCATACGAAAATCAAATCGGCACGCGTATCACGCATAGGTCCAAACCTATCGCCCACGCATGCAGGAATAGTCAAACCAACCCTCGATGTCGATGTACGAACGTCAAACCATCGAGAAAATCCAAGCACTCTCATTTGCACATTCACGAACACTAATTTTAATATAAACTAGGTTAAAACTCACAAAAACGCCAATTTCACTTAAAAAGTCATTTTTCCGAAAATCTAGCAAGCACAATTCGCCGTTTTTGTACAAAACACGCTGTTTAAATGAATGTAGCGGCCAATATATTTATTAAATATCTTAAATAAGTAGTATAAACAATTTCCGGAATTTAATCTCATTAAATTCCAAAAATCCTAATATTCTAGTTTACCAAAAATACCCTTTTTAACAATTTCAAAGCAAAATACACAAACTACAATCTAGCTTAGAATTGCATGATCCAAAGCATTAAACCACACTTAATAAAGTTAATGAAGCCAAGAAAAACCTAATCACATTTTTAATCCCAAGAATTTAGCAAATTTCAAAAACCTAGTAAGCAAATTAGCAAAATAACAAAAATTTTAAGCTAGCCATTAGCACTAGCTACTAAACTTGTATTAACATGACAACAAAGCCTAATTATAACACACAACCATACACCAATTTTATAAACCCTAACTTGCATTCATTTTCACAACTTGAATTCCAAGACTTGCAATTAAACTCACATATCCAGATAACACTTAATTAAATTAGCTTAAGAAATTAGTAACAATTTAAGCAAAAAAAAATTTTAGAATTATACCCAAAAATATATGAAGGTCCACAAGACTCCATGGCCTCCCAAAATGCTCTCTTTTCACAAGGATCCATGCTAAACGGGCTAAGCTAAAATGGGTAGGACTTTGATTTTGATTTTGTGGGATTTTTGGTGGATTTTGATGCAATTTTTCATGAAGTTTTGAAGGGAAAAGAGAGGGGAAAATGGAGGGGGGCTGGTGTGGGGAGAAGGAATTTTCGGCCAGAAAAGTGGGTGGGGGAGAGAGAGGGAGGTGAGGAAAATGGGGGGGGGGACAAGGTCAAGGTCAAACAAAGTCAAAAGTCTAACTACTTCACTCATTTTCTTTTCTTTTCTTTCATTTCTTTTTCCTTGAAAATCAAGTGGGGAAAAAATATGGTGGGTGCTGAATTCAGCCATGGGGAGGAGTAAGTGGGGGTGTGTGGGTGTGGGCACGGGTGTGGGGTGATGAAAAATGATAAATACAATACCCCAAACATCCATTTACGCTAAAAAAAAGCCTTTTTTCTTCAATAATTTCTAAACCATTTTGGCAAATGATTTCGTTCCAAAAACTATATGATAAATTTTTATTTAATGTTGTATGATGCACAAAATTTGTTTCAACTCATTCCAATTTGTAATTTTCCCTAATTAAATGTATTAGTGACGGCTTAAAATAATAATAAAATAATATTTTTTTCAGAAAATTTGAAATTTCACCAGCGGCTCAATAAACACCAAATAATAGCAATTACATAGCTAGAATATGTATATTTAATTTTTATAATAAGATATTTGTATTTTGACTTTTTACCGAAAACCCCCTCATTTTACCGATTTTCCGAAATTTCACCGAAACGATTTTTTTCAAAACGCTACACCACCATCGGCTCGGGCTCGACAGGCGCCGCTTCCGCCGTTTCCTTGGGATCAACGGTCTCCACCTCCCCCTCAGTCGGACTAGGCCCAGCAAGATGGAATGCATATGAGCCAATGGCTTTATAATTCTTACAACAAAGCTCTGAAAGAAAGGTTACCTGAAGAGGATTTATCGTTTGCACTTCGGGCCGCGCGCACCGCTTGCCTATAAGCAGTAGATAGGGTGACAGGGGCCTCTTCAAAAGGAGTGTCAGCGCGAGGAATAGTGCTAGGGCCCGCTCCCGCGGCCAAAGCAGCTCTGCGCGCCTTTGCTTCGCGTCTCAAATGCTTCCGCTCCTCCCGAACCGTTGAGACGGATGCCACTAGGGCTTCTCTAATTGAGGTGTCCTCGTCCGTGAATAAGGATGCCTCCAAATCTTTCAAGGAATCCCTCGTCGTCTTGTCAAGTCGAGGCTCCTCCAGTAGCCTTGACGAGACCGGGATTTCAGTGACAGGCTCAGGAAGGATCCCCGCATCAACTGATACAACCTCTGCAAAGAAACAAAGAAAGTTAGGTTGACCGTCAGAAAAGATGACGAACTTTCCCTATAAAAGAGAAAGGGTGGGACATACCAACGCCTGCTAGGGCACGCTTCTCCTCCTCCTCCTGAAAGGTCTTCAAAGAGGCAGCAGTGGCCTCTTCAGTAGAAACACCTGTTGAGAATAAGGCAAATATTAGCTAAAGTTAATAATAAAAAGTGCAATAAAATGACGAAGAAAGTGGCTGATGAGTACCTGACTCAGCGAGTTTACTTAACATCGCTTCAAGCCTCACCGATCGCTCCGAAGCTGCAATGGCGGCAGCCAAATCGGTGTCCGCAGGATCTACCAAGAAGCCCTCGTTGCTCCCGTATTCACATATGCCTTCGGTGGGAGGATCCGCAGGCTTTAAGCTGAGGATCGCATCGAGGGAAAGGGCGGACTTCTTCTTCTTCTGCTGTCCACCAGCTTTAGATCCACCTGGAGCAGATTTGCGCTTGGCAGTCACTTTAGGGCGGCGGGTCCCGATATCTGCTCCTGCGCCGGACCCTGGCGATACCACATTAACCGTCTTCGTGGGAGCATAGGGCGCCGGTGGTGCATCCACCGTAGTAGGCAGCGGCAACCCCCGCGGAGGACTCAACACGCGTGGTCGATCTACTCCAGCATCTTTTAGCGGAGGGACGAACGGGAGCCTTGGCTGCAAAGGGGCCTTGCGATCGCCGCCGGGAGGCGCACCCTTACGGTCAACCAGCATACGCTTCTCCGTTAAGATAATTGGGCCCATCGCATGCGCATACCAGGCCACATATGAATTAAGCATCTTAGGAGCATAGCTGGGTTCACTAATGAAGAAATAGGAACCTGTGTTAAGCCGTGTAAAATGATGCATCGCATTCTTTATCCCTTCTGGGCCGACCACGGGCGTTTCCAAGAAAGCTTCCAGCGGGATCCCTTGGTTGTAGCTTGACTGCCGGGCAAATCGGTGTGGGTTATACCTCATAAACAAGGCTGTCTTATTCTGCCTAAACACTAGATAGCCCGGCCGGATGGAGTAGAGATGGAGGATTTCCCGAGCTTTCAGTACAGAAGCCCCATCTTTGAAGTCATCACGCAGGGGCACCACTGATTTGGTGGTCTCTGAGCCTATGGTGATGACCTTATCCACAAAGGAAACCTTCGCCCCGACCAGATGTGGACGAAGGAGCAACCCTCTAGACTCCCGCGGGGCTGGAACCACAATTGAAGCCCCGACCAACCGCATGACTCTCGGGAGTCTGTATTTCTCGAAGAGCGGAGGAGTCTTATGGGCACCAAACACTCCTCGCACGTGCATCTCCATCCAAGAAATAAAATAGTGCATCGGGAAGTTGGCAGGCTGTACCCCAGGCTCACTAGCGTCCGCCACTACGCTAAGTCCATTTTAAAGGTAAGCCAATCCGGCGATCCCTACCGATAACTGCAAACCGGCCACCATTTGATGCGCCGTGTAAAAGACGGAGGGCCGCATGAGGCGCGGGTGCATGGGGAGCGCGAAGCTGCATAACCATAAACCCAAGAACCCTATGAAAAAGGTCTCCTCGTCCATGCCAGGAACGGCGATCTCTGAGAAAGGGACGCTGGCAGTGCTGGGGAGATAAAAATTCCGCTGGTCACTTTCCGATGTAGGTCGGCGGTCCAAGCCAAAACCAAAAGGGTCAACAAGCTGAGCGAACTTCTCGCTCTGCTCTGATAGGAACTCCGGGCGAATAAAACGAGCAATGAAATCCGCAAAAATGATGCCCCGGTCGCCCGATTCCAAATGGAGTTCCTCATAGATCTCCAACACCTTCACCAAGCCCGGATGCTGATGTTGAATGGAGTTCTCCGGAGTTAAGTCAAACACCAGCTGCTTAGTGGCAAAGACGTACTCGTCAGGAGGAAGCAGCTCCTCGTAGTGCTCCCCCCTCATTGGTAGACCTGAAATCTCAGCAAATTCCTCCAAAGAGATGGAGACTTCCTTATCCGCCATCAGGAAGGTGTGGGTGGGGATGTTCCATTGTTCAATAAAAGCCTTCATCCACCATGTTGGAGGAGAAGGATACTCGAAAAGCGAAACGTAGACGGCCGAGTATAAACCAATCGTCGTCAAGTGAGCCCTTTTCGCCGCTAAGATGTAGCGGGCCCAATGCAAATAACCGGCAAGCGGTCGCGGGATCAGTCCAATATTATAAGCCTGTCCCCAAGGGCGTGCTCCACCCTGACAGATTCGCCTCCCCAAGATGTCTATCGCCGGCGGCGGCTGCACTGGGATGGCACCAATGGCAGGCTGGAGGAGATCGTCAGAATTCCAATTTTTAACCTCCACGGCATACTTCACCGGGGGCTCGTCCGCATAAGGGATCGTAACTATGGGCTCAGAGGGTGAGGCGGAGCTGAAGCTGCGACGGCCTTGGATGATTTAGCTGTACCACCTTCCCCACAGGTGGAGTTTCTTGCACTCGGGGTCATGATCTTTAATCAAGGCAAACGCCACCCGGTCCACTGGCGAATGGGGGAACCCTCCTTCCGAGCGAACGAAAGGGAAAGACAAATCTTCAGACATGTTTCCTGCAGAAAAAGCAAGAAAATAATAACTGTTAGTGTTCCAATGCTTCACATTTTAAAGTCCTACATCATACTGCAATGCAGTGGGTAAGGGACCAAAGGGGGACCCACAAAATCTAGATGACAGCGCATCATTTGATAAGACAGTCCCATCGTTTGATGAGACTATCAGTTAATGAAAAAGACCCCCAAGAGAATATCCTCATTGGGGGGGAAATCCCTAGAGACAAGGAGAAAATCTCCTCTTTTAGAGCAAAGCTCTGTCACAGAATGACATTTGTCAGACTCTGGTCTCAAGGGAATAAAACTTCCTAAAAAAAAAAGAGCCTAGCTCTGTAGTAGTAATGAAAACTAGAACTCCTAAAGATCAAAATTTTTTTTTTGGGATCTTAAAGATCCATGAAAACTTTTAGGAGTTCTCTATTTGATCTATGAGCAGGGCTCTGTTCATGGGTTAAAACCCAGGAACAAGATCTCTGTAAATTTTTGAGAGCAAGGCTCTGTGGATGAAACCCCAAAGGGGTCTTCTTTAGATCAAAGATCTATGAGAGCAAGGCTCTGTTGAAGAAACCCCAAAAGGGGTTTTCTTTAGATCAAAGATCTATAAGAGCAAGGCTCTGTTAATTAAATTTAATTTAAATTAATTTAAATTTTTACCTAGAGTGATTCTAAGTTCTGAACTTTAAAGTTCTTGGGAAGAAGCAAGAGCAAGGCTTTGAGAGTTTTTTAAGCAAGAGCAAGGCTCTGAATCAAAGTTTTGGAAACGGTAAGAAAATTTTAAGGACCAAGGGTCCCATTTATAGACGCCTGCGTCTCTTCACCTGACCTCCATGATCCAACGGTCGGGGTCTTGCCACCGCTGCACTCACGTGCGCGCCACTTGAGCGCAACGGTGGGGGGCATTTGTTCCCCCAATCAGAGCAAGGCTCTGTTTGAATTTTGAAAATTCAAATTTTGAAGCAACGCTTCGGTTCCCGTGCACTGCGCGCAACGCGTCACGTGTCAGAAGTTGACACGGCAGCACAACGCCCAAGGCAGTACGTCCAATCAGAGCAAGGCTCTTTAAAAAACATAAGCAACACTCAACTGCGCAAGCGCACCGCAGTGCGACACGTGTCTGCGCAGTTGCGCAACCATAACTGCGCAAGCGCACCGCTGCGCGACACGTGTCTGCGCAGTTGCGCAAGCACAACTGCGCAAGCGCACGGCAGCGCGACACGTGTCACTCACTGGGAGAGTTGCGCAAAACAGAATAAATCTTGTTAAAACAAGAAGATTTTCTTGTATAAGGCAGGAGCCTTTGGATCAAAGATCCAACGGTGGGGAAAATTCCCCAAATCACTCATGAAAAGATTTATTGAACAAATTTAACTAATTTTTGAGCACTATAAAAAGGACCCCAGACCTCATTTCAAGAAAAAACATCTGGTTTTAAAAAAAAAAAGAAAGAAGAGAACTCTTGAGAACTCCTTGAGAACACAAAAAAGAAGGTAAAAACCTTTAAAACAAGAGAGAATTCTCTTAGGAATAGATCATTGATCTAAGAAAAAGATCAGTGATCTTTAACAAATAAATAAAAATGATAAAAATAGTGCCTTGCACTTGCTATGAACCTTTGGTTCTCTGAAACAAGGAAAAACTTGTTTTTCTTTGATCCAAATCAAGGGATAAAAAGTGCCTTGCACTTCTGTTCTTGAATCTAAAAGATTCTTGGTGCTCTGCATAAATGCAATGCATTACTTGAAGGGCCAGGCCCAAATAAAAAAGACCTAGCAGGCCAAAATAAACTGCAAAGCAATATAAAGGGCAGAGCCCAAATGAAATTGATGCTTTGCATCATTTATAAAGGGCAGAGCCCAAAACAAATTGATGCTCTGCATCTTTTTGGGCAAAACCCAAATAAAAATAAAAAGAGATGCAATGCAAAAGAGAATAAATGTTGGACATTTTCAACTGGACTTAGCCCAATCATGGCCATAAGTCCTTAAAATAAATTGACTGAGCAAAATGGCTCTCCTAAATCAATTTACAATCGGTTCGAGAGTACATCTCCGAACTCCTCTGACACCTATCGTTGTAATCCTTCAACGACGTCAGAGAGGTGACGGGTCCCGACGACCACATATCGATATGGACTGCGGGGTCCTTAAACTCGTGGACCGAAACGTCCTTAAACTAATATCGGACCGCCACGTCCCTAAACTGGCGATGGACCATCACGTCCCTAAACTGGAATACGGACCACCACGTCCCCAAGACTGGAATGTGGACCACCACGTCCCTAAACGGGCGATGGACCACCACGTCCCTAAACTGGCGATGGACCACCACGTCCCTAAACTGGAAAACGGACCACTACGTCCCTAAACTGGAACAATAGAGCCTCCGAACGCTCTTTTGCCGGATCTACGGTCCCGTTTAAGTTGATCTTAGCCCCAAACACGGCTAACGTATCCTTAAACATTCAAATGGATTATAAAACTCCCAATCAACTCTGGTTCGAGGGTACATCTCCGAGCTCCTCTGATACATGTCGTTGTAATCCTTCAACGACGTCAGAGAGGTGACGAGTCCCGATGGCCATACATTAAATTAATCACTACGTTAAGTTGATCTTAGTCTAAAACAGGACTAACGTATCCTTAACGAACGTTTAAGTTGATCTTAGCCGCAACGCGACTAATGCATCCTTAAACTAAAAACACCAAACCCAAATCTAAGTAAATACGGATTTGGACTAATCCACGTCCTACGGGCGACGGCATTACTCAGTCTCCGTATACAATCCACGGGCAACCACAAACAAAACAAACATACACGACACAAAGTGAAATTCTGGAGAAGGAGAAAGTTGTTACCGCGATGCGGTAGCGTAATTAACTGCAGGGGCTTGCGCCTGCAGGGAAGAGCGTCCCCACAATCAAAAACCCCTCACCCTGAGGGGGAATCTGACGAAGTCTGCTACATCGGCCGCATCCGTCTAAACCTCCGATACACGGTGCCATAAATCAACTTGGCATCTTCAGAGAGATAGACGGATAAAACCAAATAGCATCTGCCCCGAACCTCAGGCACAGACGCAAAGTCTAGGCCGCCGTTCGGAGGGGAACAGTGAGTTTGGGGTTTTTGTAAATTTTAACCTATTTTATATTATAATTAGTGTTCGTGAATGCGCAAATGAGTGTGTTTGGGTTTTCTCGATGGTTTGACGTTTGTACATCGACATCGAGGGGTGGTTTGGCTATTCTTGCATGCGTAGGCGATAGGTTTTGACCTATGCGTGATACGCATGCCGATTTGATATTCGTATGCCGTTTCGATTTCGAATTTGGTTTTAATGCGATACGGTACGTTATGATATGTAGGTACCCCATGTGGACTTCGAGACGACAAGCAAGCGCGTGGCGACGTCGGCACCGGCGAGCGAGAACCAGGTGAGTAGATTTATATCTACGGGGAGAAGTCGGGTGGATGGCGTATAGCACCCCCGCAGTTCGTGGTGATGTATACGAATACGTATACACACATATATATTGATGATAAAGATAGATTTTAGGTGTGACTGGATAGGTTTAGTGTTGCGAGACCCTAGGGTAGAGGTTGCACCACATTTACACACACACACACCCATACTTACATACATTCTTCTTTTATATGTGCTTTTATGAGGTTATATTGTTATGTGTTCACATGGGTATGGGACTATGTGTTCACATACTGGATTTGAGGATAGTATTTAGGATTTGAGATGAGTCGATAAGTGTTCAGTTGATAAAACTGCACATTTATTATTACATTTTTTCTACTATTTCTATATTAAAAAGGTCTTTATTATAATATATCATACATATGAGGGTTTATCTGTAAAAATACTATTTTCCATGTGTTGATATATTATAATTAGCATTTGGTAAGAAAATGTATGCAAATAATATCATTGACCAAATCTTAAGAAAACAAACTCTACTAATTATCATTTGAGTTGTTGTGCAGAAATTTTCAGGTCTTAAATCAAGGAAATCAAGTTGTTAAAGCAAACCTGCCTAATTAAGAAATCAAAACTTAGAAATCAAGTCTGGCAGCAACTACGAGAAGATTTCCATGTTCCAAAGGTCCCAGATATCACCACATGTCACAAAGATGCAAGGCCAGAAAAATGATAAAGAGATCTCCACCATTGGCTGCGGATCCACGGCCAAACCCCTCTGTTGGCCGCGCATCCGCGGCAGGGAAGGGGATTTAGATGCTGAAATTTCTTTGGGTGAATCTTCAATACTTGCTTCCAAATTTAGAAGCAAAAATTCTGGCTTTGAGACTATAAATAAAGACCGAGAGCCTCTTGGAAAAATCATCAAGCCGACAAGATCACGAAGTCCAAGACAGCTCACGCATCCAGGCTGATCATCAACTGTTCGTCTACCTCCTTAGAAGAGATCGAGAAGCAACTAGAAATTGTACTCATTTTCTAAGGATTCAAGTGTAATGAAAATTGTTGATTAATAAAGGTAGCTTTCTTTTTCTTATTCTATTTCTTCGTAGTTTAATTATGCAATTTCTTTCCATCTCTTTTTCTCCCAACATGCGCGAGTAATTCTCCGCTTATTAGGGTTCGTAGGATTAGGGTAGGCTAATGGATGATGAACATCCCTAAACCCTTTTTAAGTCCTATAAAGTTTATGAACTTTACCCAAAGAATCATTAACATCCCAATCGGGCGCGCTAACAATTCCTTGTTAGTTCCGACCGCGATTAGAGATTAGATTAATGATTGTTTTGGTAAAGGCTAGATATGAACGGAGTTCCGTGTCGAGATAAGGGTTAAGAGTGGGATTCCTTTTCCCTCCAGAAACCCTAATCTATACGGATCACCGTCGTTCTAGTCTTAAATCTATTAAAGGATAAAAAGGGTAACTTTTAATTAATCGTCCATAACTACTAAATCCTAACGAACCCTACAAGCCCTCTTCTTATATAAACCTACGCCCATAAATAATCTAGATCTATATTTTGCATTAGTGCTTAACGTAGATCTAGAAACCATTCTACAATATTCTTTATTCCCCCGCTCTCTCAACGCATCTAAAGTAAGAATAAAAGATTCAACGTTTCCCAGAAGACGACCCATACTCACCTCGGTCTAGCTACACGCGACACCGTTCTGATTGCGGTTAACTACTAAACACACTCTTTCGAACCAATCAAATGGCGCCGTTGCCGGGGAAACGTGTGTAATTTTTTATTCTTACTATTTGTGTTGAATTCTTATACGATCTATATCATAATTAAAAAAAACTGCAAATTGTATATTTAACGATTATTGTGTGAATTTTGCGAGGAAATCTGGAGTCACAGACTTGAGGAAACAGAAGACAGAGACATTCATCAAGATCCAGAGGAGTACAGAAGGCCACAGAGCAAACTTTCACCACCTGATCCCTCCACCCAGCGACGGAACCGCGGCAAAGGAGCTCTTTTGGAGGCGGAAGCGCGGCGGGGGAGGGGAGTTAGGGGTCCTAACTTCTCTGGTATCTTTCTCAACTCTTTCTCTCTCCTCTGAAATCCAATAAAATATCTTTTCTGCAGGATTCTTTACAAAATATCTCCGCTCAAAAACCTTTTTGCAAAAGTTTTGTGATTGGTTTTGTTTTGCATATTTTAATACGGACTTTAAGGGGCAAAGACCAAATCAAGATTAGGTGGGGATTTCATCACCCTTCCTAAGCCCCACAAATCACAAACCGAACATCTGCATCAGCCCTATATAATTTTACAAAAAAAATATCTAGACCAGACTCTAAGGACTGTCGCGCTCAATAAGGACAGAGGAAGGTCGTGGATAATCTATCGCTTATCCGCATTACTTTTGTAGTGTCTAGGCAAGTGTGTCTAAGACGAGTGGTTACTTAATTAGGACCACTACTTTCGTAGTGGGGAGCCTCCCACTCACCTGGCACTTACCTGGCTACAAGAGTAGTAAAGAGGCGGTAGAGGATTGATCCTGCGGCTTGTCCTTTGGAAGTCTAGGAGCGGTCTAGAGACTGGACCTAGGTAACCATAGTTCTAGGGTTGTTTATGCATTTTTGTGTGATTTGTCTAAATCCGTCATTTTTTAAAACAAACCAATTATTTTCTCCCATTTTTACCCCTTCCCCTTTCTTCTCTTCTTATAAATGGGTGACCTAAACAGAAGAACACTTGCCGAGCTTTGCTGTCCACAACCAGAGATTCTCTTGTTTTCGTAATCCCTTCGGTATACCGTCCGGCTCTTCCATGTCCTTAAGAGATCATATAGAACAAGAGGGAAGAAACAGTTGGCCACCTCAGTCTAGGTCTTATCAACCGTATCATAATCCTACACCTGTTTCAGTTCATACCCAGAGTGAGGAAGCCCCTAGACGAATGTTCATTGCTGAGCACATAGCTAGGGCTAAAGGCCAAAGTTTCAACCCGGACCAATATCGACCATCACCACCACTGTCCAGAGAAGAGTTTGATAGGCGGTTTGTGGCATATAAGATGTCTATTGAAAATAGCCAACCAAGCAACCCATATCAATATTCTTCTTATCATAATATTGATCCTACTCCTACCCAAGTTTCCCAACCATTCTATTCCTATCAATCCAATCCGACTTTTCCACCTTCTCTAGACAGTTCTTCTAATCAGTCATTTGGGAGTTTTAATTATCCACAGGAATTTCAATCTTATACTGAAACCCCTTATCAACCCAAGACTAGTCTGGAACAGAGATTAGAAAAATTTCTGGAATTGTCGAACCAAATTAGGAAGGAAACAACAGAGTGGATGCAAGCAAAGAATTTCAAACCTGCCCAAAATTTTTCAGTATATGATTCGGGCATAAGACAAAATGAGAATTTGGGTAATGAGACAGAACTTTACACCCTTCCTAATCAAACCTCCCCATTCCAAATTTGAAATCCACAACTCCAGTTTCATAGATTCATCAAGTACACCAAAAGATTCATCAATTGAAGATAGAATATCTGATAAGTTGTGTGACTTCGTAATGTTTGATTTACCCGATTGTGAAGGGTCCATTTCAAGTGAAACCATACCCAACCCTTGTGACCTCTACACCTCCACTCTTGAACCAAAACTGATTGAAAACCATACTTTTGATGAGGTGTTTGAGAATTTTAACCTTCACTTGAATGAGGTGATTGACGTTAGGGATATATTGATTGATGAACCCGAAATTTTGGATGATTTTGTCCCACCAATTCATCAAATCCTTTCACTTCCTTGTGGTCATCATCTTGAGCCTTTAATTCTTCCCGAACCCCAAATATGTCTTGAAGTTGATGATAATGGTATACCCGAAGATCAGACCAAAATACAGCCTCCATCTTCCACATCTGGTACAACAACACTCGATACACCAATTTGTTTACCTATTTCACCTTCTACTTTCTCCGGTTCTTCTTATGTTCTTAGAGTTTCAGTGAGTTTTGATGAATCACAATCCGTTAATTCAAGTTCAATAATACCAGAAATTCAACTTGATTTGGATATTTTTGAAAATGAGGTAGATGAGTTTTTCGAGTCCTCTACCTCAATAATTTTTGAATCAAGTAGGATAAATTCTGGCACAAAATTCTTTGACAGCAAAATGTTCAATCACACCATTGATAAAAGTTTTGAAGAACTTTTTGCTGACGAACTTGAATTTTTACACAATACGGATTTTGTGATTGATCAACCTCCACCTATAGAGGTTGAACTGTCACCATTCCTTCTTCCTAATCATTCACATTCATCCTCATTCTTTCTTTTCTCTAATTTCAAACCCTTTCCAAACCACCTCTTATCCCTTCCCTATTTTTTCTTGACTCGATACAACACATTCTTCCACCGACCTATACGCTATACTGATAAAATATTTGAATGGTTGGTGTTAACTTTTGCTCTTTGTAAAGTTTTATTTTGACCAAATGACTCACCCCCTCTTAAAATGCTTCATATTGTCTAACTCATATTTGAGGGGGGGTATATTTTTGGCTCTTGAACATAACTTTTGTCCTCAAATTTGTGAGCCAAAAATAAGTTTGGGGGAGGATTTTCACTTTCATATATTTTTGCCCCCATTAATAATGTCCCCCCAAGCTTACAGGTTTTTGTGATCCAGCAGATAGCAACAGTGAGGACACTGTTGAAAACAAGTTTGGGGGAGGTTTGTGCTTATTTACGCATACTTTGCATTATACTATATATAAGCACAAAGTTTTTTTTTGATAATAAAAGAATAGAAAGTGAAAAATTATATATGAAAGAATAGTTTAAGAAAACCAAGAAAATTAGAAGTTTTCTTAAACGAACTAGTAATAAGTGGTTATGAACTGTTGTCCCAAGGGTTAGTAAGATGAAGGAAGTCACTAATCTGAGGATAAAAATAAGTCTGAAAAATAGTTCCTATTTTGGAAGCCAAACATTTGAATGTTGATACCCTACTATATGCACTTACACACGTCTTGAAACTCGGGATAGCAGAGGATACCTTGAAATGCTCTTGTCTAAAAGCCAAAGTATGAAGGAAATAAAAAAAATGAATAAAATATAAAATGGTGAAAAGAAAAATGAACACTGGTTTTGTTATCGCCAAGGCAGCAATAAAAAAAATATAGCGAGGGTGCTTCATCACCTAGTGCCCTAAGGCCAACTGGTCTGGGAGTCACTGTTAAGCCTTAGGTGGTGCAAGACGAGGAAAATATTATCACCTAATCAGCAAACACATGAGTAATCGGTCGGTTAGTACCTCAAGAAGTATTAACGGTCGCATGAAAATGTGTGAGCAAATCTAAATATTCATCAAGTTAAAAAGTGCTGAGGTAGATGGACAAGAGTATGATAGCTTGAATTGAATTCTCCGAGTGTAGGGATGTCCATTACACACACGTAGGGGTATATGATCGATGTTTGGATGAAAGGTAGGAATGAAGAATAAAGATGATGTTTTATTGAGGGATAATTTGATTTCTAACATCTTTTCATGACTATTAAGATAGGGCTCATAACAACTGAAAAGCTAGTGTAGTTGGAAACTCTTATTTTCAAAGTCTTTCTTTTATGGTTCTTATCTTTATATGTAAATTTCACCATCTCTCTTTTATTATAGGATTTTATGGGTGTAATCCGCTGAAAACCCTCAGGAGACAACACTCCTCCTACTAGGGACACCTAGAGGTTTAACGGCTTGTTGCACGTGCTCAGTGCAATCGTGTTTGCCTACGAAAGTTTACTTAGTTTTCTTCTTTCTTTTTCTCCTTCTCTTCAATAAACTAGTTTGCTCGGGACGATCAAAAATAAGTTTAGGGGTATTTGTTCAGTTGATAAAACTGCACATTTATTATTACATTTTTCCTATTATTTCTATATTAAAAAGGTCTTTATTATAATATATCATACATATGAGGGTTTATCTGTAAAAATACTATTTTCCATGTGTTGATATATTATAATTAGCATTTGGTAAGAAAATGTATGCAAATAATATCATTGACCAAATCTTAAGAAAACAAACTCTACTAATTATCATTTGAGTTGTTGTGCAGAAATTTTCAGGTCTTAAATCAAGGAAATCAAGTTGTTAAAGCAAACCTGCCTAATTAAGAAATTAAAACTTAGAAATCAAGTCTGGCAGCAACTACGAGAAGATTTCCAAGTTCCAAAGGTCCCAGATATTACCACATGTCACAAAGATGCAAGGCCAGAAAAATGATAAAGATATCTCCACCATTGGCCGCGGATCCGCGGCCAAACCCCCCTGTTGGCCGCGGATCCGCGGCAGGGAAGGGGATTTAGATGCTGAAATTTCTCTGGGTGAATCTTCAATACTTGCTTCCAAATTTAGAAGCAAAAATTCTGGCTTTGAGACTATAAATAAAGACCGAGAGCCTCTTGGAAAAATCATCAAGCCGACGAGATCACAAAGTCCAAGACGGCTCACGCATCCAGGCTCTGTTCGTCTACCTCCTTAGAAGAGATCGAGAAGCAACTAGAAATTGTAATCATTTTCTAAGGATTCAAGTGTAATGAATATTGTTGATTAATAAAGGTAGCTTTCTTTTTCTTAATCTATTTCTTCGTAGTTTAATTATGCAATTTCTTTCCATCTCTTTTTCTCCCAACATGCGCGAGTAATTCTCCGCTTGTTAGGGTTCGTAGGATTAGGGTAGGCTAATGGATGATGAACATCCCTAAACCCTTTTTAAGTCCTATAAAGTTTATGAACTTTACCCAAAGAATCATTAACATCCTAATCGGGCGCGCTAACAATTCCTTGTTAGTTCCGACCGCGATTAGAGATTAGATTAATGATTGTTTTGATAAAGGCTAGATATGAACGGAGTTCCGTGTCGAGATAAGGGTTAAGAGTGGGATTCCTTTTCCCTCCAGAAACCCTAATCTACACGGATCACAGTCGTTCTAGTTTTAAATCTATTAAAGGATAAAAAGGGTAACTTTTAATTAATCGTCCATAACTACTAAATCCAAACGAACCCTTCAAGCCCTCTTCTTATATAAACCTACGCCCATAAATGATCTAGATCTATATTTTGCATTAGTGCTTAACGTAGATCTAGAAACCATTCTACAATATTCTTTATTCCCCCTCTCTCTCTCAACACATCTAAAGTAAGAATAAAAGATTCAATGTTTCCCAGAGGACGACCCGTACTCACCTCGGTCTAGCTACACGCGACACCGTTCTGATTGCGATTAACTACTAAACACACTCTTTCGAACCAATCAATAAGATTTGTTTGAGATCGCGAGAACGGTGATATGGCAGGATTCGTACTTGAGGTACGTCCTGATATTATAGTGGATCTTGGGACGACGATACATGTGAATAGTGTTATACATTGAATGGTTGACATGTGATCATGATATGAGATAAGATATATTAAGATATTCATAATTGGTCGCATTAGGCGATGTATACCTCTTTATGACGATATATGATGATGATATCGGTTTGTATGAGGCTGTAGATCAGCAGTCAGATCATGACTATATTGATGATATTAGTATCGTACTAGACGTAGGTCAGTACCCGGATTATGATCTTTGATAAAGAGGATACCAAATGATTATTTTGATGAATGTGATACTGGCCTGTACCCAGATTTGGGGTGTCGTACGACGGATTTACGTACGGGCTATATATTGATGTTTGATCCGCACTCTTGACTTGGGAATGTCTTATTATAGATATGGTATCGGATGTGATATTATTGAGGCAGGATCACCGACTAACATATACATGTAGGTATATGTATCGACTCAGAGGTTAGGCGGTTTCCTTACCTTCAGTAGCCAGTTAGCTTAGCCTTTAGTTTAGTGTAGTTGTAAGACTAAATTTATATTAAATATAGATTTGTTATCTTGTGTCTAGTATTTAGCTCCCGCTCATTATTGTTGTTCGCTCCGCACCGCATACTTATATTGTGATTCCTATTTGCATTGTTGATATCATGCTGTTAGGACACCAGCACCATTACCGATGATGCGTATGTACCACGTACACTTACTTGCCGGCTCACACACATCTTCATCGGTAATTGCCATGCTACGTACACTTTAGAAATACTATTGCATTGACATAGGTTGTTAGCTAATAATTTAGACATGATATTAGTGTACTTACCTTATATGCTAGATTAGACATTGTAGTTATTACTTATTACTTCATGCATGTTATTATTCATTGTTATACCGCATTCATGGATTTTTATGCCTATATTCACTGTTTACATGCTATTGAGGATTTGGATTCAGATTTCCATGAGATTTTCTGGATTTGGGGGAAAACCGCAAAACTTATATAAACTTCTTTTCTCTCTTTAAAATAAAAAGTGCGGTTTTCCCATGATGTATGAGTCGTCCACCATGAGTTTGCTGATGGATTTCGAGACCCGAGTTCGAGGAGTGGAGGAACCGTTTCGGGTACATGGTGAACCCGGTGCGGTACCCTGGGGCAAGAGGATCGCAGATGATGGCGTTGAGCCTGGCAGGGGAGCACTACCGACCGGTGATATTACCTGACGCGTCGGATATCCGGAGGATACCGTCGTGGTCTTGAGATTGATGGTAGGGGCCGGTCTGGACTGACGGCGCCCTAGATAGTGAGATTGAGACATACAGAGATATTTGAGATATTGAGGTACAGAGATTGCGACACAGAGATATCGAGATATTTGGATATTTGTTTTGTGTCGATGCTAGGCACTGTTTATGCTGATTTCATTTATGATATCTCGTTTTTAAAAAGATACAGAAATCTCACTAATTTATGAAAGCAGTTTTCTTCAGTACATGCATTCTGTTTCATGCATTCATACATCATCCATATAATATATTGCTACCTGAGGAACTGACACGGGCACATGGGATTACACTTGGGTTAGACTTTTACCCTAGCCATTGTTATAGGCTGCTGGTTATATATTTGAGGATATATTATGATTGTTGACCTAGGATTGCGTTGTTCATGCGATTTCTGTTCGTAGATGTTTTTCTACTCACGAGTTGGCAACTCACCCCCGTTGTGCCACAGTTTTTGCAGGTTTTGCCGTACAGGTTTCATTACGGCTTTGCTGGCACTGCTTCTTTCGGGTGACTTGCTAGTAGGTGGGTTTATTGGTATCGTACCCATCATATTATTTTGTATAATATTATTCAGTTGTATCTAGTAAATTCCATCAACCAAACATTTATTTATTTTTGAGATAGAGACCAGTGATGTTATTCTTTCGACCTTAGAGTCGCGCGTTATATTTCTGTGGATTTCTTGTGGTTTTTGAGTTTCCTTCTGAGTTTTGATCCTCGCCCTTGGCGTTGTATATTATATTGCTTGTGTGGTTGTGACCGTCGATTGACGAAGAGCTAGCTCCCGCTTGGGGATGCCTTTTATTGATTTTGTATACTATTCATGTTGTATCCGGTTTGGGGGCCAGTATTTACAAAGGAGACTCTGCCGAAATTTTCAGGAAATATTTGATGTTTTTAAAAGACGCATAATTCGGCTTATGCTATTAAAACTACTTGATTTAAATTGGTTTTCCTTCACTCTACTACTTTTCTTGGTTTGGATTTCTGGGTTTTCGGCTTACTTAGATTACGTACGCCTCGAGACGTTTCGTAGTTTAAGTGTCGGTCATGCTCCGTACTTTCGGGACGTGACAATAATATTCGCTCAAGGCGTGATAAAATGCAACATCACAGAAATGTAATAAGCATCACAGAACAATACAGATAATCTGGGATCCCCGGGTTTCATAGAGCCGTTACTGAAACCCGATGTTCCCCTGGTCGTGTGGATAGCCTGTGCAATGAAATTCTAGACCCCTACGGGCGCGGCAAGTTACCCGCCAAAACCTGAAGCGAGGCAGTCCCTTCAACAACGTGAATGGACCACCCAGCACTTCACGGAATCCGGTAACTTGAGCACCCCTCCTTGGGTCAACCTGTACCCCCTACGAGTGCGGCGAATAGCCCGCCAATTCTAGAGTGAAGCCCCCTTCGTCTCAAAGCAATGAGATGCGGGCCCGTTGCCCTCTAGAACCCGGATATCCATGCACCCCACCGCGGGGTAATCCTAGTACAAAAGGTAAAATATATACAACGGGTACAATGACCTCAGCCCGGTCGTGCCCAAAAGAATAATATACAAACAGGTAGTGACGGCAGTCCACATGTCGGACGCTCGCCCCGTAATATAAAATGTACAAATACAACCAAACTGTACTACCATTGCATCCAGGCTATCCACCATGACAAATCCGCAACATCATAGCACAACACAGAACATCAACGTGAATGTCACGTTCGCAAATCCGTCTAAAAGGGCTATAGCAATTAGACAAGATTTACCGATCAAATGACATTCACGGTGGCAGATATAATGTAAATACTGTGAACTAACATATTTAAATTTTCGATCGACAAAATTTCCCGAAGTGGGCCCCAAGTATAATACCTAGTACTCAGACAAATCTGGGCCCAAACAAAAAATACCAGAAACCCCATTTCCAAGTCAGACACCACCTCAGAAAATTTTGGTGAAGTTTTGCTACAGGACTGCGGCGGAACCGCGGCCAATGCATGGGTACGGTCGCGGTTCCGCGGCGCTACAGTGGGTTCAGCTCACCAAATTTTCTCAGTTCTCTTAAAAAACCCTGTCTGTTTTTCTGCAGCACACTAAATAATTTTTTGACCACAGGAAAAATTCGACAGAAACTGATGACTTAGAAATGCAGTTTTTGGAAATTTCGTCCGATCGAAGTTCTAAACACGTTAGAGCAAGCTAGTAAAGGTTAATGGCGTGGCTCTGATACCATGTAAGTCTACGGTAGCGCCCCGGCTGTCTTTCCGAGGCCAAAATGCGGAAACGAAAACTTTTTTCAAACTAGAAACCGGCGCTATCGTATGCTTAAAACCCGGATTGAACCATTAACCTATAACTAGCAACTAGAGAAAGGGTTGGAAAGCTATACCGATCGATCCGTGTCCTTCGGTCTTTGGCCACCATCCAAAGCTCCTCGCGGCATCTCCGGTCTCGATCTCTTCGTCGGAAAGGGCACCACATCATCGATTCTTTTTACGGGCTCCCGCTTCATCCGAAGCAACTCGGGCATGAAGTGTGCTAGCCGACGTGTCCATGGTGATGTAGAGAATGTTTTTGATCACTTTGTCTCTTGCATCCATTGATTTGGATGGAGGTTAGAGATGATGCCATTAATGGAGATTTTGAGCTAGAGGAGGAAGAAGAAGAAGAAGAATCTTTCTTTTTCTTTTCTTTTGTGTTGCTATGATAATGTGAGTGAGAGAGTAAGAATGAAAAATTCAAGAGCTCGCTCACTCATGGCAGCCCCTCTCTCTCTCCTTATCATATCAAGACATAAATCCATCTCATAATGTGACACATGCACAAAGAAAGAGACCATGAGTCATCACTTGTGCATGTATCACCATTAATGCTCTAAATGATGATTTCTAGCTCATAATTTCCATATGCAAACATTAATCCAAATGTTTGCAACAATAAAAAGATACGGCAACATCTAAAGTAAACTCGTGACGGATCATAAGGATACCCCTCACCTGTATATACATACCTGCATCCGCATTCCGACCGAATGCGAATGCGACGAGACTAAAGTAATCCAACAAATCTAATATTAGGATCCGGCTTAAACCAAAGCCCACCAGTATGATTCGTCCGATCATGATCCGTGCAATACCACACGTATATGATCGAACCCTTCCATATATCATACGGCCTCTACAACGTTTCGCCCAAAACTTGAGAAACAGTCTGTGGGGGACTCTAAAGACTCATCAATACATTGGCTGTGGATTTAACCACTAGTATGTCAGAGGTACTAGCTGTACGTAACGGGCTACCAGGTATTGACCAAAAGGGATGTCGATGAGCGAACTCATCCTGACACCCTACTGAGCCTGTCAGTGACAATATCCGTACAGTCCGGTCTGTTCGTCTATGAGCATCGCATGGCGGGCCTAGGGGGTTGGTAAAAGTCAGACCTTCAAAAGCGGTACAAGTCGTGTCGGAGTGTAGCCCAGAACACCCTGAGATACTACTGGAATACCTACCAGTAAATCTCCTGCCTTGTCTAAGGACTTCGTGTAATGGCTCTCCTAGACAAAGCGCGATCTCAACCCCAATACCGGGAGAGACGAAACCCCTGTCGATCCGCTCACTGCCTCCATGTGGCTCGGGACTATACCCAACTAAAACCTGTTTGCACGACTCCTTTGAGCCGTGGTAGGGTAGTAATCAAAGTACAGTGGGAACTCACACGAGACAAATGACGATCTCAGGTCGATGAACTAACCTGTACACATGTCACCAGGGAGCTGCTATCTGAAGTCAAGTACAATACCAACTAGCATGTTCCCGGCGAGTCCTGTCCGGTGTACTCATAACCCAATGAGCACCTGTATACATCTTAGGTGAACTGTTCATATCAGATTTTTGCATTTTCATACCGCCCAATTTTTATCACATTGCATATCGGTAGATACTCTTGAGCCGTGTTTGCTAGTCAATTGCAGGATACAGGTTCTCGGTTCTAAAACGGTGAAATTCATGGAAAACACGACAAAATCCGGGTTCCTGCCAACCACTGAGAAAACACGGTCTCCGCTCTTCATCCGTATGTTGCCAGATATCAGTTTAAGAGACAAAATGTCAAATCAATGTCGCTTTCATGCACACGGCTCAATGGCAGCACAAGATCCAAGAGATCTACGCGGAGCTCGAGGCAATCATCCACAAAAGTCCACCTTTCCCTCAACAGAAATTCTGGAAAAATCGTGAAGAAAATCTGAGAAAAATCATATGCCAGAATAAAGTACAAGAAAAACCAGGGAAGCCCAAAAAAAGAAGACATCCCAACTCCTTTATACGGCCGCGGAACCGCGGCCAAAGGGGGGTCTAGGCCGCGGATCCGTGGCCTTCTAGACGCCGCATGTGCAGAGATTTTGGGGGTATTTTGGTCTTTTCGCTTTTTGTTCTGGTGGTTGCCCTAGGTTTCCATTCTCCAGCCTATAAATACTCCAGAATTGAGCTAAGCCAAGGGTCATTCTTTGTTCTTCTTTCTTTTTAGGATTTAGTCTTTTTCTTCTTCTTCTTCATTCTTTTTTCATGAAAATTGTAGTGAGAGCTTTTTGAGTGGGAGATCAATGAAGATGAGGGCTTTTTGTATCATTCTCTTTTGTTTCTTCTTCCCCTTGAGATTCTTGCTTTCTCTTGATCATTCAACCTCTTCATTGAGCTTGAATGGTTAAGGGTTAGTTATTGATCTCAAGGGTCGTATTTTCTTATGGAATTAGCGCTTCATTTCACATGCGTTCTCTACCCTTCCCTTGATCTTGCAACCTCTTGATTGAGCTTGCAAGTTTAAGGGTTGGCTATTGATCACATGCTTGTCTTGAGTTCTAGTTTCTTGTTCTTTTTATTTCTTATTTATTACTTGCTTTTTATTACCTTGCTTTTTATTACTTGCTTATTATTATCTTGCTTTACTTTCATGCACTTAAATTCCATGCATTTAATTACTTGTAATCTTTTCTTTTCTTTGTTCTTTTCTTTTGCTCTCTTTTGTTCATTTTGTGAATGGTTGTAATTATTGTTGTTAAGATGAAATACGGTATTGTAAGTTAATATTTTCCTTCTCATTTCCTTTTCCCGTTATTTTCCATTGAACTCCGCCCAAACCATACGCAAGCGCTCCGTTAGGCACTCTACCCTAATAAGGTAACGGTGATTCCTAACCGCGACCGGTTGCGTTCGGTTTGGCCGGAGGCGAAAGCAAGAGACAAGAACGGAAGGACAAGGGTAAATAAGCCGGATTCCACGAATACCACGCTTAAATCCCCTAATCCACGTTGTTGCCGATTGCTCTAGCTTCAATTGGTCAAGACTCGGCTCAAAGGTTTTGAGTACGGATTTCTTAGCTTACAATCTCGTATCTTTTCTTAACAACTTTATACTTGCAAATAATACACATAGGTTAGAATCGAACAAATATATACTCATTCTTTATTGACTCGTCTAAGACAAGGAAGGACATACAACCATCTCCCTGTGGATCGACCCGTGCTCAACCGGCTAGCTGCAAAGCGACACCATCTTGATTGCGGTTAAAACTTTAATTCTTTCAATCAAATGGCGCCGTTGCCGGGGAGACGGTAGCGTATTTTCTTTCTTGTTATTCGGGTTAATATTCTTTTTGTATATATTTATAAAAAAAAAATCTTTTTGTTATTTTTTTCATCATTTTTGTGGGCAAGAGTGCAGAGTTTTGCAAGTTTGCAAACAGCGATTGTGGGGAGCAAAGTGTGCATTCAAGGCAAGGGTGATTTACGAAGTACAGTGCCAAAGATCCGGGTAGTTTGACCCGCGCAAGCGAACTTTTCAAGCTTACCGGATTTGATTCAACGGGGGTTTCCTAACCCAAAAACTTAACGGTACGTACTTTACTAACACCTTCTTCTCAAATCCGACGCTTCCAATATACTATTCTTTGCAGGATTCTTTGCAAGTTCGCTAGCAAATGCCAAAATTGACTAACCCGTATTTGTTGCAGTGCCGTGCTAAAATTAAAAAAAACAATTTTTTGATTCTTTATAGAATTTTTATTGAATTGTGCATTGCATACATTAATACGGACTTAAGGGCAAGCGAACCCCACAAGATACGGTAAAGGATTTCATCACCTTTTCCGTGGCCCACAAATCATGAACTTGCGCATAACGTTTACCCGCACAAATTTTAAAAGAAATTAGACTTTAAGCCTTAAGGACTTCGCGCTCACTAGGAGAAGTTAACTGTGTTTAGAACCTTGCTTAACGGTACATTGTTTACGGGGTGTCTAGGAAAGTGTTAACGGCGAAACCGCTAAAAGAGAAAGGGTTATTTAATTAAGGAACTTCGCGAAAGCGTTGGAAAACCTCCCCTTATCTCTGCACTTACCTGGCCTCGTGATCAGTGTATCTTGAGCCCGTTTCTAGACACAGTTTTACTTCGACAATCAAGTTCTGGAGCAGGTCTAGTTTACCTAGGTGAACCCTAGAACGATTAGGTGTGTGGTATTTTTGTGTCGTGATTGTTTTTGTCCAGATTCTTTTTTGTGTATATTTCATTCTTTTGTTAATATCTAAAAAAAAAATCACATTCTTTTTCCCCTCCTTTTCTCTACCTTTCTTTCTCTCTCTTCATATCATGGGTACCCCACCTCGAAAAACTCTTGCCGAACTTTGGTACCCACAACCAGACATTACTTCTTACGGTTCTTGCTTTGGCCGAACTTCGAACGACCCCTCCATGCCTAAAATTTCTTTGAAAGATCGGATAGACGCGTCTAGGACAAACAATTGGACCCCGCAATCCACTTCGTATCAACCGTTTCAAACATTCACCCCTTCTTGCGTTGATACACCTTTTGAAAGTCCAGTTGTAACCCCAAGACCAATGTCTCTTGCTGAACGAATTGAACAATCCCGTAGCCGATCTTTCACTCCTTTCACCACTACAAATTCTTGGGACCAACAAATCCATTCACCTTCTTATCCCAATGTTGATCCCACTCCTGTCCAGCCATTCAATTCCTACCAATCCTACCCTACTTTTGCACCTTCCCTAGACATTACTTCAGAAATGCCATTTGGGAGTTTTCAGTATCCATACAACTGTGAATCTTTTACTGAAACCCCTTCACAACTTATGTCTAGTCTGGAATGGTCGTTGGAAGACTTTAGGGTAGCGTCAAGCCAATAAATGATGGATTTGAATGCGTCCATGGCCGCCCTCATACAACCTAGTGATCTGGTAGCTAGTTTTCAACTAGCTCCAAATTTTTCAATGTATGATGAGGCGGCAGAACAGGCTGTGAATTTGAGTGGAGAGAGTGAGATGTATACCCTTCCAAATCAAACCTACCCGTCTCAAATTGAATCCCACAACTCCTGTGTTGAAAGTCTATCAAGTGTCCCAAATGAATTATCAGTTGAAGATAGAATGTTTAATGAGTTGTGCGACTTTGTAGTGTTTGATTTGCCAAATTGTGAAGGGACCTTGCCAAGTGAAACCACACCCAAACCTTTTGACCTCTACACCTCCACTTTAGAACCTAAATCGATTGATATCCATGCTTTTGTTGAGGTGTCAGAGAATTTTGATTTTCACTGGATTAAGGATATTGACGCCGGGAATATTTTGGATGATGAACCCATAGATTTGGCTGAATTTTCCTCTTCAAATCATCATCCCGAGTCATTAAATGTTTTTCCCGAACCCCATATGCGTCTTGATTTTAATGAAATTTGCATGGATAAGCTAAATTTTGAGGAGACTATTGAGGATATTTCTGAGGATGAAATAGTTCTTGTTGATGAGTCGGATTTTCCAATTCGTCCTGTCACTATCATTGACTGTGTACACCCTACTGAACCTTTAACCGATACCCTTCCTCAACCACTTCCCTCCATCCTTTCCATCGTTCCGACCTTGCAAGAACCCGTACCATTTTCACTTCCTGTGTCTGATTTACCGAGTTCGGCGTACCCATGGTTTCTTACGAATCTTGAGGGATTTGACCCAATCTCTCGCCGGGTTAATAGATTAGCACAATCGCTGTTTACACATCGCTCATCACAAATTGTGCTAATCTATTCACTCCATTTGCACCCTCAAGTTCGTACTCCACTTCTTTTTCCCTTCCGTCATTCTTCTTCTGATATACCGAGACCGTATCCCGCTTCTATCTCCATACGGTCTCGCGTAGTCTCCATCTCTTTTCTCTACGCCTTCTTCCACCAACCTGTACATTATAGCGATAAAATCTTTGAATGGTTGGTGTTAACTTTTGGCCTGTGTAAGGCCTTGTATAGCTTGATACTGTTCTTTTTCCCCCCTAATCCTGAATTTCAACGCTTAACAATGGAAACACTGTTTTACTTAAGTTTGGGGGGGACTCCTTTTTTGTATATATTTTTTGTTTTCCTTTTTGTTTTGTATATAATTTGTTTCTAGGGAGCGCCGACAATTTTGACCCTCTTGGTGTAGCCTGACAGTGAGGGCACTGTCAAGTTTAAGTTTGGGGGTGTGTTCGGTAAGCTTTCTTCCTTCGCATTCATTTGTATATTTTGCATTTGCATACCTTATTTAAAAACCCATAAAAATCGAAAATTGAAAATTTTTCCAAAAAAATATAAAAACTTTGTCGTCAAGTTAGCTAATAGGGTAACTTAGATCTTTATTCCGAAAGTTCAGTTGATATGATAGAAATAACTATATTCTAGGCTTAGGATTTGAAAACCCTAAAAATAACCCTCATTCTGTTTAAATTTGGTAAGTATACGTCCTTACAGTTTTTTTTTGAGAAATAGGTAATCTTGAGTTCAGTTCTTTAGTTAAGTCAAGATGAAGGGAAAGTATTGATACTTTACTGAAGGATAAGTCTGAAAAATAATTTCTTTTCTTGAGTTCAAATTTGGAAGGTATATACCCTACAAACTGCACTTACACGCACCTTGAAACTTGGGATAGTAGAGGATACCTAGAAATACTCTTGCCTGAAAGCCTAGTATGAAAGAAAAAACGGTATTTAAAGCTAAACACCAAAAGAGCATATTGAAAAATATATCCGGTCTTAAAAAAGAAAAAGAAAAAGAAAAAGAAAAATAGAATAAAGTCAAGACCTGGAAACTGCTATTTACGCTTTAAAGTTCGCACATTCAGTAATCGGTCGTTAGTGCCTCAAGAAGCATTAATAGTCGCATGAAAGGTGTGTGAGCAAATCCGTCCATCCTTAATGAAAAAAAGTAGTATTAGGTATTAGGGCAAGGGTATTATAGCTTGAATTGAATTCTTGAGTTTAGGGGTGCAAATATACACACACGTAGGGGTATACAATCGATGTTTGGATAAAAGATAGAAATAAAGAATAAGACTTGTGTTTTCTGTAAAGTTGATAAAAATCCCTAATTTGAGGCCACACTTTAGAAGGAAAACTCAGGAGAACCAACATCTTTCTAAACTTTTTTTGGAACGTATATGATCTAAAGTTAAATAGATTAGAGGTGTGAAGCATAAGGGTTGGATATTTCTGACTTAGGATAATAGAGTTTCTAACGTAAAAACTAAACTATAGGAGTAGAATCAATGTTAACTTATGACACTAGCTTGACGGGATTTTGTGGGTGTAATCCGCTGAAAACCCTCAGGAGACAACACTCCTCCTACTAGGGACACCTAGAGGTTTAACGGCTTGTTGCACATGCTCAGTGCAATCGCGTTCCCTGCGAAAGTGCGGTTAGGATTTTATTTTTGTGAATAAATTGGCTTTGCTCGGAACGAGCAAATGATAAGTTTGGGGGTATTTGTTCATATCAGATTTTTGCATTTTCATACCGCCCAATTTTTATCACATTGCATATCGGTAGATACTCTTGAGCCGTGTTTGCTAGTCAATTGCAGGATACAGGTTCTCGGTTCTAAAACGGTGAAATTCATGGAAAACACGACAAAATCCGGGTTCCTGCCAACCACTGAGAAAACACGGTCTCCGCTCTTCATCCGTATGTTGCCAGATATCAGTTTAAGAGACAAAATGTCAAATCAATGTCGCTTTCATGCACAAGGCTCAATGGCAGCACAAGATCCAAGAGATCTACGCGGAGCTCGAGGCAATCATGACAAAAACATCCACAAAAGTCCACCTTTCCCTCAACAGAAATTCTGGAAAAATCGTGAAGAAAATCTGAGAAAAATCATATGCCAGAATAAAGTACAAGAAAAACCAGGGAAGCCCAAAAAAAGAAGACATCCCAACTCCTTTATACGGCCGCGGAACCGCGGCCAAAGAGGGGTCTAGGCCGCGGATCCGCGGCCTTCTAGGCGCCGCATGTGCAGAGATTTTGGGGGTATTTTGGCCTTTTCGTTTTTGTTCTGGTGGTTGCCCTAGGTTTCCATTCTCCAGCCTATAAATACTCCAGAATTGAGCTAAGCCAAGGGTCATTCTTTGTTCTTCTTTCTTTTTAGGATTTAGTCTTTTTCTTCTTCTTCTTCATTCTTTTTCCATGAAAATTGTAGTGAGAGCTTTTTGAGTGGGAGATCAATGAAGATGAGGGCTTTTTGTATCATTCTCTTTTGTTTCTTCTTCCCCTTGAGATTCTTGCTTTCTCTTGATCATTCAACCTCTTCATTGAGCTTGAATGGTTAATGGTTAGTTATTAATCTCAAGGGTCGTATTTTCTTATGGAATTAGCGCTTCATTTCACATGCGTTCTCTTCCCCTCCCTTGATCTTGCAACCTCTTGATTGAGCTTGCAAGTTTAAGGGTTGGCTATTGATCACATGCTTGTCTTGAGTTCTAGTTTCTTGTTCTTTTTATTTCTTATTTATTACTTGCTTTTTATTACCTTGCTTTTTATTACTTGCTTATTATTATCTTGCTTTACTTTCATGCACTTAAATTCCATGCATTTAATTACTTGTAATCTTTTCTTTTCTTTGTTCTTTTCTTTTGCTCTCTTTTGTTCATTTTGTGAATGGTTGTAATTATTGTTATTAAGATGAAATACGGTATTGTAAGTTAATATTTTCCTTCTCATTTCCTTTTTCCCGTTATTTTCCATTGAACTCCGCCCAAACCATACGCAAGCGCTCCGTTAGGCACTCTACCCTAACAAAATAACGGTGATTCCTAACCGCGACCGGTTGCGTTCGGTTTGGCCGGAGGCGAAAGCAAGAGACAAGAACGGAAGGACAAGGGTAAATAAGCCGGATTCCACAAATACCGCGTTTAAATCCCCTAATCCACGTTGTTGCCGATTGCTCTAGCTTCAATTGGTCAAGACTCGGCTCAAAGGTTTTGAGTACGGATTTCTTAGCTTACAATCTCGTATCTTTTCTTAACAACTTTATACTTGCAAATAATACACATAGGATAGAATCGAACAAATATATACTCATTCTTTATTGACTCGTCTAAGACAAGGAAGGACATACAACCATCTCCCTGTGGATCGACCCGTGCTCAACCGGCTAGCTGCAAAGCGACACCGTCTTGTTTGCGGTTAAAACTTTAATTCTTTCAATCAAATGGCGCCGTTGCCGGGGAGACGGTAGCGTATTTTCTTTCTTGTTATTCGGGTTAATATTCTTTTTGTATATATTTATAAAAAATAAAAAAAAATCTTTATGTTTTTTTTTCATCATTTTTGTGGGCAAGAGTGCAGATTTTTGCAAGTTTGCAAACAGCGATTGTGGGGAGCAAAGTGTGCATTCAAGGCAAGGGTGATTTACGAAGTACAGTGCCAAAGATCCGGGTAGTTTGACCCGCGCAAGCGAACTTTTCAAGCTTACCGGATTTGATTCAACGGGGGTTTCCTAACCCAAAAACTTAACGGTACGTACTTTACTAACACCTTCTTCTCAAATCCGACGCTTCCAATATACTATTCTTTGCAGGATTCTTTGCAAGTTCGCAAGCAAATGCCAAAATTGACTAACCCGTATTTGTTGCAGTGCCGTGCTAAAATAAAAAAAAAACAATTTTTTGATTCTTTATAGAATTTTTATTGAATTGTGCATTGCATACATTAATACGGACTTAAGGGCAAGCGAACCCCACAAGATACGGTAAAGGATTTCATCACCTTTTCCGTGGCCCACAAATCATGAACTTGCGCATAACGTTTACCCGCACAAATTTTAAAAGAAATTAGACTTTAAGCCTTAAGGACTTCGCGCTCACTAGGAGAACTTAACTGTGTTTAGAACCTTGCTTAACGGTACATTGTTTACGGGGTGTCTAGGAAAGTGTTAACGGCGAAACCGCAAAAAGAGAAAGGGTTATTTAATTAAGGAACTTCGCGAAAGCGCTGGAAAATCTCCCCTTATCTCTGCACTTACCTGGCCTCGTGATCAGTGTATCTTGAGCCCGTTTCTCGACACAGTTTTACTTCGACAATCAAGTTCTGGAGCAGGTCTAGTTTACCTAGGTGAACCCTAGAACGATTAGGTGTGTGGTATTTTTGTGTCGTGATTGTTTTTGTCCAGATTCTTTTTTGTGTATATTTCATTCTTTTGTTAATATCTATAAAAAAAATCACATTCTTTTTCCCCTCCTTTTCTCTACCTTTCTTTCTCTCTCTTCATATCATGGGTACCCCACCTCGAAAAACTCTTGCCGAACTTTGGTACCCACAACCAGACATTACTTCTTACGGTTCTTGCTTTGGCCGAACTTCAAACGACCCCTCCATGCCTAAAATTTCTTTGAAAGATCGGATAGACGCGTCTAGGACAAACAATTGGACCCCGCAATCCACTTCGTATCAACCGTTTCAAACATTCACCCCTTCTTGCGTTGATACACCTTTTGAAAGTCCAGTTGTAACCCCGAGACCAATGTCTCTTGCTGAACGAATTGAACAATCCTGTAGCCGATCTTTCACTCCTTTCACCACTACAAATTCTTGGGACCAACAAATCCATTCACCTTCTTATCCCGATGTTGATCCCACTCCTGTCCAGCCATTCAATTCCTACCAATCCTACCCTACTTTTGCACCTTCCCTAGACATTACTTCAGAAATGCCATTTGGGAGTTTTCAGTATCCATACAACTGTGAATCTTTTACTGAAACCCCTTCACAACTTATGTCTAGTCTGGAATGGTCGTTGGAAGACTTTAGGGTAGCGTCAAGCCAATAAATGATGGATTTGAATGCGTACATGGCCGCCCTCATACAACCTAGTGATCCGGTAGCTAGTTTTCAACTAGCTCCAAATTTTTCAATGTATGATGAGGCGGCAGAACAGGCTGTGAATTTGAGTGGAGAGAGTGAGATGTATACCCTTCCAAATCAAACCTACCCATCTCAAATTGAATCCCACAACTCCTGTGTTGAAAGTCTATCAAGTGTCCCAAATGAATTATCAGTTGAAGATAGAATGTTTAATGAGTTGTGCGACTTTGTAGTGTTTGATTTGCCAAATTGTGAAGGGACCTTGCCAAGTGAAACCACACCCAAACCTTTTGACCTCTACACCTCCACTTTAGAACCTGAATCGATTGATATCCATGCTTTTGTTGAGGTGTCAGAGAATTTTGATTTTCACTGGATTAAGGATATTTACGCCGGGAATATTTTGGATGATGAACCCATAGATTTGGCTGAATTTTCCTCTTCAAATCATCATCCCGAGTCATTAAATGTTTTTCCCGAACCCCATATGCGTCTTGATTTTAATGAAATTTGTATGGATAAGCTAAATTTTGAGGAGACTATTGAGGATATTTCTGAGGATGAAACAGTTCTTGTTGATGAGTCGGATTTTCCAATTCATCCTGTCACTATCATTGACTGTGTACACCCTACTGAACCTTTAACCGATACCCTTCCTCAACCACTTCCCTCCATCCTTTCCATCGTTCCGACCTTGCAAGAACCCGTACCATTTTCACTTCCTGTGTCTGATTTACCGAGTTCGGCATACCCATGGTTTCTTACGAATCTTGAGGGATTTGACCCAATCTCTCGCCGGGTTAATAGATTATCACAATCGCTGTTTACACATCGCTCATCACAAATTGTGCTAATCTATTCACTCCATTTGCACCCTCAAGTTCGTACTCCACTTCTTTTTCCCTTCCGCCATTCTTCTTCTGATATACCGAGACCGTATCCCACGTCTATCTCCATACTTCAAGAATTAAAGTTTTAACCGCAATCAAGACGGTGTCGCTTTGCAGCTAGCCGGTTGAGCATGGGTCGATCCACAGGGAGATGGTTGTATGTCCTTCCTTGTCTTAGACGAGTCAATAAAGAATGAGTATATATTTGTTCGATTCTAACCTATGTGTATTATTTGCAAGTATAAAGTTGTTAAGAAAAGATACGAGATTGTAAGCTAAGAAATCCGTACTCAAAACCTTTGAGCCGAGTCTTGACCAATTGAAGCTAGAGCAATCGGCAACAACGTGGATTAGGGGATTTAAGCGCGGTATTCGTGGAATCCGGCTTATTTACTCTTGTCCTTCCGTTCTTGTCTCTTGCTTTCGCCTCCGGCCAAACCGAACGCAACCGGTCGCGGTTAGGAATCACCGTTACCTTGTTAGGGTAGAGTTCCTAACGAAGCGCTTGCGTATGGTTTGGGCGGAGTTCAATGGAAAATAACGGGAAAAGGAAATGAGAAGGAAAATATTAACTTACAATACCGTATTTCATCTTAACAACAATAATTACAACCATTCACAAAATGAACAAAAGAGAGCAAAAGAAAAGAACAAAGAAAAGAAAAGATTACAAGTAATTAAGTGCATGGAATTTAAGTGCATGAAAGTAAAGCAAGATAATAATAACCAAGTAATAAAAAGCAAGGTAATAAAAAGCAAGTAATAAATAAGAAATAAAAAGAACAAGAAACTAGAACTCAAGACAAGCATGTGATCAATAGCCAACCCTTAAACTTGCAAGCTCAATCAAGAGGTTGCAAGACCAAGGGAAGGGTAGAGAACGCATGTGAAATGAAGCGCTAATTCCATAAGAAAATACGACCCTTGAGATCAATAACTAACCCTTAACCATTCAAGCTCAATGAAGAGGTTGAATGATCAAGAGAAAGCAAGAATCTCAAGGGGAAGAAGAAACAAAAGAGAATGATACAAAAAGCCCTCATCTTCATTGATCTCCCACTCAAAAAGCTCTCACTACAATTTTCATGGAAAAAGAATGAAGAAGAAGAAGAAAAAGACTAAATCCTAAAAAGAAAGAAGAACAAAGAATGACCCTTGGCTTAGCTCAATTCTGGAGTATTTATAGGCTGGAGAATGGAAACCTAGGGCAACCACCAGAACAAAAACGAAAAGACCAAAATACCCCCAAAATCTCTGCACATGCGGCGCCTAGAAGGCCGCGGATCCGCGGCCTAGACCCCCCTTTGGCCGCGGTTCCGCGGCCGTATAAAGGAGTTGGGATGTCTTCTTTTTTTGGGCTTCCCTGGTTTTTCTTGTACTTTATTCTGGCATATGATTTTTCTCAGATTTTCTTCACGATTTTTCCAGAATTTCTGTTGAGGGAAAGGTGAACTTTTGTGGATGTTTTTGTCATGATTGCCTCGAGCTCCGCGTAGATCTCTTGGATCTTGTGCTGCCATTGAGCCTTGTGCATGAAAGCGACATTGATTTGACATTTTGTCTCTTAAACTGATATCTGGCAACATACGGATGAAGAGCGGAGACCGTATTTTCTCAGTGGTTGGCAGGAACCCGGATTTTGTCGTGTTTTCCATGAATTTCACCGTTTTAGAACCGAGAACCTGTATCCTGCAATTGACTAGCAAACACGGCTCAAGAGTATCTACCGATATGCAATGTGATAAAAATTGGGCGGTATGAAAATGCAAAAATCTGATATGAACATGAACCAACTGACACCAATGGCTTGTGAGACCAGCCACCGCCCCTCGTCGGGGTCTCGACTGTATACACTAGTCTACTCCGGAGTATCGATGCCCTGTCTCGAAAACTCCCACGACTACGGACCTTTTAAGGATGTGCTTATAGACCCCAGCTCCCACGTATATGATCGCCATCATACTGCTGGCAGTCAAGCAAGAATCCTAAGGGCTCTATCAACGTGTAATTGCGACCTGTAAGGTCACCTAAAGCGGTACACAATGATAAAGATAAACCAGATAGCATACTATCATCTTGAGTAAGACTGTCCTACCGGCATAGGTCCTCCCTTAATCATTGCAATCACGTGCCTGTGATCCAATAATTTACTCTGAGGGCACTATATCCAACACACACACACACACACACACACACACACACACACACACACACACACACATATAACGATACGATGTAATGAGATGGCTAACTAGGAAACTACGCATATAATGCAAATACTTTGAGTAATACTAAACCATCGGGCGCCTCGCGCCATCCAGACGATCCCCCTATAGATGTATATATCTACTCACCGGGACGCTTCGGCTAATCTGATTCGATATCCGCTCTGTCTTTCCACGCCGTGTCCGATGCCTCTGCACCCGATCCTAAAATCGCATACAAGCAATTATGAGGATAATATATGAATAGTCGCGGACACAATTGACATAAGTCAAACAACGCGCGCTAATTAAACGCGCACGCACCTGGCGCACAAACACGCTCGCAACAACGCCACAACCTACAACTAGGGTCACTGCGTGAAAAATACCAAGCCTAAAACCCGAATCGCCTCAATTGCGCATTCACAACATATTAAATATTTTAGGGATTTAGTTGTAGGTCATCAAAATCTTAACTTAATTCAAATCGATTAATTTCCAAAAACCTACTAAGCGTTTATTAACTGTTTTAATACAAATCTTGATGTGTTAACTAATCTAGTGGCTACATTGCTCACTAAATATCTCAACTAAGTCACACAAATCATTTCTAAAATTTTATCTCTTCTATTTATATTAATTATAAAAACCTAGTATTGCAAAAAATCATAATTAGGAAAATTTAAATGTAACAATTTACAAATTAGCAAATAGATTTAGTTTTCCATGTCATAACATGTTAAGCTACATCTTGTAATCCTAATTGAGTGATAAAAATCCTAATCTAGCTCAAACCCCTTCTCTTGAAATTTCAAGTTTAAATATAGAACCATGATTAAACACCGAAATTAATTAAATTGAAGTAATTAACCTACAATTAAACACTAGGGTTAGGATTATACCTCAAAATCATGAGATCAAACATGCAACTTGATCTTCAAAATGGTTCTCTTGCTCCTAATCTCCAAGCTAGTCGAGGTCAAGAATTAATGGGTAAAGGTTTATTTAGGAATTTGTGAGGTTTGTATTGATTTTTTGGTGAAATTTTTGAAGAATTTTTGAGAGGAATGAGATGGAAAAACTGGGAAATGGTGGGGGGCGCTCTGGTTTCAGCCAGAAATGAGCATGGGAGAGAGAGAGAAGTGTGTGGAAATTTCCATGACATTAAAACCCCTCATGTCACATTAAAGCAATTTACATCATTTCATTTCATTTTATTTTTTTATTACAATTTCCTTTCATTCCTAGAAAAATCTAGAAGCATGGAGACAAGTGAGAAAAATGAGAACACATTATCAACTTGTTACTATGTTTTCATGGTTCATTAAAATGTAATTAACCCATTCTCATTTGTAATTAGCACTAATTAAATGTATAATTAAAAGCTTATATTAATATTTGAAATAATTAATTAAGGAAAAATATTTAAGTAAACTAATAAATTTTAAGAGACTAAATAAATACCAATTACTAGTAATTACATAGTTAGAATAGGCATATTTAAGTCTATGATGAAAATAATTATAGTTAAGTTTACGGAAAATACGGTTTATTTTACCGATTATTAGAAAATTCACCTAAAGGATTTTATTTATTTATTTGTTTATATATTTATTTTTAAAACGTTACAGTCTTCCCCCTTGAAGAAATTTTGTCCCCGAATTAAAATCTAACTATACGTACCCTCGAAGAGATGGGAATATTTCTCCCGCATCTCGACCTCGGCTTCCTACGTGACCATCTTCGCCTCTCGTACCACGCCAAAGAACAATTATGGACGGTAAGTCCTCGGACCTGAGTTTCTTCACCTGCCGATCAAAATAACTATTTGCTGCTCGGTGAAAGAAGGTTTGCGCTCCAGCTGAAACATCTGATGCCATATCGCGTGAGAGGATCATGAAGGTACTTGCGGAGCATTGATACATAAAATACGGGACAAACAATCTAGAAAACTAAGTGGAAGAGCCACATGATAACACTGTGCCGACCCGCTCGAGAATCTCTAGGGTCCCACATATCTGAAACTAAGCTTCCCTTCTTCCTGAATCTCAGCATGCCCTTCATCGGAGAAACCTTAAGAAAACATGATTTCCAACGGCAAAATCATGTTGCAACGACGTCCATCCACATAAGATTTCTGCCCGCTCTGGGCCGCTCTCATTCTGTCCCGAATCAACCAAATCCTTCCGGTCATCCCCTGCATAAACCGTGGCCCCAAAATACTGCTCTCACTGAGCTCTGTCCAACAAACGGGTGATCGAAGTCTCTTCCCATAAAATGTTTCAAAGGGTGTCCTCTGAATCTCTCGTAGAATTTGTTATTGTAGAAAAGCCTTATCAAGGGCAATGCCGACCCCAATGCCACGAAATCTAGAACGCAAACTCGGAGCATGTCCTCAATAATCTGAATGGTCCGCTCTGATTGACCGTCGGTCTGCGGATAAAAAAATGCACTGAATCTCAATTGGTATCCAAAGCCTCCTGAAGTTTCTGCCATAGCCGGCTGGTGAACGGAGTGCCTCTACCGGATACAATACAAGTCGGAACTCCATATAGTCGCACCATCTTATCAATATATATATGAGCATACTGAACGAATCCGAAAATGGTCTTGACTGGCTGAAAGTGAGCTGCTTTCGTTAATCGGTCTACGATTACTCAAATAGTGTTATACTCTCAACTAATCCTAGGTAGACCCATGATAAATTCCATAGAAATCTGCTCCTATTTCTATCCTGGAGTGGGTAAAAGTTGTAATTCTCCTGCTGACCCCTAATGCTCAGCCTTGACCGGCTGACAAGTCCACATCCTGAAACAGAGTCTGTGACATCCCTCTTCATCCTTTCACATGATATCCGGACGATGTTAAACTTTTCGATCGATTCATCAAAGTCCCATTGTCACGACCCGAAGGTACGGAACATGACCGGCACTTAAATTACGAAACGTCTATAGGCGTATCGTAATCTAAGCAAGCCGAAGCCCAGAAATCTAAACCTTTCAAAGAAGAAGTAAAGGAAAACATGTAGGAAAAACAAGTTTAAAAGCAATATCAAATTTTCTCAAAAATTTTGGCAGAGTCTCCTTTGTAAAAACTGGCCCCAAACGGGTACAAACAAGAATAATATATACAAACAATAAAAAGGTATCCTCAAGCGGGAGCTAGCTCTACGCCAAAAGGCAAAAACAACCACACAATGCACTATAATATACAACGTCGAAGGGCGAGGCTCAAAACACAAAAGAAAACCAATTCCACCAGAAACCATAATAATACAAGCGCGACTCTAAGATCGAAATAAAAACAACTGGTCTTCTAGACTATCAAGTAATACAAGTCTGGTTGATGGAGCTTACTAGATACAAATGAAATAATAAAGGTACAACGGCGGTCCTGATACAAGTGAACCAACCTACCAAGCAAATCACCCTTAATGAAATGATGTGCCAGCAAGCTGCCAAGAAAACCTGTACATCGAAACCTGTAAGAAAAATTTGGCACAACGGGGGTGAGTTGCCAACTCGTGAGTAGAAGACATCTGCGAGAAGAAATCGAATGCACGACACTGTCCTGGGTCATAATAATATACTTAATATATCACTAGTCATCTAGTAGTGCAGGGTAATAAACTATGCGCATGTGCAATGCTCAGTGCTCGTGTCAGAACCTCAAGTAGTAACATGTCGTGTGTATTAGTATGCATGCACCATGAATGTAAAATAATCAACCATGAAATCTGTATATATCTGTATAAGAAATCTTTAACCTTTATCATAGTAAAATTTGTATAGTAATCTGAAACATCATCAATGAAATCCATGGAAATCCGTGTTAAGCATCGACATAAAAAATGTAAATCTCAAGTCTCAATACCTCATAGTCTCAATATCTCGGGCTCCGTCAGTCCGGATCGGCCCATATCATCAAATCACACGACAACGGTCGGTATCCTCCTGATATCCACCGCGCCAGACATCACCGGTAGGTAGTCTTCCCCTGCCAGGCTCATCGTCTACAGCTCAATCTTCTTGCCCCGGGGCACCATACCGGGCCCACCATGTACCCGAGACGGTTCATCCACTCCTCGAATCGGGTCTCGAAATCCAACAGAAAACATGAAATCTCATGGTGGACGACACATACATCACGAGAAAACCGCAACTTATATTTTAAAAAGAGAGGGAGAGAAAGAAGTTTTTATATATATTCTTACGGTTTTCCCCAAAATCCAGAAATCTCATAGAAATCCAAAATCCCAAAATCATGAGTAAGTAGATAATAAGTATCGGCATAAGCCCCACAATACTGCATGATAACATGAAAATGTGAATGCATGAAATGTCTAAGTAATAAATGCAATGTCTAGACTAACACCTGAGAGTAATCACAATATTATATTGATATAGTCTTTAGCTGATTCCATCAATAAAAGATAATATGTTCTATAGTGTACGTGATATAGCAATTACCGATGATGATGTGTGTGAGCCGGCAAATAAGTGTACGTGGAATATGCACATCATCGGTAATGGTGCTGGTGTCTTAACAGGCAGAGTTTCATATTAACTACAGAAACATATGTATGAACATGCAACGTGATGATTACAATCTGAATATAAAGGTAAAATGTGTATTAACCACTCATTTGGAATATACATATCTAACTACAGCTATATGACTCGAGCTTAAACTAGTATCTATCTAACCCCCTAAGGAACTAAACTAAAGAAACTAGTCGATAGGAAATAAGAATCCACCTGAGGTCTGAGTCCATATCTCTAATAGTCGGCGATCCAGCCTCAATAGCGTCACGTACATATTTCGACTTCCTCGAATCAAGAGTGAGGATCAATCATCACATCTACGCCTCGTACGGTAGAATCCATCGTACGGCATCCTAAAATCGGGGTACGGGTCAACTATCACCTATGTACATCATCATTCGTATAATATTATCATCAAATATTATCATGATCAAGGATACTGTACTGTAATCGCATACATCTCAATATCATCAATCATATATCATTGTCTGCGTAAATATACATCGTCAATTGGTCCTCAGAAATATCATGTCACATATATCATATCGTGATTAAGTCACGTATATCATGTCGTAATTAAGTCACATATATCATATCGTAATCAAATCACACATATATCATATCGTAATCAAGTCACACATATATCATATCATAATCAAGTCACACATATATCATATCGTGATTCAGTCACATATTACAGTCCGGGTTCTATTCTAGAGTCTCGTATATCTCAATGTCATCATCACCTATTATCATTTATGTATAAATATCCATTTTCTCATTTTTCAACGATCCGCTAACATCATAATACGACTGTATAGCCAAGAGATCACGGCATCAAGCCCAGTTATATCGTCCCATCCCCATGTATCATATAACATCCTTATATCACACACACACACACACACACACACACATATTGCTATACACACACACATACACCAAGTCAAGTTTCTGTGTGTGTGCGTGTGTGTGTGTCTACCTGAAACCTACGAATTCTCTCCAAGACATTCATCCTCTGGTAAAGTCTTTCTAAATCAGTCTAGTCCAACCTAAAGTCTTTAATAGGGTCCTACTCGCCAAGAATCTAAGGTCACGTCCGACTTCCTAATGACAATAAGTAATATTCCTATTCTACGTTTGCGGGGGTGCTAAACGTCATCCACCCGACTTCCCTCGTAGATATACATCTACTCACCTGGCCCTTGTCTGTCGAAGTCGATGCCGCCCTCCTCTTCTTCATCATTCGAAGTCCGCGTAAGGGGTACCTATACGCAAACATATATAATATCATAAACCAAATCACGGACAAAACCAAAACAGCGCACGAACGTGCATAGGTTAAAACCTACGACCCGCTCATGCAAAAGAACCAAATAACGCTCGATATCGGCGTACAAACGCCGATTGATCGGGATAAAACACCAACAAAAAATTCATAGTTCCAAAACTCATTATTTATAATATAAAACATGGTTTAAATCATCGAAACCTTAAAATCGACCAAATCGTCCTATTTCGCAAAAACCTAAAAAATGTCAATTTACCGTTTTACTTCAAAACTTGATGTTTAAATGAAACTAATGGTCATAATATTCATTAAATAACATAACTAGATTATATAAACCATTACTATATTTTTATCACACTAATTTGTCTAAATTTGAAAATTCTAGTTTGCAATTTTAGCCAAATTTAACACTTTTAAGCCAAAATTCACAATTCCACAACTAAATTTGATTTTGCAAATTTTAAATTGTTAAACCACTCATTGAAACCTTAAGGATGTGCTAAAGCCCTAACTATATTTTTAATCCTACATTTTAAATTAATTTCTAAAACCTAGTTTACCAAAATAGCATATTTATCACATTTTATTAACTAATAATTTGAAACTAATAATTAGATTAGGTTTTTCATTCCTTTAACATGTTAATATTCTCATTAAAACCCCAAACTAGTGATAAAAACCTTAATTAGAATCTTATCACACCAATATATATAATTTATAAAAATCTAGTTAGCAAAATTGTTCAATTTAAACAATTTTGAATGAACAATTTATAATACATCAACCATGCTAGATTTTCCATTTCTAAAAATGTTAAACTACTTATTATAACCCCACTTAATTAATAAAAACCCTAACTTGATTTTAGAAACCCTTTCTTGAATTTTAAACTTGCAAATAGAATCAATTAAGAAAATCTAAATAAGCTAGATTAAAGCATTTAACAACAATTAATCATTGGGATAAGAATTATACCTCCACAACATGAGATCCAAACATGAAAATATGCCTCCAGAAGAATGGTTTCCAACTCCAAGATCCATGCTAAAATGAGCAAAGAATAGTGGGTAGGAATTAAGTTAGGAATTTGTGGTTTTTATTTGGATTTTTTTCATGAATTTTGATGGATTTTTGAACTAAAATGAAGTGGGAAAATGGGGCGGGCTGCCGTGGTGAGGCCGGCCACTTCATGGAGGAGAGGGAGAGAAAGAGAAATGTGTGGTAAAGTGTAGAAAGTTCTTCAAATTAACATTTCCTTTAAGTCTTTTCACTCATTATAATTAATTTTGTTTATTTTCTTTACTAAGTTAATCCTAGAAAAGTCTAGAACCATGGAAAATTTTGGAAATGAATTTTGCATGATACACACTTGATTCCAATATGTAATGGTTCACTTTTGCTAAATTAACCCATTCAAATTTGTAGTTTACGCTAATTTAATGTATATTTAAAAGCTTATGTAAATATTTGAATTTAATTAATTACAGAAAATATTTTAATAAACTAATAATTTATAAGTCACTAAATAAACACCAAATACTAGTAATTATATCGTTAAAATAGGTCTTTTTAAATTTATGATGAAAAATAATTATGGTTAAGTTTTACGAAAAATACGGTTTATTTTACCGAAAATCAGAAAATTCGCCTAAAGGATTTTTATTTATTTAATTATTTTTAAAACGCTACACCTATAATTCCCCGAGAGTTCAACACTTGAGTACAGTTTAATGATATCCAGTACATGCCACAGTACCTGCGGACCAGCCGTAGAAGGGCAAACCCAAGCCTCACTAATGGCACCGCGGAACTGCCGCAAACCCTAAGGTTCAAAAGCGTTCCCATGGTGATTATGTCGAGTTAGGGTTTCATTCTTCTAGAGGGTCCATATAATTACTCGCAAGTTTTTCCAAATACCTTAAACTTGGAAAAATGGGGTTTTGACATTTGTTCGAACTTTTTAACTTCGTCTAGCCAACAAGTGAATACCCGAAACAATGTTGAAACTATGAATACGAAACACTCCGACTTGCTTATATTGTAAGATCACACCACCTGCAAACTTAGCACAAACAAGCAACACATGAAACACTAAAACCCAGATCCTGGAACACTGGAAAATAATTTTGAAGCCAGAACTCTCAAACAGAGCCGGCTGTCATGAAGAATCTGCTAATCTGTCGTCGACTGTCTCTTAGCCGTGCTTGAATAACAAAAGCTACCTCCGGGACCCCGACTCAAAACATCTGCCACAACATTCGCCTTGCCCGGACGATAAAAATCTCGCAGTCATAGTCTTTCACCAACTCCATCCATCAGCGCTATCTCAAATTTTGATCTTGTTGTTGAAAAATGTACATTAAGCTTCTTGTGATCCGTAAATATCTGGTACGACTCATCTCCAAATCTTAAATGTAAAATCACCGCAGCCGTCTCTTTGTCATGAGTGGAATATTTCTACTCATGCTTCTTCATCTGTCGCGAAGCATCGCCATACACAACAACACCGCCTGATCCTGAAGGCAAGGACAATACTAGCGCCGTAGTCAAACGAATCTTTAACTGCTGAAAGTTCTGCTTGCATACCTCAGTCCAAAGAAAAGAAACTCCTTTCCGGGACAACCCGGTCAACTTGCAGCTATCTATGAAAAATTCTGTACGAACGTCAATGGCATCCGTCCAAACCCAAAATGCATGCGAACCTCCGTCATTCATACAGGTCTGGGTCAGCGCCGAACGACCTCGATCTCCTTCGGTTCCATACTTACCATTTCTCGTACTACGTGATCCAAGAAGTCAACACTATCCAACCAGAAAACACACTTGGATAATTTAGCAAATAGCTGGCGCTCCCTCAAAGTCTGCAGCGAAATCCTCAATTACTGCCCAGGTTCCACTCGGCTCCAAAAGTACACTAAGACATCCTCAATAGACACGATGATAGACTGATCAAGAAACGACCTGAATATATGATTCATCCAATTTATAAACGCTACTGGGGCATTGGTGAGCTAGAAATACATCATCAAAACTCATAACGCCCGTAACTTGTGTGAAAAGAAGCCTTCAGAATATCATCCTCTCGAGCCCACAACTAGTAGCAGCTTGACCGCAAGTCAATCTTCGAGAAATGTCCCGCAAGTAACCCAATTCAACTGATGATAATTAATATATAGACGCAAACGGCCGTCCTTCTGACGACAGGACAGGAGCTCCCCAAGGTGACGCATTCGGACGAATAAGCCCATTATCCAATAATATCGCAACTGTTCCTTCAGTTCTTTACGCTTCGCCGGAAATCAAGTCAAGCAGAACACAATATCATGCTTTGGCGACAAACCAAGAACCTAATCAGGAAAAACATCTTGAAGTTCCCTCACAAACGGAACCTGTCCAACGGAACCTCTGCGGCTCTAACATCACAAACATACGCCAAGAATTCCCGACGTCCTTTCCTTAAGAACAGAGTAGCACGAAGAGAAGAAATCAAATCGGGAAGGGTGGCGCTACAGTCTCCCTGCATTCAAGAACTGGCTCACTCAGACAACTAAATCTGGCTATCTTCTCACGGCATTTCACGGACGCATACACATGTGGCTAACCACTCCATGCTCAGAAGAACTTCGGAGTCAAACATAGCAGGAAGAATCAAATCGACAAAAGAATCCCTATCTCCGATGCGGACGAATCACGACGAACAACATATCGAGCGACCAAAAGATTAGCCTGCCACAACGACGTCTATCTAACCGCCTCTGAGCTGGCATACTAGTACAATTCCACTTTGGTCCAGAAATGACTGAAGTCTCAGAAAAGTTCTCCTCCAACAGTAAGGGTGCATCCATCACGGCAACATAAGTGTCAAAATGCCAAGTGCCTATAGCAAGCAATAACTGTATGTCCAATTTCCACATGAACCTCTTTATCCGTTCCTCTTTAGTGTCCACCCGGTAAGGAGCATATCGGAACAACTTAGCAACTGAATGTCGTACTCGGTCACTATCATCCCTGAAGTCTTACGCAGAGGCTCGAAACTACGAGCTCGGGCATCTCGAATGCTCTCCGGAAGGAAACGAGCAAGAAATACAGCTGTGAACTCCTCCCAAGTCATAAGAAGTAGGTCTGCAGCTCGGACTCTCTCAATGGACTCACACCACGTCTGAGCAAGACCTCTAGACGAAAACTCGCAAACTCAACCCATATCTTTTCAGAATATCTCTGTGAACCACAATTCCAGCCATCCTGTCGAAGATTGTCTACGTATCCTCCGTTGCATCTGTGCCGGTAAAAACAAAATGGAGGTCTCAGCCTCAAAACTCCTATAAGGATACGGAAATAAACTTTGTAATAACAGAAACAGCTGCCTATGTAGCAGGTACAAACACAGTCCCTGAAATAGGTAGGACTTCATCGGCTCTCGGAGCTCGGCTAGCCTCAACTAACAATCCAACCATCTGTCGCATGTCCTGAATACTCGACTCCAGCCTAGCCATCCCAGAAAAAGCGGACCACTCTGTCCCTGAGGGGTAGGCATACCGCCCTGATCGGTCCTCGTCTCAAATGAGTCTACTCTAATCGCATCCTTGGCGGCGGCCCTCTGGCCCTCATAGTCTCCGACGGCATAGTGGCTGGAACGAGGAACATGATCGATAGGAACATTGCAATCGAATCAAAGGGTTTCCGGAATCAAGGAAGAAATACAAGCAAATATATATCCTAAGGTCACTTAGGCGGAGTACCGCATCGTAAGTATGCCGCTGAACATACCCACGCTACGCCACTCTGCTTAAGTCACCTACTCCATCTTCCAAGGGTCATCCTACACTCAGAAAGATAAAACCTATTGCTCTGATACCAACTTTGTCACGATCCGAAGGTACGGAACGTGACTGACACTGAAATTACGAAACGTCTAAAGGCGTAACGTAATCTAAGTAAGCCAAAACCCAGAAATCTAAACCAAATTAGAAGTAGAGTGAAGGAAAACATGTTTTAAAGAAAGAAATTTTAAAACAAATAAGTCGTATTAAACATTTTATTAAAACAACAAATTTTTCCGAAAATTTCGACAGAGTCTCCTTTGTAAATACTGGCCCCGAAACGGGTACAAACAAGAGAAATACATATATATCAAGAATAAGGCATACCCAAACAGGAGCTAGCTCTTCACCAAAGGCGAATCACAACCACAAGCAAAATGTATATCAAAAATACGAAAATAAGCCTCTGAAAGCAAGAAATAAGAAACACTATGTCGGCTCAAGTGAGCATCGATACCAACCACAAATACAAATCTCAATATCTCACCGTCTAGTCCAATATACAAGGGTAGATGGAGTATACTAGATATAAAATAAAAATACGCGGTGAGACCAAAAGCAAATCCTCCAAAACCCACCTGTGAGCAAGCTGTAAGTCGATGAAATGAAGCAGAAAAGAAGGTACGCCCGCCACTACTGTGCTGACGAGTCAAACCTGCAAGATACTGTGGCACAACGGGGGTGAGTTGCCAACTCGTGAGTAGTAAGTAACATCTAATAAGGCTATCATAAGCACGCACGCAAATGCGTCACAACCTACATATTCCGATATTATACAATGCGCTGGTATGTATGCAATATGAATGCATAATCAACAGGAAACATGAATATGTTTGGTATGAGAAAATCCTTATTTTCATTTTAGAAAAACTCCTATGAAATACTGAGATAATATCAATGAAATCAACAGAAATCCGTGTCAATTATCGACACAAAACATGTATATCTCAATGTCTCAAGATCTCGATGTCTCAATATCTCAATGTCTCAATATCTCGGGCTTCGTCAGTCCGGATCGGCCCATATCATCAAATCTCACGACAACGGTCGGTATCCTCCGGATATCCACCACACCAGACATCACCGGTAGATAGTACGTGCCCCTGCCAGGCTCATCGTCATCCCCACAAAATCTTTACCTCGCCCCGGGGTACCATACCGGGCCCACCATGCACCCGAGACGGTTCCTCCACTCCTCGAATCGGGTCTCAAAATCCAACATAAAACATGAAAATTCATGGTGGACGACCCATACATCATGAGAAAACCGCAACTTGCATTTTAAAATGATAATAAGTTTTCATAAAATTCTTGCGGTTTTCCCCAAAATCCAGAAATCTCATAAATACCGAAATCCTTGAGAAGAATCACAATATATAAATATACCGATAATGATGGAAATCTATGATACGGCAGTATACGCCCTAAGAAACACGGCCAGAAGCTATGCATAAATCATGATGCAATGAGGTATATATACATGATTAACAATCCTACGTATCCATTTAATGGGATGAATATACAGATAAAAATATACGGATCATATACGATGCGAATGCAAAAATATCTATTCTAAGCAAGTTTTATAGTGTTCGTGACATAGCAATTACCAATGGCGTGTGTGTTCGCATAATTAGTGCACGTGCGGCAAGAACCAAAGGTAATGGTGCAAGTGTCCTATGAGATGATATCACACACACAATGGTGCAAGTGTCCTATGAGATGATATCACACGCGCACACACACACACACACACACACACACACACACATATATATAACGATGCGATGCAATGGGATGGCTAACAAGGAAACTACGCATATAATGCAAATACTTTAAGTAATTCTAAACCATCGGGCACCTCGCGTCATCCAGACGATCCCTCCATAGATGTATACATCTACTCACCGGGATGCATCGGCTAATCTGATACGATATCCGCCCTGTCTTTCCGCGCCGCGTCCGATGCCTCTGCACCCGATCCTAAAATCGCATACAGGAAATTATGAGGATAATATATGAATAGTCGCGGACACAATTGACACAAGTCAAACAACGCGCTCTAATTAAACGCATACGCACCTGGCGCACAAACGCGCTCGCAACAACGCCACAACCTACAATTAGGGTCACTACGTGAAAAACATCAAGCCTAAAACCCAAATCGCCTCAATTGCGCATTCACAACACATTAAATATCTTAGGGATTTAGTTGTAGGTCATCAAAATCTTAAATTAATTCAAATCGATTAATTTCCAAAAACCTAGTAAGCGGCCATTAACCGTTTTAATACAAATCTTGATGTTTTAACTAATCTAGTGGCCACAATGCTCACTAAATAACTCAACTAAGTCACACAAACCATTTCTAAAATTTTATCTCTTCTATTTATATTAATTATAAAAACCTAGTTTTGCAAAAATCATTATTAGGAAAATTTAAATGTAACAATTTACAAATTAGCAACTAGATTAAGTTTTCCATGTCATAACATGTTAAACAACATCTTGTAATCCTAATTGAGTGATAAGAATCCTAACCTAGCTCAAACCCCTTCTCTTGAAATTTTAAGTTTAAATATAGAACCATGATTAAACACCGAAATTAATTAAATTGAAGTAATTAACCTATAATTAAACACTAGGGTTAGGATTATACCTCAAAATCATGAGATCAAACATGCAACTTGATCTTCAAAATGGTTCTCTTGCTCCTAATCTCCAAGCTAGTCGAGGTCAAGAATTAATGGGTAAAGGTTTATTTAGGAATTTGTGAGGTTTGTATTGATTTTTTGGTGAAATTTTTGAAGAATTTTTGAGAGGAATGAGATGGAAAAACTGGGAAATGGTTGGGGAGGGCTCTGGTTTCGGCCAGAAATGAGCATGGGAGAGAGAGAGAAGTGTGTGGAAATTTCCATGACATTAAAACCCCTCATGTCACATTAAGCAATTTACATCATTTCATTTCATTTTATTTTTTTTATTACAATTTCCTTTCATTCCTAGAAAAATCTAGAAGCATGGAGACAAGCGAGAAAAATGAGAATACATTATCAACTTGTTACTATGTTTTCATGGTTCATTAAAATGTAATTAACCCATTCTCATTTGTAATTAGCACTAATTAAATGTATAATTAAAAGCTTATATTAATATTTGAAATAATCAATTACGGAAAAATATTTAAGTAAACTAATAAATTATAAGAGACTAAATAAATACCAATTACTAGTATTTACATAGTTAGAATAGGCATATTTAAGTCTATGATGAAAATAATTATAGTTAAGTTTACGGAAAATACGGTTTATTTTACCGATTATTAGAAAATTCACCTAAAGGATTTTATTTATTTATTTGTTTATATATTTATTTTTAAAACGTTACACTAACGGTGCATGACGGGACATCGAGGCGAATGCGGATGGCATAAGTGTACGTTGTATTTATCTGTGATATTTAGGTAACTTAAATGATGGGACATTAATTAATGAGATTAATGAAAGAAAAGAAACCTAAAGATATTGTAGAAACTTATTTTAAAAACTGGTAGTTCTAGTTCTTACTTTGCATAGCGACATTCCTTGTAGAATATCCAGCACCTTATTTGATAAGGAAAGAGCCAAGATCCCTTCACCGGGAGTGATCTTTTTAGCGAAACTAGCAGATGCTACAAACCATTCGGTTTGTCTTTTGATTGCTTTTATAGTTTTTGGTTTGCATAGTGGTATTTGTGAAATATCTTGCACCTTATTCGACGAGGAAAGAGCCGAGATCCCTTCACCGGGAGTGACCTCTTTAGCGAAACTAGCAAAAGTCTAAAAAACACTCCATTTTATCATTTGATTCTACAATGATATCAAGTTCATTACGCAAAAGGTTTTTTAAAAACCTGTCGTAGCCCTCAGTCATTTCAGATAAGTGCTATTTTATTAATCGTGCTACGGTAGTTTGGCCTACATCAAGGCGTAGTGTACGGTAGCTATTTAGTGCTTATCTGCTTATGCATATGATGCGATTGAGTTAGGGCGTTCGTACGGCGTAGTTTGGCCTATGTCAAGGGTCGTGCGGGTGGGTTTAATTCAATCAAGAAATGTACGAGTTGAACCTGACTAGCGGACTATGGGTAGTTTGGCCTGCGTCAAGGTCATAGCCACGATAGGGGCAAAATATTATCGGGAATTTCAAGTGTTGAAATTTGCAATGAGATTGCATACCTTCTATGAGATAGTTGGATCCCGATACCTACTGCGAGTAAGAGTTACTCCTGAGAGAGTTTTACACATTACAATTAGCCGATCAAGTATGTGTCTAGAAAGGTGTTAACGGGGTTACGCTCCTGGGAAAACGAGGTTTATTTTAATTAGGTCCGTGCGAAAGCACGGGGAACCTCCCTCAAAGTACCGGCACTGGCCTGGCAAAAAGATTGGCGAACTTGTAGAGTGTAATTAATCCCGGCTAGTCTTACCTTTTAGGGCTTTGATTGTCATAGATGATTTTCTGTGTTTAATTTTACTGCAATCAAGACGGTGTCTCTTGGTAGCTAGCCGGTTGAGTACGGGTCCACAGGGAGAAGGAATCCTTTTCTTTATGTTATAACGAGTTAAGTCCAATTAAGTTGGGTTTTGTTTTAAGATCTACGAATGAGAATAAGTTGGTAAAAAGCTTGCTAGGGTTAGAATTAGGTTAGTTCTAAATAGGGATCTTCTCACTTCTTTCAATGCCTTAGTTGTGAATAAATGTGTTAGGGTAATCGGCAACAACGGGGATTAGCATGATTGGGAAGAAACTTGGTTTCTTCCTTTTAGTCATTGCCCATCCGTTCTTGGCTCTTAGCTCTAACCTCCGGTTAATTCAACCACAACCGGTCTAACTAGGGAATCACCGCTATCATGTAGGATAGGGTGCTGTAGTGAGCGGATTATGGTTGATTTAAAGGGAGTCCGTATTTAAAATTATTTGGGCAAAGAAAAGAGTGAGAGAGATTTCCTTCTCTCCAACCTTCCCTTTCCTACCCCTAACAAGTGAGGAATTACTCACTCATTAGGAAGATAACAATAAAATTCAATTTTTTTTATTTTAATTGATGACCTAAATTGCAGATAAATAAAGACAAATAAAAGTGCAGATAATAAATTGCAGATAAAAAAATGCGAGATAAAATAAAATAAAAGACTTACTTTATTGATGACCTCTCAAGAACACATTACAAATGAATTTAAAATTTAGATCTAGAATATAAAAAAGAGGAATAAAAAATGAAGAGAGGCATGCCTAATTTGGCTTTGAACCCTCCTATTTATAGATAGGAAAAACGCTAGGTTACATTCTGATCCACACATGAATTTACAAAACTACCCTAAGAAATCCGGGTCAAAGCACCGACACCCCACAGACACGTGCAGAGTATGGCCGCGGAACCGCGGCAGAAGAGCCTGTTTGGCCGCGGTTCCGTGGCCATTTGGTGGGTTCATGGGCCCACTTTTTCAGGGTTTCTTCAAGTTGCTTTTATCTTCTGTTTTCTTCACTTGGTCTCTCAGAATCTCTTCAATTCTCTTTCAGATATTCAACAGCGGACTTTTGCCTTGAGCTCCGTGTTTGAAGTCTTGGATCTTGTACTGCCCTTATGCTTTGTGCATTAAAATGCTCAATGATTTTCTATTTGTTCCTTCAACTGGTAGGTGGCATTATACGGATAGTGTGCGGAAACCCGTATTTCTCTGTTTGTTGGTCGTAGTCCCACATTTGTTGTGACTTTTCATGAATTTCACTGTAAAGAGCGGAGAACCTGTAACATGCAACTATTTAGCAGATATGGATCAAAGTACCTGCTTACATGCAATGTGACTAAGAATGGGCGATATAAAAATGCAAAAATCTGATATGAACAAATACCCCCAAACTTATCTTTTGCTCGTCCCGAGCAAAGCCAATTTTATTCTCAAAAATTCCTAACCTCACTTTCGCAGGGAACGCGATTGCACTGAGCTCGTGCAACAAGCCGTTAAACCTCTAGGTGTCCCTAGTAGGAGGAGTGTTGTCTCCTGAGGGTTTTCAGCGGATACTACCCAAAAAATCCGATCAATTTGGCCATTGACTCTAATTCTTCAATTCAGTATTCTAGTAAGAAATTCTATCTTCAACTTAGAAATCATCAACCCGTATTTTTCACGCTTCCTTTTCATTTAACTTAAGATCGTATATGTTTTGCAAATTTATTAAGCTTTCAGCATCTTTTGAATTTTCCTTCTAAGGTGCAATCTCAACTCAGGAATTTTTATCATCTTTACTGAAGATATAAGTCCTATCTTTCATTCCTATCTCTTATCCAAATTCCAATTATATACCCCTACGTGTGTAACGTTTTAGAAATCGTTTTGCGAATTTTCCGTTTTTAGGGTAAAATTGTCGGTGTTTTCCGTTTTAACCCGATTGTGATCAAACTTCTGTATAGACTTGACGACACCTAGTTTAGCTAGAATAAAGCTAGTGCGCGGGCTTTGGGGATTAATTGGAAGTTTTGGTTCACATAGAATTTTCCCTAATTATATATTATTTTAATGCTTTATTTGTGCATTTTATTAGTGGTAATTATTTTTTGGTTTGGGTTAATTACTTCTAATGAGAATCATTGATAATCTAATCACTAGATATTTTTGTTAATCCTATCCATCCATAATATCTAGATATTTTGTGATTAAAATGAAAATTTAAAAAGAAAAGAAAAGAAAAGGTTGCAAAATGCATTAATGAGCATTTATTGTCAATTTTTAGCTAGAACTTTCTTGTTTTTTTCACAACACCCCCCCCCCCAATTTCACTTGGCCGGCCACTTGCATGCTTTCTACCCCTTCTCTCTCCTCACCTCATTTCATCAAATTATAGTCCAAATAAATCCTCAAAATTCATCAAATATTCACACAAATTCATAATTAAATCCAAATCCATCTTTTTTTTTATCACAAAACAAGCTTTGTTCTTCATTCAAGTGAGGTTTTTTTGGAGGCTAATCTTTGGATTTTCAAGTTTCAAGTTGTGTTTCTTTGAAGGTATAAATCCAAACCCTAATCTCTTTATATGGTGTTAATACTTTAATTAGCTTAATTAGATATTTAATTTAAGCTTTTAAATTCATATTTAGAAATTTTAGTAAGGGTTTTGTTAAATAAATTAGGGTTTTGATTAGTAAAATGGTTAGTTGATAGATTTAGACAAATGAAAACTAAACCAAGTTGCTAATTTGTTACATGATATTTTTCTAATTGGTTAATTAAGCTAATTAACAAACTAAACTTTTGCTAATCCTAATTAAGTGAGATGAAAATTATAGTAAATGTTTAAATGGTTTAAGCTTGCTATTTAGTGATGTTTGTAAATGCTAGTTTGGTAAAAAGTTGTAGTTTTGTGATAAAATGATTTATATTGCTTACTAGGTTTTTCTAAAATATAATTGGGCAAGTTTAAAATTATGGAAGTGATTTGGATAACTTATTTAAGCTATTTTAACATGTTTGATATCGCTAGAATTATGTTAGCTTTAGACTTGTGCAAAATATTGCGATAAGTTTCTTACTAGGTTTCGGTGTATTTTCGACGTGGGTTCATTTGGTCGTTACGAGGTTATATCTATTATATTCTCGTATTTGATTGTGTTGTGTTTGTACGATCGGTACGATAAGGGTCTAGGCTTGGTAGTTGTGTCGCTTTGCGTTCCTAGCTAGGGTCATGCCGATGTCGTTCGTGTCTTTGTGTAGCTTTGCTCTTGAGTTGGTTTCGTAGTGTCGCTACGCGCGTTAGCCACTTGACGAACACTTGAGAGTATGTTTGGAGTTGGTGCATCGGTCAAACGTAGTTGGTATGTGTTATTGGTCGATTGCTAATATATACTTGTTATATTGTTATATGCTTTCAGGATCACAGGCGGGGACTTCGGGCGCTGCGAACACGGGAAAGCGAGTGGTTGTCTTTACTTAGCCAGGATGTTGGTGAGTAGATTTAACATCTACAGGGGAATCGCCCGCATGGCATTATGCGTCTGGGCTAGAGATGACATGATATTGTCGCATATTCTATTTCATATATAGAGTTGCGTATACACCTTATTGCCTAGTTATTTGTTGTGCTTGGACTTGTACCCTTAGGACACTGCACTATTATTGACTGCTCATGTTGTACGAGCACTGATTGTATGCTACACACACCATCAATAATTGCCATGACACGCACAACACACATACCTATATGTTATTGTTTGGTTAGGGACATTGAGACATTAATTCATATTTTTTTATGCATATGACATATAGCATACCTGTATAACTACATGCTTACACATATACCTTGGCATGCTTACATGCTAGTTACCATTAGTGATAGATATATTTCACATGTAATGACATAGCTACATGTATACCTTGCATACATACTTCACTTATACCTGAAGGGTATATTACATCATTACTGATAGGTAGATACATATACCTTGCTATACCTTTATGTTTACATATATATCTGGCTATAGCTACATGTTTACCTTTATTTGATGTTATATTAGACTTGGAGAAATTAGGAACCGCATGATATTTATATTAACTTGTTGCAGTTAAATAGCGGTTTTTCCTTTACATGCTCATATTACTGTTTCATGTTGCATATATTACATTCATGGTCTTCATATGATGTTCTCTGATATTTTTACTCCTAAGTATATATAACAGTGGAATGGGACACTGTTATATATATATATATATATATATATATATATATATATATATTAGTGGAATGTGACGCTAATATATATGTATTGATTCATGCATTTATATTTATTCATTACTTTATATTTTCTGATTTGAGGACCGTGGTGGTTTCATGAAATTATGCAAGTATTCTTATTCTTTACTTGATATTTGTTTGCATCCACTCAGAGATTTGTTTTAATACCGATACGGGATCGAGAGTGTCAGTGTTTGGCACTTAAGATTCGAAGGACGTATAATACCGATACGGGATCGAGAGTCACTTAAGATTCGAAGGACGTATAATACCGATACGGGATCGAGAGTGTCGATGTTGGGCACTTAAGATTCGAAGGACGTATAATACCGATACGGGATCGAGAGTGTCGGTGTTTGGAACTTAAGATTCGAAGGACGTATAATACCGATACGGGATCGAGAGTGTCGGTGTTTGGAACTTAAGATTTGAAGGACGTATAAATATGTTTTGGATCATAAGTTTCGATGTTTGGCACTTAGGATTCGCTGTTTAGATCATGAGTGTCGGTGTTTGGCACTTAGGATTCGCTGAGACTTACAGAATATATGAAAGTTACTTGATAGTGGACACTTAGGATATACGAGATTTACTTGATAATTGGATACAGAATATATATGAGATTGACTTGATATTGGATACAGGATATATGATATTGACTTGATATTGTACATTCAGGATATATGAGATTTACTTGATATTGTACATTCAGGATTTATGAGACTTACATGATATGAGAGCCAATATGGGGGCTGATTTGAGGAAATTGGGATTTGGATTGTCTTGATAGACTTTGGGTCCTACCACGATGTCAGGATTCCGTGGGAATGACATGTTTTACCCCATACTCTGCATTTATTTTATATGTATTGCTTCATGTATTAGTTGTACCTGCTAGAGTACCTTTTATGACTGTTGCATATATACATTGTCATATCATTGTTTCATATATTAGTAATACCTGATAGAGTACCTTACATGACTGTTGCTTACATATTGTCATATTATTGCTTCATGTATTAGTTGTACCTGCTAATGTACCTTTCGTGACTATTGCATACATATGACTTTTTATTGCTATTAGCTTGCCTATGTTAGATTCGCGCTGTACGTACATACTTGCGATTACCTGCATATGTTATTTACTATTCACGAGTTGGCAAATCACCCCCGTTGTGCCACGGTGTTTTGCAGGTTGTTCTCCAGAGTAGTCGAAGCAGGCTATTCATCTATTTTATCATCTTTTGTTGCGGATACCGCTTCGGCTCATAGTGTGCAGTTTTGCTTAGGTGGGTTTTGCGGTTATCCAATGTTGCCTATTGTATATTCGTTGTATCCATGTACTCTCCATCTACTATTATCTTGTATGACTTAGAGACTTGATGTGAGGACGATATTGTATTATTTTGTGACTTGGAGGTCTTTTGCCGCCGACACGGTACTCCGCCTAAAGTGACCTAAGTACTAATTGCTTGAATTCCTTCCTTGATGATACATATTCTTGTGATTCGATTTCCGTGTTCATATCGAATCCTTTTTCCATTTATAACCTTTGCCGCCGATGACTATGAGGACTCAGAATGATGCAGCGAGAGCCGAGGTCAGAGTCGACTCGTGTGGGATGAGGACTGACCAGGATGGCACGCTCATTGCACAGAAGCAGTTGGATCCTCCTTTGATAGATCGTATCGCTAGGCTTGAGGAAGAGATGCAGGACTTGCACTAGACGATGAGGTCTTTGGTTGAGGCCAGTAGAGCGTGGCGACAGGAGGTTGCCACCCCTGTTACCCAGTTGTTCCTTGCGGACAGTACGCAACATTTCATCACTTACACAACACCAGTGGACACAGCCCTATTTGACGAGGAGCATCTTTCCGAGACTTTCGGAGTTCGAGGACAGAGGAGGGCTCGTGTAGGTGTACCAGCCTAGGGACAGAGGTTCAGTCGTCGTGACAGGTTTCATGTACGTCGCGGTTGTAGCAGAGGCTTGGGACGAGGAGAGTCGGTTAGCTAGATCCGCCATTTTTTGTGTTAACTTCTGTCAGCGATTCTTTTGTTGCGAGACACGTATTTCAGTCGTGTGCCAATCGGTTACGAGATAGAGATTCGTCCGTCGTTTTGATCCTTCTTGAGATGTTGGATTTGACATTCTCCTGGGCACGGACTGGTTAGCTACGTGCTAGGCATCTGTGGACTGCCGTGAGGAAACAGTCAGGATTTGTTTCCCGGCGAGTCAGTTCTTGTTGTGCAGGGGGGACAGTGGTGCCGCCCATCACAGCTTGAATTCAGCCTTTTTTGCTAGTCAGATTTTGAGGAGAGGATGTCGTGGATTCTTGGCTTCCATTCATGATACCGGAGCCACAGTGGGTGTGTTGGACCGGGTTCCTATCATGCGGGAGTTCCGACTTTGTTCAAGATGAGCCGGCGGAGCTTAGAGAGCTTAAGGATCTGCTGCAGAGTTGCTAGATAGGTGGAACTTGTACGTCCAAGTGTTTCTCTTTGGGGAGCTGTTATTCTATTCGTCAGGGAGGAAGACGGCAGTTTGAGGTTGTGTATTGATTGATCGTCAATTGAACCGGCTTACGGTGCGGATAGGTATCCTTTACCTCGCATTGACGATTTCTTTGATCAGCTTTAGAGTGTGAGGCATTTTCTAAGTTTTTTTGGGATCGGGTCATCATTGGTTGCGTGTTCGGAGTGATGAAGCTCCGAATACTGCTTTTGTGCACGCTACGGGCTTTATGTGTTTTGGTGGTGTCGTTGGACTCACCAATGCCCTAGCAGCATTTGTGGATGTGATGAAACAGATTTCTTCAGGCCGTTCCTCGACCAGTTGATTGTTGTGTTGTTGATGACATTCTGGTCTTTTCCAATGTGTCGTGAGGAACTTGAGCAGCACTTGAAGATTTGCTTTGCAGACATTGGGTGAGCCCCAGTGGTTTGCTAAATTCTCGGAGTGTTCTTTCAGGCTTGTTTGTGTTGACTCCTAGGTCTTATAGTTACGAGAGACGGTTTTTGTATGGTCCCGAGGATGATCGAGGCAGTACGGCTTTGGCCCATACTATATCCGGGACAGAGATCCGCAGATTTTTAGTCTTAGCAGGTTTTTACCGCCGTTTTGTGCAGGATTGCTTATGTATCGCTGCACCGTTGACTGGACTGACCGGGAAGAAGGTTCATTTTCTTTGACTGAGGCATGTGTGCGGAGTTTTTGGCAGTTGAAGACTCGGTTGACAACTGCACCAGTTCTTTCTTTACTTCTGGATCGAGCGACTTTGTTGTTTACTGTGATGTTTCACGAGTAGGGCTCGATTTTGCGTTGATGAGGCATTTTAGAGTTATCGCTTTTGCTTCCGACAGTTGGAGGAAGTACGAGCAGGATATCCCACTCATGATCTGGAGATGGCCGTGGTGGTCGTGCGTTGAGGATTTTGGATACTACTTATGTGGAGAGTCATGTCAGATTTTCACGGACCACCAGAGCTTAATGTACATCTTCCTGCAGCGGGTTTTGATTGTTGAGACAGCGCCGTTGGATGGAGCTTGTAAAGGATTGTGTTTGTAAGATCCTTTATTACCCGTGGCAAGGCGATTGTAGTAGCTGATACTGGAGTCGTAGGCCCGGGGTTAGCTTGTTCCAGTTGTGCGCGGTTCAGAGATAGTCTTCTGCAGACTTACAGTTCTTGTGTGATCGTGGAGTATAGCTTAAGTTCGCCTCTACTGAGGGGACAGCTTGCTCATGTCCGCGACCGTCCACTTTTCCTTAATCGCTTTCGCGAGGCACAGCCCGCCGATGCTCGTTCGTCAGAGATTCTTGAGCATACTCGGCTGGGCAAAGATTCGGAGTCCTTGATTTGTGACCAGATGTGCTACGTTTAGGGACGCGTTTGTGTGTACCTGTTGCTGATGGGCAGAGACGCGAAATCCTAGAGCAGGCGCATCAGTCAGCTTTCAGTGTTTATTCAAGTTCCACCAATTTGTAGCGTGACTTGTGAGATAGTTACGGGTGTACAGGGATGAAGAGTGAAGTTTCGGATTTCGCTTCAAAGTGTTTGTCTTGTTGTGAGCTAAGGTTGAGCATTTGAGACCGGCTGGAGAGTTGCAACCTTTAACCGTTCCAGAGTGGGAATGGGTGCAGATCTCCATGAATTTCGTCGTGGTGTCTACCCGGGTTTAGTCAGGGCATGACTCCATTTGGGTGTTTGTTGTCCGGTTATGCTCAGTTTGCTCAGTTGTTCTTTGTTAAGTTTGTGCGTTTGCACGGAGTTCCTTCATGCGTTGTATCCAATAGAGGCACCCTGTTCGCTAGTCGTCTTTTGCAGAAGCTTCAGGAAGCCTTGGGTACTGGTTGAGCTTTAGCTTCTGTCACGCCCCGCTTCCCAGAGTACGCTAGATTGGGCACGTGACATAGCCAACCATGCTACCTGTGGGTAGGAAGTATCCATCCACAGTCACATTACGGCTGTAGAGATATCAAGAACAAGCTAAAACAATCTAAAAACATGTCCATAATCCAGAATAACAAGAGTCAATAATAAATAAATGCGGAAGCAAATGATCCAATACAAATAACTGAAAGGTATGTCCCATAATGCGGGCTCACATCAGGAAATAAATGCAGGAAATAAAGCTAGCTACTACAGAACTCACAGCTCAGCCTGCTGGCTGAAGTACTCCTGCTCGGACTGCGACAGAGGTACAGAATCTGGGCCATGTAAAACCCAGACGTCAGCGCGTCATGTCAACAAGTAAAATAATATGAACAATATAACAGGCAATGCAAAATAAAACATGAATGAAACAGTAATGTGAAACAAGCAGTGCAGGGTAGTGTGCAGTGGGTAACTAAACTGCTCTATCAGGTTTTCTAGTCTAAAGTCTTTGAAATCAATTGATGAATCGTCGATGTAACTCAATAGTATCCCGTGCATGCCCGGGACCACGGTCAAGATCCTCGGGGCTGAATCCGAGATGTGCTGCTAGGCAGTAACAGGTAGCAGGATGGGCGAATGATGTCAGCATCATCAATCCGGGGCTGGCCGAGCCCGTAAGACTGATCAGAACAGGTATCGAACTGTTGAGTTACAAGTCAGTTTCACCTTTGATTTCCCCATACCCCCAAGTTATGTATGTCAGGTCAGGTATTCAGTAATCAAGAACTAATGCCAACACAGGATCAGTAAAAAGCAGGTTTGTCTGGATAGACAACAGGAACGGTCCATGAGGACTAGATGTCAGGTTTGTTGGCATTAGACACAGGATCAGGTAATGGGTCAGGTCATGGTACATCAGGTCAAGTCAACGGTATACAGTACCATGTCAGGTGTATCAATATATACAATGTGTGACAATGTCAAGTCAAGATGTAACAATATCGTGGGTGTGCTCACAAACAGATATATAATCGAACAGGGTATTAACAACATGAAATAAGCAATGAATTAAATAATAAGCATGTTTCATTTAATCACAAGAGTGCAGTAATACAATGCAGCCGTTTAACTATGTTAACAGGTTTAAGCACCCTTAGCGGTGCAATAAATTATGTAACGGTCCAATACAGTTATATCAGGTTAATGCGTGCGAGTGTCCGAATGTAACAGAACTACAGGGATAATAGCTACCAGCTATTATAACAGTAAAATGTGATTGAACAGGTAGGTTTGATTATTAGGTTTAAATTGGCAAACTGTAAATTCCATGTTAACAGTAAAATGATATAATGCCATATTGTAACCAAAAATGGGAAACTGTAAGTCCATGCTACCTCTCCCGGTACTTTCGGGAATGCGGAATTTGGTAAAAAACGATTTTTACGGAGGTGGTAACATGGACCTATAACCCGGATCTTGGTTAAACATCTATCTAACAACTTAACTTTGAGTTTCTAGCTACTCGGTTAGGGGGTTATACCTTGCTTGTCTTGAACTCCTTCGTCTTCAAGCTCCGATGGTGGTCCGGATTGGCTTCTTCTCGTCGTCTCCATACGCCGAAGATAGATCCACCTGAAAGCTCCAACCTTTAGCTCCTTCTTCGTTCTTTGAAGAAACTAGTTCACTTGGTTTGCTAAACCTAGTGAACTAGAATGAGTAGAGAAGAATTAGAATGGGATTTTATCTATGGTTCTTGATTCTCAACTCATGAGAGATATGAACCATAAAGTCAAGAGAGGGAGCAAGAGGATGAGAGTGAAAGCAAGAGCAAGAGAGCTCAAGAACAAGAGAGAGAATGAGCAAGAAAGAATGAGGCTCTCTTTTGTCTTTCATCCTCTCATAATCCAAAGTCATGATAACTCATCATACCAAAAAAGTCTTATGTGATGGTTGAAGCAACCATAACCATATCATATCATGCACTCATTTTACACAAATGAGCAAGCAAGTAAAAGTCTTTGCCATGAAATGATAGCATGGTTATCATGATGGTCAACTAGTCAAGCCTAGTCAATCGGTCAACAAAGTCAACAAGTCAACAAAAGTCAACAAGTCAACAAAGTCAACAAAAGTCAACAACCATGTCACCATAATACTTAATCAATATAATAGTTAATCACATATCATATTCTCATTAGGGTTGAGCAAAAAGTCAAATAGTCAACGGTCAACTGTCAACAACCCTAATGAGAATCCACTGCCTCTGTCTCCCTGTCAACTGTGCATACACACCCGCATCCGCGTTCCGAGGAACACGAATGCAAACTGGATAAATCCAATCCCAAAAGGTACACTAGGATCTGGCTTAAACCAAAGCCCGCTAGTGTAAACTGTCCGGACACTGTACGTGCACAGGTGCACGGATGTGACCGAACCCTGTCGCAAAACCATGCGACCTGTCGCAATACCATGCGACCTCTACTCTTTTGCCTAAAGGCGAAAAGCTTTCTGTGTGGGACTCTAAAGACTCGACACTACGCTGGCAGTGGGTTTAACCACAGACCGCAAGCGGCACTAGCTGTGCGTAACGGTCCCCAGGTAATGCCGATAAGAAGACCGACGAGGTGAAACCCATCTGAACTCCTACTGAGCCTGAGTGTGACATTCTCCGTACAGTCCGGTCTGTTCGTCTGATACATCGCATGGCGGGCCTAGGGGGTGGTAAACGTCAGTCCCCCAATAGCGGTACAAGTCGTGCCGGAGTGAAGCCCAAAACACCCTGAGATAACACTGGAAGCCTACCAGTATATCTCGTTTGCCCTGGCCAGGGACTACTCGCGTAATGGCTCTCCTAGACACAGCGCGATGTCAACCCCCAATACCGGGAGAGACGAATCCTGTCTAACCGTCACTGCCTCCAAGTGCTTCGAGACTGCACCCAACCACTACCTGTTTGCACGACTCCTTTGAGCCGTGGTAGGGTAGTGATCAAAGTACAGTGGGAACACACTCGAGGCGAAGTGACAGTGTCAAGTCAGCGGACTAAGCTGTACTCATGTCACCTGGGAACTGATAACTGACGATAGGCATAATACCAACTAGTCAGTTCCCGACGAGTCCTGTCCAGTGTACCCGTAACCTAACGAGCACCCGCATACTATCTCAAGTACGACGTACTGACGGCTGTGGGACAGACCGTCTCCCACACTGGGATGAGAAGCGCATGCGCTGGTCTACTCCGGAGTATCGATGCCCTGTCTCGATAGTCCTGCGACCAGGGACCTGCATAAGGATGTGCTTATAGATTACCCAGCCCCACTAGTGTGACGGCCATCACATCGCTGGTAATCAAGCAAAGATCCTAAGGGCTCCACTAATGTGTATAGGCGATATACAAAAATAAACACATGTACACATTGAAGTAGAAACAAACCAAGTAGCATACTACTATTTTGAGCAAGATTGTATATACAAGGTGAATATCCCAAGCTTCCATTAAGTAATATACAAACTAGTATGATACAGTAATGGCCTCTAGGGCATATACACTAACAGAAACGACTATACCATGTTAAGTTTTACAGGTTTAGGTTGTTAATACATATATAAATATATTGTATAGCATGTAGCAAGGGGTACTTGCCTCGACGGGTCGCGAACCGGGAAAAACGGAACGTAGCGTCGGTGGGGAAACAAGCGACGGACGCACGGTTCACGGATTGAACCCAAACAACGAACCAAGGAACCACACGGTTCAGAGTACTCTGCTGGATCGTCGGGACACGTCGCCGGCACGGCCGGATTCCGGCGAGCACAAAAACAGTGAATAGGGTTTCTACGGGTGTAGATCTAGAGAAAGAAAGAAATGACCAGAGAAAGAAAAAGATGGGGATACTCACTGGTCCCAGAGGGCACTAGCGACGACGGCGAGATCGACGGCGGCGAGAACGGCGTCTCCGGCGATCTGCAGCAAAGACCCAACGAGTGTTTTCAGTTCTGGAAAATGAAGAGAGGAAAGGTGAGGTAGAGAGACACTTACATGGTGTTCTGGGGTGGTCAGGGATCGTCGGCGACGGCCAGGGGAGGCGCAGGTGGTCGCCGGCGGCGTCTCAGACGATGCAAAGGAGTGCAGGAAAAATGCAGGTGGTCGCGGCTGCGCAAGGTGTGCGGGGGTGGAAGAAAGGAGGTGTGGGCGAGGCGAGGCTACGCAGGGTGCGCGGGGGTGGAAGAAAGGAGGTGTGGGCGAGGCGAGGGTGCTGGTGGCGCTGGCGCCGGCGCCGGCGTCGGGGCTGCGGCGGCAAGGATGGAGGTGGCTAGGGTTGAGGGCTCGCGATGGGTTCCTCGCGGTGCTACAGTTCTCGTGATAAATAAAAAAGTGAGGGGGGAAAATTATATATATAGGGGAGAGAGAGAGAGTTAGAGAAAGAGAGAGAGAGAGATGTAGAGAAAGTGGGGCCCAGGGGGATTAGAAATCTCGTGATTGGCTGAGGTGTTATGGAAAAATATTAGAAGATTTTTTTTTTAAAGATTTCTCAACAGTGAAGATATGTATATATATTCAGAATATATGCTGTTTATAGATTATTAAATTTTGGGATTTTGGCGCTAAATACAACATTTCCAAATCGCGCCCGGATTGGGTCCAAAAATTCGAAATTTAAATAATAGGATTTTAAGCGGGTTCCAAATTTTAAAATGAGGTGTTTTATGATTAAAAAGCATACCCCTAAGACGGACACCCGTACGCGCGCGCAGCCGTCCAAACTCGCCCGTTTCACCGAATGGGACGAGAACTCGAGGCACGGACGCTACCACAAGGCTAGGGGTGTCGAGTAGGCCAAGATGACTATTTTTAATTTCATTTTAGATGCTAAAATTTGTTATGTGCAGAAATGACTTTTCCGGATAATATTTTACAGTAAGCCACAAATAAGCAAGATAAATGAAATGAGTACCACCTAATGCTCAAACAGTAACAGAAATTAGTAGCATTGGGCTCGGGTGTTACATTATACCCAACTACAAAAAGAATTTCGTCCTCGAAATTCCAAGAATACAAAGATAGAAAACTACAGGAAAAGGTGAGGAAACTTCTGTCGGATCTTATCTTCTCGTTCCCAAGTGGACTCTCCATGCGATCGATTTCCCCAAGAAACAAGCACAAGGGGGACAACCTTGTTCTTAAGAACCTTTTCCCTTCGATCTATGATTTCAACCGGTCGCTCCTCAAAAGTCAAATCTTCTCGTACTGTTAACTCCGAATGATCCAAAACGTGTGTTTCATCTCGAACATACCTTCGTAGTTGAGATACATGAAACACATCGTGCACACCTGCCAAGGACTGCGGTAACGCCAAACGGTACGCTACCTCTCCAACACGCTCCAATATCTCAAAGGGTCCAACAAATCGAGAACTAAGCTTTCCTTGACTCCCAAAACGAATCACCCCTCTAGTCGGTGATATCTTCAAGAATACCAAATCACCCACGGCGAACTCTAGAGGTCTTCTTGACGTGTCAGCCCAACTCTTCTGTCTGTCTTGAGCTGCCTTCATATGATTTCTGATAGTGTTAACCTTCTCAACTGTCTGCACCACCAAATCTGGTCCCAACAATCTTCGTTCACCGACATCATCCCAACAAACAGGTGAACGGCATTTACGACCATACAAAGCTTCAAACGGAGCCATCTGGATAGTTGCCTGAAAACTGTTGTTGTAAGAAAACTCCACCAAGTGTAGATGATCCTCCCACGAACCCTTGAAGTCCAACATGCATGCTCTCAACATGTCTTCAAGAGTTTGGATCGTTCTCTCCGACTGACCATCAGTTTGAGGATGATAAGCTGTGCTAAACTTCAATCGAGTCCCCAAACTTTCCTGTAAACTCCTCCATAAGTGTGATAAGAACCGATTGTCCCGATCGGACACGATGCTCACCGGTACTCCATGCAATCTTACAATCTCCTGCATGTACCGCTCTGCCAGTGTCTCTATTGATTGACCAACCCGAAAAGGAATAAAGTGAGCAGCCTTGGTCAACCGATCAACAATCACCCATACTGTATTGTTGCCCTTCGGACTCCGCGGTAAAGCCGTCACGAAATCCATGGTTATATGTTCCCACTTCCACTGAGGAATCGGAAGTGGTTGTAATAAACCAGCAACCCTTTGATGTTCAGCCTTAACTTGCTGACACACCAAGCACTTAGCCACAAAGCGAGCAATCTCCCGTTTCATGCCTTCCCACCAGAAATGCTGTGGAATATCTCTGTACATCTTGGTGCCTCCTGGATGTACAGAATAAGCTGAACTGTGTGCCTCCTTCATAAGCTCTTCACGAACATCACCCTTTGGCACACACAAACGGCTACCATACATCAACGAACCATCTTCGTGGACCAGTAAATCTGTTCGTAGTCCGGCTTCAACTTGCTCTCGAAACTTTTGCAGTCTAGGATCCTGCGATTGTGCTGCTTTAATTTTCTCAATTAAAGATGACTGCACCTGCAACTGCATCAACTGTCCCATAGAACGTGGTAGCACAACCTCCAAGTCAAATCTTCGAAAATCTGCAACGATCTCCTTCTGCGTAGTTAACACCTGAATTGCTGGTAACCGACTAAGCGCATCCGGCACAACATTAACCTTCCCCAGATGGTACTTAAGATCAAGGTCGTAGTCAGCCATCAGCTCCAACCATCTACGCTGCCTCATATTAAGCTCCTTCTGCGTGAACACATACTTCAAGCTCTTATGATCTGTATAGACTTCGACTCTTTCGCCCAAAAGGTAGTGTCTCCAAATCTTCAAAGCGAAAATCACAGCCGCAAGCTCCAAGTCATGAGTTGGATAATTCTTCTCATGGGTCTTCAATTGTCTCGATGCGTACGCTACAACTTTCCCATGCTGCATCAAAACACATCCCAATCCTTTTCCAGATGCGTCGCTGTGAATCACCAATCCTCCGGAGTTGTCTGGCACGGTCAGAATAGGGGCGGTTATCAATTTCTACTTCAACGTCTCAAAAGCTAATGCACACTTATCCGTCCATACAAAAGGTACCTCCTTGCGCGTAAGCTTGGTCAACGGCTCTGCCAGACGAGCAAAGTTCTCCACAAATCTCCTGTAGTATTCGGCTAACCCAAGGAAACTTCTTATCTCAGCAACATTCTTTGGAATAGGCCAATCTCGAACTGCTGCAATCTTTTCGGGATCGACGGCGATTCCATCGCCCGACACAACATGCCCCAAAAACTTCACTTCTTCCAGCCAAAACTCGCACTTACTCATCTTCGCGTACAATTTCTCCTGTCTCAACGTCTGCAGTGTGATCTTCAAGTGCTCCGCATGCTCCTCAAAGCTCTTCGAGTAAACCAGAATATCGTCAATGAAGACCACGATAAACTGGTCCAAGAATGGTGAAAAGATTCGGTTCATCAAGTCCATGAATACTGCCGGCGCATTCGTCACTCCGAAGGGCATCACTAAGTATTCGTAATGTCCGTACTGAGTTCGAAACGCCGTCTTGCACATATCCTCTACTTTCACTCGGACCTGATGATATCCGGATCGCAAATCCAGCTTCGAGAATACCCTCGCGCCACTAAGCTGCTCAAAAAGTTCTCCAATGCGAGGGATCGGGTACTTGTTCTTAATAGTCACCCGGTTTAATTCTCGATAGTCGATGCACATCCTTCTTGTGCCATCCTTCTTCTTTACTATAAGAACTGGAGCTCCCCAAGGCGAGTTACTGCTTCGAATCCAACCCTTCTCAAGCAATTCAGCAACCTGTTTCTTAACCTCTTCCAATTCTACTGGTACCATTGGATAATACGCTTTAGATACTGGCGCTGCACCAGGAATAAGATCAATTGCGAACTCCACGTCTCGCTTCGGCGGTAAACCCGATATATCTTCAAATACGTCCATAAAATCGCGAACAACCGCCGGCTCTTCACCACTATCAACTTCCATTGCTGCAAGAATATTGTTTGTCGGCCTAGCCCTAAACTCGACTGGCCCGACAGAACTGCTTCCTCCAGTGAAGGTAAACTCAGGATGTTCGGGAATCTGGAAAATTACTTTCTTTGCCCTACAGTCAATGTGAGTGTGGAAAGTGCCAAGAAAATCCATTCCCAAGACGACTTCATAGCTACCCAATCTATCACCAAGAAATCTGCAAAGAGTTCCCGTCCGCACACCACAACCGTACAATCTTTACACTCCCTACTAGATATGATTTTCCCATTCCCAGTGTGTATGTCCCAGAAACTAGACAGGGTCGTGCAGGTAATCGAGTGTGTAGTTATAAATTTGGATGACATAAAACAGTGGGATGCACCAGAATCAAATAACGCCAATGCGGGAAAACCATGAACGAGTAAAGTACCAGAAATGACTTCTCCTGATGCCTTGGCTTCCTCGGCTGTCAAGGTAAAAGCTCGAGCCTGATTAGGTCCTTGAGTCAGCTATTTCTGCCCTTGAAACGGTCTCTGCGGAGGCTTCTGAATATCATCCCTTGTACGAAGCTTCGACGGACAAGCACCAACGGCGTGATCAGCCGCTCCATAAATCAAACAAAGTCCAAGCCTCCTTCGACAATCCTTCTGCACATGCCCAGGTAAACGGCAGTAGTCACAAATCACGGTCTTTCTTCGATCAACAATCACAGGCTTCTTCATGGGTGCTACACCACGACGGTCCACTGGAATACCCTTGCGACCATGAGCTCGGTTAGGTACAAATGCGGGCTTCCTGGCCCCAACTGTTGTCTGCTGCAAGCTCCCTTTCATCCCAGATAAACTCTGTTGTTCCCGAGCTGCCGTAAGAACCTGTGAGAAAGTGGTCAAACCCAGGGAGACAATCTGCCTCTGGATGTCCACATCCAAGCTGCGCATGAACCTTCGTGCCCTGTCTGCCTCGTTGGCAACTAAAGGTCCAGCGAATCTGCTGAGTCTCGTCCACTCTGCTGCATGCACGTCCACGGGTGCTCCATTCTGCCTTAACCCAATAAATTTCTCTTCCATTTCCTCCCGTGCAGTCCACGGGAAGAACTTCTCCAGGAAACTCTTAGAAAAATCCGCCCAACTGATCGGCTTGGGCAAGCGGGTCTCTTCCACAAGCCACCACTCTCGGGCGTAGTCCACTAACTGAATGCGTACCACATCAACCCTTTTGTCATCTGGAATCTGTGCCACAATCAGCATATTCTCCGTGTCGACTAGCCACTGCTCGGCTGGCAACGGCTCCTCCAAACCAGTGAATGTAGACGGACCCAAACGTCTGAAATCTGCCACGGTCCCTACTCGGTCAACTGGTTTAGCTCCAACGTTGTTTACAGACTGCTGAACGATCTGCAAACCTTCCTGAAACGAGTCTGCTTACTGCTGGATCAGCTTGGTCTGTCTCTTTTGATTCTCCAGCATTCCTCTTATCAATCCAAGCATGGCGGCTTCGTCCACACGCCTCTGGTATGTCTTGAAATTCTTATCTGCCATATTCCTGAAATCAAAAACACCCAACATTAGCATGATGATAGATTCAATATATAGATCAAGGCTAGAACTCCAAGATACTTAAATAGAGTACCGCATTGTTACTATGCCACGGTATCATAGCCACAATTACTTAACTCCACCCAAGTCGCCTAAGTCCTAGAGATAACAAGGAACCATGTTTTTTTCGAGTCGACATGCAAAGAAAGTTTGCATATCGTAAAAGATATAATCAGGAAGAATGTGATTCAAGGATGGTAAACGGCAAAGTGGCAGGACATGTTTCCTAACACGGGTATTCTGATTCGTGTATTGGGTACAATACCCAACTACAAAAGAATCAACCCAACTAACCTATGTCTCTGATACCAAAAGAACCATGTCACGCCTCGCTTCCCAGAGTACGCTAGATTGGGCATGTGACATAGCCAACCATGCTATCTGTGGGTAGGAAGTATCCATCCACAGTCACATTACGGCTGTAGAGATATCAAGAACAAGCTAAAACAATCTAAAAACATGTCCATAATCCAGAATAACAAGAGTCAATAATAAATAAATGCGGAAGCAAATGATCCAATACAAATAACTGAAAGGTGTAGGGTTCCTAGGCACTCTTGTGAAGGTTCTTAAGGCATCAAACATGCCCGGATTAAATTTTAGACGTGCCGAACAACCCAAAGCCGGGATCTTTGCTAGATTATTAGGGTTTAATATGCAAGATGATAACTTTTATCTAAGTGTGAGGGATTACAACCTTTGTAGTCCGCTCCTTCACTTCACAAGCTCCGAGTAGAAGTCCCTTTGCCGCGATCCATGATCTCCCGGACTCATAAGAGGCTCCACGACTCGAACGATCCATTCTAGCTTGTCGTATTCCAAATCTCCGATGATCTACCTTGAAGTTGCTTCGACTCAAGCTTTCTCACTCAAAAGAGAAGAACACCCTAATCCCATGGGCTAGATGAGATGAGGATGAGAGAGTAGTGATTTTGCTTTCTTTTTAAATCATTTTCTCATTTTATTCATCACTTAAGAAAATCTAGCAAGCTTTTTCTTTCAAGAGAGAAGAAGAAGATAATGGAAAAAGAATAATGATAATTATCTTTCTTTTGTGATGAATAGAAATCTATATGATTGAATTGTGAACCATGGTCAAGGATGATAGGATGAGAATGAGTAGAGAAACAACTAGGGTTAGGGTTTGGTTTGGTTTAGAATGTGTCATCACAAAAGATCTTTGCAATGACAAAAGAAAGAAAGCTTCTAGAAGGAACTTGAAGCATCCAACCCTAATCAAACCTTAACCTCAATTAATCATCCTTAAACATGTTTAACAATTAATCATATCATGTCACAATAATATATATCATATATATATTATATATTTGCAACAAAAGAAAATAATACAATTAACATATATCGCATATATATCAATGTATCATCCACTGAGAAAATGAAATAATAAAGCAAGCCAATATTAGTTAATATAATAATATATCATATATATTATTATATATTAAATCATCGAATCAACACTTGATCCGACGATCCGGCTATATCGAATATAACCGACTAATATATCATGTACCGATTCATCGAATCAACACTTGATCCGATGACCCGGTTCAATTCTAGCTTTTGCGAGAATATAATACGGTATCCCATATCGCATTATTCTCGGTCCTGCACATATCACATATGTGCCTCTACTCCGTTTCGCCTGAGCCAAGAAACCTCTGTGTAGGACTCTAAAGAATCATCAATACGCCGGTAGCAGGTGATGATCATATCAAACACCCACAAGCTGCAAGCGGTCAGCTAAACGTAACAGCCACCCAGGTATTGAGCGATCAGAAGATCAACAAGCTAGCCTGTCCGTTCTCCTGTGAATCCGATCAGTAACACTCCCGTACAGTCCGGTCTGTTCGTCTGATATGTCGCATATCAAGTCTAGGGGTGGTATACGTCAGACCCCAGTAACCGATAAGTCGTGTCGATGTGTGGCTCATAACGGGTCGAGAAACTACTAGTAACACTTACCAGTAAATCTCTATATCAGCCCTGGCCAGGGACTTCCAGTTATAGCCAATGAACACAGCACAACATCAACTCCCTATACCGGGAGAGACGAATCCCCTCCTATCGCTCATTGCCTCCATGTGATTCGGGACTGTACCCAAAAGCCACCGTTTTGCACGCCCTCTTGGACGTGGTAAGGTGGAAATCAAAGCACAGTGGGAATCACACAAGACTCCATGACGATCTCGGGTCTATAGACTACCCTGTACCAGTGTCACCGGAGAACTGCCATCTGACGTGTGGTATATCACCATCTGGGAGTTCTCGGCGAGTCCGTCCAGTGTACCCAGTCTCCACTGAGCACCCGTACACCATCTCTGATGTCAAACACCGATGGATATGGGATCATCCATCGCCCACCATATGGGTCAAGATGCGTATACGCTAGTCTACTCTGGTGTATCGATGCCCTGTCTCGATATACCCTCGACTAGGAACAGTTATAGGATGTACTCATCGACTACCGCAGCCCCACTAGTATGATCTCATCATAGTCCCAGTAGTCGAGTACAGATCCTAAGGGCTTTATCAACATGTGAGAGTAAAACAGTAAACCAATACAAGTCAACATGTTAAGATAAAGTGAAACCAAATAGCATACTATCATGACGAACAAGAAAGTCTTCTCTATATATAACCAAGCATCCATTATAATATACATCAAATGTACAACAATGGCCTCTAGGGCATATACATAACTAACAAAAGGTATGTCCCATAATGCGAGCTCACATCAGGAAATAAATGCAGGAAATAAAGCTAGCTACTACAGAACTCACAGCTCAGCCTGCTGGCTGAAGTACTCCTGCTCGGACTGCGACAGAGGTACAGAATCTGGGCCATGCAAAACTCAGACGTCAGCGCGTCATGTCAACAAGTAAAATAATATGAACAATATAACAGGCAATGCAAAATAAAACATGAATGAAACAGTAATGTGAAACAAGCAGTGCAGGGTAGTATGCAGTGGGTAACTAAACTGCTCTATCAGGTTTTCTAGTCTAAAGTCTTTGAAATCAATTGATGAATCGTCGATGTAACAGAATAGTATCCCGTGCATGCCCGGGACCACGGTCAAGATCCTCGGGGCTGAATCCGAGATATGCCGCTAGGCAGTAACAGGTAGCAGGATAGGCGAGTGATGTCAGCATCATCACTCCGGGGCTGGCCGAGCCCGTAAGACTGATCAGAATAGGTATCGAACTGTTGAGTTACAAGTCGGTTTCACCTTTGATTTCCCCATACCCCCAAGTTATGTATGTCAGGTCAGGTATTCAGTAATTAAGAACTAATGCCAACACAGGATCAGTAAAAATCAGGTTTGTCTGGATAGACAACAGGAACGGTCCATGAGGACTACATGTCAGGTTTGTTGGCATTAGACACAGGATCAGGTAATGGGTCAGGTCATGGTACATCAGGTCAAGTCAACAGTATACGGTACCATGTCAGGTGTATCAATATATACAATGTGTGACAATGTCAAGTCAAGATGTAACAATATCGTGGGTGTGCTCACAAACAGATATATAATCAAACAGGGTATTAACAACATGAAATAAGCAATGAATTAAATAATAAGCATGTTTCATTTAATCACAAGAGTGCGGTAATACAATGCAGCCGTTTAACTATGTTAACAGGTTTAAGCACCCTTAGCGGTGCAATAAATTATGTAACGGTCCAATACAGTTATATCAGGTTAATGTGTGCGAGTGTCCGAATGTAACAGAACTACAGGGATAATAGCTACCAGCTATTATAACAGTAAAATGTGATTGAACAGGTAGGTTTGATTATTAGGTTTAAATTGGCAAACTGTAAATTCCATGTTAACAGTAAAATGATATAATGCCATATTGTAACCAAAAATGGGAAACGACTATACCAAGTTAAGTTTTACAGGTTTAGGGTGTCAATACATATATAAATATATTGTATAGCATGTAGCAAGGGGTACTTGTCTCGACGGATCGCGAACCGGGAAAAACGGAACGTAGCGTCGGCGGGGAAACACGCGACGGACGCACGGTTTACGGATTGAACCCAAACAACGAACCAAGGAACCACACGGGTCAGAGTGATGGAGGTGGCTAGGGTTGAGGGCTCGCGACGGGTTCCTCACGGTGCTACAGTTCTCGTGATGAATAAAAAAGTGAGGGGGGAAAATTATATATATAGGGGAGAGAGAGAGAGTTAGAGAAAGAGAGAGAGAGAGATGTAGAGAAAGTGGGGCCCAGGGGGATTAGAAATCTCGTGATTGGCTGAGGTGTTATGGAAAAATATTAGAAGATTTTTTTTTTTAAAAGATTTCTCAACCGTGAAGATATGTATATATATTCAGAATATATGCTGTTTATAGATTATTAAATTTTGGGATTTTGGCGCTAAATACAACATTTCCAAATCGCATCCGGATTGGGTCCAAAAATTCGAAATTTAAATAATAGGATTTTAAGCGGGTTCCAAATTTTAAAATGAGGTGTTTTATGATTAAAAAGCATACCCCCAAGACGGACACCCATACGCGCGCGTAGCCGTCCAAACTCGCCCGTTTCACCGAACGTAGCCGTCCAAACTCGCCCGTTTCACTGAACGGGACGAGAACTCGAGGCACGGACGCTACCACAAGGCTAGGGGTGTCGAGTAGGCCAAGATGACTATTTTTAATTTCATTTTAGATGCTAAAATTTGTTATGTGCAGAAATGACTTTTCCAGATAAAATTTTACAGTAAGCCACAAATAAGCAAGATAAATGAAATGAGTACCACCTAATGCTCAAACAGTAACAGAAATTAGTAGCATTGGGCTCGGGTGTTACAGCTTCGCTTTTCCATCTGTGGGACGATGGTCAGTAGAGCGGACTATACAGACTCTGGAGGATATGCTTGTGCGTACGTACTAGTTGTTTGTTGGCAGTTGGGATCGTCACTTGCCATTGATAGGGTTCTCCTTCGATAGCTGTTATCAGGAGACGTTCCAATTGGCAACCTTTAGGTTTTGTTTGGTAGGTCGTGTCGATCGCCAGTCTGTTTTTCTGACTCTGTGAGAGTAGGATTTGTGGACCCTAGCTAGTCATGAGGCTTCGGAGAAGATCCGGTTGATTCAGGTCAGGATGAGAGCACCCCAGTGCAGACAGAAGTCTTATGCCGACCGTGATGGTCGCAAACTTGAGTTCGCAGTGGGAGATCATGTATTCCTACGGATTTTCCGATGAATGGCGTGTTGAGTTTTAGGAAGCTTAGTCCCAAAATTGTAGGTCCTTTTGAGATCCTCGAGTGAGTTAGTTTCGTTGCCTATAATTTGGCACTTCCACCCAGATTATTGAGTATTCACCCGTCTTCCTTGTGTCGATACTTCGCAATTACCTTCATGACCTTTCTCACATGATTCAGTATCAGACCTTTTAGCTTGGACGCGATCTTTCATTCACCAGTAGCCGATAGTTTTAGTGGATCGGCAGGTGGAGAGACTTCGGTCAAGGGTCTTGCTATATGTGAAGGTTCTTTGGTGTAGCCGTATAGTGAGTTGATCACTTGGGAGGCTGCGAGCGAGATTTTGGAGTTTTTGTACTCATCTCTTTGAAGGTACGCTTAGTGAGAATTTTAAATTCGGGGACCTAATTTCTTTAAGGGGGAAAGATTGTAACGTTTTTGAAATCGTTTTGCGAATTTTCCGTTTTTAGGGTAAAATTGTCGGTGTTTTCCGTTTTAACTCGATTATGATCAAACTTCTGTATAGACTTGACGGCACCTAGTTTAGCTAGAATAAAGTTAGTGCCCGGGCTTTGGGGGTCAATTGGAAGTTTTGGCTCACATAGAATTTTTCCCTGATCATATATTATTTTAATGCTTTATTTATACACTTTATTAGTGGTAATTACTTTTTGGTTTGGGTTAATTACTTCTAATGAGAATCATTGATAATCTAATCACTAGATATTTTTGTTAATCCTATCCATCCATAATATCTAGATATTTTGTGATTAAAATGAAAATTTTAAAAGAAAAGAAAAGAAAAGGTGGAAAAATGCATTAATGAGCATTTATTGTCAATTTTTAGCTAGAAGTTTCTTGTTTTTTTCACAAACCCCCCCCCCCCTCATTTCACTTGGCCGTCCACTTGCATGCTTGCTGCCCCTTCTTTCTTCTCACCCCATTTCATCAAATTCAAGTCCAAATAAATCCTCAAAATTCATCAAATATTCACACAAATTCATAATTAAATCCAAATCCATCTTTTTTTTTTATCACAAAACAAGCTTTGTTCTTTATTCAAGTGAGGTTTTTTTGGAGGCTAGTCTTTGGATTTTCAAGTTTCATGTTGTGTTTCTTTGAAGGTAAATCCAAACCCTAATCTCTTTATATGGTGTTAATACTTTAATTAGCTTAATTAGATGTTTAATTTAAGCTTTTAAATTCATATATAGAAATTTCAGTAAGGGTTTTGTTAAACAAATTAGGGTTTTGATTAGTGAAATGGTTAGTTGATAATTTTAGACAAATGAAAACTAAACCAAGTTGCTAATTTGTTACATGATATTTTCCTAATTGGTTAATTAAGCTAATTAACAAACTAAACTTTTGCCAATCCTAATTAAGTGAGATGAAAATTATAGTAAAGGTTTAAATGGTTTAACCTTGCTATTTAGTGATATTTGTAAATGCTAGTTTGGTAAAAAGTTGTAGTTTTGTGATAAAATAATTTATATTGCTTACTAGGTTTTTCTAAAACATAATTGGGCGAGTTTAAAATTATGGAAGTGGTTTGGATAACTTAGTTAAGCTGTTTTAAGATGTTTGATATCGCTAGAATTGTGTTAGCTTTAGACTTGTGCAAAATATTGCGATAAGTTGCTTACTAGGTTTCGGTGTATTTTCGACGTGGGTTCATTTGGTCGTTGCGATGTTATATCTATTATATTCTCATATTTGATTGTGTTGTGTTTGCACGATCGGTACGATCAGGGTCTAGGCTTGGTAGTTGTGTCGCTTTGCGTTCCTAGCTAGGGTCGTGCCGATGTCGTTCGTGTCTTTGTGTAGCTTTTGCTCTTGAGTTGGTTTCGTAGTGTCACTACGCGCGTTAGCCACATGACGAATACTTGAGAGTATGTTTGGAGTTGGTGCGTCGGTCAAACGTAGATGGTACGTGTTATTGGTCGATTGCTAATATATACTTGTTATATTGTTATATGCTTTCAGGATCATAGGCGGGGACTTCGGGCGCTGCGAACAGGGAAAAGCGAGTTGTTGGCTTTACTTAGCCAGGAAGTTGGTGAGTAGTGATTGGTAGAGTTTTTGCGTGCTAAGTTTGTTACCGCAATCAAGACGATTTCGCTTGTAGCTAGCCGGTTGAGTACGGGTCGTCCGCAGGGAGATGGGAATCTTTTTCTATGTGCTTTAACGAGTTAAGTCCAAAAGTCCAGATTTGTTTGTGATTAACTAAGTGTTAAAATGATATGTAAAGAGAGCTTGTTAGGGCCAGATTTGTTTGTGATTAACTAAGTGTTAAAATGATATGTAAAGAGAGCTTGTTAGGGTTAGGATTAGGTTAGTTTGAGTTAGGAGTCGCTCACTTTTTTCGTTGCCACTCTTAATATCGGTGTTACGGTAATCGGCAACAACAGGGATTAGCACGACTAGGAAGGAACTTGCGAGTATAAGCTAGGCTTTCCAACGCATAAGTTCTTCCTTTTGGTGCTTGTCCGTCCGTTCTTGGCTCTTAGCCTTAACCTCCGGTTAATTCAACCACAACCGGTCTCACTACGGAATCACCGCTATCATGTAGGATAGGGTGCCGTAGGGAGCGGATTGTGGTTCAATTAACGGGAGTTCGATTTAAGAAGTTGGGCAAGGAAAGAGTGAGAGAGATTTCCTTCTCTCAAACTTCCCTTATCCTACCCTAACAAGTATGGAAACTACTCACCTATTACAAGAAGAACGAAAAATAAAACAAAGGAGGAAGATAGAAAGAAGGAGATTAGAAGATAACAACTAGCTATTTGCGACCTCACCTTGGCAAGGATCAAACGTAAGCATCATGGTTGTTTAAGGATAAAGGAAAAGAGAATAAGAAAGAAACAACAATAAATAACAACAACTAAATTATCAATTGAAGATTACAAGCAATTAACATAACAAGAGCAAGACAAGTATAATAACAAAAAGAACTTCTTTATTCATCATTCTTCACTCACAAAAGCTCACTACAAGTTTTTTAATGGAGAAGAGATGAGAAGAGGAAGAAGAAAAACAAGTATTCTAAAACCTAAAATACAAGATTAAGCACCCTTGGCTTTGGTAAGTTCTGGACTATTTATAGGCAGGCAACTGGAAATCTAGAGCAACAATCAGAACAAAAATGAAATTACCAATCTTCCCCTGAAAATAGGTCAACTGCCGACACCGTACGGCCGCGGTTCCGCGGCCTAAGCCTGCTTATGTCGCGGAACCGCGGCCCTTTAGTGGAGTTAGGCCATAGGATTTTGTGGGGTTCCCTGGTTTGATGTACCCTTCAATCTGGTATATGTTTTTTCTCATAATTTCTTCACGATTTTTCCAGAATTTCTGTTGATCAAAAGGTGATTTGATGTGGATCTTTTTATCATGATTTCCTCGAGCTCCGTGTAGATTTCTTGGATCTTGTGTTGCCATTGAGCCTTGTGCATGAAAATGACATTGATTTGCCATTTTGTCTTTTAAACTGGTGTGTGGCAACATACGGATAGAGAGCGGAGACCCATGTTTTATCTGTGGTTGGCAGTAATCCGTATTTTGTCGTGTTTTTCCATGAATTTCACCGTTTAGAGCCGAGAACATGTATCCTGCAATTGACTAGCAAACACGGCTCAAGAGTACCTACCGATAAGCAATGTGATAAAAATTGGGCGGTATAAAAATGCAAAAATCTGATATGAACAAATACCCCCAAACTTATCATTTGCTCGTCCCGAGCAAAGCCAATTTATTCACAAAAAATCCTAACCTCACTTTCGCAGGGAACGCAATTGCACTGAGCATGTGCAACAAGCCGTTAAATCTCTAGGTGTCCCTAGTAGGAGGAGTGTTGTCTCCTAAGGGTTTTCAGCGGATAATACCCACAAAATCCGGTCAAGCTAGTTTTTGAAAAATTACTATGATTCAAACCCCTAAAGTTTTTGTTTCAGAAAATAACAATTCTATGATCCTAAGTCTAGACTATCGAACCTTTAATTTTCACACCTCGCTTCTTATTTAACTTAAGATTTTATATGTCTTTACGTGCAGTGTAAATAGTGTCGTTAAGTTCCAGAAGGATCGATTAAAGTTATCATGTCACACAATAAAGCCCAGATAATAATTTTAAAAGGATCACATAAGTTTTATAAAGAGTTAAGTATTTTTCAAGTTTTGTTTTCCAGTAAGGTTTCAACTTCAGAATTTCTATCTTCCTTAACAGGAAACTAGGTCTTATTTTTCACTCCACATTTTTCTTGTTTTCATTTCATACACACCTCTGTGAACGTGCAATAGTCTTTATCATAGAATACAACCTTCATATCTCCGCTAGAAATATTTTTTATAAAAACCTGTCTTTTATCAAGATTATTCTCACACAAAGAACCGTTAGGAATTTTAACTCGGAGAGAACACTTGCTTGACTTTGTTTTAATCTGGACTTTCTAGGCTTCTTAGCGAGCTTTGGGCCAATGCACCCAAACCAGTTGGTTTTAGGGCATTAGGTGTAGAAACACCCCGGCGGACTTAATTACTCAAGTTACCTAGGTCCAAAAACAAAAGACGGTTTGGCGTGAAAATCATGATGATTTAATACGAACGGAGATATAACCGGCAGTTCAATTATTTTTTGGATAAAAGACGTGTTTAGTGAGTTCGGTGTGTAATCATTCTAATCAAGTTCCAGATGGGTTATTTTTCAGACTTAGTTCCAATTAAGGCATCAATAACATTCCTTCATATTCACTTCACTTCATAAACTATTCTTGGTATTACTTATTTCAGAACAAACCTATTTGATCCTTAGAAAATCATTTAACTATTTTAAAAGTTTTTAGACATAAAAGACTTGTCATCTAATTTCCAAAACTCACGACACGTGTAATGTGATGTAAAGACGTATATCAGCTATAGTTAACTTCAAAGGAGAGTTATCTTTCAGGTTTTCAAAATCTAAACATAAGATTTAGTTATTCTTATTTTATCAAACAAAACCGTCGAAATGTTGAATCAGAGTCCTCCCACTAGCTAACTTGACAGAAAAGTTTTTATGTTTTTAGAAAATTTTCAGATTTTTATAGATTTTATGGATTTTAATATGCAGATGCAAAATATACATATGAATGCGAAGGTTAGAAATGCGTACCGAGCGTACCCCCAAACTTAAACTGGACAGTGTCCTCACTGTCATTGCAGGAAGAGATCATTTGAAGGGTCAAAATTGTCGGTTAGATATACACAATTTTTTTGTTTTGAAAGAGTAAAGAAAAAGGAAAAGAATATCCACAAATAAATACAAAAAGGTATATACATACCCCCAAACTTGTTTGGAACAGTGTCCACTGTTCTTGGCTGGATAACCGAAGTTTGGTGGTAGGCAGAGGAAGATTATGCAGGGTAAACCGGCTCCTGTAAGACCAGGAGCTCCTCTGTTGGTTCGGCGCTAAGGTACAATTTTAGTCGGTGTCCGTTCACTTTGAAAAATGAACCGTCCTTTAGATTCTCCAAATCCACAGCGCCCTGCGGATACACATTCCGCACAAAATACGGCCCTTTCCAGCGAGATCTGAGCTTTCCTGGATGGAAGTGTAGTCGGGTGTCGTAAAGCAATACCTGTTGACCAGGTACGAAAGTTTTACGCAAAAGGTGTTTATCGTGAAACACCTTCGTTCGGTTCTTAACGACAACCGCGTTATCGTAAGCCTCATCCCTAAGCTCGCTCAATTCGTTCAATTGCAGCTTCCGATGGCTGCCCGCATCTTCGAGAGACAGATTTAGTTCTTTTATCGCCCAAAATGCACAATGCTCTATTTCGACAGGTAGGTGGCAAGCCTTTCCGTACAGAAGCCGATAGGGAGACATGCCAAGATCGGTCTTATAAGCGGTTCGAAATGCCCAAAGGGCATCAGTGAGTTTCAGCGACCAATCTTTTCGGTTCTTGGAAACCGTCTTCTCCAGTATCTGCTTGATTTGCCGATTTGAAACTTCGGCCTGCTCACAGGTTTGGGGGTGGTAGGGCGTAGATAGCTTATGATTAATGGAATATTTCCGCATCAAGGCCTCGAAAGTCTTATTGCAGAAATGAGTTCCATTGTCGCTAATGATCGCTCGGGGGTGCCCAAAATGGGAGAAAATGTTTTCTTTAAGAAACGCTTGTTGTCGTTAGTCCGGCTGGGTACAGTCTTGACCCACTTAGAGACGTAATCAACAGCGAGAAGGATGTACAAGTTCCCGAAAGAGCTGGGAAACGGCCCCATGAAATCTATCCCCCAAATATCGAAAATCTCCACAACCAAGATTGGTTGGAGCGGCATCTCGTTCCTCCGGGATATCCGGCACAAGTGTTGGCACCCGGAGCAAGTCTTGCAATAGTCATGAGCGTCTTTGAAGAGTTGTGGCCAGTAGAAACCACATTGCAAGATCTTCTCAGCTGTCTTTCTGGGGCCAAAATGCCCGCCACATGCTTGATCGTGGCAAAATGACAGCACACTCTTGAATTCCTCGTCAGGGACACACCGACGAATAATCTGGTCGGGACAGTACTTGAACAAATAGGGTTCGTCCCAGTAAAAGTGTTTTACTTGGAATAAGAAGCGAAGTCTGTCCTGACTTGACCATTCAGTCGGTAGTAATCCTGTGGCCAAATAGTTCACAATATCTGCGAACCAGGGTTCGCAAGATACTGTCAAGAGTTGTTCATCCGGGAAAACGTCGTTGATCGGAATTTAAAGCGAGGGCGAAGAAGGAAGTCGTGAGAGATGGTCGGCAACTACGTTTTCACATCCTCATTTGTCCTTAATGACAAGGTCAAACTCTTGAAGCAAGAGAATCCAACGGATTAGCCGAGATTTTGCATCTTTCTTCGCAAAAAGATGGCGCAGAGCAGAATGGTCTGTGTAGACAATGACTGGAGAGCCGATGAGGTAGGGCCTGAACTTTTCTAAAGCAAATACAACAGCTAAGAATTCCTTCTCAGTTGTTGTATAATTAAGTTGGGCGTCGTTCAGGGTTCGGCTAGCATAATAGATTACGTGCGGCATCTTGTTGATGTGTTGTCCAAGGACAGCACCAATGGCAAAGTCAGATGCATCGCACATAATCTCAAATGGGTGCATCCAGTCAGGTGAAGAAAGAACGGGAGCAGAAGTGAGTGAGCTTTTTAATGACTCGAACGCAGTCACACAGCTCGAGTTTAAGTCGAATGGCGTGTCCTTGGCTAGCAAAAGAGTCAAGGGCCTAGCAATCTTGCTAAAGTCCTTGATGAACCGTCTATAGAAACCGGCATGGCCAAGGAAGGCTCGGATGTCTCTGACGCATTTGGGAGGAGGGAGATTGGAAATGATCTCAATCTTCGCTTTGTCAACCTCTATGCCATTTTGCGAAATGATATGTCCTAAAACAATACCTTCGCGCACCATGAAGTGGCACTTCTCCCAATTCAAAGTGAGGTTCTTGTCCTTACATCGGGTAAGGACAGCGTCAAGATGCAACAAACACTCGTTGAAGGAATCGCCGAAGATGGAGAAATCGTCCATGAAGATCTCCAGAAATTTTTCCACCATGTCTGAGAAGATTCCCATCATACACCGCTGGAAGGTAGCGGGCGCATTGCATAACCCAAAGGGCATGCGACGATATGAAAACGTGCCGAAAGGACAAGTGAATGTAGTCTTGTCCTGGTCTTTTTCGGCGATGGGGATTTGATTATAGCCGGAGTAGCCATCAAGAAAGCAGTAGTACTCGTGTCCGGCCAGTCGCTCAAGCATTTGGTCAATGAAAGGTAGCGGAAAGTGGTCCTTCCGCGTTGCGGCGTTGAGTTTTCTGTAATCGATGCATACTCGCCACCCAGTTTGGGTGCGAGTAGGGATTAACTCGTTCGCCTCGTTAGTGATGACCGTTATACCTGATTTCTTGGGGACAACGTGAATGGGGCTAACCCACTGGCTATCAGAGATAAGGTAAATGATACCACTATCCAGACATTTTACGATCTCCTTCTTCACAGCCTCCTTCATGACTGGGTTGAGTCGCCTTTAAGGATCTCTGGCTGGTTTGGCATCATCCATCAGATGAATGTGATGTTCAACGATCAGGGGACTAATCCACTTGATGTCCGCCATGGACCAGCCAAAAGCTTGCCTATTGCTGTGCAAGACCGCAAGAAGGGCATTCTCTTGCTCTGGAGCTAGAGAAGCCGAGATGATGACAGGGAGGGTCTCGTTCTCACCCAAGTAAGCGTACTTAAGGTGAGACGGCAAAGGCTTGAGTTCGAGCGTTGGAGGTGAAACGATTGAAGGCAAGACTGGTGAAAAGGTCTCGAACTCAAAAGATTCCAGCAAGGGTTCAAAATGAGTGTAAGCGACCGAGTTGGATGGTTCAGGTAACTCATCCGGAAATTCGAAGGATTCAAACTCGGGTTGTGAGCGGCTAAGATCGTTCGAGAACGTGAAACACTCGTAGTCGTTGTCGGGCGCAGAAACATCAGCAGGTTCGAAAAGGAACGCACTAGTGGCGTTAAGGTTATCGTGATCGAACAAAAACTCCTCGAATTCACACTCTTCGGGGGTGATCTCCTGGATTGAGCAAACGTCCAGTATATGAGCATTAGGTTCGGAGGGCTGATTCCCCAACCTAAAAATGTTGAGTTCAATTGTCATGTTTCCAAAAGAGAGGTTCATCGAACCATTACGACAATTGATCACAGCATTTGAGGTTGCAAGGAATGGGCGACCGAGTATCACCGGAATTTGATTCCGGGGGTTAGCTACAGGCTGTGTGTCTAATACAATGAAGTCAACGGGGAATATGAAGTTCCCGACTTTGATTAACACATCCTCTAGCTCACCCTTAGGATGGGTGATCGATCGGTCGGCCATTTAGAGAGTACAGTGTGTGGGTTTCAGCTCTCCTACGCCTAATTGCTCGTATACTGAGTACGGAAGCAGGTTAACACTGGCACCAAGATCTAATAGCGCGCGGTTGATGTTCTTATCCCCAATGGTAATAGAAATCGTAGGACAACCAGGGTCCTTCCGTTTTTGAGGTAAAGATTGGGTAAGAGCATCACTCACAGCACTAGCCAAGAAAACTTTCTTGGGTACCTGAGACTTCCTCTTTTTCGTGCATAAGTCCATTAAGATTTTCGCGTAGGACGGGACTTGTTGGACAGCATCTAAAAGAGGAATGTTAATGTTAACCTGCTTAAACAACTCCAGAATCTTCTCCATTTGTGGATTTTGTTTATTGGATCTCAACCGGTTTGGAAATGGAACATTTTTAAAATTAGTTGAGTCCAATGCTTGTGGAGGAGATTGTGGAGCTGGAGCGGATCCCAGAGCTGGTGTTTTCGTGGAGTGAGAAGTGGGTCCGTTCAGAGAAGAAGAAGAAGAAGAAGAGCCTTTTGAAGAATGAAGAATAGGCTCAGAAGACGAGGATGGAGAAGAAGAAGAAGAAGAAAAAGCGGCCGGGGTGTCATTATCCTCCATTGTTGTGCCGATGTTGTTGTGCAGCATCCTTCCTGATCTCAACGTAGTCACGGCACTCACATTATGGTTCTGTTGTTCAAGAGCAACATGTACATTATGTGGGTGACCGGGATTTGGGAGTGGTTGAGATGGAAGCTTTCCTTTCTCTCACTCGCTTAACGCCGCATTCAGCTGTGCAATCTGGGCCTTGATGGTCTTGATGCTTTGCCCGTGTGCAGCAGTGTGTTGCACCAAAGACTGAATAGACGACTGGATGTTGGCGGTGGATTGTGTCGATTGTTTAACGAACGCCTCCAGACTTTGTTCTAGCGAGGAAACCTTATCGTTGTTTGACGGAATAAAGTTTTTTGGTGGAAAAGAATTGTTGGGTGCAAAGTTGTTCGTCTGATTTTGAAAAGGTTGGGGTTGGAAGGGCAGCTGAAACTGTTATTGAGTTTGTTGTTGTGCTTGTTGTTGAGGAGGAGGAGGCCTCTGGAAATTGTTGCCTTGGAATTGATTCTGATTCTGATTCCAGGCGAAATTGGGGTGGTTCCTCCAACCGGGATTGTAGGTGGAAGAGTATGGATAATTCCTCGGTCTTTGCTGAAATGCAGCATTAATCTGATCCTGTCCTTGAGATGGTGGATTGTAAGGACACTCTTCGGTTAAGTGAGAAGGATCGGAACAACAAGCGCAAATGGTACGAAGGGGAAGAACAGGGGCAGGAGCAGGAGAAGAAAATTTACTCTCTATCGCTTCAAGTTTTCTCGTTATTGCAGCCATTTCAGCTTTCATCGCAATAGAGACATCAAGTTGGTGAATTCCTACCCTAGACTGACCGGTAGAAGTGGAGGTAGAAGAAGAAGTCGGTCTGGTGCTCTCCCATTGTAGCGTTTGTTCCGCAAGGTCATCGAAGAATTGCCACGCTTCCTCGTCAGATTTCGATAGGAAGTGGCCCTGACAAATGGTTTCCAACAACTGCTTGGTTGCTGGGTTCAGGCCCTCGTATAAGGTTTGGCAAAGTTGCCATCTCTCGATACCATGGTGAGGACACTGAACAAGAAGATCTTTATACCGGTCAAAGAACTTCCAGAAGGGTTCAGAAGGAAGCTGAGAGAATTGGTTGATTTCGTTACGGATCCTTGCGGTTTTATGATTCGGATAAAATTTCTTGAGAAACGCTTTCACAAACTCGTCCCAACTGGTTATGGAGTGGGAAGCGATGTTATACAGCCATTTTTCAGCAAGATCGCATAAAGTGAACGGAATGACCCGTAGCCGTATAGCATCGTCCGACAGCTGGGTGGTTTTCATCATGGCACAAACATTTTGGAACTTGTTGATGAAGATATAGGCATCTTCAGATTCAAGCCCATGAAATCGCGGAAGCATGTTGATAAAGTGGGGCTTAATTTCAAAGTTATCCCCATTGGCCGGTGGAAGAGAAAGACAGGTGGGAAGTGCAGAACGAGTGGGATAGAAACGATCCTGGAGCGCGATTCGCTGCGGCGCTACAACAAGCGGTGGTGGTGGGTTAGTTGCCTCCGTAGGAGGTGGAGTCAATCCTGGGGTAGTCAAAGAGATGTTTGGATTAAATCTTGACATCGCGGAAGAAGAGGTTGGTGATGGTGAAGGTGAAGATGTATGAACAGAATTCCGGTCAACGTCGGAGTTGGCCGGCAAAGGTAAGGGTGAAAGAGGCGTGGACAGAGTTTCGACGTCTGAGTCGATCGCGTAGTCGGTAGCGACTAACGTAACGCGGACTAGGCGGGCGCTAGTGTCCCGAGTCCAAGCGGACATACACTAAACGAGTTTAGTATAGTCAAAGCGGAGAAAGTGAGGGTAAGAAAACGTCAATGGAGAAATACGATGGGTGGTGGGTGAAAAAATGGATTCTGGCGACAAAGGGCAAGTTTTTATAAAAGTTTTTGATTTTTTTTCTTTTTTTTTTAGAAAGAGATTTACAGAAATATGTACGGGCTTACGGCTTCAAGCAATCACAAACAAGATATGCACAATCACACCTAGATCTAGGGTCACCTAGGTCAGCTAGACAGCTCCTAACTGTTCCAAAGGGCTAGAAATAGGACCTCAAACCGCCTCTTCTCCAACAATTGCGGCCAGGTAAGTGCCAGGTAAGTGGGAGGCTCCCCACTACGTAAGTAGTGGTCCTAATTAAGTAACCACTTGCCTTGGACACACTTGCCTAGACACCGCAAAAGTCAGGATAGGATAAACGGCCGATGCCTGTAATTAGTCCTCTGTCCTATTGAGCGCGAAGTCCTTAGGGTTGAGTCTAGTATTTTTTAATTAACAATGGTCAATGCATATGCTTTTGTGATTTCTGGGGTCCTGGGAAGGGTGATGAAATCCCCACCCAATCTGAATTGGTTTCAAGCCCCTTAAAGTCCGTATTAATAAATGCAAAGCAGTAACAAATCAACTGCAAACAATTTTTATTTTAGCGCGGCACAAAGAATCCTACACAAAAATAGTTTATTGGAAGGGGGAAGAGAATTTGTGCAAAGAATGCTGCAGAAAACACAGTTTAGTGGAGTTCAGAGGAGTGGGGGAGAGAAGAGAGACTCACCCAAAAATTTTGGAACCCTGAAGAGACCAAATGGCCGCGGTTCCGCGGCCTAAGCCTGCTTAAGCCTCGGTTCCACGGCAGTAAGGGAGAGTTGGGGCCTTCGTTTTCTGGTGTGTGCTCTGTTAGGTGTCCTCTGCTTGTTTGGATCTCCTGAATCTTGATTTGCTTACTGGATCTGCTCCAGAATCTTTCAATAGATCGTCTTTTCCGTCTTGTTCACCCGCGGTGTAGCCGCAAAGATATGGGTCTAACTTCCCACGTCTTTGGCACTGAACTTGAACTTCGTATTATCCTGCACACTTGCACAAAAACTAATCAAAAATAACAAGATGATTTTTTACAATGTATATTTTTTTGTTTTTCGGTTAGCTTTATATTCATAAATTAACCCGAAATTACACAAAGAAATAAACTACCGTCTCCCCGGCAACGGCGCCATTTGATTGGTAGAGTTTTTGCGTGCTAAGTTTGTTACCGTAATCAAGACGGTTTCGCTTGTAGCTAGCCGGTTGAGTACGGGTCGTCCGCAGGGAGATGGGAATCTTTTTCTATGTGCTTTAACGAGTTAAGTCCAAAAGTCCAGATTTGTTTGTGATTAACTAAGTGTTAAAATGATATGTAAAGAGAGCTTGTTAGGGTTAGGATTAGGTTAGTTTGAGTTAGGAGTCGCTCACTTTTTTCGTTGCCACTCTTAATATCGATGTTACGGTAATCGGCAACAACGGGGATTAGCACGACTAGGAAGGAACTTGCGAGTATAAGCTAGGCTTTCCAACGCATAAGTTCTTCCTTTTGGTGCTTGTCCGTCCGTTCTTGGCTCTTAGACTTAACCTCCGGTTAATTCAACCACAACCGGTCTCACTACGGAATCACCGCTATCATGTAGGATAGGGTGCCGTAGGGAGCGGATTGTGGTTCAATTAACGGGAGTTCGATTTAAGAAGTTGGGCAAGAAAAGAGTGAGAGAGATTTCCTTCTCTCAAACTTCCCTTATCCTACCCTAACAAGTATGGAAACTACTCACCCATTACAAGAAGAACGAAAAATAAAACAAAGGAGGAAGATAGAAAGAAGGAGATTAGAAGATAACAACTAGCTATTTGCGACCTCACCTTGGCAAGGATCAAACGTAAGCATCATGGTTGTTTAAGGATAAAGAAAAAGAGAATAAGAAAGAAACAACAATAAATAACAACAACTAAATTATCAATTGAAGATTACAAGCAATTAACATAACAAGAGCAAGACAAGTATAATAACAAAAAGAACTTCTTTATTCATCATTCTTCACTCACAAAAGCTCACTACAAGTTTTTTAATGGAGAAGATACGAGAAGAGGAAGAAGAACAACAAGTATTCTAAAACCTAAAATACAAGATTAAGCACCCTTGGCTTTGGTAAGTTCTGGACTATTTATAGGCAGGCAACTGGAAATCTAGGGCAACAATCAGAACAAAAATGAAATTACCAATCTGCCCCTGAAAATAGGTCAACTGCCGACACCGTACGGCCGCGGTTCCGCGGCCTAAGCCTGCTTATGCCGCGGAACCGCGGCCCTTTAGTGGAGTTAGGCCATAGGATTTTGTGGGGTTCCCTGGTTTGTTGTACCCTTCAATCTGGTATATGTTTTTTCTCATAATTTCTTCACGATTTTTCCAGAATTTCTGTTGATCAAAAGGTGATTTGATGTGGATCTTTTTGTCATGATTTCCTCGAGCTCCGCGTAGATTTCTTGGATCTTTTGTTGCCATTGAGCCTTGTGCATGAAAATGACATTGATTTACCATTTTGTCTCTTAAACTGGTGTGTGGCAACATACGGATAGAGAGCGGAGACCCGTGTTTTATCTGTGGTTGGCAGTAATCCGGATTTTGTCGTGTTTTTCCATGAATTTCACCATTTAGAGCCGAGAACCTGTATCCTGCAATTGACTAGCAAACACGGCTCAAGAGTACCTACCGATAAGCAATGTGATAAAAATTGGGCGGTATAAAAATGCAAAAATCTGATATGAACAAGTAGATTTAACATCTACAGGGGAATCGCCCGCATGGCGTTATGCGTCTGGGCTAGAAATGTTATGATATTGTCGCATATTCTATTGCATATATAGAGCTGCGCATATACCTTATTGCTTGGTTATTTGTTCTGCTTGGACTTGTACCCTTAGGACACTGCACTATTATTGACGGCTCCTGTTGCACGAGCACTGATTGTATGCCACACACACCGTCAATAATTTCCATGACACGCACAACACACATACCTATATGATATTTTTTGGTTAGGGACATTGAGATATTGATTCATATTTCTTTATGCATATGACATATAGCATACCTGTATACCTACATGCTTACACATATGCCTTGACATGCTTACATGTTAGTTACCATTAGTGATAGGTATATTTCACACGTAATGACATAGCTACATGTATACCTTGCATACATATTTCACTTATACCTGGAGGGTATTACATCATTATTGATAGGTAGATACACATATCTTGCTAGGCCAACATGGTTACACATACCTGGCTATAGCTACATGTTCACCTTTATCTGATATTATATGGATTTTGAGGAAATTAGGAATCCCATGATATATATTAACTTGTTGCAGTTAAATAGCGGTTTTTTCTTTACATGCTCATATTACTGTTTCATGTTGCATATATTACATTCATGGACTTCATATGATGTTCTCTGATATTTTTACTCCTAAGTATATATAACAGTGGAATGGGACGCTGTTATATATGCCTATATACATATAACAGTGGAATGGGACGCCTGCTAGAGTACCTTTCATGACTGTTGCATATATACATTGTCATATCATTGCTTCATATATTAATAGTACTTGATAGAGTACCTTACATGACTGTTGCTTGCATATTGTCATATTATTGCTTCATGTATTAGTTGTACCTGCTAATGTACCTTTCATGACTATTGCATACATATGACCTTTTATTGCTATTAGCTTGCCTATGTTAAATTCGCGTTGTACGTACATACTTGCAATTACCTGCATATGTTATTTACTATTCACGAGTGTCACGACCCAAAATTGGCCCGTGACGGCCCTAATACTACGCAACGCCCTAAGACGTAACGTAGCAAAAGAAAGCCAAAACCCAGAAGTCTAAACCATAAAAATACGGAAAAGATAATTTAAGTTTTGAAACATTTTAAATCGCAACCCAAATTCTTTAAAAGTCTTACTTTCCTTCTTTAAAATTTGGCAACACCCCTTTTTGTAAAAATCAGCCAATATGAATACAATACAAATATACGACGCCGTAGCGAAGAAATAAAGACAGTAGAGAGAAAGCTGTATATAAAAGACAACAAATCCACAATAATATACAAATACGTCCTCACCAAGTCTCTAAGTCCACAATACAAGAGTAGATGGAGAGTACAAATACAACGAAGGTACAATAGGAAATACAGATAATCATCTAACCCACCTAAGCAAAACGGTATACTGTGAGCTGATGCGGTATCTGTGGCAAAAGATAGTAGCTGAATAGCGGAATAGCTGAATAGAAGAATAGCCTGCCTCGACTACTCTGGGGAATAACCCGAAACACCTGTGGCACAACGGGGGTGAGTTTCCAACTCGTGAATAGTATAAAACAAATGCAGGTAATCGCAGGAATGCACGTACAGCATGAATCTAAGATAAGCGATTACGGTAATAACATGTCATGCAAATGCTGAATAAATGAGAGTACACTAGCAGGTACAATCAATATGTGAAGCAATAGTAACATGACAATAGTATGCAATAACTATGCAAAAGGATATGAGAATGTAGATAAGCAACTTATCATAAGGGTACACTAACAGGTACTACCACTATATGAATCTGTGCATAAAAATAGGTAAGGGTGAGGTATAGGGTGGAATATGTCATTCCCACGGAAACCTGACATCGTGGTAGGATCACAATCCATCAAGACACTCAAATCCCAAATCCTCAAATCAGCCCCCACATTGGGCTCTCACAACATACAGGTCTCACATCACCTCAAAGTACAATATCGAAAAGCTCTCCTATATCTCGAATGTACAGATCAACCATATCTTTCACATCCAATATCCAAACTCAATGAATCACTTATATCCCAAGTCGAATCTCAAGTAAGTTTCTAACATCCTAAAGGTAAATACACAGAAATAAGTATGATGGGGGCAATACACATATATTAGCGTCCCATTCCACTAATATTGGTGTAAGGGTATATATAACAACGGCTAAATCCCCTGTTATATATACAAAGGGGTTAAAGAAATATCATGAAAACAGTGTGCCAAGCATCGACACAGAAATCCTCGTATATCGGGCTCCGTCAGTCCGGATCGGCCCACGGGGTCCGTCTGCGGTGTCGGCCCTCGGCCCCGACAGTACAGATCATCCCGCATCCATCTCTCGACTCTGGCCAGTATCCTCCGGACAACTGCCAGGTCCAACCAATCACCGGTAGGTACTCGCCCGCCTCCAGGCTCAATCGGCAAACCCATCGATCTTCTTGCCGAGGGGAACCATACCGGGCCCCACCATGTACTCTCATACGGCAACCACACCTCGTATGGAGTGTATAATCAGCACCGATAAAACTCATGGTGGACGCGCAAATATCATATCAAGGAAACCGGGTTGTTCAATGTATGCATAATTTCATGAACTCCCGCAGTTCCCAAATCCCGAAAATATCATATAAAATCTAAACAAACAATGCGATATATCTGAATGCGAGCAGGTAAACAAAAGTATATAGCTGAACCAGATGTATGCAAAATCAATAAAGTACAGCCAAGTATAGGTATCTACCTATAAGAACTGATGTCGTATACCCCCCTGGGTATAAGAAGAATATGAGTAAGATATCCCCCGGTATAAGTAAAATATCTAAAAGGTATACCTGTAGCTGTATCATAAGGTGTAAATGTACCTATCACTAAAGGTATGATACAATATAGGTATACCGGTAGCTAGATGTCATGTGTGGTAAGCAATAGTAGCTATAAGGGGTAGTGTGTGACATGGCAATTATTGACGGTGTGTGTGTAGCATACAATCCGTGCTCGTGCAACATGAACCGTCAATAATGTGTGCAGTGTCCTACGGCTGCTAGTCACAGTATATAACTATATCAAGGAAATACAGTAAAGGCGCAATTCTACAATGACGTAGAATGTGCGACAGGTATTTGAATCCTAGCCCAGACGCATAACGCCATGCGGGCGATTCCCCTGTAGATGTTAAATCTACTCACCTACACTCCACGCTAGGTGAATCCTACCATCTGCTCCCCCCTGTAGCCGTGTCCGTAGTTCCTGCCTGCAAACCTGCAAATACGACATGAAAATCATATATAAGCCAAAATATCTCGCAAAACGCGATATCGAACCAAAACGAGAAACTCGCGTCGCGAACTAAACGCGCGTGTGCACGATACGCTGAATCGTGTGTGTACGCGTCTAAAACCATCGCGACACGCCGCGATACGCTGGATCACAGAACCCACTCACGTATCGCGCGTATCGCGCAAACACAACGGACACAAAAACGATATATAGTCTCAGATTTTCCTACAGGTCAAATCTTGCAAAACTAGACATGCCAAAACACTACAATACACTGCAGACAACCAATCCCAAAACCCCAGCACCCCACTCCCCTTCCTGGCCGCAATTTGCGGCCAGAATGACATAATTGGCGGCCTGGGATGGGAATTGGGGGCTCGTATTCTGGTGGTGTGTTCTAGACCTAGGTATCATGTCCCAGTCTCCTCAATTTTGACCTGAAGGCATCGGGTCCATAGCAGATTCCAGAAACCCAAAATATCGCTTAAAAACGACAATTTTGCACAAATTAGAAACCTTATGGTATTTTAGTGTAATCTGGTTATTCCTCAGTTGAAGTGGCCCTATTAACACTAAATTAACCTAAGGTAGCTAACAAAATCAACAATTTATCACCACATCTCACAAATCACCAAAACTAGCACTAAATTAGCTAATTTAACACTAATCGAGCTAATTAACACATAAGCTAAGCAAACAAGAAATAGGGTTCAGAAAATATACCCTATAGGATCTCAAGAAGTAGGAGGAGAAGTGGAGAGGAGCTGCTACTGCTGCTGGGGCTCCTGATGCTGCTCTGCTGCTGCCTCTGGTGTTACTGCTGCTTCTTCTGGGGCTGCTGCAGCTGCTGCTGTTGTTGTTGTTGTTGTTGTTGTGGTTGTTGCTACTGCTTGCTGCTGCTTCCTATGGTGTTGAGTGTGGGTGTGTGTGTGTGAGAGAGAATGGGAGTGAGAGAATGAGAGTGAGAGAATGAGAGAACACCTAAGGGTCAACCCCCTCCTCTCTCTCTCTCATTAATGAAGGCATGGGCAAAGCCATGATGCCCCATCATGCACTCTCTCTCTCTCTCTCACCAAGGTCAACCAATCAAACAATAATATTAAACCCTTTTGCAAATTCATTTTCCATTTTTTTTTAAAAGAACAACCATAACCCTTAAACAAAACTTAAAACTAACTTAAGACAATGGTTAGCTAACCATGATTGCTAATCATGGTTAAACCCCCAAAACAACCCTAGTTTACATGCACAAGTGTGTGTGTGCCTAACAAAATTCTAATAAAATACTCAATAAATAGGATAAAATATTTAAAACTTAATTTGGTAAACTTTTTATTAAAAACCACACATTAAAATATAATTAGCTACAAAACACATTCTAAGGTGTTACAACGAGTTGGCAACTCACCCCCGTTATGCCACAATGTTTTGCAGGTTGTTCCCCAGAGTAGTCGAGGCAGGTTATTCATCTATCTTATCATCTTTTGCTGCGGATACCGCTTCGGCTCATAGTGTGCAGTTTTGCTTAGGTGGGTTATCCAATGTTGCTTATTGTATATTCGCTGTATTCATGTACTCTCCATCTACTATTATCTTATATGACTTAGAGACTTGATGTGAGGACGATATTGTATTATTTTGTGACTTGGAGATCTTTTATGCAGTTTTACTTATATCGTCTTTTATTTCTTCGCTACGGCGTCGTATATCTGTTGTGGCGGTTGTTTTCCGCCGTTGGGCGTGGATTTGCTCCCGTTGGGGATGCTTTACTTATATATATGTTGTACCCATTTTTGGGGTTGGTTTTTACAAAGGAGGTGCTGCCGAAATTTTTAAGAAAGTAAAGTTGGACTTTAAAGAATTTGGTTTGAGATTTCAAAAGTTTTGAAAATGCTATTATCACTTACTACTTTTGATGGTTTAGATTGCTGGGTTTTCGGCTTACTTAAATTGTGTTACGCCTATAGACGTTGTGTAGTTTAAGGGCCGTCACGTGCCAATTTCGGGTTGTGACAACATGTGTGTAATTATCACCCCTACACTTGGAAATTCAATTCAAGCTATCATACTCTTGTCCATCTTCCAAAATACTTTTAGTTGGTAAATTTTGGATGAAATTGCTCACACATTCTTCATGCGACCGTTAATACTTCTTGAGGTACTGAACGACCGATTACAAAATGTGCTTGCGCATTTAGGCGTAATTCCTCGTCTTGTAATACCTAAGGCTTAGCAGTGACTCCCAAACCAATTGGTCTAAAGCACTAAGTGATAAAGCACCCTCGCTATATTTTTTTATTTATGCTGCCTTAAGAAATTACAAAACCAGTGTTCATTTTTTTATGTCTCTTAATTCACCATTTATATTTTTATTTTTTTTCCTTCATACTAAGGTTTCTAGACAAGAGCATTTCAAGGTATCCTCTACTATTCCAAGTTTCAAGATGTGTGTAAGTGCGTGTAGTAGGGTATATATTTTCAGAATTTAGACCAAAGGTTTAGAATTTATTTTTCAGACTTACAATTCAAATAAAAATTTCAATACTCTTCTCTTATTTTGACTTAGCCCAAGAACTGAACTCAAAATTTGCCTATTTCTAAATAAACTGCAAGGACATATATTTTCTATAATTAAACTTTAAGAAAGGTTATTTTTAGGGTTTTTAGTTTACCAAGTTTAGGATCTAGTTTTTCCTAACCAGTCAACCGTCATGTTGAACTTAAGTCAAATATGGCCAAAATTGAACTTTTCAATTTTTATAATTTTTAAAAATTTTCAATTTTTATTGATTTTATTTTTATATTATTATATTTTTTATTTTTTTATTTTTTATATTTTTTTATAAAGATGCAATGCGGAATTAAATATGCAAAGAAAGAAAGAAAAAAACAAATATGTACAAAAAATAAAAATATGCAAATGCAATGCAAAGATAACTATTTACAATCAACCTCCAATAATACCCCCAAACTTATCTAAACCAGTGTCCTCACTGCTCATAGCCTTACCGTCCCTTCGATCGTGAGCGGGATCGTTCCTCTCTGGCTAGCAGGGTGGTCATGCCCTGCTCCAAACTCGTCACTCGCTGATCTAGGTTGGTCATCATCCCTATCAACCTTTCTACCCCCTGTTTGTTCGTCGCATCAAGCGTGCTTGCGCAGCGGGGGTAAGCTCTTCATCGCTCGCGGTTGAGCTCGAGCTGGGTGTCTTTGCGGGTACGTCTTCGGCCGGCTCAGTGCTCGACCATAAATCATGTAATCGTGTATAGGACGTGGAGGCACCCTCAAGAAGGGGTTTAATGGGAATCCCACCATGCATATAAAATTCGAATTCCTCAACAGGGAGGAAATGGCGACACAGTTGTGTTATCAACATAGGGTATGGATAGTTGGCAGCCCTCTTGCCCACACCAATCGAATGAAGCAAAACAGTGCACATATCGTAGCTCGGGTTTTGAGTCATTAGTGTGTGCACTATGTGTAGGGATGGTGTGAAAAATGTTGTATTGTGCGAACTTCCAAAAATATTATTTTGTGCCCAACAGCATACAGTTAAGATGTCTGCAAAAAGGGTTCTAGCCTGGATGCCTTTTCGTGGCTCCCTTGAACAATCGTTACCCATCAAGGGTAAATAGTCCTCGAATCGGAGGGGGTTGATCGTGAATAAGGAGTCTAGGTATTAAAGTGACTTCATGGATGAAGTCCCTATCAATTATTATTTTCCTATCCCCCCACATTAATTTAATGTAACCATTTTGTGCAAGACAACCCTCCTCCATGCACTCGTAAAACTGGGTGACAAGATCCGGAAGTGCGAAGGCATTCGGATGGTTAAATAGTAAAACGTTCCATCCGCGCCTTCGGATCTCATCACCGAAGTAACTACCATAAATCGTGTGTGCAAAGAGTTGTGAAAAATCTCTTTCAAATTGCAAAGAGGGTGCCATTGAAATAAAATTGCAGAAATTTAAAAATTTAACAGAGAATTGCAGAGAAGATCAAACCTCCTCTGAAAATTTCAGAGGGAGAAGCAGCAAGGAGGCGGCGGTTGCGCGGAAAGAAGGCACCTTCGGCGGTGGTTGCGCAGCGCTCTGGAGAGATCTCCCTGATCTTTTTGCTGCGGCGACTAGGGTTTTTAGAGAGTTGAAATTAGGGTTCTGTAAAATGCAGAGAGGGGCCGGGTTGTATTTATAGGGGGTGTATTGGTTATTTGCAAAAAGGACCCCTTAAAAAAAGAATTTATTTGTAAATTTTTTTATTTATTATTTATTAAAAATGAAAATTTTCAAAAACACCCTCGAAAATTTCAAATTTTTTTTAATATTTCTTTATATAATTACAAGTGGTACATACCCCCAAACTTATTTGAAACAGTGTTTCCACTGATTATAGCTGTATGACCGAAATTTGGGGGTAGAAGGAGGAAGATCAGTCAATGTACATCGGCTCCTGCAACATCAGGAGCTCCTCCGAAGGGTCCGCGGTGAGGAACGGTTTAAGCCTGTGTCCGTTCACTTTAAATAGTGTAGGGTTACTAGGCACACGCACAAGGGTCTATAAGGCATCAACCATGCCCGATTTAAAATTTAGCCGTGCCGAACAACCCTAAACCAAGATCTTAGACTAGAGATTAGGCGAAACAAAGCATGTTAAACACTTTAACATCTAAGAGTTTGGGATTACAACCTTTGTAGTCCGGTCTTTCACTTCATAAGCTCCGTGTTGTGGTCTCTTCGCTGCGATCATCAAGTTCCGGACTCTCGAGAGGCTCTACGAAGAGAAAGATGCATGCTTGCTTCCGATCTTCGATAACAAAGATGATCTACCTTGAAGTTTCATTAACACAAGTTCTCACTCACTAAATGAAGTGAACACCCTAATCTAAATGGCTAGGATAGATTAGGATGATGAAGTAGGATTTTAACACTCATTTATTTTCATTAACTCACTCATTTTCATCACTTCATAAAAAGCTAGAAAGCTTTTCATGAAAGAAAGAAGAAGGAAGAAGAAGAACAATCAATCCTTTTGTGATGAATAATGAATTGTGATAATATCATTACAAATGCAACCATGGTTAAGTCAAGAAAAGACTTAACCATTGTAGAGATCTAACCATAGTAAAGGGTGTGGGTTGGGTTAAGTAAATATCTTGCAAAAATATCTTTGCAAAAACAAAAAGGAAACCTTCTAGAAGGTTCAAGAAAGAACTAACCCAAATCAAACCCTAACCTTGTTTAATCTCCGCTAAACATGTTGCATTAGTAATCATATCATGTTACAATATTATATATCACATATACAATATTTATTGTAACAAAATAAAATAATACAATTTAACATATATCGCATATATATCAATGTATTACCCGAGTGAGAAAAAGAATCTTTTAGTGAGCTTATATCAGTTAATGTAATTTAATATATCAAATATATAATTATACATTAAATTATCGAATCAACACTTGATCCGATAATCCGGCTATTTCACAAACAACCGACTAATATAATCTGTATCAGTTCATCGAATCAACACTTGATCCGATGACCCGGCTATATAACATATACCCGGCCGATATCTCATATCGCGAGAATCTAATACGGTATCACATACACGTATTGTTCTCGGTCCCGCACATATCACATATGTGCTCCTACTCCATTTTGCCTGAGCCAAGAAACATCTGTGTAGTACTCTAAAGAATCGTCAATACGCCGGCAGTAGGTGATGATCATATCAAACACCCACAAGCTGCAAGCGGTCAGCTAAACGTAACAGCCACCCAAGTATTGAGCGCTCAGAAGATCAACAAGCAAGCATGTACATTCTCCTGTGAATCCAGTCAGTAACACTCCCGTACAGTCCGGTCTCTTCGTCTGATATGTCGCATATCTCGCCTAGGGGTGGTAAACGTCAGACCCCAATAGCTTGATAAGTCGTGTCGATACGAGGTCTATAACAGTTCGAGAAACTACTGATAACACTTACCAGTAAATCTCAGCAACCCTGGCCAGGGATTTCCAGTTATAGCCAATCGAACACAGCACAACATCAACTCCCTATACCGGGAGAGACAAATCCCTTCCTATCGCTCATTGCCTCCATGTGATTCGGGACTGTACCCAAAAGCCACCTTTTTGCATGCCCTCTTGGACGTGGTATGATGGAAATCAAAGTATAGTGGGAATCACACAAGACTCTATGACGATCTCGGGTCTACAGACTACTATGTACCAGTGCCACCAGAGAACTGCCATCTGACGTGAGGTATAATACCATCTGGGAGTTCTCGGCGAGTCCGTCCAGTGTACCCAGTCTCCACTGAGCACCCGTACACCATCCTTGATGTCAAACATCGATGGATATGGGATCATCCATCGCCCATCATATGGGTCAAGATGCGTATACGCTAGTCTACTCTGGAGTATCGATGCCCTGTCTCGGTACTCCCACGACTAGGAACATTTGAAGGATGTACTTGGCGACTACACTGTCTCCACTAGTATGATCCGCATCATAGTCCTGGTAGTCAAGTACTCATCCTAAGGGCTTTATCAACATGTAACATAGAGACAATCAGTGTATACGTTAAGGTAAAGAGTAACCAGATAGCATACTATCATGTCGAGCAAGAAAGTCCTCCCTATATATGTCTAAGCATCCACTACAATATACATCGTATGTACAGTAATGGCCTCTAGGGCATACATATAACTAACAATCTCCTACTTGCACTAGGGCCATCTGTTGTGGTATCACATACCCAACAATTAGCTGCGGTTGAAGTATCTCATATTCAACCATCCCATAAAAGTCTCTACTGGGAAAAAGGCCTTCGTGGGTGGATCCGCGCTGTTGTCCTCTGTGTCTACTCTCCTAACCTCGATCTCCCTGGAGATCAACCATCTCCATGATCAGGTGATACTGCCTAAGAATTATATCTGGATTTCTGATGGGACGGTAGTTCCTTGGCTAAAGCCACAACTCCATTGTCACACAATGGTGGGAACGAAGTTCATCCCATGAACTTATAAATATATATCCAGACTTCCTCTTTGGTAGCATCCTTGGTAACGATGTATCTTGCCTTTAATCGTCTAGTATGTCACGGTATCTAGCTTGGAACTCTTCCAACATACCGTCCCTCCACTGAGGGTAAAGACAATGCCTGCGACTGACATTCAGTCGTCCTTATCACCCTGGAACCTTTCCTGTGATTCTCCCCAGGATCGATTGATACCATCTCACTACACCTAGTGAGAATCCTAACATCCAATTAGATCTATCTCATAGATCCAAAACCCAGGATTTAGGAGGTATCGCTTTGATCCTATAGAGAATCTTTATGATAAGAGGAGGTTGACCGAGCGTAGCATAGGAAACTCCTTCCCTATCAAGAGTATGTCATCCACGTACTCTACGAGGATCACTATCATACTCTCTACTACCTTTTTGTATATACAAGGTTCATCTACCATTTTGATGAAGTCAAACTCTTTGACTACTACATCAAAACAGACGTTCCATCTCCGCGATACCTGATTTATCACATAAAACATCTTGCTCATATTTTCGCTGCTCCCACTATCTACGAAGCCCTCTGGCTGTGTACTTATAGACGCTCTCTTCTAAATCATCATTTAGAAAAGCAGTCATGACACCCATCCGCCAGATATCGTAGTCATGGTATGTAGCCGTGGCAAGTAGGATCTGGATGGACTTAAGCATAGTTTTGAAAGTCCGAACTTTTCCATGTACACCAAGTAATCTTCTCAAGATATACTTGCTCCTGATGGGGATTTAACCCTTCAGATAAAGCAACTAAAGTCCATACTTTGTTGGTGTATAAGGATTCCATCTCAGATCGATAAGCATCCAACCATTCTTACAGAGTCCCACTCCTGATGGCCAGCTCGAAACTAGTTGGGTCATCATCTCATGATGCATTCCTCGCTCCCACTGTCATAGAGAAACCGAAGTATCTCTCAGGTGGGTGAGGAACCCTACTAGATCGGCGGAGAGGCTGAGGTTCGTTGGAAACTATTGAATTATTTGGTTCTACCAAATCATCAGCTGCAGTTTGTCTAGCTGGAACTCCTTCCAGTTCTACCTCATGCCCACTAATTTCTTCACAAGAAATTCCCTTTCACAAAGATGGCATGCTGAGAAACAAAATATCTTTTGTTCCTCGGTTTGGATTATGATGAAACCTTTTCTAAGTAGCTATGCTTAAGTCCATCCAGATCCTACTTGCCACGGCTACATACCATGACTACGATATCTGGCGGTTGGGTGTCATGACTGCTATTCTAAATATTGATTTGGAAGAGAGCGTCTATAAGTACACAGCCAGAGGGCTTCGTAGACAGTGGGAGCAGCGGAAACGTGTGCAAGATGTTTTATGTGATAAAGCAGGCATCGCGGAGTTGGAACATCTGTTTTGATGTGGTAGTCAAAGAGTTTGACTTCATCAAAATGGTAGATGAACCTTGTATAAACAAAAAGGTAGTAGGGAGTATGGTGGTGATCCTCATAGAGTACGTGGATGACATACTCTTGATAGGGAAGGAGTTTCCTATGCTACGCTCGATCAATCTCCGCTTATCACAAGGATTCTCCATACAGGATCAAAGTGATACCTCATAAATCCTAAGTTATGGATCTATGAGATAGATCTAATTGGATGTTAGGATACTCACTAGTTGTAGTGAGATGGTATCAATCGATCCTGGGGAGAATCGCTGGAAAGGTTCCAGGATGGTAAGGACGACTGAATGTCAGTCGCAGGCATTGTGTTTACCCTCAGTGGAAGGACGGTATGTTGGAAGCGTTCCAAGCTAGATACCGTGACATACTAGACGATTAAAGGCAAGATACATCGTTACCAAGGATGCTACCAAAGAGGCAGTCTGGATATATATTTATAAGTTCATGGGATGAACTTCGTTCCCACCATTGTGTGACAATGGAGTTGTGGCTTTAGCCAAGGAACTACCGTCCCATCAGAAATCCAGATATAATTCTTAGGCAGTATCACCTGATCATGGAGATGGTTGATCTCCAGGGAGATCGAGGTTAGGAGAGTAGACACAGAGGACAACAGCGCGGATCCACCCACGAAGGCCTTTTTCCCAGTAGAGACTTTTATGGGATGGTTGAATATGAGATACTTCAACCGCAGCTAATTGTTGGGTATGTGATACCACAACAGATGGCCCTAGTGCAAGTAGGAGATTGTTAGTTATATGTATGCCCTAGAGGCCATTACTGTACATACGATGTATATTGTAGTGGATGCTTAGACATATATAGGGAGGACTTTCTTGCTCGACATGATAGTATGCTATCTGGTTACTCTTTACCTTAACGTATACACTGATTGTCTCTCTGTTACATGTTGGTAAAGCCCTTAGGATATGTACTCGACTACTGGGACTATGATGAGATCATACTAGTGGGACCACGGTAGTCGACGAGTACATCCTATAACTATTCCTAGTCGAGGGTATATCGAGACAGGGCATCGATACACCAGAGTAGACTAGCGTATACGCATCTTGACCCATATGATGGGCGATGGATGATCCCATATCCATCGGTGTTTGACATCAAGGATGGTGTACGGGTGCTCAGTGGAGACTGGGTACACTGGACGGACTCGCCGAGAACTCCCAGATGGTATTATACCTCACGTCAGATGGCAGCTCTCCGGTGACACTGGTACAGAGTAGTCTGATATGTCGCATCCTTGATGTCAAACACCGATGGATATGGGATCATCCATCGCCCATCATATGGGTCAAGATGCGTATACGCTAGTCTACTCTGGTGTATCGATGCCCTGTCTCGATATACCCTCGACTAGGAACAGTTATAGGATGTACTCGTTGACTACCGTGGCCCCACTAGTATGATCTCATCATAGTCCCAGTAGTCGAGTACATATCCTAAGGGCTTTATCAACATGTAACATAGAGACAATCTGAGTACATGTTAAGATAAAGTACAACCAGATAGCATATTATCATGTCGAGCAAGAAAGTCCTCCCTATATATGTCCCAGCATCCACTGCAATATACATCGTATGTACAGTAATGGCCTCTAGGGCATACATATAGCTAACACATCTTTAGGTTTCTTTTATTTCATTAATCTCATTAATGAAGTCCCATTTTATTATGCTTCACAAGCATCACTTTTGAAACGAAATCTGCAATATAACATATATCTCATATATATAATATAAACATTCGTCTCAGACAGTAATACGATCTCATCACAGAACATTGCAGCAGAAGAACATATATGAAATATTGGATATACTAGGAGGTCCGTGTTTTAATACGAGCCTGTATAAAACACGAATTCCACGGTCGCGATGAATAGCCAAACCCACATCCCTAGACCCCTACGAGAGCAACAAGCAACACTGCCAATTCTAGGGTTAGGAGACCCGGTCTCGACTCCTCGAGATGGTCTCCCACTGGACCCTGGAACCCGGTTACTTATGCTCCCCGCCTTGGGTCTACCTAATGCGGAAAAGTAAATAATATACAATGGTGACATCATCCTCAGCCCGGAAGTGCCCCAATAAAAGAATATTACATACAAATGAATTTTACATGAATGAAAAAGAAAAACTCTCATCTCACATAAAACCCCCGGCTATTCAAAAATGCGACGATCCAATACAACATATCACAGCAACACATAATATCACATATCATCAACGTAAGTAAATATGCGTATCCCAATTGCCGTTGATGTATAGCAACAAAACCGGCGATACACCACATATTACACTTACGGTCGCAGAAAAGAAAGTGTAAAACTACAACAGTTGGAATCCGCAACCTCCTTAGACATCGCATGCCTAACCAAATGAATTCCTTAGACATCACATGCCTAACAATTATAAACCCCGCATTTTAGTCTCATTATCGAAAACTCTTTTCAATATCAAGTGGAGTAATTCAACAAGATTCCCAACATCCTGATTGAATGCTCGTCGCAAACTTTAGTAGACGGCCGCACCCCCGGATGCCGTCGACGAAGTGCACTAAGGTGGAACACCGCTGCCGCGAGCACCCGAACGGATGCTTTTGGCGACGGGGTTCTCCTACAGTCACTTGGACGGGGCTATGGGGCGTGGCTGTCTATTAAGTTTACCCGGCGAGTATCCGCGTACGCTACGTGATTGCGACGGACTTTTGATCACATCAAAATCCAGTGGCAACCGATCAATTGAGACTAAACTGCTAGATTTATAACATTCAAATTAGTTATCTCATAACTACTTATGGATTCCAAATATTGTATCACATTCCAGATAAAAAGACAGTGTTAAACTTTCCGATTGAATAATCAAACACCCAAGATTTCCCAAATAGCTCAACACTTGAGCGGAGTTCAAAAAATATCCATCACATGCTACAGTACCAATGGTCCAGCCATAGAAGGGTCAAGCCAACGCCTCACATGTGACAACGCCATACTGCCCCAAACCCTAAGGTTCAGAGGCGGTTCAGACGGTCACATAATCGAGTTAAGGTTTGTGTTCTTCTAGAGGGTCCACCGCGTTACTTGCACGACTAAGAATGTTCTTAAACTTCGGAAAAATCCAACTTTTGAAAAAAATTCCAACAGGGGAAAAAGTGAGTTATTGATATCCGTTCGAACTTTTTAACACGTTCTAAAAATTACCCGGACAAACTAAACGAAGTTGTACTTTCCGATCGAATCAACGAGCTCCCAATACAACCCAGAAAACTCAACACTTGAGTAGAATAAAAAATACCCAGAAGCATCAGGAAATCATAGGGACTTTACTGTGCAAAAAGCAAACAATGATTTCACTGTTCGGACCGCGGAACCGCCGAGCGACCAATGCTCATGCCGCGGTTCCGCGGCACCTTGGGCGAATTGCGTTGTCGTTTTTCACACAGTTCCATAGAATTCCCTGCTGATTTTTTTTGAGTATTTTTAATATGAAAAAAATCAACTTTTTGAAAAATTTCCTGAAACTAGGGTTTTACGGGTATTCGGAGTTCGATCGGACTTTAAACTTCGCCTAAAGCTCTAGCTTGGCTCTGAAACCACTGTAGGGTTACTAGGCACACGCACAAGGGTCTATAAGGCATCAACCATGCCCGATTTAAAATTTAGCCGTGCCGAACAACCCTAAACCAAGATCTTAGACTAGAGATTAGGCGAAACAAAGCATGTTAAACACTTTAACATCTAAGAGTTTGGGATTACAACCTTTGTAGTCCGGTCTTTCACTTCATAAGCTCCGTGTTGTGGTCTCTTCGCTGCGATCATCAAGTTCCGGACTCTCGAGAGGCTCTACGAAGAGAAAGATGCATGCTTGCTTCCGATCTTCGATAACAAAGATGATCTACCTTGAAGTTTCATTAACACAAGTTCTCACTCACTAAATGAAGTGAACACCCTAATCTAAATGGCTAGGATAGATTAGGATGATGAAGTAGGATTTTAACACTCATTTATTTTCATTAACTCACTCATTTTCATCACTTCATAAAAAGCTAGAAAGCTTTTCATGAAAGAAAGAAGAAGGAAGAAGAAGAACAATCAATCCTTTTGTGATGAATAATGAATTGTGATAATATCATTACAAATGCAACCATGGTTAAGTCAAGAAAAGACTTAACCATTGTAGAGATCTAACCATAGTAAAGGGTGTGGGTTGAGTTAAGTAAATATCTTGCAAAAATATCTTTGCAAAAACAAAAAGGAAACCTTCTAGAAGGTTCAAGAAAGAACTAACCCAAATCAAACGCTAACCTTGTTTAATCTCCACTAAACATGTTGCATTAGTAATCATATCATGTTACAATATTATATATCACATATACAATATTTATTGTAACAAAATAAAATAATACAATTTAACATATATCGCATATATATCAATGTATTACCCGAGTGAGAAAAAGAATCTTTTAGTGAGCTTATATCAGTTAATGTAATTTAATATATCAAATATATAATTATACATTAAATTATCGAATCAACACTTGATCCGATAATCCGGCTATTTCACAAATAACCGACTAATATAATCTGTATTAGTTCATCGAATCAACACTTGATCCGATGACCCGGCTATATCACATATATCCGGCCGATATCTCATATCGCAAGAATCTAATACGGTATCACATACACGTATTGTTCTTGGTCCCGCACATATCACATATGTGCTCCTACTCCGTTTTGCCTGAGCTAAGAAACCTCTGTGTAGGACTCTAAAGAATCGTCAATACGCCGGCTGTAGGTGATGATCATATCAAACACCCACAAGCTGCAAGCGGTCAGCTAAACGTAACAGCCACCCAGGTATTGAGCGCTCAGAAGATCAACAAGCAAGCCTGTACGTTCTCCTGTGAATCCAGTCAGTAACACTCCCATACAGTCCGGTCTCTTCGTCTGATATGTCGCATATCTCTCCTAGGGGTGGTAAACGTCAGACCCCAATAGCTTGATAAGTCGTGTCGATACGAGGTCTATAACAGTTCGAGAAACTACTGATAACACTTACCAGTAAATCTCAGCAACCCTGGCCAGGGATTTCCTGTTATAACCAATCGAATACAGCACAACATCAACTCCCTATACCGGGAGAGACGAATCCCCTCCTATCGCTCATTGCCTCCATGTGATTCGGGACTGTACCCAAAAGCCACCTTTTTGCATGCCCTCTTGGACGTGGTATGATGGAAATCAAAGCATAGTGGGAATCACACAAGACTCTAAGACGATCTCGGGTCTACAGACTACTCTGTACCAGTGTCACCATAGAACTGCCATCTGACGTGAGGTATAATACCATCTGGGAGTTCTCGGCGAGTCCGTCCAGTGTACCCAGTCTCCACTGAGCACCCGTACACCATCCTTGATGTCAAACACCGATGGATATGGGATCATCCATCGCCCATCATATGGGTCAAGATACGTATACGCTAGTCTACTCTGGAGTATCGATGCCCTGTCTCGGTACTCCCACACTAGAAACATTTGAAGGATTTACTTGGGGACTACACTGTCCCCACTAGTATGATCCGTATCATAGTCCTGGTAGTCAAGTACTCATCCTAAGGGCTTTATCAACATGTAACATAGAGACAATCAGAGCACATGTTAAGATAAAGAGCAACCAGATAGCGTACTATCATGTCGAGCAAGAAAGTCCTCTCTATATATATCCAAGCATCCACTACAATATATATCGTATGTATAGTAATGGCCTCTAGGGCATACATATAACTAACAAATTGTTAACCGTCCTCCGGATTTTCTAAGTCGACCGCACCGTGCGGATATACAATACGTACAAAAAATGGCCCTTTCCAGCGAGATCTGAGCTTGTCGGGATGGAAATGTAGCCGATGTCGTAAAGCAATAACTGTTGACCAAGTGTGAATGTTTTGCACATAAGGTGTTTATCGTGAAACACCTTCGTTCGGTTTTTGACGACAACCGCGTTCTCGTAAGCTTCATCCCGAAGCTCGTTTAATTCATTTAACTGCAGCTTTCTATGGCTGCCCGTATCTTCGAAAGATAGATTTAGCTCCTTTATCGCCCAAAATGCACGATGCTCTATTTCTACTGGAAGGTGGCAAACCTTTCCGTAAACAAGCCGATAAGAAGACATGCCAAGGTCGGTCTTATAGGCAGTTCGAAATGCCCAAAGGGTATCAGTAAGTTTTAAAGACCAATCCTTACGGTTTTTGGAAACCGTTTTCTCCAAAATCCGTTTGATTTGCCGATTTGAAACCTCGGCCTGCCCACATGTTTGGGGATGATAGGGCGTTGATAGCTTATGATTAATGGAATATTTTCGCATCAAGGATTCGAAAGTCTTATTACAGAAATGAGTTCCATTGTCGCTAATGATTGCTCGGGGGTGCCCAAACCGGGAGAAAATGTTTTCCTTGAGGAATCTAACGATAACCTTGTTGTCATTAGTCCGGCTGGGCACAACCTCGACCCACTTAGAAACATAATCAACAGCGAGAAGGATATACAAGTTCCCAAAAGAATTGGGAAATGGCCCCATAAAATCAATCCCCCAAACATCAGAAATTTCCACAACCAAGATTGGTTGAAGCGAAATTTTGTTTCTCCTGGATATCCGGCCCAAGTGTTGGCACCGGGAGCACGTCTTGCAGTAATCATGTGCGTCTTTAAAGAGTTGTGGCCAGTAGAAACCACACTGGAAGATCTTCTCGGCTGTCTTTCTAGGGCCGAAATGCCTGCCACATGCTTGATTGTGGCAAAATGACAGCACGCTCTTGAATTCATTGTCGGGGACACACCGACGAATAATCTGGTCCGGACAGTACTTGAACAGATAATGTTTGTCCCAGTAAAAGTGTTTTACCTGGGATAGGAATCGGAGTCTGTCCTATTTTGACCATTCATTCGGCAGTAGTCCGGTGGCTAAATAGTTTACAATATTTGCGAACCAAGGTTCGCATGATACTGTCAAGAGCTGCTCATCCGGAAAAACATCGTTTATCGGAAATTGAAGCGTTGGCGAAGAAGGGAGGCGTGAAAGATGGTCGGCGACTATGTTTTCGCATTCTCTTTTGTCTTTGATGACAAGGTCAAACTCTTGGAGTAAGAGGATCCAACGGATCAGACGAGATTTTGCGTCCTTCATCGCAAAAAGATGGCGAAGAGCTGAATGGTCAGTGTATAAGATGACTGGAGAGCGGATCAAGTATGGCCTGAACTTTTCTAAGGCAAACACAACAGCCAAGAGTGGACGCAGTGTTTTCTTCTCTCTCTCCTGGTAGCGACCATGTCATGCCTTAATCAAGATAATAATATGGATGTATTGACCGAACCCGCTTATTATACTGAGCTGGGGAATGTTGGTTCCGCTCTACCTTATAATTGTTATAAGTCCGAGCAGGAAATAGGAGAATATACGGATTCCCACGTGACCCGAACAAGGAATGAGCATGTTGATGCATCTTCTTCGGGTGTGTTCATTACCGAGAACTGTTTCTCAGTACACTCTACGCCCTGGGTATTAGATACCGTATCAGGATCCCACATATGTAATATGTTACAAGGGCTTAAGAAAGGTAGAGAACTGGGAAAAGGTGACCATTCTCTAAAAGTAGGGAATGGTGAAAATGTTACATCCAAAGCGGTTGGTGAATATCGCCTTGTATTACCAAATGGGAATACATTGATCTTAAACGACTGTTATTACATACCATCTATGATGTGCAATTTAATATCGATTTCTTTATTAAATAAAGAAGGATATAACTTTGTAGTAAAGAAAAATGTTATGAACATTTTCCTGAAATCAAGTGTTGATTAGGTTTGGTATGTTATGTAACGGTTTATACGTTCTGAATCAAAATACAGTTCTTAACGTAAATAACACACACAAGAGGAAAAGTTCAGAAATGAATGAATCCTTCTTATGGCATTGTAGACTAGGTCATATCAATGCGACACGACTAGCTAAGTTACATAAGGATGGATATTTGAATTCGTTCGAATTTACATCTTATGAAACCTGCCAGTCATGTCTCAAAGGCAAAATGACCAAAACTCCGTTTACTGGACACGGAGAAAGAGCTACTGAACTCTTGGGACTGATACATAGTGATGTATGTGATCCTTTGTCTACATATGCCAGGAATGGTTCCTCGTACTTCATTACATTCACCGATGATCTCTCAAGATTCGGACATGTGTTCATGTTGAAACATAAGTTTGAAGCTTTTGAGAAATTCAAGGAATATAAGTGCGAAGTAGAGAACCAAACGGGTAGAAGTATTAAAATCCTTCGATCTGATCGGGGAGGAGAATACTTGAGCACAGAGTTCCTGGATTATTTAAAAGAGAATAAGATTCTCTCTCAACTTACTCCTCTGTATATACCACAGCACAACGGTGTATCGGAGCGGAGGAATCGCACCCTATTAGATATGGTGCGCTTTATGATGAGTACTGCTGAGTTACCTGTTTCCTTTTGGGGTTATGCGCTTGAGACAACCGCATACCTATTGAATAGAGTTCCAATCAAATTAGTGCTTACCACTCCATATGAGATATGGAATCGGAAGAGACTATCTCTTAAACGAGTTAAGATATGGGGTTGTCCGGCCTATGTTAAAAAGCAAAATTCGGACAAGCTCGAGGCAAGGTCAGTTCTGTGCAAGTTTGTAAGATATACCAAGCATTCGCGAGTGTATATCTTCTACCACACTGAGAAACAAAAGGTGTTTTGTTTCTCGGAATGCCACCTTTTTAGAAAAGGAATTTCTTATGAAAGAAATTAGTGGTCATGAGGTAGAACTGGAAGAAGTTCTAGCTACATAAACTACAGCTGATGATTTGGTAGAACCGGGGGATTCAATAGTCCCCGACGAACCTTAGCCACTCCGCAGATCTAGTAGGGTTCCTCATCCGCCTGAGAGATACTATGGTTTTATCGTTGATGGTAGGAATGAGGATTGCATCATGGAAGATGATGACCCAACTAGTTTCGAGCAGGCCATCACGAGTGGAGACTCTGTGAAATGGCTGGATGCAATGCGATCTGAGATGGAATCCATGTACACCAACAAAGTATGGACTTTGGAAGTTGCTCCTGAAGGGGTAAAACCCATCGGGAGCAAGTGGATCTTTGAGAAAGAAACTTGGTGTAGATGGAAAAGTTAAGACTTTCAAAGCTAGACTTGTAGCAAAAGGTTTTTGTCAACGACCAGGTGTGGATTATGATGAAACCTTTTCTCCAGTGGCTATGCTTAAGTCCATCCGGATCCTACTTGCTATCGCTGCATACCATGACTACGAAATCTGGTTGATGGGTGTCAAGACCGCTTTTCTAAATGGTGATTTAGAAGAGAGTGTGTACATGACACTGCCAGAGAGTTTGTTAGATAATGGGAGCAGCAGAAAGGTATGCAAGCTGCTTACATTAATCTACAGATTAAAGCAGTCATCGCGGAGTTGGAACACCTGTTTTGATGTGGCAGTCAAAGAGTTTGACTTCATCAAAAACGTAGATGAACCTTGTATATACAAGAAGGTAGTAGAGAGTAAGGTTGTTTTCCTCGTATTGTACGTGGATGACATACTCTTGATAGGAAATGATGGTCCTATGCTACACTCGGTCAACCTCTTCTTATCACAGTTTCTCTATGAAAGATCTGGTTGATGCCTCCTACATCTTGGGATTAAGATCTATAGATATAGATCTAAGAGGATGTATCATACTCACTAGGTGTAGTGAGTAGGCGTCAATCAAATCCTGGGGAAAAGCACTGGACAGCTGTGAAGAACATTCTTAAGTAGTTGAGAAGGACTAAGAAATGTTCTTGGTGTATGGTAACGGTGAACTCTATGTCGAGTCTTTTACCGATTCGAGCTTCCAGAGTGATAAGGACGACTGTAAGACAGTCTTGGGTTTTGTCTTTACCCTTAGTGGAGGGAAGGTGTGTTGGAAGAGTTCCAAGATAGATACCGTAGCAGACTTGACGATGAAGGCTAAATACATCGCTACCAACGATGCTGCCAAAGGGGCTGTCTGTCTGGATGAACAAGTTCATGAGATGAACTTGGTGAGGTTCCTACCATTAAATATCCAAACTTATGTATTGTGATAACAATAGAGTTGTGGCTATGGCCTAGGAACTCCGGTCCCATCGGTGATCCAGACATATTCTTAAGCGATATCACCTGATCAGGGAGATAGTTGATCTCCGGTAGATCGAGATCAGGAGAGTTGACACGAAGAATAACATGGCGGATCCACTCACAAAGGCCATTTGAAAGACTTTTCGGGATGTTAGGTACGATATACTACAACAATTGGCCTTAGTGCAAGTGGGAAATTGTTAGTTATATGTATGCCCTAGAGGCCATTATTGTACATGATTGTATATTATAGTGGATGCTTGGACAAATATATAGAGGACTTTCTTGCTCGACATGATAGTATGCTATATGGTTGATCTTTATCTTAACATGTACACTTGTATAATTATAATGTCTCTCCGTTACATGTTGATAAAGCCCTTAGGATGTGTACTTGACTACCAGGACTATGATGCAGATCATACTAGCGGGGCCAGGGTAGTCCACAAGTTCGTCCTTTAATTGTTTCTAGTCGTGGGAGTATCGAGATGGGGCATCGATATTCCAGAGTAGACTAATGTGTACGTTTCTTGACCCTGTATGGGGTGATGGATGATCCCACATCCATTGGTGTTTGACATTAAAGATTGTACACAGGTGCTCATTGGAGAATGGGTACACCGAACAGGACTCGCCGAGAACTCCTAGATGGTATTATACCTATCGTCAGATAGCAATTCTCTGGTGACACTGGTACAGGTTAGTCTGTAGACCCGAGATCGTCATAGAGTCTTGTGTGATTCCCACTGAGCTTTGATTTTCTCCCTACCACGTTCAAGAGAGCGTGCAAACATATGGATTTTGGGTACAGTCCCGAATCACATGGAGGCAATGAGCGATAGGAGGGGTTTCGTCTCTCCCGGTATTGGGGGTTGATGTTGTGCTATGTTCGATTGGCTATAACAGGAAGTCCCTGGACAGGGCTGATGATGAGATTTACTGGTAAGTGTTATCAGTAGTTTCTCGATCCGTTACGAGCCTTACATCGGCATGACTTATCAAGTTATTAGGGTTTGACGTTTACCACTCCCAGACTCGATATGAAACATATCAGACGAAGAGACCAGACTGTACGGTAGTGTTACTTACTGGATCCACGGGAGTATGGACAAGCTTGCTTGTAGATCTTCTGATCGCTAAATACCTGGGTAGCCGTTACATCCAGCTAGTACCGCTGACGGCTTGTGGGTGATTGATATGACCATTACCTACTGCTGGCGTATTGATGAGTCTTTAGAGTCCTACACAGAGGTTTCCTGGCTCGAGCAAAACGAAATAGGGCATATATGTGATATATACGGGACCGAGATTAATGCGTGTATGTGATACAGTATTCTAATCTCGCGATATAGGTTATATGTGATATAACCGGATTATTGAATCAAGCATTGATTCGATAATTTGTTATATGTATATTTGATATATATATAAATGATATTAGTCGGTTGTATGCGATATAGCCGGATTATTAAATCAAGTGTTGATTTAATAATTTAATATATAATGATATATATTTGATATATTAATATATATTAACTACTATTAGCTCACTTAAGAATTTCTCTTCTCTAAATACATTTAAATATATATATGATATATATTAATGTATTTATTTTTGTGTCATGCTAGATGCTACATTGGACTTGGGTTTATGAGACTCATACCTAACTAAAGATAATTTGGGTGATTAATTATTAAGGGAAAAATCAAAATTAGGTGGAAATTAGCATGGCTAAGATGCTTGTGGAACCATGTAGAAGCCTTGACTTAAGTCCACTAATTTTGTTTTACTCTAGATATTTATTAACCCAACCATTATCTTTAGCCATGGTTAAGTCTCTACAAATATCATTGTGATATTTTCTTTACCCATGGTTGATCACTTGTTCATATTCTTCTTCTCCTTCTTTGCTCTCTAGCTTTTGAGTGAGGTGAAAAAGAAAAAGAGAAAAATAATTCTAAAGTGAGAAAAATTCCTACTCCATCAATCTATACCAAACTAGCCACTTAGTATAGGTTGTTTGCTTCACTAATTCCTCAATTAGTGAAGAGGTAGCTTGAGTTAGAGATTCTTCGACGTAGATCATCTTCGACCTCGAAGATCCTTAAGCAAGCTCGCTCCTTTGACCTAGTGGAGCTTAAGAAGAGTTCGGGGGACTACTACTTGGAGCTAAGGGACTACTACACAAAGCTTTAGAAGTGAATGACCGGTCTACAAAGGTTGTATTCCTTGTTCACCTAGTGTAAAGTTGTTTACATGCTTTAAAAACTCTTATTCTCTAGTTAGATCCTTGGTTCAGGTTGTTTAGCACTCTGAATCTTTTGAAACTGCATACTTGATGCTTGCCGAAACCTAGCGAGGGTGCTAAGCGAACCCAGCAAGTAATAGATACTCCCGGAAGATTTTCTATACGAAATCCCGGCTAGTTCTCCTTTTACGGTTTGAAGGAGAATTTGACAGAATAGTGGGAGCCATCCTGATTAGATAAATAGCAATCTAATCTAGGTTAGAGTGCATGCTGAGTGTTTCTTTTCTCTCTCTGGCAGCGACTCTGGACTCACTGATTGATCGTGCGATAAAGTGTTTTGTAAATAATCGCAATCAAAATGGTGTCGCCAATAGCTAGCCTCGATGAGTACGGGTCGTCCGCAGGGAAACGTGAATTATTTTCTTGCTTTAGAAGAGTTAATAAAAGAGATGGGTGATTGTTGTCGTTCTATTTTAAGACGGATATAAAATTTATAATAAAAAGACTTGTAGGGTTCATAGGACTTAGTAGGTAATGGATGCATATTTAAAAATGACTCTTTTATCTCTTAATAGTTTAAAACTAGAGCAATAGCGATGAATGTGGATTAGGGTTCTTGGAGAGAATTAGGGTTTCCCGCTACTAACCCTTGTCCTTTTGATTGATCTCTATTCATGTTAAGGCCTTAACAAAACAAGTGTTTAACCCATCTCAAATCGTGGTCTTGACTATCAATAAATTGATAGAGCGCCTGATAAGAAGGTTAACAATTATTTTGCTAAAATTTATAAACATTAAAATGTCAAAAAGAAGTTAAAAGATTTTTCATCCATTATTCTATCCTATACTACAAACCCTAGCAAGTAAGGAATTACTTGTTCATGGTTAGTGGTGATTTAGAAGAAAGGTTGAAAATGAATGAAACCATAATAAAGACGCAGAAAAGTAATGCGTAAAATCAATGCGGAAAAAGTAATGGGTAAAGTAAATGCGGAAAAATAAATGCAAAAAAAGTAAAAAAAAACAAACTACCTTTATTTATTAACTATTGCATTACAATTCTCTTCTTATAAAGTAGATTACAAGAACCTTAGTTGCTCTAGATCTCTCTTTCTATGGAGGTAGATGAATAGATGATTATGTGATCACTTGGATGATTTTGAATGCATAGCTCTCGGTCTTTTATAGTCTTTGAAACCAGAAACCCTAGATTCCATATGTGAGTAGATGCAGTTAAGATCATGCTCCCAAAATCCCACATCCAACAGCCTAGATTTGACTGTTGAACTGCCGCGTAATGCCACGTATGGCCGTGGATCCACTGCTTCCTGGTGGAGTTGGGTTTTCAGATTTTTTTCTGACATTTTGTGTTGATATTTAAGGATCCTTTTGATATATAGATTTTGAAAATATTCCTCCGAGTCTCTGCCGTTGCTATATTCCTCGATTTGCTTCTAAAATTAGGCAGATTCGGTTTCGATATCCCAATTTGACTTGGATCTCTTATTTAGATTTCAGACCTGAGCTAATACCTGCACAATATCTCAAATCAAAGTGTTAATAGCTTTTGGTATTTTTGAGATATTATCCCAATCATTTATATGATATAATATCTTAAGAATATTGATTAGGAATATTTGATATGATATGCATATTTTAATTACTAATATTTTATTTAAATATTATATGCATATATTTTTCCTAATCATATTAATTATAAATGAAGAAATATATGATAATAACTTTTACAAATAAATCCACATATGTTCTTTATTTACAATTAACACCTTGTATCACTTAACAATAATAGGGAAAATGTTTATACAAATGTGCAATATTTTAGACTAATCAAATACCCCCAAACTTATCTTTGATCGTCTCGAGAAAACTCTTTATTAAAGGGAAAAATAAAAAACTTAACTAGCACACTTTCGTAGGCAACACGATTGCACTTAGCATGTGCAACAAGCCTTTAAACCTTTAGGTATCCCGAGTAGGAGGAGTATTGTCTCCTGAGGGTTTTCAGTGGAATACACCCATAAAATCCCATAATAAACAAAAGAAGATGAAAGTTACATACAAAGATAAGGAACATATAAAAAAAAGAACTTGAAAATAAGAGTTTCAAACTACACTAACTTTTTAGTTGCCATCACCTCCATCTTAATGGTCTTGAAAAAATGTCAGGAATCATATCATCCCTCAATAAAATATCGTCTTTAGTCTTCCTTCCTACCTCTCTTCCAAACATCGATCATATACCCCTACGTGTGTGTAAAATATATCTCTACACTTAGAGAATTCAATTCAAGCCATCTTCCTTAGTACTTTTTAGTCGGTGAATGTTTTTAGATGGAATTGCTCACACATTCTTCATATGACCGTTAATACTTCTTGAGGTACTAACCAACCGATTACTAATTGTGCTCACTCATTAGGCGTAATTAGCAATATCCTAGTCTTGCAACACCTGAAGCTTAGCAGTGACTCTCAAACCAGTTGGTCTAAGGCACTAGGTGATAAGGCACCCTCGCTATATATTTTTTTATGTTGCCTTAATTTATTGCCAATGGTCTTAAACCCTTTTTTCCGGCGATTGAGGGCGCACCTCGCCAAGTCAGTGAAGCAAAGCGAAAGTGGAATTCACCTAGGTTTGCAAACAAAACCAGTGTTCATTTTTCTTCACCATTTATTTTTTTATGTGTCATTTATATTTTTGTTTATATATTTTTTTCTTCATACTAAGGCTTTTAGACAAGAGCATTTCAAGGTATCCTCTACTATTCCAAGTTTCAAGATGTGTGCAAGTGCGTATAGTAGGGTATCAACGTTCATATGTTTGGTCTCAAGGATATGGACTATTTTTCAAACTTATTTCTATTATCATATTAGTGATTTCCTTCATTTTACTAACCCTTGGGACAACAGCTCATGACTATCTATTACTAGCTTCGTTTTAAAACATTTGATTTTCTTGCATTTCTTAAATCTTTTCCCATCTTTCATATGTATTTTTCACTTTCTAATTTTTATTTTCAAAAAAATAGAAATTTTTTAATGCTTTTATTTAGTATAATGCAAAATAATGCATGAATAAGTACAAACCTCCTATTTGCAGCAGTGTCCTCACTGACGTCATCCTTTCAGCTCAAAACCTGTAGACTTGGGAGGAAAAGTTCTCAATGATTAGTAAAAGGGGACAAAAGTCAATGACAGTTAAATCCTCTCCCAAACATATTTTTGGCTCACAATTGTGCAAAATTTTCTTTTTTTTCTAGAGCCAAAATATTCCCCCCCCCAAAACTTGAGTAAAACAGTTTTTTCTTCATTATTAAGCATTTAAAATCATCAGGGGGGATAAATATTATCGGTCCGCACAAACCTTTATAAAGACCAAAAGTCAACACCAACCATTCGAATATTTTATCAATGCAACACCATGGTTGGTAGAAGATCATGTTACAGATAGACGTGAAGAAGTGGGGAGGAGATAAGAGGAGTAATTGAACGGGTTTATGTCTCGGTTGGTAGAGATGAAACAGTGATGGTGGATGAAAACGAGAATTTGAAAGATAAGGAGTAGGTGGAATATTCGCATTCTCATATGGGATAAGAAGAATAAGTGGAGGTTCAGCTTCTTTGGGTGGAAGTTGATTCATCACAACATCCATGTCTTTTAGGAATGCGAGTTCTTCGGCGAAAATATCCTCAAAACTTTCATCGATATTCCGAATGATAGTCTCATTGGAAAGAAAGGTATGATACTCGGACTCCATAAGAGATTCATATTTAGCATAAGAGATTGACTCGGACAACTCAACTAACTCATTTAACAAGTCAAAGGATTTAGACTTGGGTGTGGACTTGTCGACAGAAGTGTCCTCACGTGTATAATAAACAACAGGATCAAACAATAACACACTAGTGGCGTCGAGAACAGTATCGTGAAGCTCCTCAAATTCATAATTGTCGGAAGCTATCTTGTCGACAGAACATACATCAATTATATGAGCATAAGGTTCGGAGGGTTGACTTCCTAACCTATAAATGTTAAGCTCAATTGTCATCTTCCTAAAGGACAGGTTCATGGACCCGTTACGACAATTGATTATCGCGTTGGAAGTTACTAGAAAAGGTCGACCCGGAATCACCGGAATTTGGTTCCGTGGATTTGCTACAGGCTGTATATCTATAACTATAAAGTCCATATGGAATATAAATTCCCCTACTTTGATCAACACATTCTCTAACTCACCCTTAGGATGGGTGATAGATCGATCGGCCATCTGGAGAGTGCGGTGCCCAGGTTTCAACTCTCCTATGCCTAATTGCTCATAAACAGAATAAGATAGCAAGTTAACATTAGCACCTAAATCGAGTAGAGCGCGATTGATATTTTTACCCCCAATAGTAATAGATATTGTAGGACAACCTGGGTCATTACGTTTCTTGGGCACATATTGGGTAAGAGCATTGCTCATATTACTCGCTAAGAAAACCTTTTTAGGCACTTGAGTTTTTTTTTCCTAGTGCACAAGTCCTTTAGAATTTTCGCATAAGATGGAACTTGTTGGATAGCATCTAAGAGATGAATATTTATGTTAACTTGCTTAAAAATTTCCACAATCTTCTCCATGTGTGGACTTGGTTTGTTTGGCCTCAACCGGTTTGGAAAAGGAGCTTTATTAATAAGGTTTGGGTCCAACTCTTGTGGAGAAGTTTGTGGGGATGGAATGGATCCCAAAATTGGATTTGGGATGGTCATAGATGGTAATTCATTCAAGGAAGTGGGTTGAGGGTTCGAACCTGGTGAAGAACGGAGTATAGGCCCGGAAGAAGATGTTGGATCTGTTAGTTATGTATATGCCCTAGAGGCAATTGTTGTACATATGATGTATATTATAGTGGATGATTGGATATATATAGAGAGAACTTTCTTGCTCGATATGATAGTATGCTATCTGGTTGCTCTTTGTCTTAACATGTTGACTTGTATTGTGTTACCGACTGGCTCTAACATGTTGATAAAGCCCTTAGGATGTGTACTTAATTACTAGGACTATGATGGAGATCATACTGGTGGGGCCAGGGTAGTCCAAAAGTATATCCTATAATTGTTCCTAGTCGAGGGTGTATCGAGACAGGGCATCGATACTCCAGAGTAGACTAGCGTATACGCTTCTTGACTCATATGATGGGCGATGGATGATCCGACATCCATTGGTGTTTGACATCAAAGATGGTATACGGGTGCTCAGTGGAGACTGGGTACACTGAACGGACTCGCCGAGAACTCCTAGATGGTATTATACCTATCGTCAGATAGCAGTTCTCTGGTGACACTGGTACAGGTTAGTCTGTAGACCCGATATCGTCATAGAGTCTTGTGTGATTCCCACTGTGCTTTGATTTCCACCTTACCACGTTCACGAGAATGAGCAAAACGGTGGCTTTTGGGTACAGTCCCGAATCACATAGAGGCAATAAGCGATAGGAGGGGTTTCGTCTCTCCCGGTATTGGGGGTTGATGTTGCGTTGTGCTCGATTGGCTATAACTGGAAGTCCCTGACCAGGGCTGATATAGAGATCTACCGGTAAGTGTTATCAGTAGTTTCTCGACCTGTTATGAGCCTCACATCGACACGACTTATCGGTTACTGGGGTCTGGCGTTTACCACCCCTAGACTGCATATGCGACTTATCAGACGAAGAGACCGGACGGTACAGTAGTGTTTACTGATTGGATTCGCAGGAGTATGTACAGGCTTGCTTGTTGATCTTCTGGTCGTTCAATACCCGGGTGGCCGTTATGTTTAGCTGACCGCTTGCGGCTTGTGCGTGTTTGATATGATCATCACCTACTGCCGGCGTATTGATGAATCTTTAGAGTCCTACACAGAGGTTTCCTGGCTCAGGCGAAACGGAGTAGGATCACATATGTGATATGTGCGGGACCGAGATTGATATGTGTATGTGTTACCGTATTCTATTCTCACGACTTATGATATTGGTCGGTTATATGTGATATAGCCGGATTATCAGATCAAGTGTTGATTCGATAAGTTGTTGCATTTGATATTAGTCGGTTATATGTACTATAGTCGGATTATTAAATCAAGTATTGATTTAATAATTTAATGTAGAATTATATATTTGATATATTAAATTACATTAACTAATATTAGCTCACTTAAGCATTACTTTTTCTCACTTGATGATACATTAATATATATGTGATATATGTTAATTGTATTATTTTCTTTTGTTACAAAATTATATATATGTGATATATATAATTGTAACATGCTAGGGTTATACGTGCAACAAGGGTGTATGAGATTTAAACCATGCTAGGGTTAAGATTAGGGTTTATATTTATTATTAAGGAAATTCAAAATTGTGGAATTTAGTCATGGTTCAAAGCTTGTAGAAGCTTGTAGGTTCATTGACTTGGTCCACTCTTTTGTCAAGCTTAAGATATTTATCAACCTAACCTTTAATCCTAACTCATGGTTAAGTCTCTACAAGGGTTAAGCATAACATACCCAAGGTTGGATTTCTAACCTCATAGAATTATTCTTTTATCACTTCATCTTCTTCTTCCTCAAAAAAGCTTGCTAGCATTTTCCTTTGTGAGAAAATATTGTGAGAAAAAGAAAACTAAAGAGAGCAAAATTCCAAAATCATCATTCTCTTCTATACTAGCGATATAGATTAGTGTGTTAACTTCACTAATTCCATATTAGTGAAGTCATAGCTTGAGTCCGTGTTTCCTCGAAGTAGATCATCTTGGATTTTGAAGTCTTCAAGCAAGCATGGATCATTCACCTTGCGGAGCCACTCAAGAGTCCGGGAGTTCTTGGATCGCAGCGAAGGGACCACTACTTTAAGCTTATGAAGTGAAGGAGAGGACTACAAAAGTTGTAATCTCTAATCACTTAGAAGTGAAGTTGTTTACTTTATGTTTCCATTTGATTCTCTAGTTAAAGATTTTGTTTAGGGCTGTTTAAGCATGGCAAAATTTTAATTTGGCATAAATGATACCACCCGAAACCTTGCTGTTGTGCTTAGGAACCCTACAGTGGTATCAGAGCCTAGCTATAGAATTAGACGGATTGTGTAGGATTTTGGGTTGAAAATTTCACAGTGATCCAGTCTCTGGGGTTTGGTATTTCAGGTGTTGTTTGTTTTTGTTAACTTTGCATGTCATATTATCTTTGTGCATTGGCTATATCGGAGTGTTTCGTATTCGTAATTCTACTTTTATTTCGGGTTATTTAGACGGTGTTAAAAAGTTCGATCGGATATCAAATACCCACTTTAACCCTTGCCGAAAATTTTTCCAAGAGTTGGATTTTTTCATAGTTAAAGAACATTCAAATATCGTGCAAGTGATGCGGTGGACCCTCTAGAAGAACGAAACTCTAACTCGATTCTGTGACCGTCAGAACCGCTACCAAACCTTAGGGTTTGTGGTAGTTCAGCGGTGCCACAGGTGAGGCGTTGGTTGACCCTTCTACGGCTGGTTCATTGGTACTGTGGCATGTACTGAGTGTTTTTTAAACTGCGCTCAAGTGTTGAGCTTTTTTGGAAATTTTGGGTGTTTGTTGATTCGATCGAAATGTTTAAAATCATCTAGTTTTTTCTGGAATGTGATACAATATTTGGAATTCATATTGTTAGGCATGAAATGCGAAGTGTGTGATATTTCGGGTTTATGATATCTAAGGTGATTGTGGATTCCAAATGTTGTAGTTTGACATTTTCTTTTCTGCGACCGTAAGTGTAATATGTAGTGTATCGCCGGTTTCGTTGCTATATGTTAACGACAATTGGGATACACATATTTACTTACGTTGATGACATGTGATGTTATGTGTTGCTGCGATATGTTATATTGGATCGTTGTGTTTTGAAATAGCCACAGGTTTTATGTGAGATGAGAGTTTTTTATTTTCATTCATGTAAAATTCATTATGTATAATATTCTTTTATTGGGGCACATCCGGGCTGAGGATGATGTCACCATTGTTGAATTTTATTTACTTTTCCGCATTAGGATAGACCCAAGGTGGGGAGCACAAGTAACTGGGTTCTAGAGTCCAGTGGGAGACCAACTTGAGGAGTCGAGTCCGGGTCTCCTAACTCTAGAATTGGTAGGGTTTCTTGCCGCTATCGTAGGGGTCTAGGGATGTGGATTTGGCTATTCATCGCGACCGTGGAATCCGTGTTTTATACATGCTCAAAATAAAACACGGACCTCCTAGTATATCCAATATTTCATATGTTATCTTCTGTTGCTGATATTCTGTGATGTGATCATTTTATATGCGTGAGACGAATGCTTTATTATTGTATATATGATATATAATAAAAATTGCTTATGTTTTGCACCTGCGCTAGTCCCGCCCCGGTATGTTGTTAGTTAAGTAACCTAACGGTGCATAATGGGACACAGTGGTGAATGCAGATGGCATAAGTGTACGTTGTATTTTCGTTTCTTATGTGATGCTTAGGAAGCATAAACGATGGGACTTCATTAATGAGATTAATGAAAGATAAAGAAACCTAAAAGATGTTGTAGAATCAAATTTTCAAAAAAGGGTAGCTTTAGTTTTTGCTTTGCATAGCGGTATTCCTTGTAGAATATCCAGCACCTTAATCGATAAGGAAAGAGCCGAGATCTCTTCACCGGGAGTGACCTCTTTAGCGATACTAGCAGATGCTACAACTCACTCGGTTTTGTTTTGATTGCTTCTATAGTTCTTGCTTTGCATAGTGGTATTTGTGAAATATCCTGCACCTTATTCGATAAGGAAAGAGCTGAGATCCCTTCACCGGGAGTGACCTCTTTAGCGAAACTAGTAAAAGCCTCAAAAACACACCTTTTCAAAAATCACTTGTTTCTACAATGATATCAAGTTCATTACGCAAAAGATTTTCATAAAAACCTGACGTAGCCCTCTGTTATTTCAGATAACTACTACTTAGTATTCGTGCTACGTTTGTTGACTATGTTAAGACGTAGTGTACGGTAGCTAATTAGTGTTTATCTTCTAATGCATGAGATGCGATTGGATTAGGGTAGTCGTACAACTTTGTTGACTATGTTAAGGGTCGTGCGGGTGGGTTTAATTCAATCAGGAAATGACGAGTTGAACTTGGCTAGCGATTATGATTTATTGACTATGTTAAGGTCATAAGTTGCTAGGGGCAAAAATATTATTGGGAATTTCAAGTGTTGAAATTTGCAATGAGATTGCATACCTTCTATGAGATAGTTGGATCCCGATACCCACTGCGAGTAAGAGTTACTCCTGGGAAAGTTTTACACATGACAATTAGCCGATCAAGTAGGTGTCTAGAAAGGTGTTAACGGGGTTATGCCCCTGGGAAAACGAGGTTTATTTTAATTAGGTCCATACGAAAGCACGGGGAACCTCCCTCAAAATACCAACACTGGCCTGGCTGAAAGATTGGCGAACTTGTAGGGTCTAATTAATCCCAGCTAGTCTTATCTTTAGGGTTTGAAGGAAGATTTGATAAAAACAGTGGGAGCCATCCTAATTAGATAAGATAATAAACCAATCTAATCTTGCAAGAGCATACGCTAAATTGTTTTCTTCTCTCTTTCCAGGTAGCGACCATGTCAGGCCTAAAGCAAGATAATAATATGGATGTATTGACCGAACCCGCTTGTTATACTGAGCAGGGGAACGTTGGTTCCGTTCTTTCTTATAATTGTTATAAGACTGAACCGGAAATAAGGAAATATCCGGATTCCCACGCCGTCCAAACGAAGAACAAGAATGTTGATGCATTTTCTTCGGGTGTGTTAGTTATCGAGAACTGTTTCTCAGTTCACTCTACGTCTTGGGTATTAGATACCAGATCAGGATCCCACATATGTAATATGTTGCATGGGCTAAGGAAAGGTAGAGAACTAGGAATGGGTGATCATTCCATAAGAGTAGGGAATGGTGCAAATGTTGCAGTCAAAGCAGTTGGCGAATATCACCTTGTGTTACCAAATGGTAATACATTGATTCTGAACGAATGCTATTACATTCCGACCTTGATATGCAATCTTATATCAGTTTCTTTATTAAGTAAAGAAGGATATAATTTTGTAGTACAGGATAATGTTATGAACATCTTTCTGAATCAAAAGTTGATTGGATCAGGCTCGTTAAATAATGGCATATACGTTCTAAATCAAACCACAGTTCTTAATGTACAAAACACACACAAGAGGAAGAGTTCAGAAATAAACGAATCTTTCTTGTGGCATTGTAGACTAGGTCATATCAATACGACACGACTAGCTAAGTTACATAAGGATGGATACTTGAATTTGTTCGAATTTTCATCTTATGACACTTGCCAGTCATGTCTCAAAGGCAAGATGACCAAAACTCCGTTTAGTAGACACGGAGAAAGAGTTACGAAACTCTTGGGACTAATACATAGTGATCTATGCGGTCCCATATCTACATATGCCAGGAATGGTTCTTCGTACTTCATTACATTCACCGACGATCTCTCAAGATACGGACATGTGTTCCTGTTGAAACACAAGTATGAAGCTTTTGAGAAATTCAAAGAATATAAGAACGAAGTAGAGAACCAAACGGGTAAAAGTATTAAGATCCTTTGATCTGATCGAGGAGGAGAATACTTGAGCAATGAGTTCCTGGATTATCTAAAAAAGAATGGGATTCTCTCTCAGCTTACTCCTTCGTATACACCATAACACAATGGTGTGTCGGAACGGAGGAATCGCACCCTATTAGATATGGTGCACTCTATGATGAGCACTGCTGAGTTGCCTATTTCCTTTTGGGGCTATGCGCTTGAGACAGCTGCATACCTACTGAATCAAGTTCCATCTAAATCTGTACCTACCTCACCATATGAGATATGGAGTGGGAAGAGACCATATCTTAAACGTGTTAAGATTTGGGGTTGTCCGGCCTATGTCAAAAGGCAAAATCCGAACAAACTCGAGGCACGATCGGTTCTATGCAAGTTTGTGGGATATCCAAAAAATTCACAAGGATATATTTTCTACTACGCTGAAGAACAAAAGGTGTTTGTTTCTCAATACGCCACATTTTTAGAAAAGGAATTTCTTGTAAAAGAAATTAGTGGCGAAGAGGTAGAGCTGGAAGAAGTTCCAGCAGCACAAACTGCAATTGAAGATTTAATGGAACCAGAGGATTCAATTGTTCCCGACGAACCTCAGCCGCTCCGCTGATCTAGTAGGGTTCCTCATCCACCTGAGAGATACTACGGTTTTCTCATAGATGGTCAGAGCGAGGACTGCATCATGGAAGATGATGACCCTACTAGCTTCGAGCAGGCCATCACGAGTGGGGTCTCTGTGAAACGGCTGGATGCAATGCGATCTGAGATATATATCCAAGCATCCACTATAATATACATCATATGTACAACAATGTCCTCTAGGGCATATACATAACTAACAATCTCCCACTTGCACTAAGGCCAGCTATTGTAGTATCTCATACCCAACATCCCGAAGAATCTCTCAAATTGTATCTGGGGTATGGCCTTCGTGAGTGGATCTGCAGTATTGTCTTTCGTATCAACTCTCTTGAGCTCGATCTCCCGGCGATCAACTATCTTCCGGATCAGGTGATACCGCCTCAGGATATGCCTGGATCTATGATGGGACCTGGGTTCCTTGGCCAAAGCCACAGCTCTATTATTATCACAATACAAAGGTATTGGATGCTCAATGGATGGAACCACTCCAAGTTCAGTTATGAACTTCTTCATCCAGACAGCCTCTTTGGCAGCGATGTATTCAGCCTCGATTGTCGAGTCTGCCACGGTTTCCTGTTTGGAACACTTCCAACAAATCGCCCCTCCATTTAGGGTAAGGACAAATCCCGAGTGCGACTTAGAGTCGTCCTTATCACTTTGGAAGCTCAAATCGGTAAAGGACTCCACCTGGAGTTCTCCATTATGATACACCAAGAACATCTCCTTAGTCCTTCTCAAGTACTTAAGAATGTTCTTCACAGCTTTCCGGTGACTCTCTCCAGGATCTGCTTGATACCTACTCACTACACTTAGTGAGTATGCTACATCGGGTCTGGTACATAACACCGCGTACATGATAGAGCCTACTGCCGAAGCATAGGGTATCCCTTGTATGCGAGCTCTCTCCAAATCAGTCTTGGGAGACATCTCTTTGGAGAGAGTGAGTCCAGAGATCGTGGGTAAGTTCCCACGCTTGGATTCTTCCATACTAAACCTCTTTAGTATGGTGTCAATGTACCTGGATTGGGAAAATCCCAGTATCCTCTTAGATCTTAATCCCCAAGATGCAGTAGGCATCACCTAGATCTTTCATTGAGAATCTTTTTGATAAGAAGAGCTTGACCGAGTGCAGCATAGGAACATCATTTCCTATCAAGAGTATGTCATTTACGTACAATACGAAGAAGACAACCTTACTCTCTGCCACCTTCTTGTATATACAAGGTTCATCTATGTTTTTGATGAAGTCAAACTCTTTGACTACAACATCAAAACAGATGTTCCAACTCCGCGATACCTGCTTTAACCCGTAAATGGATTTAAGCAGCTTGCACACCTTTCCGCTGCTCCCACTGTCTATGAAGCGCTCTGGCTGAGTCATGTACACGCACTTTTCTAAATCACCATTTAGAAAGGCGGTCTTAACATCCATTTACCAGATTTCTTAGTCATGGTATGCAGCAATGGCAAATAGGATCCGGATGGACTTAAGCATAGCCACTGGAGAAAAGGTTTCATCATAATCCACACCTGGTCGTTGACGAAAACCTTTTGCAACAAGTCTAGTTTTGAAAGTCTCAACTTTTCCATCTACACCAAGTTTCTTCTTAAAGATCCATTTGCTCCCAATGGGTTTTACCCCTTCAGGAGAAACTTCCAAAGTCCATACTTTGTTGGTGTACATGGATTCCATAGAGAGGACTTTCTTGCTCGATATGATAGTATGCTATCTGGTTGCTCTTTGTCTTAACATATTGACTTGTATTGTGTTACTGACTTGCTCTCACATGTTGATAAAGCTCTTAGGATATGTACTTGACTACTAGGACTATGATGGAGATCATACTAGTGGGGCCAGGGTAGTCCAAAAGTACATCCTATAATTGTTCCTAGTCGAGGGTGTATCGAGACAGGGCATCGATACTCCAGAGTAGACTAGCGTATACGCTTCTTAACCCATATGATGGGCAATGGATGATCCTGCATCCATTGGTGTTTGACATCAAAGATAGTATACGGGTGCTCAGTGGAGACTGGGTACACTGAACGGACTCGCCGAGAACTCCTAGATGGTATTATACCTATCGTCAGATAGCAGTTCTCTGGTGACACTAGTATAAGTTAGTCTGTAGACCCGAGATCGTCATAGAGTCTTGTGTGATTCCCACTGTACTTTGATTTCCACCTTACCACATTCATTAGAACGTGCAAAACGGTGGCTTTTGGGTACAGTCCCGAATCACATGGAGGCAATGAGCGATAGGAGGGGTTTGGTCTCTCCCGGTATTGGGGGTTGATGTTGTGTTGTGCTCGATTGGCTATAACTGGAAGTCCCTGGCCAGGGTTCATATGGAGATCTACCGGTAAGTGTTATCAGTAGTTTCTCGACCTGTTATGAGCCTCACATCGACACGACTTATCGGTTACTGGGGTCTGACGTTTACCACCCCTAGACTGCATATGCGACATATCAGACGAAGAGACCAGACTGTACGGTAGTGTTTACTGATTGGATTCGCAGGAGTATGTACAGGCTTGCTTGTTGATCTTCTGGTCGCTCAATACCCAGGTGGCCGTTACGTTTAGCTGACCACTTGCAGCTTGTGGGTGTTTGATATGATCATCACTTACTGTCGGCGTATTGACGAGTCTTTAGAGTCCTACACAGAGGTTTCCTGGCTCAGGCGAAATGGAGTAGGAGCACATATGTGATATGTGCGGGACCGAGATTGATACATGTATATGATACCATATTCTATTCTCACGACTTGTGACATTGGTCGGTTATATGTGATATAGCCGGATTATCGGATCAAGTGTTGATTCGATAAGTTGTTACATTTGATATTAATCGGTTATATGTACTATAGCCGGATTATTAAATCAAGTATTGATTTAATAATTTAATGTAAAATTATATATTTGATATATTAAATTACATTAACTAATATTAGCTCACTTAAGCATTACTTTTTCTCACTTGATGATACATTAATATATATGTGATATATGTTAATTGTATTATTTTCTTTTGTTACAAAATTATATATATGTGATATGTATAATTGTAACATGCTAGGGTTATACATGCAACAAGGGTGTATGAGACTTAAACCATGCTAGGGTTAAGATTAGGGTTTATATTTATTATTAAGGAAATTCAAAATTGTGGAATTTAGTCATGGTTCAAAGCTTGTAGAAGCTTGTAGGTTCATTGAATTTGTCCACTCTTTTGTCAAGCTTAAGATATTTATCAACCTAACATTTAACCCTAGCTCATGGTTAAGTCTCTATAAGGGTTAAGCATGACATACTTAACCCAAGGTTGCATTTCTAACCTCATAGAATTATTCTTTTATAACTTCATCTTCTTCTTCCTCAAAAAAAGCTTGCTAGATTTTTCCTTTGTGATAAAAGATTGTGAGAAAAAGAAAACTAAAGAGAGAGAAATTCTTATTTCATCATCCTCTTCTATACTAGCCATATAGATTGGTGTGTTAGCTTCACTAATTCTATATTAGTGAATTCATAGCTTGAGTCCGTGTTTCCTTGAAGTAGATCATCTTGGATTTCGAAGTCTTCAAGCAAGCATGGATCATTCACCTTGCGGAGCCTCTCAAGAGTCCGGGAGTTCTTGGATCGCGGCGAAGGGACCACTACATGGAGCTTGTGAAGTGAAGGAGAGGACTATAAATGTTGTAATCTCTAACCCCTTAGAAGTAAAGTCGTTTGCTTTTAGTTTCCACATGATTCTCTAGTTAAAGATCTTGTTTATGGTTGTTTAAGCAAGGCAAAATTTTAACTTGGCTTGGATAATGCGACCCGAAACCTTGCTGCCGTGCTTAGGAAACCTACAAGATTAGATAAAGTAGGAGTAGAAGTAGTAGCTTGGGTATCATCTGTATCATCAACTTGTTCACCAACCTGGTTATTCAGCACTCTTCCCAATCTCAAGGTGGTTACGGCACTCACATTATGATTTTGTTGGTGAAGGATAAGATTTGCGCTTTGTGAGTGGCCAGAATTTGGTAGAGATTGAGATGGAAGTTTCCCCTTCTCTCTCTCACTCAATGCGGCATTTAACTGTGCTATTTGTGTTTCTATCGATTTTATGTTTTCACTGTGAGAAGCAGTCTGTTGTATCAGCATTTGGATAGATGCTATTAAATTAGTCTTCTTTTGTGTGGATTGTTTAATAAACGTTTCTAAGTTTCGTTCGAGTGCATATATTCTATCGGTACCGGCCGTTGGAAATATTAGTCTGTGATTGGAAAGAATTATTATAAGGGGCATGGTTGTTGGCCGGATTTTGAAAAGATTGCGGTTGAAAGGGCTGCTGAATTTGTTGTGGTGGCTGTTGTTGCTGTGGGGAAGTCTTTGATAGTTATTTTGGCTTGGATCTGATTTTAATTTTGAGACTAGTTTTGGTTCCGAGCAAAATTAGGATGATTCCTCCATCCCTGATTATAAGTGGATGAATAAGGGTCATTCCTAGGTTGTTGCTGAAAAGCAGCATTGGTTTGTTCTTGACCTTGAGATGGAGGATTCAAAGGACATTCTTCCGTTAAATATGATGGGTCAAAACAGCAACCACACATGGTTTTAGAGAGCGTAACTTGGTTTAGGGAGGCTGAAGAGAATTTGTTTTCCATAGCTTCGAGTTTATTTTGCATCGCGACCATTTCGGCTTTCACTGCGATGGAAATTTCGAGCTGATGATGGATACCTGCCCTAGATAAAGATGATGTTGGTCTAGTGCTCTTCCACTGTAATGTTTGTTCGGAGAGATATTCCAGAAATTGCCATGCTTCGCCATCTTCTTATAACATGAAATGATATTGACAAATGGTTTCAAGCCTTTGTTTTGTGGCTGGATTGGTACCCTCATACACAATGCGGCAAAGTTGCCATCTATCGATTCCGTGATGAGGGCATTGGACAAGAAAATCTTTAAACCGTTCAAAACATTTCCAAAAGGGTTCATTGGGAAGTTGGGAAAACTGGTTAATCTCGCTCCGAATACGAGCAGTCTTATGATGATGATAGAATTTCTTAAGGAATACTTTAATGAATTCATCCCATTTAGTGATAAAATGTGTGGCGGTGCTATAAAGCCACTTTTCTGCGAGATCTAATAAGGTAAAAGGGAGAACGTAATCGCAGAGCATCCCCTGAAAGTTGGGTTGTGCTCATCATCGCACATACGTTTTCGAATTTGGTTATAAAAACGTATGCATCTTCAGATTCAAGCTCGTGAAATTTAGGCAACAAGATGATGAAGTGGGGTTTAATTTCGAATTATCCTCATTGGCTGGTGGAAGAGACATACATTTAGGAAAGGGTCTGTGTACGGGATAGCATCTATCTTGAAAAGTGATGCGTGGTGGATTTTGGGCATCAATGGGTGGTGGCAGGGTGGTGTCGTTAAAACCCAATGGAGATCCGTCCATCTCGGGAGATGTGGTAGGTGGAGGAGAAATAGAAGATGAAAAGTATCGATTTCGTAGTCGACAGCAAAAACGTGGACTAAACGGGCACTAGAATCCCATGTCCAGCCGATCATGCACTAAGCAGGTTTAGTGCACGTGGCAGTGTGTGTGAGAACAATTTTAAGAGGGTTTGTTTTGAAAAAAGTTGGACGTGAGGCTTGACTCAACAAAATACAAAAATTAATCCCTAGAGATAGGGTCACCTAGGTCAAGTCACTATACCATTCTTAGACTTCCAAAGGACAAAACGCAGGATCAATCCTCTACTATCTCCTTTCCCATCTTGCGGCCAGGTAAGTGCCAGGTAAGTAGGAGGTATCCGCTATACGAATCACCGAAATAGCGAGCGTAATTAAGTAACCACTTTTCTTATTCATACCTGCCTTGGACACCATAAGAGAAATGCGGATAAGCAATAGATTACCCACGACCTTCCTCTGTCCTAATTGAGCTCGACAGTCCTTAGAGGCTTGGTCTAGATATTTTTTTATTAATGTAGGGTGATAGTATGCTCGTTTGTAATTTATGGGGCCTAGGAAGGGTGATAAAATCCCCACCTAATACGAGTTTGGGTTTATTGCCCCTTAAAGTCCGGTTTAAATATGCAAAAACAACCCGAAATCAAAACACACAAAAATATTTTTGAGCGGCGATATTTGCAAAGAATCCTGCAGGTAAAAATAACTTATTGGAGCTTTAGAGGAGAGAGAAAGATAATAAGAAAATACTAGAGGATTTTGGGATCCCAATTCTTCCAATGTACCGCGCTTCTGCCGCCGAATGCACCCAAGGGCCGCGGTTCCGCCGCCTCTTTAAAAGATCTCCTGCTAAAATTTCTTCAGGGCACACCTATACTCCTTTGGTCCAAGTTTAAATCTCTGAATCTCTATTTGCCAGCTCCAACTACTCCAGATTCCCTTGCAAAACTCGCACAATAATCGTTAAAAACACAAGATGCGGTTTTGGTTCTCGTTTATTTTATGTTTGCTGGTTTTTATAAGAAATCAACCCGAATAACAAGAATTTTTTTTTACGACCGTTTCCCCGGCAACGGTGCCTTTTGATTGATCGTACGAAAAAGTATTTTGTAAATAACCGCAATCAAAATGGTGTCGCTAATAGCTAGCCGCGATGAGTACGAGTTGTCCGTAGGGAAACGTGAATTCTTTTCTTACTTTAGATGAGTTGATAAAAGAGATGGGTGATTGTTGTCGTTCTATTTTAAGACAGATATAAAATTTATAATAAAAAGGCTTGTAGGGTTCATAAGACTTAGTATTTAATGGATGAATATTTAAAAATGACTCTTTTATCTTTTAATAGTTTAAAACTAGAGCTATTGTGATGAATGTGGATTAGGGTTCTTTGAGGGAATTAGGGTTTCCAACTACCAACCCTTGTCCTTTTATTGATCTTTATTCATGCAATCCCTTAACAAAATAAGTGTTTAACCCATCTTAAATTGTGGTCGTGACTATCAATAAATTGATAGCGCGCCCAATAAGAAAGTTAATATTTATTTTGCTAAAATTTATAAACATTAAAATGTCAAAAATAAGTTAAAAGATTTTTCATCCATTATTCTACCCTATCCTACAAACCCTAGCAAGTAAGGAATTGCTCACTCATGCTTGGTGGTGATTTAGATGAAAGGTTGAAGATGAATGAAACCATAATAAAGATGTAGAAAAGTAATGCGTAAAATTAATGCGGAAAAAGTAATGCGTAAAGTAAATACGGAAATGTAAATGCAAAAAGAGTAAAAAAAATAAAATACCTTTATTTATCAACTATTGCATTACAATTCTCTTAGAAAATAGATTACAAGATCCTTAGTTGCTCTAGATCTCTCTTTCTATGGAGGTAGATGAATAGATGATTATGTGATCACTTGGATGATTTTGAATGCACAACTCTCGGTCCTTTTATATAGTCTTTGAAACCAGAAACCCTAGATTCCATATATGAGTAGATGCAGTTAAGATCATGCTCCAAAAATCCCACATCCAACAGCCCAGATCTGACCGCTGAACCGCCTCATAATGCCACGTATGGCCGCAGATCCGTCGCTTCCTGGTGGAGTTGGGTTTTCAGTTTTTTTCTGGCTTTTTGTGTTGATATTTATGGATCTTTTTGACATATAGATTCTGAAAATATTGCTCTGAGTTTCTGCCGTTGCTAGCTTCCTCGATTTGCTTCAAAAATTTAGCAGATTCGGTTTCGATATACTGATTTGACTTGGTTCTCTTACTTGGATTTCAGACCTGAGCTATTACCTGCACAATATCTCAAATCAAAGTGTTAATAGCATTTGTTATTTTTGAGATATTATCCCAACCATTTATATGATATAATATCTTAAGAATATTGATTAGGAATATTTGATATAATATGTATATTTTAATTACTAATATTTCATTTAAATATTATATGCATATATTTTCCCTAATTATATTAATTATAAATGAAGAAACATATGATAATAAATTTTATAAATAAACCTACATATGTTCTTTGTTTACGATTAACACCTTATAACACTTAACAATAATAAGAAAAATGTTCATACAAATGTGTAATATTTCAGACTAATCACTCACCTTAAACTAAGACTTATTAACCATATTGACTGACCCTTTTACCACGACAAAGTTACATATGTTCTCACATATCCTACTTTCCTTTCTGCTAACTCCAGAACCTTCTATATTCGGAACGGAGATCTATTTTGTTTAGAAGGCCATCGTATAGTTAGATACGAACCCGATGAAACTGTTTCAGTCTGAGGATGGCCACTGGTTCTGGATTAGATGAATTGTTCGTTTTTCTATCCCTCCTACCTTATCTCAAGCTTGAGAGCACCTTACATATAAGGAGTGCATACTAGTTATGCTTATTGGATCGTCTTCTTCCAATCCCGAAGCTGGTGCTGATGGAATGGAAAGGAGAAAACCAACTAGCATAAGTTCGGTATACAGGAAGGTAAGATGGAGAGACATCAAAAGGGGTTGAAGTGAGAAAAAGAAATTGCGACTACTGTCATGAATTTGGGCAATGAAAAAGGCAATACTGAGAATACCCGACTAACCCCACCGAAACATTATATTTCGGATTTCCCGTGCATCTGTGTTTTGAGAAACTATCTTTCAATAAATTCTAACTCCTGAGTATATAGATACTGGATTAGAATCCCACATCTGTAGGGCGTTATAAATGCTGAGAAGGAGCAGAGAATTAAGAATGGATGATTTTTTCCTCAATGTCGGTTTTCGGAGGAATTGTTGCTATTGAGGAAAATCATCAGGTTTTGCCTAAATAGCAAACTTTTGGTTTCTTTTAACCAAAAGAATGTTTTCAATTAACAACACACGGAAAATGAGTTAATGAACTCTGAGGAATTATACATATTGATGTATATTGTCCAATGTCTATATGGACAGGAGGTTGGTACTAGGTATTCCATATTGAGAATGTGATTCTCTCTCAGATTGCTCATCCACGGGTCTGCTCCATGATGAGTAATGCTGAGTTGCCTTCTTCAATTTTGGGGATGCACTAGAAAATAGATGCATACTAATGGATATTGGTTCCACCAAAACAAGTGTCTCTGTTCCTATATAAGATATAGAATGGTGTTCATCTTAAAGTTGTTAAGATGTGGGGTTATCCGGTTTGTGTTTAAAACTATAATCCGGATAAACTCAAGGCACGTTTCGGAAATAACAGTCTGTGGGTTATCCTAAGATTTCGCGTGGGATAGATTTTACTATTTTCAAGTTCAAAAGTGTTTTATTCTTGACTCACCACCACCTTGGTTAAGGGATTTCTTGCAAAAGAAATTAGTGGGAGTATAGTAGAACTGGATGTCACGACCCGAAGGTACGGAACGCGACTGGCACTTAAATTATGAAACGTCTAAAGGCGTAACGTAATCTAAGTAAGCCAAAGCCCAGAAATCTAAACCAAATAAAGAAATAGAGTGAAGGAAGAATTATTTAAAGAAAGCAATTTTTACAAAACAAGTCACATTAAACATTTAAAAAAACATCGAAATTTACCGAAAATTTCGGCAGAGTCTCCTTTGTAAATACTGACCCCCAAACGGGTACAACACATGAAAATATATATAAATCAAAAAAATAGGCATACCCAAGTGGGAGCTAGCTCTTTGCCAAAGGAGGAATCATAACCACATGCAATGAATATATCATAATAATGCGAAATAAGCATAAAAGCATAAAAGCATCACGTCGGCTCAAGTGAGCATCGACACCAAACCACAAATACAAGTCTCAAGTCTCACCGTCTAGTCCAATATACAAGGATAGATGGAGTGTACTAGATACAAAATAAAAATACACGGTGGGAGCAAAAGCGAATCCACCAAAACCCACCTATGAGCAAGTTGTAACCCGAAGCAAACGAAGCGGAATAGAAGGTACACCCGCCGCTACTGTGCTGACGGGTCAGACCTGCAAGATATTGTGGCACAACGGGGGTGAGTTGCCAACTCGTGAGTAGTAAGTAACATCTAATAAGGCTATCCTAAGCATGCACGCAAATGCATCAGAAATGCGCTCCTCTAGCAGTAAAGTTTCATCCATCGTGGCTGCATAAGTGTCAAAAAAGCTGGGTGCCGATAGCAAGAAATAACTACATGTCCAATCCCCATACAAACCACTTTATCTCCTTCTCTTCAGTGTCCACCAGGTAAAGAACATCTCGAACCACCAAGAAATCTGAATGTCGTACGCGGACACTATCATCCCTGAAGTCTTACGCAACGGCTCGAAACTACGAGCTCGGACATCTCGAACGCTCTCCAGAAGAAAACGAGCAAGAAGTATAGCTATGAACTCATCTCAAAACATAGGAAGTAGTTCGGCAGCTCGGCCTCTCTTAACTGAATCGCACCACATCTGAGCAAGTCCTCTAGACAAAAACTTGCAAACTCAACCCATCCCTCGTCAGAACATCTCTATGAACGACAATCCTAGCTATCCCGTCGAGGAATGTCTACGGATCCTCCGCCGCATCTATGCCAATAATACCTAGAGGCCTCAGCCTCAAAACTCCTATAAGGATACGGAAATCAACTTGGTAATAACAGAAACAGCTGCCTGTGCAGCAGGTACAAACAAAGTCCCTGAAATAGGAGGGACATCATCGGCTTTCCGAGCTCGGCTAGCCTCAACTAACAATCCAATCATCTGTCACACGTCCAGAATACTCGACTCCAGCCTAGCCATCCGTCCTGGAAAAGGCGGACCACTCTGTCCCTGAGGGGTAGACGTACCGCCCTAATCGGTCCCCGTCTCAACGAGCCTACTCTAGACTCATCTCTGGCGGCAGCCCTCTGTCCCTGGTAGTCTCCGGCGGCATAATGGCTGGAGCAAGAACAGGATCGATAGGAATATTGCGATCGAATCAAAGGATTTCCGGAATTAAGGAGGGAAATACAAGCAAATATATATTCTAAGGTCACTTAGGCGGAGTACCGTATCGTAAGTATGCCGCGGAACATACACACGCTACGTTACTCTGCTTAGGTCACCTACTCCATCTACCAAGGGTCATCCTACACTCAGAAAGGTAAAACCCTAAGCTCTGATACCAATTTTGTCACGACCTGAAGGTACAGAACGTGACTGGCACTTAAATTACGAAACATCTAAAAGCGTAACGTAATCTAAGTAAGCCAAAGCCCAGAAATCTAAACCAAATAAAGAAATTGACTGAAGGAAGACTTATTTAAAGAAAGCGATTTTTACAAAACAAGTCACATTAAACATTTAAAAAAACATCGAAATTTACCAAAAATTTCGGCAGAGTCTCCTTTGTAAATACTGGCCCCCAAACGGGTATAACACATGAAAATACATATAAATAAAAAAATAGGCATCCCCAAATGGGAGCTAGCTCTTTTCCAAAGGCGGAAACATAACCACATGAATGAATATATCAGAATAATGCAAAATAAGTATAAAAGCATAAAAGTATCACGTCGGCTTAAGTGAGCATCGACACCAAACCACAAATAAAAGTCTCAAGTCTCACCGTCTAGTCCAATATACAAGGGTAGATGGAGTGTACTAGATACAAAATAAAAATACACGGTGGGAGCAAAAGCGAATCCACCAAAACCCACCTATGAGCAAGTTGTAACCCGAAGCAAACGAAGCGGAATAGAAGGTACACCCGCCGCTACTGTGCTGACGGGTCAGACCTGCAAGATATTGTGGCACAACGGGGGTGAGTTGCCAACTCGTGAGTAGTAAGTAACATCTAATAAGGCTATCCTAAGCATGCACGCAAATGCATCACAACCTACGCATACACTAATATGATACAATGCACTAACATGTATGCATATTCAACACAAAATCCGAATATGTTTGGTATGAATAAAAAATCTGTAATCTCATCTTAGTAAAACTCCTATGAAATAACTGAAGTATCATCAATGAAATCCATAGAAATCCGTGTCAAGTATCGACACAAAACATATATATCTCAGTGTCTCAATATCTCAATGTCTCGACGTCTCAATGTCATAATATCTCAATATCTCGGGCTCCGTCAGTCCGGATTGGCCCATATCATCAAATCTCAATATCTCGGGCTCCGACGGTCTGGATCGGCCCAAATCATCAAATCTCACGACTACGGTCGGTATCCTCCGGATATCCGCCGCGCTAGACATCACCGGTAGGTAGTCTGCCCTTGCCAGGCTTATCATCTATAACTCGAGCTTCTTGCCTCGGGTACCGTACCGGGCCCACCATGTACCCGAAACGGTTCATCCACTCCTCGAATCGGGTCTCGAAAACCAGCAGAAATCAGGAAAATTCATGGTGGACGACCCATACATCACAATAAAACCGTAACTTATATTTTTAAAATGATAATAGTTTTATTAAATCCTTGCGGTTTTCCCTAAAATTCAGAAATCTCATCAATACTAAAATCCTCGAGAAGAATCACAATATATAAACATGCCGGTGATGATGGAAATCTATGATACGGTAGTATATACCATGCGAAATACGGCCATAAGCTATGCATGAATCATGATGCAATGAGATATGTATATATGACTAACACTCCTACGTATCCATTTTTAAGAAATGAATATACAAGTATAAGTCTACGGATCATATATGATGAAAATGTACCAATATCCGTTCTAAACAGTTCTATAGTGTTCGTGACATAGCAATTACCAATGGCGTGTGTGTTCACATGAATAGTGCACGTGCGGCATGAACCAATGGTAATAGTGCAAATGTCCTATGATGATGTCACACACACACACACACACACATAAGTTGGTGCAATGTAATGAGATGCATAACTAGGAAACTACGCATATAATGCAAGTACTACGTATAATACTAAACCATCGGGCGCCTCGCGCCATCCATACGATCCCCCCATAGATGTGTATATCTACTCACCGAGACGCCTCGGCTAAACTGATCCGATCTCCGCCCTGTCTTTTCCGCGCCGCGTCCAACGCCTCTGCACTCGATCCTAGAATCGCACATAAGCAATTAAGAGAATAAATATATGAATAGTCGCGGAACAAACGACACAAATCAAACAACGCGCGCTAATTAAACGCGCACGCATATGGCGCACAAATGCGCTCGCGACCACGCCACAAACCATAACTAGGGTCGCAAAACGTGAAAACCGCCCATCCTAGTACCCACTCATACCAATTTCGCATTCACAATACATTAAATATCTTAGGGATTAAGTTATAACTCATCAAAACCTCAAACTTAATTAGAATCGATTTATTTCAAAAACCTAGTAAGCATCCATTTTTCCATTTTAGTTCAAATCTTGATGTCTTAACAATTCTAGTGGTCACAATGCTCACTAAATATCTTAATTAAGTCACACAAAACATTACTAAAATTTTATCTCACCAAATTATATTAAATCTAAAAACCTAGTTTACAAAATAGCTTCATTAGAACAATTTAAATGTAAAAGTTAGCAAATTTAACAACTAGATTACCTTTAGCATGCCTTAAGATGATAACCCACACTTAGTTAACTTAACTTATTGATCAAGATCCTAACTTGGATTCAACCCCTAATCTTGAATTTTTAAAACTTGCAATTTAAACCATTTAAAATACCTAATTAAGTTGATTCAAAGTATTTAACCAATAATTAAACACTAGGGTTAGGATTTACCTCAACAAAACTTGAATCAAGCTTGCAACTTAGCCTCTAAATTGCTTCCTTGCTCCAAGAATTCAAGCTAGTATTAGCCAAGGAATAATGGGTATGGGTTAAATTAGGAATTAGTGATGTTTTGCATTGATTTTTGATGGATTTTTGGAGAGTTTTTGAATGAAGTGGGGGAAATGAGGAGGTTTGGGGCATGAAGGGCTCGGCCAGCGAGCTAGGGAGAAAGAGATAGAGTAAAGTGCGTAGATGTGTGTAGAAAACTCACCAATAATTACAGCTTTTAGCTTATGTCATATTTTATTTAATTTTCCTTTTCTATTAATTTAAGAAGTGAGAATGAGATGAGAAATTGGTGAAGAAAGAGGGGGGGCTGCCACTAATTGGCTCAGCCAATGAGGTGAGGGAAGTGTGTGTGGGTGTGAAAGAAATTTCCAAGTCAAGAAAACCCCTTCAAAACTCATTATTTGCATCTTACATCAAACTTTTCCAATTTATTTTATTTTTCCATTCACTCTTCCCCCTAGTGTTCTCTAGAACAATGGAGACATTATGAGATTAAGTGAACATATTATAACTTATTATATAATTGTCATGGTTCACTAATGAAAGATTAACCCATTCAAAATTGTAATTATCACTAATTAAATGTATAATTAAAAGTTTATAATAATATTTAAAATAATTAATTACGGAAAATATTTTAGTAAACTAGCAATTTATAAGTGGCTAAATAAATACCAAATACTGGCAATTACATAGTTAAAATAGGTATATTTAAGTCTATATCGAAAAATAATTATTGTTAAGTTTTACGAAAAATACGGTTTATTTTACCGATTATCAGAAAATTCACCTAAAGGATTTTATTTATTTATTTATTTATTTTTAAAACGTTACAATCTTCCCCCCTTAAAGAAATTCGGTCTCTGAATTTAAAATCTAACTACGCGTACTCTCGAAGAGATGGGAATGTTTCTCCCCCATCTCGAGCTCGGCTTCCTATGTGACCTCTTCCCCGCTCGGGCCACGCCAAAGAACCAATACTGTCGGTGTGACCTCGGACCTCGGTTTCATCATCTGCCGATCTAGAATGATTATTGGCCGCATTGTGAGAGAAAGATTACGCTCCAGCTGGATCGTATGATACTGTATTGCGTAAGAGGGTCATGAAGGTACTAGCGGAGCATTGATACATGAAACACGGGATGGACCTCTGAAAAGCTGGGTGGAAGAGTCAAACGATACGCAACTGCGCCGACACGCTCGAGAATCTCTAAGGGACCCATATATCTAGACTAAGCTTTCCTTTCCTCCTAAATCTCAGCACGCCGTTCATCGGAGAAACTCTCAAAAAAACATGATCAGCTTTAACGAATTCAAATCCGCGACTGCGTTATCAGCATTAAACATCTGCCTACTCTAGGCCTCTCTCAACCTATCCTGAATCACTGAATCCTTTCGGTCATCTCTTATACCTTCTGTGCCCCCAAAATACTGCTCTCATTGAGCTCTGTTCAACATACTGCTCAACTTACGGGTAATCGACGTTTCCTCCTATATAATACCTTGAAGGGTGCCATCTGGAAGCTATACTTATAAGAAAACTCTATCAAGGGCAGGTGGCTATCCCAGCTGCCATGAAAACTAGGACAGAAACTCGGAGCATGTCCTTAAGAATCTGAATGATCCTCTCTGATTGACCGTCGATCTTCGGATATAAAACTATACTGAAACTCAATCGGGGTGTCCAAGGCCTCCTGAAGTTTCTGCCATAGTCGACTGGTTCTAGGTATAACCACGATAAAATCCAAAGAAATTTGTTCCTATTTCTACTCTGGAATGGGCAAAGGTCATAATTCTCCAGCCGATCCCTGATTCTCGGCCCTGACTTGCTGATAAGTCGGCATCCCGAAACAAATCTATGACATCCCTCTTTATCCCTTAACATGATATCCGGACGACGTTAAACTTTTCGATCGATTCATCAAAATCCCATAATTCCCCAAGTGTTCAACACTTGATCACAGTTTAAAAATACCCAGAACATGCCACAGTACCTATGGACTAACCGTAGAAGGGCAGACCCAAGGCTCATTAATGGCACCGCGGAACTACCGCAAACCATAAGATTCGAAAGCGGTTCCATGGTCATTATGTCGAATTAGGGTTTCATTCTTCTAGAGGGTCCACAGAATTACTTGCATGATTTTCCGAATACCTTAAACTTGGAAAAATGGGTTTTTGATATTCGTTCGAACTTTTTAACTTCGCCTAGAAAACATGTGAAAACCCGAAACAATGTTAAAACTACGAATACAAAACACTTCGAATTGCCTATATTGTAAGATCACATCATATGCAAATTTAGCAAAAACAAGCAACACCTGAAACACTAAAACACATATCCTGGAACACTGGAAAAATTGAAGCCAGAACTCTCAAACAGGGCCAGCTGTCACGAAGAATCTGCTAATCTGCTGTCAACTATCTCTGAACCGTGCTCAAACAACAAAAGCTACCTCCGGGACTCCGACTCAAAATATATGCCACAACATTCGCCTTTCCCGGACGATAAAGAATCTCGCTGCTGAAGAAAATGTACCTTAAACTCTCGTGGTCCATGAATATCTGGCACGACTCGTCTCTAAATCTTAAGTTTAAAAATCACTGCGGCTATCTCTAAATCATGCATGGGATAGTCCTGCTCGCGCTTCTTCAATTGCCGAGAAGCATCGCAATAACCAACAAAACCGCCTGATCTTGAAGGCATATATAAAACCGGCGCCGACATCAAACGAGTCTTCAACTGCTGAAAGCTCTACTCGCATGCTTCAGTCCAAAGAAAAAGGAACTCTCTTCTGGGTCAACCCGGTCAATGTTTCAGCTAAGTGCAAAAAATCTTGTACGAAATATCAATAGTATCCGGTCAAACCCAAAAATGCTGCGAACCTCCGTCACTGATATCCGTCTGGGCCAATGCTGCACGTCCTCGATCTCATTCGGTTACATATACTATCTCTCGTAACTACGGGTCCCAAAAGTCCACACTATCCAACCAGAAAACACACATGGATAATTTAGCGAAATGCTGGCGCTCCCTCAAACTCTGCAACCAAAATCCTCAATGAACACGATGATAGACTAATTAAGAAACGACTTGAATATGCAGTGCATCAATCCATAAACGCTGCTGGGGCATCGGTGAGCTCGAACGACATCACCAAGACTCATAACGCCCGTAATCGTGTGCAAAAAGCAGTCATCGAAATTTCATCCTCTCGGACCCACAATTGGTAATAGCCTCCGCAAGTCAATCTTCGAGAAATGTCCCGCGCAGTAACCCAATTAAACTGACAAAAATCGATGCACAATTACAACTGTCATCTCTCTTCTTGACGAACAGGATAGGAGCTCCCCAAAGTGACGCACTCGGATGAACAAGCCCTTTATCCCACAATTCTTACAACTGGTCCTTCAGTTCTCAGCTCTGCCGGGTCCATCCGATATGGCGGTAAAAGAAAAGGCTCCGTGCCGGAAATCAAGTCAAAGAAGAACTCAACATCACGCTCTGGCGACAAACCAAACAACTTGTCAGGAAAGACATCTTGAAATTCCCTCGCAAACGGGACCTGGTCCAACGGGACCTCAGCGGCTCTAACATCACGAACATACGCTACGAATCCCTGACGTCCTTTCCTCAAGAACGGAGTATGATGAGATCATACTAGTGGGTGATTTAGTAGAACCTGATGATCCAATTGACCCTGACAGACCATAGCTACTCTGCAGATTTAGTAGGTGACCTCTGTTAGTGATATGTATGCCCTAGAGGCCATTAATGAAGATATAGTGGATGCTTGGACATATATATAGAGGACTTTCTTGCTCGACATGATAGTATGCAATCAGGTTACCTTTATCTTAACATGTAGACTGGTATTTATACTGTCTATCTCTTACATGTTGATAAAACCTTTAGGATATGTACTTGACTACCAGGACTATGATGAGATCATACTAGTGGGGCCATGGTGGTCAAAAAGTACATCCTTTAATAAGTTCCTAGTCAAGGGAATATCGTGACTAGGGCATCGATATTCCAGAGCAGACTAGCGTATACGCTTCTTGACCCATATGATGGGCGATGGATGATCCCACATCCATTGGTGTTTGACATCAAAGATGGTATATGGGTGCTCAGTGGAGACTGGGTACACTGAACAGGACTCACCGAGGACTCCTATGTGGTAGTATACCTATCGTCAGATAGCAGTCCTCTGGTGACACTGGTACAGGTTAGTCTGTAGACCCGAGATCGTCATAAAGTCTTGTGCGGCTCCCACTGTGCTTTGATTTCCTCCCTACCACGCTCAAAGGAGACGTGCAAACAGGTGGATTTTAGGTAAAGTCCTGAGTTGCATGGAGGCAATGAGCGATAGGAGGGGCTTCATCTCTCCCGGTATTGGGGGTTGATGTTGCGCTATGCTCAATTGGCTATAACTGTAAATCCCTGGCTAGGGCTGCTGCCGAGATTTACTGATAAGTGTTATCAGTAGTTTCTCAAACTGTTATAGGCCAGACATCGGCATGACTTATCACGTTACTGGGGACTGACGTTTAACACCTCTAGACATGATATGCGACATATCAGACGAAGAGACCGGACTGTACGGTAGTGTCACTGATAGGCTTCATGGAGAGTATGGATGAGCTTGCTTATTGATCTTCATATCGCTTAATACCCGGGTAGCCGTTACGTCCAGCTAGTACCGCTGACGGCTTATAGGTGATTGATGTGATCATCACCTACTGCTGGAGTATTGACGAATCTTTAGAGTCCCACACAGAAATTTCCTGGTTCGAGCGAAACGAAGTAGGGAACATATGTTGATATGTGCGTGGGCCTGATTAAATATGAGTATGTGATACCGTATTTTAATCTAGCAGTTATCTGTTATCGGTTCGGTTATATGTGATATAACCAGATTGTCGAATCAAGTGTTGATTTGATAATGTGATATATAGATGAATGATATTAGTCAGTCATATATGATATAACCGGATTATTAAATCAAGTGTTTATTTAATAATATGATATATATTATATGTGATATAATTATATCTTAACTAATATCATTAGCTCACAAATTATTCTTCATTATATATATATATATATATATATATATAATAACGAAGCATGGCTTGATTTTCTATTTTTGAGAAAAATAGAAATGAGGTGGAAAATGAGAGCATGGTTGCAAGCATGGGATTTATTTTTGTTTATTCATGTTGACTCACTATTCAAGCATGGTTGCAATTTTGTATTGCAAAATTCCATGCTTGAATGAGTGAGGGTCAAGAGTTGCCATTCATTCTAAGCTCATTCTCAACACTTAGCCATTTTTTTCTTGAGTTGCTCACATGGTTGCTCTCTAGCTTCATCTTCCTCCTCAAATGTCATGATTCAAGCTTTAACCCTCACATGAGATGTGAATCATGAAGCTTGAACACAATCTTGTGAGCTTTTAACATCCCCTACTTCACCATCCCACACCAAACTAGCAATTTGGTGTGGTGTGTTTGCTACACTAAAGGAGTTTAGTGTAGAGTTAGCTTGGGCTAGAGGGATTTTGGGTAGATCGTCTTTGGCGCGAAGATCACGAAGGAGGGTCGTTCAACTCGAAGAGGAGCGTTGTAGAGTCGTGTGTTCAACCCGGAGCTTTAGAAGAGAAGCTCTAGAACTACAAAGGTTGTATGATCTTTTCTTCTCTTGAGTTAATCACATCACAAACGCAAACCCTAGTAATCTAGTAATGCTCTTGTTAGTCTAACTTAGCACTTAACAAAAATTAAAATGTGGCATGCTTGATGCCACAAGAACCTCATGGTGGTGTTAAGGTAGAATTTGATGGTATCAGAGTCAATCTAGAACATTAGGGTAACTTGTAGCGACGTTAGAAATCTGTCGTTTTTGTCGCGCAAAAACCGCCGATAAAAACAGTTTCGAAATTGATGTTTTGAGTTGTTTGCACACCCTGCGGGCTCATGGTTTGAACCGAGAATCCGCGGGGTGGAGCGTGCGCACCTTGGGGACACCCGAGGGGGGACCGAACGGCTGGGCCCACTCCCCAAGACCACCACAAGGTAGTCTTGGAGGTGGGGACTCGAAACTGCCCCACCTTAGGCAGTTTCGGGTCTGCCTCACCTCCTGGCCACCTCGTGGTGGCCTCGGGGTTGGTGTAAGGTTACTAGGCACTCTAACAAGGTTCTACAAGGCATCAACCATGCCCGATTAAAATTTTAGCCGTGCAGGACAACCCTAAACAAGATCTTTGCTAGATAATTAGGGTTACACATGCAAGTAAATAACATTTACCACTAAGTGAATACGAAATGCAACCTTTGTAGATCGGTCCTTCACTTCTAAAGCTCCTTGTTGTAGTCCCTTCGCTGCGATCATGGTTCTCCCGGGCTCTTGCATGGCTTAACGAGGCGAAAGAAGCGTCCTTGCTTGAAGTCTTCGAGGCCGAAGATGATCTACGTCGAGGGAATACCAACTCAAGCTACTACTTCACTAACTAGAGAATTAGTGAAGCAAACACCCTAAACTAAAGTGCTAGTCTAGTAGAGGATGGAGAAATAAAAAGAGAAAGATAATGATCAAGTGAGAGAGCTAACCATGGGTGAGTGAGTATCATATACTAACTCATGTAGAGACATAATCATGGCTAAGTGTGATGGTTAGGTTAACAAATATCCAAAATAAAAACAAACTTAGTGGACTTAGTCAATGCATCCACAAGCTTCCACAAGCTTCATGCATTTTTCTAATCTTCCACTAATTTTGTAATTACTTTAAATATTAAACCCAACATAACAAATAGCATGGTGTTAGTCTCATACACCCATGAATGTTGTATCAACAACCATGATACAAAAAGAAAACACATTTTAATATATATCACATATATATTAAAGTTGTGCAATGTGAGAAAAATCCTTAAGTGTACAAATGTTAGTTAATGTAAATTAGTATATCATATATACAATTATACACTAAATTATTAAATCAACATTTGACTTAATAATCCGGTTATATCTCATATAACCGACTAACATCCAATGTATCGACTTATCGAATCAATACTTGATTCGATAACCTGGCTATATCACATATAACCGACCGATACAAAAAGTCACGAGAATAGAATACGGTATCTCATACGCGCATTATTCTCGGTCCCGCACATATCACATATGCGCTCCTATTTCATTTTGCCTGAGCCAGTAAAACCTCTATGTAGGACTCTAAAGACTCGTCAATACGCCGGCAGTAGGTGATGATCACATCAAGCACCCACAAGCCGTCAGCGGTACTAGATGGACGTAACGGCTACCCGGGTATTGAGCGATCAGAAGATCAGCAAGCAAGCCCGCTCCAACTCCTGTAAAAGCCTAACGGTAACACTTGTCGTACAGTCCGGTCTCCGCGTCTGATATGTCGCATATCAAGTCTAGGGGTGGTAAACGTCAGACCCCAATAACCGATAAGTCGTGCTGATGTGAGGCTCATAACGGGTCGAAAAACTACTGGTAACACTTACCAGTAAATCTCTAAATCAGCCCTGGCCAGGGACTTCCCTGTTATGGCCAATCGAGCACAGCGCAACATCAACCCCCAATACCGGGAGAGACGAAACCCCTCCTATCGCTCATTGCCTCCATGTGACTCAGGACTGTACCCAAAAACCACCCTTTTGCACGCCGTCTTGGACGTGGTAAGGTGGAAATCAAAGCACAGTGGGAATCACACAAGACTCTATGACGATCTCGGGTCTACAGACTAACCTGCACAAGTGTCACCAGAGAACTGCCATCTGACGTGAGGTATAATACCATCTGGGAGTTCTCGGCGAGTCCGTCCAGTGTACCCAGTCTCTACTGAGCACCCGTATACCATCTCTGATGTCAAACACCAATGGATATGGGATCATCCATCGCCCATCTCATGGGTTGAGAAGCGTATACGCTAGTCTACTCTGGTATATCGATGCCCTGTCTCGATACACCCTCGACTAGGAACATTAAAGGATGTACTTATGGACTACCATGGCCCCACTAGTATGATCTGCATCATAGTCCTGGTAGTCAAGTACACATCCTAAGGGCTTTACCAACATGTAACTATTAGACAGTATCAAGAGACAAGTATACATGTTAAGATAAAGAGCAACCAGATAGCATACTATTATATCGAGCAAGAAAGTCCTATCTATATATGTCCAAGCATCCAATATAATATACATCATCTGTACAATACTGGCCTCTAGGGCATACATACAACTAACAATCTCCCACTTGCACTAGGGCCAGCTGCTGTAGTATCGCATACCAAGCATCCCGAAGAGTCTCTCAAACTGTATCTAGGGAATGGCCTTCGTGAGTGGATCCACAGTGTTGTTCTTCGTGTCAACCCTCCTGACCTCGATCTCCCGGCGATCTACTATCTCCCGGATCAGGTGATACCGCCTCAGAATATGCCTGGATCGCTGATGGGATCTGGGTTCCTTGGCCAAAGCCACCACTCCATTGTTATCACAATACAAAGGTATTGGATGCTCAATGGATGGAACCACACCAAGTTCAGTAATGAACTTCTTGATCTAGACAGCCTCTTTGGCAGCATCGTTGGCAGCGATGTATTCAACCTCCATCGTCGAGTCTGCCACGGTTTCCTGCTTGGAACTCTTCCAGCTAACCGCCCCTCCGTAAAGGGTAAAGAAAAATCCCGAGTGCGACTTATAGTCGTCCTTATCACTCTGGAAGCTCGAATCGGTAAAGAACTCCACTTGGAGTTCTCCGTTACCATACACCAAGAGCATCTCTTTAGTTCTTCGTAAGTACTTGAGAATGCTCTTCACAGCTGTCCGGTGACTCTCTCCAGGATCAGCTTGATACCTACTCACTACACTTAGTGAGTGTGCTACATCGGGTCTGGTACATAGCATCGCGTACATGATAGAGCCTACAGCCGAAGCATAGGGTATCCCTTGCATGCGAGCTCTCTCCAAATCATTCTTGGGAGACATCTCTTTGGAGAGAGTGAGTCCAGAGATCGTGGGTAAGTTCCCACGCTTGGATTCTTCCATACTAAACCTCTTTAGTATGGTGTCAATGTACCTGGATTGGGACAATCCCAATATCCTTTTAGATCTATCTCTATATAATAGTCGGTGATCCCGCCTCAATAATATCATGTACGATACAACATATCATATGACATCCTCGAATCAAGAGGGCGGATCTATCATCAATATATAGCTCGTACGGTAAATCCGTCGTACGGCCTCCCAAATCTGGGTACGAGTCAAAAGTCACATCTATCACATTAATCATATGGTATCCTCTTTATCAAATATCATGATCGGGATACTGATCTACGTCTAGTACAATACTGATACCATCTATAAAATGCATGCGTGTGTATGAAAACACCACGCCTAAAGAACCCACTAAAATATCATGTCGTATCTCAAATACGGACCATATCACATCACCGATCTCATGGCCTCAAGCCCAATCTCATCGACTCATCTCCAAATATCATACAATATCCTCAACATTCATGCATGTGTATATGAATGTATATATGCATAGTCCCATACCCATGCATATATACATATATACACATTCCCATATACGCACAAGAAAATGATATATGCAAGTGTATATGTGTGCGTGTATGTAAATCCTTACTCTAGGGTTTCGTGACTAAGAAATCCGCTAAAATCCTTTCTTCAATTCTCGCTAACCCTAAACCCATAAGCTCCTAAGGCTTCTCTTACTAGGTGTTCATATCACATAATAAGATATATAAGTATATCGTTACCATATCACCTCATTCCTCACAACTTTGCGGGGGTGCTATACGCCATCCACCCGACTTCTCCCCGTAGATATAAATCTACTCACCTGATCTTCGCTCGCCGGTGCCGACGTCACCACGCGCTTGCTTGTCGTCTCGAAGTCCACATGGGGGTACCTACATGTCACAACGTATCGTATCGCATAAAAACCCAATTCGAAATCGAAACGGCATACAAAACCCAAATCGGCACGCGTATTACGCATAGGTCAAAACCTGTCGCCTACGCATGCAAGAATAGCCAAACCAACCCTCGATGTCGATGTACAAACGTCAAACCATCGAGAAAAAATCCCAAACGCACCCATTTGCGCATTCACAAACACTAATTATAATATGAAATAGGTTAGAATTCACAAAAAACCCAAACTCACTTTAAAAGCTATTTTTCTGAAAACCTAGCAAGCAAAATTTACCGTTTTAAAACAACACTTTATATTTTAACAATTCTAATGGCCATAATACTTATTAAACAAATTAAATAAGCCATACAAACCATTTCCACAATTTAATCTCATCAATTTGTATTAATTCCAAATTCCTAGTTTGCAAAAATATCAATTTTAACATTAAAACGGTAAATTTTGCTTGCTAGGTTTTCGGAAAAATAGCTTTTAAAGTGAGTTTGGGGTTTTTATGAATTCTAACCTATTTCATATTATAATTAGTGTTTGTGAATGCGCAAATGGGTGCGTTTGGGATTTTTTCTCGATGGTTTGACGTTTGTACATCGACATCGAGGGTTGGTTTGGCTATTCTTGCATGCGTAGGCGATAGGTTTTGACCTATGCGTGATACGCGTACCGATTTGGGTTTTGCATGCCGTTTCGATTTCGAATTTGGTTTTTATGCGTACGATACGTTGTGACATGTAGGTACCCCAATGTGGACTTCGAGATGACAAGCAAGCGCGTGGCGACGTCGGCACCGGCGAGCGAAGATCAGGTGAGTAGATTTATATCTACGGGGAGAAGTCGGGTGGATGGCGTATAGCCCCCCCCGCAAAGTTGTGAGGAATGAGGTGATATGGTAACGATATACTTTTATATGTTATTATGTGATATGAACACCTAGTAAGAGAAGCCTTAGGAGCTTATGGGTTTAGGGTTAGCGAGAATTGAAGAAAGGATTTTAGCGGATTTCAGCGGATTTCTTAGTCACGAAACCCTAGAGTAAGGATTTGCATACACGCACACATATATACTTGCATATATCATTTTCTTGTGCGTATATGGGAATGTGTATATATGTATATATGCATGGGTATGGGACTATGCATATATACATTCATATACACATGCATGAATGTTGAGGATATTGTATGATATTTGGAGATGAGTCAATGAGATTGGGCTTGAGGCCATGAGATCGGTGATGTGATATGGTCCGTATTTGAGATACGACATGATATTTTAGCGGGTTCTTTAGGCGTGGTGTTTTCATACACACGCATGCATTTCATAGATGGTATCAGTATTGTACTAGACGTAGATTAGTACCCCGATCATGATATTTGATAAAGAGGATACCAGATGATTAATGTGATAGATGTGACTTTTGACCCGTACCCAGATTTGGGAGGCCGTACGACGGATTTACCGTACGAGCTATATATTGACGATAGATCCGCACTCTTGATTCGAGGATGTCATATGATATGTTGTATCGTACATGATATTATTGAGGCGGGATCACCGACTATTATACATGTATATATATATATATCGACTCAGATTTAGGTGGTTTCCATACCCTTTTCGATTGGCTGTTAGTTAGACCTGTAGTTTACCTAGTAGATATTAGACTGGACCCGAGTCATACCTATTTCCAAAACTGACGAATCGTGAGAATTTTAAAGACATACCAAGGGATACTACGGATATTTTAAAAGACGTATCTTTTCTTAAAAACACCGTAGTCCTTATTTTCAAAACACCACGATTCGTACTATTTCAAACGGTAAAATAGTATAACACATGTATAGTAAGATAGATTCCTTGTTGTTACGTTATTATTCATGTTCCGCATATTATTGTTGTATTTACTATTCATTTTCCTTATTATGTTGTTATCGCCTCATTGCATGTTATTGTGTACGTAGTAATTATGAAACCATGCTGTTAGGACATCAGCACCATTACCGATGACGCGTATGCTCCACGTACACTCGCTTGCCGGCTCACACACATCTTCATCGGTAATTTCCATGTCACGTACACTTTAGAAAATACTATTTCAGTGACATAGCTTGTTAGCTGATAGTTGTAATATGTTATAGTTTTTATATGCTAGTTTAATTATTGCATTCATTGCATGATATCAGATGCATCCATAAAGTCATTGGTTATGCAGTATTAGGGAGATTTATGCCGGTATTCACTGTTTATTGGTATCATGATTTTGATGATTTCGGATTTACATGAGATCTCTGAATTTGGGGGAAAACCGCAAGAATTTAATAAAAGCTTGGTATCATCATTTTAAAAATGCAAATTGCGGTTTTCTCGTGATGTATGAGTGTCCACCATGATATTTTCTCGGTTCTGAGACGGTTTTCGAGACCCGATTCGAGGAGTTAGATGAACCGTCTGCGGGTACATGGTGGACCCGGTATGGTACCCCGGGGCAAGAAGTTCGAGGAGTAGACGATGAGCCTGGCAGGGGCAGACTACCTACCGGTGATTTTACCTGGCGCGGCGGATATCCGGAGGATACCGTTCGTGGCCGTGAGATTGATGTTATGGGCTGATCCATTCTGCTGGAGCCTGAGGGCCGATCCCGCAGATGATACGGATGCCTGAGATATTGAAAATTGAGATTGAGATTTGAGATTTGAGATATTGATGATTTGATATTGAGATACTAAGACTTATGTTTTGTGTCGATGCTTGACACTGATTTCTCTGTTGCGTTCATTGATGATACGTGATTGACATACATATAGAGATCTCATTGATTAAAGAAAACAGTTGTCTCACTCATGATATATTCTGTTTAAATTCGTAATGCATTCATACATCATATATCTGATATGTTGCTATCTGAGGCACTGACACGAGCATGTAGTATTACACTATACATAGCTGGACCAGGATTTTATTGAGGATATTACCTGATATGACCTAGGATAGCGTTATGTATGCGATTTATACTCGTAGATGTTTTCTACTCACGAGTTGGCAACTCACCCCCGTTATGCCACAGTTCCTTACAGGTTTTGCCGTACAAGTTCTTTGCGGCTTTGCTGGCACACTGTTCTTTCCGGGTGATTGATATGGCAGGTGGGTTCTTTGCATCAGGACTACCATTATTTATTATTATTTCAGTTGTATCTAGAAAGTTCATCAAACAGGTTGTATATTTGAGAGAGATAGAAAACCAGGCCTGTTATTCTTTCGACCTTAGAGTCGCGCGTTGTATTATTATGGTTTTCATGCTGATTTGAGTTTTCTTTTGAGTTTTGATCCTCGCCCTTCGGCGTTGTATATTATATTGCTTGCGTGGTTGTGACCGTCGATTGACGAAGAGCTAGCTCCCGCTTGGGGATGCCTTTTTATTGATTTCGTATACTATTCATGTTGTATCCCGTTTGGGGCCAGTATTTACAAAGGAGACTCTGCCGAAATTTTCAGAAAATACTTGAGATTTTAAATACATACTTCGGCTTATGTTATTAAAACTAATTGCTTTAAAATGGTTTTTCCTTCACTCTACTACTTCTTTCGTTTTGATTTCTGGGTTTTGGCTTACTTAGATTACGTACGCCTCGAGACATTTCGTAATTTAAGTGCCGGTCATGTTCCGTACTTCTCGGGTCATGACAAAAATATTCTTTCATAGCGAGTTTTGAGGAAATTTTTGCGGATGAACTTGATATTCTTGGTGAGTTTTAGTCAAGATCAATTTGGGAACATCCTAAAAACCTTTCTTTTACTGAACTTTTTGCGGATGAACTCCAGTTTTTACACGAACTTGACTTTGGAACTCAACACGTGCTTTTTGAACATTCAATTCATCCAGGAAACAATTCTTTAAACTCTTTAAATTTTCATCTTCACTTTCAACATCTTCCGATCCCTACTTTTACACGTCCATGCCCTTCACTAATATCTAACTTATATATTTTCTTTTTCTTTTTCTTTTGTATATACATATTCTTTTACCAGCCATTACATTATATCGACAAAAAAATTTTGTGGCTGGTATTAATTTCTGGACTAACCATGTCGTTTAGCTTGTGAATACTGTAATTAATCTTTGTTTATCTAGTATTTTTTTTAAAAATAAGATCTCACCCGTTAGGGGGTGAGTGCTGATTTTTGGGGACAAAGCTAATTTCACTTTTTGTTTGAGTATGATTGTAAATAGATGGGTTTTCTTGTTGGGAGGGGGGTTGTAAAGTGCCATTTATATTGCCTGCTTCCCAACCCGAGCCCTTATTTCTCAGATCTCAAACAGAACTATCTTCTTTCTTCTCTGTCCCCGCAACCTCCTAAAAAACCCTAGCCCCTTTCCACCAAATCGGACCGGCGACCGCACCTAAAATTCTGGCGAGCTCGGCTATTTCTCCTCCAATCTTCGATTGGCTTCCTCAGTACTGTAAGCTTTTCTCTTCCCCCCTCTCCTACACTGTTAATTTTCTGCAAATTCCCCAGCCCACAGAAAAATGGCCCCTTTCGAATTAGAGCGGAATTTTGTTAATATATTTACTTATGAGGTGCTCGGGAGCTATTTCCACGATGTGATCCGACAGTTGGGATGGGAATTTCTGTTGTATGGGGAAGAGGGATTATGCTCTTGCGAACACTTGGTGGATGAGTTCTATGATGCGCTTAGAAATGGAGAGATACTCCAGGATTGGATCAGATTTCATTTTCAGGGTAGACGTAAGGTATTTTCAGCTGATACAATATCCAACGTCACCAATATCCCGATCCGATCTGGTTTTCAAAACCATTAGAGCTGGCCTAGTATAGGACGATTATAGGTGACAGGTGCGAACTATGAGATGCTGGGCTGAATGCCCAGCAGATTTATAGGAACGTCTATATGGCTTGCCGCTGGGCGTACCACAAGGTCAGGGGGATCGCTCGAGTTTCATCTTTTCCGGTGATTGTGGGGCACATGGTTCATTGCTTAATGACCAGAGATTACCAATTTTGCATGGCGAGCATGCTTTTCGCCACAATCAAGGAAAGTGTCGTCGCGCGCAAATCTTTACTTCCCGTCCTCGTTACCCAGATTTGCCGATATTATATGGAGGACGATGACTTCGCGGCCTGCCTCACGATGTATGACACCATCCCGGTGGAGATAGAGAGGATCTCACCAGGCTAAATAGACCCTCGGAGTGAGCAGCAGATTTGGTCCCCCACCGACCCCAGCGAGTACACGGCCCCGCAGACTTCATCAGAGATCTACTTAGGAGAGGACGTTCCGACGGATCCCTATGAATTACATAGGATGGAAGTCCGCGGCATCAAGACTTTGATCAGACAAAATAAAGAAATCAAAGAACAGCTCAGCCAGATCTTAGCAAACTAAGAAGCAGAGCCAAGGGCAAAGCCAAGTGACAATGAGGACATCGTCAGATTCAGTTTGGGGTGGAGCTTTTCGGTTGTATTTTGTATCTGCATATAGTTTGCATATGCATATTTCCTGCATTTCAGCACTTACATATTGTATTTTTCTTTTCTTTTGCATGTAGTTGCATTTCATATTTGCTTTTGTATTGCATTATATTGGAAAAACTTGAAAAACTTATAAAAATTGAAAAAAAATCTTGAAAAATATAAAAACTTTGTCATATTGGCTAGCGGGGGAACTTAGATTCAAAGTCTGATGGTTCGGTTGATAAGTTGAAATAACTAAATTCTTTTTATGAAACCGACAACCCGAAAAATAACCCTCCTTTATGTTTAACCATGCCTGATATACGTCTTTTATAACACTTTACACGTGTCAAATGTATTTTGAGAATTTGATAAATGTCTGATATGTCTGAAAAACTTTTAAATTCATAAATATTGTTAGGATCAAGCAGGTTTCTTCTAAGTTAAGCATAATATCAAGAATAGTTCACAAGGTGAAGTGGATATGAAGAATTTTATAGAGCTTTTAACAGAAACTATAAGTCTGAAAAATAACCCATCTGAAACCTTGTTGGAGTAATTACACACCTTATCCACATGTAACGTCTTCGGATTTAAAAGAAAAAGCTGACTATATCACCATTTTCACTGAGTGCAGAATTATTTAAAATAAAATGAGTCTTTTGTTTTGTGGCCTTGGTAACTTGGGTAATTAATTCCTTGGGGTGTCTTCACACCTAATGCCCTAAAACCATCTGTTTTGGGAGTCATTGACCCAAAGCTCGCTAAGTTTCCAATCGCCACATAAAACAAGCTAAGCAAGTGTTCTCTCCGAGTTAAAAGTCCTAATGGTTCTTTGTGGGAGAATAATCTTGGCGGAGATGAGTTTTCTATAAAATCGGTTTTTCATGGAGATATGAAGGTTTGTATTTATTAAGACGTTTTGCACGATAACGAAGGGTGTGTATGAACTAGAACAGGTGAAAGGTAGGAGTGAAGAATAAGACTTAGGTTCTCTGTTAAAATTGATATATATTCAGACTTGAAACCTAACTGGAAAATAAAAAATCTTAACTTCTTTCAAACTCGTGTGATTTTTCAGAAGTTTATCCTGGTCTGTAATTATGACTGTTTACCCCAATCGGAGCAAAGCTCCGATCAAATTCCTAGGTGGAAGATGAAACGACTCCCCAATCAGAAACAAAGCTTTGCTTTGAAAATTTAAACTTCAATAAAGGAAGCAACGCTTCAGTTGCTCAGGCACTGCGCTGCGCGACACGTGTCAGCGCAGATGCGCTAGCGCAGCCGCGCTGCGCTGTGCGCTGCGCGACACGTGTCAGCGCAGATGCGCTAGCGCAGAAGAAGGGGTTTTAACACCAAAAGCAATTTATTCATGTAAAGTTACGTACACTTGATAATAACGAATTAAAATCATATGATGCACGAACACAACAAAGAATTAAAATAAAAGAACCCTTAACAGGCAATGAAATACTTGATTAAAAAGAAAAATGCTTATTCATTATTATTAATATTACATTTAAAAAAGATCACCGAATACGGGATCAGAAAGACAAGGATTCGCAAAAAGAAGAAGAAGATTCCCCAGCTCCCTCTCTGTCTTCTCCACCACATCGAAGCGGCGATCCTCCCGAGGGGTGGCCATCCAACGGTCGACGCCACACTCCTGGGAAAAAGTGGCGATGACAACCCGACGAGCCCGTATCTGGTTCAGCAAATGGAAGGAGCAGTCCTTCAGGGCTTTGGTGATCAAGTGCGCTTCGAGAAGGCCCTCGATCTTGTCCTCGGCTGCATCCAGTATTGCCGGGGACATCTCTGCTGGAGGAGGGGGAATGTCGGAGAGCACCGAGGCAAGGGCCATCCGAAGCCAAATGGAATTCGGAGGAAGAGGAGACCCCACACGAGTCAAAAGCTCATGCATTGCAGCGTCGCATTGCTCGTCCGAGAGAGAAGGGTCCACCAGGCGCGCAGCAAAACGGGGAACGATGTCCCGAATCGGAACCTCCCATGGTTGTCGGCGGGCATGAAGGCGGTTGCAAGCCATGATCGAAAAAGTTCTCTGAAGATGAGAGAATAAAAAGCTCGGCCCTGAACTATATATAGACCCAAACACAAAAGATTTTGTGCACAATGGAATTATTTCCAAGACCCGGGAAATCAAAATCTTGGAAATACAAGTATGACTTGGAAAAGGGGAGATGAAAAGATATCTCAGGTGAAGCAACGCTTCAGATCCTCTGCGATGGGCGCAACTTGCCACGTGTCTGGCGCAACGCGCCGAGCGCAGCGCCCAGAAAGCGCACCCAATCAGAGCAAAGCTCTGTTTAAACGAAGCAACGCTTCAGTTGCGCTGCGCGACACGTGTCAGCACAGACGCGCTAGCGCACTTGCGCTGCGCTCTGCGCTGCGCGACACGTGTCAGCGCAGACGCGCTAGCGCACTTGCGCTGCGCTCTGCGCTGCGCGACACGTGTCATGCGCTGGGGCATCTGCGCCAAACTAAATTAAGATTTTATGAAATCTTTTCTGTTCTTTCCAGAACTAGAAGATTTTCTTCGGCCTTTGGATCAAAGATCCAGCAGTGGGAAAATTCCTAAAATCACTCAGGAAAGATCCTGTTAACAAATTCAACAGATTTGTGGTCACTATAAATAGGACCCTAAGCCTCAATTCAAAGGGATCAACAATTTTCTCGAAAGATCAAGAACTCTAAGCAGAGAAAACTCTGAGAAGATCTCAAGAAAGAGGTAAAGAACCTTCGTGGATTAGAAGAAATTCCTTCTAATAGACCATTAGTCTAAAAAAATATATATATAAGATCAATGATCTTTATATAAAAAAGAAAACAGTGCTTTGCACTTCTTGTGAACCTTCGGTTCTTTAAAAACAAAATAATAATAAAAGAATAAAAGAATAGTGCTTTGCACTTTTATGAACCTCTGGTTCTTCGAATAAAGAAGAAATCTATTTTTCTTTGATCTAATTTAGATCAAGAACTTAAACAGTGCTTTGCAGTTCCCTTCTTGAATCTAAAAAGATTCTTAGTGCTTTGCACTTCCAAGTTGCGCCGTTGCGCTCTTAAGGGAGCGCCACGTATCGGCTATAAAACCACTTGCGCTAAGCGCCCTTAAGATAGAGCTTTGCTTTCTGGAATTGGCGCAACTCGCTGAGAGCACGCCACGTGTCAGCAGCGCAATAGCGCAGCGCAACAGCGCATCGCACTGCGCTAGTGCGCTTGCGCTCATCAGAGCACGACACTTGTCATCACCATATGAACTTGCGCTCATTACTTAGCGCAAAGCGCAGATGCATTAAAAAGGGCCAAGCCCAATTAGGAGAAGGCCTAACAGGCTTAATGAAGCGCAAATGCATTATTTTAAGGGGCAGAGCCCAAACCAGAACAGATGCTTTGCATCATTTATAAATGGGCAGAGCCCAAACAAAATATTCAGAATGCTATGCATTTTAAAAGGGGCAAAGCCCAAAACAAAGTAGATGCTTTGCAAATGGGCAGAGCCCAAAATAAACTGATACTCTATATCTTTTGTAGAGCCTAAATAAGAAAAATGCAATGCGAATAAAGTGTTGAACTGGACTTAGCCCAATCGTGGCCATAAGTCCTTAAATTAAATTGACTGAGCAAAATGGCTCTCCTAGATCAATTCACGTCCGGTTTGAGGGTACATCTCCGAACTCCTTTGACATCCATCGTTGTAATTCCTCAACGACGTCAAAGAGGTGACGGGTCCCAACAACCATAAACTAATATCGGACCGAAACGTCCCTAAACTAATATCGGACCGAAACGTCCCTAAACTAATATTGGACCGAAATGTCCATAAACTAACATCGGACCGAAACGTCCCTAAACTAATATCGGACCGAAACGTCCCTAAACTAATATCGGACCGAAACGTCCCTAAACTAATATCGGACCGAAATGTCCATAAACTAACATTGGACCGAAACGTCCTTAAACTAATATCGGACCGATACGTCCCTAAACTAATATCGGACCGAAACGTCCCTAAACTAATATCGGACCACCACGTCCCTAAACTGGAATATGGACCACCACGTCCCTAAACTGGAATATGGACCACCACGTCCCTAAACTGGCGATGGACCACCACGTCCCTAAACTGGAATATGGACAACCACGTTCCTAAACTGGCACAATTGAGCCCAAATGCTCTTTTGTCGGACCTAAATGGTCCCGTTAAGTTGATCTTAGTCTCAAACTGGACTAACGTATCCTTAACAAATGTTTGAGTCGATCTTAGCCTCAAAAATGGCTAACGTATCCTCTAAACAGACTTTAGTCCCAAATTGGACTATAAATCTCCCAAACTGGAACAATAGGGCCCAAACGCTCTTTTGCCGGATCTAAACGGTCCCGTCTAAGTTGATCTTAGCCCCAAATACGGTTAATGTGTCCTTAGATATTTAAATAAACAATAAAACTCCAAATCAACTTTGGTTCAAGGGTACATCACTGAACTCCTCTGACGCCTATCGTTGTAATCCCTCAACGACGTCAGAGAGGTGATGAGTCCCGACAGCCAGACAATTAAATCAATCATTACGTCAAGTCGATCTTAGTCCAAAACAGGACTAACGTATCCTTGACGAATGTTTAAGTTGATCTTAGCCGCAACGCGACTAATGCATCCTTAAACTAAAAACACCAAACCCAAATCTAAGTAAATACGGATTTGGACTAATCCATGTCCTACGGGCGACGACATTACTCAGTCTCCGTATACAATCCACGGGCAACCACAAACAAAACAAACACACACGACACGAAGTGAAATTCTGGAGAAGGAGAAAGTTGTTACCGCAATGCGGTAGCGTAATTAACTGCAGGGGCTTGCGCCTGCAGGGAAGAGCGTCCCCACAATCAAAAACCCCTCAAACGAGGGGGAATCTGACGAAGTCTGCTACATCGGCCGCATCTGTCTAAACCTCCGATACACAATGCCATAAATCAACTTGGCATCTTCGGAGAGGTAGACGGATAAAACCATATAGCATCTGCCCCGAATCTCAGGCAGGACGTCCTAACGTCTCGGCTGCCGTTCGGAGGGGAACAATGACATGATGACCCTAATCAAAGTTCTTAAAACCATCTGGACACTATCCGCATAATCACGTAAAGACGCGTATAAGCTTATGTTAAACCAATTGGGAGGTGTGAAAAATAGGGTTTAACGTTTCTGACTTGGGTGATAGAACTTCTAACTTTGATCTCTAATCTTAAGATTAGAATCAACAGTTTTTCCGCAACGCTAACTCGACTGGTCTAACAACAGAGTTCAGTTATACCAATTTATGTTTCCGTATTTGTTTGTCTGTGGTATTTTATTGATTTATCTTGTTTGGGTGCGAATGGTAGTTTACAGTTTACATTGCATTCAACCCGACCCGCTTACTTGAACTGGTTGATTCATATTTATAGACTACCCTGGCTTATTAAATAGACACGTGCATCTAGTGTAAACTGCATATTAACATTTCACCTAGCATCGCGTATTTTACATATAACATTTTAGATCACGTAAAATAAATTAAAATTGCATTTCATAGCCTCCATGATACCCCTAACCCCATGGTAGCGTCCGCGCATCTTGTTCTCGTCTCGTTCAATGAAACGGACGTGTTTGGATAGCTACGCGCACGTACGTGCGTCCGTTCTTGGGGGTATGCATTTTTGTTACCTAATCTTTCATTTTGAAATTTGGAAGCCGCATATAATTTTCGTATTTTAAATCTAAATTTTTAGACCCGACACGGGCGCATTTTGAAATATTTTATATACCGCTAAAATTTAATTATTTAAATTTTATATCAATTATAATATTTCTTTTAAACCGCTCAGAATATTTTTTCCAACCAATATAAATCTTTTTTCAATTTTTTCATAATAATCAAATCCTATTTTAACAACCCAGCTCTCTCTTTCTCGTGGGCCCTATCCTCTCTCTCCCTTTCTTTTCTCTCTCGCCGTCTCTCTCTCTCTTCTTTCTCTCTCCTATCGGAGTTACTGTGTGTTCCTCGAGTGTGGTCACCGCGCCGCGCTATCGTCACCTCCCTTCTTCACGTTTCCTCTTCTCCTTCGTTTAAACCCCCACGAGAACCCATACTGCCGCCACGAAACCCTAGCCGCCTTCTTCTTCCTCGACCTTTCCTCGACCTCATCTCATCTCATCGACCCCGCCTCCTCTCTCGCCTCTTCCACCTCACCTTCCTCTCCTTTCATCTCCCAGAGCAACCTTGTAACAACAACCCACAGCCTTCACCGAACCCCGTCGCCTGCCCTCGCACGCCGCCGACGATCACCTCGTTGGCCTCGTAACCGCCTCCTCTCCTCTCTCTCCGTTCCCGACGCGAGCCCTTGCCTTCGCCTCGTCGTCGCTGTCACTGCCTCCACCCTCGCCTTAACCCCTCGTCATCGTTTCCATCTTCGACCTCGCCTCCATCTTCCTCATAACCGACTCCATCACCATTCTTCATCATCATCGTCTCTTCGACTTCTTCCACCACCATGACCACCAACCCAATCACCCGCCGCCTTCACCCTTCTTCTAACCCAGAGGACCGATGACCCAGTGCCACCATCTCTATCGTGTTCCTCTTCGTTAAAAATCCGGCCACCATCATCACCATAGCCGATCTCCCTCCTCTCTTGACCCGAGCTTCAACCCATCACCATCCCCGTCTCCAACTTCATCTTTGCATCAACATCCACAATTTTTCTTATGCTTGCAACTCCAAATCTTGGCTTCCAGACCTAGACCCAAGTTTCTAGTATCCACCACCCTGCCCTATGCCATCACTTTTTGCAGGTGGAGATAGTAGTGTGTTGAGAATGGAGACCAGCAAGAAGAGTATCTATTGGCCCTGTGTGTGCAAACACATTCTCTCGTATTGGATTTTTAAGAAGTTTTGATGACCTTTATGACGTTGGATCTCTAGTTCCTCCAGTTGCTATCTTTCCTCTTTGCACTGGAAAATGATATTTCGAGGAGTTTTGGTTGGGGTGTTTCATTGCCTTTTTCATGACGGTCTGCTTGAAACAATATCTAATTAGAGCAATCGCTGATCTCAAACCCGAGCCCTCTGCAGTCTCCCGAGCCAAGCAGCCAATCCAACGCTGTCATATCGTCGCAATTGCCCAAGTTCAGGTCGAGACTTTGATAGCGTCATGTTTTACGTCGCAGTCGTCGTTCGGTGTTCGAAACGTGGGTATTCATATTAGTCGTGGTGGTTTTACCGATCAAGCCAAGTAAAACTTACTACATGCTATTTATATTATTTTTATATGTATTTAATTGCATATTAAACCTGTAGTTTAAATCTAATACTACATGTTCCCTTTTAACATTTCGATGTTCCGTTTACATAATTTTAGATCTAAAACTGAACATATCATGTTGCGTATTAGATTACAATCCATTGTACCCATGTCCATATTTGAATCACATATTTCTTAGTTGTATAGCCCATAATACCATTTTAATAGTTTAAAACCTTTCGGACACCGTCTGCATCATTTTAATAGTTTAAAACCTTTCGGACACCGTCTGCATCCAGTTAACCTATTATATATATAGTTGCATCCCCAGATCATTTAACCCATAATAATGAGATTTTAACATTCCATTTTGATAAAGTGTATTTAATTAGTGTTGGAACCATAACCCTAACTCAAATCGGTAACCGTGCATCCATATGTTTTAATCTGTACCTATTTGCATACCACATTACAATGTTCCATTTTATTGTTCCATTAGTACCCCATACTTTTTTTGTATACCCATGCTTATTTTTAGTTTGATTACGAGCATCCATGTGACATGTTGTGCACCCCTGACATGACTTGATACACCTATTACTTGACACGACGTGATACCGTGCACTTCTTGACATGACATGATACCTATATACTACCTGACTTGACCTGATGTACCATAGCTTTACCTGTTATCTGATCTTGTTACTAATGCCAACTAACTCGACCTGTTGTCCCTACGGACATTTCCTGTTGTATATCCAGACAAACATGTACCTGCTTGATTCTGTGTTGGCATTAGCTCCAGATTTATTAATACCTGACTTGACATATATAACTTGGGGGTATGGGGAAATCAGGAATGTAACCGAACGTAACTCAAAGGGCCATCCTATTGTTTGCCGTTTTTTCGAGCGTTACGGAATACCTATTGTTTGCCGTTTTTCCGGGCGTTACGGAATACCTATTGTTTGCCGTTTTTCCGGGCGTTACGGAATACCTATTGTTTGCCGTTTTTCAGGGCGTTACGGAATAATCACCGATAGGTTACGATGAGGATTACATTACTTGGTTTCGAAGACTTTAGAATAAATAACCCCGTAGCACAGTTTAGATATCACTGCACGTCACTTATACTGACATACTCACTGTTATATATTCTTGTTATATTCTTGCTCATACTCATACCGGCATGTCTTGCTGCCCCTGTTTATAGTATTGCTTGATATTATGACGCACTGACGTCTGGGTTTTGCATGGCCCAGATCCTCTACCTTTATTGCATACTGATCAGGAGTACTGCCGCTGTTAGACCGAGCGGTGAGGATCCTGTTGGTATCCGGTTTTACTTTCTAGGTGTTTTATTTATTGGATCTTTTGCTTCCACATATTATATTATGTCTTGACTCGTTTATTCTGGCTTATGGACATGTACTAGATAGTTTAGTTTACTTTCCTGTTCTTGATATCTCTACAGCGTAATGTGACTGTAGAAGGATTTTTCCTATCCACAGGTAACATGGTTGGCTATGTCACGTGCCTATCTTAGCGTACTCTGGGAAGCGGTGCATGACATGGTTCTTTTGGTATCAGAGCCATAGGATATAGGTTAATCGAGTTTGATTCTTTTGTAGTTGGGTATTGGACCCAATACACGAATCAGAATACTCGTGATTAGGTACATGTCCTGCCACCTTGTTATCGTGATTCTTGAATCATATCTTTCTCTTATCCTTGCCTTAACGATATGCAAACAACTTTGCATCTCGAGTTGAAATTCTTTTGGTTCCCTATTGTTTCTTCCGTCCTATTCCTTTGATTCTGATACTAGGATTTGGGCGACTTGAACGGAGTTATGTGATTATAACTATGAACTGCAGCATGGTTACAATGCGGTACTCTATTTAAGTAACTTGGAGTCCTGGTCATGATTCACTTCCTTGTTTCATGGTCGATATATTGCCTTACTTCTCTTGCTTTCCAGCTCATGTTTATCGCAAGTTTGGATTCGGTTTACCGTGCTTATCTTCTTCAGTGTTTGGCTTCAGGTGAAATCGTTTCAGGTATCCTACTTGATCATGTCTTTCCCGCATTAGAATTAGTCAATTCTGGTGCATTCCTTTGTTTGTTGTTGTCTTGGGAATGGATTTTCTCGGCACTGTCTACGCTCACATTGATTGTAAGACAAAGGAAGTGATTTTCCAGATTCCCAGACATCCGGAGTTTATCTTTGCTGGAGGAAGCAGTTCTGTCGGGCCAGTCGAGTTTAGGGCTAGGCCGACAGACAATGTTCTTTCGTCGATGGATGTTGATAAGGAGGAAGCGCCAGCTGTAGTTCGAGAGTTTATGGACGTGTTCGAGGACATCTCGGGTTTACCGCAAAAACGAGATGTGGAGTTCGCGATTGATCTTGTTACTGGTGCAACGCCAATCTCAAAGGCGTACTGTCTAATGGCACCAATGGAATTGGAAGAAGTCAAGAAGCAGGTTGCTGAATTACTTGAGAAGGGTTGGATTCACAGCAGTAAATCACCTTGGGGAGTTTCGGTTCTTCTAGTCAAGAAGAAAGATGGCACAAGGAGGATGTGCATCGATTATCGAGAATTAAACCGGGTGACTATTAAGGACAAATACCCGATCCCTCGCATTGGTGAATTATTTGAGCAGCTTAGCGGCGCGAGGGTATTCTCGAAGCTGGATTTGCGATCCGGATATCATCTGGTCCGAGTTAAAACAGAAGATATTTGCAAGACTGCGTTCCGAACTCGGTATGGACATTACAAGTATTTAGTGATGCCATTCGGAGTCACGAATGCACCGGCGATATTTATGGATTTGATGAACCGAATCTTTTCACCGTTCTTGGACTAGTTTATAGTGGTGTTCATTGATGATATTCTGGTCTACTCGAGGAGCATTGAAGAACATGCGGAACACTTAAAGATCGCACTGCGGACATTGAGGCAAGAAAGATTGTATGCAAAGATGAGCAAGTGCGAGTTTTGGCTTGAAGGAGTAAAGTTTTTGGGGCATGGTGATGGAATCACCGTTGATCCCGAAAAGATTGCAGCAGTTCGAGATTGGCCGATTCCGAAGAACGTGGCAGAGATTAGAAGCTTTCTTGGACTTGCCGGGTATTACAGGAGGTTCGTGGAAGAACTTTGCTCGTCTGGCGGAGCTGGTGGCTGACTACGACCTTGATCTTAAGTACCATCCGGGGAAAGTCAATGTTGTGCCGGATGCGCTTAGTCATGCCAGCAATTCAGATGTTGACTGCACAGAAGGAACTTATTGAAGACTTTCGATGATTCGATTTGGAGGTTGTGCTACCGCATTCTTCGGGATAGTTGATGCAGCTGCAAGTACAGTCGTCGTTGATCGAGAATATTAAAGCAGCGCAATTGCAGGACCCTAGATTGCAAAAGTTTCGAGAACAGGTTGAAGCTGGACTTCGAACAGAATTACTGATTCATGAAGATGGTTCGTTGCGGTATGGTAGCCATTTGTGTGTGCCAAAGGGAGATATTTGTGAAGAGCTCATGAAGGAGACACACAGTTCAGCATATTCCGTACATCCAGGAGGCACGAAGATGTACCGAGATATACGACAGCATTTCTGGTGGGAAGGCACGAAACGGGAGATTGCCCGCTTTGTAGCAAAGTGCTTGGTGTGTCAGCAAGTTAAGGCTGAACATCAAAGGGTTGCTGGTTTATTGCAACCACTTCCGATCCCTCAATGGAAGTGGGAACATATAACCATGGATTTCGTGATGGCTCTACCGCGAAGTCCCAAAGACAACAATGCAGTTTGGGTGATTGTTGATCGATTGACCAAGGCAGCTCATTTCATACCATTTCGAGTTGGTCAATCAACGAAAGCTTTGGCAGCACGGTACATGCAGGAGATTGTAAGATTGCATGGAGTACCGGTGAGCATCGTGTCCGACAGTGACACTCGTTTCTTATCGCACTTTTGGAGGAGCTTACAGGAAAGTTTGGGGAATCGTTTGAAGTTTAGCATCGCTTATCATCCTCAAACAGATGGCCAGTCGGAGAGAACGATCCAAACTCTTGAAGACATGTTGAGAGCTTGCATGTTAGACTTTAAGGGTTCATGGGAGGATCGTTTGCACTTGGTGGAGTTTTCTTACAATAACAGTTTCCAGGCGACTATTCAGATGGCTCCATTCGAAGCTTTATATGATCACAAGTGTCGTTCGCCTGTTTGTTGGGATGATGTTGGAGAACGAAGATTGTTGGGACCGGATTTGATCGTGCAAACAGTTGAGAAGGTTAACACTATCCGGAATTATATGAAAGCAGCACAAGACCGACAAAAGAGTTGGGTAGATACATCGAGAAGACCTCTAGAGTTCGCTGTTGGTGATTTGATATGCTTGAAGACATCACCGACTAGAGGGGTGATTCATTTTCGAAGTCAAGGAAAGCTTAGTCCTCGATTCGTTGGACCTTTTGAGATTTTGGAGCGTGTTGGAGAAGTAGCGTATCGTTTGGCATTAACGCAGTCCTTGGCGAATGTTCATGGCGTGTTTCACGTATCTCAGCTCCGTAAGTATGCTCGAGATGAAACACATGTGTTGGATCATTCGGAGCTGACTATCCGAGAAGATTTGACTTTTGAGGAGCGACCGATATTGATTGTGGATCGAAGAGAAAAGGTTCTTAAGAACAAAGTTATCCCTATGGTACTTGTTTCTTGGGGTAATCGCTCACATGGAGAGTCAACTTGGGAACGAGAAGATGAAATCCGGCAGAAGTTTCCATATATATTCTTGTAGTTTGTTGTTTGTTTATCCTTTTGTTCTTGGAATTTCGAGGACGAAATTCTTTTTCTAGTTGGGTATAATGTAACAACCGAGTTCAGTTATACCAATTTCTGTTTCCGTATCTGTTTGTCTGTGGTATTTTATTGATTTATCTTGTTTGGGTGCGAATGGTAGTTTACAGTTTACATTGCATTCAACCCGACCCGCTTGCTTGAACTGTTTGATTCATATTTATAGACTACCCTGGCTTGTTAATTAGACATGTGCATCTAGTGTAAACTGCATATTAACATTTCACCTAGCATCGCGTATTTTACATATAACATTTTAGATCACGTAAAATAAATTAAAATTGCATTTCATAGCTTGCATGATACCCCTAACCGCGTGGTAGTGTCCGCGCATCTTGTTCTTGTTAGTGTATATGCCCTAGAGGCCATTACTGTATCATACTAGTTTGTATATTACTTGATGGAAGCTTGGGATATTCACAGTTGTATAGACAATCTTGCTCAAAATGGTAGTATGCTACTTGGTTTGTTTCTACTTTAATGTGTGCATGTGTTTCTTTTAGCATATCGCTTATACATATCAGTAGAGCCCTTAGGATCTTTGCTTGATTACCAGCGTTGTGATGGCAGTCACACTTGTGGGGGCTGGGTAATCTATAAGCACATCCTTATACAGGTCCCTAGTTGTAGGACTATCGAGATAGGGCATCGATACTCTGGAGTAGACCAGCGTATGCGCTTCTCATCCCAGCAGGGGAGATGGTCTGTCCCACAGCCATCAGTACGTCGTACTGGAGATAGTATGCGGGTGCTCGTTAGGTTACGAGTACACTGGTCAGGACTCGTCGGGAACTGTTGGTTGGTATTATACCTATCGTCATTTATCAGTTCCCAGGTGACATGAGTACAGCTTAGTCCGCTGACTTGACACTGTCACTTCGCCTCGAGTGTGTTCCCACTGTTCTTTGATTACTACCCTACCACGGCTCAAAGGAGTCGTGCAAACAGGTAGTAGTTGGGTGCAGTCCCGAAGCACTTGGAGGCAGTGACGGTTAGACAGGATTCGTCTCTCCCGGTATTGGGGGTTGATATCACGTTGTGTCTAGGAGAGCCATTACACATAGTCGTCCCTGGCCAGGGCAAGCGAGATATACTGGTAAGTTTCCAGTGTTATCTCAGGGTGTTCTAGGCTACACTCCGACATGACTTGTACCGCTATTAAGGGACTGACGTTCACCACCCCCTAGGCCCGCCATGCGATATTCTTAGACGAACAGACCGGACTGTACGGAGATTGTCACATTCAGGCTCAGCAGGAGTTCGGATGGCTTTACCTCATCGGCCTTCTTATCGACATCTACCTGGGGACCGTTACGTACAGCCAGTGCCGCTTGCGGTTTGTAGTTAAACCCACTGCCAGTGTAGTGTCGAATCTTTAGAGTCCCACACAGAGAGTTTTCCTGCACTGAGCGAAAGGTGTAGAGGCCGTATGGTTTTACGGCAAGGTTACGATCACTTACTTGCACTTGTGTGCGTATGCTGTTCGGGCAGACAATACTAGTGGGCTTTGGTTTAAGCCGGATCCTAGTATTGTATGGATGGATTTGTTTTGTCTCCTGTGCATTCACATTCTACGGAATGCGGATGCGGGTGTGTATGCACAGTTATGAGGAGCGAAGAAGAAGGAGGTGCCTCATTAGGGTTTTGGCAGTTGATTCGGTTAAAACCATTATGAGACGGGGACATTATTTACTAATCTTTTTAGTGATAATTATGTTATGGCTAATTGCTTTGACCATTTGACCATACTTGACTTTGTTGACCGTTTGACCAAAGTTGACTAGGATCTTCATGAGAGGTCTAGAGTATTCTTTGGTTTTCATTTTATTTTTTGAGATGAAAATGGTCGAGTCAATGTAGCCATCAACTTTATCATGAAAGGATTAGTAATTATGATGTTTATGCATTATTGCAACCATGGTTCATTTTCTTAGTTCATTATTCTTTTCTCATTCTCTCTCTTGATATGAGAAAGCTCCATGGTTCCTCCTTCTTCTTCCTCCTCTTGAAATTTCCTTTGATCTCATGTGTTGAGAGAATAAGGAAGTAAGTTGACAAAAACATCCATCTACTACTTCTACACAACCTAGGACATCAAGCCTAGCGATCTTGTTGCCCTAGTTGCCTCGGCTCGAGGTGGAGCTCGGAACACAAACTCTCGGGTGGATCGTCTTCGACTCAAGGAGGCCGCGGAAGTGATCAAGATCCGGATCGATCCTCGGAGCTTGGATGGACGAGCAGGACAGCGGAGAGAAGACCCGAAGGATCAGTTTCGTGAGGTATAATCTCTATGATATAGTAGATAGAACCTTATGTAGTTTGCTAGGTTTTTGTTTAGCAAAGATCCTCCTTTTAGTCCATGTTGCTTTGTGTCAAAAAAATATTTTTTTACCGTTTCCGCCTCCCCGTAAGAACCGGGGTGAGCAACGTGGACTTACAGTGGTATCAGAGCCTAGCTAAACATAAACTAGCATGTTAGCAAAGTATTTAGAATTTCGATCGGAAAAAAATCACAAAACACGTCCGGAAAAATCAACTTTCTGCCGATTTTTAAAACAGCTCCAAAAATTATTTGACATACATGAAAAATCGGCTCAGGGTTTTCTAAAAACACTCACCAAAAACGATTCAGTGACTTAGTCAAAGCGCCGCGGAACCGCGGCAAGAACATGCTTCTTGCCGGGGATCCGCGGCCGAGTTGACTCAGACGTGGACCGTTTTTGGTGCAGTGTTCTTATTGTTCTGTTTTGGGATTTTTAGTATATTTTGTTCCTGCCCAGAATTTCCAGAGAACAAATTTGTGTTTGGGGTGGTTACAAATCCGTATTTTGATCGAGATTCCATAGACTTTGGCTAATGGATTTTATCTGTGATGTGATATATGTATTGAACGTCTGCTAATCGCTATACGTCGATTAGTGGGGGTTATACATATCTGTGATCTGTAATGTTGATGGTTTGTGTATATGAACTTGTTGGATTGTCGCGGATGAATAGCCGGGGATGTGAGATGAGAGTTTCTTTTTCTTTCATTCAATGTAAAATTTGTAATTGATGTAATATTATTTTATGGCCGCACATCCGGGATGAGGTTGTAGCCGCCATTGTATAATTTCTTTTACTGTTTTTGCTCCTTGGATAGACCCAAGGTGGGGTGCACAAACTACCGGGTATCTCGAAGTGCCAAGTGGCCTACTCACGTTGTTGAGGGAGGTTGCTTCACTTCGGGTACTTGGAGGGTAGTATGCCACACCCGTAGGGGTCTAGGGTGGGGTTTGGCTATTCATCGCGACCGTGCAATCCGTCTTTCGTTGCAGGCTCGAACGAAACGCGGATTCCTAGTATATCCAAAGTGTTCATCTGTGATCTGGAATGGCTATCATTGCATCTGACGAATGTATATATCTATATATGATATCTAAGTAGGAGTTGCTTATGTTTTGCATCCGCGCTAGTCCAGCCCCCGCTCTGTCGTTAGTTAAGTAACCTAACGGGTGATGACGGGGCCCTTGGCGAATGCGGATGGCATAAGCGTACGTCATATTTTCGTTGTTTTCTGCAATGGTAGGATTAAATGATGGGACGCATTAAATTAATGTAAGAAAATAAACCAAAGTAAAGTCGTTGGAACAATTTCAAAACCACTCGGTTTCTTTTCACAAACAACTTTTAAAAATGCGGAGCTTAAACCACTCCTTTTAAAAGCTATCAAGGTTCCTTCGATTATATCAAGTTCACTACGTTCACGATTTCGCCAAAACCATTCGTAGCCCTCCGTCGTTTCATATGGATATACAACAGTATTCAAGCTGTGTTTGTTGGCCTTAGTCAAGGCACAGTGATTGGTAGCTGGTGGGTATTCATATATTGCATAGATAGATGCGTTGGTTTGGGACAATCGTATTACTTTGTTGGCCATAGTCAAGGGTATATACGGGTGGGTTCAAATCAACCTGGACAATGACGGGTAGAACTTAACATGTGACTTATGATTTGTTGGCCTTAGTCAAGGTCATAAGAGCATGGGGCAAAAATCCACATCGGGAGTTTCTAAAGAAACTGAAACTTGCTAGTGCTGCATACCATTTGGAGTGTGATGATTCTGGTAGGATTCCTTCAGTTTTATCATACGATGATATTTGGATCCCGATCCTACTGTGAGTATATGCTACTCCTCGGGAACTTTCTCACTTAACGATCAATGCTATAAACCAAGTAGGTGTCTAGAAAGGTGTTAGCGGGGCTACGCCCACAGGGAAAATAGGTTACTTAATTAAGGAACTTCGCGAAAGCGTTGGAAAACCTCCCTCGAAGTACCAACACTGGCCTGGCTGAACGGTTAAGCAAGTATTGTACGGTGAGATTGATCCCGACTAATTCTTCCTTTTTGATTTGAGGAGGGATTCGAGAAACAATGGGAGCCATCCTGTTTAGATAAATTAAAAACCAATCTAAACTTGCAAGAGCATCATGCTGAGTGTTTTCTTCTCTCTCTCTTAATTGCAGCGACCCAGTGACCACACATAGGTTACATCTAGATAATAAAATGACTGAATCTGACTGTTATGATTGGCAAAGGTCTGTCCAGATGTCCATTGCCCATGACAAGCTGGGACACCTCTTAACTAATCCAACCCCTGCCGTCTCAGGACCAGTTTCCCCTATCACGGATATTGATATCCGTAAGACATCGGAAAAAGACTGTGCGAAAGCCAAGTGCCTCGTGTTAGCCTCAGTTGATGGTGCATACCAGAGACAGCACGAGAAGATGGACTTAGTTTCTATCTTCCTCCATAACAAAGATTTATATGGAGAGCAATCTCGTATCGCAAGATATGAGACCTCGAACGAATTGCTTCAAGCGAGGTTGGCTATCGAGTCATCTGTAGGGGGCAACGTCCTTACAGAGACCAGCTATTTTGAGCTCACGGACCTGAAGACCACGTTGAAGAGCGGGTCAGATGCTGACTTAATTCTACATTCTCTACCTTCTACCCTGAAGGAAACCAGGGAAGTAGAAGGAAAGGGAAGGGCAAAAGTTTCGGGATTGGATGTAGAAAAAGAGGGACGTTCCTATTGTTACGGGAATGAACATTGGCAGAAGGATTGCAGGGCTAGCAAAGCCAGTAGCCAGGATTCGAAGCATGTTGTGGCTTCGGCTTCGAGTGTGTTTGTAATAGAGAACTGTATGTCAGTTAACCCTACTTTCTGGGTATTGGATACCGGATCAGGGTCTCACATCTGTAATTCGTTACAGGCTCTGAGAAACCGTAGGGTTATCAGGATAGGTGATATGACTCTCAGGGTTGCTAACGGAATGAGCATGGACGCTGAATCCGTAGGGGAATATCATCTTGGACTGACAACTGGGCAGATATTGATTCTGCGTAACTGTTTTTATGTACCAGGTGCGACTTGTAATATCATATCTGTATCCTTACTTTCTAAGGAAGGATATGATTTTACTTTTGTAAGCGATGTGGTCCACATCCACCTAAATCAAGTTCTGATTGGGTCAGGTACATTAGAAAATGGAATATACGTATTAAATCAAGCTCAGATTTTCAGTGTCCAGAACACACTTAAAAGAAAGTCTCCGAAAACAAATCAGGCTTTCTTATGGCATTGTAGACTGGGTCACATTAATGAGACACGGTTAACAAAGTTACATAAAGAAGGATACTTGAATCCGTTCGAGTACCAGTCTTATGCTACTTGTGAATCTTGTCTCATGGGAAAGATGACAAAGACTCCGTTCACTGGACACGGAGAAAGAGCAAGCGAGCTCTTGGGACTCATACACAACGACATGTGTGGTCCAATGTCTACACATGCGCGAAGTGGTTTTTCATACTTCATTACTTTCACAGATGATTTCTCTAGGTATGGACATGTCTTCCTGATGAAGCATAAATCCGAGGCCTTTGAGAAATTTCGGGAATACAAGAATGAAGTTGAAAAACAAACAGGCAAAAGTATCAAGACACTGAGATCTGATCGAGGTGGTGAATACTTGAGTGCCGAGTTTCTGGACTACTTAAAAGAGAATGGAATTCTCTCTCTGCTTACTCCTCCATACACACCACAACACAACGGTGTATCGGAAAGGCGGAATCGAACTCTATTGGATATGGTTCGTTCCATGATGAGTAAGGCTGAGTTACCGCGATCTTTCTGGGGTTATGCACTAGAAACAACTACATATCTTTTGAACCAAGTTCCAACCAAGACTGTGCCTACCACCCCATATCAGATGTGGAGTGGGAAGAAACCCTGTCTTAAGTATCTTAAGACATGGGGATGCCCAGCTTTTGTCAAAAAGCAGCATGCGGACAAGCTCGAGGCACGCTTAGTACAATGTATGTTTGTGGGATACCCAAAGAACTCCAAGGGGTATCTTTTCTATTACGCAGAGGAGCAAAAGGTCTTTGTTTCTCGTCATGCCCGCTTCTTGGAAACTGAGTTTTTAGAAAATCAGATAAGTGGGAGCGCAATAGAACTGGAAGAAATTCCAGAACCACAAGCTATTACTGAAACCTTGGTAGAACCAGAAGGTTCAGGAGAACCGGACATCCCAGCGCCACTCCGCAGGAGTAGCAGGCAGTCTCATCCACCCGAGAGATACTACGGTTTTCTCATAGACGGGAATAGAGAGGATTGCACCATTGATTATGATGAGCCCACTAGCTTCCAGCAAGCCATTCAGAGTGGTGACTCAGTAAGATGGCTGGATACAATGCGGACCGAGATGGAGTCCATGTACACCAACAAAGTTTGGACTTTGGACTTTGCTCCAGAAGGGGTAAAACCCGTAGGCTGCAAATGGATCTTCAGAAAAAAGATTGGTGTAGATGGGCAAGTTGAAACCTATAAAGCTAGACTTGTTGCAAAGGGTTTTCGTCAAAGACCTGGTTTGGACTATGACGAGACCTTTTCTCCAGTGGCTATGCTCAAATCCATTCGGATCCTTCTTGCCATTGCTACCTTCCACGATTATGAAATCTGGCAGATGGACGTAAAGACGGCCTTTCTAAATGGAAATTTGGAAGAGTGCGTCTATATGGATCAGCCGGAGGGATTCAATCAGAGTGGGAGCAGCGGTAAAGTGTGCAAGTTGCTCAAGTACATCTATGGACTGAAGCAGGCATCGCAGAGTTGGAACATCTGCTTTGATGATACTGTCAAGGAATTCGACTTTATCAAAAACCCAGATGAACCATGCATTTACAGTAAGATTGTAGGGAGAACTGTGGTATTCCTCGTCTTGTACATGGATGGCATTCTCCTAATAGGAAATGATATTCCTATGCTACAGTCAGTCAAAGGATTCTTGTCACAGAGGTTCTCCATGAAGGACCTGGGCGATGCCAACTACATTCTGGGGATCCAGATCTATCGTGATAGATCTAAGAGGATGTTGGGACTTTCACAGTCCAGGTACATCGACACCATACTGAAACGATTCAGTATGGAAGATTCCAAGCGCGGTAATCTACCGGCTTGTCACGGAATCACCCTCTCCAAAGAGATGTCTCCTAAGACTGATTTGGAAAGGGCTCGCATGTCATCTATACCCTACGCATCTGCGGTAGGCTCTATAATGTATGCGATGTTGTGTACCAGACCAGATGTAGCATACGCATTAAGCGTTGTAAGCCGGTATCAGTCGGACCCAGGGGAGAAACACTGGATAGCAGTAAAGAACATTCTCAAGTACCTGAGAAGGACTAAGGAGATGTTCTTGGTGTATGGCAGAAAAGACCTCCAGATCGAGGCCTTTGCTGACTCCAGCATCCAGAGTGACAAGGATGACTCCAAGTCCATGTCGGGTTATGTCTTTACCCTCAATGGAGGGGCGGTTTGCTGGAAGAGTTCCAAGCAGGAAATCGTTGCTGACTCAACTATGGAAGCGGAGTACATAGCTGCTTGCGATGCCGCAAAGGAAGCTATCTGGATGAAGAAGTTCCTCACGGAGCTTCAGGTGGTTCCTACCATTGTTGATCCAATACTGCTGTATTGTGACAACAACGGAGCTATAGCTTTAGCGAAGGAACCCATGTCCCATCAGAAGTCCAGGCACATTTTGAGGCGGTACCACCAGATCAGGGAGATCGTAGATCGCCGGGAGATCGAGGTGAAGAGAGCAAATTCGGAGAATAACACTGCAGATCCATCACGAAGGCCATACCCCGGACTCAGTTCGAGCGGCTGATCGAGATGATAGGTCTTCGATACGCCAGTACATGGCCTTAGTGCAAGTGGGAGATTGTTAGTGTATATGCCCTAGAGGCCATTACTGTATCATACTAGTTTGTATATTACTTGATGGAAGCTTGGGATACTCACAGTTGTATAGACAATCTTGCTCAAAATGGTAGTATGCTACTTGGTTTGTTTCTACTTTAATGTGTGCATGTGTTTCTTTTAGCATATCGCTTATACATATTAGTAGAGCCCTTAGGATCTTTGCTTAATTACCAGCGTTGTGATGGCAGTCACACTTGTGGGGGTTGGGTAATCTATAAGCACATCCTTATACAGGTCCCTAGTCGTAGGACTATCGAGACAGGGCATCGATACTCCGGAGTAGACTAGCGTATGCGCTTCTCATCCCAGCAGGGGAGATGATCTGTCCCACAGCCATCAGTACGTCGTACTGGAGATAGTATGCGGGTGCTCGTTAGGTTACGAGTACACTGGACAGGACTCGTCGGGAACTGTTGGTTGGTATTATACCTATCGTCAGTTATCAGTTCCCAGGTGACATGAGTACAGCTTAGTCCGCTGACTTGACACTGTCACTTCGCCTCGAGTGTGTTCCCACTGTTCTTTGATTACTACCCTACCATGGCTCAAAGGAGTCGTGCAAACAGGTAGTAGTTGGGTGCAGTCCCGAAGTACTTGGAGGCAGTGACAGTTAGACAGTATTCGTCTCTCCCGGTATTGGGGGTTGATATCGCGCTGTGTCTAGGAGAGCCATTACACATAGTCGTCCCTGGCCAGGGCAAGCGAGATATACTGGTAGGTTTCTAGTGTTATCTCAGGGTATTCTGGGCTACACTCCGACACGACTTATACCGCTATTAGGGTACTGACGTTCACTGCCCCTAGGCCCGCCATGCGATATTCTTAGAAGAACAGACCGGACTGTACGGAGATTGTCACATTCAGGCTCAGTAGGAGTTCGGATGGGTTTACCTCATCGGCCTTCTTATTGACATCTACCTGGGGACCGTTACGTACAGCTAGTGCCGCTTGCGGTCTGTGGTTAAACCCACTGCCAGCATAGTGTCGAGTCTTTAGAGTCCCACACAGAGAGTTTCCCTGCACTGAGCGAAAGGTGTAGAGGTCGTATGGTTTTATGGCAAGGCTACGATCACTTACGTGCACTTGTGTGTGTATGTTGTTCGGGCAGACAATACTAGTGGGCTTTAGTTTAAGCCGGATCCTAGTATTGTATGGATGGATTTGTTTTGTCTCCTGTGCATTCGCATACTACGGAATGCGGATGCGGGTGTGTATGCACAGTTGTGAGGAGCGAAGAAGAAGGAGGTGCCTCATTAGGGTTTTGATAGTTGATTCGGTCAAAACCTTTATGAAGCGGGCTCATTAGGGTTTTGACAGCTGATTCGGTTAAAACCATTATTAGCTGGGGATATTATTTACTAATCTTTTTAGTGATAATTATGTTATGGCTAATTGCTTTGACCATTTGACCATACTTGACTTTGTTGACCGTTTGACCAAAGTTGACTAGGATCTTCATGAGAGGTCTAGAGTATTCTTTGGTTTTCATTTTATTTTTTGAGATGAAAATGGTCGAGTCAATGTAGCCATCAACTTTATCATGAAAGGATTAGTAATTATGATGTTTATGCATTATTGCAACCATGGTTCATTTTCTTAGTTCATTATTCTTTTCTCATTCTCTCTCTTGATATGAGAAAGCTCCATGGTTCCTCCTTCTTCTTCCTCCTCTTGAAATTTCCTTTGATCTCATGTGTTGAGAGAATAAGGAAGTAAGTTGACAAAAACATCCATCTACTACTTCTACACAACCTAGGACATCAAGCCTAGCGATCTTGTTGCCCTAGTTGCCTCGGCTCGAGGTGGAGCTCGGAACACAAACTCTCGGGTGGATCGTCTTCGACTCAAGGAGGCCGCGGAGGTGATCAAGATCCGGATCGATCCTCGGAGCTTGGATGGACGAGCAGGACAGCGGAGAGAAGACCCGAAGGACTAGTTTCGTGAGGTATAATCTCTATGACATGGTAGATAGAACCTCATGTAGTTTGCTAGGTTTTTGTTTAGCAAAGATCCTCCTTTTAGTCCATGTTGCTTTGTGTCAAAAAATCGTTTTTTACCGTTTCCGCCTCCCCGTAAGAACCGGGGTGAGCAACGTGGACTTACAGTTCTCGTCTCGTTCAGTGAAACGGACGTGTTTGGATAGCAACGCGCACGTACGTGCGTCCGTTCTTGGGGGTATGCATTTTTGTTACCTAATCTTTCATTTTGAAATTTGGAAGCTGCATATAATTTTCATATTTTAAATCTAAATTTTTAGACCCGACCAGGGCGCATTTTGAAATATTTTATATCCCGCTAAAATTTAATTATTTAAATTTTATATCAATTATAATATTTCTTTTAAACTGCTCAGAATATTTTTTCCAACCAATATAAATCTTTTTTCAATTTTTTCATAATAATCAAATCCTATTTTAACAACCAGCTCTCTTTTTCTCATGGGCCCTATCCTCTCTCTCCCTTTCTTTTCTCTCTCGTCGTCTCTCTCTTCTTTCTTTCTCCTATCGGAGTTACTGTGCGTTCCTCGAGTGTGGTCACCGCGCCATGCTATCGTCACCTCCCTTCTTCACGTTTCCTCTTCTCCTTCGTTTAAACCCCCACGAGAACCCATACTGCCGCCACGAAACCCTAGCCTTCTTCTTCTTCCTCGACCTTTCCTCGACCTCATCTCATCTCATCGACCTCGCCTCCTCTCTCACCTCTTCCACCTCACCTTCCTCTCCTTTCATCTCCCCGAGCAACCTTGCAACAACAACCCACAGCCTTCACTAAACCCCATCGCCTGCCCTCGCACACTGCCGACGATCACCTCGTTGGCCTCGTAACCGCCCCCTCTCCTCTCTCTCCGTTCCTGATGAGAGCCCTTGCCTTCACCTCGTCGTCACTGTCACTGCCTCCACCCTCGCCTCAGCCCCTCGTCGCCGTTTCCATCTTCGACCTCGCCTCCATCTTCCTCATAACCTACTCCATCACCATTCTTCATCATCATCGTCTCTTCGACTTCTTCCACCACCACGACCAACAACCCAATCACCCGCCGCCTTCACCCTTCTTCTAACCCAGAGGACCGATGACCCAGTGCCACCATCTCTATCGTGTTCCTCTTCGTTAAAAATCCGACCACCCTCATCACCATAGCCGATCTCCCTCCTCTCTTGACCCGAGCTTCAACCCATCACCATCCTCGTCTCCATCTTCATCTTTGCATCAACATCCACAATTTTTCTTATGCTTGCAACTCCAAATCTTAGCTTCCAGACCTAGACCCAAGTTTCTAGTATCCACCACCCTGCCCTGTGCCGTCACTTTTTGCAGGTGGAGATAGTAGTGTGTTGAGAATGGAGACCAGCAAGAAAAGTATATATTGGCCCTATGTGTGCAAACACATTCTCTCGTATTGGATTTTTAAGAAGTTTTGATGACCTTTATGACGTTGGATCTCTAGTTCCTCCAGTTGCTATCTTTCCTCTTGGCACTGGAAAATGATATTTCGAGGAGTTTTGGTTGGGGTGTTTATTGCCTTTTTCATGACGGTCTGCTTGAAACAATATCTCATTAGAGCAATCGCTGATCTCAAACCCGAACCCTCTGCAGTCTCCCGATCCAAGCAGCCAATCCAACGCTATCATATCGTCGCAATTGCCCAAGTTCACGTCGAGACTTTGATGGTGTCATGTTTTACGTCGCGGTCGTTGTTCGGTGTTCGAAATGTGGGTATTCATATTAGTCGTCGTGGTTTTACCGATCAAGGCAAGTAAAACTTGCTACATGCTATTTATATTATTTTTATACGTATTTAATTGCATATTAAACCTGTAGTTTAAATCTAATACTACATGTTCCCTTTTAACATTTCGATGTTCCGTTTACATAATTTTAGATCTAAAACTGAACATATCATGTTGCGTATTAGATTACAATCCATTGTACCCATGTCCATATTCGAATCACATATTGCTTAGTTGTATAGCCCATAATACCATTTTAATAGTTTAAAACCTTTCGGACACCGTCTGCATCATTTTAATAGTTTAAAACCTTTCGGACACCGTCTGCATCCAGTTAACCTATTATATATATAGTTGCATCCCTAGATCATTTAACCCATAATAATGAGATTTTAACATTCCATTTTGATAAAGTGTATTTAATTAGTGTTGGAACCATAACCCTAACTCAAATCGGTAACCGTGCATCCATATGTTTTAATCTGTACCTATTTGCATACCACATTACAATGTTCCATTTTATTGTTCCATTAGTACCCCATACTTGTTTTGTATACCCATGCTTATTTTTAGTTTGATTACGAGCATCCACGTGACATGTTGTGCACCCCTGACATGACTTGATACACCTATTACTTGACACGACGTGATACCGTGCACTTCTTGACATGACATGATACCTATATACTACCTGACTTGACCTGATGTACCATGGCTTTACCTGTTACCTAATCTTGTTACTAATACTAACTAACTCGACCTGTTGTCCCTAGGGACATTTCCTGTTGTCTATCCAGACAAACCTGTACCTGCTTGATCCTGTGTTGGCATTAGCTCCAGATTTATTAATACCTGACTTGACATATATAACTTGGGGGTATGGGGAAATCAGGAATGTAACCGAACGTAACTCAAAGGGCCATCCTATTGTTTGCCGTTTTTCCGGGCGTTACGGAATACCTATTGTTTGCCGTTTTTCCGGGCGTTACGGAATACCTATTGTTTGCCGTTTTTCCGGGCGTTACGGAATAATCGCCGATGGGTTACGATGAGGATTACATTACTTGGTTTCGAAGACTTTAGAATAGATAACCCCATAGCATAGTTTAGATATCACTGCACGTCATTTATACTGATATACTCACCGTTATATATTCTTGCTCATACTCATACCTGCATGTCTTGCTACTCCTGTTTATAGTATTGCTTGATATTATGACGCACTGACGTCTGGGTTTTGCATGGCCCAGATCCTCTACCTTTGTTGTAGACTGATCAGGAGTACTGCCGCTGTTAGACCGAGCGGTGAGGATCCTGTTGGTATCCAGTTTTACTTTCTAAGTGTTTTATTTATTGGATCTTTTGCTTCCGTATATTATATTATTTCTTGACTCATTTATTCTGGCTTATGGACATGTACTAGATAGTTTAGTTTACTTTCCTGTTCTTGATATCTCTACAGCCGTAATGTGACTGTGGAAGGATTTTTCCTATCCACAGGAAGCATGGTTGGCTATGTCACGTGCCTATCTTAGCGTACTCTGGGAAGAGGGGCGTGACAACTGGATTTTGTGGGTGTAATCCGCTGAAAACCCTCAGGAGACAAAACTCCTCCTACTAGGGACACCTAGAGGTTTAACGGCTTGTTGCACGTACTCAGTGCAATCGCGTTCCCTGCGAAAGTGAGGCTAGGATTTTTTGTTTTGCTTGGGACGAGTAAAAGATAAGTTTGGGGGTATTTGTTCATATCTGAAAACTGCATTTTAATACCACTCATTCATTATCTATTTTGTTATATATCGGTTCTATTAAGCAGTGTCTGCTCAGTAATTACAGATTACAGGTAGACATGATACAACACTGAAGACGCACTCAAGATCACGGATATGGCATTTGGGAGACAACACTGCAAACAGAACAGAAAACCGACCGATATACAGAGAGCTCTTTTGCAATAACTAGTGTGCACATAATTTTTGGTCCAACACAATACATGTGTGACACTAGCTCTTTGACATGGACCATGGACCATATGGGGGCTGCCCTTGCACAAATCATGCAAGTAGGCACATGTGTGGGTATGATTTGCATTGATTGTGCATTGAATGCTATAAAGTTTTGATGTGATATTGGCATCAAGTTTCCCTCCAAATCTCTGCATGCAAACCAGGATTAAAATGATAAAACAAGCAGCACCAGAGTGATGTTGGAGTGCACACAAGACCACACAATGAATACGAGACTCATAGCTCGGTTTTGGACCGGCCAGACCACCCTAGAATCCGAGCTCGCCGGTCCCCCTAGCTCAAAACGTCCCCATCTTTTCCCTGTCCCTTCCTTGCTGTCACATCATCTTATTTTTGCTGCTTGTTTATTTTTCTTTTGTGCCTATAAAAATAGACCGGTGAGCAAAGGAAGGGCCTCACCGTATTACAATAATGAGGTGTCCCCTTCTAAAAGCATGTCTTGCCAAATTACAAGAATGCCCTCACCGTATATACATACCCATATTCGTATTCCGAAAAATACGAATACAATGAGATGATAACAATCCAATAATATAATACTAGGATCCGGCTTAAACCAAAGGCCACTAGTATTATCCGCCCGAACATTATCCGTGCACAAGTATACGTATGTGATCGAACCCTGTCGTAAAACCATACAGCCTCTACATCGTTTCGCCCGAAGCAGGGAAACCCTCTGTGTGCGACTCTAAAGACTCGACAGTACGCTGGTAATGGGTTTAACCACAAGCACGTCAGCGGTACTAGCTGCACGTAATGGCTACCCAGGTATCTGTCGATAAGAAGGCCGATGAGCAAACTCATCCGAACTCCCACTGAGCCTGTCTGTGACAATCTCCGTACAGTTCGGTCTGTTCGTTTGAGATACTCGCATATCGTGCCTAGGGGGATGGTAAATGTCAGACCCCTAATAACACAATAAGTCGTGCCGGGACAGAGTCCAAAACTACTGGAGTACATACCAGTAAATCTCGCTTGCCCTGGGCAGGGAGTTAGTGTAATGGCTTTCTGAACACAACGCGATATCAACCCCTAATACCGAGAGAGACGAATTCTATCTAACCGCTACTCCCTCCAAGTGTTTTGGGACTGCACCCAACTACTACCTGTTTGCACGACTTTTTTGAGCCGTAGTAGGGTAATAATCAAAGTACAGTAGGAACACACTCGAGACGAAGTGCGGTGTCAAGCCAACGGACTAAGCTGTATTCATATCACCTGGGAACTGCTACCTGACGATATGTATAATACCAACCAGCAGTTCCCGATGAGTCCTGTCTAGTGTAACTCATAACCTAATGAGCACCTGCAAACTATCTCCAGTACGATGTACTAATGGCTGTAGGACAGACCATCCCCCTGCTGGGATGAGAAGCATATACACTAGTCTACTCTTGAGTATCGTTGCCCCGTCTCAATAATCCTATGACTATGGACCTATATAAGGATGTGCTTATAGACTACCCAGCCCCCACTAGTGTGACTGCCATCACAACGCTGGTAAAGTAAAGATCCTAAGGGCTCTACCAATATGTATAAGCGATATGCTAAAAGAAACACGTGCACGTATTGAGGTAGAATCAAACCAAGTAGCATACTACCATTTTGAGCAAGACTGTTATCATAACTGTGAATATCCCAAGTTTCCATTATGTAATATACAATTCAGTATGATACAATAATGGCCTCTAGAGCATATCTCACTAATAGCTTTATATCTTTATACTTTCTTTTTCAAAGCAGTGTATTGTAAAGATGAATGCTAATAAAAGTTGCTGTTCATTTTATATCTCTTGTCAATTCTTGTGCATTTTATATATTGCTTATTTACGCTTAACGTATTTATTTCTGAGTAAATACGTCGTGTGCCTGCCACGTCTCCGTCTCCGTACACTGGGAAGTGAGGCGTGATGGCCATGGCCAGGAACTTGCTGTTATAGTCAATCGAGCATAGCGCGACATCAACTCCCAATACCGGGAGAGACGAAACCCCTTCTATTGCTCACTGCCTCCATGTGACTCGGGACTGTACCCAAAATCCACATGTTTGTACGACTCCTTTGAGCCGTGGTAGGGAGGAAATCAAAGCATAGTGGGGACCACATAAGACACTATGACGATCTCGGGTCTACAGACTAACCTATACAAGTGTCACTAGAGAACTGCTATCTGACGATATGTATGACACCAACTAGGAGTTCTCGGCAAGTCCTGTTCGGTGTACCCATTCTTCTAATGGGCACCTGTGCATAATCTTTGATGTCAAACACCAATGGTTGATCCCACAACCATCGCCCCATATAGGGTCAAGAAACGTACACACTGGTCTACTCTGGAATATCGATGCCCTGTCTTGATACTCTCTCAATTAGAAACTGTTAAAAGATGTGCTTGTGGACTACACAAGCCCCCACTAGTTTAATCTGCATCATAGTCCTGATAGTCAAGCCTACATGCTAAGGGCTTTATCAACATGTAATAGAGAGACAGTATAAAATACAAGTGTACATATTAAGATAAAGAGCAATCAGATAACATACTATCATGTCGAGTAAGAAAGTGCTCTCTATATATGTCCAAATATCCACTATATCATATAATAATGGCCTCTAGGGCATACATATTTCTAACTGCTTCATCTATCAACCTAGTAGATTCCGCACACAGTTAAAAATTTGTCTCCGCTATGCAGTGTCAATCACCAACCCGTTGCACGATGTGAAATCCACGGGTAGGTAAAGCATTTTTCATTTAGAATTTTCAGACATACAGGGATCCGATCTTTAAAAAAATCTGGAATTTTGTTTTACCAAAATGGCCCGAGGGTTTATATGGAAAATTATTTAAGTTAAGGGAGTTGTATAACAAGTTATCACTCTTCACATTCGGACACCATATCGAGAGGAAACATCTAGTCTATCCAAAAACCATAAAAAAAAGTCAGAGAGAGGAGAGAAAAAGAAAGATTTATTCATTACCATCTGAGAGAGAGAGAGAGAGAGAGAGAGAGAGTTCTCTCCCGCGAAATCACGAGGGGGGAGAGGGAGACCAATCAAAAAGATGTGCCAAAACCCTAAAGACCCTGACCCTAACCCTAGCAATCGAGAGGAGCAAGAACGAGACCTGAGGAAGCAGGCGCAGGTCCAAGAGTTGTCCCTCAAGCTCTCCAATGGTGATCCTTCAGCTCGAATCGAGGCGGCCAGGGACATTCGGAAGCTCTCTAGAGCATCGGCCAGGGCTCGATCGGCTCTCGGCGTCTCGTCGGTTGTGGATCCCCTCGTCTCCATGCTTTCTTCTGTCGATCGCAATGCAAAAGAGTCGGCTTTGCTCGCGCTTCTCAATCTCGCAGTCCGAAATGAACGGTGAGCTTAATTTAGTGCTTTGAGTATTAGCTTTTTTATTATTACACTTTCTTTTTGTTCTGGATGTTACTTTATGCTAGGATCTATCATTTACTTGTTGAATTAATATGTTAAATCCGCTATTATTAACTTATTCAGCTAACATATTTTGTGGCAAGAAATTAATGTCTTGATGTTAAGAGAGGGGAAATAGTGGTGGCACCCACATATGTGTTTTGTTGCAAAGAAAGCGGTTTTTGATAACTCATACTTCATTGGATTGATAATAGTGGCATCCACATCCGAATGAACGGCATTTATGTTTTCTTCATCTCCATTGAAAGCCTTAGGGGCTGTTTGGTTGGGGGATTTGGGATGGATTTGTGAATTTTGGTGGCCAGCCAAATCCAGGTGGATTTGAGTTTGGGTGGATTTGTTGCCACCTAAGCCAAAACATGGATTCATGAATCCAAAAAAAGATTAGGGATTTGGGAGAAACTCTCTCCACATAAGCTTTTTTTGAATAAAAAATTGTTTTTCTTACCACTTTAAATGATTTGGAAATTAGATGGTTTGTCTAATTTGGAGGTAACAAAAGATATTCTCACCACTTTAATGTTACTTCAAATCCAAGTTTTGGAATCCATATCTGATTGGTGCAACCAAACAAAGTATTGAAATTTTTTGGGTCATAATCTTTAACTTGCTACAAACCAAACAAAAATTACTAAATCCAAGTTTTTTCTATTGCAAGGATTTGGGAATTCATTTTTATGAATCCCCAAACTAAGCAGGCCCTTAGTGTTGGATCGGGCATGCCCAATGAGGAAATAAATGACAAAATAGAATTGTTTTGAAGGGCAGGATTTACCTCCAAAGGAGTTATTCAATCAAGAGTTAGATTCTTTCCCAAATTAGTTTGTTTGTCCTGATACTTGTTTTGTTTCAATAATTGAAAACGAAAACCCTCATAGGTTGATTGATGGGAAGAGTGTCTTTGGGCATGATCATGTTTCATTGTTACTCTGCTGGCAATATAGAGAATTATTGGAACTTAAGGATGGTGCTAACAGCTTCAGTCATTGATTCGTGGAAATATAGCTAATTGACTGTATGCTGGTAGTTTGGATTAACAATTGTATATTTCATTAGAATTTCATCGCAGGATGTCAGAAGTCACTTGTTTAAAGAGCATGATTGTCGTATATACCAGTGTTTTAAAAGTGAAAGGCAACGTCAAGACGACGAAACCCGCCCATCGTCTGGGGCAAGAGCGCTAAATCGGCTACTGCTTGAGCAAAGCGAGATGACAAATATTTATCAGAAAATATTCATATATGATGTGTAATTTAACAATGTTTGCATGATGCATTTTATTAACAAATCATATCTAAATTATATCGAAAAATATTTAGTGCGAATATAGCGTTAAACTATATAAACAATAGATGTTAAATTATGTAAAAATTATAAAATTCACAAAGACAGTAACTTTATTCTTGATCTTTGAGAAGAGGAAAAGAAGTGATGACTAGAGGAGGCAGTGGCTGGAGATGCCGACGGTGGTGATTGGAGAAATTGCAGGCGGCAACAACTGAAGGACGTTAGTGGATTGGTTTGGGCATTAGGAAGACAGTGAGAAAGAGAGATATATAACTTTTCTTTAATTCTGGAATAAAAAAACCCTAGTTTATTCTCATCCTATTTGAGTCAACTCTATGCTTCTAAAAGACTTCTCTTACGAAGAGCATGCATTTAAAAAAAGAAGAGTGAAAATCCTATTATATTTCTTTTTTGAAAAAATATCACACGAGTTCTCATCTAGCATCTTGAGTAGGGTGCTTAATGCGAATTCCTGGGAACTTAAGGCGACGACGGCTTAGATTGCCTCGCATTGGTGCCTGAGGCTCTAAAGCGTTTCGCCTTTAAAACACTATATACTAACTTCAAGAAAATCTCTTTCACTAACCAAATCGATAGAATAATAACTGTCATCCCCGGAAACACCATAAAGAATTGATTCTTCGCCATAAGAATTTGGTTTGAGTCGCTGAGAATTGAGTTTAAGTCTTTATAGGAATGTCCTAAAAGTCATAATTCTTCGTTGATGAAAAACAAAATGTTTTGGAAATGCCACGGTTTCATCAGTATTATAAGAAGAGAGGCCCGGTATCATCGATGAAGAGGGGGGCTCCATGACACGCCTTATGATGACATAGCTGCTTGCAACAAGATGAGGTGCCGATGAAGTTAATAAGGTATGGAATTAGGGATTTTTAATCTTTACGTTTCTTTATTGCAAATCATTTGAGAGCCTTTTGATTTATTTTTCTAAAAGGCGGCCACCAAGGTAGCGCATAGAGCTTCACCTCCCTGCATTGGCCTACTTAATTGTCATGCTATCCGCACCCTTATATAATCTTACATATACTCTTTTTTTGGTTAATTGGAGTAAAATTAATGATATATAAGGGTTGTTTTAGTAATATTAGAAAATAATAATAGAATTCTAACTTTATGTCCACAAATCCAAAATTTGGTTGTATTTCCTCTATCAACTTAGGGTTTTCTCTTCGAGGACCACATAGTCGTCGTCAACGATTTTTAACAAGGCCACCGCTGTTGAGGACCAGCCTGCGAACTTGGGCCATGACTTGATCTCGTTTAGGTCAGCTGACTTTGATTGATTTTACCCAAAATTTGCCTCGGCTCGATCTTGCCCACATGGACCATGAATTGGTCGTGAATTTCTACTTTTGCCTTTGATATTAGGGTTTCGATCAACCCATGGATGTCTCAGCTTGGACAGAAAAAGAGTGGGGGTCTCGGCTTCAAAGTTAGATTTTTCTGTTTTACCCAAAATTCACTTAAGTGCTGCTTAATCTTTGTATAATTATTGTCAAGTTATTGTTGTTTAATAAACCTTAAATTTGTTTATATTTATTGTAGATAATTAGATAAATGCCGACATTAGAAAGTATGGAGTTTTGGTTAAAATCAAAGAGCTTAAAAGATCCGGGAGGGGACGATGCAACATATGCCGGTCCGAAACGATAAAAATAAGATTAAATGTTGGTTTTGTTTTAAAGTGTAACCGGGAAGAATCACTAGGCATAAGCAACATGTCGTGGGAATCTAAGGCTTGCTTGAAAGTTTCCATAAGCATAAAAAGATATATAACTAAAGAAGGAGAAAAAAGAGGGTGTTAAAAAGAGGGGAGGAAGAAAATATTCAGATGGATATCAAGGAATGATTTGTGAGAGTAAACCGAGTAACCCAGCTTTCGAGACCCAAGGAAATGGGTCAAAATCCGATTTCCAGCTATATTATGAAAAAAGCTAAAGAATTGCACTCTTTGGTGTTTACGGATTTGATAATATTTATATAGACGTATACAAGTGAAAAAAGAACAAAATAATTAAAACTTTATTAAAATTAATGTTCAAACGAGTTTACAAGAAAAAACAAAATTAATCTAAAATGTGTCTTTACTGAAATTTATGTAACTTGGACGTCCATGCATTTTGGCCGCACCACTTCCATCACCCCCGCTTTTAAAGTACCTAGGGGCAGAGCCAAAGGGGGGCAGGCAGGGCCCGGGCCCCGCAAAAATTTCGAAATTCGGTTATGTATACATATGTAATATGTCTTTTTTGGTGTATATAGTTAAACATAAGTACTAATACAAGCAAGTAGTGCTGCTTTGGTGGTCAAGGCATAGCATTTTGTTGGTTGTTGCTAGTTCGAGGCTACGGGTTAGTTTTTAATCTTCTTTTTCCCTTCATCTTGTCATTTAATAAGAATCTTTCTTTCCCTACTTTTTCACACCTTGTTATTAAATAATACGAAAATTTAAATAAAAATCTTACACTTTTCAAGTTTCTAACTATACCCTTTGTTGTCTTTAATCTTTATACTATTTTATTGTTTTAAAATGATTTCTTATTACTTGTTTATAGAAAGGGTGTTATATATTTTATATTAGCATAAAAGATAAAACAAACTTTTTTCTTAAGTTTATTGGGTATTTATCATATTCTTATTTTATAAGTTAAAGTCTTCTATATAAAAGTTATCCAACGTCTATATTATATTACATTTAGAAACACTTATTAGTATTACTTTCAAATTCAATATTTATATATCGAGCTTTCACATATTAGGATTTAGATGTTGAACTGGCCCACCCAACATCTAATTCATGACTCCGCCCTTGAAAGTACCGGTTTGAATTTAAGGCAAAATAAAAAAATATAGGAATAAATTTTGAATGTCACGTTATTTTCATTGCAAATCAAGACATACTAGAGATGTCACGTCATTGTATTCATCGAGTAATATTGGTTAATTGAGGAGACAAAAGGAAGACATTATTTATAAAAATCCTTTTAATGTAATATTTATACCGGAGGAATTTAAGAGAAATTTGTAGGAATCGAAAGTAGAGAAAGATAACTTGGATGTGTTCCAAGATAACTGGACTACATGCGATATTACCTTATATTGCAATAACAATTATTATCATTCATTAGATATCAAGTTTACGTCATGTTTCTTGTCATTTTTATATTGAATCACCTCTTTTGAATCAGAATGCTAAATTTAACAATAATTAATTGGTCCTAAGTTCATAACCAAGAAATCTATTGGTGTGAGAGGGGCTTTGAACTGCATAAAAGCTAATGAAAGGACGGATCCTAAAATATTCTAAGCCTTTGGATATTGGTGGCAAACTAAAAACTCAATTCTTATATCAATTTTGGATTTTAAATCCCACTCACCTAAAACTTGTTTTAAAACCTCATGAATAAGGAAAAAGAAAATTTCATAAACTACAATAAATGCCATATCTCCTTTTCAACACACCCATTATAGTTGACATTCATTGCATAAGTTATTGTGGCTTCCACCTAGCGATGGACAAGAATGTACTCTACAGACGATATTTTATTTCTTTCTTTCCTTTTCGCGGTACATCTTACTTTCCTTTCAGCGGTATATCTTACTTTCCTTTCAGAATTATAAGATCTCAGCATTACATTTATTTAGGATTATATGATCTCGGCGGTACATTTTCCCTTTCAGAATTTTCTTGTACTTGTCCATACTTTTTTCTAAGGTTACCAAATACGTGGAATATGGAATAAACAATATGTGGACCGTTATGGTATGAGGAATGAAAATAGGAACATGGTACGCTACTAGGTATAAAACGAGTTATTATAAAGATGGACTTCTTCAGGACGTGGAGGTGGGATGAAACACGATTTGCGATGAAACGTTTAGTTATTTTCAGTGACTAGGATATTATTACTAACTCTTTTTAAAATATTTAAACAACTAATTTTCATCTTATGCGATGAGAATGTAAATTTGATTGTAAAATTGCTATTATGAAATTTAAAGAGCTATCTTGTATCTTAATATGCACTGAATTAACATCCATGTTGTAATTGCTCTTTGAAACTCCTATATTTACTAATTTGGAATGAAGCAATTCCACGTTTCGGATAGAAAATTCTAAAACGAAAATCTTAGGGGTTATATAGTTTTTGTTAGTTCACCTTTTTCTATTGCCCTATTTAGGGGTGAATGACACATCTTTGTCTAGAATTTAAAATCTTGACATTTTGATTTGGACCTAAGTAACATAGAAATAGATGAAATTATGAAAAGAACCTTAGCAGGATCAATCGCTTAAGGGATAAGCAATAACAAGGACTAGTATATAAAAACATGTGTTTTATGTGGTGCATGTTCGTCATACTCTCTTTTGGATCATAATTGATCCAAATGACTTATCATCTTTTCTCATTTATTCGGCAAAAACTTCGGCATAACAATAAATTTTAAGAAAAAGCTTCGAAGCTTAAAGAGCCTTTGCGACTTTCTTCTTCGAAAAGGTACGTTTTCAATGTATATTAAGTTATTAGTATATATGTTACAAAATTTTAGGTTTCTTCCTAATTTTCTTGTTTTTAATCATATTTATTTTTTGGGTAAATTGTGAAAACCCCCAAGCACTTTTTTCCGTTGCCCAAAACCCCCGGTCTCGAAAAATTAGTCAAAATCTCTCTAAAAAAGTTTTTAGTTGTCAAGAAACCTCTTAGTTGTGATATCTAAAAGTTGTCTGCTATATCTAGTTTCCTGCGATATCTAAACAGTAGCGATATCTAAGCAGTTGCTTATGATGTCTAACCCGTTTCATGCGATATCTAAATAGTTTGTATAAATTGTTTAGATATACCAGGCTACTATGTAGATACTGCATGAAAAATTTCCAAGGGGTTTTTGACCACCGTTTCGAAATCAGGGGTTTTTTGACAGCGGAATAAAGTGCTAGTTTTTTTGTTGACAATTTACCTTGTTTTTATTCATTTCCTGCTTCTCTCTCATTTCCTCTTCAAAAAGAATACCAGATATATCGCCACATGTACAATCATATGCAGCATGCATCACTTAACCTCATGGTGGCATATCACACGTCATAACCTTCAAAGAACCTACTTGAAAGAGTCTGCCATCATATTTTTTTTAACAAGATGAAAAAGTTCAAAGCATGATTTACTGGGTGCGGGGAGAGAACCCCTATTCCCTAAGACTTTCATTGTTCAATCTTAGGTAGCATGGATCCTCGAATAAGACATGGACATGATACACACAATATCACAACAAATTCTAAAAGTAGGGTATAAGGACATGGCTTGATGGCTATTTATATTCATGAATTGTAGTGGATGGCAGCATGGTTTGAGAACACGGTTTTGGTTTCAATTTCGTTGTTTTAAAATTTGAACAGTCTCTGTGACTGTAGGCATCAGAAGGTTTAGATGTTTCAGTTTTGGTCTTCAATGGCCAGAAAGGATAGTCTATATAATAGTCGCCTTGGTGGGGATGCTGAAGCAAAGGTTTACAAATATGTAAGTTGTATATAGCTCGGTTTTCTGTCGTTTTTCATTATAAACCGTTCCTTTTTTTGCGAACTAATCCTATGCAAAATATAATTATGCTATAGCCACATTGGAATGAGCCATTAAAAACATGACATTTAAGGATATTGAATTCAATCTTCTCTTTGCACTAAAGCCTGACTATCTTCCTTTTACTATAACTCTCAAGGATGCTTCTTTTTTACTTCAATCAATGACCTGTCACATTAAAGGCTAGCTGTATTTTTCTTATTGAAAAGTCTTCTTCAATTAAACCATAAGGAAAATTGCCCTAGTAAACCTCTTCTCTTTCTGTTTTCCCCTTCTATGCCTCAACTCCTTTATTTTGATCAATGTTTCTTGCTCATTGTTTAGCGAAGTTTTTGAGTGTAAAGCTGTACTCCCTCTCCCTTCGTTGATAGGTTTGTAAGTTATCTAGCAACAGATGATAATTAGGACCAAGTCCAGACTATCCAAGTGGAGGTTTTTATAGCGAAGAAGTTGCAAAAGGTGCAACTTGGATAAGGAATTAATCAGGTAACGAAAAACATACATCAATATGGAGGATGATTTGTTGAGGGGTGTTGATGGCGGGGTTGATGATGCGGCTGCAGCGATAACATAGATCTAGAGAAGGCGACGTGGATTGACAACGGCGGGGTTGATGAGGCAATCAAGGAGATCTGGATAGGGCGACGGATGTTAATGGCCATGGTACTTGATAGCGACTTCAATATGAAGATGAGGGCGATTGTTGATGGGACGTCGGGGTTGAAAACGACAGCGTTGTTGAAGCATGGAAAAAGCAAGTATATAGGATAGCGACTTTGAGATGTGGAGCCAGGGGTTTGGATTTCTTATGACAGAGATGAGGATGGTGCCCTGATACCATTTAAAAACAGACAAACCTAGGAAAAAGAAGAGAAGTTCTCTATTTATAGTAAATAACTAGTGTACTTAAAATTACTAAACTACTATTTTATTCTTCACATCCAAGGAACCATTTCTTGACGTTGAAATAACCTAAATATCTCAAAATATCAAATAACTAGAGTGTTTTTATCTAAGAAATATTCAAAAATTGGAAATTAAATACTCGGGCAATTATACCTTTGAATTAATTTACGAATCAATTCAAATTTAGCATGATCACTCATTTCGGCTCTCTCTCTCTCTATATATATAAGAACGAGGGAGGTGATTATATATTTTATTTATGAGTGTACATGGGCTTTTGATATAAGTGATTTCCAACAATAAGACTCGAGTCTTTTTGAGGTTTGTCCCATATCTTATACCGATATACCTCTCATAGTTTTTCTAATATGAACTGGACCAAGGCTTGAAATATTACGCTACTACACGTGGGAAGCACATGAACTGGACCAAGGCTTGAATATGAACTGGACAAAGGCTCGAATATGAACTAGACAAAGGCTCGAATATTATACTACTACACGTGAGAAGCACATAAGGGTCTTCTCCGATTCCTTCGTATTCAAGCAGAACTGATATGAGGAACAAGCTGCGCATCTTGTCAACGAGATGCGAAGTCTTCAAAATCTTGAATCATGGTCTACAAGTTACAAATCTTGTCGAAGCAAAGCTTTGTTATTATTTATGTTGGTGCAAGGAAAAGTAGGCTCTGGTGATGAAGTTACGAGGCTCAGTGATATAGTGAATAGAAAAACATGATTATGATGGAGAGGGAAGTGTTTTGATAGATTCTGTGAAATGGGATTAGTCAAGGTTATAAAATGTGATATGCATGACCATGAGGTTGAGTGGTGCGTACTGCATATATTGCATAAGCGCGGCATATGCATATGTGGTTTGACTTTTCATGTAAAAAGGGAGAGGCGGGAAGAAAATGAAAGAAAATAAAGATAGAACCTAAAGAGATACCTTGAAAAAATTAAGAAAACTTATAATTTTATTGTTAATACTAATGAAATAGGAAATACCTTGATAAAGCATACCTTTACAAGAAGCTCCTTAAAGAGAATGAAACGAAAGAGTATTATAAAGACAAAGGGGACTCATATAACTTAATTGGTTTTATGGTGGGTTTAATATAGTGCTTGATCATCCTATATAATGACCAACCCTGAGTGCATGAAACAATGCTCAATAGCCTTTGTAGCTTTGAAATCTTTTTTGTTTACATAAAGTGCCACGTAGGTAATTTATGTACACCATTAGGACGCATCCGCATATGTAAACATATAAGAGTCTTGTAAAATACATTTTACAACAGTTTGTTCGGTTGTTAGAAACTTGATGAACTAATAAAAGATTGTATTGGATAAAAAAGTTGGCATATAAAGAAAAATAAAGATTTGATTATAGATATTTAATTCTAAAGATGTTGTGGTGAATAATGGACTAGGCTGACGGTGGATATAATATGCGGTGGTGGAGTGATTTTATAAATAAAATTGATGAAAATAACTTAAAAAAGAATAATCTTATTGGCTTGAGAGAAATAATAGTTCATACAACTATATATAGAGAGTATAGATTACCTCTTCAAACAAACATATAATAACTAATCAAACTGATAACTAAATATATTTCCATAACAATATTCATAACACTCCCCGCAAGCTGGAGCGTAGATGTCAATAATGTCAAGCTTGGACAGAAAACGAGCGAAAACCGGTCGAGGAAGAGCTTTGGTAAGAATATCTGCCAGTTGAGTTGCGGAGGAAATATGTTGGAATGCAACCACCTTATCTGTCACTTTGTCACGAATGAGTGACAATCTATCTTGATATGTTTGGTCCGTTCATGAAAAACTGGATTTTCAGTAATGTGAATTGCGGCCTTATTATCACAGAAGAGTGTAGTCGGAAGAGAAAGAACCCCAAGATCTGTCAGAAAGGAGGTAAGCCATACCAACTCAGCAACTGTACGCGCCATAGATCTACTCAGCCTCTGCAGAAGAATGAGCCACTACATTTTGCTTCTTACTCCATGCAATAACGACGATCACAAAGACTGTGAGGTACAACATAGATGATGGTTTGTAAAAAAGACCCTGTCCTGGAGAACCTTTAATGTATGTAAGAATATACTCAACTGCTTTAAGGTGAGAAGTAAAAGGATTCTGCATATATTAACTCACTATGCTAACGGCAAAGACAATGTCAGGACGAGTGACGGTGAGGTAAATAACTTCCCAACTAGACGTCGATATTGTCCTGGGTCAGGTAGTGGAGAATCCGAGGAAGAGTTTAATCGAGATAACTTGATTAAGGAATCCATAGGGGTGTTTGATGATTTACATCTCAGAAATTCTGTCTTAGATAGTAGATCAAGTGCATAGCTGCGTTGAGAGAGTTGTAATCTACCAAAATTCCGTAATACTTCAATTCCAACGAAATATCTAAGTGGCCCAAAATCCTTGGTATGGAAGTGTGAAGCTAAATGTTCTTTCACCTTAAGAGATACCAGCAGAATCATCTCCAGTGATGATAATATCAACATACACCAGCACAATTACCCTGTCCTGAAGACGATTATATGTTAAAAGAGACATGTCGGCGCGACTACGTTTGAAGCCAATCTGTCGTAAAATCATGCTAAACTTTTCAAACCAGACGCGCGGTGACTCCTTCACTCCATATAACGATTTGTGTAAAAGACAAACCATATACTCCAATCGCTCAAAAGCCAAAGAGGCTGCTGCATATAAATAGTCTCCGAGAGATCGCCATTAAAAAAGACATTCTTCACATCAAGCTGATGAAGAAGTCATGCCTTAGAAACAACCAAGGATATAAGAACACGAACCGATTTTAATTTGGCAACTGGCGAAAAAGTCCCGACATAATTCAAACTATACTGCTGAGTAAATCCTTTGGCCACCAATCGAGTTTTGAGATGGTCAGTCGTCCCATTTGGATTTTTCTTGACAGTAAATACCCATATACAGCCAACAATCTTCTATCTGAAGGCGGAGGTACCAATTTCCAAGTCTGATTAGAGCGCAGTGCGACAATCTCTTCTAACATATCTGAATGCCAACCTGGGTGCTAAAGTGCTTCCTGAACAGAGGAAGAGTGATAGCAGACAAGGGCGAAACAAACTGACAAGCAGATGGGTTAGTCATGATAGAAAACAAAGTTAGAAATCGGATGAGTAGTAGTACAAAAACGCTTAACCTTGCGTAAGGCAATAGAAAGAGAGATTTTCGAAAGACAGCGGTGGTGGAGAATCAGGAACAGTGGACTGTATTGGAGTAGCGGCAGAAGAATCATTGGTGGGAGGTAGCGGGACAACTTTCTTACGACGGTGGTACACTTGTGGATAAGGGACTACAGGCTGCTCATTAGGGAGCATAGATTGAATAGACGAATCAAGCTATGAGAAACGTAAGTGTGGAACATGAATAGTTGAAGGGGGCCCTTAACAGGTGGTGGAAAGTAGGCTTGATCTTCTAAGAAGATCACATCACATGAAATACAAACATTGGATGTGGCAGGGTCAAAAGCATACATACCCTTTTTGGGATCGAAAGTAAAACCAAATGATGAGACTTTAAAAATAGTCTCACATTGGAAACGATAAAAGAAATACATGGGTATAAGATATAAGATGCGATAAATCTCAACAAAGCTTGAGTCTTATTGTTGGAACCCACTTATATCAAAAGCTCATGTGTACCTATAAAAATCCCATCATTTCCATAATTTTAAATACTCAATCTCTTTAACAATTAGTTTAGGAGGAGGTCATGAAGAAATGATCAATGCCGAGTTATTATGACGAGTTATTAGTGGATTTTGAATGAAAACGAGAAGAAAGTTGATGCTTCTCGTGGAATTATAGATGATGAACAAGCCTACTTGAAGAATCAATATCTAGGGACTCGCTTCTAAACAATTATCATAAACAAATGACGACATATAATTCTCTAATAATAAATTATCTAATAATAAAAATCCTAGACGTCTCTTTCTTTATATAAGGACCGACGCATTACAATTATTCAAACAAGTCAGGAATAGTAAAAGATTAAACAAGACTATATCATCAATTGTTAATGTGATAAGTCTGAAAAACAATAAACTTTATATTTTCAACAAGCAACTATAAGCAAGAGTGACCTTGCCATCTTACCTAAAATTAAGGTGACGAGCTAAAAGGTGCCTTTTAGGGCTATGATGTTTAAGCTCATGAAACTATGAATTAAATATTAATATCATGAAAATTTCCTAAAAGCAAATATAATGAATTATAAAAGTTCTGAGGCTTTATCCAGCAAGCAAACAAGAATAGGCTAGAAAATTGATGTGGGAATCATGCTTATCAAGCTTTTCTTACCAAATAAAACAGGTAGGTTATGTTATCGCTTACATGTGTTTGGCAATTGAAACTTTGCTTGCATATGCATGGGGGGTAAATTATTAAGATACATGCTTGTCGATAATAGACAATAAAATGTTAGATTAGTAAAGGTATTATAGTTACCCCTAAGTAAAAATTGATGTATTTACATCTAGAGCTGCCAAATTAGGATGTGTCGTGTATCATGGTACATATTTATAGTATCGTGTTTAAGACTTTGTATCATAAAACATGATAAATTGTCTCATATGTGAAAGGTTATGGAATTAAACATAGAACTAAAGCCAGAATTAAAGAATAGAATTATTTGTGATTGAGGAAGTTAAAACATGCATACGAACATGGAGCCAATAAATTACTTAATCTTAATTGGTTGAAACATAAAAATGAGAACAAAATAAATGATCAATGATCACAAACATTAACATAAAAATATGAGACCAACATAAGATAAATTATATATTATTGCTATCAATTTAAACATGCGATTAACACTAATTAAATAAATCCAATTATTAGAAACCTATTAGTTAATACCGAAAATAAAATGAGATTTAATTAATCATACTTTCCCTTATTTCAAACAAAATAAGGGATATAAATATTGTTGATGCATGAAAGGAAAAAAACCCTGTTATTCTTCTATGAAAAGCAAAACGCAAAAAAGTAAGAAATTGATGATTTGTCAAAATTATTCATCCATTCATAGAAAATAAAAAATAAGAAGCAGTATAAATATAAAAGAGAGCAGAATGGTTTTAACCATCAGGTTCAAAAACGTCTATTCAAGTTTTACGCATTAGAGGATTTAGGGTTGTATTGTGTTTTAAATAGTTAACACAGCCAATAAATCAAGCATGATGATATTTGTATATCATTTTATCAACAATATAGGATATCTTAGATTTGGATCTTTTCTTTTGTTTTAAAAACTTGATCATATTCAAACCCCGGTCTATATGAACCTAAAACTAAAAGTCGTTTTCAGGGGGATTGCGATCTTGAATTACTCGTGTTTGCATATTTTTACTATTATAAGATATCTTGCATCTAGGATATAAATCTTCTATAAGATATACAAGTTATATCGGAAGATTAACTAACTCTATATTGCATTTTTCGTAAAAAAAAAATGAATACATATGAATAGACGACAACAATATTCACATCAAATGATTGAAGGTTACTTACTATATATCAGAATAGTGAAGGTTAGTGGCATATGCTCGTGTTACAAGGACATTGGCAATTTTTATGACCTAAAATGCAAATGAGTGCCGAAGATCAAGCAGTACAAGTTCCATTCATGGCTCACGTGGTTTAGTTTCAAGTGAAAATTGCCTTAGAAGGGGGTGAATAAGGTTTCTATACGTCCTATGACAAATTTTAAAATTCTAACTATTATATTAATCTGATTACCAAGTTTCTGCGGAAAATATTTAAACAAGTTTAAACATAGAAACTTAAAATGGCAATTAAAAATAAAAAGAGTTAGAATAATGTAAACACAGAGAATTGCTGACTAGGGTTCACCACGCTCCTGTGGCTGGTCCCCACCTGAGACTCCTTAAGATTTCTGTATTATATTTGTGAAGTATACGAATCTCACTTCACAGTGATGTGAAGAACAATAATCTCTCTTCACAAGGATCACACTCTTGAACTTGCAATTCTGCAGGAAAGAAGTCTTCTTTCTCTCTATTCCATGATTCTCTAGGAAAGCCGTTCTTTCCTCTTTAATCCACGTCTCTTTAGGAACTTTTTTCCACTCCGAATCCATACAATTCAAGCAATGAGAGGCACCCCTCTCGTGGGTTGAGAAGCATCCCTTCTCGTGGGTTGAGAAGCATCCCTTCTCGTGGGTTGAGAAGCATCCCTTCTCGTGGGTTGAGAGACACCCTCTCGTGGGTTGAAGAATATCGAACCTTTTTCGGGGATTTACAATTGTTTTACAAACAATAAATTCACTCACTCTCAATCCTATGATCTCAATAGATTATAACCGGTGTTGCATAAGGATTGATTTAAGAGATAATATCAGGTTTTGGCTCTGAGAAACTGGAAAGGATTTGGACAAGTTAAGCATGAGAAGAACAAGATTTCTCAATGGATTTGCAATGAATGTCTTCTTCTCTTAAGAAAAGTGTTTGATCTCATATGGTACTTATATGAATCAAATGGGAAGTTATTTTAACTCCCAATAACTGCCATAAAACAGTTAATGACGGTTGGGAACGGTTAAAAATGAAAACGGCGTAAATATCCCTTTGATTCAAAATTCAAATTTGAATTAACTGCCAAAAACTGCCCGTGGAGACGTCTGTAAGTGATATCTGCTCCATGAATAAAATCCTTCTAGAGACGTCTGTATAGTCGTATCTGAGAAATACACAGAATGAATAATTTTGGAGTTTGTTCTACAGACGTCTGCTGTTTCAAAATATCTTATACAGACGTCGTTTTCTGACATGGATAAAAACTGTTTTGAAACATTGACAGTTTGAATTTCAACGGATAGATTAGAAGACTCTAAAAGACAGGGAGACGTCTTGAGCATTAAGAATATGTTGGAATGAAGTTTCTAACCTTATGAGATCATTACTAATTACATGTGTATCGCTCACAATTCTAATCTTCATTTTGGTTTTTCGATTAGCTTCATTTTCTTGAATAGTTACTCTAAGACGTCATTGAATCTCAATTAGACTTGCATCACGTTGTCGCTTTCTTCAAGTTGTCATGCTATATTATCGTTTTGAGCGCGTATCATATTGTAGACAATTTTGCTTGATGTTTGATATGTTGTGCATGCACTCCAGACATAAATTTGGAAATGTCATCAGTAACTTATGAATTTGTTTAAATAAAGTTTTAAACTAAATAATCAAAATCTGAGGATCGTATGACACAGATGTCAACAATCTTTCCATTTTTGATATTTAGCAAAACTTATTTAAACAATTCATGATATATATAAATATATAAATTCGATTTATATACCCCCTTAATTCATGCTCGGTTGAAAAAATCTTTGAACTCATATCAATGTCTATACCATTGATACTATTTTTCAAAAAGTATTGCATGAAAGCGAGTGTTATAATTCGAATTTTATTACCATTTAAGCACAAATTTAAGATATTCATGAATATTTTCTCCCTTTTTTGAAAAATATCAAAAAGTTCTAAATATAGAACAAGGGGTATGAAAACAACATGAATATGGAAATTTTAAGTTCATGAGAAACACAAAATGAAACATGATTAGGGCATATGAAATGAACACCATTTAAGTATGATGAACCGGTTCAGAATAATAACCATAATATCATGAGGTTAAAAATGACAGTAATTGAAAAGTATAGGCTTAAAAATGACATAATAGTAGAAAACCTACATCTTGACGTTTATAATAATTAATACAAGTTCCTAACATGACGTCAAGATCGCCCTTAGTTTTAGTAAATTATTTTTTATAAAAATTTTTAATTTTTAATAAAAAATTCATATTAAATTAAGCGTATTTATATGAGATTCTTCTTTTAAGACTTAATTTTCTTTTAAATCAGCATTTTCTAAAATCTATACATTGTAAAATTATTCTTATTTTAATTTTCCAAGACTAAAAATTAGTACCGTTAAATAGTGGAAGTCGTGTGATGGATTGACCCTCTAATTGATTTTCCATTATAGAATCTATAAACTTCAGATATTAATCCTTTAAAAATGAGCAACCCGCTCTAATACCAATTGAAAACAGCTTCAGAAGGGGGGTGAATAAGGCTTCTATAAGTCCTATGGTAAATTTTAAAATTCTAACTATTATATTAAAGTGATTACCAAGTTTCTGTAACATAGAAATTTAAAATGGCAATGGATCATAAGAACTGAAAATAAAAAGAGTTGAGAGCAATGCAAATACAACGAATTGTTGATTAGGGTTCACCATGCTCCTGTAGCTAATTCTCGTCTGAGACTCCTCAGGATTTATGCACTATATTTGTGAAATACACGAATCCCACTTCACAGGGATATGAAGAACAACGATCCCTCTTTATAAAGATCATATTCTTGAACTTGCGATTTCCTAGGAAATAAGTCTTCTTTAATCCGTGATTCTTTAGGAAAGCTGCACTTTCCACTCTAATCTGAATCTCTTTAGAAAGATCTCTTTTTCCACTCTGAATCCATACCAATTCAAGCAATGAGAGACACCCCTCTCGTGGGTTGAGAAACATCCCTTCTCGTGGATTGAGAAACACCCTTTCTCGTGAGTTGAAGAATATTGAACCTTCTTCGGGGATTTATAATTGTTTTACAAACAACAAATTCACTCACTCTTAATCCTATGATCTTAATAGATTATAACTGGTGTTACACAAGGATTGATTTGAGAGCTAATATCGGATTTTGATTATGAGGAAATGGAAAGGATTTGGACAAGTTAAGCATGAGAAGAACAAGAAGATTTCTCAATGGATTTGCAATGAATGTCTTCTTTCTTAAGAAAAGTGTTTGATCTCATATGGTATTTATAGGAATCAAATGAGAAGTTATTCAAACTCCTAATAACTGCCATAAAACAGTTAATGACGGTTAGAAATGAAAATAGCGTAAATATCCCTTCGATTCAAAATTCAAATTTGAATTAACTGCCAAAAACTGCCCGTGGAGACGTCTGCTTCATGAATAAAATCCTTCTAGAGACGTTTGTATTGTCGTCTCTGAGAAGTACACATTATAAAGAATTTTGGAGTTTGTTCTACAGACGTCTGTGGAGACGTTTGCTGTTTCAAAATATCTTATATAGATGTTTGTAGGAGACGTCTGTTTTTTAACATGGATAAAAACTGTTTTGAAATATTGGCAGTTTGAATTCCAACGGATAGGTTAGACGTCTCTAAAAGAGTGGGAGACGTCTTGAGCATTAAGAATGTGTTGGAATGAGGTTTCTAATTTTATAAGATCATTACTAATTACATATATATCGCCTACAATTCTAATCTTCATTTTGGCTTTTCGATTAGCTTCATTTGCTTGAATAGTTACTTTGAGACGTTATTAAATCGTGACTAGGCTGGCATCACGTTGTCGTTTGCTTTAAGTTGTCATTTCATATCACCGTTTTGAGCGCATCGTATTGTAGGCAATCTTGCTTGATATTTGATATGTTGTGCATGTCGTACTCAATACATAAACTTGAAAACGTCTTCAGTAACTTATAAATTTGTTTAAATAAAGTTTTAAACTAAATAATCAAAACCGAGGATCGTGTGACACGGATGTCAACATCAAGTTGCTTGCTCCATTTTAGTGGCGGATCCAAAAAATTTGGACAGCGGGACATGCCGCAAACAACAAAATTTTAGTATGAAGTATAGCTACATAACTAAATTTATTTTATACAATTAAAGACTTAGAACTAATTTGATTGCATATATGAAATAATATTACCAGAATCCTTGTTTATTAACTGAAATACGAAATAAATGTGTTTTTTCATGTGCCGAACCTACAACCTTCCACAAAAAAGTGAAATATTTTACCACTTGAACTAGATATCATCTTTGCCCATTTATGATATAGAAATATATATAAAATATACGTAAAAACACCAAAACTCTAAATCAATATTCGTTTTCCCCAAAATTTGAGTAGGGGCACGTGCCCCTTCTCCCTTTGATCCCCCGGCATTCAAATTATTTGATAGAAGAGTTTATCCTATTATGGATTCATGATAGGGTGTACAATTTGTGTATACATGAACAAAACTGTTCTCTAGAGTAATCTCCATGGCAAAGAAAACGGAAAAAGAGAAAGTAGTAAGAGAGAAAATGGTGTGTTGCTAAGAAAATGAGGAAATATTGAAAAAAGAAAGGAAGTAGACGAGAAGAAAAAGTGACTCTTCCTATATAAGTATTTATGATGTTTAGGAGTTATGTAACACCCTAGTTGGATACAGTACTTCTAGAGTTATCGAGGTATTAATTTTAATAAAAAAAATTCCTATAATTTTAGTACTTATTTTATGGTTGGTTGCTAGTATATTTATTTTAACTTTGTCTTATACAATTTTGATATGAAAATCTTCAGTTTTTAGATAATATACGTTAGTTCTTTAGTGGCAACAAAACAATATTTTCATACCCTAAGATTCTTAAATTAATCTATTAATAATTGGTTGGCAAATATTTTTTCTTGTCCAACTTCATTTGCTGTTGATATGAGAACAAGTAAAATCCGTACCAAATCGCTAAACAAACATATATATACATACACATATAATCCATAATACATCTCTCTCCCCCCTCTCTCCAAATATATATATATACATATTTCCCTTCTCGTTCACACCCAGACACCTCTCCCCCCCTTTTATTCCTCAATCTCTTCTTCTCGATGACCCAACTCCCTCGTCGCCACCGTCATCGTCGTCCTTCACTTCCATCGTCATCATCATCTCTTCCTCTATTAGACCCTCACCGAGAACCCACCGCTCCACCTTCGTCGAGATCCCCCCACACATCATCGGTGACTCCCTCTTCCCCAGCAACAACCCATCAAACCCACCTTTGAACCCATCATCTCCTCCAAATGCCTCACCATCATTCCCCAAGCATCGCAGCCACCTCGACACCAGCACCACCACCGTAACACCACAACCCCAACTCCATCTCCTCTTCATCGCCACCTTCTCCTCGATCATCCAACATCCCTTTCCTCTGCCGGCGACTCTCATCACCATCGTCTACATCATCACCTCGCCACCTCCTTCTACCCTTCCTCACCACCGCACTACCATCAACACCACCTTTCACCGTCACAGCCCCCAACCCTCTTCTCCGACAATTTCCCCCTCGCCATAGCCTCCACATCACCACCACAGCCTTCCCATCTCCAAACCCGAGCACACCCCGACGCCCGCTCAACTCGATTGCAGACTTTACCCATCACTTTGCTTGCACCCATCAGCAATTACCGACGTCATCCCCTATTGCCGCTGCCGCACCAAATCAATACTCGAACCCAACTACGGTGTAGCCGTCTCTTTCCCCTCTCAGTGTAAGTTTCATTCTTGTTTTTCTGTATTTGTGAAGCATAAGTAAATTATAATAACAGTTGAAATATAATATGTTTTGTATATATAAAAAAACAACAGAAGCATGTTTGGGTATATATACAAGTATATGTTAAGTGTGGTGTACTGTTGACTTATGGTTAAATCAATCTAGGCGGAGCGTATAACTCAGGTCCCAAGTCGAACTCCAGCTGAGATCGTGCCTCGCATCTTCATCATTTTCCCGTAATCTTTATCTACAAGGCAAGTATTCTTGCTTTACTTTCGGTCGATGCTGTCACGACCCGGAATTTGGCATGTGGCCGGCACTTAAATCATGCAACGTCTAAAGACGTAACGTAATTTAAGTAAGCCGAAACACAGAAATCTAAACCTTTTTGCCGAAAATAGTGGAGGTGCAGTTTTGAAACATCGGCATAAAAAAATTCAAGCCATACTTTTTAAAATATAAGTCATATCATAAGAAAATGCAACAGTTTGCTATCTTGAAAACATTTTTGTCCCTGAAAAATTTGGGCATCACCTTACTTTTATATTTTGATTCAAAACCACTTACATGCAATAAAAGGCATCCCAAAGCTGGAGCTAGCTCTTCGTCAATTGGCGGAATCACAACCACGCAATAAGCATATATACGACGCCTTACGGCAAAAATCAACACAGAAAGAATAATAAGTAAAGCAAGACATCAAAAACTCAAATAGCGAACATACACCCATCGCTCTAAGTCTCGTAAACACAAGTCTGTCTAGGTCTACCAATATACAAAATCCAGTTTCTGATTTGATAGAGTTTATCTAGATACAATAGAATATAAAAGTATAAGAGTGGTCACGATCCAATGTGTGTCCCACCTACCAAAGCAAAACACCTTGAAGAAGGCCGTGTGCCAATGATACCGCTACTGATCCAAGCGGTCGAACCTGCAAGAAAACTGTGGCACAACGTGGGTGAGTTGCCAACTCGTGAGTAGAAAATATTAGCAGGTAGAAATCGAATAAACAACGATTCTTAGGTCATACTGTATCATGAAGGTAATACTATGATATCTAGGATGACCATGTATGCATATATATCAACAATAGAGTCAATGCCAAAAACATGTAAAAACAATCATCTGAATCATATGCCTGTATGCATGTGGATATCAACCACGTGTGTCCATCGACGACACATCAATATCATGAAACCTGAGTGTCCAACATCGACACTCGAAACATCATGAAACCCGTGTCCAGTATCAACACGTAAATCCTCATATTTTCAGACCCCGCATCCTCAGATCGGTCCTCATATCCATCTCACCATCTAACTCCGAACGGTATCCTCCGGATATCCGCCGAGTTTCCATACAATCACCGGTAGGTAGTGCATCCTCTGCTAGGCTCATCGCCTAACTCTACGATCTTCTTGTCTCGGGATACCTCATCGGGTCCACCATGTACCCGCAGACGGTTCTTCCTCACTCCTCGAATCGGGTATCACATAGTTCAGAACCGAGAAAACTCATGGTGGACACGAAATATCATATCATGAGAAACCGCGTTTTTAAAACAATACATAATTTCTTTTGAAATATAACCACGGTTCTTGAATCCAAAGATCTCATGAAAACAGCATCTCAATGCATATAACCATAAAGTACGATGTGTGCAAACATAGAATAGTAATGTGAGTATATCAAGAATATCATGTAAACTTGCCATATGATAGTACTGAACAATAAATGTACTTTAGAGTTAAGAATAATATCGTGATATAACAGTTCTACTGTACAAATGACATGGCAATTACCGATGATGAACGTGTGAGCCGGCAAATCCGTGTAAGTGTAATATGCGCATCATCGGTAATTGTGTAGGTGTACTAGCAAACGATATCATACAACGGTAAATACCGGGAACATAACACGTATGTCACGAGGGATAATCCAACATAAACATGAATGATAATAAGGTACGTAACTACACATGAACCATACGGTCAGTTTAAATGATACGAATCATAGTTTTGAAAGTGGGGGCTACTATGTTTTTGAGGAAAAGACACCATTTGAAAATCCGTAGCATCCCTTGAGATTTCCATTTAAAAGTGCATACGACTCGTCAATTTTGGAAATAAGTATGGTTTAGGTGAAATCTTTATGTCGGCGATCCAGCCTCATAGTATCAGATGCGGCAATATCCTCGATCATCATCCTCAAATCATGAGCGCGGATCAATCATTCGGTATATCTTATCGTGTATGGTAATCCATCGTACGGTGGTATCAACAGAACAAGGATCCTATCGTCTTATTCATCAACAAAGGTACGGATCTAAGGTTTCGTACATCACATCATCATCCATTCTCTTATATTCATACATATATACACACATCTCATGTCATATCCTTATCGATCTCATATCATTAACAATCTCATTTCATATCTAGGCATATGTACTTAAATATTCACAACGCCTCATATCCTCATATCAAGCATATCCGCTCATATATCAATCTGAATCATTTTTTATTTATCATATCATCTCATACTAGATCCTTTGATCATATCCTTAAATTCATAGCATATCTTTCTCCAAATTATAATTTATATATTGGTTCTTCCATTGGAAAGGTTGCGGGGATGCTATATGCCATCCACCCGACTTTCCTCGTAGATATAAATTTACTCACCTGCTAATCTCCTTAGTGGAAGTCGATATGCTTCGTCGTCTTGGAAGTCCACGCGAAGGTACCTACAATCAAAATACATCGTAATGCTATTAAAATCAAGTCCGAAAAACCGATACGGTACACGAAGTGCTCATAGGTTAGAACCTATAGCCTACGCATGCAAGAACAACCAAATAACCCTCGTCGTTGACGTACAAACGTTCAACGACTAAATCCAATATCAAAACCAAGTTTCAGAAATCGTAAAACCCGAAAACAACCTAGGAAAACCACTCCCAGATTCTATCCTAGGTCAAATCAAGACATTTTTGTATATAGGGTAGGTCTAGATATAAGTTGAGGGAACCATGAACCAAAAATCACAAAATTCCACCCTGATGTGGCCGCAATTTGCGGCCCCATGAATATATCTGCGGCCAGAAACAATAGGGCGGCTCGGGATTCTATGGTAGCTTTCTATGTGCCTGCTCGTCTTATTGTGATGGGAACTTAATTTATGGATCTCTTGGGTCATTCCAGATTCCATTATTAGATCATCACAAATTGTCAAAAACCAACGTCGAGCAAATTCGAAGTTCGTGTTTTTGGGGTTCTAGTCACTGGTCTTGGCCAGAAAATCATCATGAAGGGTTTGTAAACGCTCACTACATCTCAATTACCACTTTACAAGTCCATACATCCACTAAACATCAACCTAGAAATTTCTAAGATCATTAATCTCACTAAAACAAACATTAAACATAACTAGGAGGTGAAGGAACAAATTATAAGATAAGAAGTGGAAATTATATCTCTTGGAAGCAACTTAAGAAAAACCCTCCAAGTGCTCAAAATCCAAACTTGATTCAACCATGGGGTGTAAGATGAGGTTGTGTGCATTTTTAAATGAAGGTGAGGTGCGGTTTTGATGATGATTTGGGGTGTTTGTGGAGAAGGGTGGAGGAAGGAGGAGATGAAGAAAAAGGAGTTGAAAAAAGAAATGGGAAATAAGATGAAGAAATGGTTAAGTGTAGGAGCCATTCTCTCTCTCTTTCTCATGCCATGCTTCATGTCATCATTGTGTCCCCCACTCTCTCTCCTCAATCATATGCTCTCCTTTATTTTTTCTTTCTCTTTTCTTCTCACAAATAAACCACAAATGCAAATGAAACAAATGCAAATGAAACATGCAACAAAATGCAGTATGTCATGGTTAATTAAAATGACGGATTTGGTATAATCGTGAGTAGCAGTGCACTAATCAAGTTTAATTTAAACTTGCATATAAATAATTGCATAATTATTTATAAAAATTCCCAAATCCAATAAATACCTTTTTAATAATTCAACCATATAAATCACCAATTATTTTCCAAATATTGGTATATAATTATACTATTTTACGAAAACCCCAATTCGCAAATCGAATAGTTTTCGTGAAATATATTATTTTGTTATTTAAATTTCAAAAATAATATTTTATATTTCTGAAATATTACAGATGCAATATCGGCAATCCCTCGTGTATATATATTTTTCATGCACTGTTAGAAAAAAATGTGTGAGTACTCGGTTTTCTTTTATGTCGTTATAAAAATGTAGATTTTTCTATGCAGCAAAGTGAGAAAATTTGTTTAAGTGGATCTGCAATGAGATTTATTTAACTACAAATAAAGTTCGAAAGTTGTTAACCTATCTTACATATATATACTTCTAGCCAGCTTGTGATTAGTATATCCATATGGAGGTTAATGTTAAGTATAACAATTGTGACTCATACCAGCGTATACATTGCCTTCATGCAGTTACTATTACCAGATAACAATTATCCCTGACATGTCACGACTATTCAATACTTTAGTCTTTTAAGAACGAGATCTCTAATTAGGATGCTGAACTATCTGCCACGACACACTACTAACCAGTTTCATTTCTATACAATCACCATATCACAAGTTCCAGTCTTTTCAGCATTCTTAATTAGTGATCTAGTCATTATCATAGTAGATACAAATACGCAGTTTGTGGGGTAGTTTGAGTGTGCGTTCGTACAACAGGATCTCAGGAGTCCCATGTCGGCAGCTCGTACCGGGCTATATCGGTCGCATGTTATTTCAGCTTGTACCGGGCTATATCGGTCGCATGTTATTACAGCTCGTATCGGGTTATATCGGTCGTATGTTCATCCTATAGTTGGGCCCGTGTTTCCTAGCTCATGAGGCCCTACCCTTGGGTTAGGAATACTCCTGCAGAGGTTGACGCACACACTCGGACCCACGATAGGTTAGATTACCTTTTAGTGACCAGTTAGGTTGTGACTTGGCCTGTTTACATGTCTGTTTCATAGTTTTAATATATATATATATATATATATATATATATGTTTCTACTTGCGCACACGGGTTTCACTACACTCGTATATTCATACACACCTTACACGTTGAGTAATCTCAGGGATGTGCTGACATCCCTGAGATTTGCCATACAGGTTTAGAGGCGGATTTTTCAGGCTGAGCAGGATCGGAGCGACTATCGAGATCTTGCTGAAGATCAGTAGCCGTATGTTTATTTCTTTAGCATTTAGCATGTGCGCCCTTGTGGGACATTAGGGCTTATGTATCCCTTTTGGATCTTGTTTTATTTTGTACCTATTGTATTTGATCTTTATTTGCATCCATTAACTAGTAAATCTACTTTTAGTATTCCTTACGGGTTCCTTACAGCATGACTATTAGTATTATCTTTTTTGTTATTGGATTTTATCCTTGACAGGTTTAGCTAGACAAGCTTTATGTGATTATAGAAGGATCTTTCTTTACCGTAGATAGCACGGCTGGACTTCGTTGCTCTCCGTATTCCGTATTTTGGGAAGCGGGGCGTGATAAGGTTTTGTTGGTATCAGAGTCAGGCTGACGTCAAAGTTAGCCTTGGTTCTACCGACCTTTAGGGTTAGAATTGTTGGATATAGTGTCCTCAAAGTCAATTATTGGATCACAGGTACGTGATTGCAATGATTGAGGATGACCTATGCCGGTAGGACAGTCTTACTCGAGATGATAGTATGCTATCTGGTTTGCCTTTATCAGTCGTGTACATATTCAGGTGACTGATTACATGTTACACGTTGATAGAGCCCTTAGGATCTTGCTTGACTACCAACAGTATGATGGCGATCATATACGTGAGAGTTGGGTAGTCCATAAGCAAATCCTTAATAGTGGTCCCTAGTTGTGGGAGTTTCGGGACAGGGCATCGATACTCCGGAGTAGAGTAGTATATACAGTCGAGACCCCGACGAGGGGCGGTGGCCGGTCTCACAAGCCACTGGTGTCAGTTGGATCACCTAAGATGTATACATATGCTCATTGGGTTATGAGTACACCGGACAGGACTCACCGGGAACCTGCTAGTTGGTATTATACATATCGTCAGATAGCAGTTCCCTGGTGACATGTGTACATGTTAGTTCATCGACCTGAGGTCGTCATTTATCTCGTGTGAGTTCCCACTGTGCTTTGATTTCTACCCTACCACGGCTCAAACGAGTCGTGCAAACAGATAGTTTTTGGGTACAGTCCCGAGCCACATGGAGGCAAGTGAGCGGATCGGTAGGGGATTCGTCTCTCCTGGTATTGGGGGTGGAGATCGCGCTGTGTCTAGGAAAGTCATTACATCAAGTCCTTGGCCAAGGCAGGTGAGAATTACTGGTAGGTACTCCGGTTGTTTCTCAGGGTGTTCAGGGCTCGTCTCCGACACGACTTATACCGCTATTGGGGGTCTGACGTTACCAGCCCCCTAGGCCGGATATGCGATACTCGTAGACGAACGGACCGGACTGTATATACATTGTCACTGTTAGGCTCAGTAGGATTTCTGGATGAGTTCGCTCATCAGCCTCCCTTGAGGTCAGTACATGGGCAGCCGTTACGCACAATTAGTGCCGCTGACGGCTTGTGGTTAAACCCACTGCCAGGGTACTGACGAGTCATTAGAGTCCCCCACAGATAGTTTCCCAAGTTCGGACGAAACGTTGTAGAGGCCGTATGGTTTTATGGCAGGGTTCGGAAAATGCACGTGCTTTTATGCACGTGTCATATTTCGGGCTGATAATACCGGTGGGCTTTGGTTTAAGCCGGATCCGAGTATTATACTTAGTAGATATAATATCTTTGTCTCAGTTGCATTTGTATTCGGTCGTAATACAAATGCGGGTATATTTATACAGTTACGGGGTTATCCTGAAATTCGTTTCGGGATCACTTTTAGAAGTTGCCTGTTTTCAGTTTTCTATCAGCCGTATTTAACATTCGGTTAAATACGGATTTATCTTTTCTTCAGATGAGTGTGGAAGTTTCTAGAGGCTTCTAGAAGGTGGTGACTAGGTTCATGCATCTTTGTGACTCATTAGTGCATTTAATGTTTTTTGATGACAAGGTTAAGTGATTCATTAGTTCTTTAAATGAGTTCATACTAGGTGTATCTTTGACTCATGCTTTTCTTTATGTGCTAATGGTCACCCCCTCTCTTACACTCATCCCCACCTCCATATATTGGCCGGCCATGCTTGGTGTGGATTAATGGTTGATTTGAAAAAAGTATATGGTTTTGGTTCATGGAAATTAGAATAGAAAAGTTTCTCATTTCATATCGATCCAAAAGGCAACTTCATTAACCGTTCGTCCATAGCCTTGGACGTAACGAGACAAAGTGTTCTACTCATTCTCTACATCAATCTTGGTCATCTCTTTTAGCAAACTTGATGACCGAGTTGCCTCGAGTCAGAGGCGGGAGCCCGTTTAAAGATCCGATGACGTGGTGCCACCTGGACGAGCAGATCGGAGATCGACGAGATCGGAGCAGCCGCAACGGAGCGTGGGATGATGATTAAAGAACGAAGGACTCGGATCGTTCGGTATAACCTTTCTACCCTCTTTGTAGTTTGTTAGTTTAGCTTTAATGGCAGATCCGGGTTATAGTACGCGATAGCGCCAGTTGTAAAAGTTTTTGTTCCGCATTTGGCGTCTGTTAAACGGCCGGGGCGCTACCGTGGACTTACAGTGGTATCAGAGCCTCGCCATTAAGCTTTACTAAGTTGTGCTAACGCGTTTAAAACATCGATCGAACGGATTTTCGAAAATCGCAATTTCCAAGTCTAAAGTTTCTGTCGATTTTAAAATTGGTCTAAAAATCTTTTTGAGCATCTCAGAAAATCGAGCAGGCTTTTTTAAGAATACTGGTGAAATTTGGTCAACTGTTGACTCCAAAGCGCCGCGGAACCGCCACGGAACCGCCGCACAAACCCTAGTTTGGCCGCGGTTCCGCCGCCGTTTTAGAGCTACAGTGAACCATTTTTCTACAGTAGGTTCTTCATGGGAAATTGTGGCTTCTGGAATATATCTTTTGGGCCTAGTGTTTTTTACTATACAGCAGATGTACGTGGGGCCCACTTCAGGAAATTTTGTCGATCGAAATTTAAACGTGTTAGTTTACAGTACTTACATTATATCTTCGACCGTGAATGTCATTCGAGCGGTAAACCGCATCTGATTGCTATAGTTCTTTTAGACGGGTTTGCGAACGTGACATTCGCGTTGATGTTTTGTGTTGTGCTATGATGTTGCGGATTTGTCGTGGTGGATAGCAGTGTGCAATGGTAGTGCAGTTTGGATTTATTTGTACATTTGATATTGCGGGGCGAGCGTCCAACATGTGGACTGCCGTCACTGCCTGTTTGTATAATATTCTTTTGGGGCACGACCGGACTGAGGTCGATGTACCCGTTGTACATATTTTTCATTTCTGTACTAGGTTTTGCCCCGCGACGGAGTGCACAGATAGCCGGGTTCTGGAGGGCAACGGGTCCGCATCTCATTGCTTTGAGAGGCATAGGGGCCTCACTCTAGAATTGGCAGACTATTCGCCGCACTCGTAGGAGGTACAGGTTGATCCAAGGAGGGGTGCTCAAGTTACCGGATTCCGTGAAGTGAAGGGTGGTCCATTCACTTTGCTGTAGGGGCTGCCTCGCTTCAGGTTTTGGCGGGTAACTTGCCGCACCCGTAGGGGTCTAGGTTTCATTGCACAGGCTATCCACACGACCAGGGGAACGTCGGGTTTCAGTAGCGGCTCTGTGAAACCCGGGGATCCCAGATTATCTGTATTGTTCTGTGATGCTTATTACTTTTCTGTATTGTTGCATATTATCACGCCTGGAGCGATTATTGTATATTGGTATATATACTAGTAGATATTGTATATGTTTTACACCCGCGCTAGTTCAGTCCCCGCTCTGTCGTTAGTTAAGTAACCTAACGGGTGATGACGGGACCCAGTGACGAATGCGGATGGCATATACGTACATTTTATTTTCGTTCTTTTCTGGTGTGATTAATTGATGGGACTGCGTTGATTCTGATCAATGCAAAGCAAAACAAACCTGTTTGGATGTTGTTGGAACATTTTTAAAAAGTGTTATTACAAAGAAGTTTTCTTTTGTTTTGCATAGTGATATTCAGTTGGAATATCCTGCACCTCATTCGACGAGGCAAGGGCCGATATCCCTTCACCGGGAGTGACCCCTTGGGCATAAGATTGCGTCAGGGTAATAACTTCACTATAGCCGATTACATGTTTCTTTGCATCGCGGTATTCAGTTGGAATATCCTGCACCTCATTCCACGAGGAAAGAGCCGAGATCCCTTCACCGGGAGTGACCTCTTTAGCAAAGGTTTTCGCCACTATATTTTTATAAAATGCTATCAGGTTCCTTTAACGATATCAAGTTCATTACGTTAAAGGTTTTTCGCCAAAAACCAGCCGTAGCCCTCCGTCATTTCTTTTGGGTATTCAGTAGTATTCAAGCTATGCATTTTGGCCAAAGTCAAGGCATAGTGTTTGGTAGCTGTTGGGTATTCATTTGTTGCATAGATAGATGAGTTGGTTTGGGACAGTCGTTCTGCCGATTGGCCAAAGTCAGGGGCATGTACGGGTGGGTTCAAATTGACAAGATAATGACGGGAAGAACTTGGCATGTGACTTATAGCATTTTGGCCAAAGTCAAGGTCATAAGAGCATGGGGCAAAAATCATATCGGGAGTTTCTAAAGAAACTGAAACTTGCCAAATATGCGCATACCTTCTGGAGTGTGATAACGTGAGTGGATTCTGTCACGTTATCATGCGATGAGAGTTGGATCCCGATTCCCACTGATGAGTTGGTTTACTCTTCGGGCGATCCCGATTGATTCTTCTTTCAGGTTTGGAGGAGAATTTGACAGTACAGTGGGAGGTTTCCTGATTAGATAAAGTGATAACCATTCTGATCTAGGTTAGAGTGCACGCAGAGTGTTTCTTTTCTCTCTCTTTGGCAGCGACCTTTGACCGACCCTAAACTATGACTCAGTGACCAAGTTGACCGAACCTTCTTAAAATACTGGCTTTTGGATTGTCCGAGTTGCATAAGTCATTGCCACTCCTTTTACCCTTTGCATTTCTCAGAACACCCCGTATTACTACGGACATCTACTTCCATTGGATAGATCCATCGTATGGTTATATACGAACTCGAAGGGACTTCTTCGAGGATGGATCCAGGTTCAGGAGAAATAGAATTGGTTTATTCAGTTGTCTTTTATTATCACCTTCTCTCAGGTTGCGAGGGCTCCTTGGTTTAGGAGAGTACACCTATTACGCTTATTGGATAGTCTTCTTCCAAACCATAGGCAGGTGCCGAAAGGTAGGGAATGAAAAAACCAATTAGCCTAAGTAGAGTGTACAGAAGGTAATATGTAAAGACAAAATAAAGGGATTAGAAAGAGGGCAAAGTAAATTGCGACTGTTATCATTCACGACCAAACCGCGTACTTCATCGCCACTGCTATTTCACCTTTAAAAGAATAAGGTATTATTCAGTTGTCTTTTATCATCACCTTCTCTCAAGATGTGAGTACTCCTAGGTTGAGGAGGGTACACCTATTATGCTTACTGGATAGTCTTCTTCCAAACCATAGGCTGGTGCTGAACGGTAGGGAAGGAAGAAAACCATTTAGCCTAACGATGGTGTACAGAAGGTAACGACTAAAGACAAATAAAGGGATTTGGAGAGATGGAAAAGAAATATACGGTTAAAGTCATGAATTGGATTATGGAAGAGGCATTACTATGAATACCAGGATACCCCTACGAAACATTTTCATGTTTCAGTGCATTGTTAAAGGAAAACTGTTTTCCCGATTAGATATTTACTCCAGGGTATGAATTTACCAGGTTACATTCTCATATCTGTATGGTTTTACTGATGATGAGTGGGAGTAAGTTATTGGGAATTAGGTAATCATCCTCATTATATCGGAATTCGTTGTAATTGGTGATATTTGAGGAAATTGCCTGGGTACAGTTTTCAACCCACGACGCACAGGTTTTGAGTTATTCAACTCAGCGGACTTATACAGAGTATTGTATGTTGTCCAGTGTCCATCAGGACAAAGGGGTAGGTCCTCGTACTATGTTCTGTTTACTTATGACTTCTCTAGTATTTAGACAAGCGTTTCGTAGAAATACAAGGTCTAAGTTTTGAGAAGTTGTGGGTATAAGAATAAAGTAGAGAACCAGATGTCGCAAGTATCGAGATTCTTCAAAGAGATCGAAGATGTAGATTCTTGTGATTGATAGTCAATTGATAGTAATGGTTTTGAGAAACTTGTTTCTCTTTCAGGTTACTCATAATTGGATGGATTCCTAAGTTGAGTAATGCTGATTAGCCTCTCTCCATTAAGTTGATATGCACTGGAGACAGCTGCATGATTAGAATCTGGTTCCAATTAAATAAGTGCCAAAGTTTCTAAATTGGATATAGAATGGTTCATATCTTAACGATGTTAAGGTACGGGGAGTTGTCCGGCTTATGCTTAAAACCAGACTCTGGATAACTCAGGGCACGTTTCTGTAATGGCTGTTTGTGGGTTGGCCCAGGCTATGACGAGGGTTGACCTTCTACCATCTGGAAGATCAATAGTGATATTGTTCTTAAACTCGCCACAGTTTTAGTAAAATGGATTTTTTCAGAAAACAGTAGTGGCGGTATGGTAGAACTGGAAGTGATTCCAGAACCACAAACGATTACGGAAAATTTAATAGGACCTAAAGATTCAATCAGGTTTGACATTCCAATAGCCACTCCGCAGATATGGTGGGTAACCTCAGACACCCGAGAGGTACTCCGGCAGCCTCAAAGATGGTGACATGGAGGTTCTTGCTTACCCAGACTTGACACTACTGTTGTTCCAGGCTATGAGACCCGGCAGGAGGTTAAGTATAGCGTCGTTCTAAACTCTCTTTAGAAGTGCACGTATATATTATTCTGCCAGAGGGTTGTTGTGGTCAGTGGGAGCAGCGAAAGCATAGTGGGCAAGTAGCTTATGTCTATTTATAGACTTGAGCAGTTATAGCGGAGATAGATCATCTAATTTTGATGTGACAGTCATGTGTTTGACTTCATCAGAATAGGGGATGGATCAGTTAAGAAGGTAGTAGGGTGTGATGTGCTGGTATTTGGATGACATACACAAAGTAGGAAGTAAAATTCCTATACCACGATCGGTTGTACTGTGGTCGTCACACAGTTGTTTCTCCAGACAGGATATGGATATAATATTAGACATTCTGGTTTCTAGATCTATGGTTTTAGATCTAGATTTGGGTAGTTTCTCAATATGGGTACTTTGACAGTATTCTAATGGTTTTTAGAATAGATGACTCCTGGCATGGTGGTGTACCTGCAAGTGATGGAGTCACCCTCTCTAAAGGTGTCTTACAGACTAAAGGGGAGAGGGATGTGCATGATTGACAGATTACTTGTTTAGGCAATTGAGTCAAATTATGAGATGTCAAGTACCACACTAGATGTTTTTGCACTAGATGCAATAAGTTTGTATTAATCCAATCCTGGAGAAACATAAGGAGGCAGTTTTAGAACATAAGTGGATGTTCTACGGATTTGATGACGGCAGCCTCCTTCGGGAGACGGTTATCATTCCAGGCTTCAAAGGTGACATGGATGACAGAGTGATTGTCAGAGTTATAGTTTTCCCTCTGACAAGAGGCAGTATTATGGACAGGTGGTCCAAGAGGATACTGTGGGAGGCATGGTGCAGGATACTGATTAGGTTCAGTTGACGATACAGTCTAAGAAGTTTGGATTTAGAGTTCATTTATGAACTAGGTCTCATCAGATATCCAGACATATTCTAAGACAGGTATTACTCGATTCGGGAGATGGCTTTCTCCGCGAACTTGAGATTAAGAGAGACATAGAAAGATACATCAGGGCGGATCCACTCACTGAGGCTATTTCTCGAACACAATAGTTTTACGAACGGGCTTTGTGAAACTGATTAGTAGAGGAGTTGGATGTTCGATATCACACGGGCTGTGAGTATGCGACATCACAATAATTAGCCTTAAGTGCAAGTGGGAGATTGTTGGATATAGTGCCCTCAAAGTCAATTATTGGATCGCAGGTACGAGATTGCAATGATTGAGGATGACCTATGCCGGTAGGACAGTCTTACTCGAGATGATAGTATGCTATCTGGTTTGCCTTTATCAGTCGTGTACATGTTCAGGTGACTGATTACATGTTACACGTTGATAGAGCCCTTAGGATCTTGCTTGACTACCAACAGTATGAGGGCGATCATATACGTGAGAGTTGGGTAGTCCATAAGCACATCCTTAATAGTGGTCCCTAGTCGTGGGAGTTTCGAGACAGGTTATCGATACTCCGGAGTAGAGTAGTATATACAGTCGAGACCCCGACGAGGGGCGGTGGCTGGTCTCACAAGCCACTGGTGTCAGTTGGATCACTTAAGATGTATACAGGTGCTCATTGGGTTATGAGTACACCGGACAGGACTCGCCGGGAACCTGCTAGTTGGTATTATACATATCGTCAGATAGCACTTCCCTGGTGACATGTGTACATATTAGTTCATCGACCTGAGGTCGTCATTTGTCTCGTGTGAGTTCCCACTATGCTTTGATTTCTATCCTACCACGGCTCAAATGAGTCGTGCAAACAGGTAGTTTTTGGGTACAGTCCCGAGCCACATGGAGGCAAGTGAGCGGATCGGCAGGGGATTCGTCTCTCCCGGTATTGGGGGTGGAGATCGCGCTGTGTCTAGGAAAGCCATTACACCAAGTCCTTGGCCAAGGTAGGTGAGAATTACTGGTAGGTACTCCGGTAGTTTCTCAGGGTGTTCAGGGCTTGTCTCCGATACGACTTATACCGCTATTGGGGGTCTGACGTTACCAGCCCTCTAGGCCGGATATGCGATACTCGTAGACGAACGGACCGGACTGTATATACATTGTCACTGTTAGGCTCAGTAGGGTTTCTGGATGAGTTCGCTCATCAGCCCCCCTTGAGGTCAGTATATGGGCAGCCGTTACGCACAGCTAGTGCCGCTGACGGCTTGTGGTTAAACCCACTGCCAGGGTACTGACGAGTCATTAGAGTCCCCCACAGATAGTTTCCCAAGTTCGGACGAAACGTTGTAGAGGCCGTATGGTTTTATGGCAGGGTTCGGAAAATACACGTGCGTTTACGCACGTGTCATATTTCGGGCTGATAATACCGGTGGACTTTGGTTTAAGCCGGATCCGAGTATTATACTTAGTAGATATAATATCTTTGTCTCAGTTGCATTTGTATTCGGTCGTAATACAAATGCGGGTATATTTATACAGTTACGGGGTTATCCTGAAATTCGTTTCGGGATCACTTTTGGAAGTTGCCAGTTTCCAGTTTTCTATCAGCCGTATTTAACATTCGGTTAAATACGGATTTATCTTTTCTTCAGATGAGTGTGGAAGTTTCTAGAGGCTTCTAAAAGGTGGTGACTAGGTTCATGCATCTTTGTGACTCATTAGTGCATTTAATGTTTTTTGATGACAAGGTTAAGTGATTCATTAGTTCTTTAAATGAGTTCATACTAGGTGTATCTTTGACTCATGCATTTCTTTATGTGCTAATGGTCACCCCCCTCCTACACTCACCCCCCACCTCCATATATTGGCCGGCCATGCTTAGTGTGGAATAATGGTTGTTGATTTGAAAAAAGTATATGGTTTTGGTTCATGGAAATTAGAATAGAAAAGTTTCTCATTTCATATCGATCCAAAAGGCAACTTCATTAACCGTTCGTCCATACCTTTGGACGTAACGAGACAAAGTGTTCTACTCATTCTCTACATCAATCTTGGTCATCTCTTTTAGCAAACTTGATGACCGAGTTGCCTCGAGTCAGAGGCGGGAGCCCGTTTAAAGATCCGATGACGTGGTGCCACCTGGACGAGCAGATCGAAGATCGACGAGATCGGAGCAGCCGCAACGGAGCGTGGGATGATGGTTAAAGAACGAAGGACTCAGATCGTTCGGTATAACCTTTCTACCCTCTTTGTAGTTTGTTAGTTTAGCTTTAATGGCAGATCCGGATTATAGTACGCGATAGCGCCAGTTGTAAAAGTTTTTGTTCCGCATTTGGCGTCTGTTAGACGGCCGGGGCGCTACCGTGGACTTACAAGAATCACATGTCTGGGTTCTCCCTAGTATGTCATGCTTCATATTCTTTTGACTCTGATTGTAGGATTCGGGCGACTTATATAGAGTTACATATTGTGCCCATGTACCGAGGCATGGATACAATACGGTATTCTGTATAAGTAACTTAGAGTTCTATCCTTAATTCGTATCCATTGATTTGATTATATTGTATTATCTATTTTTGCTCAATTGTTTTAATACTCTGAATTTGAATCTTATTTTACCTGCTAAACCTCGTTGTTCGTTTTGACTTCAGAATTATGGCGGAAGAAAATTTGCGGGTATATAGAAGACGCGACAACAATGCTGCACTAGTTGGAGTTATACATGGTATGTTAGAGAGCCAACTGCAGCAGATTGACTTACTGCAGGAGGGTCTAATTGCTTCTCAGCAGACCGCTACTGCAGCCTTGAATAAGGTGGCTGAGGTTCGTGAGGGTAGACGTCCGGACAGCGTCGCTGATTTCAGGAGACTACAGCCGGCGGTTTTCACTAGCTCGGGCAGTCCACTTGATTCCGAGCAGTGGATAGTCGATATGGAGAATTTGCTGTCAGCCGCCCAAGTTCCAAAAGAGAACATAGTAAATATAGTTAAGATTCAGCTGCAAGATATAGCTAGAATTTGGTGGCTCGTAGAAGAGAACGGGTTGAAAAAACCGATTGCATGGACTGATTGCTCTATAGCTTTTCTTGAGAAATTCTTTCACAAGCCGGCCAGGATTGAAATGGAGCAGCAGTTTATCAGCCTTCGTCAGAGAGATTGCACAGTGACGAAGTAGCGGCTAAGTTTATCCGACTCAGTCGTTTCGCTCCTTCGATGGTAGCTCAGAAGGAGGACTGGGCCAGGAGATTTTTACAGTGCCTTACTTTGGGGATACATGAGAAACTAGCTTCGCATGATCTGGGAACTTATTCTGAGGTATTAAATGCAGTCCGCAGGATTGAGGCAGTTATGGATAAGAGGAAGAAACTACAAGATGGAGGATTTAAACGCCTGTGAATCAAGCTTCGGGAAGGATTCCAGTTAAACAGCATGGAGAACCTCTGGTTTGTGGATACTGTCACATACCAGGACACATTGGGAGGAATCGCCACCAGGCCAAGGGTCTATGTCTGATATGTGGTGCTAATGACCACCAGATTAAGAGTTGTCCTAGGAGAGTAGAGTGCAACCAGCCTCAGAAAGGACTTGTCTCTTAGAAACAACTTTTTGATCAGAGGTGAGGCAACCCAGGTCGCAAAAGCAAGAAAACGGCTGCGCTATCGCGCAACGGGCGCTAGGCTAGCAAGAAAACTAACGTGCAACGGCTCAGTCCGTGGAAGAGCTTGCTCAAGAACCGAGAGCCGGCCGGGGACTGGCCGGCCCTCGTTCGATGTCGTGGACAAGGGCGAGCCTTTACCCTGACGGTTGAGCAGGCAGAGGCATCAGAGAATGTCGTTTCAGGTACCATTCTAGTTTGTTCTGTTCCTACTAGAGCATTTTTCGATTCCGGGGCTTCACATTGTTTTATGTCTTTGGCTTTTGCCACAACACATTCTATTACACATGAAACACTGACTCGAGGTTGGGACATCCACACTAGAAATGGAGTAGCTGCCATCAATCTAGAGTGCAAGCTTTGTCCAGTAGTGATTTATGGGAGGGAACTTTTCGCAGATTTCATGCTGATTGGGACTGGTAGTTATGAGGTTGTCTTAGGAATGGATTGGTTGGGCACCTTTCATGCACATATTGATTGTCGGGTCAAAACCGTAATCTTTCGCATTCCTAACCACCCAGAGGTCGTGTTTACCGGGGGCAGCAAATCTCTAGGACCTATAAAGTTTAATGCAAAGCCGACGAGCAGCATACTAGCGTCAATGGAGATTAATAAGAGTTCGGCACCGGTCGTAGTACGAGAATTCTTGGATGTCTTTCCTGAGGATTTATCCGGTCTACCCCGCCTCGTTCTTTGGAGTTTTCGATAGAATTATTACCAGGAACGACACCGATTTCTAAGGCATCTTACAGGATGACACCAGTTGAAGTTGAGTTAGCAGAATTGAAAAAGCAGACAGAAGACCTCCTCAGCAAGGGTTTCATTCACCCAAGTACTTCTCTGTGGGACGCCCCAGTTTTAATAGTGAAGGACGGTTCGTTACGCATGTGCATTGACTATCGGGAGTTGAATCGGATTACGATTAAAAACAAGTATCCTATACCTCGGATTGATGACTTGTTCGATCAGTTATGTAATGCTCGAGTGTTCTTTAAGTTGGATCTTCGGTCAGGGTACCATCAAGTTCGGGTTAAAACGGAGGATGTATGCAAGACAGTTTTCAGAACTCGATACGGTCATTATGAGTTTTTAGTGATGCCATTCGGTGTTACTAATGCCCCAGCTGTGTTCATGGATTTAATGAACCGAGTCTTCTCGCGGTATCTTGATCAGTTTGTCGTAGTTTTCATTGACGACATTCTTGCGTACTCCAAAAGCAAGGAGGAGCATACTGAGCATCTGAGGATCGTGTTACAGATACCGAGACAGGAGAAGTTATACGCCAAACTTAGCAAATGCGAATTTTTACTTAAACGAGTTCAATTTCTGGGCCACATGGTTTCCGGAGATGGTATCTCAGTAGACCCGGCAAAAATTGAAGCAATGAAAGATTGGCCAGCACCAAAGTCAGTAGCAAAGATTAGAAGTTTCTTGGGACTCGCAGGCTACCACCGGAGATTTGTTAAGGATTTTGCGCGAGCGGTTGAGCCGTTGACGAGACTTACTCGGAAGGGGGTACCGTTCGTATGGTCTGAAGAATGCAACCGAGCGTTCGAGTTATTGAAGGAAAAACTCACAACTGCACCCATATTAATCGTACCAGATGGGACAGAAGGACTAGTGATTCATGGTGATGCCTCTGGTAAGGGGCTAGGCTACGTCTTGATGCAGCGTGGGAGTGTTGTAGCTTATGCCCCGCGTCAAATGAGGACGCACGAGAAAAATTACCCAAGCCACGATTTGGAGTTGGCTGCAGTGATTTTTGCTCTGAAGATTTGGAGGTATTATCTCTTGGGAGAGCGAGTGGAAGTCTATACAGACCATAAGAGCCTGTAGTATGTATTCACGCAAAAAGAGCTAAATATGAGACATCGCAGGTGGTTGGAGTTCATGGCTGATTATAATCTTGATTTGCAATATCATCCCGGGAAGGTAAACGTGGTATGCTCTCAGCCGGAGACCAACAGTGATATTGTTGACTAGCCAGAAGGAAATCCTTGATGAGTTTCGGAGACTTGATTTAGAAGTGGTAGAACGGGGGACACACGGACAGTATTGGCAACTACAAGTGCAGTCTTCGTTAGTAGATTGTATTAAAGCCACACAGGCTGGGGACCCGCAATTGCAGAAGTTCCGTGGGTTAGTAGAGGCTGAATTGAGAACAGATTTATTGATACACGAAGATGGTTCTTTAAAATTCGGCAGTCGACTATTGCCATAGGGCGAGGTTCGAGAAGAAGTATTGAAGGAAGCGCACAGTTCAGCCTATTCAGTGCATCCGGATGGCACCAAGATGTATAAAGATGTTAAACAACACTTTTGGTGGAATGACATCAAGAGGGAGATTGCCCGCTATGTGTCGAAATGCTTGTCTGCCAGCAAGTAAAGCCAAATCATCAGCGAGTGGCTGGTCTTTTGCAACCACTTCCCATTCTCCAGTGGAAGTGGGAACACATCACTATGAATTTCGTGACGGCTTTACCGTGGAATCCTAAGGGCTATAGCGCTGTTTGGGTCATCGTTGACCGTCTCACAAAGGCGGACCATTTTCTACCATTTCGAGTGTGACAATCGACGGGGACATTGGCAGATAAATACATGCAAGAGATCGTAAGATTACATGGGGTGTCTATTAGTATAGTATCAGACAGAGACACAAGATTCCTCACACATTTCTGGAATAGCTTGCAAAAGAGCTGGGGCACTCATCTCAATTACAGTACAACTTACCACCCTCAAACTGACGGACAGTCTGAACGTACGATACAGATATTAGAAGACATGTTGAGGGTCTGTATGCTAGATTTCAAGGGATTGTGGAAGGACCACCTACACTTGGTGGAATTCTCTTATAATAACAGCTACCAGTCGAGCATTCAAATGGCCCCGTTCGAGGCACTTTACGGGCGTAAGTGTCGTTCCCCATTTTGCTGGGATGATGTGGGTGAGCGAAGATTACTAGGACCGGAAAATGTCCAGTCAATCAGAAATCGTATCAAGGCAGCATAAGATCGTCAGAAGAGTTGGGCAGATGACAGTCGAAGACCTCTTGAGTTCGGTGTAAGAGATCATGTTTTCCTTAAGATTTCGCCGACTCGAGGAGTGATTAGATTCGGTAGTCGTGGGAAACTCAGTCCCCGATTTATCGGACCATTCGAGATTGTGGAACGCGTTGTAGTGGCATACAAACTGGCTTTACTACCGTCTTTGGCTGGTGTGCATGATGTATTCCATGTATCACAGTTACGTCGGTACGTTCGCGATGACAGTCATGTTCTCGATCACTCTGAATTAATTTTGAGAACCGATCTCTCGTATAAAAAGCAACCTACAACCATTGTCGACCGTAGAGAGAAGATGTTGAGAAACAAGATCATCCCTTTGGTTCTTGTATCTTGGGGTGACCGTTCACGCGGGGAATCCACTTGGGAGCGTGAGGACGAGATTCGTTAAAAGTACCCACACCTACTTTCTTAATCTTATAGTCGTCCTTCTAATTTCGATGACGAAATTTTCTGTAAGGTGGGTAGGATGTAACATCCTAGTTGGATACAGTACTTCTAGAGTTATTGAGGTATTAATTTTAATAAAAAAAATTCCTATAATTTTAGAACTTATATTATGGTTGGTTGCTAGTATATTTATTTTAATTTTGTCGTATACAATTTTGATATGAAAATCTTCGGTCCTTAAATAATATACGTTAGTTCTTTAGTGGCAACAAAACAATATTTTCATATCCTAAGATTCTTAGGTTGGCAAATATTTTTCCTTGCCTAACTTCATTTGCTGTTGATACGAGAACAAGTAAAATCCGTACCAAATCGCTAAACAAACACATATATACACACATAACCCATAATATATCTCTCTCCCTCTTTCTCGCTCTCCAAATACACACATATTTCCCCTCTCGTTCACACCCAGACACCTCTCCCCTTTCTATTCTTCAACCTCTTCTTCCTGAGGACCAAACTCCCTCGTTGCCACCGTCATCGCTGCCTCCATCCTCGTCGCAACCGCACCACTTCCTCGACCCCAATCCTCCGTTTTCCCCCTCACCCCTGATTACCACAGGCGCCCTTCACTTCCATTGTCGTCATCATCATCTCTTCCTCTGTTAGACCCTCACTGAGAACCCACTGCTACACCCTCGTCGAGATCCCCTCACACATCATCGGCGACTCCCTCTTCCCCCAGCAGCAACCCATCAAACCCACCTTCGAACCCATCATCTCCAAACGCCTCGCCGCTGTCATTCCCCAAGCACCGCAGCCGCCTCGACCGCATCACCACCACTATCTCCTCTTCACCGCCACCTTCTCCCCGATCATCCAACATCCCTTTCCTCCGCCGGCGACTCTCGTCACCATCGTCTGCACCATCACCTCGCCACCTTCTACCCTTTCTCACCACCGCACCACTATCAACACCACCCTTCACCATCACAGTCCCCAACCCTCTTCTTTGACCATTTCCCCCTCGCCACAGCCGCCACATCACCACCACAGCCCTCTCATCTCCGAACCCGAGCACACCCCGGCGCCATCTCGACTCGATTTCAGACTTTACCCATCACTTTGCTTGCACCCATCATCAATCACCGGCGTCATCCCCTATCGCCGCTGCCACACCAGATCAATACTCGAACCCAACTGCGGTGTAGCCGTCTCTTTCCCTTCTCAGTGTAAGTTTCATTCTTGTTTTTCTGTATTTGTGAAGCATGAGTAAATTATAATAACAGTTGAAATATAATATGTTTTGTATATATAAAAAAACAAAAGAAGCATGTTTAGGTATATATACAATTATATGCTAAGTGTGGTTTACTGTTGACTTATGGTTAAATCAATCTAGGCGGAGCGTATAACTTGGGTCCCAAGTCGAACTCTAGCTGAGATCGTGCCTCGCATCTTCATCATTTTCCTATAATCATTATCTACAAGGAAAGTATTTTTGCTTTACTTTCGGTCGATGCAATATCGGCAATCCCTCGTGTGTGTGTATTTCCTGCACTGTTAGGAAAAAATGTGTTAGTACTTGGTTTTCTTTTATGTCGTTATAAAAATGTAGATTTTTTATGCAGCAAAGTGAGAAAATTTGTTTAAGTGTGGATGTGCAATAAGATTTATTTAATTACAAATAAAGTTCGAAAGTTGTTAACTTATCCCACACATATATACTTCTAGCCAACTTGTGATTAGTATATCCATATTGAGGTTAATGTTAAGTATAACAATTGTGACTCGTACCAGCGTGTACATTGCCTTCATGCGGTTACTATTACCATATAACAATTATCTCTGACATGTCATGACTATTCAATACTCTAGTCTTTTAAGAACGAGATCTCTAATTAGGATGCTGAACTACCTGCCATGAGACACTACTACTTACCAGTTTCATTTCTATACAATTACCATATCACAAGTTCTAGTCTTTTCAGCATTCTTAATTAGTGATCTAGTCATTATCATTGTAGATACAAATACGCGGGGTGTGGGGTAGTTTGAGTGTGCATTCATACAACAGGATCTTAGGAGTCCCATGCCGGCAGCTCGTACCGGGCTATATCGGTCGCATGTTCATCTCACAGTTGGGCCCGTGTTTCCTATCCCCTGCGGCCCTACCCTTGGGTTAGGAATAATCCTGCAGAGCTTGGCGCACACACTCGGAGTCACGATATGTTAGATTACCTTTTAGTGACTAGTTAGGTTGTGACTTGATATGTTTACATTTCTGTTTCATAGTTTTAATATATATATGTTTCTACTTGCGTACACGAGTTTCACTACACTCATATATTCATACACACCTTACACGTTGAGTATTTGCTGGGATGTTCTGACATCCCTGAGATTTGCCATCTTAGATTTAGAGGCGGATTTTTCGGGCTGAGCAGGATCGGAGCGACTATCAAGACTTTGCTGAAGATCAGTAGCCGTATGTTTATTTCTTTAGTATTTAGCATGTGCGCCCTTGTGGGACATTAAGGCTTATGTATCCCCTTTGGATCTTGTTTTATTTCGAACCTATTGTATTGGATCTTTATTTGCATCCATTAACTAGTAAATCTACCTTTAGTATTCCTTACGGGTTCCTTGCAGCACGACTATCAGTATTATCTCTTTTGTTATTGGATTTTATTCTTGACAGGTTTAGCTAGAAAGTTTTTATGTGGCTATGGAAGGATCTTTCCTTACCGTAGGTAGCACGGCTGACCTTCGTTTCTCTCCGTATTCCGTATTTTGGGAAGCGGGACGTGACAAGTTAAATGAATTAATTTACCTATTAGAGTCTGTCATGAAGTTGAATGCATTTTTTTGCCAAAGGAAGTTTTATGCATCCTTCTATGTCAATGGAGTACAAGTGCTTGGTTTGCAAGAGTGGAAGATCAAATCTTAAGTTAAATCTGAGCAAGGGGGTTTACTCTCAAGAACTGAAGATAAACCTATTGCTGCTGATTGCAAGGCTTACAAGTCGAGTCCAAGGCTCAAGTTCTGTACAGACCTAATAACAAAAAGTTATGTGAGAATCATTTAATGTCTAGGTTCAAGTGTACACTCTGAATGTAATCGTAGTGGTTAATGATGATAGAGGGTGCAAATATGAATTCCATTGCGCAAAGTTACACCATGATTTGGATTGGTTAGCCATACATAAATGGTCAAAAGTTCAGTTGTGAACTTCGTTATTCTGCTGTTTTGTAATGCTATAATTTTTTAGAATTAACCTTGAGCAATATACCGTTGTAAATATTTTTCCCTTCACTTGGAGGATGGAATGTCATTTTGGCCTCTGATGTTCTCTTCGATTGTTTAGCCATCCTGAACCTGTTCCTTTCTCATTGAGTTATGGATTTAATTTTTAAATTTATTGTCTGAAGGGTTTTTGGATTGCTGGCCGGGCATAACTTTCCTTATACTCCTTTAGTTCCAGTATTTTATAAATAAAATCATTTTTCGTAACAATACCAACCCATTAAAAGATCAGATACTGCCAGCTTTGCTTAGTTTGACTCCCATGATTTAATTCACCAATCCCCACTCTCTGCCACTCTTTCACCACATTCTTTTATCTCCCACAGTTCCGCATAACTGAATGTTTTGTTTGAAGATGGTATTTATTATGTTGGATCAGATATCACCAATAGTAGCTGACCATTGGATATGTGGGACCATGTACTTAAAACAAGCAGCAGAATTAGCAATTCCTGCTTTGCGTTACTAAATCTCTGTTATTATTAAATTTCTTTCCCTTTTTTTAATCTCAGGAACAAGGAATTACTAGTGAAGAGTGGTGCAATCCCCCACCTCATAGAACTCCTCAAGGCCGAAAACCCCAATCTTCGAGACCTCGCTACTGCCGCAATCCTCACCCTCTCAGCTTCAATCTCCAACAGACCAATTATTACTGCCTCCGGTGCAGTGCCCCTTCTTGTTCAAACCCTAGTTTCCGGAAGCATCCAAAGCCGAGTCGATGCAGTCACTTCCCTATACAACCTCTCTAACTCCAAAGAAACCCCAAACCTGGATCTCTCTATTGAAGCAACCTACCCTCTTCTTACTCTTCTAAAAGACAGCAAGAAATATTCAAAGTTTGCGGACAAAGCGACTGCATTACTTGAAATTATATCTAAATCTGACGAAGGAATGCTCGTGATCTCAGAGATGGATAATGCGATTTTGACACTTGTTGAGACTATTGAAGAGGGTTCTATAATAAGCACTGAGCATGCAGTTGGCATTCTTCTTGAATTGTGTAGGAGTTGTAGGGAGAAATACAGGGAGTTGATTTTGAAAGAAGGGCCGATCCCAGGACTTCTGCTCCTAACTGTGGAGGGGTCTAAGGTTGCTCAGCATAAAGCTCATATTTTGTTAGAGCTATTGAGGGGTGATGAGTGTAACGTGAAGCAGGACTTGGAGACGATTGTTTATAGCATTGCTAGTAGGGTCGATGGCCCGAAGAAAGCTGAGAAGACAGCAAAGAGATTGCTGAGGGATATGGTGAGGAGAAATATGGAACTGAACTTGATGATGATTCAGAACAGAGCAGTTTCTGAAACTTCAAGCAAACCGGTGACATAAAAACACAGGAGTGTTTGGTTTTTCCTTTTGAGAGCGAAGTTTTTTGCTCTCTAAAGAGTTCAGTCTAGACTTTTTCAAGGAAAAAAAGGTTAAAGTTTCAAAATGCTAATTTCTGTATGCTGTATGTGAGAAAGAATTGTATAGTACCTTAACCTTATTGTTGCAACTTTCCCTTCTGTTTTTCAGTACATATTCCGCATGAACCATAGAGTGCGAATGCTGCTTTCTATATGTATCATTTTCCTATATGGCTAAAATTCATGCTGGTTTCGTGCATTATATTCAGAAGTGAGATTTTAGTCTGCATATCGCGTTAAGTAAGTTTGTTGGAGATGTTTTTGAAGAAAATATTGTTTCTCAGATAACATCCACAATTTTATTCTGAGCTTATTGATTTTTGTTGTTAACACTGTGGAAAGGTGTACAGGTTGCCATATAACTGCCAGCCTCTATTCTCTAACTGCGAAATATTCCTTTATCTTCTTTTCTTTTATCTCTTTAAAGAAAAAATTATTCCATTATTTAAATGAATCATTGAAAATATTTTAGGTTTCCGTCTCTGCCGATTCAAAAGCCTAGCTGAATGAAATCGGCTATGTGCCAAAACACCCTTAGCATTTAAGAGGGGATATTCATTCTCACGAATAGTTTGCTCCATTCTGCAAAGTGAACACAGGGGGCCTATGCTGAATTAATAGAAACTTTTATTGTCATATGTAATTTGAAATTTTTTATACAAGCACAACTAGGAATTTTGTTATTTGTGTTCAATAATTCTACAGTGGTAATGACACCCGCACGGGAAAGAAAACAAAAACGTGAGTGAGTCATCAAGCTTCCTCCTTCCCTCACCCTACAATAACATTTATGCTTCAGCTTCCTCGATTTTGTTGGTTTGGAGGATTAATTGATCGGGTACCCGAGAACCCGGAGCTTATCCCTTTTTTTATAGTGCTGCAGGCCCGCAGCAAAGAACCGCACCAAGGATCAACTTGCAATTATTCAGACTCTTCTTCCGGTTTTAGTGGTCAGAGCTTTTAGTTGAATTGGTACCAATGTTAAGAGGACCGAGCATGTGTGTGTATGTGTGAGAGAGAGTAAAAGCAATCTGTTATTGCTCAGCAGGTTTTTTACTTAAAATAATTAGGACATTTTCATTTCGATAAATAATTAGGAAAAGAGGTCTCATGGAAATTTATTTATCAAAATATAATAAGCGATTAGAATAAATAATTGCTTACATGTCATTTCTTATGTGGCAATAATTAGGTCTATTCCGCTGGATTTTTTAAATATAGTCCATTTTAAAATTATTTATTAAAATAATTTTTTGGGAAAATAAATCCTCTTAAATATTAAAATATTTTTTTTGAAAATAAAGCTATCTACATAAACCTATGGGAATTTAATCAATTATTCTTTACTATTTATTTCGCGTCAACTAAATCCATGGAAATTTTAAAAAATTTAAATTGATAATTTCGAAACTTTAAGATTACATCATATTAAATAGAAACATTATGCACAAAAACATATTAATTTTATGCATGCCATTTTAGAACTCTGATTTAAAAATTCTTCTTAGGATTGACCATGATATTTTGTGCACCGTCTTTAAACTTTTTTAATTGTAAATCAGACATCGTGGATAATTGCTCTGATTTCTAATTAGTAATAATTGATATTTTTTCTAAAAAAAATATTTAAAAACTATGTTCTTTCTAGTTAAATAATTTGAATTAGTTATTGTAATTGATTCTTATACTTTTAATTTATAATTGGTTAGTGCTAATTAGAATATAGAGTTGTCGTTTTTCATTTATTAATTGTATTTTCATATAGAAATTTACAATTAAAACAAAATTTCAAATATATTATTGTTAATTATGAAACTTTGTTAACCAAAATTTCTTCTCTTCTCAAACATTTAATTACGGTGCTATAATTCTGTGTTGCTAAAAATATATTAAAATTATTTGTTGAAAATAGAAAATAATAATTAATATATATATCTATATCTATATATATATATATATATATATATATATATATATATATATATATATATATATATGTTGGGTTACACTAACGCCCTGGTCATCATCCTTGGCCATTTGTGGAACAATTTTTTCAACGATGTTAAACTGGCGCTAGAATAACCCTAAACCGGATGTACCATAAAACTAACTAGCAAGCTAAAGGATTCTGTCTACTATGATAGAAATTTATACCTAAAGAAACAAGTCCTTCGGGTCTTCACTCCTCTCCTTTAGCTCCTTAAAGGATGTACGGATCACGCTTGATCTACGGCCTCCTCGCGTCAAAGATGTTCCACCCGAGAGTGTCTACTTTGAGCTCCTACCTTTAAACTGAGATAACTATGTTTGCTTAGTATGCTAATCTAAGTAGCCTAGATGATGTATAGAATGATGATGGATTGATTTGTCTCACTAACCCTAAGTTTCTCAACACATGAGACAAATAGGGTTTTGAGGAAGAAGAAGATGAAGCTTGAGAAGATGAGAGTGTAGAGTGAGCATAGAATGAAGATGGCTAAGTTTTGTGAATAATAATGCAATCTAATAATTCACTACACAAAATATCAAGCATACTCAAATAGTGAACCATGAGTCACCCCATGAGCCACCAAGTAGCCATGCTTCATTTAATACAAATGAACACCTCAACCTCTACCTCATTAACCATTAACAAAAATGGTTAAACAAATAATGAGGTGTCTTCTTCTAGAAGTATCTTGCACAATTACAAGAATACCCCTCACCGTATATACATACCCGTATCCGTATTCCGAAATACGAATACAAAGAGACAAAATTAATCTAAGAATACAATACTAGGATCCGGATTTAAACCAAAGCCCGCTAGTATTATCCGCCCGAATGTCATACGTGCACAAGTACACGTATGTGATCGAACCCATGCCATAAACCATACGACCTCTACATCGTTTCGCCTGAAGCAGGAAAACCCTCTGTGTGGGACTCTAAAGACTCGACAGTACACCGGCAGTGAGTTACTGGATAAATCCATAACCACAAGAACGTCAGCGGCACTAGCTGTACGTAACGGCTACTCGGGTACCTGTTGAAAAGGAAGGCCTACGAGCAAACTCGTCTGAACTCCTATCGAGCCTATTCGTTACAATCTCCGTACAGTCCGGTCTCTTCGTCTGAGAGTATCGCATACCGGGTCTAAGGGGTGGTAAACGTCAGACCTTAATAACCTGATAATTCGTGCTGATGCGGCTCAGGACCAATCCGGAAAACTACCGATCAACCTATCAGTAAATCCTAACTGTCTTGGCTAAGGTCTTATAGTCCTGGCCAATCAAATACAGTGCGATATCGACTCCCAATACCTGGAGAGACGAATCCCTGACAATCACTCACTGCCTCCATGTGGCTCGGGACTGCACCCAACCAAAATCTATTTGCACGACTCAGTAGAGCCATGGTAGGGTAGTGATCAAAACACAGTGGGAACTTACACGAGACAAATGACGACCTCAGGTCCAAAGACTAACCTATACACATGTCACATGAGAACCGCTATCTGACGATAGGTATAATACCATCTAGAGGTTCTCGGCGAGTCTGTCCAGTGTACTCACCCCCAGTGAGCACCCGTATACAATCTTAGGTGATCACACCAATGGTTGTCGGACCAACCACCGCCCCTCGTTGGGGTCTAGAAACGTATACGCAAGTCTACTCTGGAGTATTGATGCCCGATCTCGATACTCCTGCGACTTGGGACATTTAAGGATGTGCTTATAGACTACCCATCTCCCACAAGTATGACCGCCATCATAACGCTGGTAGCCAAGAAAGATCCTACGGGCTTTATCAACATGTGGTCGACATATATAACATATGCACATGTTAAGATAAAGTCAAACCATAATAGTATACTACTGTATCGAGTTTTTATCAATATGTGTAAGTTGGATAAAACATCAATAGAAACAAATACACATATCCTGATAAAGACAACTCAAATAATATACTATATAACTGAGTAAGATTGTTCTGTACATACATATCCCCAGCATCCACATGTATACATATACAATAATGTCTTCTAGGGTATACATATCCAACAATCTCCTACTTGCACGAAAGGCCAGTAATTGGCGTACCGAATACCCAACGTCTGCACTAAGGCCAGCTGCTGGCGTACCGCATACCCAACATCTCAAAAATTCACTCGAACTGTGCTTGAGAGAGGGCCTTTGTAAATGGATCCGCCTTGTTTTCTTTGTATCCACTCTCCCCCTCTATCAGATCTGAGGATCTTGATACTTTTGCCAGTCTGGTTCTCTACTTCGTTCTTATATTCTTTGAATTTCTCAAAAGCTTCTGATTTGTGTTTCATAAGATACACGTATCCGAATCTAGAGAGATCGTCAGTGAATGTGATGAAGTACGAGAATCCACCCTTGCATTTATAGATATTGGACCACACACATCACTGTGTATGAGTCCCAAGAGCTCTGTTGCTTTTTCTCCGTGTCTGGTGAATGGAGATTTGGTCATTTTTCCTTTGAGACAGGACTGAAAAGTTTCATAAGATGAAAATTCGAATGTATTCAAATATCCATCCTTATGCGATTTACTCAGTATTTTCTTTCCGATATGACCAAGTCTACAATACCATAAGTAGGATTCGTTCTCTTCTGAACTCTTTCTCTTGCGTGTGTTTTGTATATTGAAAACTGCGTTTTGATTTAGAACATAGATACCATTAAACAGTGTACCTTCTACAACCAATACTTTATTAAGGTAAATATTCATGATATTTCTATCAAGAACAAAGTTATATCCATCTTTATCAAGTAAAGAAACTGATATGATATTGCAGACCATGGAAGGTACATGGTAGCAATTGTTCAAAATCATAGTATTACCACTTGGCAATGCTAGGTGATATTCACCGACGGCATCATCATCAACCTATGCTCCGTTCCCTACTTTGAGGGACATATCACTAGGTCCAACCATCCTAATTTTTCTCAGTCACTGCAATAAATTACAGATATGAGATCCTGATCCAGTATTTAGTACTCAGGAGATAAGACTGACCGAAAAGCAGTTCTCAATAACAAGAACAACTGAAGGAGATGCAATAGTATGCTTCTTTTTCATTGGGGTTATCAAGGAATTCATGCAATCCTCTTTCCCTTACTCATACTCATGACGACTGTTATAAGTTAGAGCCGAACCGACGTTCCCCAGCCCCGAATAAGAATTCGGATCGGTCAAGCGATACATTTTATTATCTTGATTAGGACGTGAAATGATTGCTACCTGGAGAGAGAGAAAAGAAATACTTAGCGTGCGCTCTTGCAAGATTAGATTGGTTATTAATTTATCTAATCAGGATGGCTCCCACTGTTTCCTTAAATCCTCCATCAAACCTTAAAAGGAGAACTAGTCAGGATTAATCGCATGTCACAATACTTGCTTAACCTTTCAGCCATACTAGCGGTACTTCGAGGGAGGTTTTCCAACGCTTTCATGAAGTTCCTTAATTATGCAACCTCTTTTCTCTGGAGGCATAGCCCCGCTAACACCGTTCTAGACACCTACTTGGTTTATAGCATTGATTGTTAAGTGAAATAATCTCCCAAGAGTAATTCTACTCATCAGTGAGAGTGGGATCCAATTATCATCGCGTGATAAACTAGACGGAATCCACTCTAGTCACCACACTCCAGAAGGTATGCTAAACCTGCAAGTTTTCTGTATATTTGAAACTCCCGATGTGGTTTTTGCCCTTAGGACCTTAGTGACCTTGACACAGTCAACAAATAAAAAAGTCCTAGTCAAGTTCAACCCGTCATTATCTGGATTGCATTAAACCCATTCGCATAACCCTTAACACAGTCAAAAAGGTTATACGACTGTCCTAACCAATTGCATTGTATGCTACAAATAAGCAGTACTCAGCTACCGTTCACTATGCTTTGACACAGTCAACAAATGCAGCACGAATACTAAGTATTACTTATAAGAAATGACGGAGGGCTACGGCTGAGTTTTTGGCAAAAAACTCTTTAACGTAATGAACTTGATATCGTTGAAGGAACCTGAGCAGTTTTAAAAAGGAGTGGTTTAGGCTCCGCTTTTGAAAACTTCTGGTTTTGAAAAAAAAACTTGTGTAATCTACAGCATAAACTTTTGCTTAAGAGGTCACTCCCTGCGAAGGGATCTCGGCTCTTGCCTCCTGGAATGAGGTGCTGGATATTCATGACCGAATACCACTATGCAAAGCGAAAGAATATAACTGTAGTTTTTCGAAATCTGTTCCAACATATATTTTCTTGTATTAATCAAAATTAATGCGGTCCCATCAATTAACCTATCACACCAGAAAGGCACGAAAATACAAGTACATATATGCCATCCGCATTCGCCATGGGGCCCCGTCATGCACCGGTAGGTTACTTAACTAACGACAGAGCGGGGGTTGGACTAGCGCGAGTGCAAAACATATACAATATCTACTAGTATATATATAAATATATATAAAATTCGTCTCAGGCATAATATAAACAACATCACAGATAAACATCAAGTAACACAGAATGGTGGATAATCTTGGAGCCTCGGGTTTTGAGCCGCAAATAAAACACGACATTCCCGGTCGTGTGGATAGCCCGTGTAATGAAAAACTGGACCCCTACGAGCGCGGCAAGTTACCTGCCAATCCCAGAAGTGAGGCAATCTCAATTAACAAAGTGAATGGGCCACCCAGCACTCCACGGGATCCGGTAACTTGAGCTTCCCTCCGTGGGTCATACTATACCTCCTACGAGTGCGGCGAATAGCCCGCCAATCCTAGAGTGAAGCCCCCTCCGTATCAACGCCATGAGATGCGGGCTTGTTGCTTTCTAGAACCCGGCTATTTGTGCACTCCACCGCGAGGTAATCCTAGTACAGAAAATGAATATATATGTACAATGGTGGCATCGACCTCAACCAGATCATGCCCTAATCAAATAATATACAATCCGGCAAAGACGATAGTTTACATGTCGGACGCTCGCCCCGCAATATGAATATACAAATGAATCTCAACCGTGCAACTATCATTGCAACATCGGCTATCCCACACGACAATCCAACCACAACCACAGCACAAACACAGAACATCAACGTGAATGTTATGTTCGCAAACTCATCTAAAAGAACATATAGCAGTTAGACGGGTTATACCGCTCTAATGACATTCACGGTTGCAGATAGTAATGTATGCACTAAAACTTACGCATTTAAAATTTCGATCGACAAAAAACTTTTCTGTATTGGCCCCAAGTGCAATCCAGTACTCAAACAAATCTGGGCCAGAAAAAAAACATCCCAGAAATTACATTTCCAAACAGTTTAGCTCCACAAGAAATTTCGTGCACAGAAGCCCTACAATGACCGCGGAACGGCGGCAAACAAGCTTGTTCTACCGCGATCCTGCGACGTTCTTATGGACTTATGTGCCAAATTTTCTTGTGAATTCCTAAAACACCCTGCACGAATTTTTAAGGTACTAGAAATAATTTTTTTAACACTTTTGAAAATCGGCAGAAACATGAATTTTGAAATTGTGATTTCGGAAATATCTGTCGATCGATCTTTTAAGCACGTCAATACTAGCTAGTTTAGGTTTTATGGGTTGGAGAATAGCCACTGGAGAAAATATTTCGTCATAGTCCAATCCCGGTCTTTGACGAAAATCTTTTGCAACAAGTCTAACCTTATAGGTTTCCACCTACCCGTCTACACCAATCATCCTTTTGTAGATCCATTTGCATCCAACAGATTTTACCCTAGGTGGAGCAATTTCCAAGGTCCACACTTTATTGGCGTACATAGATTCCATTTCGGACTGCATAGCATCCAGCCAGTTATCAGAGTCCCTACTGATAATAGCCTGCCTGAAACTAGTAGGATCATCTTCTTCCAAGATGCAATTCTCTCGATCCTCGTCTATGAGAAAACCGTAGTATCTCTCGGGCGGATGAGAAATCCTACTAGATCTGCAGAGTGGCTGAGGTTCGTCTGGTATTACTGAATCTAGCGGTTCTACTATATCTTCAGTTATAATTTGTGTTTCTGGAACTTCATCTAGTTGTACCACACTGTCACTTATATTTTTTGCAAGAAATTCTTTTTCCAAAAATGTGGCGTTCCGAGAAACAATAATCTTTTGTTCCTCTGCGTGGTAGAATAGATAATGTTTCAGAAACACAAACTATAACTGAAGATATAGTGGAACAGCTAGATTCAGTAATACCCGACGAACCTCAGCCACTCCGCAGATCTAGTAGGATTTCTCATCTGCCCGAGAGATACTATGGTTTTCTCATAGACGGGGATTGAGAGGATTGCATCTTGGAAGAAGATGATCCTACTAGTTTCAGGCATGCCATTATCAGTAGGGACTCTGATAAGTGGCTGGATGCCATGTAGTCCGAAATGGAGTCCATGTACGCCAATAAAGTGTGGACCTTGGAAATTGTTCCGTCTGGGGTAAAACCTGTTGGATGCAAATGGATCTACAAAAGGAAGATTGGTGTAGACGGACAGGTGGAAACCTATAAGGCTAGACTTGTTGCAAAAGGTTTTCGTCAAAGACTAGGATTGGACTATGACGAAACCTTTTCTCCAGTGGCTATGCTCAAATCCATTCGGATCCTACTTGTCATTGTTGCCTTCCATGACTATGAAATCCGGCAGATGGACGTAAAAACGGTTTTTCTAAACGGAAGTTTGGAAGAGTGCGTTTATTTGGATCAGCCGGAGGGTTTTGTAGACAGCGGGAGCAGCGGGAAGGTGCGCAAGTTGCTTAAATCCATTTATTGATTAAAACAAGTATCACAGAGTTGGAACATCTGTTTTGATGAAACTGTCAAGAACTTTGACTTCATTAAGAACGATGACACATGAGGTGACTCATGGTTCACTATTTGAGTATGCTTGATTATTTGTGTGGTGATTGTTGGGGTCAAAAATTACACCCCGGTTAACTACGTCAAAGTCAAAGTCAACCCCAAGCCAGGTGGGCCCAAGCCCAGGTCAAGTGGGCCCATGCCCAAGTCGAGCCCCGCGGCCAGCCTCCACCATGCCAATATGAAAATTACGTAATAAATAATTTTGATGTAATTTTTATGAATAAATGTAAGAAACATGGGCATAAATCCAAAATTTTGTAAAGCCCATGGCTCATGTGGAAAAGAAAAAAGCACATGGGGTATGGTGTAAGTCTACGGTAGCGCCCCGGCCGTTAATCCGAGGCCAAACGCGGAAACAAAAACTTTTTATGAAACTGGCGCTAACGCAGACTTTTACCTACATCGTACCATTAACACTAGACTAGCTATCTACAAGAAGTTAGAATGGCTATACCGATCGATCCATGTCCTTCGGTCTTTAGCCACCATCCCTAACTCCTCACGGAATCTCCGATCTCGCTCGATGTCCGGTCTCCTCCTCGAAAATGGTACCACATCAAGAAGTCTTTTTATGGGCTCCCGCTTCAAACCGAAGCAACTCGGACATGAAGTTTGCCAGTCGACATGTCCATGGTGATGTAGAGAATGTGTATGATAATTTTGTCTCAAGCATCCATTGATTCTCAACACATAAGAGTGTATGGATGGAGGTTGAAGATGAAGCAATGGAGGAGGAACTTGTGAGCACAAGTGAAGAAAGAAAATGGCTTATTATGTTATCTTAGATAATTTGTGTGAGAGAGAGATATATATCATACCCAAAAGAATAATCCCTAAGCCAATACTTGGCAGCCCTCTCTCTCTCCAAATTATCCCCCATAATCATAATTAGGCATAAAATCAATCCATGTCACATTTAATGATCACCCAAACCAAGACCATGAGTCACCAAAAGAATGTGACATGAAATGATGCAAAAAGACAAAACTTGCACTCACATTTTCCTCCACTAAACATTTAAACTAAAATGCTTAATCCAAAAAGAGAATGGCAACATCTAAAGTAAACTCATGATGGATCACAAGGATACCCCTAACTTGTATATACACACCTGCATCCGCATTCCAACTGAATGCGAGTGCAATGAGACTAAAGTAATCCAACAAATCTAATACTAGGATCTGGCTTAAACCAAAGCCCACTAGTATGATCCGTCCGATCATGATGCGTGCATGACTGCACGTATAAGATCGAACCCTGCCATAATACCATACGACCTCTACAACATTTCGCCTGAAACTTGGGAAAACTTTCTGTGGGGGACTCTAAAGACTCGTCAATACACTGGCTGTGGATTTAACCACAAGCACGTCAGTGGTACTAGCTGTACGTAACGGCTACCCATGTATTGACTAAAAGGGAGGCTGATGAGCGAACTCATCCAGAAACCCTACTGAGCCTGTCAGTGAAAATATCCATACAGTCCGGTCCGTTCGTCTATGAGTATCGCATGTCGGGCCTAGGGGGCTTGTAAACGTCAGACCCCCAAAAGCGGTACAAGTCGTGTCGGAGTGTAACCCAGAACAACCTGAGATACTACTGGAATAGCTACCAGTAAATCTCCTGCCTTGTCCAAGGACTTCGTGTAATAGCTCTCCTAGACACAGCGCGATCTCACCCCCAATATCGGGAGAGACGAAACCCCTGCCGATCCGCTCCCTGCCTCTATGTGGCTCGGGACTGTACCCAACTAAAACCTGTTTGCACGACTCTTTTGAGCCGTGGTAGGGTAGTAATCAAAGCACAGTGGGAACTCACACGAGACAAATGACGATCTCAGGTCGATGAACTAACCTGTACACATGTCACCAGGGAACTGCTATCTGACGCTAGGTACAATACCAACTAGCAGGTTCCCGACGAGTCCTGTCCGGTGTACTCATAACCCAATGAGCACCTATATACATCTTAGGTGAACCAACTGACACCAATGGCTTGTGAGACCGGCCACCGCCCCTCGTCGGGGTCTCGACTGTATACACTAGTCTACTCTGGAGTATCGATGCCCTGTCTCGAAACTCCCTCGACTAGGGACCGTTTAAGGATGTGCTTATAGACTACCCAACTCACACATATATGATCACCATCATACTGCTGGTAGTCAAGCAAGAATCCTAAGGGCTCTATCAATGTGTAATAGTGATTAGTAATATCACCTAAAGCATGTACACGATGATAAAGACAAACCAGATAGCATACTATCATCTTGAGTAAGACTGTCCTACCGGTATAAGTCCTCCCTCAATCATTGCAATCACGTGCCTGCGATCCAATAATTGACTTTGATGGCACTATATCCAACAATCTCCCACTAATTATTGCGATGTCGCATACTCACAGCCTGTGTGATACCGAACACCCAACTCCTCTACTGATCAGTCTCACAAAGCCCGTTTGTGAAACTATTGCGTTCGAGGAATAGCATCAGTGAGTGGATCCGCTCTGATGTTTCTTTCTATGTCTTTCTTTATCTCAAGTTCACGGAGAAAGCAATCTCCCGAAATGAGCAATACCTATCTTAGAATATGTCTGGATATCTGATGGGACCTAGTTCATAAATGAACTCCAAATCCAAACTTCTTAGACTGTATCGTCAACTGAACTTAATCAGTATCCTGCGCTATGCCTCCCTCAGTATCCGCTTGGACCACCTGTCCAAACTACTGCCCCTCGTCGAGAGGGAAAACTATAACTCTGACAGTCACTCTGTCAACCAGGTCACCTTTGGAAGCCTGGAATGATAACCGTCTCCCGAAAGAGGCTGTGAATATCATATCCCTAGAACATCAACGTGTGTTCTAAAACTTCTTCCGAACGTTTCTCCAGGATTGGATTAATATCAACTTATTGCAGCTAGTGCAAAACAACATCTGGTGTACTTGACATCTCATGATTGACTCAATTGCCTAAGCAAGTGATATGCCAATCATGCATATCCCTCTCCCCTTTAGTCTGTAAGACACCTTTAGAGAGGGTGACTCCATCACCTGCAGGTATACTACCGTGTCAGGAGTCGTCCATTCTAAAACACCTCTAGAACTCTGTCAAAGTATCCAGATTGGGAAACTACCCAAATCTAGATCTAAAACTATAGATATAGTAACCAGAATGTCTGATATAATAACCAAGTCCTATGTGGAGAAACCACCGTGTGACAACCAAAGTATAACCGATCTTAGTATAGGAATATCACTTCCTACTCTGTGTATGTCATCCAAATACCAGGATATCACACCCTACTACCTTCTTAACAGATCCATCCCCTATTCTGATGAAGTCAAAGCCCATGACTGTCACATCAAAAATAGATGATCTATCTCCGCTATATATGTTTTAGTCTATAAATAGACACAAGCTACTTGTCCACTATACTTCCGCTGCTCCCACTGACTACAACAACCCTCTGGCAGAATCATATACAATACTCATCCTCCTGCCGGGTCTCATAGTCTAGAACAACAGCAATGGTAAGTCTGGGTAAACAAGAACCTCCCTATCACCGTCCTTGAGGCTACTGGAGTACCTTTCGGGTGCCTGAGGTTACCCACCATATCTGCGGAGTGGATAATGGAATGTCAATCCAGATTGAATCTTTAGGTCCTATTAAATTTTCCGTAATCATTTGTGGTTCTGGAATCACTTCCAGTTCTACCATACTCCCACTACTGTTTTCTGAAAAAATCCATTTTACTAAAACTGTGGCGAGTCAAGAACAATATCACTATTGATCTTCCAGATGGTAGAAAGTTAACTCTCGTCATAGCCCGGGTCAACCCACAAACAACCATTACAGAAACGTGCCTTGAGTTGTCCAGAATCTGGTTTTAAGCATAAGCCGGACAACTCCCCGTACCTTAACATCGTTAAGATACGAATCGTTCTATATCCAATATAGAAACAAAAGCACTGATTTAATTGGAACCAGATTCAAATCATGCAGCTGTCTCCAGTGCATGTCAACTAAATGGAGAGAGGCCGATCGACATTACTCAACTTAGGAGTGCATCCAGATATGAGTAACCCGAAAGAGAAGCAAGTTCTCTAAACCATTACTATCAACTGAATACCAAATACAAGTACCTACATCTTCGATCACCTTGAAGAATCCCGATACTTGCAACACCTGGTTCTCTACTTTATTCTTATACCTATTACTTCTCAAAACTTGGACCTTGTGTTTCTACGAAACACCTGTCTAAAACTTGAGAAGTCACAAGTAAACAGAATATAGTACGAGGACCAACCCCTCTGTCCTAATGGACAGTGGACAATATACAATACTCTGTATAAATCCCCTGAGTTGAATAACTCAAACCCTGTGCGTCGTAGGTTGAAAACTGTACTATGGTTATGAAGAATTACACCGCTGTTTGATGCTCTTTACCTAACCATCATCTGATATAGGAAAATGTCACAGACATAGTTTCAAAAAGTTATATCTCACTTTATAAAAATAAACGTACAGATATATCAATTTGAAACTGGTGCACAACAACGGATATTCATAATCAACATTTGCCGTCCAGCAAAAACCCATGTGATTTCCTCAAATATCACCAATTACAACGAATCCCGATATAATGAGGATGATCACCTAATTCCCAATAACTTACTCCCACTCATCATCTATAAAACCATACAGATGTGAGAATCAAACCTGGTAAATACATATCCTGGAACAAGGTCTATTTGGGAAATCAGTTTTCTATTGACAATGCACAGTGAAACTGAAACATGAATATGTTTCGAAGGGTATCCGGGTATTCCTAGTAATGCCTCTTCCATTATCAGATTCACGACTCTAACCGCATATTTCTTTGCCATCTCTCCAAATCCCTTTATTTGTCTTTAGTCGTTACCTTTTGTACATCATCGTTAGGCTAAATGGTTTTCTTCCTTCCCTACCATTCGGCACCAGCCTATAGTTTGGAAGAAGACTATCCAATAAGTATAATAGGTGTACTCTCCTAATCCTAGGAGCCCTCGCAACATGAGAGAAGGTAAAGATAAAAGACAACTGAATAAACCTTATTCCTATTTCTCCTGAACTAGAATCCATCCTCGAAAAAGTTCCTTCGAGTTCGTATATAACCATATGATGGATTTATCCAATGGAATTGGATGTTCGTAGTGATACGGGGTGTTCTGGAGAAATACAAAGGTGAAGTAGGAGCGGCGATGAAATACGTGGTTTGGTCGTGAATGATAGCAGTTGCAATTTACTTTGCCCTCTTACTGATCCCTTTATTTGTCTTTACTTAATACCATCTGTACACCCCACTTAGGCTAATCGGCTTTCTTCATTCCTTACCTTTTTGGCACCTACCTATGGTTTGGATGAAGACCATCCAATTAGCGTAATAGGTGTACCGTCCTAATCCAAGGAGCACTCGCAACCTGAGAGAAGGTAAAAGGAAAAGACAACTGAATAGTCCTATTCATTTTCTCCAGAACCGGAAACCATCCTCGAATTGGAACAAGTTCCTTCGAGTTCGTATATAACCATACGATGGTTTTATCTAATGGAAGTGGATGTTCATAGTAATACGGGGTGTTCTGGAGAAAAGGGTAAAAAGTAGGAGTGGCAACGAGGTATGCAACTCTTGTTAGTTATATGTATGCCCTAGGGGCCATTACTGTACATTAGATGTATATAGCAGTGGATGCTGGGACATATATAGGAAGGACTTTCTTGCTCGACATGATAGTATACTATCTGGTTGCTCTTTATCTTAACGTGTATACTTTCTATCTCTCTATTACATGTTGATAAAGCCCTTAGGATGTGTACTCGACTTCCAGGAATATGATGCAGATCATACTAGTGGGGCCTGGGTAGTCAATGAGTACATCCTTCAATGTTCCTAGTCGTGGGAATATCGAGACGGGGCATCGATATTCCAGAGTAGACTAGCGTATATCTTCTCGACCCATGTGATGGGCGATGGATGATCCCATATTCATTGGTGTTTGACATCAGAGATGGTATGCGGGTGCTCAGTGGAGACTGGGTACACTGAACGGACTCGCCGAGAACTCCCAGATGGTATTATACCTCACGTCAGATGGCAGTTCTCTGGTGACACTGGTACAGCTTAGTCTGTTGACCCGAGATCGTCATAGAGTCTTGTGTGTCTCCCACTGTGCTTTGATTTCCACCCTACCATGGCTCTACTGAGTTGTGCAAACGGGTGGTTGTTGGGTACAGTCCCGATTCACATGGAGGCAATGAGCGATAGGAGGGGATTCGTCTCTCCCGGTATTGGGGGTTGATGTTGCGCTATGCACGACTGGACATAACAGAAAATCCCTGGCCAGGGTTGCAGTGATATACTGGTAAGAGTTATCAGTAGTTTCACGACCGTTATGGACCTTATATCGGCATGACTTATCAAGCTATTGGGGTCTGACGTTTTACCACCCCTAGGCGAGATATGCGACATATAAGACGAACTGACCGGACTGTACGGTAGTGTTACCGGTTGGCTCGACGGAGTGGTGGCAGGTTCGCTTGTTTTCCTCTGATCGCTCAATACCCGGGTGGCCGTTACGTTTAGCTGACCGCTTGCGGCCTGGGGGTGCTTGATATGATCATCACCCGCTGCCGGCGTATTGACGAGTCTTAGAGTCCCACAAAGGAGTTAGCTGGTCCAGGCGAAACGTTGTGGTGCGCGTATGTGATATGTGCATGGACCCGATTAAAATGCGCGTATGGGATACCGTATATTGATCGGGTAGCTGGCTTTTGGTGGGGTCATATGTGATATGACCGGGTTGATAAATCAAGTGTTGATTTATCATTTAACCATTAGTTTTCTCACTTGAAACCTTTACTTGTGCATGATAGATGTATGCATGCATGTATGATTTCTTGTTTGTAGTTTCATGCACATATGATGTGCATGCACACATACATACATGCATCATCTTTCATGGTTGCTTATACATGGAATATGATGGCAATGCTAGACTTACACCATGGTTTTTAATATGAATCATTATTGCACTTATGCTAAAACAAAAGGAAAAGAAGAGGGTTAAATATTGATAAGCTTCTACACTCTTACGTTTCATTCTCACCCTTTAACCCTTGGTTATTATTCCTTATGTGTTTTAACCATGATGCAATAGTGGCTTCATATCTTAACCATGGTTGCATGAGAAGGGACAAAACATTGGAATGTGATTATTCTTTTCTTTTCCAAGAAGAACATTTCTCTTCTCCAAGGCAAGTCTTTTCCCTCCTTCAAGAAGAATGTTTTTCTCTTCTTCAAGAAGGTTATGCCATCATCTTCCAAGTTCTTCTTCTTCCTCCTAAGCTCTCTTGATCTCTTCAAGTGAGCAAAATATTGAGCAAGAAAGGTTTTTGAAGTGAGAATAAAATCCACAACCTCATTCTATGCAAGTTTAGCCCATTTGTGTAGAGTGTTATCTACATCTCTTCTCCGGAAAGGTGAAGTTGCAAGCTTGGACTAGGAGCTCCGGGTGGATCGTCGTGGACGCTAGAGGACTTCAAGAAGGACCTTCCTCCATCACTCAAGAGGCCAAAGAGTTCGACAATGGAATCTACAAAGGTTGTATTTCCATTTGCTTGTAGTTAAGTTGTTAACTAGTTGCTATTTTCGCCTATTCTCTAGTCAACGATCCGTATAGAGGTTCTTCGGCATACAAATTTTTGAATTGGACATGCTTGATCAGTTGTAGAACATCATGAGTGTGCCGTAGAATCCCTTCAGTGGTATCAGAGCCTAGCTAGAGCCTTAGGCGATCCCCGGACGGAATTAGAAACCCGATCGAACCGAAATCCCATTGCAAAATCGTTCTCTGTACATTTTTCAAAACTGTTGAATTTTGGCAATTAAAAATATCTATAAAAACAAGCAGGCTTTTATGAGAATAACAGTGAAATTTGAGCGCCTAACTCCACCAAAGCGCGGCGGAAGCGCCGCACAAAGGGGGTTTGTGCGGCTGTAACACCTTAGGATAAGGGTTAGTGAATAATTATAATTAAAAGTTTACCAAATTGTGTTTTAAATATTTTTCCTAATCTAATAAATATTTTTCCAAAATTTTCCTAGGCTTGCACACACATGTGCATGTAAACTAGGGTTTTTAAATCAAGTAAATGCAATAATTATTAACCATGGTGGGTTAATTATAGGATTAAGTCTTATGGATTCTTAATTGGGTTTTTATTAGTTAATTAAAAGATTACTTTAAATTGAATTATGGAATTAGTGTTGACTTGTGTGAGAGAGAGAGAATGCATCATGGCTTTAGGCCATGCTTGCATTAAATGAGGAGAGAGAGAGAGGGGTGACTTTTGTTTGAATTATTGTGGTGGCTCTCATTTCTCTTTGTGTTTTCTCTCAAGTCTCACACTCACACACACACACACTTACCTTCAACAAGCAGCAGCAGCAGAAGCACAAACAGCAGCAGCAGAAGCACAAACAGCAGCAGCAACATTCAGCAGCAGCAGCAGAGGCAGTGAGCAGCAGCAGCAGCCCCAGATCCCTGTGCAGCGACTCCCCTTCACTTCTTCTCCTTCCTGCAGCTCCTTTGGGTCGAGAGTGAGGTATAATCCCTAGCTTGCTTCACTAGTTTGCCTTGTTTGTGTAGCTTTGCATCGGTTATTAGAAATTAGTGTGTTTTAGTGCGATATGGGGTGATTAGTGAGAACCTTGTGCTAATGAGGTGAGATTTGGTTTCAGTAGGATGATTGTGGTCTGTTGAGGCCATTGTGACTTAGTCGAACCCCGATTACACTAAAATACCACCAGTTTTCTTATGTGATGCAAAATGTCGTTTTTGTGCAAAAGTGAACTTTTCTGGATCTGCTATTGACCCGATGAGTGCAGAATGAAATTGAGGAGACTGTAGTGTAGTGGAGTAGAGATGATGCACCAGGTGAAACCCGACCCCCATACAGCTACAGTAGGCCGCCAATTTCCTCATTCTGGCCGCCAATTGCGGCCAGATGGGTAGGGTTTGGGTTGGGGTTTGGTCCAGTGGGTGTCTGCTACTGTGGGTAGTGTTTTGGTATATATATATTTCTAAGATCATTTCTGTAGGAAAATCTGGGACCAAATACCTGTTTTGCCGTTTTTCTAAACCTTCGCGACACGCGTGATACGTGAGTAGGTTTGGGTTCTGCGTATCGCGGCGCGTCGGGGTAGTTTCGTGGCGCGTGAGTACACGTTTTAGCGTATCGCGCACACGCGCGATTGGTTTGCGACACGGGTTTCTTGTTGGATTATAATGTCGCGTTTTGTGCCTTAAGCTTATGTGTGATATGTGTATGTGATTCTAGGTTCGCAGGCCAGTGAGACGGACGCTGCGAAGAAGGGCAAGCAAGTGGTTGGATACACTTAGCGCGAGACACGGTGAGTAGATTTCACATCTACGGGGATATCGCCCGCATGGCGTTATGCGTCAGGGCTGATAGGATCTTAGTATTACATATTGCATTTCCCTGCTATGTGTTATTGATATATGCTAGAACTGATAGAACACCACACTATTACTAACGGTTTATGTTGCACGAGCACTATTTACATGCTACACACACACCGTTAGTAATTGCCATGCCACACTCACTGTAGAACTGCCATGATTATACTGTTTGTATTATTGCTGTAGTTCATCTTACCTGTGATTGATACGATTTTCATGTATATTGGGAGCCGCATGACATCTTTTAAAACCGGAAATGAAACTACTTTAAAAAGCGGTTTTCCCCTTACACCCATACCATGGATTGATGTATATTGTATCTCGCATTGGATTTATTATTGGTATTGGATTTTCATGTGATTTCTGTTTTGAGGACCGTGGAATTATTTAAGGAAAGATATGTTATTTTGAAAAACCCGGTACCTCGTGATATGATATTTTGGTGTGTCCACCACGCGTTTTCTCGGTGCTGAGACGTGTGCTTGAAACCCGATTCGAGGAGTGGATGTTCCGTTTGCGGGTTCGTGGTGGGCCCGGTATGGTTCCCCTCGGCGAGATGATCGATGGGATTTGCCGATTGAGCCTGGAGGCGGGCGAGTACCTACCGGTGATTGGTTGGACCTGGCAGTTGTCCGGAGGATACTGACCAGAGTCGAGTGATGGATGCGGGATGACCGTGCTGCCGGGGCCGAGGGCCGATACCGCAGACGGACCCCGTGGGGCCGGTCTGGACTGACGGCGCCCGATGTTCGAGGATTTACGTGTCGATGCTGGACACGGGTATTTTTATGATGTTTTGGGTGCCGATGTTGGGCACTCGTGATTCCTCCGAGATATACAGGATTTGAGGGCCGATGGGTGTGCCGGCGCCTGAGTATATGTGGGATTTGGGTGCAGTTTGAGGCACCGATCATTGCTTTCCATGTTGACATAGTCCATGTAGATATTATTTACCCCATACTCAGTATCGATTACTATTCATCTCATCCTGTGGCATTTACCTGTTAGAGTACATGCATTACTATTGTATCCACTGTTGACATGCATTGATATCACCTGCTGGCATTAGTAGAGCCACGCTATATGTGCATGCCTGCGATCACCCTTATATGTTATCTCTATTCACGAGTTGGCAACTCACCCCCGTTGTGCCACAGTGTTTGCAGGTTGCCCTTGGGAGTAGTCACGGCTGGCTGTTACCGCATCTTTTGGCACAGATACCCCTTTTTGAGCAAAGATAGCCCTTTTGCTGTTTAGGTGGGTTTTGTACGGTATCTGTTATATTTCAGTTGTATATTGATGTATCTAGTATTCTCCATCTACCTTCTGTATTGACTTAGAAACAGTTGTGAGGACGATATGTATGGTTTTATATTCTGGTGTCGAGCTCGCATGTGAGCCGACGTTACTTATGCAGTCTTATCTTTTATGATATTGTCCTTATTTTACTGTGTATTCTTCGCTACGGCGTCGTATATCATATTGTGATGCTTTACTCATGTCACTTGTTATTTCCGCTACACCTTACTTTTACCCGACTTTCGGGGCTAATGTTTTAAAAAGGGAAATGTTACCAAAATTATAAAACTCATAACTTGTGAACTTAAAAAGGGATTTTTACTAAATAAATGGAAGTTTTTCAGACCTTTACTATTGTTTTTACAAAACGTTTTAAATCACTCTATTTATTGGTTTTGATTTCTGGGTTCGGCTTACTTAGCCGCGTTACGCCTGTAGACGTTGCGTGGTTAAGTGCCGGTCACGAGTCGAATTCTCGGGTCGTGACAAAGTTGGTATCAGAGCGTAGGTTTTACCTTCGGAGTGTAGGATGACCCTGGTATGATGGAGTAGGTAGCTGCGGCAGGGTAGCGTAGCGTGCGTATGTTCCGCGGCATACTCACGACACGGTACTCCGCTTACGCGACCTTAGGACTTGTTGATTTGATTCCTCCTTATATTCTTGTGATTCGATTTCCGTGTTCTTATCGAATCCAAATTTTCTTTCAGCCAATATGCCGCCTAAGACTACGAGGGCACAGAGAGCGGCCGCGAGGGCCGAGATTCGTGTTGACTCGTCAGAGACGAGGACTGATCCGGGCAGTACGCCGGTGGTACCCGAGCAGGCTGTTCCTGCCATGACAGAGCAGATCGCCTCGTTAGGGGCTGGTATGCAGGAGATGCGCCAGATGATAGGATCGCTAGTTGAGACGCTTCGAGCGCAGCGACCAGAGGTAGCTCCACCAGTTCCAGAGACCGCGATGGTGCCTACCGCACAGCCAGTTGCCCCTGCAGCCACGGAGGTGATTACAGTATCGCTGTCAGAGTTCATGAGGCTGAAGCCTCCGGTTTTCACAGGCACCGATACAGCCGAGGACCCACAGTCTTTCATCGACAGGATGGCCAGGATATGCCGTTCCCTCAGATGTGCAGATGCGAGATGGGTTGAGTTCGCGAGCTTTCGCCTGGAAGGTCTTGCGCAGAAATGGTGTGATTCCGTGGAGAAGGGCAGAGCAGCAGGTCTTCCTCCTATGACCTGGACGGAGTTCGTGACTATATTTCTAGCCCGTTTCCTTCCCCGGAGTGTTAGAGATGCCCGAGCACGCAGGTTTGAGTCTTTGCGCCAGACGCCAGGGATGACAGTGGCAGAGTATGACGTACTGTTTACAGAGCTAGCAGTCTACGCCCCACATTTAGTGGCCACCGAGGAGTTGCGAGTCCGGAGATTTGTTCGAGGCTTGATTTCACCAGTGTTCCTTGCGATCAGCGCGCAGCACTACGAGACCTATGCAGCAGCTGTAGACGCAGCCCTAGTGGTCGAGGAGCACCTTGTTGAGACTTCGGTATTTCCAGAGTCGAAGAGAGTTCGTACCAGTATTTCCGCACGGAGGCAGTCATTCAGACGCCGCGACAGGTATCGTTCCGGTACGAGGAGTAGCAGAGATTCGGGACGGGGTCGGATGTTTAGTTCGTATCCCCAGGACGGTCAGCAGTCGCCGCGGGGTTGCTACAGGTGTGGCAGCCTACTTCACCTCGTTCGAGATTGTCCAGAGACACACCGGAGGGAGGCGGCAGCACCACATGTTACCTTACCACCTTCACCACCCCAGAGGACGTTACCCGTTGTGCCTACCGTTGCTCCGCGCCAGAATTATGCACAGAGAGGTCGTGGACGTGGAGGAGTTGCTCAGAGAGGGCGAGATGACCGAGGCTTAGGTCAGTCAGTTACAGGTGGTGGACAGGCGAGGGTCTTTGCTTTGACACATCAGGACGCGCAGGCGTCCAATGCAGTGGTTTCAGGTATCCTTCCTGTATGTTCGGTTGATGCACATGTACTGTTCGATCCCGGATCCACACACTCGTACGTATCCACACACTTCGTGCCAAGTTTGGGTAGAGAGTCTGGCTTACTTGATCAGCCGCTTGTGGTGACTACTCCTGTGGGAGAGTCGTTTGTTGCTAGGCACGTGTTCCGATCCTGTTTCGTCTGTATTGGCGAGAGAGAGTTGCCTGTCGACTTGATCCTTCTGGAGATGTTGGACTTCGACGTTCTTTTGGGCATGGATTGGTTAGCCACGTGCTATGCTTCTGTGGACTGCCGCGAGAAGACAGTTAGATTCTGTTTCCCCGGCGAGTCGGTTTTTGTTGTGTTGGGGGACCGTAGTGCCGCCCCTCACAGTGTGATTTCTTCTTTTCGCGCTGGACAGCTTTTGAGGAAGGGATGTCAGGGATTTCTCGCTTATGTTCGCGATGCCCGCGCTACAGAGGTTCTGTTGGATCAGGTTCCGGTTGTTAGCGAGTTTCCTGATGTGTTCCCTGACGAGCTTCCTGGGTTGCCGCCCGAGCGCGACATTTCTTTCTGTATTGATCTGGTTCCTGGTTCGGGGCCTATTTCTATACCGCCCTATCGGATGGCCCCGGCAGAACTTCGTGAGCTGAAGGGTCAGTTGCAGGATTTGCTGGACAAGGGACTTATTCGACCCAGTGTTTCTCCTTGGGGTGCTCCAGTCCTGTTCGTCAGGAAGAAGGACGGCAGCTTGCGTCTTTGTATCGACTACCGCCAGCTGAACAGGGTGACAGTGCGGAACAGGTATCCTTTGCCGCGTATCGACGATTTGTTTGACCAGCTTCAGGGGGCAGGGTACTTTTCGAGGATCGATTTACGATCGGGCTATCATCAGCTGCGGGTTCGACAGGAGGACATTCCCCGGACGGCTTTCCGTACGCGCTATGGCCATTACGAGTTTTTGGTGATGTCGTTCGGACTCACCAACGCGCCAGCAGCTTTCATGGATTTGATGAACCGTATTTTCCGGCCTTATTTGGATCTGTTCATCATAGTCTTCATCGACGATATCTTGGTGTATTCCCGGAGTAGTGAGGAGCACGAGCAGCACCTGCGGGTTACATTGCAGACATTGAGGGAGCACCAGCTTTATGCGAAATTCTCCAAGTGTGCTTTTTGGCTAGACAGCGTGGACTTCTTGGGTCACGTGATTTCACGAGACGGTATATGTGTTGACCCGAGGAAGATCGAGGCCGTTCAGCATTGGCCCAGACCCACATCGGTGACGGAGATTCGCAGCTTTTTGGGATTGGCCGGTTATTACAGGCGTTTTGTGCAGGACTTCTCACGTATTGCTACACCGTTGACCGGGTTGACCCGGAAGGGAGTTCCCTTCGATTGGACGGAGGAGTGCGAGCACAGTTTTCAGCAGTTACGGACACGGCTGACGACGGCACCGGTGTTATCTTTACCTTCTGGATCGGGTGGATTTGTGGTCTTTTGTGATGCTTCTCGAGTGGGATTGGGATGCGTTCTGATGCAGCATGATAGGGTGATCGCGTATGCCTCGCGACAATTGAAGAAGCACGAGCAGAACTACCCCACTCATGATTTGGAGATGGCAGCAGTGGTCTTCGCACTTAAGATCTGGCGACATTACTTATACGGTGAGTCGTGCCAGATATTTACGGATCACAAGAGTCTGAAATACATATTCCAGCAGCGGGACCTGAACCTTCGACAGCGTCGATGGATGGAGTTAGTGAAGGATTACAACTGCGAGATCTTATATCACCCGGGCAAGGCAAATGTGGTGGCGGATGCCTTGAGCAGGAGGCCCGGGAGTAGTTTATCTTATTTGAGCGCAGTACAGGAGCAGTCATCCGCAGATTGGCAGATATTATGCGACAGTCGAGTACAGTTCGAGTTCACGCCGATTGGAGGACAGATAGCGCATGTCCGTGCACGCCCACAGTTGATTGATCGTATACGAGAGGCACAGCTCAGTGATGACCGATGTTCAGAGATCATGGCACAGATGGGACAGGACCGATTTTCCGAGTTCGTGATCGATGATCAGGGGATACTACGGTTTGGAGTCAGACTGTGCGTACCTGATGCTGAGGGACTGAGGCGCGAGATTCTTGAGGAGGCACATCGATCGGTATTTAGCGTCCATCCCGGTTCCACCAAGATGTATCATGATATGAGAGATGTTTACTGGTGGGACGGAATGAAGAGGGACATTGCAGATTTTGTATCGAGATGCCTGACTTGTCAGCAAGTCAAGGCTGAGCACCAGAGGCCCGCGGGAGAGCTCCAGCCGTTACCCATTCCGGAGTGGAAATGGGAACAGATTTCGATGGATTTCGTGGTGGGTCTACCCAGGACTAGTAGGGGGTATGACTCCATCTGGGTGATCGTGGATCGTTTGACGAAAGCGGCTCACTTCCTACCGGTGAAGACGACTTTCGGATTTACTCAGTATGCCCAGATTTATATTGACGAAATAGTGCGACTACACGGAGTCCCGACGTGCATTGTGTCCGACAGAGGCACCCAGTTTACTAGTAGACTATGGCAGAGGCTTCAGGAGGCTTTGGGCACTCGCTTGAGCTTCAGCACGGCTTTTCATCCGCAGACCGACGGACAGTCAGAGCGGACCATCCAGACTCTCGAGGACATGCTCCGAGCCTGTGTACTAGATTTCGGAGGTAGCTGGGATCATTATTTGCCCTTGGTAGAGTTTTCCTACAATAACAGCTACCAGGAGACTATTCAGATGGCACCGTTTGAGGCTCTTTACGGGAGGAGATGCAGGTCACCTACTTGTTGGACAGAGCTCAGTGAGAGCAGTATCTTAGGGCCACAGATCGTTGAGGAGACGACAGCGAAGATCCAGTTGATTCGCGATAGGATGAGAGCAGCGCAGAGTAGGCAGAGATCTTATGCGGACCGCCGACGACGCAGACTTGAGTTTTCTGTTGGTGATCATGTTTTCTTGAGGGTCTCCCCAATGAAAGGTGTGATGAGGTTTGGGAAGAAGGGGAAGCTCAGCCCCAGGTATGTGGGCCCCTTCGAGATCCTCGAGCGTGTTGGTGCAGTGGCTTACCGGTTAGCCCTTCCACCCAGCTTTCCAGACGTGCACCCTGTATTCCATGTTTCGATGCTCCGCAGATATCTACATGATCCTTCGCATGCGATTCAGCATCCGACGATCCAGCTTGAGCGTGATCTTTCCTATGCAGAGCAGCCGGTGATGATCTTGGATCGACAAGTGAAGAAATTGAGATCGAAGGAGATTCCATCAGTTAAAGTACTTTGGCGTGGTCAGAACCGTGAAGAGGTCACTTGGGAGACCGAAAGCGAGATGATGAAGACGTACCCCCATCTCTTTGCAGGTAACCTTAGTTAGATTTTTGAAATTCGGGGACGAATTTCTTTAAGGGGGAGAGATTGTAACACCTTAGGATAAGGGTTAGTGAATAATTATAATTAAAAGTTTACCAAATTGTGTTTTAAATATTTTTCCTAATCTAATAAATATTTTTCCAAAATTTTCCTAGGCTTGCACACACATGTGCATGTAAACTAGGGTTTTTAAATCAAGTAAATGCAATAATTATTAACCATGGTGGGTTAATTATAGGATTAAGTCTTATGGATTCTTAATTGGGTTTTTATTAGTTAATTAAAAGATTACTTTAAATTGAATTATGGAATTAGTGTTGACTTGTGTGAGAGAGAGAGAATGCATCATGGCTTTAGGCCATGCTTGCATTAAATGAGGAGAGAGAGAGAGGGGTGACTTTTGTTTGAATTATTGTGGTGGCTCTCATTTCTCTTTGTGTTTTCTCTCAAGTCTCACACTCACACACACACACACTTACCTTCAACAAGCAGCAGCAGCAGAAGCACAAACAGCAGCAGCAGAAGCACAAACAGCAGCAGCAACATTCAGCAGCAGCAGCAGAGGCAGTGAGCAGCAGCAGCAGCCCCAGATCCCTGTGCAGCGACTCCCCTTCACTTCTTCTCCTTCCTGCAGCTCCTTTGGGTCGAGAGTGAGGTATAATCCCTAGCTTGCTTCACTAGTTTGCCTTGTTTGTGTAGCTTTGCATCGGTTATTAGAAATTAGTGTGTTTTAGTGCGATATGGGGTGATTAGTGAGAACCTTGTGCTAATGAGGTGAGATTTGGTTTCAGTAGGATGATTGTGGTCTGTTGAGGCCATTGTGACTTAGTCGAACCCCGATTACACTAAAATACCACCAGTTTTCTTATGTGATGCAAAATGTCGTTTTTGTGCAAAAGTGAACTTTTCTGGATCTGCTATTGACCCGATGAGTGCAGAATGAAATTGAGGAGACTGTAGTGTAGTGGAGTAGAGATGATGCACCAGGTGAAACCCGACCCCCATACAGCTACAGTAGGCCGCCAATTTCCTCATTCTGGCCGCCAATTGCGGCCAGATGGGTAGGGTTTGGGTTGGGGTTTGGTCCAGTGGGTGTCTGCTACTGTGGGTAGTGTTTTGGTATATATATATTTCTAAGATCATTTCTGTAGGAAAATCTGGGACCAAATACCTGTTTTGCCGTTTTTCTAAACCTTCGCGACACGCGTGATACGTGAGTAGGTTTGGGTTCTGCGTATCGCGGCGCGTCGGGGTAGTTTCGTGGCGCGTGAGTACACGTTTTAGCGTATCGCGCACACGCGCGATTGGTTTGCGACACGGGTTTCTTGTTGGATTATAATGTCGCGTTTTGTGCCTTAAGCTTATGTGTGATATGTGTATGTGATTCTAGGTTCGCAGGCCAGTGAGACGGACGCTGCGAAGAAGGGCAAGCAAGTGGTTGGATACACTTAGCGCGAGACACGGTGAGTAGATTTCACATCTACGGGGATATCGCCCGCATGGCGTTATGCGTCAGGGCTGATAGGATCTTAGTATTACATATTGCATTTCCCTGCTATGTGTTATTGATATATGCTAGAACTGATAGAACACCACACTATTACTAACGGTTTATGTTGCACGAGCACTATTTACATGCTACACACACACCGTTAGTAATTGCCATGCCACACTCACTGTAGAACTGCCATGATTATACTGTTTGTATTATTGCTGTAGTTCATCTTACCTGTGATTGATACGATTTTCATGTATATTGGGAGCCGCATGACATCTTTTAAAACCGGAAATGAAACTACTTTAAAAAGCGGTTTTCCCCTTACACCCATACCATGGATTGATGTATATTGTATCTCGCATTGGATTTATTATTGGTATTGGATTTTCATGTGATTTCTGTTTTGAGGACCGTGGAATTATTTAAGGAAAGATATGTTATTTTGAAAAACCCGGTACCTCGTGATATGATATTTTGGTGTGTCCACCACGCGTTTTCTCGGTGCTGAGACGTGTGCTTGAAACCCGATTCGAGGAGTGGATGTTCCGTTTGCGGGTTCGTGGTGGGCCCGGTATGGTTCCCCTCGGCGAGATGATCGATGGGATTTGCCGATTGAGCCTGGAGGCGGGCGAGTACCTACCGGTGATTGGTTGGACCTGGCAGTTGTCCGGAGGATACTGACCAGAGTCGAGTGATGGATGCGGGATGACCGTGCTGCCGGGGCCGAGGGCCGATACCGCAGACGGACCCCGTGGGGCCGGTCTGGACTGACGGCGCCCGATGTTCGAGGATTTACGTGTCGATGCTGGACACGGGTATTTTTATGATGTTTTGGGTGCCGATGTTGGGCACTCGTGATTCCTCCGAGATATACAGGATTTGAGGGCCGATGGGTGTGCCGGCGCCTGAGTATATGTGGGATTTGGGTGCAGTTTGAGGCACCGATCATTGCTTTCCATGTTGACATAGTCCATGTAGATATTATTTACCCCATACTCAGTATCGATTACTATTCATCTCATCCTGTGGCATTTACCTGTTAGAGTACATGCATTACTATTGTATCCACTGTTGACATGCATTGATATCACCTGCTGGCATTAGTAGAGCCACGCTATATGTGCATGCCTGCGATCACCCTTATATGTTATCTCTATTCACGAGTTGGCAACTCACCCCCGTTGTGCCACAGTGTTTGCAGGTTGCCCTTGGGAGTAGTCACGGCTGGCTGTTACCGCATCTTTTGGCACAGATACCCCTTTTTGAGCAAAGATAGCCCTTTTGCTGTTTAGGTGGGTTTTGTACGGTATCTGTTATATTTCAGTTGTATATTGATGTATCTAGTATTCTCCATCTACCTTCTGTATTGACTTAGAAACAGTTGTGAGGACGATATGTATGGTTTTATATTCTGGTGTCGAGCTCGCATGTGAGCCGACGTTACTTATGCAGTCTTATCTTTTATGATATTGTCCTTATTTTACTGTGTATTCTTCGCTACGGCGTCGTATATCATATTGTGATGCTTTACTCATGTCACTTGTTATTTCCGCTACACCTTACTTTTACCCGACTTTCGGGGCTAATGTTTTAAAAAGGGAAATGTTACCAAAATTATAAAACTCATAACTTGTGAACTTAAAAAGGGATTTTTACTAAATAAATGGAAGTTTTTCAGACCTTTACTATTGTTTTTACAAAACGTTTTAAATCACTCTATTTATTGGTTTTGATTTCTGGGTTCGGCTTACTTAGCCGCGTTACGCCTGTAGACGTTGCGTGGTTAAGTGCCGGTCACGAGTCGAATTCTCGGGTCGTGACAGCGGCGCTTCCGCCGCCAATAAGATCGCGACACGTGTCATTTTTCACAGTAATTCCCATAATCCAGTGCTGAGTTTCCTGGAATATTTTAATCAGAATTCAAGAGTTGAACTTTTCTGAGTTGTTTTGGGGTCGTTGTTTCGATCGGAAAGTCTAAATTCTGTCTGTGTTTTCCGGATAATTAGAACGTGTTGAAGTATTTGGACGAATATCATTTACTCACTCTTCACGGGGTTTACGTCTTTCGGATATATGTGCAAGTTTTGTAGTGGGCCCTCTAGAAGACACAAACCTTAACTCGATTATGTGACCGTCTTGAACTGCCCTTTGAACCTTCGGGTTTGGGGCAGTACGGCGTGCCATATGTGAGGCGTTGGCTTGACCCTTCTACGGCTGGACCGCTGCTACTGTGCCATACACCGGAATTTTTGAACTCCGCTCAAGTGTTGAGCTTTAGTGAATTTTGGGTATTTGACCATTCGCTCAAAAACTTTAATACTGTATATTTATCCGGAATGGGATACAATAATTGGAATTCACAAGTAGTTATGAGATAACCGAATGAATGTTATAAACATAGCACTTTAGTCTCACTTGATCGGTTGCCACGGAATTTTGATGTGATCAAAAGTCCGTCGCAATCACGTAGCGTACGCGGATACTCGCCGGGTAAACTTAATGGACAGCCTCACCCCATAGCCCCGACCAAGTGACTGTAGGAGAACCCCGTCGCCGAAAGCATCCGTTCGGGTGCTCCCGGTAGCGGTGTTCCGCCTTGGTGCACTTTGTCGACGGCGTCGGGGGTGCGGCAGCCTACTAAAGTTTGCGACGAGCATTCGACCAGGTTTTCGGGAATCTTGTTGAATTGCCCGACTTGATATTGAAAAGTGTTTTCGATAATGAGACTAAAATGCGGGGTTTATAATTGTTAGGCATGCGATGTCTAAGTAATTCATTTGATTAGGCATGTGATGTCTAAAGAGATTGCGGATTCCAATTGTTGTAGTTTTACACTTTCTTTTCTGTGACCGTAAGTGTAGTATGGCGATATCGCCGGTTTCGTTGCTATACGTCAACGACAATTGGGGTATGCATACTTACTTACGTTGATGACATGTGATGTTATGTGTTGCTGGATATGTTATATTGGATCGTCGTGTTTGAATAGCCGGGGGTTTTTATGTGAGATGAGTGTTTTTCATTTTCATTCATGTAAAAACTGTATGTAATATTCTTTTATTTGGGGCACTTCCATGTTGCGGAAGATGTCACCGGTTGTATATTATTTACTTTTCCGCACTAGGATAGACCCAAGGAGGAGGGCACAAGTAACCGGGTTCTGGAGTCCAGTGGGAGACCAACTCGAGGAGTCGAGTCCGGGTCTCCTAACTCTAGAATTGGTAGGGTTGCTTGCCGCTCTCGTAGGGGTCTAGGGGTGTGGGTATGGCTATTCATCATGACCGTGGAATCCGTGTTTTGTACTGGCTCGTATTGAAAACACGGACGTCCTAGTATATCCAATATTTCATTTGTTTCTTCTGCTGCGATATCTGTGATGTGATCATGTGATGTTCTGTGATGGATACAGTATATAGTATATATGATATATTATATAGACGTTACTTATGTTTTACACCCGCGCTAGCCCTGCCCTGCTCTGTCGTTAGTTACCTAACCTAACGGTGCACGAGGGGACATCGAGGCGAATGCGGATGACATAAGTGTACGTCGTATTTATCTGTGATGTTTAGGTAAATTTAAATGATGGGACTTCATTAATGTGATTAATGAAAGAAAAATAAACCTAATTGATGTTGTGGAATCGAATTTCAAATTAAAACAGGTAGCTACAGTTCTTGTTTTGCACAGCGGTATATGTGATATATCCTGCACCTTATTCGATAAGGAAAGGACCGAGATCCCTTCACCGGGAGTGACTCCTTTAGCAACAACTGGCAGATGCTACACACTCGGTTTGGTTCTTGATTGCTTTTAAGAGTTTTTGCTTTGCACAGTGATATATGTGATATATCCCGCACCTCATTCGATAAGGAAAGGGCCGACGATCCCTTCACCGGGAGTGACCCCTTTAGCAAAACTAGAAAAGCTTCAAAAACACTCCATTTAAAAACCGTTTGATTCCGCAACGAGATCAAGTTCAGAGTGTTAAAGGTTTTCATATAAACCATTCGCTACCCTCCGTCATTTTAGGAAGTAGAGTACTTAGTATTCGTGCTGTGTTTGTTGACCATAGTCAAGGCACAGTGTACGGTAGCTAAGTGATGTCTTCCTACACTGCATATGATGCAGATTAATTAGGACATTCATGCGACTTTGTTGACCATAGTTAAGGGTCAAGTGGGTGGGTCTAATTGATCAAGAAATGACGGGTAGAACTTGACTGGTACTTATGATTTGTTGACCATAGTTAAGGTCATGAGTACTAGGGGTAAAAATTATATCGGGAATTTCAAGTGTTGAAATTTGCAATGAGATTGCATACCTTCTATGCGATAGTTGGATCCCGATACCCACTGCGAGTAAGAGTTACTCCTGGGAGAGTTTTGCACATTGCAATTAGCCGGTCAAGTAGGTGACTAGAAAGGTGTTAATGAGGTTACGCCTCTGGGAAAATGAGGTTTTCATTAATTAGGTTCGTGCGAAAGCACGGGGGACCTCCCTCAAAGTACCGACACTGGCCTGGCTGAAAGATTGGCGAACTTGTAGTGTGTAATTAATCCCGGCTAGTCTTTCCTTTTAGGGTTTGAAGGAAGATTTGATAAAACCAGTGGGAGCCATCCTGATTAGATAAAATAAATAACCAATCTAATCTTGCAAGAGCGCACGCTGAGTGTTTTCTTCTCTCTCTCTCCTGGTAGCGACCATATCACGCCTTAATCAAGATAATAATACGGATTATTGACTGAACCCGCTTGTTATACTGAGCTGGGGAACGTTGATCCCGCTCCAACTTATAATTGTTATAAGACAGAGCAGGAAATTGGGGAATACCAGATTTCCCGTGCCGCCCAAACGAAGAGAGTGCATGTTGATGCATCATCTTCGGGTGTGTTCATTTACAAAGAACTGTTTCTCAGTATCCTCCCAATCCTGGGTATGTGATACCGGATCAGGATCCCAGATATGTAATCTGTTACATAGGGCTACAAAAGGGTAGAAAAACTGAGAACGGGTGATAAGTTTCATGAGGCAGAAAACGGGGCAAGTGTTGCAGCCAAGTCTGTCGGTCACTGTCACCCTGTATTACCTGAATACGTTGATTCTTAACGAATGTAATTAGATACCGAACCTGATATACAAAATCATGTCACTCTCTTTGTTAGAAAAGAAATGATAAAATTTTGTATTGTTGGATAATGTTTTGAACATTTCCTATATCAAAAGTTGATCGGTTCAGGCACGTTATCTAAAAGCATTAATGTTCTAAATCAAACTACAGTTCCCTGTATACTGAACACACACAAGAGGGAGAGTTCAGAAATGAACGAATTCTTCTTGAGGTATTGTAGACTAGGTCATATCAATGCGACCCGACTGGCTGGAGTTACATAAAGATGCATATTTAAATTAGTTTGAATTTACATCTTGTGAAACTCGCCAGTCATGTCACAAAGATAAGATGACCATAGCTCTGTTTACTGGAAACAGAGAAAGAGTTAGTGAACTCTTGGGATGATACATGTTTGATGTATGTAGGTCCCCAGTCTACACATGCCAAGACCGGTTCTTTGTACTTCATTACATTCTCTGATGATCTCTCGAGATTCAGACATATGTTCCTGTTGAAACACAAGTCCGAACCTTTTGAGATATTCACGGAATATAAGAAAGAAGTAGAGAACCAGAATACGGGTATAAGTATTATGTCCTTTGATGAGATCAAGGAGGAGAATACTTAAGCATGGAATTCCTGGACTATTCTAAAGGAGAATGAGATTCTCTCTCAGCATTACTCCTCTATATACACCATTGCATGATGGTATATTGGGGTGGAGCAGATACACCCTATTTGATATGGTGTGCTCTATGATGAGTACTACTGAGTCACATATTTCCTTATGGGAGTTATGCACTTGAGAAGCTGCATGCCTATTGAATAGGGTTCGAATCAAATCAGTTGCCTACCATTTCATATGTGATATGGAAAGGAAGAGCCCATGTCTTAAGCTAGTTAAGATTTGGGGTTGTCCGGCCTATGTCTAAAAAGCAAAATCCGGACAAGCTCGAGGCAAGGTCTGTTATGTACAACTGGAAAGGTTCCAGCTATACAAATGACTGCAGATGATTTGGTAGAACCGAAGGATTCAATAGTAACCAACGAACCTCAGCCTCTCCGCCGATCTAGTAGGGTTCCTCACCCACCTGAAAGATACATCGGTTTCTCGATGTCAGTGGGAGCAAGGAATGCATCATGAGATGATGACCCAACTAGAGTCGAGCAGGCCATCTAGAGTACGGACTCTGTAAGAATGGCTGGATGCTTAGCGATCTGAGATAGGAATCCATGTACACCAGCAAAGTATGGACTTTAGCTGCTATATCTGAAGGGTTAAATCCCCATTAGGAGCAAGTATATCTTGAGAAGATTACTTGGTGTAGATGGAAAAGTTGAGACTTTCAAAGCTAGACTTGTTAAAGGTTTACATCATTGACCAGGAGTGGATCATGATAAAGCCTTCTCTAAGGAGCTATGCTTAAGTCCATCCAGATCCTACTTGCCACGGCTACATACCATGACTACGATATCTGGTGGTTGGGTGTCATGACTACTTTTCTAAATTATGTTTTGGAAGAGAGCGTCTATAAGTACACAGCCAGAGGGCTTCGTAGACAGTGGGAGCAGCGGAAACGTGTGCAAGATGCTTTATAGGATAAAGCAGGCATCGCGGAGTTGGAACATCTGTTTTGATGTGATAGTCAAAGAAGTTGACATCATCAAAATGGTAGATGAACCTTGTATAAACAAAAAGGTAGTAGGGAGTATGGTACTGATCCTAGTAGAGTACCTGGATGACATACTCATGATAAGAAAGGAGTTTCTTATGCTACGCTCGATCAATCTCCGTTTATCACAAAGATTCTCCGTGTAGGATCAAAATGATACCTACTAAATCCTGGGTTTTGGATCTATGAGATAGATCTAAATGGATGTTAGAATACTCACTAGATGTAGTGAGATGGTATCAATCGATCCTAGGGAGAATCACTGGAAGAGTTCCAGGGTGATAAAGACGACTGAATGTCAGTCACAGGCATTGTCTTTACCCTCAGTAAAGGGACGGTATGTTGGAAGAGTTCCAAGCTAGATACCGTGGCATACTAGAAGATAAAGGCTGGATACATCGCTACTTAAGATGCTACCAAAGAAGAAGTCTGGGTGTATAATGGTTCATAAGATGAACTTAGTTCCTCCTATTGTGTGACAATGGAGTTGTGGCTTAGGCCAAGGAACGTCCGTCCCATCAGTGATCCAGACATATTCTAAGGCAGTATCACCTGATCATGGAGATGGTTGATCTCCAGGGTGATCGAGGTCAGGAGAGTAGACTCAGAGGATAACATGGCGGATCCACTCACGAAGGCCTTTTCCCAAAGAGAGATTTTTAGGGAATGGTTGAGTATGTGATACTGCAACCACTGCTACAGATGGCCCTAGTGCAAGTGGGAGATTGTTAGTTATATGTATGCCCTAGGGGCCATTACTGTACATTAGATGTATATAGCAGTGGATGCTGGGACATATATAGGAAGGACTTTCTTGCTCGACATGATAGTATACTATCTGGTTGCTCTTTATCTTAACGTGTATACTTTCTATCTCTCTATTACATGTTGATAAAGCCCTTAGGATGTGTACTCGACTTCCAGGAATATGATGCAGATCATACTAGTGGGGCCTGGGTAGTCAATGAGTACATCCTTCAATGTTCCTAGTCGTGGGAATATCGAGACGGGGCATCGATATTCCAGAGTAGACTAGCGTATATCTTCTCGACCCATGTGATGGGCGATGGATGATCCCATATTCATTGGTGTTTGACATCAGAGATGGTATGCGGGTGCTCAGTGGAGACTGGGTACACTGAACGGACTCGCCGAGAACTCCCAGATGGTATTATACCTCACGTCAGATGGCAGTTCTCTGGTGACACTGGTACAGCTTAGTCTGTTGACCCGAGATCGTCATAGAGTCTTGTGTGTCTCCCACTGTGCTTTGATTTCCACCCTACCATGGCTCTACTGAGTTGTGCAAACGGGTGGTTGTTGGGTACAGTCCCGATTCACATGGAGGCAATGAGCGATAGGAGGGGATTCGTCTCTCCCGGTATTGGGGGTTGATGTTGCGCTATGCACGACTGGACATAACAGAAAATCCCTGGCCAGGGTTGCAGTGATATACTGGTAAGAGTTATCAGTAGTTTCACGACCGTTATGGACCTTATATCGGCATGACTTATCAAGCTATTGGGGTCTGACGTTTTACCACCCCTAGGCGAGATATGCGACATATAAGACGAACTGACCGGACTGTACGGTAGTGTTACCGGTTGGCTCGACGGAGTGGTGGCAGGTTCGCTTGTTTTCCTCTGATCGCTCAATACCCGGGTGGCCGTTACGTTTAGCTGACCGCTTGCGGCCTGGGGGTGCTTGATATGATCATCACCCGCTGCCGGCGTATTGACGAGTCTTAGAGTCCCACAAAGGAGTTAGCTGGTCCAGGCGAAACGTTGTGGTGCGCGTATGTGATATGTGCATGGACCCGATTAAAATGCGCGTATGGGATACCGTATATTGATCGGGTAGCTGGCTTTTGGTGGGGTCATATGTGATATGACCGGGTTGATAAATCAAGTGTTGATTTATCATTTAACCATTAGTTTTCTCACTTGAAACCTTTACTTGTGCATGATAGATGTATGCATGCATGTATGATTTCTTGTTTGTAGTTTCATGCACATATGATGTGCATGCACACATACATACATGCATCATCTTTCATGGTTGCTTATACATGGAATATGATGGCAATGCTAGACTTACACCATGGTTTTTAATATGAATCATTATTGCACTTATGCTAAAACAAAAGGAAAAGAAGAGGGTTAAATATTGATAAGCTTCTACACTCTTACGTTTCATTCTCACCCTTTAACCCTTGGTTATTATTCCTTATGTGTTTTAACCATGATGCAATAGTGGCTTCATATCTTAACCATGGTTGCATGAGAAGGGACAAAACATTGGAATGTGATTATTCTTTTCTTTTCCAAGAAGAACATTTCTCTTCTCCAAGGCAAGTCTTTTCCCTCCTTCAAGAAGAATGTTTTTCTCTTCTTCAAGAAGGTTATGCCATCATCTTCCAAGTTCTTCTTCTTCCTCCTAAGCTCTCTTGATCTCTTCAAGTGAGCAAAATATTGAGCAAGAAAGGTTTTTGAAGTGAGAATAAAATCCACAACCTCATTCTATGCAAGTTTAGCCCATTTGTGTAGAGTGTTATCTTCATCTCTTCTCCGGAAAGGTGAAGTTGCAAGCTTGGACTAGGAGCTCCGGGTGGATCGTCGTGGACGCTAGAGGACTTCAAGAAGGACCTTCCTCCATCACTCAAGAGGCCAAAGAGTTCGACAATGGAATCTACAAAGGTTGTATTTCCATTTGCTTGTAGTTAAGTTGTTAACTAGTTGCTATTTTCGCCTATTCTCTAGTCAACGATCCGTATAGAGGTTCTTCGGCATACAAATTTTTGAATTGGACATGCTTGATCAGTTGTAGAACATCATGAGTGTGCCGTAGAATCCCTTCAACTCTGACAATCCAAAAGCCAGTGTTTTAAGAAGGTTCGGTCAACTTGGTCACGAAGTCATAGTCTAGGGTTGGCCATGGTCGCTACCAAAGAGAGAGAGAGAAAAGAAACACTCTATGTGCACTCTAACCTAGATCAGAATGGTTATCACTTTATCTAATCAGGAAACCTCCCACTGTATCCTCAAATGCTCCTCCAAACCTGAAAGAAGAATTGTAAGCCGATGTACAACATATGAGAGGGGAGGATTAGGGTTTGAAGAGGGAGAGCTTGATGAGAGAGAAGATGAACATAATAATGAAGTGAGAATAATGAGTTATGATAATATATATCAAGCATTTCTTTTTATCAAGAAAAGAAAAGAAATCATTTAACAACCATGCTTGATAAATATCAAGTGATGATTCATCTCCATGAGTCATTAAGCATTTATGATGCTTTAATGACATAGATGAATCATCCATATGACTCACTAATCACATTCATTGTATATACCACCTAAACATCCTTAGTCACCACCTTCTAGAAGCTTCTCGCGCAATTATGAGAACGCCCCTCCTTTTCGCAAAAATACGGAAAAACTTTAGACTGTATAAATCCAATAACCGGATACCAGTAACTGGCTTAAACCAAAGCCGACTGGTAAAAACTGTCCGAAAGTCGTACGTGCGTAAACACACGTATGCGTCCGAACCCTTGTCGTAAAACCATACGACCTCTATATCGTTTCGCCCGGAGTAGGGAAACTCTCTGTGTGGGACTCTAGAGACTCGACTACTACGCTGGCAGTGGGTTTAACCACAGACCGCAAGCGATACTAGCTGTACGTAACGGTCCCCAGGTAGATGTCGATAAGAAGGCCGATGAGGGAACCCATCCGAACTCCTACTGAGTCTGATGTGACAATCTCCATACAGTCCGGTCCGTTCGTCCAAGACTATCGCATATCGGGCCTAGGGGGGCGGCAAGCGTCAGTCCCCTAATAGCGGTATAAGTCGTGTCGGAGGGAAGCCCATTACACCCTGAGAAACTACTGGAGCCTACCAGCAAATCTCGCTTGCCCTGGCCAGGGACTTTGCGTAATGGCTCTCTGACACAGCGCGATATCAACCCCCAATACCGGGAGAGACGAATCCTGTCTAACCGCCACTGCCTCCAAGTGCTCGGGACTGCACCCAACTGCTACCTGTTTGCACGACTCCTTTGAGCCGTGGTAGGGTAGCAATCTAAGAACAGTGGGACACACTCAAGGCGAAGTAGCAGTGTCAAGTCTGCGGACTATGCTGTACTCATGTCACCTGGGAACTGTTCATTGACGACTGGTATAAAACCAACCAACAGTTCCCTGTGAGCCCTGTCCGGTGTACCCGTAACCTAACGAGCACCTGCATACTATCTCCAGTATGACGTACTGACGGCTGTGGGACAGACCATTTCCCCAATTGGGATGAGAAGCGTACACACTAGTCTACTCCGGAGTATCGATGCTCTGTCTCGATAATCCAACGACTAGGGACCTGAATAAGGATGTGCTTGTAGACTACCCAGCCCCCACTAGTGTGACTGCCATCACAATGCTGGTAGTCAAGCAAGATCCTAAGAGCTCTATCAATACGTATACTCACATATTAAGATAGAAAAACCAAGTAGCATAATACCATATTTAGCAAGACTGTTATATACATGTGAATATCCCAAGCTTCCATTAAGTAATATACAAACTAGTATGATACAATAATGGCCCCTAGGGCATATACACTAACAATCTCCCACTTGCACTAGGGCCATGTACTGGCATATCGAAGACCAATGATCTCGAGTAGCCTCTCGAACTGAATCTGAGGTAGGGTCTTCGTGAATGGATCAGCAATGTTCTCTTCAGAAGCAACTCTCCGAACCTCGATCTCCTGATGATCAATGATCTCCCTGATCAGGTGATACCGCCTTAAGATGTGTCTGGATTTCTGATGGGACCTTGGTTCCTTCGCTAAAGCTATAGCTCCGTTGTTGTCGCAATACAGAGGTATTGGATCAACTATGGTAGGAACCACCTGAAGTTCTGTTAGGAACTTCTTCATCCAGACTGCTTCTTTTGCGGCATCGCAAGCAGCTATATACTCCGCTTCCATCGTCGAGTCAGCAACGGTGTCCTGCTTGGAGCTCTTCCAGCACACCGCCCCTCCATTGAGGGTAAAGACATAACCCGACATGGACTTGGAATCGTCCTTATCACTATGGAAGCCGAAATCAGCAAAGGCCTCTAACCTGAGGTCTTTTCTGCCGTAAACCAAGAACATCTCCTTAGTCCTTCTCAGGTACTTGAGAATGTTCTTTACTGCTATCCAGTGTTTCTCCCCTGGGTCTGACTGATACCGGCTTACCACGCTCAGTGCGTAACCTACATCTGGTCTGGTGCACAACATCGCATACATTATAGAGCCTACCGTAGAACGTAGGGTATAATAGACATGCGTTCCCTTTCCAAATCAGTCTTGAGAGACATCTCTTTGGAGAGGGTGATTCCGTGACAAGCCGGTAAATTACCGCGCTTAGAATCCTCCATACTGAATCTTTTCAGTACGGTGTCGATATACCTGGACTGCGAAAGTCCCAACATCCTCTTGGATCTATCACGATAGATCCGGATCCCCAAAATGTAAGAGGCATCACCCAGGTCTTTCATGGAGAACCTGTGTGACAAGAATCCTTTGACAGATTGTAGCATAGGAATGTCATTTCCTATCAATAGAATGTCATCCACGTACAAGACGAGGAATACGACATTTCTGGCTACAACTTTACTATATATGCACGGTTCATCTGGATTTTTGACAAAGTCATATTCTTTGACTGTCTCATCAAAACAGATGTTCCAACTCCGCGATGCCTGCTTTAGTCCTTAAATGGACTTAAGCAGCTTGCATACTTTCCCGCTGCTCCCACTCTCATTGAAACCCTCTGGCTGATCCATATAGACGCACTCTTCTAAATTTCCATTCAGAAAAGCCGTCTTTACGTCCATCTGCCTGATTTCATAATCATGGAAGGCAGCAATAGCAAGAAGGACCCGAATGGATTTGAGCATAGCCACTGGAGAAAAAGTTTCGTCATAGTCCAAACCAGGTCTTTGACGAAAACCCTTTGCAACAAGTCTAGCCTTATAGGTTTCCACCTGTCCATCTACACCAATCTTTTTCTTGAAGATCCATTTGCATCCTATGGGTTTTACCCCATCTGGAGTAAAGTCCAAATTCCATACTTTGTTGGTGTACATGGACTCCATTTCGGTCCGCATTGCATCTAGCCATCGTACCGAGTCGCCGCTCTGGATGGCCTGCTGGAAGTCAGTAGGTTCATCATCATCTATGATGCAATCCTCTCTATCCCCATCTATGAGAAAACCGTAGTATCTCTCAGGCGGATGAGACGGCCTACTACTCCTGCGGAGGGGTGCGGGAATGTTCTGTTCTTCTTGAACTTCCGGTTCTACCAAACTTTCAGTATTGGTTTGTGGTTCTGGAATTTCTTCCAGTTCTATTTCGCTCCCACTTGATTCCTTTTCTAAAAACTGATGTTCTAGAAAATGGGCATTACGAGAAACAAATACCTTTTGTTCCTCTGCGTAATAGAATAGATATCCCCTGGAGTTCTTTGGATATCCCACAAACTTACACTTTACTGATCGTGCCTCGAGCTTGTCCACATGCTGCTTTTTAACAAAAGCTGGACATCCCCAAATCTTTATATACTGTAGATGGGGTTTCTTCCCGCTCCACATCTGATATGGAGTGGTAGGCACAGTCTTGGTAGGTACCATGTTCAAAAGATATGCCGCTGATTCTAGCGCATAACCCCAGAAAGATCGCGGTAACTCAGCATTACTCATCATGGATCGTACCATATCCAATAGGGTTCGATTCCGTCTCTCCGATACACCGTTGTGCTGTGGAGTGTATGGAGGAGTAAGCTGAGAGAGAATTCCTTTCTCTTTTAGGTAACCAAGGAACTCGGCACTCAAGTATTCACCACCTCGATCAGATCTAAGTGTCTTGATACTTTTGCCGGTTTGGTTTTCTACTTCATTCTTATACTCTTGGAATTTCTCAAAAGCCTCGGATTTATGTTTCATCAGATAAATGAATCCGTATCTTGAGTAATCATCCGTAAAAGTAATGAAATAGGAAAAACCACCTCTTGCATGTGTAGACATTGGACCACATACATCGCTGTGTATGAGTCCTAAGAGCTCGCTCGCTCTTACTCCTTGTCCAGTAAATGGAGTCTTTGTCATCTTTCCTTTGAGACAAGATTGACAAGTGTCATAAGTTTGATATTCGAACGAGTCCAAATATCCTTCTCTATGCAACTTAGTCAACCTTCACTCATTGATGTGACCCAGTCTACAATGCCATAAGAAAGCTTTATTTAAATCTGGAGACTTTCTTTTTAGTGTGTTCTGGACATTGAAAATTTAGAGTTGGTTTAAAACATATATACCGTTATTTAGTGTACCGGACCCAATCAAACCATGATTAAGGTGGATGTTAACAACATCTCTTACAAACGTGAAATCATAACCTTTATTTGATATCAAGGAAACTGATATGATATTACACGTTAAGCTTGGTACAAAAAAACAGTTATGTAAAACCAAAATGTGCCCACTCGTCAATCCTAGGTGATAATCCCCGACGGACGCAGCTCCCACGCTAGCTCCGTTAGCAACCTTTAGGGTCATATCACCTTCCTTCAGCACTCTACGGTTTCTCAGTGCCTGCAATGAATTGCAAATATGAGATCCTGATCCGGTATCCAATACCCAGGAAGTAGAGTTGATCGACAGACAATTCTCAATTACAAACACACCTGAAGTCGAAGCCACAGCTTGCTTCGGTTCCTGGTTCTTGGCGTTCCACGCCTTGCAATCCTTCTTCCAGTTCCCTTTCCTATGACAATGGAAGCACTCATCCTGGCCAACTACCGGTACCGCAAACTTTTTCTTTCCCTTCCCTCCCACCTTACTTACACCTCCTCTAGGTCAGGAGACGGCCTTCTTCTTCCTTCCTTTGGCCCTAGCCTTGGACCCGGAAGAAGATGCACCGCCAACAAACATAGCGGGTGTTTCCCTTGCCTTCTACAAGGTGGCCTCTGCACTCCTTAACATGTTCAGGAGTTCCGGAAGTTCAACTTCTTTTCTTTGAATGTTGAAGTTCAGGATAAACTGGGCGTAGGTGGAAGGAAGGGACTGGAGAATAAGGTCTGTATAGAGCTCATTATCCAAAGTCGTCCCAAGGTCTGCGAGCTCTTCTATATAGCCGATCATCTTTAGGACATGTTCTTCTACTGATGACCCGACAGCCAACCTCGCTCGAAACAAGTTCTTTGAGGTCTCGTATCTTGCTATACGAGATTGCTCTCCATAAAGTTCCTTTGTATGGAGAAATATGGCGTCTAGTTCCATATCCTCGTGCCTCCTCTGATGTTCATTGTTCATCGAGGCAAGCACGATGCACTTGGCTTTCGCGCAATCTAAATCCCAGGTTTTGCGGATTTCCTTATCCGCATTGCTGGATTTGGGACCAGGGACAGCAGGTGCCGTAGCGGTGATGACGTACCCTAATTTGTCATAGGTCAAAGCCATTTTGACATTCCGCAGCCAATCTTTATAGTTTGGCCCTGTCAGTATATTTTTCTCTAAAAGTAACTTAAGTCCAGTCATTTTCAGGGTCGCTGCAATTAGGAGAGAGAGAAGAAAACTCTTTAGCATGATGCTCTTGCAAGTTTAGAGTGGTTTTTAGTTTATCTAAACTGGATGGCTCCCATTGTTTCTCGAATCCTTCCTCAAACCATAAAAGAAGAATTAGCCAGGACTATTCTCACTGTACAATACTTGCTTAATCGTTCAGCCAGGCTGGTGTCGGTACTTCGAGGGAGGTTTTCCAACGCTTTCGCGAAGTTCCTTAATTAAATAACCTCTTTTCTCTGGGGGCGTAACCCCGCTGACACCTTTCTTGACACCTACTTGGTTTATAGCATTGATCGTTAAGTGACGAATATCCTGATGAGTAGCATATACTCACAGTAGGATCGGGATCCAAATATCATCGTATGATAATGTTGAAGGAATCCTACCAACATTCATCAAACTCCAAATAGTATGCAACTCTTTGCAAATTTCAGTTTCTTTAGAAATTCCCGATATATATTTTTGCCCCATGCTCTTATGACCTTGGCGTTAGGTCAAAATGTCATAAGTCACATGTCAAGTTCTACCCATCATTATCTTGTCAATTTGAACCCATCCGTATATATCCTTGACGTTCGGCCAAAATGATAATACGACTGTCCCAAACTAACTCATCTATCTATGCAACAAATGAATATCCAGTAGCTACCAAACACTATGCCTTGGCGTTAGGTCAAAATACATAGCTTGAATACTACTGAACACCCAGATGAAATGACGGAGGGCTACGAATGGTTTTGGCGAAACCGTGAACGTAGTGAACTTGATATAACCGAAGGAACCTGATAGCTTTTAAAAGGAGTGGTTAAAGCTCCGCATTTAAAAATATCTGTTTTAAAATTAACCGAGTGGTTTCTTTTAAATTGTTCCAACGATTATAACTTTGGTTTATTTTCTTTGCATTATAGATAATGCGTCCCATCATTAACCTATCATTGCAGAAAACAACGAAAATACAACGTCCTCTTATGCCATCTGCATTCGCCACGGGGTCCCTTCATTACCCGTTAGGTTACTTAACTAATGACAGAGTGGGGGCTGGGCTAGCGCGGGTGTAAAACATAAGTGACGTCTAAATAGCTATCATATATATAGATATTTTACATTCGTCTGACGCAATGATATTCATTCCAGATCACAGATGAACTTAATTGGATTTGCAAGCAATCTGTGTTTGTTTTGAGCCTGCAACAAAAGACGGATTACACAGTTGTGATGAATAGCCATTACCCCATTTCATTTTTGAATAAAGTGTTAAACACTTACTTGGGCTTGGTCCCTTTCTGCGCCAACAATACTAAACATTCATATGGGTTCTGACGCCCACACTTTATCTTGCTTTTCCTCTTTTTTGTTTTTTATGGAGTGTTAAACACTCTTTATGGTGCCCACGTGTGGAGCACGTGAGGCGCTTGGTGCCAGGCGCCAGGCGTTGGACACTGATTGATGAGTGCGGAGCACTTTATGCTGAATAGCGCCCACGTGAGGGGTGCGTGGGGCGCTTGACGCTGAGCGCCAATGTCACGTCCCGCTTCCCAGCCTACAACAAAAGACGGATTACACAGTTGTGATGAATAGCCATTACCCCACCCAAGACCCCAACGGGTACGGCAAACTACCCACCCGGTAGTTTGTGCACCCCACCTTGGGTCTGTCCTAGGAGCAAAAACAGTAAAATGAAATAATACAACGGTGGCTACAACCGCAACCTGGATGTGCCCCGCAAAATAATATTACAACAAATTACATTTACATAAAATGAATTAAATAAAAACCCATCACATAACCCCGGCTATACATCACAACAGTCCAACACAGTTCATATGCATAAACAGATAAAATCCATTACAGAAATGTGCAACCCCCTGCCAACCGACATACTAGCAGTTAGGGGAGGTTTACGAACACATTATACAAACACAGATATAATCCAACAAGCAAATACTGTATAATTTCGATCGATTAAACACTTTTAATTTTGCTCCAATACTTCTCTGTAAATCTGAAACCTGAGCAAAAATAAAAAATTCCAGAAAATACCAAATATCCCATAGAACCAACATAGGAAAATTGGGTTCCTGAATCGCCAAATCGGCGGCGGAATAGCGGCGGATCTAGGGGATCCGCCGTGGTTCCGCGGCGCTTTAGGCGATTCAGGGGCCCAATTTTCTTGGGTGTTCTACTACTGTCTTATCAAGCTTTCTGAACATCCCTGAAAAATTTTTGGACTTCATTTAAAAATCGACAGAAACTTGTGATTTCGGGCTTTTCCGGTTTCGTTTTTTCTGTTCGAAATTCATACAAATTTGCAAGTAAGTTATTTATTGTTTAGCGAGGCTCTGATACCACTGTAAGTCGATGTACAACACATGAGAGGGGAGGATTAAGGTTTGAAGAGGGAGAGCTTGAGGAGAGAGAAGATGAACATAATAATGAAGTGAGAATAATGAGTTATGATAATATATATCAAGCATTTCTTTTTATCAAGAAAAGAAAAGAAATCATTTAACAACCATGCTTGATAAATATCAAGTGATGATTCATCTCCATGAGTCATTAAGCATTTATGATGCTTTAATGACATGGATGAATCATCTATATGACTCACTAATCACATTCATTGTATATGCCACCTAAACATCCTTAGTCACCACCTTCTAGAAGCTTCTCGCGCAATTACGAGAACGCCCCTCCTTTCCGCAAAAATACGGAAAAACTTTAGACTGTATAAATCCAATAACCGGATACCAGTAACTGGCTTAAACCAAAGCCGACTGGTAAAAACTGTCCGAAAGACGTACGTGCGTAAACACACGTATGCGTCCGAACCCTTGTCGTAAAACCATACGACCTCTATATCGTTTCGCCCGGAGTAGGGAAACTCTCTGTGTGGGACTCTAGAGACTCGACTACTACGCTGGCAGTGGGTTTAACCACAGACCGCAAGCGACACTAGCTGTACGTAACGGTCCCCAGGTAGATGTCGATAAGAAGGCCGATGAGGGAACCCATCCGAACTCCTACTGAGTCTAATGTGACAATCTCCATACAGTCCGGTCCGTTCGTCCAAGACTATCGCATATCGGGCCTAGGGGGGCGGCAAGCGTCAGTCCCCTAATAGCGGTATAAGTCGTGTCGGAGGGAAGCCCATTACACCCTGAGAAACTACTGGAGCCTACCAGAAAATCTCGCTTGCCCTGGCCAGGGACTTTGCGTAATGGCTCTCTGACACAGCGCGATATCAACCCCCAATACCGGGAGAGACGAATCCTGTCTAACCGCCACTGCCTCCAAGTGCTCGGGACTGCACCCAACTGCTACCTGTTTGCACGACTCCTTTGAGCCGTGGTAGGGTAGCAATCTAAGAACAGTGGGACACACTCAAGGCGAAGTAGCAGTGTCAAGTCTGCGGAATATGCTGTACTCATGTCACCTGGGAACTGTTCACTGACGACTGGTATAAAACCAACCAACAGTTCCCTGTGAGTCCTGTCCGGTGTACCCGTAACCTAACGAGCACCTGCATACTATCTCCAGTACGACGTACTGACGGCTGTGGGACAGACCATTTCCCCAACTGGGATGAGAAGCGTACACACTAGTCTACTCCGGAGTATCGATGCTCTGTTTCGATAATCCAACGACTAGGGACCTGAATAAGGATGTGCTTGTAGACTACCCAGCCCCCACTAGTGTGACTGCCATCACAACGCTGGTAGTCAAGTAAGATCTTAAGAGCTCTATCAATACGTATACTCACATATTAAGATAGAAAAACCAAGTAGCATACTACCATATTTAGCAAGACTGTTATATACATGTGAATATCCCAAGCTTCCATTAAGTAATATACAAACTAGTATGATACAATAATGGCCCCTAAGGCATATACACTAACAAGAATTAGTCAGGATCACCCGAGGAGTAAACTAACTCATCAGTGGGAATCGGGATCCAACTATCATCGCATGATAACGTGATGGAATCCACTCACGTTATCACACTCCAGAAGGTATGCGCATTCCTGGCAAGTTTCAGTTTCTTTAAAAAACCCCGATGTGATTTTTACCCCATGCTCTTATGACCTTGATGAAGGTCAACAAATCATAATTCACATGTCAAGTTCTACCCGTCATTGTCTAGGTTAATTTGAACCCACCCGTACAAGCCCTTGACGAAGGTCAACAAGGCTGTATGACTGTCCCAAACCAACGCATCTATCTATGCAACAGAAATGTAACAAGCAGCTACCATTCATTATGCCTTGACGAAGGTCAACAAACATAGCATGAATATTAAGTGCTACCTATCTGAAATGACGGAGGGCTACGAATGGTTTTTGGCAAAAAACCTTTAACGTAATGAACTTGATATCGTTGAAGGAACCGGATAGCCTTTTATAAATATAGTTTCGAAAACCTTTGCTAAAGAGGTCACTCCCGGTGAAGGGATCTCGGCTCTTTACCCGTAGAATGAGGTGCAGGATATTTATTACCTTGACGCAAACTTCTGTCCAAGGGGTCACTCCCGATGAAAGGATCTCGGCCCCTGCCTCGTCGAATGAGGTGCTGGATATTCTAACTGAATACCACTGTGCAAAACAAAAGAATACGTCCTTGCAATAACAACTTTTTGAAAATTGTTCCAAAAACATCAAACAGGTTTGTTTAGCTTGCATTGATTCGAATCAATGCAGTCCCATCAATTGATCACACCAATAAAGAACGAAAATACGATGTACGTATATGCCATCCACATTCGCCACTGGGTCCCGTCATCACCTGTTAGGTTACTTAACTAACGACAGAGCGGGGACTAGACTAGCGCGGATGTAAAACATATACAACATCTACTAGTATATATATCAATATATAATAATCGCTCATGACGTGATAAATGGAACATTACAGAAAAGTAATAAGTATCACAGAACAATACAGATAATCTGGGAGCCCTAGGTTTCATAGAGCTACAACTGAAACCCGACGTTCCCCTGGTCGTGTGGATAGCCTGTGCAATGAAATCCTAGACCCCTACGGGCGCGGCAAGTTACCCGCCAAACCTAGAAGAGAGGTAGCCCCCTTCAGCAAAGTGAATGGGCCACCCAGCACTTCACGGAATCCGGTAACTTGAGCACCCCTCCTTGGGTCAACCTATACCCCCTACGAGTGCGGCGAATAGCCCGCTAATTCTAGAGTGAAGCCCCTCCGTCTCAAAGCCATGAGATGCAGTCCTGTTGCCCTCTAGAATCCGGCTATCCGTGCACTTCACCGCGAGGTAATCCTAGTACAGAAAATAAAATATGTACAATGGGTACATCGACCTCAACCCGGTCGTGAATAATATACAAACAAGCAATGACGGCAGTCCATATGTTGGACGCTCGCCCTGGAATATCAAATGTAAGAATTTAACCAAACTGTACTACCATTGCATCTAGCCTATCCACCACGACAAATCCGCAACATCACAGCACAACACAGAACATCAACGTGAATGTCACGTTCGCAAATCCGTCTAAAAAGGCTATAGCGATTAGACAAGATTTACCGATCAAATGATATTCACGGTCGCAGATATAATGTAATGCACTGTAAACTTTAAACAATATTAGAAAATATCGAATTCAAAATAACCCCCGAATAGCCCAAACAAACTGATAAAACCATATCAAAAATGGGCTAAACAAACAATACCACTGCATCAACTTTACAGAGATAAAACAACACCCAAAAAATAAACCCCAGAAGCCCAATACAGGCCGGCCAGCTCGGAATTTGGGGGCATGTGCTCGGCCCAATTCCGAGGGGTGGGGGTCGTCTTTGGGGTGTGGTCTTATAGTCTCTCTAGTAGTCTTCTGCACATGTTTAAATAATTTTCCAGAACACTTTTTGAAACAACAGAAACTACAAATGCAGCGGCAGTGTTTGGGGTTGTTTCAATTTCGATACATTAACATTGTCTAAACAAGCTAGTAAAGATTAATGGCGTGGCTATGATACTATGTAAGTCTACGGTAGCGCCCCGACCGTCAATCCGAGGCCAAACGCGGAAACAAAAACTTTTTATGAAACTGGCGCTAACGCAGACTTTTACCCGGATCGTACCATTAACACTAGACTAGCTATCTACAAGAAGTTAGAATGGCTATACCGATCGATCCGTGTCCTTCGGTCTTTAGCCACAATCCCTAGCTCCTCGCGGCATCTCTGATCTCGCTCGATCTCCGGTCTCCTCCTCGAAAAGGGCACCACATCAAGAAGTCTATTTTACGGGCTCCCGCTTCAAACCAATGCAACTCGGATATGAAGTTTGCTAGCCGACATGTCCAAGGTGATGTAGAGAATGTGTGTGATAACTTTGTCTCAAGCATCCATTGATTCTCAACACATGAGAATGTATGGATGGAGGTTGAAGATGAAGCCATGGAAGAGGAACTTGTGAGCACAAGAGAAGAAAGAAAATGGCTTATTATGTTATCTTAGATAATTTGTGTGTGAGAGAGATATATATCATACCCAAAAGAATAATCCCCAAGCCAATACTTGGTAGCCCTCTCTCTCCAAATTATTCCATATAATCATAATTAGGCATAAAATCAATCCATGTCATATTTAATGATCACCCAAACTAAGACCATGAGTCACCAAAAGAATGTGACATGAAATGATGCAAAAGACAAAACTTGCACTCACATTTTCCTCCACTAAACATTTAAACAAAAATGTTTAATCCAAAAAGAGAATGGAAACATCTAAAGTAAACTCGTGACAGATTACAAGGATACCCTCACCTGTATATACGCACCTGCATCCGCATTCCAACTGAATGTGAATGCAATGAGACTAAAGTAATCCAACAAATCTAATACTACGATCCGGCTTAAACCAAAACCTACTAGTATGATCCGTCCGATCATGATGCGTGCACGACTGCATGTATATGATCGAACCCTGCCATAATACCTTAGGCCTCTACAACGTTTCTCCCGAAACTTGGGAAGACTTTCTTTGGGGGACTCTAAAGACTCGTCAATATACTGGCTGTGGATTTAACCACAAGCACCTCAGTGGTACTAGCTGTACGTAACGGCTACCCATGTATTGACCAAAAGGGAGGCTGATGAGCGAACTCATCCAGAAACCCTACTGAGCCTGTCAGTGACAATATCCGTACAGCCCGGTCCGTTCATCTATGAGTATCGCATGTCGGGCCTAGGGGGCTTGTAAACGTCAGACCCCCAAAAGCGGTACAAGTCGTGTCGGAGTGTAACCCAGAACACCCTGAGATACTACTGGAATACCTACCAGTAAATCTCCTGCCTTGGCCAAGGACTTCATGTAATAGCTCTCCTAGACACAGCGCGATCTCACCCCCAATACCGATAGAAACGAAACCCCTGCCGATCCGCTCACTGCCTCTATGTGGCTCGGGACTGTACCCAACTAAAACCTGTTTGCACGACTCCTTTGAGCCGTGGTAGGGTAGTAATCAAAGCACAGTGGGAACTCACACGAGAAAAATGACGATCTCAGGTCGATGAACTAACCTGTACACATGTCACCAGGGAACTGCTATCTGATGCTAGGTACAATACCAACTAGCAGGTTCCCGGCGAGTCCTGTCCGGTGTACTCATAACCCAATGAGCACCTATATACATCTTAGGTGAACCAACTGACACCAATGGCTTGTGAGACTGGCCACCGCCCCTCGTCGGGGTCTCGACTGTATACATTAGTCTAATCTGGAGTATCGATGCCCTGTCTCGAAACTCTCTCGACTAGGGACCTTTTAAGGATGTGCTTATAGACTACCAAACTCTCACGTATATGATCACCATAATACTGCTGGTAGTCAAGCAAGAATGCTAAGGGCTCTATCAACGTGTAATAGTGATTAGTAATATCACCTAAAGCATGTACACGATGATAAAGCCAAACCGGATAGCATACTATCATCTTGAGTAAGACTGTCCTACCGGTATAGGTCCTCCCTCAATCAATGCAATCACGTGCCTGTGATACAATAATTGACTTTGAGAGCACTATATCCAACATATGAGATGGGCAAAATGCCATTTTGTAAAGCCCGATAGGCTATATGTAAATTTGTAAGCCTGTATAAGGCAACATGATAATGAAATAAAAAAAAGACTTTTCATTCTCTCAAATTCTAGGGTTTGTGCCTCCTTCTCCTTCCTTAAGGTTCTAAACCTTCTTTTTTTTGAATTAAATCAAAAGTTCAATATCTCTTTTTCCAAAAGGAAACTGTTTTTCACCATAAAACCCTTAAGGGGAACTCGGATCTTTCATCAAATCCCCAAAAGGGGAGATTTTTGAGTTTCACCTCTCTTTTTCTGCAAGATCCAGCCAATGGAAAGGAGGAAGAAGGAGACCCTTTTCCAAAAATCCCATTTCGGGAAGATGCAAGGCTCAAAAGGAGATCCAGGGCTAAAGGGGAGAAGAAAGGGGTCCACTCTGACCATCTTCAAAGATTTCTAGGAGTTTAACTCCATTCAAGATCTGTTGGAGTTTAACTCCATAAACAAAACCCTTTTTAGGAGTTTAACTCTAAATCTATATATAATCCCTGCTAGGAGTTCAACTCCAAAGCCCACTTCGAGTTCAACTCCCAGCCCAGGGGCTAAGCCCCTTTTCCGCTAGTGTTTCCAGCTGTCGCGTGCCGCGCACGTGACCCGCGGGCGCCCAGCGGTCGCGTGCCGCGCATGTGATCCGCGGGCTCCCAGCGGTAGCATGCCGCGCATGTGACCCGCGGGAGTCTAGCGGCCGTGTGCAGGGCACGTGACCCACGGGCACTCAGCGCCCACGTGCGCCTCACGGGATCCGCGGGCGCTCAGCGTGCCCAGCGGTCGCGTGCAGAGCATGTGACTCACGGGGGCCCAACGCCCACGCGCCTAGCATGTGACCCACGGGCGCTAAGCTCCCACGTGCCTGGCACGTGACCCACGGACGCCAAGCGCCTACGCGCCTGGCATGCATCTTTAAGATACTCCCCATCCTTCATTTTTATACACTCCACACTCAAAACACGTCTCCCATTAGAAAAATATTTCTAACGGGGCGCTGCCTCACACCCAGCAATGGGGCTATTAGCCCCCTTGACCCCTAGCCCGCTATCCGGGTAGCGAGACCCCCGTAAACTCTGCGAGGCTCCCGATATACCTAAAACCCCTCAAGACACATATACGCACACTGCACATTGAGTTCGCATGACTAGTTGACCCATAAATCGGAGGTTCCTTCGCTTCAAAAGCGAGTGGTAATTAACGGCAGCTTAATCCGCGGCTGCCGGAGATTCGGATCCCCACAATCAATAAACCCCGGCCTAACTTAGGCATGGGGAGTCTGTAGTACGCCTGACAAGCGGCGCGTATTCCCATCTCAATAGGGTGACGAAAAACACCTTACAGTGAATTATTGGATTGCATTATTATTCATAACACTTAGCCATCATCATTCTATGCTCACTCTACACTCTCATCTCTTCAAGCTTCATCTTCTTCTTCCTCAAAACCCTAATTGTCTCATATGTTGAGAAACCTAGGGTTAGTGAGACAAATCAATCCATCATCATTCTCTACATCATCTAAGCTACTTAGATTAGCATACTAAGTAACCTAGTTACCTCAGTTTAGAGGTAGGAGCTCAAAGTAGACACTTTCGGATGGATCATCTTTGACGCGAGGAGGCCGTAGATAAAGTACGATCCGTACATCCTTTGAAGAGCTAAAGGAGAGGAGTGAAGACCCGAAGGACTTGTTTCTTTAGGTATAAATTTCTATCATAGTAGATAGAATCCTTTAGATTGCTAGTTAGTTTTATGTGTAACACCCGAGCCCAATAATACTATTTCTGTTACTGGTTGAGTGTTAGACATTGCTCATTTCAATTATCTTGCTTGTTTGGTTCTTGTTGCAAAATTTTAACCGGCTAAGTCATTTTTTGCATATAACAAATTTTAACACCTAAAACGAAATTAAAAATATCCATATTGGCCTACTCGTCGCCACTAGTCGCGTGGTAGCGTCCGCGCGTCGAGATTTCATCCCGTTCGGTGAAACGGGCGAGTTTGGACGGCTACGCGCGTGTGCAAGTGTCCGACTTGGGGGCATGCATTTTAATCATAAAACATCTCATTTTAAAATTTGGAACTCGCTTAAAATCCTATTATTTGAATTTGAAACATTTGGGCGCAACCCGGGCGCAATTTGGAAATGTTTCATTTAGCGCCGAAATACCCATTTAAATTTTATAATCTAAAACTATATAATATATATTACTGTTTCAAAATAACGTTTAAAATCCTTTAAAAATCTTTTTAAATTTTCTTTTAAAACCCCTTTTCCTTTTCCCAGCCAATCACGAGGGGCTAAATCCCTCGTGGGCCCCACCGTAACCCCCTCTCTCTCTCTTCTCTGTCTTTCTCTCTCTAATCCCACTCTCTCTCTCTCTCTCATCCTAGAATCTCTCTCTCCCTCTACCCTATTTCCCTACTGTTCCCCTACTTCCTCGTTCTCAACCACGCGAGAAACCCCATCGCAGAACCCACGAACCCACGAACCCCGAACCCTAGCCATCTCGTCGCCGTCGCCGCCGCAGTCCCCGCGCCGACGAGACCACCACCATCATCCTCGCCCCCACCTCCTTCTCTCATCCCCTTCTTCAGGCGATCCATGAAAAACCCTGTGCATCTCGACGATGCCACCTACGGCAACCTCCGGCGAGCCCCACCTCTCCGGTGACTAGCCGTCGTCATCCTCCTCACCTCCTTCTCCACTTCCCGGCATAGCAAGCCTCCACCTCCACCCTCGGCAAAACCCCCCGACCTCAACAGCTCGGGCAACTCTCTGCCTCGCCGGAAAGAGACACCCATTGTCAGAGATCCGTTGGTCTCATCGGCATCCTCTCGCTTCCTCTGACCCCTGTGCACCTACAACCCAGTCAGAAGCATTCCCTCTTCTCCTTCTTCCCTTCTTTCCTTTTCACTTTTCTTCGATTGCTATATTTCTGTATTTCCAGCGTTCGCCGGAGCCGGGCTCGACGTCGATGTTTCCCGATGACCCAGCAGGGACCCTTGACCCGTATGTTTCCTTCGTGCGTTGTTTGGACTCTTTCCGTGTGCCGTGCGTCCGTCGCGTGTTTTTCCGCCGACGCTACGTCCGTTTTCCCGGTTTGCGAAACCGTCGAGGCAAGTATCACTTGCTACATGCTATGCTATACCAATTAAGTATGTTTGACTCATAAAACCTGCAAATATTAACTAGTGTAGTTACTTTTCTCGATTGGACGAAATATGATATATATCATGATACTGCAACTTAAACCGTATTATGCCACTGTAACCCTAATAACGAAACTACCGGTTAATCATGTTGCTATTTAAGGGATGATAGCCGTACACTTATATCTTCATTACTTTCTGTTATTAATATTGCGCTACCCTGTGATTATTGCACCCCAAGGGTGCTCGAACCTGTTAATATAATACAACTGCACCAGATTAATGCACCATTGTGATTAAATGAACTATTATTGCTGTTTACTTTAAATTCCTGCTGCTGTTCCTTATTCGATTGTATACCTGTTGTGAGCACACCTTCGATTGCATTACATATTGACCTGACCTTGCTACACATGACACATATATACATACCGATGCACCGGACATGGTACCCTTTACTACCAACTCAACCTGTTGTACCATGACCTGACTTGTTACCTGATCTCATGCCTAATGCCAACAAACCTGACTTGGGGTCCTCATGGACCATTCCTGTTGTCTACCCAGACAAACCTGCTGTTACCTGATCCTGTGTTGGCATTAGTTCTTGATTACTGAATACCTGACCTGACATACATAACTTGGGGGTATAGGGAAATCAAAGGTGAAACCGACTTGTAACTCAACAGTTCGATACCTGTTCTGATCAGTCTTACGGGCTTGGCCAGTCCGGGAGTGATGATGCTGACATCACTCGTCCATCCTGCTACTTGTTACTGTTGGAGATAGTGCCCTCAGAGTCAATTATTGGATCACAGGCACGTGATTGCAATGATTGAGGGAGGACCTATCCCGGTAGGACAGTCTTGCTCGAGATGATAGTATGCTATCTGGTTTACCTTTATCATCGTGTACTGCTTTAGGCGACCTGACATGTCGCTATTGCACGTTGATAGAGCCCCTAGGATTCTTGCTTGACTACCGGCAGTATGAGGGCGATCATATAAGTGAGAGCTGGAGTCTATAAGCTTATCCTTAAAAGGTCCCTAGTCGTAGGAGTTTCGAGACAGGGCATCGATACTCCAGAGTAGACTAGTGTATACAGTCGAGACCCCGACGAGGGGCGGTGGCCGGTCTCACAAGCCATTGGTGTCAGTTGGTTCACCTAAGATGTATACAGGTGCTCATTGGGTTATGAGTACACCGGACAGGACTCGCCGGGAACATGCTAGTTGGTCTTATACCTGACGTCAGATAGCAGTTCCCAGGTGACATGTGTACAGGTTAGTTCATCGACCTGGGGATCGTCATTTGTCTCGTGTGAGTTCCCACTGTACTTTGATTACTACCCTACCACGGCTCAAAGGAGTCGTGCAAACAGGTTTTAGTTGGGTACAGTCCCGAGCCACATGGAGGCAGTGAGCGGATCTTCGGGGGTTTCGTCTCTCCCGGTATTGGGGGTGAGGTCGCGCTGTGTCTAGGAGAGCCATTACACAAAGACCTTGGCCAAGGCAGGAGATTTACTGGTAGGTATTCCAGTAGTATCTCAGGGTGTTCTGGGCTACACTCCGACACGACTTGTACCGCTTTTGGGGGTCTGACTTTTACCAACCCCCTAGGCCCGCCATGCGATACTCATAGACGAACGGACCGGACTGTACGGATATTGTCACTGACAGGCTCAGTTGGGTGTCGGGGTGAGCTTCCTCATCGACGTCCCTTTTGGTCAATAGCTGGTGGCCCGTCACGTATTGGCTTATACCTCTGACGTGCTAGTGGTTAAATCCACAGCCATAGTATTGACGAGTCTTTAGAGTCCACCACACTTACAGTTACTCAAGTTTTCGGGCGAAACGCTGTAGAGGCCGTATGGAGATATGGCAGGGTCCGATTAGATACGTGCGGTATTGCACGGATCAGGATCGGACGGTTTTGTACTAGTGGCCGTATAGTTATATGGCAGCGTTCGATCAGATACGTGCGGTATTGCACGCATCAGGATCGGACGGACATTACTAGCCGGCTTTGGCTTAAGCCGATCCTAGTATAGTACAGTGTAGATTTTGTCTCACTGCATTTGTATCCGGACGGAATACAAATGCGGGTGTGTATGCACAGTGTGGGGTTTTCCTGTAATTTATTACGGGACCAGTTTTCTAGAGTTGCCATTTTGCTTTCCGTTCCGGCCGGTTTTCCTTTGCTCTTTCCCGGCCGGACTTTTCTGATGGAGGGGGTAATTTGCAGTTTTGCAAATTACTTTTGTGGAGGGGTTTCATGCATTATGATAGCATCTTTTCTTTTTCCTTCATAATGGTTAGCATCTTTGCTTTATGAGATTTGAAATGGATTTGAGGTTGATTTGAGATTTAGTGATGATTATGTTTTTGGATGTGGTCACCCTCCTCCTTTTACTACACTCACCTCCCTTCATGCTTCATAATCTATCCTCCACCATTTTCTTAGTTGATGTTTTTTTTATCATGGTTGAAGTGAGAAGAAGGAAAAAGAAAGAGAAGAAGAAAAGAAAAGAGAGAAAGAAAAAGATGAGAGCTTCACCATGAGAGTTTCATTCTTGATCTTCTTTCCATGCTAGAAAAATGCAAGCACCATTTTTCTAGTCTTGATTCCTCCATCATCCACAAATGGCAACCAAACCCCAAAAGAGAGACTTTGATTCTACACTATATTCCTACAGCAAATCTTGAGCATGTCGAGTTGCCGGCTTCATGCTCGAGTTGCCTCAGTATCGAGGTGGGAGCCCGTAAAAGTACCCGGCTTCGTGGTGCCCCTTTCCGACGAGGAGGAGATGGACGGAGATCCCGCGAGGAGATCGGAGCGGAGATGAAGACCGGAGGACTTGGATCGTCGGTATATCTCTAACCTATCTTGTTAGTTAGCTAGACTAGTTTAATGGCACGATCCGGGGTTTAGTGCGCGGTGGTGCCGGTTTGCAAAGTCCGCAAAATTTTAAGTTTACCACCGTTTCCGCGTTTGGCCGTCGGGTTGACGGCCGGGGCGCCGCCGTGCACTTACAGTGGTATCAGAGCCTCGCCATTAACTTCGTCTAGCTTTTGTGTAATGTGTTTATCGCTTCCGATCGAACAAAATCCCGAAAACACATATTTTCAACCACATCAGTTTCTGTCGAAATTTTTTGGAGTCCAAAAATTTTTCTGGTTGTCATAGAGTGATGTGCAGGGAATTTTAACCATGCTGAAAAAAATTGGTACCATGATCTCACTATTCCGCCGCGCAAGCGCCGCGAAACCCCACCTCGTGCGGCGCTTCCGCCGCGGATTTTACTGTTCACCCCCCCAATTTTTTCCAGTATGTTCCTGAGTTGAAAATGTGGTTGTTGGAATATTAAAATTGGGCCCAGGATTTCTGTGAGTGCTACAGTTTTTGTTTGGGGGCCCACTTGTTAATTTTTGATCGATCGGATATTTTAAACACATTTTTCACAGTATTTACATTATATCTGCGACCGTGAATGTCACTCGATCGGTAAATCCTGTCTAACTGCTATAGCCCGGTTAGACGGATTTGCGAACGTGACTTTCACGTTGATGTTCTATGTTTATGCTGTGATGTTGCGGATCGGTCGTGGGGGATAGCCTGGATGCAATGCTAGTACTGTATTGTTGTATTATGTACATTTGATATTGCGGGGCGAGCGTCTGACATGTGGACTGCCGTCACTGCGTGATTGTATTATTCTTTTGGGGCACGACCTGGTTGCGGTCGATGTACCCGGTGTATGTATATTTTACATTCTGTACTAGGATTACCCCGCGGTGGGGTGCACGGATGGCCGGGTTCTAGAGGGCAACAAGCCCGCATCTCATGGCATTGAGACGGAGGGGGCTTCACTCTAGGATTGGCGGGCTATTCGCCGCACTCGTAGGGGGTACAGGTTGACCCAGGAGGGGTGCCCAAGTTGCCGGATTCCGTGGAGTGCTGGGTGGTCCATTCACGGAGCTGAAGGGGGCTGCTTCGCTTCAGGTTTTGGCGGGTGACTTGCCGCGCCCGTAGGGGTCTAGGATTTCATTGCACAGGCTATCCACACGACCAGGGGAACGTCGGGTTTCAGTAGTGGCTCTGTGAAACCCGGGGATCCCAGATATCTGTATTGTTCTGTGATGCTGTACATTTCTGTGATGTTGCATTTCTTTCACGCCTTGAGCGAAATATAATATATTGGTATATATATTAGTAGATGTTGTATATGTTTTACATCCGCGCTAGTCCAGTCCCCGCTCTGTCGTTAGTTAGCTAACCTAACGGGTAATGACGGGACCCAGTGGCGAATGCGGATGGCATATACGTACATCAGTATATTTTCGTTCTTTTTGGTGTGATCAAATGATGGGACTGCATTGATTCGGATCAATGCAAGTTTAAAAACAAACCTAATCTGATGTTGTTGGAACACTTTTCAAAAAGCTGTTATTGCAAGGACGTTCACTTTTGTTTTGCATCGTGGTATTCATTTGGAATATCCTGCTCCTCAGTCGACGAGGCAAGGGCCGAGATCCCTTCACCGGGAGTGACCCCTTGGACAAAAAGTTTGCGTCAGGGCAATGACTTCACTATAGCCGATTACTTTTGCTTTGCACCGTGGTATTCATTTGGAATATCCTGCACCCCATTCTACGGGGAAAGAGCCGAGATCCCTTCACCGGGAGTGACCTCTTTAGTAAAGGTTTTCGTCACTGTATTTTTAAAAGCTATCAGTTCCTTCGACGATATCAAGTTCTTTGCGTTAAAGGTTTTCGCCAGAAACCATTCGTAGCCCTCCGTCGTTTCATATGGGTAGTCAATAGTATTCAAGCTGTGTTTGTTGGCCAAAGTCAAGGCACAGTGTTTGGTAGCTGTTGGTTATTCATATGCAGCATAGATAGATGCGTTGGTTTGGAACAGTCGTATAGCCTTGTTGGCCAAAGTCAAGGGCTTGTGCGGGTGGATTCGAATCAACCTGGAGAATGACGGGTAGAACTTGACATGTGACTTATGATTTGTTGGCCAAAGTCAAGGTCATAAGAGCATGGGGCAGAAATCACATCGGGAGTTTCAAAAGTACTGAAACTTGCCAGATATGCGCATACCTTCTGGAGTGTGATACCGTGAGCGGATTCCGTCACGTTGTCATGCGATGAGAGTTGGATCCCGATTCCCACTGATGAGTTAGTATACTCCTCGGGTGACCCCGACTAATTCTTCTTTCAGGTTTGGTGAAGAATTTGAGGTACAGTGGGAGGATTCCAGATTAGATAAATTGGTAACCATTCTGATCTAGGTTAGAGTGCACGCTGAGTGTTTCTTTTCTCTCTCTCTTTGGCAGCGACCTTTGACCCGACCCTAGACTATGACTCAGTGACCAAATTGACCGAACCTACTTAACACTGGCTTTTGGATTGTCAGAGTTGCGAACCTCATTGCCACTCCTACTTTTACCCTTTTCTCCAGGACACCCCGTATTACTACGAACGTCCACTTCCATTGGACAAAACCATCGTATGGTTAGATACGAACTCGAAGGAATTCGAGGATGGTTTCCGGTTCTGGAGAAAACGGATAGGACTATTCAGTTGTCTTTTCTTTTCACCCTCTCTCAGGTTGCGAGTACTCCTTGGTTTAGGAGTAGTACACCTATTACGCAAATTGGATAGTCTTCTTCCAAACCATAGGCTGGTGCCGACCGGTAGGGAATGAAGAATACCAGTTAGCCTAAACGGTGTACAGAAGGAATTAAGTTAAGACAAAGTAAGGGATTAGTAAGAGGGCAAAGTAAATTGCAACAGATATTCACGACCAAACCATGTATTCCTTCGCCAATCCTAAATCACCTTTGTATTTCTCCAGGACACTCCGTATCATTACGAAGATCCCATTTTATTGGATAATCCATCGTATGGTTATATACGAACTCGAAAGGAACTCGTTCCAGTTCGGGGATGGATCCTGGTTCAGGAGAAATAGGAATAAAGTACATTCAGGTGTCTTTTATCTTCACCTTCTCTCGCGATGCGAGTGCTCCTAGGATTAGGACAGTACACCCTTTATGCTTTTTGGATAGTCTTCTTCCAAACCATAGGCTGGTGCCGAACGGTAGGGAAGGAAGAAAACCATTTGGCCTAAAGGGGTGTACAGAAGGTAATGACTAAAGACATATGAAGGAATTTGGAGAGGTGGCAAAGAATTACACGGTTACAGTTGTGAATCTGGATAATGGAAGAGGCATTACTAGGAATACCAAGATACTCCATCGAAACATTTCAATGTTTCAGGTTAACTGTGTACTGTTAAAAGAAAACTGATTTCCCGATTAGACACTTACTCCAGGGTATGTATTTACCAGGTAAGATTCTCACATCTGTATGGTTTTACAGATGATGAGTGGGAGTGAGTTATTGGGAATTGGGTGATCATCCTCATTATATCGGGATTCGTTGTAATTGGTGATATTTGAGGATGCCACCTGGGTTGTTTGCCGGTCGGCAAATATTTGGTTTTGAATATCCGCTGTTGTGCACCAATTTCAAATTGATATATCTGTACGTCTATTTTCATAGAGTGAGATATACCTTTTGATATTATGTCGATGACATTTACCTATATCAGTGGATGGTTAGGTAAGGAGCATTAAACAACGGTGTAATTCTTCTTAACCATAAGTACAGTTTTCAACCTACGACACACAGTGAAAGAGTTGTTAGACTCAGCGGACTTATACAGAGTATTGTATGTTGTCCAGTGTCTATTAGGACAGAGGGGTTGGTCCTCATACTATATTCAGTTTACTTTTGACTTCTCTAGTTCTTAGACATGTGTTTCGTAGAAACACAGGGTCTAAGTTTTGAGGAGTTATAGGTATTTGAATAAAGTAGAGAACCAGGTGTTGCAAGTATCGGGATTCTTCAAAGTGATCGAAGATGTAAATACTTGTATATGGTATTCAGTTGATAGTAATGATTAAGAGAACTTGCTTCTCTTTCGGGTTACTCATAATTGGAAGTATTCCTAAGTTGAGTAACGCTGATCGGCCTCCTTCCATTTAGTTGACTTGCACTGGAGACAGCTGCATGATTTGAATCTGGTTCAATTAAATCAGTGCCTCTGTTTCTATATCGGATATAGAACAGTTCATATCTTAACGATGTTAAGGTACGGGGAGTTGTCCGGTTTATGCTTAAAACCAGACTCCGGATAACACATAGGCACGTTTCTGTAATGGCAGTTTGTGGGTTGACCCAGGCTATGACGAGGGTTGACTTTCTACCATCTAGACTCGCCACAGTTTTACTAAAAATGGATTTTTCATAAACAGCAGTGGGAGTATGGTAGAACTGGAAGTGATTCCAGAACCGCAAACGATTACTGAAGATTTGATAAGGAACCTAAAGATTCAATCTATTTTGACATTCCATTGGCCACTCCGCAGATAAGGTGGGTAACTTCAGGCACCCGAGAGGTACTTCGGTAGCCTCAAGGACGGTGACAGGGAAGTTCTTGTTTACCCACACTTGCCATTGTTGTTGTTCCAGGCTGCGAGACACGGCAGGAGGATGAGTATAGCGTCGTTCTAAACTTGCTTTGGAAGTGCACGTCTATATGACTCTACCAGAGGGTTGTCGTAGTCAGTGGGAGCAGCGGAAGCATTGGTGGACATCAGGCTTATGTCTATTTATAGACTAAAGCAGATATAGCGGAGATAGATCATCTATTTCTGATGTGACAGTCATAGGTTTGACGTCATCAGAATAGGGGATGGATCTGTTGAGAAGGTAGTAGGAAGTGATATTCCTATACTACGATCGGTTATACTTTGGTCGTCACACAGTGGTTTCTCCACAAAGGACTTGGACATTATATCAGACATACTGGTTACAAGATCTATGGTTTTAGATCTAGATTTGGGTGGTTTCCTAATCTGGGTACCTTGACAGCATTCTATGAGTATTTAGAATGGACGACTCCTGGCATGGTGGTGTACCTGCAGGTAATAGAGTCACCCTCTCTGAAGGTGTCTTACAGACTAAAGGGGAGAGGGATGTGCATGATTGGCAGATCACTTGCTCAGGCAATTGAGTCAATCATGAGATGTCAAGTACCACACCAGATGTTGTTCTTGCAGTAAGTGCAATAAGTTGATATTAATCCAATCCTGGGGAAACAGTCGGAAGCAGTTTTAGAACATAAGTGGATGTTCTAGGGATATGATAACGACAGCCTCATTCGAGAGACAGTTATCATTCCAGGCTTCCAAGGTGACATGGACGACAAGGAGGTTGTCAGAGTTATAGTTTTTCCCTCTGACGAGGGGCAGTATTTTGGACGGGTGGTCCAAGGCAATACTGAGGGTGGCATGGCGCAGGATACTGATTGAGTTCAGTTAACGATACAGTCTAAGAAGTTTGGATTTGGAGTTCATTTATGAGCTAAGTCCCATCAGACATCCAGACACTCTAAGACAGGTATTGCTCATTTCGGGAGATGGTTTTCTCCGCGAACTTGAGATATAGAGAGACATAGAAAGAAACATCAAGGCGGATCCACTCACTGAGGCTATTCCTCGAACGCAATATTTTCGCAAACGGATTTTGTGAAACTGACTAATAGGGGAGTTAGGTGTTCGGTATCACACGGGCTGTGAGTATGCGACATCGCAATAATTAGCCTTGAGTGCAAGTGGGAGATTGTTGGAGATAGTGCCCTCAGAGTCAATTATTGGATCACAGGCACGTGATTGCAATGATTGAGGGAGGACCTATCCCGGTAGGACAGTCTTGCTCGAGATGATAGTATGCTATCTGGTTTACCTTTATCATCGTGTACTGCTTTAGGCGACCTGACATGTCGCTATTGCACGTTGATAGAGCCCCTAGGATTCTTGCTTGACTACCGGCAGTATGAGGGCGATCATATAAGTGAGAGCTGGAGTCTATAAGCTTATCCTTAAAAGGTCCCTAGTCGTAGGAGTTTCGAGACAGGGCATCGATACTCCAGAGTAGACTAGTGTATACAGTCGAGACCCCGACGAGGGGCGGTGGCCGGTCTCACAAGCCATTGGTGTCAGTTGGTTCACCTAAGATGTATACAGGTGCTCATTGGGTTATGAGTACACCGGACAGGACTCGCCGGGAACATGCTAGTTGGTCTTATACCTGACGTCAGATAGCAGTTCCCAGGTGACATGTGTACAGGTTAGTTCATCGACCTGGGGATCGTCATTTGTCTCGTGTGAGTTCCCACTGTACTTTGATTACTACCCTACCACGGCTCAAAGGAGTCGTGCAAACAGGTTTTAGTTGGGTACAGTCCCGAGCCACATGGAGGCAGTGAGCGGATCTTCGGGGGTTTCGTCTCTCCCGGTATTGGGGGTGAGGTCGCGCTGTGTCTAGGAGAGCCATTACACAAAGACCTTGGCCAAGGCAGGAGATTTACTGGTAGGTATTCCAGTAGTATCTCAGGGTGTTCTGGGCTACACTCCGACACGACTTGTACCGCTTTTGGGGGTCTGACTTTTACCAACCCCCTAGGCCCGCCATGCGATACTCATAGACGAACGGACCGGACTGTACGGATATTGTCACTGACAGGCTCAGTTGGGTGTCGGGGTGAGCTTCCTCATCGACGTCCCTTTTGGTCAATAGCTGGTGGCCCGTCACGTATTGGCTTATACCTCTGACGTGCTAGTGGTTAAATCCACAGCCATAGTATTGACGAGTCTTTAGAGTCCACCACACTTACAGTTACTCAAGTTTTCGGGCGAAACGCTGTAGAGGCCGTATGGAGATATGGCAGGGTCCGATTAGATACGTGCGGTATTGCACGGATCAGGATCGGACGGTTTTGTACTAGTGGCCGTATAGTTATATGGCAGCGTTCGATCAGATACGTGCGGTATTGCACGCATCAGGATCGGACGGACATTACTAGCCGGCTTTGGCTTAAGCCGATTCTAGTATAGTACAGTGTAGATTTTGTCTCACTGCATTTGTATCCGGACGGAATACAAATGCGGGTGTGTATGCACAGTGTGGGGTTTTCCTGTAATTTATTACGGGACCAGTTTTCTAGAGTTGCCATTTTGCTTTCCGTTCCGGCCGGTTTTCCTTTGCTCTTTCCCGGCCGGACTTTTCTGATGGAGGGGGTAATTTGCAGTTTTGCAAATTACTTTTGTGGAGGGGTTTCATGCATTATGATAGCATCTTTTCTTTTTCCTTCATAATGGTTAGCATCTTTGCTTTATGAGATTTGAAATGGATTTGAGGTTGATTTGAGATTTAGTGATGATTATGTTTTTGGATGTGGTCACCCTCCTCCTTTTACTACACTCACCTCCCTTCATGCTTCATAATCTATCCTCCACCATTTTCTTAGTTGATGTTTTTTTTATCATGGTTGAAGTGAGAAGAAGGAAAAAGAAAGAGAAGAAGAAAAGAAAAGAGAGAAAGAAAAAGATGAGAGCTTCACCATGAGAGTTTCATTCTTGATCTTCTTTCCATGCTAGAAAAATGCAAGCACCATTTTTCTAGTCTTGATTCCTCCATCATCCACAAATGGCAACCAAACCCCAAAAGAGAGACTTTGATTCTACACTATATTCCTACAGCAAATCTTGAGCATGTCGAGTTGCCGGCTTCATGCTCGAGTTGCCTCAGTATCGAGGTGGGAGCCCGTAAAAGTACCCGGCTTCGTGGTGCCCCTTTCCGACGAGGAGGAGATGGACGGAGATCCCGCGAGGAGATCGGAGCGGAGATGAAGACCGGAGGACTTGGATCGTCGGTATATCTCTAACCTATCTTGTTAGTTAGCTAGACTAGTTTAATGGCACGATCCGGGGTTTAGTGCGCGGTGGTGCCGGTTTGCAAAGTCCGCAAAATTTTAAGTTTACCACCGTTTCCGCGTTTGGCCGTCGGGTTGACGGCCGGGGCGCCGCCGTGCACTTACAGTTACTGCCTAGCGGCACGTCTCGGATTCAGCCCCGAGGGTCTTGACCGTGGTCCTGGGCATGCACGGAATACTATTGAGTTACATCGACGAGTCACCAATTGATTTCAAAGACTTTAGAATAGCAAACCTGGTAGAACAGTTTAGTTACCCACTACACAATACCCTGCACTGTTGTTTCATATTAGTACTTTATTCATGTTTACTTTCTGCATTGCTTATTACCATGTTCATATTATTGGTTGACATGACGCGCTGACGTCTGGGTTTTGCATGGCCCAGATTCTTTACCACTGTCGCCGACCGAGCAGGAGTACTTCAGCCAGCAAGCTGATTTGTGAGTTCTGTAATGGTTAGTTCATTTATTGCATTTTATTTCCAGGTGCGATCCCGCATTATGGGATGTACTTTCTATTTATTGTATTGGATCATTTGCTTCTGCACTTATTTTTCATTGGTTCTTATTATTATGGATTTGGACATGTGTTAGATTAGTTTATTCATCTTGTTCTTGATATCTCTACAGCCGTAATGTGACTGTGGATGGATACTTCCTACCCACAGGTAGCATGGTTGGCTATGTCACGTGCCCAATCTTGCGTACTCTGGGAAGCGGGGCGTGACATGGTTCTTTTGGTATCAGAGACATAGGTTAGTTGGGTTGATTCTTTGTAGTTGGGTATTGTACCCAATACACGAATCAGAATACCCGTGTTTAGGAAACATGTCCTGCCACCTTGACCGTTTTACCATTCTTGAATCACATTCTTCCGGATTATATCTTTTACGACGTGCAAACTTACTTTGCATGTCGACTCGGAAACCTGATTTCTTGTTATCCCTAGGACTTGGGCGACTTGGGTGGAGTTAAGTAATTGCGGCTATGATACCGCGGCATAGCTACAATGCGGTACTCTATTTAAGTATCTTGGAGTTCTAGCCTTGATCCACATTCAGAATCTATTATCATGCTAATGTTGGGTGTTTTGAGTTCAGGATTATGACAGGTAAGAAGTTGAAGACGTACCAGAGGCGTGTGAACGAAGCCGCCATGCTTTGAGTGATAAGAGGAATGCTGGAAATCAAAGAAACAGACCGAGCTGATCCAGCAGCAAGCGGACTCGTTCCAGGAAGGTTTGCAGATCGTTCAGCAGTCTGTGAACGAGGTTGGAACTAGACCAGTTGACCGAGTAGGGACTGTAGCAGATTTCAGACTTTGGGTCCGTCTACATTGACTGGTTTAAAGGAGCCGTGCCAGCCGAGCAGTGGCTAGTCGGCACGGAGAATTTTCTGATTGCGGCACAGATTCCAGAGGACAAAGGAGTTGATGTAGTGCGCATTCAACTAGTGGATTACGCCCGAGAGTGGTGGCTTGTGGAGGAGAACCGCTTGCCCAAGCCAAGCAGTGGGCGGATTTCTCTAAGAGTTTCCTGGAGAAGTCCTTCCGCGGACTGCGCGGAGGAAATGGAAGAGAAGTTCATCGGAATAAGGCAGAATGGAGCAACCGTGGACGTACATGCAGCAGAATGGACGAGACTCAGAAGTTTCGCTGGACCTTTCGCGGCCAACGATACAGACAGCAGTTGCGGTAGGGAGGCAGTTCTGTCGGGCCAATCGAGTTTAGGGCTGAGCCGACACATGGTGTTCTCGCAGCTATGGAAGTTGATGGTTGTGAAGAACCGGTGGTAGTTCGCGATCTCATGGAAGTAGTAAAGATATATCGGGTTTACCACCGAGGAAACGTGGAGTTCGCGATTGACCTTAGTCCTGGTGCAGCGCCAGTATCTAAAGCTTATTATCCGATGGCACCAGTGGAATTGGAAGGAGTTAAGAAGCAAGTTGGTGAATTACTTGCGAAGGGTTGGATTCGAAGCAGCAACTCGTCTTGGGAAGCTCCAGTTCTTCTAATAAAGAAGAAGGATGGCACGAGAAGGATGTGCATCAACTATCGAGAATTGAACCGGGTGACTATTAAGAACAAGTACCCGATCCCTCGCATTGGAGAACTTTTTGAGCAGCTTAGTGGCGCGAGAGTATTCTCGAAACTGGATTTGCGATCCGGATATCATCAGGTCCGAGTGAAAGCAGAAGACATTTGCAAAGACGGCGTTTCGAACTCGGTGTGGACATTTCGAGTATCTAGTAATGCCCTTCGGAGTAACGAATGCGCCGGAAATATTCATAGACTTGATGAACCGAATCTTTCCACCGTTCTTGGACCAGTTTATTGTGATATTCATTGACGACATTCTGGTTCACTCGAGGAGTCCGGAGGAGCATGCTGAGCATTTGAAGATCGCACTGCAGACACTGAGACGAGAGAAATTGTATGCGAAGATGAGTAAGTGCGAATTCTGGCTGGAAGAAGTGAAGTTTCTGGGGCATGTCGTGTCGGGCGATGGAATCGCCGTCGATCCCGAAAAGATTACAGCAGTTCGAGATTGGCCTATTCCAAGAAATGTGGCTGAGATAAGAAGTTTCCTTGGTTTGGCCGGATACTACAGGAGATTTGTGGAAAACTTCGCTCGTTTGACAGAACCGTTGACCAAGCTTACGCGCAAGGAAGTACCTTTTATTTGGACGGATGGATGTGCATTGGCCTTCGAGACGTTGAAGCAGAAGTTGATAACCGCCCCTATCCTGACCGTACCAGACAATTCAGGAGGACTGGTGATTCACAGCGACGCATCTGGAAAAGGATTGGGATGTGTTTTGATGCAGAATGGGAAGGTCGTAGCTTACGCATCAAGACAACTGAAGGCCCATGAGAATAATTACCCGACTAATGACTTGGAGCTTGCGGCCGTGATCTTCGCCTTGAAAATTTGGAAACACTACCTTTTGGGCGAGAGAGTCGAAGTTTTACAGATCACAAGAGCTAGAGGTATGTGTTCACTCAGAAGGAGTTGAACATGAGGCAACGCAGATGGTTGGAGCTGATGGCCGACTACGACCTTGATCTTAAGTACCATCCGGGAAAAGTTAACGTCGTGCCGAATGCGCTTAGTCGGTTACCAGCGATTCAGGTATTGACTACACAGAGGGAGATCATTGCGGATTTTCGAAGTTTTGACTTGGAGGTTGTGCTACCACATACTACGGGACAGTTGATGCAGTTGCGAGTACAGTCGTCCTTAGTTGAGGAGATTAAAGCGGCACAATCGCAGGATCCTAGACTGCAAAAGTTTCGAGAGCAGGTTGAAGCCGGACTGCGAACAGATTTACCGGTCCACGATGATGGTTCGTTAAGGTATGGTAGCCGTGTGTGTGTGCCAAAGGGGGATGTGCGTGAAGAGCTTATGAAGGAGGCACACAGTTCAGCATACTCTGTACATCCAGGAGGGACAAAGATGTACCGAGATATTCGACAGCACTTCTGGTGGGAAGGTATGAAACGGGAGATTGCTCGCTTCGTGGCTAAGTGCTTGGTGTGTCAGCAAGTCAAGGCTGAACACCAAAGGGTTGCTGGTTTGTTGCAACCACTTCCGATTCCTCAGTGGAAGTGGGAACATATAACCATGGATTTCGTGACAGCTTTACCGCGGAGTCCAAAGGGCGACAATGCAGTATGGGTGATTGTCGATCGGTTGACCAAGGCAGCTCACTTTGTTCCTTTTCGGGTTGGTCAATCGACGGAGACGTTGGCAGAGCGGTACGTGCAGGAGATTATAAGATTGCATGGAGTACCGGTGAGCATCGTGTCCGATCGGGACACTCGGTTCTTGTCGCACTTCTGGAGGAGTTTACAAGAAAGTTTGGGGACTCGATTGAAGTTTAGCACAGCTTATCATCCTCAAACTGATGGGCAGTCGGAGAGAACGATCCAGACTCTTGAAGATATGTTGAGAGCATGCACGTTGGACTTCAAAGGTTCTTGGGAGGATCATCTACACTTGGTGGAGTTTTCATACAACAATAGCTTCCAAGCGACCATTCAGATGGCTCCGTTTGAAGCCCTTTATGGTCGTAAGTGCCGTTCACCTGTTTGTTGGGATGATGTTGGTGAACGAAGGTTACTAGGACCAGATTTGGTAGTACAGACAGTCGAGAAGGTGAATACAATCAGGAAGCATATGAAGGCAGCTCAAGACGGATAGAAAAGTTGGGCTGACACGTCAAGAAGACCTCTAGAGTTTGCCATGGGCAATTTGGTATTCTTGAAGATATCACCGACTAGAGGGGTGATTCGCTTTGGGAGTCGGGGAAAGATTAATCCTCGATTCGTTGGACCCTTCGAGATATTGGAGCGTGTTGGAGAGGTAGCGTACCGTCTGGCGTTACCACAGTCCTTGGCAGGAGTGCACGATGTGTTTCATGTATCTCAACTACGGAGGTATGTTCGAGATGAAACCCACGTCTTGGATCATTCGGAGTTGACCGTACGGGAGGACCTAACTTTTGAAGAGCGACCGGTTGAAATCAAGGATCGAAGAGAAAAGGTTCTTAAGAACAAGGTTATCCCTCTTGTGCTAGTTTCTTGGGGTAATCGATTGCATGGAGAACCCACTTGGGAGCGAGAAGACGAGATCCGGCAGAAATTTCCTCACCTTTTCCTGTAGCTATCTGTCTTGTATTCTTGGAATTTCGAGGACGAAATTCTTTTGTAGTTGGGTATGATGTAACACCGGAGCCCAATAATACTATTTCTGTTACTGGTTGAGTGTTAGACATTGCTCATTTCAATTATCTTGCATGTTTGGTTCTTGTTGCAAAATTTTAACCGGCTAAGTCATTTTTTGCATATAACAAATTTTAACACCTAAAACGAAATTAAAAATATCCATATTGGCCTACTCGTCGCCACTAGTCGCGTGGTAGCGTCCGCGCGTCAAGATTTCATCCCGTTCGGTGAAACGGGCGAGTTTGGATGGCTACGCGCGCGTGCAAGTATCCGACTTGGGGGCATGCATTTTAATCATAAAACATCTCATTTTAAAATTTGGAACTCGCTTAAAATCCTATTATTTGAATTTGAAACATTTGGGCGCAACCCGGGCGCAATTTGGAAATGTTTCATTTAGCGCCGAAATACCCATTTAAATTTTATAATCTAAAACTATATAATATATATTACTGTTTCAAAATAACGTTTAAAATCCTTTAAAAATCTTTTTAAATTTTCTTTTAAAACCCCTTTTCCTTTTCCCAGCCAATCACGAGGGGCTAAATCCCTCGTGGGCCCCACCGTAACCCTCTCTCTCTCTCTCTCCGTCTCTCTATCTCTCTCTTCTCTGTCTTTCTCTCTCTAATCCCACTCTCTCTCTCCCTCATCCTAGAATCTCTCTCTCCCTCTACCCTATTTCCCTACTGTTCCCCTACTTCCTCGTTCTCAACCACGCGAGAAACCCCATCGCAGAACCCACGAACCCACGAACCCCGAACCCTAGCCATCTCGTCGCCGTTGCCGCCGTAGTCCCCGCGCCGACGAGACCACCACCATCATCCTCGCCCCCACCTCCTTCTCTCATCCCCTTCTTCAGGCGATCCACGAAAAACCCTGTGCACCTCGACGATGCCACCTACGGCAACCTCCGGCGAGCCCTACCTCTCCGGTGACTAGCCGTCGTCATCCTCCTCACCTCCCTCTCCACTTCCCGGCGTAGCAAGCCTCCACCTCCACCCTCTGCAAAACCCCCCGACCTCAACAGCTCGGGCAACCCTCTGCCTCGCCGGAAAGAGACACCCATTGCCGGAGATCCGTTGGTCTCATCGGCATCCTCTCGCTTCCTCTGACCCCTGTGCACCTACAACCCAGTCAGAAGCATTCCCTCTTCTCCTTCTTCCCTTCTTTCCTTTTCACTTTTCTTCGATTGCTAGATTTCTGTATTTCCAGGGTTCGCCGGAGCCGGGCTCGACGTCGATGTTTCCCGACGACCCAGCAGGGACCCTTGACCCGTATGTTTTCTTCGTGCGTTGTTTGGACTCTTTCCGTGTGCCGTGCGTCCATCGCGTGTTTTTCCGCCGACGCTACGTCCGTTTTCCCGGTTTGCGAAACCGTCGAGGCAAGTATCACTTGCTACATGCTATGCTATACCAATTAAGTATGTTTGACTCATAAAACCTGCAAATATTAACTAGTGTAGTTACTTTTCTCGATTGGACGAAATATGATATATATCATGATACTGCAACTTAAACCGTATTATGCCACTGTAACCCTAATAACGAAACTACCGGTTAATCATGTTGCTATTTAAGGGACGATAGCCGTACACTTATATCTTCATTACTTTCTGTTATTAATATTGCGCTACCCTGTGATTATTGCACCCCAAGGGTGCTCGAATCTGTTAATATAATACAACTGCACCAGATTAATGCACCATTGTGATTAAATGAACTATTATTGCTGTTTACTTTAAATTCCTGCTGCTGTTCCTTATTCGATTGTATACCTGTTGTGAGCACACCTTCGATTGCATTACATATTGACCTGACCTTGCTACACATGACACATATATACATACCGATGCACCGGACATGGTACCCTTTACTACCAACTCAATCTGTTATACCATGACCTGACTTGTTACCTGATCTCATGCCTAATGCCAACAAACCTGACTTGGGGTCCTCATGGACCATTCCTGTTGTCTACCCAGACAAACCTGCTGTTACCTGATCCTGTGTTGGCATTAGTTCTTGATTACTGAATACCTGACCTGACATACATAACTTGGGGGTATGGGGAAATCAAAGGTGAAACCGACTTGTAACTCAACAGTTCGATACCTGTTCTGATCAGTCTTACGGGCTTGGCCAGTCTGGGAGTGATGATGCTGACATCACTCGTCCATCCTGCTACTTGTTACTGCCTAGCGGCACGTCTCGGATTCAGCCCCGAGGGTCTTGACCGTGGTCCCGGGCATGCACGGGATACTATTGAGTTACATCGACGAGTCACCAATTGATTTCAAAGACTTTAGAATAGCAAACCTGGTAGAACAGTTTAGTTACCCAGTACACAATACCCTGCACTGTTGTTTCATATTAGTACTTTATTCATGTTTCCTTTCTGCATTGCTTATTACCATGCTTATATTATTGGTTGACATGACGCGCTGACGTCTGGGTTTTGCATGGCCCAGATTCTTTACCACTGTCGCCGACCGAGCAGGAGTACTTCAGCCAGCAGGCTGATTTGTGAGTTCTGTAATGGTTAGTTCATTTATTGCATTTTATTTCCAGGTGCGATCCCGCATTATGGGATGTACTTTCTATTTTTTGTATTGGATCATTTGCTTCCGCACTTATTTTTCATTGGCTCTTATTATTATGGATTTGGACATGTGTTAGATTAGTTTATTCATTTTGTTCTTGATATCTCTACAGCCGTAATGTGACTGTGGATGGATACTTCCTACCCACAGGTAGCATGGTTGGCTATGTCACGTGCCCAATCTTGCGTACTCTGGGAAGCGGGGCGTGACATTATGGTAGATCCGGTTTAGGGTTATTTTAGCGCCAGTTTAACATCGTTGAAAATTTTTGTTCCGCAAACGGCCAAGGATGATGGCCAGGGCTATAGTGTAACCCAACATAGTATCAAAGCCCGCTAGTATTATCCGCCCGAACATCATACGTGGACAAGTACACGTATGTGATCGAACCCCTGCCGTAAAACCATACGACCTCTACATCGTTTCGCCCAAAATAGGGAAACCCTATGTGTGAGACTCTAAAGACTCGGCAGAATGTAAGGTTCCTAGGCACTCTTGTGAAGGTTCATAAGGAATCAAACATGCCCGAATAAAAATTTAGACGTGCCGAACAACCCAAAGCCGGGATCTTTGCTAGATTATTAGGGTTAAACATGCAAGTAAACATCTTTACTACTAAGTGTGAGGGATTACAACCTTTGTAGTCCGCTCCTTCGCTTCATAAGCTCCGAGTAGAAGTCCCTTCGCCGCGATCCACGATCTCCCGGACTCAAGAGAGGCTCCACGACTCGAACGATCCATGCTAGCTTGTAGTGTTCCGCTTCTCCGATGATCTACGTCGAAGTTGCAATAGCTCAAGCTTTCTCTCTCTAATGAGGTGAACACCCTAATCTAATGGGCTAGATTAGATGAGGATGATGGAGTAGTATTTATGCTATCTTTTATATCATAATCTCACATGAAATCATCACAAAAGGAAAATCAAGTAAGCTTTCTCAAAGCTCAAGAGAGAAGAAGATGATGAATAATGAGATAAAATCCTTTTGTGATGAATAATGAAATGAGTATATGAATAATAATGCAACCATGGTTAATGATGACAAGGATAACCCTTGTAGAGAGTTAACTAAGGCTAGAGTTTGGTTGGGTTAAGAAATGAGTCATAAGAAAATATCTATCATAATATCTTCTTCATGACAAAAGAAGAACTTCTAGAAGGTGCAAGAAGAAACTAACCCAATTAAACCCTAACCTTGTTTAATCACCACTAAACATGTTTCATTATTAATCATATCATGCTACTATAATAAATATCACACATATATTATATATTTGTAACAAAAGAAATAATACCTTTAATATATATCGCATATATATCAATGTATTATTCGGTGAGAAAATGAAATAATAAAGCGAGCCAATATTAGATAATGTAATACAATATATCATATATATATATTATTATACATTAAATCATCGAATCAACACTTGATCCGACAATCCGGCTATATCGAATATAACCGACTAATATATCATGTACCGATTCATCGAATCAACACTTGATCCGATGACCCGGTTCATATCTAAATATCGCGAGAATATAATACGGTATCTCATATCACATTATTCTCGGTTGTGCACATATCACATATGTACCTCTACTCCGTTTTGCCTGAGCCAAGAAACCTCTGTGTAGGACTCTAAAAAATCGTCAATACGCCGGCAGTAGGTGATGATCATATCAAACACCCACAAGCTGCAAGCGGTTAGCTAAACGTAACAGCCACCCAGGTATTGAGCGATCAGAAGATCAACAAGCTAGCCTGTACGTTCTCCTGTGAATCCAATCAGTAACACTCCCGTACAGTCCGGTCTTTTCGTCTGATATGTCGCATATCAAGTCTAGGGGTGGTATACGTCAGACCCCAATAACCGATAAGTCGTGTCGATGTGTGGCTCATAACGGGTTGAGAAACTACTAGTAACACTTACCAGTAAATCTCTATATCAGCCCTGGCCAGGGACTTCCAGTTATAGCCAATCGAACACAGCACAACATCAACTCCCTATACCGGGAGAGACGAATCCCCTCCTATCGCTCATTGCCTCCATGTGATTCGGGACTGTACCCAAAAGCCACTGTTTTGCACGCTCTCTTGGACGTGGTAAGGTGGAAATCAAAGCACAGTGGGAATCACACAAGACTCTATGACGATCTCGGGTCTACAGACTACCCTGTACCAGTGTCACCGGAGAACTGCCATCTGACGTGTGGTATATCACCATCTGGGAGTTCTCGGTGAGTCCGTCCAGTATACCCAGTCTCCACTGAGCACCCGTACACCATCTCTGATGTCAAACACCGATGGATATGGGATCATCCATCGCCCATCATATGGGTCAAGATGCGTATACGCTAGTCTACTCTGGTGTATCGATGCCCCTGTCTCGATATACCCTCGACTAGGAACAGTTATAGGATGTACTCATCGACTACCGTGGCCCCACTAGTATGATCTCATCGTAGTCCCAGTAGCCGAGTACAGATCCTAAGGGCTTTATCAACATGTGAGAGAAAGACAGTAAACCAATACAAGTCAACATGTTAAGATAAAGTGAAACAAAATAGCATACTATTATGACGAGCAAGAAAGTCCTCTCTATATATATCCAAGCATCCATTATAATATACATCATATGTACAACAATGGCCTCTAGGGCATATACATAACTAGTTGAGAACTGATATAATGTTGCACATCATGTTCGGTATATAATAGCACTCATTTAGAATCAGTGTATTACGATTTGGCAATACTAGGTGATATTCGCCAACTGCTTTGGCTGCAACATTTGCACCGTTCCCTACTTGAACGGAATGATCACCTTTTCCCAGTTCTCTACCTTTCCGTAGCCCATGTAACAATTTACATATATGGGATCCTGATCCGGTATCTAATACCCAGGACGTAGGGTGAACTGAGAAACAGTTCTCAATAACTAACACACCTGAAGAAGATGCATCAACATGCATGTTCTTTTGGACGGCATGAGAATCCAGATATTCTCCTGTTTTCTGTTCAGTCTTATAACTCTTATAAGAAAGAACGGGTCCAACGTTCCCCTGCTCAGTATAATAAGCGGGTTCAGTCAATACATCCATATTATTATCTTGATTATGGCCTGACATGGTCGCTACCTGGAGAGTGAGAGAAGAAAAACACTTTAGCGTATGCTCTTGCAAGATTAGATTGGTTATTAACTTATCTAATCAGGATGTCTCCCACTGTTTTTATTAAATCTTCCTTCAAACCCTAAAAGGTAAAATTAGCCGGGATTAATTACACCCTACAATTTCGTCAATCTTTCAGCCAGATCAGTGTCGGTACTTAAGGGAGGTTCCCCGTGCTTTCGCACGGACCTAATTAAAGTAAACTTCGTTTTCCCAGAGGCGTAACCCCGTTAACACTTTTCTAGACACCTACTTGATCGGCTAATTATCCTGTGTAAAACTCTCCCAGGAGTAACTCTTACTCGCAGTGGGTATCGGGATCCAACTATCTCATAGGAGGTATGCAATCTCATTGCAAATTTCAACACTTGAAATTCCCGATAATGTTTTTGCCCCTAGTGATTTATGACCTTGACTAAGTCAACAAACCATAAATCGCAAGTTAAGTTCAACCCGTACATTTCCCGATTGAATTAAACCCACCCGTACGACCCTTGACTGAGTCAACAAGGCCTTACGAATACCCTAATCCAATCACATCTCATGTTTTAGCAGATAAACACTATTTAGCTATCGTACACTACGCCTTGACTAAGTCAACAAACATAGCACGAATACTAAATAATATCTATCTGAAATGACGGAGGGCTACGCAGGTTTTTCAGAAAACCTTAAGCGTAATGAACATGATATCGTCGTAGAATCAAGTGAATTTTGAAAAAGCTATGTTTTTGAGGCATTTCTAGTTCTGCTAAAGAGGTCACTCCCGGTGAAGGGATCTCGGCTCTTTCCTCATCGAATAAGGTGCAGGATATATCATATATACCGCTGTGCAAAGCAAGAACTATATAAGCTGTCAAAAACTAAACCGCGAGTTTGTAGCATCTGCCAGTTTCGCTAAAGAGGTCACTCCCGGTGAAGGGATCTCGGCTTTTTCCTCATCGACTAAGGTGCAGGGCATATCATATATACCGCTATGCAAAGCAAAACTGTAGCTACCCTTTGTATAAAGTTTTGATTCTATAACATCTTTTAGGTTTCTTTTCTTTTTATTAATCTCATTAATAAAATCCCATCAGCTTATGCTTCCTAAGTATCACAGAAGAAACGAAAGCAGTAATATTTATATATCAGCACATATATATAATATAAGCATTCGTCACAGGCAGTAATATGATCTCATCACAGAACATTGCAGCAGAAGAACATATATGAAATATTGGATATACTAGGACGTCCGTGTTTTCAATACGAGCCTGTATAAAACATGGATTCTGTTGGAGATAGTGCCCTCAGAGTCAATTATTGGATCACAGGCACGTGATTGCAATGATTGAGGGAGGACCTATCCCGGTAGGACAGTCTTACTCGAGATGATAGTATGCTATCTGGTTTATCTCTATCATCGTGTACTGCTTCAGGTGACCTTACATGTCACTATTACACGCTGATAGAGCCCCTAGGATTCTTGCTTGACTGCCGGCAGTATGATGGCGATCATATACGTGAGAGCTGGTGGTCTATAAGCACATCCTTAAAAGGTCCCTAGTCGTGGGAGTTTCGAGACAGGGCATCCATTCTCCAGAGTAGACTAGTGTATACAGTCGAGACCCCGACGAGGGGCGGTGGCCGGTCTCACAAGCCACTGGTGTCAGTTGGTTCACCTAAGATGTATACAGGTGCTCATTGGGTTATGAGTACACCGGACAGGACTCGCCGGGGAACATGCTAGTTGGTCTTATACCTGATGTCAGATAGCAGTTCCCTGGTGACATGTGTACATGTTAGTTCATCGACCTGGGGATCGTCATTTGTCTCGTGTGAGTTCCCACTGTACTTTGATTACTACCCTACCACGGCTCAAAGGAGTCGTGCAAACAGGTTTTAGTTGGGTACAGTCCCGAGCCACATGGAGGCAGTGAGCAGATCTTCAGGGGTTCGTCTCTCCCGGTATTGGGGGTGAGGTCGCGCTGTGTCTAGGAGAGCCATTACGCAAAGCCCTCGGCCGAGGCAGGAGATTTACTGGTAGGTATTCCAGTAGTATCTCAGGGCGTTCTAGGCTACACTCCGACACGACTTGTACCGCTTTTGGGGGTCTGACTTTTACCAACCCCCTAGGCCCGACATGCGATGCTCATAGACGAACGGACCGGACTGTACGGATATTGTCACTGATAGGCTCAGTAGGGTGTCAGGATGAGTTCGCTCATCGACGTCCCTTTTGGTCAATAGCTGGTGGCCCGTCACGTATTGGCTAATACCTCTGACATGCTAGTGGTTAAATCCACAGCCATAGTATTGACGAGTCTTTAGAGTCCACCACACTTACAGTTACTCAAGCTTTCGGGCGAAACGCTGTAGAGGCCGTATGGAGATATGGCAGGGTCCGATCAGATACGCGCGGTATTGCACGGATCAGGATCAGACGGTTTGTACTAGTGGCCGTATGGATATATGGCAGGGTTCGATCTGATACGTGCAGTATTGCACGGATCAGGATCGGACGGATATTACTAGCCGGCTTTGGTTTAAGCCGGATCCTAGTATAGTACAGTGTAGATTTTGTCTCATTGCATTTGTATCCGGACGGAATACAGATGCGGGTGTGTATGCACAGTATCGGGGTTTTCCTGTAATTTATTACGGGACCAGTTTTCTGGAGTTGCCAGTTTGCATTCCGTTCCGGCCGGTTTTCCTTTGTTCTTTCCCGGCCGGACTTTTCCGATGGAGGGGGTTATTTGCAAGTTTGCAAATAACATTTGTGGAGGGGGTCCTTTGTAATTGTGTGGCATCATGATGAGATTCCTTTTGCATCAACCTTTTTCATTTATGTTGATTAGAGTTGATTAGGAATTGATTTGAGTTTTGTTATCATGATGTTTTGATGTGGTCACCACTTGCTTTACACTACACTCACCTCCCTTCATGTTTCATATTCTTTCCTCCACCATTTTTCTAAGATGATAAGTTTTTCATGGTTGAGAGAAAGAAAAAGATGAGAGTTTTCATTCTTGAGAGTTTCATTTCTTGATCTCATTTTCATGCTAGAAAAATGCAAGCACCATTTTTCTAGTCTTGATTCCTCCATCATCTTCAAAGGCAACAAACCCCAAATGAGACATAGCCTCTACACTACACATTCTACAGCATATCTTGAGCATGTCGAGTTGCCGGCTTCATGCCCGAGTTGCCTCGGTATTGAGGTGGGAGCCCGTAAAAGACGCAGGCGATGTGGTGCCCTTCCGGCGAGGAGGCAACGATATGGAGACAAGACTTTACGCGGGAGATCGGGATGATGACGAGAAGACCGGAGGACTCGGATCACTCGGTATACTTCTCTTCCCATCTCTTGTTAGCTAGCATTAGGTTAATGGTTACGATCCGGGTTTTCATTGTCCGCGGTAGCGCCAGTTTCCAAGTAAGAAAAAATTTTGATTCCGCATTTTGGCCTCGGATAGACGGCCGGGGTGCTGCCGTGGCGCAACAAGGTATCAGAGCCACGCCATTAACCTTGTCTAGCTTGTTCTAATGTGTTTTACTTATCCGATCGACCGAAATTCCAAAAACCTCATTTTTGTTCACATCAGTTTTCTGTTGAAATTTTTTGGTGTTTAAAAATTTTTCAGGTTGTATAAAACTAATGTACTGGAAATCCTAAGACCTCTGGAAAAATTCGACGCAGTCAGTCGATAATTGGAGCGCGGAACCGCGGCCAAACCCCCCATTGGGCCGCGGTTCCGCCGCACTCTGTTATCCTCACTGCATCCAAATTTTCCAGTGGGCTTGTGGGCTGATTTTGGGGGTTTTGGAATAGTAAAATTGGGCCCAGAATTTCTGTGAGTGCTACAGTATTGCTTGGGGGCCCACTTGTTAATTGTTTAATCGATCGGATATTTTAAACACATTATTTCACAGTATTTACATTATATCTGCGACCGTGAATATCACTTGATCGGTAATTCCTGTCTAACTACTATAGCCCGGTTAGACGGATTTGCGAACGTGATTTTCACGTTGATGTTCTATGTTTATGCTGTGATGTTGCGGATCGGTCGGTGGGGGTAGCCTGGATGCAATGCTAGTACAGTTTGTTGTATTATGTACATTTGATATTGCGGGGCGAGCGTCCGACATGTGGACTGCCGTCACTGCCTGATTGTATTATTCTTTTGGGGCACGACCTGGTTGCGGTCGATGTACCCGGTGTATGTATATTTTACTTTCTGTACTAGGATTACCCCGCGGAAGGGTGCACGGATAGCCGGGGTTCTAGAGGGCAACGGGCCCGCATCTCATGGCATTGAGACGGAGGGGGCTTCACTCTAGGATTGGCGGGCTATTCGCCGCACTCGTAGGGGGTACAGGTTGACCCAGGAGGGGTGCCCAAGTCACCGGATTCCGTGAAGTGCTGGGTGGTCCATTCACGGCACTGAAAAGGGCTGCCTCGCTTCAGGTTTTGGCGGGTGACTTGCCGCGCCCGTAGGGGTCTAGGATTTCATTGCACAGGCTATCCACACGACCAGGGGAACGTCGGTTTTCAGCAGCGGCTCTGTGAAACCCGGGGTTTCCAGATATCTGTATTGTTCTGTGATGCTGTACATTTCTGTGATGTTGCATTCTTTTCACGCCTTGAGCGAATATAATATATTGGTATATATATTAGTAGATGTTGTATATGTTTTGCATCCACGCTAGTCCAGTCCCCGCTCTGTCGTTAGTTAAGTAACCTAACGGGTGATGACGGGACCCAGTGGCGAATGCGGATGGCATATACGTACATCAGTATATTTTCGTTCTTTGTGGTGTGATTAATTGATGGGACTGCGTTGATTCGGATCAACGCAAGTTATAAACAAACCTTTTCTGATGTTGTTGGAACAATTTTTCAAAAAGCTGTTATTGCAAGGACGTTCACTTTTGTTTTGCATCGTGGTATTCATTTGGAATACCCTGCTCCTCAGTCGACGAGGCAAGGGCCGAGATCCCTTCACCGGGAGTGACCCCTTGGACAGAAGTTTGCGTCAGGGCATTAACTTCACTATAGCCGATTACTTTTGCTTTGCATCGTGGTATTCAGTTGGAATATCCTGCACCTCATTCTACGGGGAAAGAGCCGAGATCCCTTCACCGGGAGTGACCTCTTTAGCAAAGGTTTTCGTCACTATATTTTTATAAAAAGTTATCCGGTTCCTTCAACGATATCAAGTTCATTACGTTAAAGGTTTTTCGCCGAAAACCAGTCGTAGCCCTCCGTCATTTCAGATTAGTATTACTTAGTATTCGTGCTGCGTTTGTCGTGCATTGCCGTGGCGTAGTGTTCGGTAGCTATGTAATGCTTTTCTGTCACAAGGATAAGTGGATTGGTTAGGACAGTCGTACGGTCTTGTTGGTATTGTCAAGGACTCGTACGGGTGGGTGTAACGCAATCAAGATAATGACGGGTAGAACTTGACTAGGACTCTTTGATTTGTTGGCATTGTCAAGGTCACTTGGGTCCTAGGGGTAAAAACACACATCAGGAGTTTCAAAAGAACTGAAACTTGCCAGGAATGCGCATACCTTCTAGAGTGTGGTGACTTGAGTGGATTCCGTCAAGTTATCATGCGATGATAGTTGGATCCCGATTCCCACTGATGAGTTAGTTTACTCCTCGGGTGACCCCGACTAATTCTTCTTTCAGGTTTGGAGGAGAATTTGAGGTACAGTGGGAGGTTTCCAGATTAGACAAAGTGATAACCATTTTAATCTAGGTTAGAGTGCACGGTGGGTGTTTCTTTTTCTCTCTCTCTTTGGCAGCGACCATTGACCCGACCCTGGACTATGACTCAGTGACCAAGTTGACCGAACCTTCTTAACACAGGCTTTTGGATTGTCAGAGTTGCAGACCTCATTGCCACTCCTACTTTTACCCTTTTCTCCAGGACACCCCATATTGCTACGAACGTCCACTTCCATTGGACAAAACCTTATGGTTATATACGAACTCGAAGGACTTCGAGAATGGTTTCTGGTTCTGGAGAAAACGAATAGGATTATTCAGTTGTCTTTTCTTTTCACCTTCTCTCATTGCGAGTACTCCTTGGTTTAGGAGATAGTACACCTATTACGCAAATTGTATAGTCTTCTTCCAAACCTTAGGCTGGTGCCAACCGGTAGGGAATGAAGAAAACCAATTAGCATAACGATGGTGTGCAGAAGGTATTGAGTTAAGACAAAGCAAGGGATTAGTAAGAGGGCAAAGTAAATTGCGACTGCTATTCACGACCGAACCAAGTATTTCTTCGCCAATCCTAAATCACCTTTGTATTTCTCCAGGACACTCCGTATCACTACGAAGATCCACAGTTTATTGGATACTCCATCGTATGGTTATATACGAACTCGAAAGGAACTTGTTCCAGTTCGGGGATGGATTCTGGTCCAGGAGAAATAGGAATACAGTTTATTCGGTTGTCTTTTATTTTCACCTTCTCTCGCTTTGCGAGTGCTCCTAGGATTAGGACAGTACACCTTTTATGCTTATTGGATAGTCTTCTTCCAAACCATAGGCTGGTGCCGAACGGTAGGGAAGGAAGAAAACCATTTGGCCTAAGGGGTGTGCAGAAGGTAAAGACTAAAGACATATAAAGGGATTTGGAGAGGTGGCAAAGAATTATACGGTTATAGTTGTGAATCTGGATAATGGAAGAGGCATTACTAGGAATACTAGGATACCCCAACGAAACATTTCGATGTTTCAGTTTCACTGTGTACTGTTAAAAGAAAACTGATTTCCCGATTAGACACTTGCTCCAGGGTATGTATTTACCAGGTTTGATTCTCACATCTGTATGGTTTTTCAGATGATGAGTGGGAGTAAGTTATTGGGAATAAGGTGATGATCCTCATTATATCGGGATTCGTTGTAATCGGTGATATTTGAGGAGACCACCTGGGTTGTTTGCCGGTCGGCAAATGTTTGGTTTTGAATATCCGCTGTTGTGCACCAATTTCAAATTGATATATCTGTACGTCTATTTTCATAGAGTGAGATATATCTTTTGATATTATGTCGATGACATTTACCTATATCAGTGGATGGTTAGGTAAGGAGCATTAAACAGCGGTGTAATTCTTCTTAACTATAAGTACTGTTTTCAACCTACGACGCACAGTGAAAGAGTTGTTAGACTCAGCGGACTTATACAGAGTATTGTATGTTGTCCAGTGTCCATTAGGACAGAGGGGTTGGTCCTCATACTATATTCTGTTTACTTTTAACTTCTCTAGTTTTTAGACATGTGTTTCGTGGAAACACAGGGTCTAAGTTTTGGGGAGTTATAGGTATTTGAATAGAGTAGAGAACCAGGTATAGCAAGTATCGGGATTCTTCAAAGTGATCGAAGATGTAGATACTTGTGTATGGTATTCAGTTGATAGTAATGATAAAGAGAAATTGCTTCTCTTTCAGGTTACTCATAATTGGAAGCATTCCTAAGTTGAGTGACGCTGATTGGCCTCTCTCCATTTAGTTTACATGCACTGGAGATAGCTGCATGATTTGAATCTGGTTCAATTAAATCAGTGCCTCTGGTTCTATATTGGATATAGAACAGTTGATATCTTAACGATGTTAAGGTACGGGGAGTTGTCCGGCTTATGCTTAAAACCAGACACTGGACAACTCAAGGCACATTTCTGTAATGGCTGTTTGTGGGTTGACCCAGGCTATGACGAGGGTTGACTTTCTACCATCTGGCAGATCAATAGAAATATTGTTCTAGACTCGCCACAGTTTTATTAAAAAAATGGATTTTTTCAAAAACAGTAGTGGGAGTATGGTAGAACTGGAAGTGATTCCAGAACCGCAAACGATTACTGAAGATTTGATAAGGAACCTAAAGATTCAATCTGGTTTGACATTCCATTGGCCACTCCGTAGATACGGTGGGTAACTTCAGGCACCCGAGAGGTACTCCTGTAGCCTCAAGGACGGTGACAGGGAAGCTCTTGTTTACCCACACTTGCCATTGCTGTTGTTCCAGGACGCGAGACCCGGCAGGAGGATGAGTATAGCGTCGTTCTGAACTAGCTTCAGAAGTGTACGTGTATATGACTCTGCCAGAGGGTTGTCGTAGTCAGTGGGAGCAGCGGAAGTATTGGTGGACAGGTGGCTTATGTCTATTTATAGACTAAAGCAGATATAGCGGAGATAGATCATCTATTTCTGACATGACAGTCATAGGTCTGACGTCATCAGAATAGGGGATGGATCTGTTGAGAAGGTAGTAGGGTGTGATGTCATGGTATTTGGATGACATACACAGAGTAGGAAGTGATA